>CM019827.1:18769061-20192503 GCA_009763385.1 Coix lacryma-jobi var. lacryma-jobi
TTGACTCGGTGAAGGTCGAGGATGAAGAAGAGGGGCAGTGGTGCTCGGGTCGGGGAGGAACAGCGTCGCGGGCTCAGCGGTGGTGATGGCGTCCGCGGCGGCGCTCTTCGATCTCCGGCGTCGGTGGGGCTCGAGAGGTGGTGCAAGCGGGAGCACCGGGTGTCCGAGGTGTAGACGGAGTGGTGTGCGAGACGAATCGGGTGGTGGTGCTCCGGTGAGGCCGGAACACGGCGGGGCTTTTGCGGCGATGGTCGCGGCAAGCGGGGAGGTGTTCGGCGTGTTCGAGGGAAAGTGAGGGAGAGAGCGAGAGTGAGAGCGGGCGAGCTGGAATGGCAGTGGGGAGAGGGGAGTGTGGTGCGCTCGGGGTTTGATCGGCTTGACCGGCCGGTGGTCGTGGCGGGGCCACGGCGGCGCGGTCGGCGAGGTAGCGCGGGCGATGCCGTGCACGGCGAGCGGCGCTGCAGGCGAGGCGAGCGGAGAGTGGCCGGGGGAGATAGCTTGCGTGCTCGGGTGAGAGAGGATCGAGCGAGGAGTGGCCGGCGAGGATCCTCGGCAGGATACGGCGGCCACGTGGCGGTCGCGGCCGGCGTACGGCGCGGCGTGTCAGCGGCGACAGCGCGCGGCGCGCGCGGCACGCGGGCGAGTTGGGAGCGGGCCGGCGCACGCGAGCTGGGCCGAAAGGCCAGATGGGCCGAAAGGGGTGGCACCGGAAAAAAAAAACGTTTTCCTTTTTCTTTTTCCAAATTCTTTCAAACTTTGACCACTCAAAAACAGTTTCAAAAACTCCAAACTAGGTTTTGACCCAAACATAAAAGTTGCTCAAAACATTTTTCTCTACCACCTTCATATAAGACACTTTTTCTGAAAACCATTTTTAAGTCCTCTACATAAAGAAAGCCAAATAAATAAACAAAAGGCAACAAGCACTCATATGCACATGCAATGATGCAATGCATTGCTTATGCTCCTTTAGTAGCTAATGAAGTTCCTAATGCAGTGCTTGACACTACGGTGTCACAGCAGTGGTCCACTGTAGGGGCGGCTGGTGATTGAGCCGCCCCTATAGTGCTCCACTGTAGGGGCGGTTCAATCACCAGCCGCCCCTATAGTGGACATCCGAATAAAACATATAGCCAGTCTTTTTCCACCTCGGGACACACTGTTCAACCCGAGAAAAAAAGTTGGAAGGCCTTGGGTTCCTGCTAAAACATGGTCTACTAAGGAGGGAGGTTTTGATCTTAAATACTTTGATGGAGAGCTTGTAGAAGGTAAGAAAATGCTATTCCAATCATTTTTTTAAGTTTTGATGGTTGATTAGTGAGTAATTAGAGTTTTCTTTTTTTCCTCTCCTCCATGGTTCTTGAGCTTTGTATGAAGCAATTAAGCCCTAGTTTACAAGCTATTAGTGTAAATAAATTAGGGAAATGAGGTTGCACCCTTGGCTAGTCGATCTTACTTCATTTTAGTGGAGATTTATACTCTAATTTCTTGTATGTTTCATATGCATGTAGATCTAGGGTTTGTTCTTTTTTATTTTTTGTTTTGTAATTTATGTTTCATGAAATTGGCCGGTGTGGGAATTATAGTGAGTAAAATATTTGTTGCCTTTGAAATTATTTATTCTAACTAATTAATAAAATTTAAAATATTTATGTATTAGTTATAATAAAGAAAGGTGCTTGAGCTTTGTATGCAGCAATTAGACCCTAGTTTTGAAGCTATTAGTGTAAATAAGTTAGAAAAATGAGGTTGCACCCTTTTTTATTCGATCTTACTTGATTTTAGTGGAGATTTAAATCCTACTTTCATGTATTTTTCGTGAATGGTTTGTTTTTTTTTTTGCAATTTATGTTTCTTGAAATCGAAATACAATTTGATTCATTTACTTTATTTTCTTTGGTTTGTTTTATTTTTACGAGATGGAGTTGAAAGCTCTAATTTGGTTTTGGATAATTGATGACACCTACGTGTACTAACTATTACAATGAGTGTTGTGGTTTGAGATAGGTTGGTACACACCAAGTGATGGAGCTAGAGCATTGTCATGGTGATCAAGTGCTCATATCTCGAAAAGAAAAAATATATCCTATGGGCTCAAGGCAAAGGTATAAAAAATAGAATATTTATTTTGCCGGTTAAGACACTATAGAGAGTGTGACCGGGTTTAGGTTAGATAACCGTACTATAAAGAGGAGAAATTCTTAATTGCAATGGTTATCTAGTGTCACTAAATGTGAGTCTCATTTTGCATTTGCATACGCTTAGTGACGTGGTGAGAAATCCAAGAAAAGCCCTTAATTATCTTTGTGAAAATCGCTATCTCAAAGTGCCTCAAAATATTTTGTAATATTCTGGAGAAGATAGCATTTTAAAAGGGGTTTTAATATGTGCTTTTATTTGAAATTTTAAAAGGAAAAAGGAAATTCCCGTGGGAATAAAAGTGCTTGCATGCTCGCTTATTAGGCCGCGCTCGGCCCAGCCCACTCACGTGCAAGGTAATTTCGTGGCCCACCTAGGAGATGCAACACGAAAACCCTAACTTTTGCACCCACGCAGCAGCAGCCGCCGAGTCCAATCCAAATCCCCCCGTCGCCGCCGCGCGCACTGCCCCGCGGGCGTGTCTCCAGCTTTACGCCGTGCTCGTCGGGGGCGCTCCCTCAGGCGGTGCCGCCGCCGCCGCTGGCCCGTCCGCCATCCCGGCCGCCGATGCCACGCCCGCCGCCGATGCCGTCCTCACTGCTGACGCCATGCCGCCGCCGCCGCTGGCCCGTCCGCCATCCCGGCCGCCGATGCCACGCCCGCCGCCGATGCCGTCCTCACCGCTGACGCCATCCCGGCCGCTACGCGGAGCAACTGGAGCGGACTCGGCCACATGAACTCCGGCAGGGGTCCTCGCCATCGGCATCCTTAAGGTAGGTGTGTAAACTCTCATTGCGCAGTTCCCCTCCCCTCCCTTTTCTCCTGGCTAACTCAAGGGCTGTGGCTGGATGGCGCAGCCCTGCCTTTTTTGAACGCACGCTTGGTTCTAATGACGATGAGGATGCGAACACGAAAGCTGGGTGGCCAGCACCCTGTTCATGCTTTAGGTCGACGGTGCCAAAACCACACCCAGCTATGCTGCCACTACTTGATTATAAATTGATTTTTTGTTACTTATGCTGCAACTGTTTTTGTGAAGATTCTGCCAATCACTCAGTCACATGGAGAGCTTAATGCAGTATTTAAGCCTTATTGCCTCAGTTTGCTACCTCGTTCCAAATGTCCTCAGCTATATGAAAATTGAAGCACAATCTATTCTCAGTTGTATGCCCAAAAAGCTTAAGCATTGATCTAGTGTAGAAAAAAACTGTAAATTGATACTTGTTAGTGGAGATAAAGCTGTGCTGTTATTGCTATATATTTGAAATGAGTCTGTTAATGCTAGCCATCAATATCTCTGAGAAAAAGGCATCAGCTCTTACCTGCTCATAAGAAAGAATATCATTTTAATAGAAACTAACCTGTAAATGGTTTGAACCTGAAAGATGTTCGATCTCTGACAAGGACATAAGGACAAGTGACTAAGGAAAAAAAATATTAGTGCTTGAGAAAAGCTCCCTGATTGATGCATGATTATTGGAATTAAATATTATCAGTGAAAGCAGCATATATTTTAGCTGTTTGGATACTTCCTGTTGGCGTTACTTGCTTTTTGTCACTCTTTGAACACAACAGGTTTTAATCAATTACCTGTAACTCCCTGTGACGGCAGCATATGTTTCTGCCACACTGGTCCATATCATTTGTTGCTTATGTCTAGTATGTACCCAAATCGAGTTGTGAAGAATACATGTCTGCAATGTTCTTTGTTCATTTAACCTGATGAATTTCTTAAACACTTCTGCATATATTAGAAAAATGCTCCTAGTATGCCAATTGTTGCTTGTTATTTTCTACAATGTAGAGCACTTACAAGGCTAGTACCCAAATCTAGTTCAGAAAGTTGTACACCACTTACAAGTCTGGTACCCAAATCTCAGATGGCTGAAAAACAAAGATGACCCAACAATACCAAGCATGAAGAGTAATATGCACTTTCATCCTGTTGGTTCAGCAGTATGAATTTCCATATGCAGTTTTCCAATTCAGGTCAACAACTATGTCTCTAATTCTAAATTTTTTCATTTTTACTGCCTCATTTTTAAAATGAATTTTACTTTGGAATTTTAGGTTCACAACAATGGCCTGCTAAAATTCCTACCATTAGAAGAAAGCTTTTTTGTCAACGTGCATGTGTGGAAGCCAAGTTAAGACACACAGGAGGTCAGCAAGCTCAGCAGGTATGGTAACTGATTTTGTATGTGATGCACTAGCAGTGAGACTTTCTTCCAAAATCATGACCATCCTTATGATGCCATTGTTAAGCTAGTAAAAACACTTGCAAAGTATTGCTATTTTTAGATGATGTCATCGTTAAGCTAGTAAAAACACTTGCAAAGTATTACCACCTGAGATCACTGCACTTGATGCTTCAAAAAGAACAACCCTTATGGCACTCTCGTGTCCTATATATGGTCTCACTCAAACCAGTTAAATATTAATACAAGTGAGTTCACTTTTATTTCATATATAGACTTTATTTATCTGCTATAGAATTATGTGGTCTGTCATCTTACGTTTACATTTCTTGTCAAATTTACACTTACAGCCATATTCTTACTGCACCTGCACCTGTCTAATTATTGGATCATAGCTGAATACCACACCATTTATATTGGATTGCATGTGGATTTCAGTCATGTAGTTCTGGGAGGTGTCAGTGAGCAGCATGCTTGATGGTTACGGCCCCTGCAGAAATAGCTGTTGTCCACAACGTTGCTGAACCTTTGCACCATGTCGATTGAGGTCAGTCCATGCTGCTAATTGATTGGTGACTATTGTAATGCTAATATTACCAATCAATTTAATAGTACCAATTACCGAGCTATGCCCTCCCAAGAATTTAAAAGTAGTACAAAATTAGTGAGGCTTCAGTTTAATAGAGAGCAGAGGGGATAAAGGGGATAAAGAAGCTAGACATTCTATCTACGTTGTAATAACCTTGCTTGTAGGCTCTACCTGAAACAACAAATTAATGTGACATGAGGTAGTAGTATGTTCACAGTATTTTGGCTGACTTACTCTCAACTAACAAGCAGCTTAATTCAATCAGATTATCAGATTTTGGCATCAGATAAATATGTAGCAAGTATTTTGGCCGAATACTTTTTGTGTGTGCTTAGCCCAGGAAATTGATTATAGTTTTTGCAGGTAGAATGTTTGCTTGGCCATCAATTAGTGTTCGGCTGATTGTGAAGACCGGGAATTGGAGAAGTAACTTTATCTAGTCCTTATTCTAAAACCATGTCATGTGCATGTCATCTGAAAGACTGTTAGCCATTTAGCAATATTCTTAGATATATATATGGTATGAATGCAATATTTAGGCCACTGCTCATATGAGTTTACACTACTTATTATCACTGATAACGTTTTCTGGCATAGTGATATATGCTGTGCTGTGGTTTGAATTATATAATATTTATTTATTTTTGCTAGAAAATGCACTGTAGGGGCGGCTCTAGATTGAACCGCCCCTACAGTGAGAGCCACTGTAAGGGCGGCTGGTGATTGAACCGCTCCTACAGTGGATCCACTGTAGGGGCGGTTCAATCACCAGCCGCCCTTACAGTGACTGTAGGAGCGGTTCAATCACCAGCCGCCCTTACAGTGGCTCTCACTGTAGGGGCGGCTGCTCTGTAGGGGCGGCTGCCCCAACCGCCTCTACAGTGAGTGCACTGTAAGTACACTTTGATAGGAGCGGTTGGGCCAGCCGCCCCTACAGTGGCTATGTGTAGTAGTGAATAAATGTAAAGGTGAAAGCTTTAAATATCAAGCACAGGGAGGGCCATGTGCCCATGTATGCACATATATTACTTGCAAAAATGGAAATATGAGCAACGAAGAACAAAGTTTATCAAAGCAAAACAACCATTCTAAATCGACCATTATATTAGTAAACTAACCATGTCTCTTGATAAGAGTGCAATATGCTTATAAAGAATGGTTGTACATGTGAAACCATTATAAAGTACATGTGATTCTAGAATGGTTTCAATATAATGGCTTTTCACATTATATGGTTTCACATAATGGTCGATTTAGAATGATACATTCATGTTCAATCTAAAGTACATGTGATTCTAGAATGGTTTCATTATAAAGAGTGCAATATAATGGCTTATAAGAGTGAAACCATTCTAAAGTACATGTGATTCAATGTGAAAAGCTACATCATTGAAAAGTTTCTCTCTCTATAAATAGGCTTGTGAAAATACCCCACATGCCAAATCAGTTTCAAGAAAGTAAATTGCAACTGAAACTACCGAGATAACTCTTTTAGCCACGAATCACATTATAGCAAAACAGACTGCACATGATCACGAATCCCAGTGTTCAAAAGAAAAACTAAGAACTCTAACACGAAGAACAGAAATGGTCCACTAAACCTAAATATACTTTCTCACTGGTTGATCGTTACATTCTACGGAACATCAAAGGTACCTATACCTAACTAAATGATACATTCATGTTCAATCTTGAAGCCAAGCTCACTCTCAGATAATTGATCTAAGCAATATGAGAAGGACCTTAAATCTCTGAGCTTACCATGAATGAATACAGCTAAAAAAATAAAGAGTAGGGAATGCAATGAAATTTCTAAAATAGAAACTGTAAGTATAGAACACTTCTGAAGGATGCATGGTTTGTTCCCGAGATCTATTGATGCAATCCTATGTTGTTTGACCACTACCTTTTGGAAGGAACTGAAAGTGTGTTGTATGAATCACCATAAAACCAAAGCCTATATATGAACCACATTTACATATGTAGTTGGTCACTGAAATGAGGCTTATTAAGAATGGAAATCGATATTTTTTCAGACTATGAAAAGAATGTCAGTGCCATGAATTTCAAAATGGTAAGAACAAGTAATAGCAAAGATTAAGACCATGTGAGCATGAAAGGTCCTAAAACCTGTTCATGCAGTACTCTGAACAAAGTGACAGGCTATCCACGTACAGCTATATAGGAATATCCATATGTATGAATACATTATTATGGTAAGAAGGAAGCACCAGTGAAATATAAAGGCAAGTTGCAATGAGCAAACTAACTCTGAATTAACAGATACCATGTACTCCACAATTTATATATTTATCAGATCCAAATTTACCACAGTCGAACTGCAACCAACTTGCAGAACTCTGTTTACCCAGACCATGAAACTATATTTGCAGATAGTAAAATAAGCTAGCATTGTAGAAATTCATCAATTGACACAAATAGTCCTCTACAAAAATTTTGGTGTGGCATCAGGTTTTACTAACTATAGAGTACTGGATACCAGGCCAAGATATCTATGGAACAGAATACAGAGATATAGCAGAATAATCACATAGTAACGTACCTTGGAGCTGGCGATACTATTGCTGAATGCAATGCTCAATGTTGCAGAGAGGCTGAGGGATGGCAGATCTCTCTAATTCTCATCTCCATATGTGTGAATGTCACGTCGGTCAGAGAACGTGGTGAGCAGCGGTTGAGGCATCAGGCATGTCACCGTTGATGTACGGACGCGGTGGGCTGACGATGAACAAATCCATCTAGGGGAGATGAGAACCCTAGATCAAGAACCAAATCGATCTGAGGGAGAGGACATATGACAGAGAGCCTGTACCTGTACCGGCTCCATCGGCAAGGGCCACATGGATATCTTGCGCTCCTCCACGGCCGTCCGACCGCCATCCATATCCGTGCGTGCCTCTACGTCACCAGGCCATAGCAATGGAGGAGGCAAGGATCGGGTGATGTCGTGCACCGACGGCGGCGCATAAGGTAGACGGAGAAGGTGATGGTTGCATGCGTGCGACAATTGTACAACAGATGGAGTAGCACGACAGCGAAGTGGCGGCAATGGAGGAGTAGAGGAGGCGACGGAGCACCCGAGGAATCGAGTTGGGAGAGGAAGACGAACCAGAAGTCCAGAACAGGAGCTAGCAAATCCCAGAAGGCCAAAAACAGACCTGGACACGCACGAGCCCTCGGGGGGTCGTCCAACTCGACTGGCCCAATACGCGTGGTACATGCACCTCGTCCAACTCGACTGGCCCAGTACGCGTGGTAGATGCACCGTGTGAATGGGAGCTCAATAAAAACGTGAGCACAAAACGCAGGAAAGCCACGCGGCACTATTGTATTGGAGCACCGTAAGTAAACAGTAATCCACTCCAATACATATATACCCTAATCCATATGAGTTCAGGGGGATATGGTAAAATTTAGTTTAATTTTCATTTTAATCCACTCCAACCTAGACATATACTATTACTTTGCTTCTAACTGAACATTGGTGTCCTAGTAATGTATCCACGTTCTTTGCTTTCTATACAAGCTGAGGATCTTTCTCTTTTTGTTTTTGAAAAAAAAATCCTCATCAAATTTGTGGCTTATAGGGCAGAGGATGTCAATGTTTTGCTTGACCAACAAAGAATTGTGGGCAAATTATACGAAGACATTCATCTAATTCTCCAAACCTTATTCCAGTCAAAACTGTAAGTAACAATGCGGGAGGTGGATGCATTCATGCATTGGTGATTGGTGCAACCAATTTGATCTTGTATTCTGGTTCCTATGGCATAGACTTGTTGAAATATATAAAGTGAATTGCCTGTGTTTCATTTCAGCTTAATCTTCTTGATTGAAATGGTTGGTATCAGAGTCACTGATATAATAAGATAACCATTAGCTGGCCATTAGATTGATATCAATACAGAGTAATTATTTAATGCTTACGTGTACATATGATCTAGTGCGGACTGGTATCTCCTGTGCCTCTTCAAGCGAGAGAGCCGGGACGGCAGGGTCAGAGCACAGGATCAAGAGGGAGGAACGTGGGTCAAGCAACTGCCGAGTTATCGCCCGCACAACTTTTTTTTTTTCATAACATGTGATTCGACCGGGCGATTCATCGAACGCCCGCTCCATTCTCTCTTGTCTTCTCACTCCTCCACCTAAAATTTTAATGACGTAGAACATATTGCAGCCTGCTGACTAAACCTTATTACACTTACTCTTAAGAAGCAATCCGTTCCTCAGGAAATCATCAATAGGACTAGAGAGATCACATTCACCAAGATTAGCAACGTGGATTTATCCAGCTTTATATCTAATCTAACGACCAATGTAATATCTCCCTGTATCTACGATTGTTTCATATAGACTATATGACTGCATCAGGGTCATCATTAGCCTCTAATCATCTGAGCATTGCATTGCATTAAAGTGTTGATAAAAGTATTATGATTTTATGTGTGGTTTAAATTTCAAAATCTAGGTTTGAATAAGACTTGCTTATTTGAGTGTTGTTTTGACAAGACAAATAATATTATTAAATAGAGAATAATGTAAGCAACACTTTTTATGTTGATGACTTGTCTTGATTAAGTTTGGTTTAGGAATAAAAAATGCAAGTTATAAATTAATTTCTAACTTTAATATTAGCTTTAATTTAAGAGAAAATTATTTTCAACAACTTTTGTTTTAGGGCCAAACTCTAATTTTGAGTTTTTGAAACTGTTTTGATTTAGCAAAGTTTCGAAATTAATTTGGAAAATAGAAAAACGTTGGAAAATCAGGAAAATCGCCAGCGCCTTGCTTCCGGTCCGCTTGGCCTTTCCTGGCCCAGCAGCGGCCAGGCCGGCCCACGCCCACGCTCGCGCCCGCGCAGGCGCTCCGACCAGCGGTCGCGCCATACGCCGGCGCCCCGCCGCGTGGCCGCCAGCGCCTGCCGCACCGCCGCAGCCGCCCAACCGCATCGCACGCTCTCCACTCGCACCTGCAGCACGCCCGCGCCACACACCGACGCCCCCAATCCGCGCCCTTGCCGCCTGCGCACCGCCCTGCTCGCCCTATCGTCGGCGCCAGCCGTGGCCCCGCCACGACCGCCCGCACCGCCTGGTCCGGGGGCAAAACGGATGCAAGCACTGCATCCGCCCCATTCGCCACTCTCACTCGCGCTCACTCCCGCACGCTCTCGGCCGCGAACTTGTCGTCGCCGCCAAACACCACCACTGCCCAATCTCCCTCTCCAATGCATCGCCGCTCGATTGGCTTCGCCTCCCGCTCCGCCGTCATCCCGCACTTTACATATTATTGCCTAGTGGGAATGATGGAATTCCCAGAAAGCGAACCCTTGTTAAGTAAAGCCGAGTCCTTTGCTACCGGGCATTCACTGCTGGTCACTCCTAAATCTACCTGGTATGGACTGCTAAATCGATTCCTCTTGGCTTTACTACGATATCACCAGATTAGCAAGAAAAGCTTTCCTCCGCAATCACACGGTGCGCGTGCTCACGCTACTTCTAGAGCCTTGCCTTCGCCGGAGCGCTTCGCCCCCTTTCACGGCCACCGGCGCACCCGTCAGGAGTGAAAGGATCATGATGCCCAAGAGGGGGAGGGTTAAATTGAGATTTTCTAAAACTTCTTGCAATAATTAAAGCTATCAAGCCCAATTAACCCTTTGTGCCTACAAGTGTGGTTCTCTAAACTCTATGGCACAAAAGACGACACCTATTCCATTCATACTCTAGCATGACAATTCAAATAAAGAAAGGACAACAAGTAAATTGCGGAATTGAATTGCTCAAATGTAAATGCGTATGTAAAGAGAGTAGAAAGGACTTTGCGATCTTTTTTCCGAGGTATCGAGGTGTCGGCATACGCCCCTAGTCCTCATTGGAGCACCCGCGCAAGGGTATCGCTTCCCCTTGATCCGCGCAAGGATCAAGTGCTCACTACGAGCTGATTCTTCGCCACTCCGGCTCGGTGAATCGCTCGCTGGGGTCAAACTTTGAGTTGACTGGATATTCGGACTCCGACTATGCGGGATGCAAAGTGGATAGAAAGAGCACTAGTGGCACATGTCAACTACTTGGAAGATCACTTGTTTCATGGTCATCAAAGAAACAAAATAGTGTTGCACTCTCAACCGCCAAAGTCGAATACATATTGAAACATCCTCAATTTTCCGCGAAGGAAAAATCCACAGAACGAGTTATAATATGACAAAACCAGGAACTGATCTTATCACATTATCATATATCAGTCGATATCACAGTCATACATCATAAGATTACATAGTTATAAGCATTACATCATTGAAGTAGCACCTATTATATAGTCTATTCTAGCGGAAATCTATCAAGTGAAGGCTCCTCCTTCACGGGCATCATTAAAGTTGTTGTAGCGCAGCATCGACCGGATCCTCCGAACCAAACTTGAGCGTAGGCACGAAACCTCCTAGTCCTTCTAAAGTTAGTACTTCTGAAGCAGGAAATCTGCACACTGCCAGATATGTGCAGGCCATGGTCAGCACCGATGAGCTTTAGTGGAAAAGATAAAACAAGGGATCTGGTGATCCTAAGATTTGGTTGTGGATTTGCATCCTAGCGCATGAGCAGTAATAATAATAAATAATGTTATCAAGTTTTAACACATACCCATTTACACACATCCACATCTATCCACCATATCCATCCCAAACATCACCACACCATCACCTCATCTCATCTCACACACTCATCCGCTCAGTCGACAGAGGCCAGCTCCCTCCCAGCCTTGTCTCAACGGCCCGCAGCCTCACACCAGGCTCACGGCCAGCACTCACCTACCAGAGGGAGAAAAGAGAACTCTCACTAGTCGAAAACAAGTCAGGGAAAAGGTCCGCGGCCAACTAATTAGCCAACGTATCGATCAATCAACCATACACTCTGCAGAGGTTCTACAATATCCACAAGATTGCCATCATCGACACCCATGGTGTGCCTAGGCGGATACCGGTCGCTTGCCAGCCTAGAGTAATGCCACGCTACCACTCAGCCCTGGAATCATCCCAAGTCCGTCTGGGATGGCTAAGTCTATCAAGTCACGTTCCCTCTCCCGAAGTGGGAGCCGTGATCGTCTCGGAAGGGTGTGGGACTCTCATACCCGTACCTTCCTCGCACTCTCTCGCCTAGTAGTAGTGGCATTACCCTACCAGGTAGTCCGACCGTCCCCGTCCATAAAGAGCGAGTGGCATGTAGGGTATTCCCCGTGGTCAGGTCTCCGTTCCACCTAGGGTGACTAAGCCGGAATGTCTTCTCAAATGTTTTCATTATCCGTGACACCACAACACGCTCCTGATCCGGGCTCCACCAGCGGCTCACACTTGGATCCACCTCAAGTCACCACTTAACCCGCCACAGGTTTCACACCACAGGGGCATCCAGATATGCCCCACGACAAGACTCGCACCAGACTCGTCGTATATTCTGGCTCGGTCGACACAACCCTCACCCTCCACACACCTAAGTCACACACGCAGCACGCTCACACATCACCAAGTTTGGCATCACCCGCCAAACCATTCCCAAGGGTTCACCATCTGCATCACATCCCAGATATAATACGAAGTGGAGTTAATAATATAATGGTGAAACATGCAAGCAAGCAGGCGAGTAAGCATGTATAGGTGAGCGAATGCGCAAAGCAGGGTGTTATGGTAGAGTGGGTTGCATTCAGGTAATAATGGCTCAGGTAGTATCTTGCATCAATATACTAGCAAAGGAATAAATATAAAAGCACTAGCAAGTCTACATATTAGCAATGTCTAATAGGATTCTCTAAAAAGAGGGTGCTGCCATGACACCTGCGAAGTAGTCGTAGTTGTGGTTAATTACTTCTCGTTGGTGTTCCATCAGCGAGGTTGTCTCCTCCTGAGTTGACTCCATGTCGCCGTCCTTGTTGTCGTTCATGCTCTCTTGGTCCAATCGTATGCTACTCCACGAAATGACACGCAAGGCAAGAGAACACTCACACCATAATTGAAGAGTCAACAAGACGTAGAAAGATCCATTAACACCAACGAGATACTTAAAGTATACAAGGTTTAGCTCTCTCGGTGGTTATCCGATTTCCTCGAGCTAGGAACAAGGTGGTGGTTTGCAAGTTTAAGTCCTGGCCAAGCCAATACGGCTTTCTGACATAGGGTTCAAACCAAGGCCTATTCTTGGCAAACACCACGGCTCTCGTCCTTCGATTTGGTCATCATTTAAAGGGTGGAAATCGGAGGACGGGCCTAACGAATAAAGAACGACGGGGTTCGGCTCTTGTAGCCTTATCCCAAAGGGCAATTGATCATAAGAACGATTATGTGGCGTAACGGTCCCAAATCCCATGGCCCACCGGTCCCTGTCATCCACTGATAGCCGAACTGATGTTCCGTGTGATTAAGACTGTTCGACACTGGGCTGCATCAGCGCCCATCGTCCGCAGGATCATCTCACAATTCGGTTACAGCATTGGATACTTTTACAAATAACATCGGAATACAGAGCGGAAGACTTAAATAACATTAGTTTTACAAACCGAGGTTCCAAATAAAATTAAAGGTGCAGTTATTACAAACCATGTTCGGATAATTGAAAATAGGCAACGTAGCGGAGTACAACAAAATAAGATACTTGTAATCACCCAGCCCGAGGGTGTATGCTTTACTCTTCGGCCTCATCGGCCTCTTCCTGGACGATGGTCATGCAGCAGGGCGCAAGACACACCCGGGACTCAGTCATACCTGCAGCATGGGTAACAAACCCTGAGTACTGGGGTACTCAACAAGACTTACCCGACTAAAGAAAAAGGGGAGAAGACTCAAGAATGAGAGGCTTAGGTAGTCAAGGTAAGGCTTAAGCAAGATCAAGTATTTTGCAGAAAAGCATTTTGAAATCCTTGTTTTATTTTTGGAAAGATTCCAGTATTTCTCGATTCTTCATTGTCCATGATTCATTTTACCTTTCAAAACATTCCTAGTTGAGAACCACTCTCCGTTGACAGTCAGTGACCAAGTCTCCATAACCGAGGAGCAACGTTAATCCGGATAAATAATACTCAGCTGAGGATCCCTATCCACACTGCATATGTAGCACCCAAGCTTGCATATGCCAACTCGTCTACCACGATTCCTCCAAGATTGGGCCCGGTCCTACGCCACCCGGAAGTACAGTACACCACTCTTATCCAGGTACGACGACCACGTGGGTACATGCTACTTCCGCCATCTCTCCACTCCCAGTGCGCGGTTGTCGGTCCAATAAAGGATTCCTCGGAGCCAGAGCTTTCCGGAGTATGTGAATAGTTGCAAGTCTTGGCCAGCAGGCCCCCATACGGATGGTCCCTAAATTTTTCTGCCAGAACCATACCTTGGTTATATCTCACCCAAGCGTAATAGTCCTGTCAGTTTTTCAACCCTGTCCCGGTCGGTGTCAACTGTTGAGTCCCGGACTACAACATGACGGCACCGAACGCTCGGACAACCTCTCCTCACTGTTGACTAGGTACGGATCAGATACTTAGCCAACAGTTGGGGAGTAAAGCCAAATTCCCATAAAAGTTCTTTAAGTGATCACACTTTTGAAATTGGCATTTTATTGCAAATCTATTGAATAGCGTTACTAAGCATTTCGCAAATAATTTTTAAACAGGGCGGGGTATTTGCTGGTGGAGGTAAACAGTGCAGGTAATAGGTCATCACACAACTCCTATAACCTAATGCAGTAGTTTAACTCAAAGGCATTTTAAGTAAACTTTTGTAAAAACAAGGAAAGGTTAAAATGCACCGGGGCTTGCCTTGAAGAGCAAAAAGTACGGGCTCGGGGTCGGCAGTGCAGGTGTCAGAGCTCGGGGTCGTCTCGGGGGTAGGTTCGTCAGCGGCTGCTTCGACTTTGACGCCTTCTCCTTCGGTCACTATACAGATGCAATGATGTATGCTTATGAGGATGCTGACATGAACAATACAGCGCAAGACAAAACCACTGATTCTAGAGTACAACTTTCTATCGTGTGAATAACTTCTAGAACAGACACAGAGTTGCTTATCTTTATCCCTAAGCAAAATTAATCAACTTATTAAGCATCATTTATCCGACCTAAACACAAATCATGCATGGCATCACAAACATCATAGACCGAAAGGGTGGGGGTCTATGAACAACAAACAATCACAAAGTCACATCACAGGGCATTCAACATGAACCCTGCTTGATTTTCTATTTTTTTCTAATTATTTAAAAAGGTCATTTTATGCAGTTGCTCCAAAATTTACCAAATAAATCTCATAAGTTTATTAAGGTATAAGCAGATGAAAAAACAAATTTCATAATTTTTGGAGATCATTAAGGTGCTTAACAAAAATCAGACATTTAATTAACAAAAGGCACTATTCAACATTTAAAATAAATACTCAAAAAAATCAAATTGCTCCAAAAGGTCTCAAAATTGAACCAGAGACTAAGCATGACATAACTAGCACATAAAAATTTATCTCATGATTTTCGGAGCTACACATGATTTTCTAAAAATCTAAAACCATCCATTTCTTAATTAAAAGGGAGATTTTTCATTTTCAAATTTTTACACAAAGTTCAAGTTTCATATTTTTCTAAAATATGACAAGGTATAAAGAGTCTACCATGAATTTTTTCAGAATTTTTGGAACCAAGCAGAAAATCACACAAAAAGATGAAAAAGGAACACTATTCACATCTTTCCAAAAAGGAAAAAGAGCACTGTGCTCCTTCCTCGCAGGGCTCGGGCGAAACGGGCTCGGGCGAGACGGAAACGATCGCTTCGTCCGAGGCCTGGCTTGGAGGCTCGGGCGAGACGGAAAGCTCGGGCGAAACGCAAGCGAGGCGGACGGCGGACCGGCCGCTCGGGGCTCGCGTTGGGAAAGCCGAGGGTGGGGAAAGATTCGCGAGCTCACCGTGAGTCGGGAGGGAGGCTCGGCGAGGCGGTGCAGGGTCGGAGGAGGGAGCTCGACGTTGGCGGTGCTTCGGCGGAGCTCTCTGGCGGCGAGCGGCGTCCGACGGCTCTGTCCACCGAAAGGGATCACCGAGGTGCGGTTAGGAGCGCACGGAGGTGAGGAAGAGAGGGCAGGGGTCGGAGGGAAAAGAGGAAAACTCACGGCGGCGAATTTCTCGCTTAGCCGAAACGCGGCCGTATGCCGGAGTTGGGGACGAAGCTCCTGCGCTGGCGAGAGGAGGGCGGATGGGTGAAATTGGTTGCTCGGGAAGGTGGAGCAGCTCAAGGCGAAGGCAACGGCGGGCTCGGCTGGCGCTGGGGAGGTCTGGTGACTCGGGGTGCCATGGTGGCGGCAATGGCGGAACTCGGCGGCTTCTTATAGCCGTGGGCGGTGCTGGGGAGGGGTCTAGGCGAGGGGTGAGAAGCGTTCGCGCGGCATTAACGGAGGTAGGGAGCAGGGTAGGGCGGCTCGGTGCGGCGGGGAACGCGCGCGCGGCGGGGCGGCTTGCCGGCGGCCGGCAACTGCGCGCTGTCCGCGGCCGAGGGGAAAGAGGAGGAGGGTAGGGGATGGGCGAGGCGGCGGTAGGTAGGGGACCGGAGAGGTCGAGCGCTTAGCGCCGGCCTCGGGCGACACGGACGCGGGTCAGCCGGGCTCGGCATGGGCGGCGAGGCTCGCGCGCGGCGCGGCGGCCTTACCGGTGGCCGGGGCCCCCTGGCTTTAAAGCTCGTGCACAGAGACGACAATTAAAGCAAAACTTCTCCTTTCTGAAATTTTGAAATTACTCCCAAAACTTGAACTACGCAAAGAAAACTCAAAACACCAAAGTTGTGCAGAAAAAGGAGATCTACAACTTTGTCAATATGAACTTTTTCTAAAACTCAATAGTTTTTGAGATAATTTTGAAAACCGAAAAGGGGACAAAATTGAAGTTTGAAAGAATTTGAAATTACTTCTGATTTTATATTGAAACTTGAAAATCTGCAAATACCAAAGTTGTTCCTTTTGACAAAATCTACAACTTTGCTAAAAGGACCAACCTCAGATTTTGAATAGTTTTTAAATTAATAAAAGAGGGGTAAAAACCAGGGTTTGGAAATCAGGGTTTTTCAAAAGGAATTTAAATTCTATTTCTGATTTTTTAACTTTGATCAACACAACAAAACATCAAGACACTCAACTGAACAAGATTTACACAAAGCTAGACACAGAGATGAAATTACCATTTTGCCCTTAAAGGAAGATTTGGGCCTTTAGGGTTTTTGAAAAAGAGATCACTACACAAGTCACCTCAGAAAAAGGTAAATGCAAAACAAGCATTAGGCAAACATAAATGCATGGCAAGAATGATTAATGACTAAAGATGATGACATGTCAGGTTAATTACATATTAAACACCAGAGGTGTTACAGATTAACACCATGGTGACTTGACTCCAAGGTACCTTGGCTTGCCCGCTATGGCAAAAGCGGTAGCGCAAAAGGATTGGAGATCTACAATTCTCTCGATCCACACGACACAGTACGTCGGGAACCAAGACTCAGGGTTACTCACTTATACTTGGAAGAGTGAGGTTAGCTCAGCATATCTATGCTATGTTCTCAGGCACATCTTTAGAGAAATGTGTTTAGGTGGTCGATCGAGTCGACGCGCGGGGTCCTAAGATACAACATAGACCATAGCTTCGCTAACGAAAAGAATAGCAAGAGTACAAATACATATGGGTCAAAGGTTCACTCTTTTCAATGCACACGTCATGATGGAAGACGGGGTATTGGAAGGAGTGGCTCAATACAAGAAGCAAGTACGCAAACTACTTGTAGGGTACCCAACCGGGGTGCTCTGGCACTAAGTCATTTCTAGATTCGTAGTGGTGCCGTTGTCACCGCGAGAATCAAGATTTGCAGTGGTCAACGGGTACAAGCATACAAGGGTTTGTGCACGAAGAAGCATTTATAAAAGTGAAAATGAGCGTAGCTCCATGGTCATGGCGAGGTGTACTCACGACCACAAGATACACTAACAGGGGTCATGTTACATTCGGCATCACGGCCATGGCGAGACGAGTCTCGCGATCGTAACGTCCGAACAAGGTAAGATCCCTTAGCCGGCTTAAAGGCTCGGCACACATAGACATCACACAAACATTCATCCATACAACGTTAAGAACCATAAAGCGACACAAAGACACATCAAACCAAATAAGTGGAGTAGCACATTCCCATAGCATGGTATTGGATGGATCCTGTATCACAAGTGCATATACAGGTGGTCATAAGAACGAGGTATAGCATGAGTACAGATAGATAAATAAGAGATTTTCCAGGAGGGCTCGGTAAGTCGACTATAAGATAATACGGGTCCCAAAGGGTCATGGTGGTGGCACATAGGGTCACGGGGTCTCCTCAACTGTCATACGCTACGGTTTCCATCAGGGGCGTCCTACGGTCAAAGATGAGAAGAGAATTACCTTGTCGTCCAGCAAGTCGACTAGGGTTCGTTCCATTTGGTCTAAACACGTCGCGGTCATGGTTTCATCATGGGCATGCTTTTGGGACGGTCAATAAAACGCCGGTGTTCTTGGAACACCGAGTGTTCGATTTGGCTTGGGCCGGCCGTGTGTGCGCACACGAGTGTCCAGTGGTCGGCATTGATCTCGGTCTACGCGTTCAGTTCGGCAAGCAGGGTCAGGGGTTGGAAGAGAGGAACGTTTAGCTAACCATCGTGTATTCGCGGATGTCGTTGTTTGCATCTAGGTCTTGGCGTCGTGGTGCCATCCACATAGCTTGTCTTTCGTCCCTTGCACGTGGTGCACCTGGAGGAAAGGTTCGATCGAAGATGAAAATAGTTCGATATGAGATAACGATTTTGTCGATAGTGTGGACAAGCAGAAGTAGCCGGCACGATGGCACGGACAGGCAAAGAGGATTAATATGAATCGGTACAAGGATAATCATGTGCAGGATATAAAATGGTCTTCTACGAAGTGGCGCCATCAACCGAACTGCTGCGCGCACACAGCCAAATCAACAGAGCGCACGCAGCGGAACAGCAGGTCGTACGCAGCCGAATCAGCAGGTCGCCCGCGGCTGAATTCAGCAGGTCGCGCGCAGCCGAATCAACAAGTCACACTGGCCGAACTGCGACTCGGCAGGGAAGACGTCGGACGAGGCGTTCGTTATGGTGGTTCTGCAGGTAGTCAGTTCAGTGCGGTTTAGGGTCGATGGGTGACGTGGTCGTCGAAGGGCACCCAAGTCCGTTGCTCCCCTGTGGCAGTGAAAGAATACGACACGAAGGCCGGGTCTCAGACAAATTGCTCTCCAACAAGGAGAAAAGCAGGAGCTCGACTTCGTTGGCTCACCGGTGGCGAGATGGATAGAGGACAGGAGCTCATCGTGGTGCTGGTTTCGGTCGGAGCAAGGCCACCAGTGTGCTCAGCCTCGGCTAGGCCGTGGCCGACGGAATACAGCAACATGGCGGAGGCATGATGACGTTCTCCGCGGAATCTGCGAGTTCGACGATGAGCAGAGGCCGATGCTCGAGGCGCCGGCTTGGACAAGAGGAGGTCCTGGAGAACGTTGTCGCAGCAGGGCGTGGCGCAATCAAGCAAAGGCGCCGAGGTTGCAGGAGGTCCGGGCCCAGCTGGACGCGACCGTGGCGAGGACGAGGCGCTCGTCGTCGATCAGCAACGGCATGGCGAGGGGGTTCGTCGCGTGGTGGTCGACGGTCGGCGCGGCCACGGTGTCGAGGAGGAGCACGGCGAGGCAGTGGGCGTCGGCGGTGCGGTCACGGCGAGGCGGCCGAGCTGGAGATCAGCGGCCGGCATCACACGACTGCTGGCCGACTGCGGCGCTGCGAGGTGGAGAAGGGAGAACGAGTGGTGGTCGGAAACAGAGGAAGGAGATGGGCGGTGCCATGCTTGGTCGCGCGGGCACGGGGCGCACACCCCTGTTGGCGTCGGCGGCGGCGGCTTGGGGAGCATGAGCGCACCGCCGGCAGCGGCTTTCAGGAGCGGCGCCAGGTGCCTAGGGTTCCTTGTGGGGCGGCTGCTGGGCCGACTGGGCCGACTGGGCGCGCGGTAAGGGGGGCACCGGCCTGGGCCGCGCGCAGGCTGAAGGGGAGGGGAGGTCGGGCCAGGTCCAGGTGTGAAGGAGGGGGCGCAGGGCGAACGGGCCTCGCTGGTGGGCTGGGAAGCCGGTTGGGCCAGCTGGGGAAAAAAGGGTGACCGGTTAGCTGGGCCGTGCAGGAAGGGAGAAGGAGGGAGAGAAGAAGAGGTTTGAGCCCACGGAGGAATGGGTTCTTTCCCATTTTCGCTGGAGTATTTGGGATTTAATAGAGGGGTCACATAGGGATATGTCAACGATTATGGTAGGGACCCGAGAGTTCTTGGAGGTAGTACATTTGCCTTATGCCAAGGACCTCTATGCATGTAAGATTATCATGCTAGCTCGTCGTGGCGGTCCACTAGAGGTTGTTAGGGCTAGAGCAATGATGGTGGTCATAATAGAAGGTCGGGGATTGTTGAGAGAGACCGAGACAATCCCAAAATGAATACAAGGAGGTTGCTATGATCATGTGCTCTCCAACATAAAACTTAAGTTGTAAAAAGAATCTCCGGTAAACTCCTACAAGCAATACTATATGAATGCAACAATTTATTTATAAATTATTCCTGGTTCAGCTAACAACTACATGCTCCACACAATTACAAAAATTTTTTAAAAATTCCGAATTTTTGGGTTGTTACACATATCCACTGGGAGTTGTTGTGCACAATTGCTTTGGATGAAGGCAACTTTGGATGACTTTGGAATCAAATTCAAGAAAGTGCCATTGCTATGTGACAATGAAAGTGCGGTGAAGCTAACCAACAATCCGGTTCAACATTCAAGAACAAAGCATATTGACATTAGACATCACTTCATAAGAGACCATCAACAAAAGGGTGACATATCAATTACAAATGTGGGCACCGATGATCAATTAGCCGACATATTCACCAAACCACTTGATGAGAAGAGATTTTGCAAGTTGAGGAATGAATTGAACATACTTGATTTCTCTAACATGAGTTGAAGCACCCCATTATATATGACATGCCTATCCTTTGACAAAGTAAAGGTAAAATTGTTTGGCATGACATTCATCATTGCTAAGAACATGTTTAGTACATGTAGTCATTACCATGCATGATATAGGCTCATTCATGAAAATCAAATGAATTTAATGTATATATGGTGCCACTATTGCCTCTATGTTTGATATGATCTAGTGGTAGCATATGACATGTTTGTTGAGCTTGTAAACCTAATGTTTAATCTTGTAAACAAGCATCCTAGTGTTTAACCAACGTGAGTAAGATAACCATTGAAAGATGTGTGAAGAAGTTTACTCTAGAGCAAACCGTGTTAAATATCTTATGGTTGTTTGATAGGTTAAGCCACAATATGATCATACTTACCCTATTGATTGACTATCTCCAACTAAAATTGGTGTGCCTTTTTATGGTACTTTATGACAAAGGGGGAGAGAATGTTACAAAGATAGATATCATGATATGATGTATGAAAAAGGGGAGAAATATGATGTATAACAAAGGGGAGAGTAATTAAAACTTGAGCACACAAATAGGGGGAGCAAGCTCATGAACTTACTTGTTGCATTTGAATGTGCATATTCATATGAAATGTTGCATTGCAAGCCTAAAATTCAAATTTACATGCTTGCGGGATGTATGCTAGACATAGAATGTGTATGATGATTTGAAGTACTAGCATGCATAGGTTATATCTAGACATTTATTTGCTTTAAACCATATAAATAGAATCAAGAACCTCTCTTTTATGATTGATCTCACGGGGTTCTTGAGTTTGTGATGGATGTCTAGTTACCAAAGGTGCTAAGGATGGTGTATGATCGCAACTCCGATTGTAACACACTTCAAAGGTCAAATCTTTTACACCTTAGCGTCATTTGATAGTAATAACTCTCCCAACATGCCTATCCATACATATGTGAATATATTATCAAACTCATGAAACACATATGTAGGGGGAGCTAGTACTATCAAACTCGAATTTGTGATGGTTGTCCAATTCTCTATCATGATATAATGCTTGGACATGCAACACAAGTTCAAAATTGAACTTATTTCATATCTTTGCAAAGGTTATCATCAATTACCAAAAAGGGGGAGATTGAAATCCCTAGTTTGGTTTTGGATAATTGATGAAACCTATTTGGACTAACCCTATGCTTAAGTATGTATGAGATAGGTTGGTCCAACACCAAGTGATGGAGCTAGATGGATGGTGATGTCCACATGATGGTGATCAAAGGCTCCGATGCTTGGAAAAGAAGAAAGAGAAAAACAAAATGGGCTAGAGGCAAAGGTATATGCATGGAGCCATTTTGTTTTGGTGATCAAGACACTATAGAGACTGTGATCACATTTAGGATTGATAGCCGTACTATTAAGAGGAGCAAAACTCGTTTGTGAAATGTGGTTATCAAAGTGCCACTAGATGACCTTACTTTGCATACGCATTTAGAATCTGGTGTGTGCTAACATCCCTTGGAAATGTGCTTCATAAATGCTAACTCACGTACACAAGTAGTGGAAACTTGGTGGAGTTAACACTTTTGCACAAGGGATGAAGTGGAGATTGATTTCGTGCTCTCAGAGGAGCATCGAACGCTGGTCTGATGAGCATCGAACGCTGGGGTAGCGTCCGATGGCAAACCCTAAGTAAACTGAGCTGACTGAGTAGCATCGGACGCTGGCAACGGACGCTGGGAAAACACTGTTGTCGAGTCCGATGTCGATGACGTGTCCTAGGGTTGTTCTCAGGGGAGCATTGGACGCTGGGCAACATCCGATGTGACTGCCTCGGATGTGTCCGATGTCCACAGGAGCATTTTGGATGCTCCCTGCATAGACATCGGACGCTGGTCTTGTAGCGTCCGATGTGACACTGTGCAAGCGTCCGATGTTGGCGCAGTTAGCCATTGTCAAATCTGACAGGACATCGGACGCTGGGTCGGTGCGTCCGATGTAGCGTCCAATGTAACATTAACAATGTGCGTTTGAATCTAGCCATTGAGATCTGGCGGCTGCAGTTGAATGGAAGGTGACGCATGGCGTTCATCCAGGCATCGGACGCTGGCCGAGCATCCGATGTAAATCATCGGAGCCTCCGATGACCCCGCAGAATCAGAGTGAAAGGGGGTTTTGACCCTCTCTTTTTTTGGGGGGGTTCTATATAAGGCATGTGGTCTGCTTTGGCTCAAACGCTTGGACATTTTGATTGCCAAAACTCTATTGTGAGCCTAGACAAACATCTCCCACTCCATTTGATTGATTGTTCATCACATTGAGAGAGATTGGGAGAGCCAAGTGCATTGCATGAGTGTGTTCATCTAGAGGCACTTGGTGTTCGTGTTTTGCTGCGGATTTCTCTTGTTACTCTTGGTGTTTGTCGACACCTAGATGACTTGGAGCAGCAAGGATCGTTGAGCGAAAGTTGGTGATTGCTTCCGGCTCCGATCGGTGACTTGTGAGGGGTTTCTTGTACTTTCCCCGCGAGAGATCGCGAAAGGTAACTCTAGTGGATTGCTCGTAGCTTGTGGATCCCTATCTTGTCGTGTGGTTGTGTGGCACCCTATCGATGGTTTGGCGTGTGATGTCAATTAGCTCGTGAACCTCCAAGTGGGTGTATCGCTACAACGGGGACATAGCTTGCCGGTAAGCAAGTGAACCTCGGAGAAAAATCATTGTGTCATCTTGTCTCCGTGATATCCATTGGTATCTTATTATTGAATACTTGCCCGGCTCGGTATACTCACCTCACTCACTTGTACTTACCTTTCCTTTATTCTTGCAAGTGATAATTGTATCTTCTTGTAGCTAGTTAACATTCCTTATCTTGTGTAGTTGTAATTGTTATTGCTCACTTGCTCTTTTAGTTGTAAAGTAGCAACCTAGACATTGCTTGATATATGGTTTATAACTTACTAGAATTGTGGTTAGGTGGCTTGCACTTTTGTAGAGCTAGCGCAAAACTTGCTTCGTCATTTAGTTGTCTAACAAACTTTGTTCAAGTGTTGTTGTAGAATTTTTATAGGCTATTCACCCCCCTCTAGCCATTTAGGACCTTTCAACCTCCAAACAAGAATAGGCCAAAGCAAATTTGGGTTGCAAAGTCTCTAGTAGAGAAGGTTAAGGGGCCTCAACAAGTTTGGGTCTCGAAAGCTCAAGCTTGATTTCTTGTGTGTGCAGGTGAAGAATGTGTTGACGTAAAATCTCGGTCGGGGTGCGCCAACACACTCGGGAACATGGTCCTCAGAGGAGTACAGAGTGAATCCTGACCTCCTGGACCTTCAGCAAGTGATGGTGCCGATTCTAAGCAAAATCGACTTCGGGCGTGCCAGTCAATTGGACCTGTAATTGACAAGGAGAAGAAAAAGATCATCAAATCGTGGAACCTGCCGGTTTGGTGCCAGACAGTTCCAAATTGTACGGCTCTAATATAGCCATTTGTCTTTAGGATATTGACTACAAAGTCAACTCCCACGAAATTGCATGTAAAGCGACGGAAAAAGATATGAAGTATAACAACTATAATATGTGTGAGATGAATGCTTATAACAAATAGACCGCCGATAAGCTTCAAAGATATTAACAGATAAAAGGCCTATATGTACTTTTAAGCGACATGAAATCAACGTATCGACTAAGTGCACAAGCAGTTCTATTCATTAACAGTGGGGTGTCTCCATGCAGCCATAATAACAAATAGATCGATAAAATAACTTAAACATCAACAGTGGGGTGTCTCCATACAGCCTTGATGATGGTCAAGCTAGATCATGTCTTGTGCATAAAGTAGATCCGTTGATTCCAAACCACTTAAAAGAACATATTATGAAGAAAGCATAACTGGATCGGCTATTTCAGCCGATACAGGGTCCATGAGGCACGAACAAGATTTACACGACAAAAGCATGATTTAAACTAAGATAAACAGACTTAACCTATCATATGTATCAGTGGGGTTCAGAAATACAACCGTAATAGACATGTGTTGACAGTCCTTAAGTACCAAATATAATCATCAAATAAATAAAGAAAAGGATCCAAATGCAACCAACCCCAGACTTAGGGTTTTATCTGATAGAATTCCACGAGTTTTGTTGTTTGTCTATTTCTGCAGGGGGTTATCAGGAAATATGGAGGAAAGACCCACACGTCGGGTTTACATAGAGATATTAACGTGTGCGGCAATTATCCAACATCTAGAAGAGTCCAGAAGCCACGGGAACGAGCGGGAGGCCGAGCGGGCTCGGAGGCTGGGCGCTCGCCCAGGTCTCAGGGCCAATCAGCGCCCGTCTCGAGGATCATGCTCCACCGACCTAAGGGATTAAGGAAAACCGTGCGATTATGGTCGGTTTGATCCGACGGCCCACGTTCATTTGGAGGGGCTATATAAGCAGCCCCTTGGCCCCTGGAGGATGAATTCCCTCATTCTCTGAAACCCTAATTCATTCATCAGGAGGAGAGTCTCTGATCAAGCCCTAGAGCCACCACATCAACTAGATCTCTAGTTTAGCATAGCTACATAGGATTAGAACTAGAAGGAGTCAATCTTCGATTGGTTTCCGGATTTGTCAAGAGGATTCTTGGTAATTCCTCTACTGTTCTTCATTTGTTCATCATTGTTCTTCAATATTATGAATACAACTTTGTTCTATTTCAATATATTGATTATGACTTTACTCTACTTGTTTATATTTGCAATTATATCGTTCTTAGTTTATCATAGTTATATGCTTGGCTTAGTTAGATTGGAATTATATACATGTTTAGGATCGTATAGCGTTTATCCATATGTACAATGGGTAAATGATAAGTATTGTGTAGGCGTGGTGCCTATACCGTATTTATCTGCGATTGTACCCTATATGCCGGATCGCGGGGTAGTTCGCGATAGTGACAGCTTCGTTGATTCTTATATAGTCCCCCTCCCGTGTATAGGGCAGGCAGAGCAACATTATTACATGGGAGTGATTGCTATGTTTCTCATCTTCCTTGATAATATCACTATGCATGGGCGTAGTCCTTTCTCGCAATGATTGCCAAGTATAATTGCACTAACTATGATATGCTAGACTTTATAGTTAAGAATAACTTAGGAAATATTCTTGTAGTTCATCCTAATCCCATGCTAATGACTTGCTAGAATATCTGTTGAGGTGCTTATCATTATTATATGTGGCTAGTTATGCTGATCAGATTAGTTATCTTTGTCACCATTCATACTTTATCTATATTTTATGTGACATTTATCCCTGTATGCAAGAGATAGATGAATGCTCTCTATTACACATGCAATGATAGATACTTAGTTACATATTTCATTCCATAATCAACTTTGGTGTTAGTAATCCCTTCCCAGTGGTAAAAATATAAATAACGATACCTGGAATACTTTCCGGTTAAAATGCTACATCGGTATTAATCTGTGCGCTTGCAGATCTCATTTATTATTTATCCAGAAGAGCAATTGCATATTTCAATACCGCGTCTCTCATGTCATGCTGGGGATGACAACTTGGCTTAAGTGGCATGAGGGATAGGTTCGGCATTTTTGGCGCCGTTATCAGAATTAGAAAACTAAGTCTACTTTTGGTAATGACGTTAAGAATGCCCAACAAGCATTTTTGGCGCCGTTGCCGGGGAAGGTTGATTCACTAATAAGGAATGAATACGGAATATTGAGTCATCATTCGCATCACTAATATGATTGAGATCATCAATTCTCTCATACAGCTTTACCCCTGTATTTTGTTATTTTCATTATTTTATGCAGGGTGATGTATGAATAGAAGACATCTTCCAGAAAATTTTGTTGACGACCCCGAAGTGTTAATCAAAAAAATAAGAGCCAAGCTCAAGAAGACATCGTCAACACTTCAGCGCGAAGCTTCATCCAATCAAGAAGACCGCCGAAGTTTCATCCGGAACTTGTCGACAGAGTTCGAAGCCATGGCGAACAAGTCGATCCGCGAGTTTTCAGCTCCCACCACAGACAACATCCGCACTGGACCTGCTGTGGAGATCGACCGCAACTTTGAGCTCAAGCCTGGGCTCATCAACATGGTGCAAGCCAACCAGTTCTGTGGGAAGGCGCACGAAGACGCTAGTGCTCATCTCCAACACTTCCTGGAGATTTGCAACACATTCACTATGTCAGAAGTTCCCAGAGACGCCATACTACTTCGCCTCTTCCCATTCTCACTGTTGGGGAGAGCGAAGCAGTGGTTCTATGCAACGAAGGAGAAGAATACTACGTGGGCACTCTGCTCCACGAACTTTCTGGCCAAGTTCTTTCCCATGGGCAAGACCAATGCTCTCCGTTGGAAGGTTTACAAGTTTTCAGCAACAACATGATGAATCCGTTCCAGAGGCATGGGAGCGCTTCCAAGATTACATCCTAGAATGTCCCCATCATGGAATGGAGAGCTGGCTGCTGATGCAGACGTTTTATCATGAGCTCGGTAATAGCGCCCGTGAAACCATGGATGCTGCGGCTGGAGGAGCATTCCTATCACTCACCATACCACAAGCCACAACTCTTGTGGAGAAGATCGATGGCGTCCAACCAAGGTTGGAACGAAGAGAGGACCCAGACACGCAAGAAGGGTGGAGGTATGCACCAGCTCAAGGAGGTAGACATGCTGTCTGCAAAGCTGGACCTGCTCATGAAGAAGCTCGATGACAAAGCTGGAGACAAGAAAGAAGTCATGCACGTCTACGACTCTCACATGACTTGTGAGGAGTGTGGAGATACTGGACACTCAGGCAATCACTGCCCTGAGGTGCATGAGGACGTGAACTACATCAACAACAACAACAACTATTACAACCGTCCTCAGCAAAATCAAGGTTGGAATCAACAGAGGCCTAACTACTCAGGTAACTACTCAGGTAATTATCAAGGTAACAATTCTTACAACAACAATAATAATTTTCCACCTTTGAGAGAGTTAGTGTCTAATCAAGGAAAGCTAATGGATAACCTGTCTAAGAAATTGGCATCTAATGATAAAATGCTAGAAAATATAAATAATAGAATGGATAATTTTTCTACTGCCATCAAGAATCAAATTAGCTTTAATAAAATGATTGAATCTCAGTTAAATCAAATAGCTGCTGCTGTTCCTGCTACTAACCCCGGTATACCATCACAACCGGAAGGATTAGAATTTGCAAATCTTGTAGACATGTTTGATGCAGGTAACTACTGGAGTAAACCCGTTGTGGAAGTACATAATGACCTTCTGCCGGTCAAGAGAGGCGATCCAGGACGCCCCGTCATCCCGATCTCCATCGGCATGGTGGACTTCCCAGAAGCACTCTGCGACTTTGGCTCCAGCGTCAACATTATGCCCAGGGTACTCTACGAAAAATTCTTTACACGTCCTTTATTAGAAACAACCATGTGTTTGCAGCTTGCAGATCGGACACTGAGCTTCCCAAAAGGAATATTGAAGAACATTTGTGTCCGAGTCGGTACCTCGTACGTCCCAGCAGATTTCGTGGTGATAGAGACCGGTGCTGATGAGAGGTCACCCGTCATCTTGGGGAGGCCATTCCTGAACACCTCGGGAGCTGTCATCTACGCCAGTGCTGCGAAGATCAACTTCAACATCAAGGGGAGGAAGGAGACATTTTCCTTCAAGAACAAGACTGCACAAATCCCAGAGCAACCCCAATATGAACCAAGGAAGAGGACCAATAGGAGGAACAAGCAGAACAAGAACAAGAAACAAGTGTGGATCGAATCAGCTAAGATGGTCACTACAATTCACAGAGGACAAGATCGTCGACTCAAGTCGCCTTTCCTGATCAAGAAGGACGACCCTGGTGTTCCAAGCATCGAGTGCTCAATCAATGGATACTCCTTTCAAAAGACACTCTGCGACACCGGATCGGGCGTCAACATAATGGCCGCAGTCACCTATTAGCTCCTGTACGGAACCATGCCCCTAAAACCGACATACATTCAGCTCCAGATGGCAGACTAGACATTCTGAAAGGTTGAAGGTATATTGACCGATGTCCCTGTCAAAATAAACGATCATTTTGTCCATACAGATTTTTAGGTCATTGACATGAGAGAAGACGAGTACGATCCACCTATCATCCTTGGAAGACCGTTCCTCAGCACCGTCAAAGCAATCATCTACATTGGAACCGGAGAAGTCCACATGCACTTCCCCTCTGAGAAGGTACGCCGCTACTTTAATGACCCTAACTATATAGTTGAAGATTCTAAGCAGGTCAGGACAAGAAGAAGGCGACACAACCGCAATCAGAGGAAGCAAATCATCAAGGACGGATGGGCAGATTATGAAGGAGAGGTAGTAAGGTCTGAGGATATACAGCTGGAACAGGAGACCGTAGCACCAAATCAGGTGTGGAGAGAGAAGATAGTTGTACAAGAAGAGGAGGCGCTGCCGGAACCGCCGTCTACGCCATCCAGCGAATCCCAGGACGACTAAGAATACAAAGAGTCCCGTTCGGAGGACTTTAAAACACCGAACACCGTGCCAAGAGGTAAACTTGGTAGTTATCACTTTCCCTTCTTCAATTATTTACTTTTTCTCGAAGTAGCTAGTTCAGTTAATCATGTTCATACTATCTTAAAAAGAAAATAAAAATATTAAAACCAGTAAGCCCCATGTGAGTATACGAGTGGCATAAAACCCATAAGTACATTCACTGTGGTGGCATAAAAAAAATAAAAATATTTTTCTGCTCCATAAAAATAAAAATACAAAAAAAATAAAAATAAATAAAATTATGATCCTACTGAAGAGAGTAACACTTATTGAGGAAGCTCAACATGATAAAGGCTAGATATTTATGCTAACACTTAACCAGTTCCACAAAGCTTTGTTGTCTATTTGAGCTCCACATAAATTCAAGGATCAAGAAGACTAGCAGACGGAGGACATCCTAATCGCTGTCAGGGTTCTGCCGACATTCAAATACACCTCTGCCACCTGCTAGCTACATCAGAAGAAATTACGTCAAAATCCAGCTTGGGGGAGAGCACCCCCATTTATCCAGCTAAGCATTTCTATCTATATTTATACTATATTAAAATAATAAAAATATACATAATCATGAAAACCCAGATAAAGATTTTGTGCTTATATATATATATCTTTGCTTAGTTTGCTTAATAAATAAATAAAGTAGCTATGCTAAACTGAATCTTAATAAAACTCTAGCATGGATATGATGAATAGTTGCTCTGACTAGTTTTCAAATTTAAAGCTCTCTCTCAAGTTTAGACATAACTGTTATAATTTAAAGCTGGCTCTAAACCTAAACTTGTGGGAAGAGAACCTGATCTAAAATCTAAGTCGTTAACAGATATGATATGTGAAGGTTGAGCTGCTGTTTATATGTTCCTAGAGATGCTAGAATTCTGGAGGTTTGTATCTTTGAAAATCTTTAAAATGTTGCATGATGAGTTCCTGTATGATGAGAGTTTAAATTCCTACCACAGCCATATATACATACTTGCTAGACTTTGAGCCACACATTTACTTTTTACTGCTTATGAGCATTGAGTGTGGTCAAGCTGTGTAGACCCTTAGGAGCTTGTCATGCGGTTAAAATCAAGATGCACTTGCACGTTCACTTATACATGCTGCTTCTACTTTGGGAGTACGCATCCACATACATCCACTCATTTTCATCTCCAGATTCACCCAAAATTATTCTACTCCTATCCAGGAGAGAATAGCCAAAAACATTCTCCTATTCCTGTTTTTCCCTGTGAAATAAATGCTCAAGTTATCTTGGTTACTACCACTTGCTATATTATTCTGGGAAGATGAGTGCTCTGAAAAAAAGAGGAAACGAGGAAATAAAAAGGGGCAAGTGCCCGGAACCTCGAAAAATAAAAAGATACGAGGAAATAAAAAGGGGCAAGTGCCCGGAACCTCGAAGAAAAGAAAAAGTGAGACGAGAGGTAAAAATGGACAAGTGTCCGACAGTAGAATTAGGGGTACAAGATACCCACCTGAGAGGAAAGAAAAAAAGAAAATATAGAGCATCTCATTCTCCTCAAAAAGCTTCAAAGAGCAAGAAAGGTATGTATCCCCTCAAAAGAGCAAAAGTAGAATTAGACTTTCACCACTGTTATCAGCATCACCATACACCATTCATTAGCCACACATGCACATCTTGATTTGACTTATTGACTTGTTTCTCTAGATCCATGGTTTGACTATGCAATAAATGTCTTGTAAGTATGTATACTTTATCTCCCACCAATAAGCTCCAGATATCAAAGCCTTATTAGAGTAGGATGAGAGAAAAGGCATATATCATCACTGCCTTGGTAAGGATCCAGAAATACCACAAAAGAGAGACCTGAGAGAGTCATACAAAGGAATCTCTGAGTTTTATTTGAAAATCTGCAAAAACTCCAGAGCTATAGCTGATCAAGAATAAGAGACATGGCGCTTGACTAGACCGTTCTATCTTTTAACTGCTCAAGACACAAGTGACGGTTGCAAGCCCCATGGTGAGAGGTAAAATGAGTAAGTTTTAAGTCTTGACAGTTTACTCTAACTCAGAGATGAGACTTTTTTTGAAAGCATGTGTACCGTCAAAGTTCTAAGGCATTACAGCAACTTCTGATCCATCACTGAGTCTATCCTTGCTCAGGGACGAGCAAGAGGTAAGCTTGGGGGAGTTTGTTGATGGTCCTTAAGTACCAAATATAATCATCAAATAAATAAAGAAAAGGATCCAAATGCAACCAACACCCAGACTTAGGGTTTTATCTGACAGAATTCCACGAGTTTTGGTGTTTGTCTATTTCTGCAGGGGGTTATCAGGAAATATGGAGGAAAGGCCCACACGTCGAATTTACATAGAGATATTAACGTGTGCGGCAATTATCCAACATCTAGAAGAGTCCAGAAGCCACGGGAACGAGCGGGAGGCCGAGCGGGCCCGGGGGCTGGGCGCCCGCCCTCCCCCCTTGGGCGCCCGCCCAGGTCTCAGGGCCAATCAGCGCCCGTCTCGCGGATCATGCTCCACCAACCTAAGGGATTAAGGAAAACCGTGCGATTAAGGTCGGTTTGATCCGACGGCCCACGTTCATTTGGAGGGGCTATATAAGCAGGCCCCCAGGCCCCTGGAGGATGAATTACCTCATTCTCTGAAACCCTAATTCATTCATCAGGAGGAGAGTCTCTGATCAAGCCCTAGAGCCACCACATCAACTAGATCTCTAGTTTAGCATAGCTACATAGGATTAGAACTAGAAGGAGTCAATCTTCGATTGGTTTCCGGATCTGTCAAGAGGATTCTTGGTAATTCCTCTACTGTTCTTCATTTGTTCATCATTGTTCTTCAATATTATGAATACAACTTTGTTCTATTTCAAGATATTGATTATGACTTTACTCTACTTGTTTATATTTGCAATTATATCGTTCTTAGTTTATCATAGTTATATGCTTGGCTTAGTTAGATTGGAATTATATACATGTTTAGGATCATATAGCGTTTATCCATGTGTACAGTGGGTAAATGATAAGTATTGTGTAGGCGTGGTGCCTATACCGTATTTATCTGCGATTGTACCCTATATGCCGGATCGCGGGGTAGTTCGCGATAGTGACAACTTCGTTGATTCTTATATAGTCCCCCTCCCGTGTATAGGGCAGACAGAGCAACATTATTACAGGGGAGTGATTGCTATGTTTCTCATCTTCCTTGATAATATCACTATGCATGGGCGTAGTCCTTTCTCGCAATGATTGCCAAGTATAATTGCACTAACTATGATATGCTAGACTTTATAGTTAAGAATAACTTAGGAAATATTCTTGTAGTTCATCCTAATCCCATGCTAATGACTTGCTAGAATATCTGTTGAGGTGCTTATCATTATTATATGTGGCTAGTTATGCTGATCAGATTAGTTATCTTTGTCACCGTTCATACTTTATCTATATTTTATGTGACATTTATCCCTGTATGCAAGAGATAGATGAATGCTCTCTATTACACATGCAATGATAGATACTCACTTCCATATTTCATTCCATAATCAACATTGGTGTTAGTAATCCCTTCCCAGTGGTAAAAATATAAATAACGATACCTGGAATACTTCCTGGTTAAAATGCTACATCGGTATTAATCTGTGCGCTTGCAGATCTCATTTATTATTTATCCAGAAGAGGAATTGCATATTTCAATACCGCGTCTCTCATGTCATGCTGGGGATGACAACTTGGCTTAAGTGGCATGAGGGATAGGTTCGGCATTTTTGGCGCCGTTATCAGAATTAGAAAACTAAGTCTACTTTTGGTAATGACGTTAAGAATGCCCAACAACATGCTAGATCAAATCTATCTGCTTTTAAATCAGATCACAATTTTACCAGATATCTCGAACGCACAACATGTAACAACCAAGGTTGACAAAATAGCCGATGAATGGCCTGTATCGGCTATTTCTTCTGTTGTGAGCGTATAAACCTCAGAACAGCCGATACTAAGCATCTTTTGGGTGTAAGCATACTTTATCAACCTTGATTGAGCAAGATGTTGTTTAGAACATAAATAAACAGAATAAAACATAAAACAACATCGATAACTTAATGAATCTATTGGCTTGCCAAACCAGTAGAGCCGATAACTAGCCAAGATCGACTAAAGCAAGAGATTGATCAGAGTCAAGACAGTATTACAAAAGACGAACTTAGACCGATAACTAGCCATGCCATAGCCTAACAAGAGTTTGATCGATGCCAATGCAGCCTTATTACACGATGACACAAGCCATTGGTGAAACTTACAAGCAAACCAGAGGTCGGTCGATGCCGATGCAGCCCTGCCTGATTGAAGGTCTCGCCGAGATGTACGTTACTCCTACTCCTAGGGTTTTGGCCGAGGGCCGGTTGTGTTTGATTGATTGGATTCCCTGTACAAAATTCGGGTTTCTAGCTATTTATAACCCGGTTGACTCCTGCCCTAATACGAGTAGATTACAAAAAAGGAAAAAATAAAAGACGACCCGAACTTGAACTCCTTGGTTGAGTCCGATACGTCTTCGAAGCCCGTCGTGCTAGTCTGTGTGAAGCTTCGGGTCACCTTCGACTTACACGAGCTTTTATATTTTCAGGTTGATTCTTTTCCTTAGTAAATCAACCGTTTATGTTTACAAAATATCAAATCTCTTAGTCCAAAATCTGGTGTAAACACATGCCCACCAATTTTGGGATGAAATTTATTTTATTCCAAAAAATGTTATTCTCCTTTCCTTAAGGTCCGATCGACTAGCCTCATTTCTTAGCCGGTCAGCCGAATCCTTTTCCTCTTCTCCCTTTTTGATACCGCAAACAATCTGAATGGTATCTTGATGATTAATGCGAGACGGCTGCTCTTCTCTTGAAAAATGTGTTGTGATTTAACATTTTACTCGAGTGCTCTGCACACACTGTACGAAGCAGCATCTTTTTCCTTCCTTAGATTTAATCTTCAATATCAATTTCCCCTTCGTATCCATCTCCCTTCACATTCAGAGCACATCCTTTTGCTTGCTTTTGCCTTTCGTCCAAAAAAAACCTCTTTCTTGCCAAAGCTTTGCCTTCCAAAAGCCCATCTCTTCCTCTTCCAATGGCAGACAACAACCGTGGGAAGCGTCCCGCGGAGCAGGAAGTGAACTCTCGCTACCGCCCTCAGCGCCGCACTAGGCATGCCCCTTCCTTATTCCTAATCGACTCCAGTTCTCATCATTCTCAAGGTCTGACTTGATCTTCTCCCTCTGTTTTCAACTAGGGCTGGTGAGGGTCCTTCCAATGCCGCGGCGGCTGTGGCACCTCCCCCTGGAATGGAGTCGATCTCCGAGAACCCCTCCTCGAGTAGCTTCGAGTTGATGGCCACCTGTCATTACCGTCAGATGACGGAAATGCGGAACCTCCACTCGGAGGCCACCATCAGGAACTGCCTCCTCGAGGACCACATCGCCCAGCTCCAGAAGGCGTTGGAGGAGGCAGAGGCGAGGGCTTCTCGGGCGGTCCAACAGTGCGCAGAATCCGATGCGCGTGTCGCCGATATCCTTCTTTTCCTTGAAGAATTTTCATTTGGTTGGATTTCCTTTGCTCAATCTTGCTTTATCTGTTTGCTTGCAGACCTGACCGTTCGCCTGGAAGCCCTTCAGGAGGCGGGGAACGAGGCAACTGACTCCGTGAATGCTGCCGGGGACAACGTCGCAGAGAGGATGACCAATATCCCCCCAAGGGTACATGAGGTCGCCCTCCATGGCGTTCGTCATGGCGCCGCCATGGCCCTCGGGGCTACCGAAGCCTATACCGGCCAAGACCTGGGTGGCCTCGAGGTTACTCCAGAAATAAGTCACGCCATGGAAGTACACTTCGATGGTGTTGATGGCGCGGCCGGAGAAATAGCAGAGTCCACCCCCTCTGTAATTATAGTAGACAAGGTCTTTGAGTAGTTCATCAGGGCGAAGTCTTTGTAAATAAACTTTTTTTCTTTGAATATAATGAAGTTTCTGCTTCTTTATAATCCCCTTGTGATAAGACCCATCGAGGTCTCTCAATCTTAATGATTCTCGATCTTGTATTTTTGGACTGAAGGCGATGCTCCAATTGCATCGGCTATTTTTGTTCTGAAGGCGATACATTTGTATTAGCTATCGATTGGATATCATCGTTAATACATTAGTTATAACTGATCCACCCATATACTAGGGTAATACTTCTTAAAATATTTCCCATTAACTGCCCTGAAGTATTCGACACCCTCTCGAGTCTCATAGAAATAAGCATTGCTAGGAGCACATCTAGTGATCCGATAGGGTCCTTCCTAATTTGGCGACCATTTACCATATTTGTTATCCTTAGTTCCAACAGGCAAAATGACTTTCCAAACCAAGTCCATTTCGTTAAACTTCTTTTCTCTGACCTTCTAATCATAGTACCTAGCCACTCTTAGCTTCTGAGCACTGATGTTTTCCAAAGCCTTTAGCCGATGAAAGTTCAAATCATCGAGATTGTCCATCATGAGATGCTTATATTCATCGGCTTTCAAATTATTCTGCTGCGAAATCCTCCTGGATCCTATATTGATTTCCCACGGTAATACGGCTTCATGACCATAAACCAACTCGTATGGTGAACACTTAGTTGCACCATGACATGCCATCCTATAGGACCACAAGGTCTCACTAAGTGTTGAATGCCACTTTTTTGGATGATCCTTAACTTTCTTCTTAATGATTTTGAGCAAAATCTGATTAGAAGCTTCAGCTTGTCCATTAGCTTGAACATAATATGGAGACGACTTAATCATTTTAAAACCCGTGCTGGCAGCAAAATCCTCGAACTCTTTTGATACAAACATCTTTCCCTGATCCGTGGTAATAGTTTGAGGAACACCGAACCGATAAATGATATGCTCTTTAGTGAACTCGATTACGGTAGCCGATGATGCTTCCTTTAAAGGAACAACTTCAACCCACTTAGTAAAATAGTCAGTTGCTACCAACATAAACTTATGTCCCTTGCTGGATGTCGGAAATATTTATCCAATCAGATCTATTCCCCATCCTCTAAATGACCATGGCTTTGTGATTGGATTCATAGCTGATGCCGGAGATTTTTGAATATTACCAAATCTTTGGCATTCTTGACATCCTTTATAATATTTAAAACAATCCTCTAAAATAGTTGGCCAAAAATATTCTGCTCTTCTGATCATCCATTTCATCTTATGAGCAGACTGATGTGCACCACAAATTCCTACATGGATTTCACCCATCAGAACTTTGGCTTCTTCTTGATTGATACATTTAAGAAGCACACCATCGATTGTCTTATGATATAATTGATCATCAAGAAGGACAAACTTTGTGGCTTTGTATCTCAACTTTCTGGACACCTGTCGTGATGGATTCTTCAAATACTCAATAATCTCAAGTCTCCAATCATCACTATCAGCAACTTCATCACTTAATATTTCAACAATTTGCCGATATCCAGAAGCACTTTGAGCCAAACGATTAGCCTCTTGATTCTGACATCTAGAAATATGCTTTATGACGACAGAAGAGAAAGAATCAAGCAATTCAAGGCACCTTTCATAATGCTTTCTCAGAATATCATATTTGCATTTATATAGGCCGAGCAATTGATTAATCACTAATTGAGAATGTCACACCCCAAAATTTCCATTTTGGGATGTGAATAGAAAACACTTAATAAAATATATGATTTAGTACTTCTCTAAAATTTTGCAAGCTTTAGTTAGTTTGTTGTCAATCCAGTGGGCAAAAGAAAAAAAATCATTTTATAAAACCTTTACAAATTAATATAACTCATATGTAGCATTTCATGCTCTGTGCATAAATTTACTTGAGTGAAAAATGAATTTAGAAAATTCGATAAAACCTCGAATAGGTTTTACTCTTTATTTTAAGTAAAGTTCAAACTATTATTTATAATGTTCTAAAAAAGATATTTTAAGCTTTTAAAAAGTCTTTGAAAATACAATTTATAGATATTGTAAATTGTGTCCAAAAAGGGTCTAAAAGAGTAGTTTTACAATTTATTTTTCAAAAACAAATTTAAGAATAGTTTTTCGTATTGTAATTAATTTTTCTTCTTGTCCTGTGTCTATCTCCACCATAATCAGTTCGATCCATATTTCTTCCCTTTTATTTTGTTACTTGTTCATGCCGACTCAAACTTTAATTGTCCTTTGTTTCTACTCTGCACCAGACCATATTCTCCTCCGTATATATAATTACTCTATACAAGTTCCTCACGTCATTTTTAACCACCATCTTTGCTAATTTCAGTTTCTCTCTCTTCTCGTTTTGTGATGACAAGAATCAATTCTTTCTTTGTTTCTTTGGGCCACTTTTCTTTGCACGTCAAAGCTAGCACTAATGTGATTTTAATCTCTCTCTCCATTATAGCTCAGCATACGTGTACGAATTTTCAAGGCTTCACGTACAGTTTCTATACCAAAGCACCATGGCCAAATTAACCAACTGCATTTACACGTACGCTACCTGTTCGTATCCTTCGAATAGTTGCTGTCCGTTCCCTGTCCTGGCTACTATCATTACAGATAAGCTTTTGCAGCTGCTCACTCAAAACAAATTTACGTCAACCACTTAGTAATAAAACTGGCCACTCACATGCTTCTCTCCATTTATTCCGGCCACATCCAGAAAAGCCAAGAGTCACCCCGGCCGCCGGCAATACCCTCTCGACGCATGACGTTCCTGCTCCTTCCCAAGCCCTATAAAATGCAGAGCAACGTCGAACCCAGTCCTGCACTCCTGCTAATTCCACTCCTCTAAGCCCTCTCCTTCGCCAGTTCTGCCCGAGCAGACCGCCATCAGCCATCCTGTGTTCGGCATGGATGATGCTCGTTGCTGTCGAGTTGTTTCAGTGCTGTTCTAAATTGGAGTCTTTCCATCACCATACTGAGCTGCCTCGCCATTTCTTCCTCAATGCCAATTTCACCATCAACTTCCATGGGTGTAGTGAAGCCACTCACTGCTGCTGTCTCGCACTCACCGGGCATGAAGCCGCCACAGTATAGAATTTCATCGTTCTTCCTGTTATGCGCCTTCTTCAAAGCATGCCTGCAACCGCGTCTCCAACCATCATCGGCGTGCATCATCGCCTGCTATTTTCATCGGCATGCTGCCGTTGCGATAATCGCATATCACCGTTCTCCATCGACCACTTCATCCCATCAACCATCGTATGTAGGTTTAATCAATGTGTGTACCGGATGTTGTGTTCGATAGAAGAGAACCTATACGAAGGATGATCGAAAAGGAAAAGTTGGAGATCTTGGAAAGCTTTTGAAAGGCAAGTGTAACATGAGTTTTCTTGCTACCTAACAACCTTATAATCACTTTGATATGCATGTGTCTAGTACGATGAACCCCTAAGGACTTTACCTAGAACTTTTATATCTTGTTCCTTGTTACCCTGGGTTCATGCATATGGGTAGCTTTGCTTAGCTTGCAATCACCAATATAATAATGTTAATTTTGATTAATGATTATGGAATCAATGTTAAAACAATGGACTTAAGGGGGGCTAGAGCATTGGGCCTTTTTGGGTGCTCTAGTCTACCCTTCATAAGGTCTGAATCATAAAGCGGCAACCCAGGATTTACCGTACAACCATGAGGGCTATATCACTCTGGCCTTGCACTACTACAGAATATAGTCATAGGCCGATCTAACAATTGAGCTATAGTCTCGGCTACAAATTGCGTCCGGGACTAAAGACATTTAGTCCCGGTGGGTAAAACCAACCGGGACTAAAGGTTCACCTTTAGTCCCGGTTGGTTTTACCCACCCGGACTAAAGGCCCCCCAACCTTTAGTCGCGGTTGGTAATACCAACCGGGGCTAAAGGGTGAACCTTTAGCCCCGGTTGGTGTTACCAACCGGGACTAAAGGTGCTTTTAGCCCCGGTTGGTGTTACCAACCGGGGCTAAAGGTCCTTCCCGAGTGGATTCAAAAGGAAAACATCCAGAACTACATCACGTGGGTTGTGTAGCTCAGTTGGTAAGCGTGCCTGAGGCGAGAGGTGTTGAGTTCGAATCTCACAAACGCAAATTTATTTTTTCTCGTGGGAGCCTTTAGCCCCGGTTTGGAGCAACCGGGACTAAAGGTGGGAGGCCTTTAGTCCCGGATTGGTAGTCCCGGTTGGGAAACCGGGGCTAAAGCCCCTTCCCAACCGGGGCTAAAGGCCCTATTCTGTAGTAGTGTTGGCTAAGTAATTTGATCTACTCAAGCTTGTTAGTGGTTACCGAAAGGCACAAGAGGGGGGAACTGGGTTTAAGAATGACTTCCTTGCCTGTCAAGATGTGTACTGGTCGGCTGTCAGGTGTGCCATCTTGAAGGGGGCCTCCATTCGCCTGGACGCCGAAACCTCGCGGCTACTAATTTGTTAGGGGGACTCTAGAAAGGTCTCGTAGTGAACCCTGCCGACTTACCTTGGAAGTGAGTCAAGAGGCTGATCACCTCAGGCATATGGGCAACACGACTCATGGGTAAAGTTGTACACACTCTGCAGAGTTATTTAAAACTGATATATCAGCCGTGCTCTCGGTCATGAGCGGTCTGGATCCTTTTTGAGATAGATGGTTCTATGGATGGTTTGGTGATGATAATTATTATACATTCACCTTGGGAGCTTAAGCAAAACCTAGTGACATAGGCCAATAAATAAAACATGACCAACTAAAAGTGCTTACTGCAGTTCAACTGAGTCAAGCCTTTTGAGCCTTGCATCCCCTCATGTTATGCTTGCTGAGCATGGTTCGCTGACGCTTGCTTTACAATCAATGAACAAAAATCCCGGATGGGTACCAGATGGCGCTCAAGTGGTGAGTTTTCTCTAAGGAGTTACCAGAGTACTAGGCGAGTGATCCCCCGGTCAACCGTCCCTATGGAGTCTGGAGTCCCGAAGAATGAAGATTACGAATAGTTTTCGTTGTGCTTTGTTATATATGTAAGTCCTAATGTAAATATGTTTCGCTATATAATAAAGCATTGTTCTTGATATTCTCCATATTTGTCGCTATATGTGTTGTGTGGACATCCTGGGCACACATATAGTGAGCGCTTGGTATTCTTCGGAAAACTGGGTGCGACAGAGAATCTCCAAAAATTTCAACACTTTCGGCCCCAACTTCACACAAAAGCTGAAGTCCCTTAAAAAGTGCTTCATACTTAGCTTGATTGTTAGTGGAGGTTGGATCAATTGAGAAAGCAAATTCAAAACTCCCTCCTTGAGGAGAAACAAGAATAACACCAATGCCCCCACCTTGCTTGCAATTGGAACCATCAAAGAATAAGGCCCACGGGGCAAAGTCTAAAGTTTTAATCTCTTGTTTATGATGATGAGTAACAAAATCGGCTATTACCTGTCCTTTAACTACTTTAGACGATTCATATTTCAAGTCAAATTCTGATAATGCAAGAATCCACTTTCCAATTCTCCCATTCAGTATAGGCATGGATAACATATGTTTGATCACGTCAAACTTAGACACCACCGTGCATTCAGAAGACAACAGGTAGTGTCGAAGCTTGGTGCATGAGAAGTACAAACATAGGCATAATTTTTCAACAGGAGAATACCTTGTCTCTGGATCAAGCAATCTTCTACTGAGATAGAAAACCACTCTCTCTTTCCCCTCAAATTCTTGCATTAAGGCCGATCCAATTGTATGATCATCGGCTGACACATACAACTTGAAAGGTTTGTTCTTTTGAGGAGGAACCAAAACTGGTGGAGACTTCATATATTCTTTGATTTCATCGAATGCTTTTTGTTGTTCATCTCCCCATTTAAACTCTTGATCATCCTTTAATTTTAACAAAACTGAGAACGGCAAAATCCTGGCTGACAGATTTGAAACAAATCTCCTGATGAAATTGATTTTGCCGATCAAAGATTGTAATTGAGTCTTCGTGGTTGGTGGTACTGCTTTGTCAATCGCATCATAGCTCTTTTGACCAACTTCAATTCCCTTTTCATGTACCGTAAACCCCAATAATTGACCAACCGACACTCCAAATGCACACTTGTGGGGATTCATCCTTAAGCCATGCTTCCTCGCGCAGTCAAGAGTGTCTCTGAGATCCTTAAGATGTTTCTGATAATCCTTGGACTTCACAACCACATCATCAATATAAATCTCAACAATTCTACCAATCAACTCATGAAAGATATAATTCATAGCCCTCTGATAAGTTGCACCAGCATTCTTAAGCCCAAAAGTCATGATCACCCATTCATATAAGCCTATAGCACCTGGACATCTGAATGCAATTTTATGTATGTCTTCTTCTGCCATAAAAATTTGGTTATAGCCAGCATTGCCATCCATAAAACTGATAACTTTATGTCCTGCTGCTGCATCGACCAACATATCTGCCACTAGCATTGGGTAGCCATCCATTGGAGTAGCTTTATTCAGATCCCTGAAGTCAATACAAACCCTCATTTTTCCATTTTTCTTATATACAGGGACCACGCTAGATATCCACTCAGCATATCTACATTGCCGAATGAAATTAGCTTCGTAAAGCCGAGTGATTTCTGTTTTCACATCAGCCATAACTTCTGCTCTGATCCTTCTTGGAGCTTGTTTCACAGGCCGACTCCCATGTTTAATAGGTAGCCGATGTTCAACCAATGATCGATCAAGACCAGGCATCTCAGAATAATCCCAAACAAAGCATTCTTTATACTCTTTCAATAATGCAATAAGCTCTTGCCTAAACTTGGGATCCAACTTGGCACTAATGTATGTCCACCTTGGCTTATCACCATTTCCAATATCGACTGCTTCTAGTTCATCAGCCGATGTGAAACCTTTACCCATCTTATTCTCATCTTCATTAACTGTATAATCCATTAAATATAATTTTTGAAGCCGACTGCTTGGATCGGCTGTTGACTTTCGTCAACTGTTTTGAGAAAGTCTTCTTCAAGATCAGAGGATCTAATCTCAGCAGGTAGTATAAACAGAGCAGCGATATTAGCCGATGATTCACCCTTATCGGTTATTTGCTCTACTTGCCAGACTTTAGGTTTCTTCTTCTGAATTTCATCATTTCTCAACCTTTAAACCCGTCGCTTCTAGCTTTTGGTCAAACCACCAGGACACCATTGTCCCTCCTGCCACGGATGATCATGATCGGTTAATCTTGCTCCAAGCCGATTATGAACATTATTTTTTATGCGCCGATCTGCATTTTCAAACCTTAGTCTTTCATGCACAGATCGGCGGTTGTCTCTCAACTGCCTATACTCCCGGTATTGATCACTGCACTCTGGGCAATTGCGAAGAGTAGGAAGCTTTAAGCCTTCATTCCAACAATGCCTGAAGAAAGGACATTCCCAATGATTCCTCTCTTCGTCTCTGATGCATTTTCCTTCTTTCCGAGACTTCCTGTACCCTTCTTCTTCGAGCCACTATTGATGTTCTTGTTCATCTCTTTCCCTTTGCATTTGGCTCCTTTCCTTCTGACGTTGCCACTTGTTTAATAAGATCTTGACAGTTGGACGCCTTCTTGCTTCTCCAGCTTTTGAGGTCTCAGGTTGATCATTGCTTTTCTTTCCTTTCATCTCTTGATACTCTTTAGCTGTCAATTGCTTTTTTGGATCTTCTGTCCCATCTGTTTTGGCTCTATCAGAAGTTAAAACCCTGATTTCACTCTGAGGTGCTGGAGCCACCATATTCTGTGGGAAAGGATAGCCATTGATGCCCATGCCTTTGGCCTTTTCTAGACCTATCCTCCCTTTAACGATCGCCCTTTGTATCATATCTCTGAAAACTCGGCAATCGTTAGTAGTATGGGTACTAGAATTATGAAATTTACAGTACCTTTTATTTTTAAGCTCCTCGGCCGATGGGATAGTATGATTCCCAGTCAACTTGATCTGACCCTTTTCTAGCAAGTAGTCAAATATCTTGTCGGCCTTAGTAACATCGAAGCTATATTTCACATCTTTCTCGGTGCTCTTACTCTTTGCCCAAGGCATGTACTCATTGTTTCTCCAAACCCAATCTACAACAACCACTTCTTCATCGCTTTCATCTTCTGAATTATTATTTTCATCTTCTAGGAATAAAAGGCTCTCTGTATTGTAAGCCTTCTTGGGCTTAAAGACTTGATTGTACCGATTCTGGGCATCGATACTTGCCACCTTTTTAGCTAGATCGGCCATGTTGTTGCAACCGAAGCCGATCTTCTCTCTAATAGCAGGTATCAATCCTCGAATTGCAATACTAACCACCTCTGAATCTGGCAATGTTAAGGAATAACATTGATTCTTCATCTCTCTGAATCTTTGGAGGTACTGACATCCAGACTCATTATTAGTTTGCCTTGTATCGATTAAATCAACTAAGCCTTTTTCCAATACCCCGAAGCCAAAATACTTATGGAATTTATCTTCCAAGTCATCCCAGCTCTGAATAGAATTGGGTGGCAGAGATGAAAACCACGAGAAAGCCGAACCAGATAGAGAGAGAGGGAACATTCTGACTTTGAGTGCTTGCTCATCACCGATCTCTCCTATCTGGACCAGGAACTGGGTTATATGCTCCATGGTTGACACTGAACCAGTTCCTGTGAACTTGGTAAAATCAGGAATTCTATATCTTGGAGGAAGAACAACCTGATCAAACCACTCTGGATACGACTTTTTATAACCAGTCACAGTGGATTTTGGAGTCAAACCAAATTGCTTCTGAACCAGGTCGGTTACCCGACTCATCAACTGGTCAATCTGATTCACCGGCTGTTGATAGCCATTGTTCTGCCCCCCGACGGTGTTGCTATTGTATCCTGGGTTCTCTTGAGCATCCAAAGTATAGAAATCAGAGACATAATGATATCCCTAAGGGATATCACCAGATGCTACATTCCCTTGATATGGCGGTGTATTGAAATATCTTGTGATGCACCTTGCCTGAGGAGCTATTTTTGTAGCCGATGAGTACATGTTATTACTCATATTCGGCTTTTGCATTGGCTGCGGTGTCATGCCGCCAAGGTTGATTATCATCTGGTTACCATTGCCATTTAGGCCATTGTTCTGAGGTCCAGTAGAAGTTCCAGCTCCTTGATTGTTTCCAATATTATATGCCGGACCTCTTCTATCACCACCTATGTTGAAAACTTCCTTCATGGCATTTGTGAGACTGTTGAGAAAAGCCTCATTATGGTTCATCAAGGTGACAAACATTGCTTTGCCAATTACTTCTTGCTTGACATTATGCTGAACTTGGACCATTGGATCGACGTGTCCATCAAAAACCACTCTTGGAAGGTGAGATTTCTGAGTGATCTTCTTATCTTTGGTCTTGCTGAAACTCAATAAGCACATGTTTCGATATTGATCGACAGTTTCTTCTATTAAGCGCCGAGTTTCCTCTGGGAGGTCCTCCATCTTCACGTGCAGTACTTCATCATTGTCAAACATCGTGACTCAGACGATTGTGTCCCACTGGGCATGCCAAAAGAATGTGTTGACGCAAAATCTCGGTCGGGGTGCGCCAACACACTCGGTAACACGGTCCTCGGAGGAGTACGGAGTGAATCCTGACCTCCTGGACCTTCGGCAAGCGGTGGTGCCGATTCTCAGCGAAATCGACTTCGGGCGTGCCAGTCAATTTGACCTGTAATTGACAAGGAGAAGAAAAAGATCGTCAAATCGTGGAACCTGCCGGTTTGGTGCCAGACAGTTCCAAATTGTACGGCTCTGATATAGCCATTTGTCTTTAGGATATTGACTACAAAGTCAACTCCCACGAAATTGCATGTAAAGCGATGGAAAAAGATATGAAGTATAACGACTATAATATGTGTGAGATGAATGCTTATAACAAATAGACCGCCGATAAGCTTCAAAGATATTAACAGATAAAAGGTCTATATGTACTTTTAAGCGACATGAAATCAACGTATCAACTAAGTGCACAAGCAGTTCTATTCATTAATAGTGGGTTATCTCCATGCAGCCATAATAACAAATAGATCGATAAAATAACTTAAACATCAATAGTGGGGTGTCTCCATACAGCCTTGATGATGGTCAAGCTAGATCACGTCTCGTGCATAAAGTAGATCCATTGATTCCAAACCACTTAAAAGAACATATTATGAAGAAAGCATAACTGGATCGGCTATTTCAGCCGATACAGGGTCCATGAGGCACGAACAAGATTTACCCGACAAAAGCATGATTTAAACTAAGATAAACAGACTTAATCTATCATATATATCAGTGGGGTTCCGAAATACAGCCGTAATAGATATGCTAGATCAAATCTATCTGCTGTTAAATCAGATCACAATTTTACCAGATACCTCGAACGCACAACATGTAACAACCAAGGTTGACAAAATAGCCGATGAATGGCCTGTATCGGCTATTTTCTTCTGTTGTGAGCGTATAAACCTCAGAACAGCCGATACCAAGCATCTTTTGGGTGTAAGCATACTTTATCAACCTTGATTGGGTAAGATGTTGTTTAGAACATAAATAAACAGAATAAAACATAAAACAACATCGATAACTTAATGAATCTATTGGCTTGCCAAACCAGTAGAGCCGATAACTAGCCAAGATCGACTAAAGCTAAGAGATTGATCAGAGTCAAGACAGTATTACAAAAGACGAACTTAGACCGATAACTAGCCATGCCACAGCCTAACAAGAGTTTGGTCGATGCCAATGCAGCCTTATTACACGATGACACAAGCCATTGGTGAAACTTACAAGCAAACCGGAGGTCGGTCGATGCCGATGCAGCCCTGCCTGATTGAAGGTCTCGCCGAGATGTACGTTACTCCTACTCCTAGGGTTTTGGCCGAGGGCCGGTTGTGTTTGATTGATTGGATTCCCTGTACAAAATTCGGGTTTCTAGCTATTTATAACCCGGTTGACTCCTGCCCTAATACGAGTAGATTACAAAAAAGGAAAAAATAAAAGACGACCCGAACTTGAACTCCTTGGTTGAGTCCGATACGTCTTCGAAGCCCGTCGTGCTGGTCCGTGTGAAGCTTCGGGTCACCTTCGACTTACACGAGCTTTTATATTTTTAGGCCGATTCTTTTCCTTAGTAAATCAGCCGTTTATGTTTACAAAATATCAAATCTCTTAGTCCAAAATCTGGTGTAAACACGTGTTGACGCAAAATCTCGATCGGGGTGCGCCAACACACTCGGGAATACGGTCCTCAGAGGGGTACGGAGCAAATCCTGACCTCCTGGACCTTCAGCAAGCGATGGTGCCGATTCTCAGCGAAAATCGACTTCGGGCGTGCCAGTCAATTTGACCTGTAATTGACAAGGAGAAGAAAAAGATCGTCAAATCGTGGAACCGGTTTGATGCCAGACAGTTCCAAATTATGCGGCTCTGATATAGCCATTTGTCTTTAGGATATTGACTACAAAGTCAACTCCCATGAGATTGCATGTAAAGTAACGAAAAAAGATACGAAGCATAACAGCTATGATATGTGTAAGATGGATGCTTATAATAAACAGACAGCCGATAAGCTTAAAAGACATTGATAGGTAAAAATCTATATGTACGTTCAAGCGACATGAAGCCAACGTATCGACTAAATGCACAAGTAGTTCTATTCATTAACAGTGGGGTGTCTCCATGCAGCCATAATAACAAATAGATCGATAAAATAACTTAAACACCAACAGTGGGGTGTCTCCATAAAACCTTGATGATGGTCAAGCTAGATCATGTCTCGTGCATAAAGTAGATCCGTTGATTCCAAACCACTTAAAAGAACATATTATGAAGAAAGCATAACTGGATCGACTATTTCAGCCAATACAGGGTCCATGAGGCACGAACAAGATCTACCCGATAGAAGCATGATTTAATCCAAGATGAACAGACTTAATCTACCATATATATCAGTGGGGTTCAGAAATACATCCGTAATAGACATGCTAGATCAAATCTATCTGCTCTTAAATCAGATCACGGTTTTACCGGGTATCTCGAACGCACAACATGTAACAACCAAGATTGACAAAATAACCGATGAGAGGCTTGTATCGGCTATTTCCTCTGTCATGAGCGTGTAAACCTCAGAACAGCCGATACTAAGCACCCTTTAGGCGTAGGCTACTTTATCAATCTTGATTGGGCAAGATGTTGTTTAAAACGTAAATAAACGAATTAAAACATAAAATAACATCGATAACTTAATGAATCTATTAGCTTGCCAAACTAATAGAGCCGATAACTAGTCAAGATCGACTAAAGCAAGAGATTGATCAGAGTCAAGACGGTCTCACAAAAGGCAAACTTAGACCGATAACTAGCCATGCCACAACCTAACAAGAGTTTGGTCGATGCCAATGCAGCCTTATTACACGATGACACAAGCCATTGGTGAAACTTACAAGCAAACCGGAGGTCGGTCGATGCCGATGCAGCCCTGCCTGATTGAAGGTCTCGCCGAGATCTACGTTACTCCTACTCCTAGGGTTTTGGCCGAGGGCCGGTTGTGTTTGATTGATTGGATTGTCCCTGTACAAAATTCGGGTTTCTAGCTATTTATAACCCGGTTGACTCCTGCCCTAATATGAGTAGATTACAAAAAAGAAAAAAAACAAAAGACGACCCGAACTTGAACTCCTTGGTTGAGTCCGACACGTCTTCGAAGCCCGTCGTGCTGGTCCGTGTGAAGCTTCCGGGTCACCTTCGACTTACACGAGCCTTTATATTTTCGGGCCGATTATTTTCCTTAGTAAATTAGCCGTTTATGTTTACAAAATATCAAATTCCTCAGTCCAAAATCTGGCGTAAACACATGCCCCCCAATTTTGGGATGAAATTTATTTTATTCCAAAAGTGCTACTTTCCTTCCTTTTATGGTCTGATCGACTAGCTCTATTTCTTAGCCGATCAGCCGAGTCCTTTTCCTTTCAACCGTTATTGCTTCTCCCCAAGGCTACCTTCAAACCCTAGCTTTCAAAGAAATCCGCCGCCACTCGATTTTAAGCAAAAAAAAAAATCTTTTGAGAGCTCAAGTTTAGCGCTTCCGCAAATCAAATGGCAACTCAAGATTCCATCCCTGAGGTAAATTTCAGGTTCTTCATCATACCTTTTTCTCCCATGAATCTCCACCTTCACATTTCCCCCAACTTTTGAATTTTCAGGTGCTTTATGACCAGATCCTCATCCCGGTTCAGGATTATACGGATAATTTCTTTCTCAGCCCAGTAGGCAATCTTGATCCTACTGAAGTCATTACTGCCGAAACACAGAGAATTCCCTTCAAGAATTCAGATTTCGCTTCCAAGCACTGGGGCAAAACTCCTTTCAGGAACTGACCATCGATTGTTCTAGGTTGGAGAGACTGGTTGATTAAGGTGGGAGCCAAGAAGAAACCAGATTGGGTTCTTTGTAGTCTGGATCAGTGTATTACCCTATCGTTGGCTGATATGAAGAACAATGAACAGATGCTGAAGGCTGCCTGCTATTTTTGGTCCGGTACCTTCAACACTTTCATGTTCAAGAAGGGCCCCATGACCCCAACTTTGGCCGATGTGCACATGCTGATCGGCCTAAACATTGTTGGATCGACTAACCCTTACAATCTTCAAAACAAACCCTCCATTAAGCTCGGAAAACCTGGTGGCTGGGCCAACTATATTGCCACCTTCAACACTCCTCAATCTAGTGTTTCAGAACGAGAGCATATTACCTTTCTAAATATGTGGCTGGAGATGTACTTGTTCTGTGGTCAGAGTTGTGGCCCAACTTCCAATTTCTTGGCTCTGGCAGAAAAGTTGCCTGTGACCTCAGACCTACCTCTGGGAAAATACCTTCTGGGGGCTTTGTACAACATGTTGAACAAAGTAGCCCAGAGTCTGATGAAAAATGAAGACATCCCATCAATAACAGGTCCCTGGTGGTTGCTCCAACTCTGGCTTAACCTTCAACTTCATAGGTTGGTAACCCCAGACTTGAAAACCTTATCCTTCCCAGAATTATACCCAGATAGCCAAGACGAATCATTGGTTGACAATGCTAAAGTGAGAAGGTGCACTTCATTTGGAGAAGCTGCTGCCGTAATATCTGTCGATGAACCAGCTAGCTTCTTCTTCAAGATTTTCTATGTGACACTCTAAGTGTCAAGCACTGCATTAGGAACTACATTTAGCTACTAAAATTCATGAGCAATGCATTGCATCATTTCGTGTGCATAAAAGTTGTAAGTGCATTCACCCCCAATGTGGGTTTTGGCTAATTAATGACAATCAAATTAGGGACTAACCGGTCTATAAAAGCATGTATGCAGGTGTTAGTCCTAAGAAAGATTTGAAACGTTGAAATCTCGTGAACAAAGCACGTTGGATACATTTGGACATAAAGATGCCTAGCTCCAGTGGTAGTTTAAAATTTCAATTTTAAACTTGAGTTATAGGTAAGCCGGACTATCAAGAGGGTCACAAATTATGTTGGCTAGATGTGGAGAAAAGTGCTCAATTCGACTAACTATAGTTCGCTTGAGAGACACCGCACAATCACGAACACATAGAGGTTAACTTTGTGTGGTCGGTGGTACCGACCATGGGTGGTCGGTGGTACCGACCACGTCTTCCCCAGGCAGTACTCAAAACAACCTCTCTGTTGAGTCGAAAAATGACCTGGCGGTAGTACCGCCATTATGTCAGTACTACCGCCCTCGGTGGTACCGACCCAGGTCGGTAGTAAGCTTGGTTTCGCAAACCTCTCTGGACGCGCTCAAAATGACCTGGCGGTTGTACCGCCATTATGTCGGTGGTACCGCCCTCGGTCGATGGTAAGTCAGGATTTACAGGGGTCTCTAGAAGTATCTTTTTTGGCCTGGCGGTAGTACCGCCATTATGTCGGTACTACCGCCCCCGGTGGTTCCGACCAAGGCCCGGTAGTAACCAAGTTTGCAGGGCTCTGTGGACTAACAAGTTTTTGACTTGGCGGTAGTACCGCCATTATGTCGGTACTACCGACCCTCGGTGGTACCGACCCTGGTCGGTAGTTTCCGAGGGACCAAGTCCCTAACTGCTGAGCTCTCTGTTTGCGGCCAAATTTGGCCTGGCGGTAGTACCGCCTTTATGTTGGTACTACCGCTCGCGGTGGTACCGACCTGATGTCGGTAGCTGACTTTTTGGTCAGATCTGGATCTTTGCGACCGTTGTGAACTGGTCGGTACTACCGACCATGGGTGGTCGGTGGTACCGACCAGCCTCGGGACTGGGGGAGTATAAATACTTCCCCTCTTCACTTTTCACGGTCACCCACTCATTCCACTCACTTATTGCTGACCTAACTTTGGACAAACTCTCTCCAAGCATTGACTCCTGCCCTCTCTCCCCCCCTTTGCTCCTAGATTCACTTTCTTGCAAGGATTGAGCTAGGGAAGTGAGATTAGAGAGCGGGAAGCATCGATCTCTGACTTGAGCACTTGGTTTCCATCTAGCCGGCTTGGTTTGTGTCTATTACTCTTGAGCTCTTTGAGCTCTAACCGGTTAGGTGTTCTTCGTGGTAGCCCGTGTTGCTTCATTTGTGAGGGCTCCCCGAAGTGTTTGTATTTCCCCTGTGATTTCTAGTGGAGAAACTCTTGTAGCCTTTGTGGTTGCTTGAGTGAGGCAAGGAGGTGAAATAGACTTCAACCTTTGTGGTCACCTCAACAACGAGGACGTAGGCACTCCTTAGTGGATTGGCCGAACCTCGGGATAAATTGCGTGTCCCATGTGCTTGTTGTTGTCTCTACTTCGTTTATTACGCTTGTTGTGTTCTTCGTGTTCTTCATATCCCTATCTCCTTCTTAGGTTGGGATGGCTCGATCTACATCAAGGGAAGCTACCAAGGCTCGGTGAGAGTGAAATTGCTATCTATCATACTTAGGGAAGTGGGGTAGATTCTTGTATTACTTTCATAGCTTCATACATCGGATTTGTAGTTCATTTTAGGATCCCGGTTGTGCCGTTTGTTTGTGTCGGTAGTACCGGTGTTCTACACCCGGTAGTACCTACCCAAACAAACCGGCCTCTCCGGTTGTTATCTAACTACATCTTTTAGTTTGTGAAGTTTCAGATTGTTAAAAATCACCTATTCACCCCCCTCTAGGCTGATTTGATCCTTTCAATTGGTATCGGAGCCTAACCCTTGTGTTAGCGCTTCACCGCGTAAGGGAGAATGATGTCGACCCTAAGTCAAGAACAGCTTGATGAGATTGTGAAGAAAGTTTCAGCTCAGGTAATTGAAGATCAAGAAAAGAAGCATGAAGATGAAATGAAGAGGATGAAAGATGAGATTGAGAGTTTGAGGCGGGCTTTAGACAGCAAAGCCGAATCATCCGGAAGTGGAGAAAGGACGCCACAGCCCAAGGAGAACAAGAAGAAGGATGATGAAGAGAAAGGCAAAAGAGACACCGAGTTCTCTAGAGTGCATTATGACTATAGCCAATTGGGCAAAGTCATTCAATTGCCTAGCGTCAATCTAGGCAAACCACCCGCCTTTGATGGAATCAACTACAATGATTGGGCACACAAGATGAAGCTACACCTTCTTGCCGCAAGAGTTTGGGAGATTGTGGAGAATGGACCGAGTCATGTTGAAGGTCAAGAGTTCACCGACAATGATGTGATTGAGTTTCAACAAAATGTTCAAGCCGCATCATTGATCCTATCATGCCTCAAGCCCGAAGAAAGCAACAAGGTACATGGAATGGAGAGTGCCAAGCTGATTCGGGACACTCTCCGGATATCATATGAGGGTGATGCAAGTGTGAGGAAGTGCAACATAGAGCTTCTTCAAGGAAAGATCAAGAACTTCGCTATCAAGAGTGGTGAGACCACTCAACAAATGTTTGATAGATTCATGACCTTGATCAACAAGATTAGAGCTCTCGGAGACAAGAAGTGGGATGACAACTCAGCCGCAAGAAAGCTATTGAGAGCATATAGAAAGAAGAACAAGACGCTTGCGTCAATCATCATGGAGAGACCTAACTATGAGAGCATGGGACCTCATGAGATGCTTGCCAAGATAAAGCATCATGAAGTCTTGGATGATGAAGCTATAGAAGATTAAGAGGCAAGCAACAAGAAGGTAGTGGCACTCAAGGCGAACCAAGAAGAAGGAAGCAAGACCCGAGATGACTCATCAAGCGAAGGAAGTGAAGACTCCGATGATGAGATGGCACTTCTTGTAAAGAACCTTAGAAGATTCATGAGAAAGAAGATGCACAAAAAGGGCAAAGGTGGATACTTCAAGAAGTCAAAGAAGAGGAATTGCTATGAGTGTGGTGCAGATGATCATTTCATTGCCGATTGTCCACAAAAGAAGAACAAGAATAAGTATAGCAAGAGTGATGACAAGAAGCAAAGAAGAAGAAGAGGTGGTGAAGCTCATCTTGGTGAGGAATGGTTCTCGGAAGATGACTCAAGTGATGAAGAGAAGAGCAAGAGCAAGGAGAAGGAGAAGGGAGCGGCCAACATTGCCATACACAAGACCTCCTCTCCGAGCCTCTTCTCCAACATGGCTACATCAACCACTTCATCACGCTTGTTCGAGAACCTCTCCAACGACGAGGATGACTTCACTCATTCTTGCTTCATGTCTAAGAATGAGAAGGTATCATCTAACTCCCCCACTTGTTCTAGCGATGAATATAGTGATGATGAAATAGATGAATTTGAGCTTAGCATAATTAGAAACTTTGGTAAGAAAGGTGGACCTAAAATTATAAAGTTGCTCACTAAATTAGAGAGTCAGAATGAGAGTCTTGCCTTGCAAGGGGACTTGATCTCTCAAGAGAGAGAAAAGAACCTTGCATTGGAAGCCTCTCTTGCCGAGGAGAAGTTGAAGGTTGAGAAATTGACCGTGGAACTATCTTTAGCCAATGACTCTAACAAGAAGTTGGCTAAAGAGTGTTCCACGAGCAATGACTCAATTGCTAAACTAAAGAATGAAGTTAGCTTGGTTCAAGAAAGCCTCACAAGCTTTCAAGATAAATATCAAACTCTTGAACTAAGCTACAACACTCTTTGGAATAGCACCTCTTCAACCTCTTCTAAGGATTCCGATGGCTCTAATGCCTCAACTAGTAATGGTTGCAAAAGATGCTATAAACTTGATATAAATGCTTGTGCAACTAACCTTGTTGAGATAGAAAAGAAAGACAGGGAGATTCATAGGTTGAACATGATCTTGAGGAATGGTTGCAAGTGTAAGGTGCAACAACCAAAAGACATCCTCAAGACCGCAAGACATCCATCCATCAAGGATGGGATTGGCTACAATAGTTATGATGGTAAGGCCAATGGAAGGAAGATGGTCAATGGGGTACCCTTTATTAACTTTAACAAAGGGGTTCCTCTCTTTGACCTAATGAACAAGGCCAACAAGGTTGCCAATCCAAAGGCTCCACTTGCTAATGGTAAGATCAACAAGGAAAAGCAAGTGGAGGCCCCCAAGCAACAAAAGCCCATATCAATAAGCTATACATGTGATTACTTGTGTTGTTGGGGGGAGGATGGAAAGATAGTAGTCAAGTATGTTGGTGCCCTCAAGAAGAGGGAAATTATGAGAAATGTTTGGGTGCCAAAAGCTTATGTGACTAACCCCCTAGGACCCAATCTCATTTGGGTACCTAAATCAAGAACATAATCTTGTTTTGTAGGAATATGCCTCCGGTGGATCAAGTTGGGTGTTAGATAGTGGATGCACCAATCATATGACCGGGGCAAAAGAAATGTTCACCTCCTTCCAACCAAGCAAAGATTCATGCAACAACATTGTGTTTGGTGACAATGGAAAAGGAGAAGTGCTTGGTTTGGGTAAAATTGCTATCTCAACCGACAATTCCATATCTAATGTATTACTTGTGCATTCGTTGAGTTACAATTTGTTATCCGTTTCTCAACTTTGTGAAATGGGTTACGATTGTATCTTTACGGATAAGGGTGTGACCGTCTCTAGAAGAAGGGATCCCTCTATTGCATTTAAAGGCGTGTTGAAGGGAAAACTTTACCTAGTTGACTTCTCAACTAGTAAGGTAGAACCTACAACATGTCTAATGGCAAAAATCTAGCTTGGGTTGGCTTTGGCACCGCCGACTAGCTCATGTTGGGATGAGGAACTTGGCCCAACTTCAAAGGGAAGGGCACATCCTTGGACTAACCAATGTTTCTTTTGAGAAAGATAGGATTTGCAGTGCGTGCCAAGCCAGAAAGCAAGTTGGAGCAAAGCATCCAATCAAGAACATCGTGTCGACCACAAGACCATTGGAGCTATTGCATATGGACCTCATCGGACCCGTTGCTTACCAAAGCATCGGTGGTAACAAATACGGTTTCGTTATTGTTGATGACTATTCTCGCTTCACTTGGGTGTTCTTTTTAGCAGATAAAAGTGAAACGCAAGGAATTTTCAAGAAGTTTGCTAGAAGAGCACAAAATGAATTTGATATCAAGATCAAGAAAGTGAGAAGTGACAACGGGACCGAGTTCAGGAACACCAACATAGAAGAGTATCTTGATGATGAAGGAATCAAGCATGAGTTCTCCATTCCATATACCCCACAACAAAATGGGGTTGTGGAAAGGAAGAATAGAACTCTTGTTGAAGCCGCAAGATCTATGTTGGATGAGTACAAGACTTCCCATGGCTTTTGGGCGGAGGCGATGAACACGGCGTGTCATGCAATCAACCGCCTCTACCTTCACAAGCTAAGAGGGAAGACTCTATATGAGCTTCTAACCGGTAACAAACCGAAGGTGCACTACTTTAGAGTTTTTGGCTGCAAGTGTTTCATACTTAACAAGAGGGCCAAAAGCTCAAAGTTTGCACCTAAGGTACACGAAGGCTTTCTACTTGGTTATGGTACTAACGAACATGGCTACCGTGTATTCAATAACGCCACCGGCACTATTGAGTTAACGGTAGACGTGACTTTTGATGAATCTGACGGCTCTCAAAAAGAGCAAGTCAATGATGAGCCTGTAGGTAATGACGTGCCTCCATCCGAAGCTATCAAGAAGCTTGCAACCGGTGATGTGAGGCCCGTTGAAATACAAGATGATGAAGATGATCCATCACACACTCCACACGATTCTCATGTCCATCATGTGCATCCAAATGCGCATGATGAAGCTTCCGCAACTCCGAATGGTGGTAGTGTGGGTGATGATCAAGTGATACACCAAGTTGATGATCAAGTACAAGCTCAACATGAAGTCCGACAAGAAGATGGGGACATCAACACATATGATGAAGATGATGAAGATGGACCCATCCAAAGGAGATCACTTGTGCCACATCCAAGAGTTCATCATACAGTTCAACGGTGTCGGTGTTTCGAAACAGGGGGTATGACACCAACGAGTAATATGATCGCGTGCTTCTCTTCCTGGATGGTGATGCAAGTGGACACAAGGATTTATCCTGGTTTGGGCAAAGAAGGCCCTACGTCCAGCGGGGGGAGGATGTTCTTGTATTACCTGCACCTGAGTGCTTGTACAGGGGCGAATACAAGCTCAGTGAGCGTGGACCGGAGTCTGGGCTCGGGTGTGTGTGTGGACTTGTGCGTTCTAACGTGTTTGTCGCCCAGAGTCGGAATGAGGGCCCTGGCGTCCCCTTTTATAGAGCAAGAGGAGGCCAGGGTTACACAGGGGTATTACAGGTGTCGGGATGTATTGTGCCCCTTACGAAGAAGGGTAGGAACCCTGTCTTGTCGAAGACAGTGTAGCCGACGTGGGCGTTGCTGTTGAAGCGTCCTTAAAGCGTGGCCTCCATCCTGGGCGCGGACGTGGAGGCGTGGCGAGGTGGAAGTCGTACAGCACCCATCCCGGAACGTACAGGACGCGGCGGGGTTCCTTCGGGTCTTGGGGTACCTGTCCTCCAATAGCATGAAAGTAGTTAGGGCTCGAGGGGCGCGGAGCCGGCCTCGAGGCGGCGCCTACGGGGGGCTCGAGTCCCCGCAGGTATGGGCAAGTCCCGTGAAAATCGATTGAGCGGCAGGCATCCGGGCCTCGAGGCGTGGCTTGGACGTGCCACAGTGTAGGGCGTGGGTTAACAGTGCTTCACTGGTGCCTTTTCGCCCATGCTTGTGGTGAAAACGAGACTTGACTCTGCCCCAGACCACTGTGGCACACGTTGTGTTACAGAGGACGTGACTGGAGTAGGTGGATGAATTAAGTGCGTGGTATGGGGCTGGCATCCGTTGTCTGCGCCGCTCGAGGGAGGCATAACGCGTCTCGAGGTATAGGCCGCTGTGCCAGAGAGGCTCGAGGTCCCCACGTGGGGTCTCGAGGTGTAGTGTTCGGCTGTGGGGGGCTCGAAGGGTATTGAAGCGCTCGCCCGAGGCCTGACGTGGAGGGCTCGAGCGAGGCGGAAAACGATCGTGCGCCCGAGGCCTGGCTTGGAGGGCTCGGACGAGACGGAAAGCGAGCGTTCGCCCGAGGCCTGGCTTGGAGGCCTCGGGCGAGACGGAAAGCGAGTGTTCGCCCGAGGCCTGGCTTGGAGGCCTCGGGCGAGACGGAAAGCGAGCGTGCGCCCGAGGCCTGGCTTGGAGGCCTCGGGCGAGACGGTGGGCCAGCGTTGTGGGCCTTGGGGGGTCGGCTTTTTAGGGGGTTAGACTAGCTAGGTCTGTCATTAACCGGTGTTCTAGGTTTACCCTGTTTATTTGCGTTGATTGGGGGTACCCCTTTTGCGGACCCCCGACAGTAGCCCCCGAGCCCTTGTTCGAGTGCTTGCACTCGAGCAGGGGCTCCCGACTGGGATCTCGTGGGTTAGCTAACTGGCCTCGAGGGTTTCGTCGATTTGATTCCGTGGGTGTCGTGCGAGCGACACCCGCGGGTGTAGCCCCCGAGGCCACGGGGGAGTGGTTAGAACTTCCTCGTGGGCTTTTTGCGAGTTTTGGTTGCGATTTTTAGGTTCGGGGGTGTTAGGCCCCCGAGTTTTTATACCCTCTTTCGTCGAGGGGTGCCAGGCTGAACCGACCGGCCGACACTTCAAGCCGTCCGGCACGCCGGTTGCCCTAGCTTGTCATCCCGCGAGTCCTTTCGATCGGATGCGAGGGGGGATGCCTCGTACTACCCCGAGCGGGCGAGTATCGAGGTTCCCGGTGAGCCGGTAACGGGGAATCCAAGTGAGAGCTCGTGCCCCGTTCGATAGGGGTCGACTGTGGCCCGGAGGCGGTCTCATAAAGCGTGGGTGCTCAGTCTGCAGGAGTGCCGGGTCCATTCGATAGGACCCGGTGGCTCGATGCCTCCCTCCGAGGGGATCTCACTGCATGTCGAGCTCCCTGCCTTGGATACACGTGAGGGGCCTCGAGGGCTTGGCCCTCGAGTGATGCCGCGAATGGCGCCCCTTGGTGTCCCTGACTCGGGCGCTCGAAGCCGGCTGTCGAACCCTCTTTCGTCGAGGGCCAGCCTTCGCTGCTTCGAGACTTAGGGCCGGGGCCCGTTTTTGGGTGCTCGAAGCCGGCTGTCGAACCCTTTTTCGAGGGCCAGCCTTCGCTGCTTCGAGACTTAGGGCCGGGGCCCGTTTTTCACTTCCGGAAGAAGCCTTCGTCGCTTGGAATCCTTCTGCCCGTTGGGCGCGCCTTTTTAGGCGGAAACCGTCGGAGAGGGCGGCGGACGCGAAGCCGGAGCGACGGTCGTGGCGGGCCCGGGTAGTGGAGCGAATGGAGAGCTGCCGCGTGTACCTGTCAACTGGCTTGAGACGTGGTTAGGTGGGCGCATTAAATGCATGCAGTTACCTTTTTACGTCGTGGGGGACCCCGCCCGTTGGGGTTTCCCCTTATAAATATTGAAAGAGGGGGAAAAGGAACCCTTTACTTTGCCTTCGCCTTCGACGCCGCCGTAGCCTCCACGCGCCCTCTCCTTCGAGCTAGTCGATTGGGGATTTTCCAGCTGCCCGTCCGCTGCTCGGGTCCGCGCCGCGCCACCGCCATGGCCGCCCAGACACAAGTGCTGCCGGCCGAAGACTGGAGCCCGTCGAAGGTGACGCAGGGCGAGATGGACTCGTTGGTGGCCCAGGGGCTTCTGCGCCCCAACCCGGAGGAGGGACCCGCGTGGTGGGTTATCCCGTCGGCGGAGCACCGGGAGCCGCACCCGCCGGAGGGGTACGTGGTGAGCTTCACGCGCTACCACCGCATGGGGCTCGGCGTCCCGCCAAGCCGCTTCATGCGGGGGCTGGCCCACCACTTCGAGGTGGAGCTGCAGCACTTCTCCCCCAAATCCATCTCGCACGCCGCCATATTCGCCGCGGTGTGCGAGGGGTACCTGAAGATGGAGCCGCACTGGGAGATGTTCGTCCATCTCTTCCGGGGTGAGCTTTTCATCAAGGCCCTAAAGCCCAGCGGGAGGCGGCTCGTGCGCATGGGCTCCCTCGCCATCACTGCGAGGGCTGGGACCTCGTCGGCCAATGTCCCCCGCGAATACCTGCGATACAAGCTTTCCACCAACCAGGCCGGGTGGGACGACCATTGGTTCTATCTGCGGAATGAAGGTGGTCTCTTTCCGCAGTACACCGGCAGGGTCCTTACCCAACGCCCGGAGAAGTGGACCTGGGGCGTCGTGGCTGACAAGCAACGCCACCTGGCGCCGCTGATGGAGATGATGAAGACGCTGGTGGATGAGGAGAAGTTGACCGTGCAAGCGGTCATTTGGGCGTTCCACCAGCGAAGAGTTCTCCCGCTGGCGGACCGCCCCCTTCTTATGCACGAGATGGGGCCGAAGGCCCAGCTCGAGGTGCTTAGTCGATCGAGGATGGCCGAGGAGAGGCTGTCCCGGAACGAGGGCGTCTCCCGGGTGTCAATCACAATCCAGGGGCCGTTCATCCCTGAGTACACCAACCTGGTCGCCATGGCACCCGACGAGGGGTGCCTCGACCTGGTAAGCCTCCCTCGAGTTGAGCCGTCCCGAGCCTTCTCCCCCTTTCTCCTCCTTCGAACCCTTTGCATTCTTCTTGTGGTTTGTCTCGTCACGCTTCTTCTTTTTTGCAGGGGGCGTTTGCTTGTCGTGCGTCGAGACCCCCAGTGAGGGAGGACGCTGCGGATACTCAGGTGAGACGCCTCTCTGCTCAGAAAGACAAGGAGAGCAAGGATGCCAGGAAGAAGAAAGAGAAAAACAAAAACTTGCGTCGCTTGGCTCGGGAGCAGAGACTGGCGAAGGCTCGTCGCAACCGTCAGCCTGGAGACGGGTCCCCCGAGCTGAGCTCCTCGAGCTCGGAGGAGGAGAGCGACGACGAGGGGGTGGATGCGCGCCTGAGGCGCGCGGGAGTCATCGATGACAGGGCTGACCGCTCCTTTGTGCAGGAGGGTATACTGGAGGTCCCCCCGACGAAGGGACCTCGCAGGACGCAGCCGCGGAAGGCGGCGCCGATCCCTGCCTCGTCGGGGGCCCGAGGTACGTCGAGCTCTGCGCCGGACGTGCCCCCGGTCGCGAGGAAGCCCCGAACACGGAGCGCCTCTGCCACAGCACCAACGGAGGCCGCCCCTGCGTCAACCCAGGTGGGAGGTCTCGAGAAGGGCCGAGCCTCGAGGGGCAGTGACCACATCGGGAGGGGCTCCGGGTCCTACCGCCGCGAGCCATCGAGGTCCGGGTCGAGCCCGCTGAGGAGCGGGCGCCAGGAGGAGGTGTCGAGCCCGCGCCATCACGAGCGTCGGGGAGGGAGCCCCCGGGCGTCTCGTGCCCAGGGGCGTGAGCGTCCTCGGAGTCCATCGCCGCACCGCCGCCGGGACACAGAAGCGGATGCGGGAGGGCGCGACCTCCAGCGCGAGCGCCGGAGCAAGTCCCGGAGCCCGCGCCGGGGCGGGCGCCATGATGACAGCATGAGGGAGGTGCGGTCGCCCTCCCGCGATGTGGGGCGGAGGGAGGGATCTCCCTCGAGGTCGAGCCACGGGAGGCGTCGGGAGCCCTCCCCCCATCCCAGCCCTGCGGAGATGGCCCAGGCGCAGGACTCGAGCCGCGGGGTGGGCTCGCGGCCCCTGAGTGGGTCCGGCGATTCCGGGAAGAAGCCCGGCCGCCGCTTTGGGTGAGTAATTTTCTTGGACCTCGTCGGTAGCGAGGCTTTACCTCTTTACTTTTGATGACGCACGCCATCTCTGGTTTCTCAGGGGGAAGCGTTCCTACCAGGAGGTGGACCTCGCTTCGTCCAAGCGGGTCAAGACCTCGAGCCCCGTCGAGGCACAAGCACCTCGAGGTATGGCACCTTCCTCCGCTAGGGAAGCCGCTTGGCTGGAGAGGGCTCGGGCTGCCATGGCTCGAGGAGGCCAGATGATCGTCGCAAATTTTGGTGAGGCCGTCGCCATCGACCGCAGGGGTCGAGGCACTCTTCCTGGTTCTGATATCACTGTCATCTCGTATTGCAGGGGCCTCAGCTCACGGCGTCGAGCCCGCCGCTACCACGCTCACTGAGGTGCTGCCCCCTCCCCCTCCCCCTCCTCCCGCGATGGCGCCAATTGGGAGCGCCGCCCTTCCCCCCACCACGACGGCTGTTCCGGGGGAAGCGCCTGGGGCGAGCACGGCCCCGCCGGTGTCTGGGGCCGAGGAGACTGCGCCCCTCGAGGCCCCGATCGACACGAGCTGGGCTGCGCAGGGGGGAGAGGGGGGAGAGGCGTTGGCGGAGAAGGAGCCGACAGTGGAGGACCTCCTGAACGAGCTGGAGCAGGGGCCGCTCCTCGCCGCGGGCTTGACGATGGTGGAGGCGCCCGAGGCGCCGGCTTGCGCTACCAAGACGCCGGAGGACCCGGCCAGGGAAGAGGGCCCGGGGTTGAGCCTTCTTTCGATCGACTCACCGCCGCTCCAGTCTTCGTCCCTTGCCATGGTCCCCGTCGAGCAACCGACCCAGCGGGGGGCCCCGCGCGAGGTGCGGTCCATCTTTCGGGAGGTGGCCGAGCTCATGGCGGAGGCGGAGCGGTCCTGCTCTGAGGAGGCGGGCCGGTCCGTACGAGTGTTGGCCGCCCTCGCGAGGGCTGAGGCGGAGCTTTAAAATCTCCGCGCTGAGCTGAGCCGGAACGCCCAAATGGCGAGCCGGCTCAACGAGGCGGAGACGGAGGTCCGGGCGGCTCGAGGTGAGGCCGCTCGATCCAAGGAGGAGACCGCCGCTGCTCTCGAGGCGTCGAGGAAGGAGGCCGCGGACGCCCGAAGCGAGGCCACCTCCGCCCGGGCTGAAGCTGAGGCGGCGAAGCAGGCGGCCGCTGACGCCCGAGGCGAGGCCGCCACCGCCCGAACCGCAGCGGAGGCGGCGAGAAAAGAGGCTGAGGATGCTCAACGCGATGCCGCCGCCGCTCGGTCCGCAGCGGAGGCGGCGAAGAAGGAAGCCGAAGACGCCGAGAGTGGTGTCGCCACCGCCCGAGTTGCCGAGGGGGTGGCGCGGCAGGAGGTGATCCGAAAGGATCTGGCCCTCGCGGAGGCGGGCAAGATGGTCGAGGAGCTTAGGTCCGAGAAGCGTCTCATGCTGGCCGAGAAGCGCAGGCTCGATCAGCGCGCGGAGGGCCTTACCAGCGACCTCGCCGCACTAGGGCAACATTGCGATGGTGAGGCTTACACCTTGTCCTTGTTTGGGCCTCTAAGTTTTTTGTTACGCCGCAGTCTCACTCTTCCTTGTTCGTTGCGCAGGGGTCGAGAAGACGGTCAAGGAGCTCCACGGGACGAACCAGGCTCTCTTGGACCAACTCCAAGACGAGACGATGGTGGCGGAGCGGGCTCGCACCTCCCTCGACCGGCTTGGCCCCATGTGGGGTGCTCCTCCAGTGGCTGCGGCAGAGGGTGCGGTGGCCCGGGGCGACGCCTTGGTCGACGCCTTGTGCTTCTTTGACGCAGCGGCGCGGGACCGTGTCCGGCAGGCTCTCCATCATGGCGTCAAGCAGACGCTCGCGGTCGTTCGCTCCGGTTTCCGCTTCCCGGTCCACGTTGTCGCCAACGGCTTCATCGAGATCGAGGGGAAGGACGAGGAGTGGAACAACCGCCGTGTCGACAAAATTTTGGAGAAGATGGAGAGGCCGGGGACATCGCTCGCCAAGATTTTTGAGGAGGACGTGCTGCCTCCTGACGCCAGCAGCGGTGTCGAGGGCCCTCCTCCTTCTAGCTCGGGTGTCGAGGCTGAGCCTGCCGTGGAAGAACTCGGGGAGGAGTACCACACCGACGAAGATTAGGGTCTGCGTGCCAAATTTGGGCGTCGAGGCCTCTGTAAGAATTTTATGGCATGAATGAGGGTCCGTCGAGACCCATTTGTATATATGACTTGTTTGTTTAAAGGTGTTGTTTTCTTTTCAAATGCGTTTGACCACTTCTCTTTGTTGCAAGCTCGAGTTTCTGCTAACTTAGTCTGTACTCCTTCGATACGTCGCGAGCCCCTCGAGGGGGGGCGTAGGTAGGGTACCGTAGCCCGGGGGCGTAGGTGGCCGTCTACGTCGACGCCTCCCGACCTTTGGAGGCTCGAGGTATTCTGGGATTTAGACGTCGCTAGTTCACTCGAGGCACGAGTTGAGACGAGGGTCGAATTTTTTGAAAAGAAAAGAAAACACGTATTTTTTCCGGAGTCTGGGGGGCGGTTACCCCTCTGTTAGCCCCCGAGGGAGGCTCGACCCTGAGCAAAACAGGGTCGAGGCTACCTTAAGGTGCTAAGCGAAATGAAAGACAACGCACGAGTTTGCTCATTCATTCTTAACATGTTTGTACAAAGCAACAAAGTCAATGAGGCCTCGAGGCCTTTTAAGGGTAGAAGCGACGTAGCTGAGATATGTTCCACGCGTTCGCCAGGATTTTGCCTTGATCGTCGTAGAGCTTGTATGTTCCTGGCTTGAGCACCTTAGCCACGGTGTATGGGCCCTCCCATGGAGGGGTGAGCTTGTGGCGCCCTCGGTTGTCTTGAAGTCGTCGAAGCACGAGGTCCCCCACTGCCAGGTCTCTTTTGCGCACATACTTGTCGTGGTAGCGTCGAAGTGTTTGCTGGTAGCGTGCGGAGTTGATGAGCGCCACATCCCGGACCTCCTCGAGCTGGTCCTTGGCGTTAGCAAGCCTCTCATCGTTGTTTTGCTCGTTGTAGGCTCGAAGTCGAGGGGAGCCGTACTCAAGGTCCGTAGGCAGGACCGCCTCGGCGCCGTAGGTTAGGAAAAACGGAGTGAACCCGGTGGCTCGACTCGGCGTAGTCCTGAGGCCCCACAGTCCTGAGGCGTGGTCCTTGTACCACCATTATGTCGGTGGTACCGCCCTCGGTCGGTGGTAAGTCAGGATTTACAGGGGTCTCTAGAAGTATCGTTTTTGGCCTGGTGGTAGTACCACCATTATGTCGGTACTACCGCCCCCGGTGGTTCCGACCAAGGCCCGGTAGTAACCAAGTTTGCAGGGCTCTCTGGACTAACAAGTTTTTGACTTGGCGGTAGTACCGCCATTATGTCGGTACTACCGACCCTCGGTGGTACCGACCCTGGTCGGTAGTTTCCGAGGGACCAAGTCCCTAACTGCTGAGCTCTCTGTTTGCGGCCAAATTTGGCCTGGCGGTAGTACCGCCTTTATGTCGGTACTACCGCCCACGGTGGTACCGACCTGATGTCGGTAGCTGACTTTTTGGTCAGATCTGGATCTTTGCGACCGTTGTGAACTGGTCGGTACTACCGACCATGGGTGGTCGGTGGTACCAACCAGCCTCGGGACTGGGGGAGTATAAATACTTCCCCTCTTCACTTTTCATGGTCACCCACTCATTCCACTCACTTATTGCTGACCTAACTTTGGACAAACTCTCTCCAAGCATTGACTCCTCCCCTCTCTCTCTCCCTTTGCTCCTAGATTCACTTTCTTGCAAGGATTGAGCTAGGGAAGTGAGATTAGAGAGCGGGAAGCATCGATCTCTGACTTGAGCACTTGGTTTCCATCTAGCCGGCTTGGTTTGTGTCTATTACTCTTGAGCTCTTTGAGCTCTAGCCGATTAGGTGTTCTTCGTGGTAGCCCGTGTTGCTTCATTTGTGAGGGCTCCCCGAAGTGTTTGTATTTCCCCTGTGATTTCTAGTGGAGAAACTCTCGTAGCCTTTGTGGTTGCTTGAGTGAGGCAAGAAGGTGAAATAGACTTCGACCTTTGTGGTCACCTCAACAACGAGGACGTAGGCACTCCTTAGTGGATTGGCCGAACCTCGGGATAAATCGCGTGTCCCGTGTGCTTGTTGTTGTCTCTACTTCGTTTATTACGCTTGTTGTTGTGTTGTTCGTGTTCTTCCTATCCCTATCTCCTTCTTAGGTTGGGAAGGCTCGATCTACATCAAGGGAAGCTACCAAGGCTCGGTGAGAGTGAAATTGCTATCTACCATACTTAGGGAAGTGGGGTAGATTCTTGTATTACTTTCATAGCTTCATACATCGGATTTGTAGTTCGTTTTAGGATCCCGGTTGTGCCGTTTGTTTGTGTCAGTAGTACCGGTGTTCTACACCCGGTAGTACCTACCCAAACAAACTGGCCTCTCCGGTTGTTATCTAACTACATCTTTTAGTTTGTGAAGTTTCAGATTGTTAAAAATCACCTATTCACCCCCTCTAGGCTGATTTGATCCTTTCAAAAGTGCTTTTGCCTTTTGTTGTTTATTTGGATTTTGGTTTCAATAAGACTTGGTTGTTTAAGTGGATTTCTGCCTTGGCATTTAATTTTATAAAATAGAGAATATTGAGTATAACACTTTTTATATTGACACCTTGACCTAGTTCAATATAGTTTAATAATTAAAAATGTGGGAACAAAATGATTTATAGCTCAAAAATTGGCTTTATTTATGTGGAGGTTGAGAAAATGAGTTTCAGAAAATATGTCTTATATGAAAGTTGTAGAGAAAATTATTTTGAGCAACTTTTATTTTTGGGTCAAAGCCTAGTTTTGAGCTTTTGAAACTGATTTGAAATGGTCAAAGTTGGAATAGATTTGCAAAAAAGAAAAAGGAAAAATGTTTCCCCGGTGCTTCCCGACCGGCCCACTTGGCCTTTCGGCCCGCTCGCGCCGCGCCGGCCTATTCGCCATGCCCGCGCCGCTCCCGCGCCGCGTGCGCGCGCCCCGACCACGGCCGCGCCGTACACCGGTTTTGAGGCCGAAACCGGGAAACCTGGGCCTTCCCCCGGTTTTGAGGCTGAAACCGGGAAACCTGTCCTCCGGCTGAGTTTTGTGGCCCAAACTCAGAAACCCGCGCGCCCAGGTTTTGAGGTCCAAACCTGGAAACCGTCCATGCCGAGTTTTGATGCCCAAACTCGGAAACCGGCCACCCCGAGTTTTGAGGCCCAAACTCGGAAACCGTCGAGGGTAGCTTTTTGAGGCTCAGCTACCGAACCCATGCCGATGGCGAGATGTGGTTCGCACACCCCGAGTTCTAGCACCGATGCCGGAGGATGTCCAGCCTCCACGCTGGGCACAGTGCATTCGCCATCCTTCTCGGCCTCCCGCCAAGTGTCACGACGCCATCACCTTCCTCTCGACTTGGCCGATGCACCGCACATCCCTATGTACTCTTGCTTGTCAACGCCACGTGCCAGCTACCACAGCTGGTCCTCAGGTCTCCCGGTCCGTCGGTCCAAGCTCCACGTCCGCCCTTCACCGCTCTCGGTCCGTCGGCACGGCACGTCCCTACTTGACCTTCACCTCACCTTCGACCACTGCCCGAGCTCCGCACCTACACATCAACACAGCTAAGAGACATGTTGCCCGTTGATCGATCACTCATCACTCAGGAAGGGAACCACAAGGGCACATATCAACCTTGTGTTCGCAATCTCCCCCTTGATGAGTGCATCATCAACTCATAGTAACCGTAACAAAAATAAAAAGAAAGCAGAATTAGATAGAAGGAGAAAACTTACTCGAGATGTCCAAAAGCCAGAGAAAAGGCCAAAGAAGAACAACTCGATATAAGCAAAGCTTGGTCCCCAAAGACATGGGCAACGATTCAACACAACCAAGCATAAGATCGGAGCAACAACTCATCAGAGAGCAAAACTCGATCAAAATCAGAGCACAAGACTCGGTTCCCAAAGACATGGGCAACGGCTCGACACAACCAAGTCAGAAACAAGCTAGTCCTCAAAAAGAGGCAGAAACGGCTCAACACCACTAGCTGAAAGCTCGAAACCAGATGAGGACTGCATAAGAAGCAACTACTGCTAGTCCCTCAAGATAGAGGCACAGAGGCTCAACACAACCAGCAGTAAGCCCGATACCAATCAAAAACCATCAAACCATGGTGAAGACAGCTAGTCCCTCAAGACAGAGGCACAGAGGCTCGACGCAACTAGCTAAAAAGATCGATATCAAATAAAAAGCCCGACTCGAAGCAACATAGGCAGAAAAACTCCCCCTTACTCAAAAACTCCCCCTCAACATTGAAGTCATAAGTTGCAAATTGACACCCCACAGAAAATCGAAATCTCATCTTGAAAACTCTTTGATTCTCTTCTCCCTCTTTGGGGCAATTTGCAAACAAAAAGAGGGAAAAAAGGAGCTCAAGAAAGGCAAACGGAGCTAGGTCATGGCCTATCGGAGTCAGCACATGCACATGAGTTCAAAGCATGTTAGCACTACTTCAAGTATATATCGAAAGAGTGAAAGAATGCTCTAATGAGTGCTGATCCGAACCTAGTCTGATATTCAAAGTCGTCTAGCTCAAAAGCTCAAACTAATCACTGAAACACGATATGAAGGCATAATGCCCAAGTGAGCAGTTTAAAGCCATTCACAGGGGAGTTACACAATCAAATTAGCACTAAACATATATAACAGGATCAAACAAGTGCTAAACATGTTGTAGGTGAACTACCCCTAAGCAAAGAGTTCACCCATCATGCTATAGAGTGAAACATAAACTTGTGTTTATTAGATTTTATCGGAGATATTTTGCACGCGTTTTTTTATAAACAAGTTAAATCGCATGTGATTGCTGAAGGTTGAAAGCTTGTCATTGCCTAACTTTCTAACCGTGCTAAGCCTATGCATATGCAATCAAGAGCTTAAAGCATCGGTTTCTCGGTCTTGCACTACACGGCTCAAGTTTAACTCAAGGTGCTATGAGAACACAATCTCGATACCACGTGATGTGCTACAAGCAATCCCATCTCGATCTTACCAATTCACGTAAACTTGGTTCATTTTAAGTAGACTTATGAACAGTCCAAGCAAGTGAATGACTCGAACTAGAGACATACAACCTAGCATATATGAAATAGCTCAAGTGATCTTCAACACATCCTAACACATGCTAGTTGCCAAACTCAATGGGTGAACAGAATCAATTTTTTTTGAGTTCATTAAAATGTTCAGCGTTCTGAAAGAAATAGCTTGCTCACAAATTGTAACAGTGATCAAAGAGGGCCTAAGCTACAAGCATCTCAAATCATCGAAGCATACACTAAACAGAGCATAATTCATTCTAAGGAATATAACATGAACGCTGAATAAAAGATTGTTGCATGATGTCAGAATCGGAGCCAAAGAAAACAGAAAGACTCAAGACCCAAAACAAAAAAGATCAGAAAGTCATATTATAGTACAACAAGCAAAGTTTTTCCCCATCTAAAAGGGAAACACACACCAGCTCACCTCTCAACCTTAGCCTCAAAAGTTGAGAGATCCAAAGGCTTGGTGAAAATATCCGCAACCTGGTTTATGGGTGTCTACAATGCCTAGATCAATGCGCTTTCTCAAAGTGATCACGAAAAAATGAAAGCAAACAACGATGTGCTTGGTCTTGGAGTGAAGACAAGGATTCTTTGCTACACAATGGCTGAAGTGCTTTCGCAAAGCAAAGGACCGGACTGAAGTCAACCAACAATCACGCAATGTAGCAACCATCCATAAAAGCGCGAAGCACAAGAAGCAGCGCAACATACTCGCTTCTGTTAGTAGACCGGGCTATGTTCTACTGCTTACGAGAAGACCACGAAAACCAAAGAAGAGCCAAGAACTGACACATCCCAGAAGTAGACTTACGCTCAAGCCGACAGCGGGCAAAATCCGCATCGGAATAACCACAAAGCGAGAGGTTCGAAGAAGAGGAATACCAAAGTCTGAACTCAGGAGTGTATCGGAGGTACCTCATGATGCGCTTGACCGCTTGCTTGTGGGAAGTCCGAGGGGACGCCTGAAAACGAGCGCACAGACACACAGAAAACTGTATATCCTGCCTTGTCGCCATCAGGTACAGAAGCGAGCCAATCATGCTTCTGTACTCCTTCTGGTCAACCGGCTCCCCGTCTTGATCCGCGTCCATCGCAGCAGTCGTCGACATGGGCATCGTAAGAGGCTTGGCCTCGCCCATGTCAAATTTCTTCAGGATGTCCTTCGTGTATTTTTCTTGATGCACGAACGTCCCGTCTCGGGTTTGCTTAATTTGCAACCCGAGGAAGAAAGTCAACTCACCCATCATACTCATCTCAAACTCCCTGCTCATAGTATCTGCAAACTTGGCAACAAGTGCGTGAGAGGAGCCACCAAAGATGATATCATCCACGTATATTTGGACTAACAGGGTATCATTGCCTTGCTTGAGGAGAAACAAAGTTCTATCGACCCGTCCCATTTTAAAACCCTTAGAGAGCAAAAAGGTTTTCAAATGATCATACCACGCTCTCGGGACTTGTTTCAAACCATACAAAGCTTTTGAAAGTTTATAAACATGGTTTGGAAACTTGGGATCCTCGAAACCAGGGGGTTGCCTAACATAAATCTCTTCCTCTATATACCCATTCAAGAAAGCACTCTTGATATCCATCTGGTAAAGCTTAAAACCCTTCGAAGCAGCAAAGGCTAGAAGGATTCTAATGGCTTCTAAACGGGCTACAGGGGCAAAGGTTTCCTCATAGTCCTATCCCCTCTTTTGGCAGAAACCCTGGGCTACTAGCCTATCCTTGTTCCTCACTACCATCCCATCCTCACCCTCTTATTTTTGAAAACCCATTTGGTACCTATAGGGTGGCATTCTGGGTGGAGGTGGAACTAGGGTCCAAACTTGGTTTCACTTAAAGTTTTCTAGCTCCTCATGCATGGTATTTACCCAGTTAGGATCAGAAAGTGCGTGTCCAACATCTTTGGGCTCAAAAGAAGCAACGAATGCAAAATGAGCAAAGTGTGAGATTTCATACGCTTGCGACCGCGTGACTCGCTGGTCGATGCCGCCGATCATCTACTGCAGGGGGTGAACTTGCTGAACGCTTCGGGGCGCTTGCCTCGCCGAAGTCGCCTCCCCCTCGCCAGATGTTGTCGCTCCCTCAGGTGCAGCGGGTGCTCGCTGGAGAGGTGGCTCTAGAGGACCCCAAGAAGAAGATGTCGTGGGATCGGGTCCTCGAGCTGAAGTAGTCGTCGCAGGGTCGACGGGGGCAGCCAGTGGAGTTGGCTCGGGATCACCCCCAATCAGCATTCTCCTGCTCCTCCTCCTCAAAGATGGTCTCTCCCAGCTCCTGTTCTCCTACAACATCAAAAGCAGAAGAAACACAAGGCATAGTCTCGTCGAATGTGACCTCGCAGGTCTCCACTATCCGGTTAGTTTCAAGATTAAGAACTCGATAGGCACGCGAATGCGAAGCATAACCCAGAAACACACCATCAGCAGAGCGAGATTCAAATTTGTCCAAATTGCCTTGCTTCAGGATAAAGCACTTACACCCAAACACCCGAAAATGAGACACCTTGGGTACCCGTACAAAACGCAACTCATAAGAAGTCTTCTTCATAAAAGCTCGAAGAAAGATGCGATTTGAAACATGGCAAGCGGTGTTGATCGCCTCGGCCCAAAAACGCCTAGGAGTCCTATGCTCATCGAGCATCATCCTGGCCATCTCAACAAGGGTCCGGTTTTTGCGCTCAACAACACCGTTCTGCTGGGGGACATAAGGAGAAGAAAACTGATGCTTGATTCCATTAGAAGAACAAAAAGAGGCAAACTGAGAGTTATCAAACTCAGTACCATTATCACTACGATTAGCTCTAATGGTATCAGGGGGAAACTCAGTTTTCAACCTCAAAATCAAATCTCGAGCAAAAGGAAAAGCTTCATCCTTACCCTCCATAAAGAACACCCAAGAGTACCTCGAAAAATCATCAACGATCACAAGAACGTACCACTTCCCACCCGCTGAGCAAACCCGAGCTGGACCAACTATGTCCATGTGTAAAAGCTCGCCGAGCCGCTTTGTCATCACCTGATTAACAGGTGGGTGAGAATCAGCAACCATCTTCCCGTGACGACACGGATGGCAAACAAGGTCCTTCTGAAACTTAAGCTTGGGCAATCCTTGGATTAGGCCAAGTGAGCTAAGTCTTGCAAGCAAGTCAAAACTCAAGTGACCGAGCCTCCTATGCCACTTCCACAAATCAGAAGAAGGACCAGCCATCAAACATCTACCAGAGCCGAAAGAACGAGAAAAGTTGGCTCTGAAAACACGGCCAAAAGGAACGATCCAACAAATAAGATCTCCCCGAGGGTCTAAAACACGACTCAAACCCTTCTTAAAGCGCACTTCACAGTCATCCTCAAGAAGTTGCGAAACAGAAAGCAAATTGTAATGCAAATTTGAAACCAAAGCAACATCCTTAAGAACAAAGTTCTCATTGAGCCGGATAACTCCATGAGAAACAACCTTACCTTTACTATTATCCCCGAAAGTGATGTACTCCTTGTGCATCACGGGGCTAAGGCTGGAGAACCATTCCTTCTTTCCGGTCATGTGGCGCGAACACCCGGAATCCATGAGCCACATGTTCCCCAACCGAAGTTCCTGCATCAATAGAAAGGCAGGAAATGAGCATATGGCACAACACTGGGGTTAGTATACTGAGAAGGATACCAGTGCTGTGTCATAGGCCCAGAAAAAGTGTTAGTAGCAACACCAAACTGTCCTCGTCCCATGGGTGGATAGCGATCACCACCAACCTGAAAGGGTGGTCCGCTATGGAATAGAAAACCTCCAAACTGACCTACTTGTCCCATCTGAGCAAAGCGATCACCACCATACTGAAAAGGTGGTCCGCTATGGGACTGAGCAGCAAAGCCTATTACACTCGGGCTCACGATCGTATTGAGGACGACCGGAACCGCGACGGGCACGACCACCACCCCGTGGTCTAGCTGCCTGGGGCCTAGCTACCTGAGGGGGTGCACCTCCAGGCCTAGCGCCCTACCTCTGAACTCCCTGACCTTGCACACCATGGAGAGGGTGGTGCCTGGCCTGGTTGTTCACCTCCAACTCCTTCCTAGCGTCTCTCTTCCTCTGAAGGCAAAACTCAGCTAGGTGACCCTCACGGTGACAATACTCGCACTCGAACCTCACCACTCTCTTGGGTTGTTGGTTCCTATGGTTGCGAGGATTGTACACTCTGGCTGGCTGCTTGCCCTTCGGAAGGGGATCACTAGAGACGTCAGGAAGGGTGTCAAGTGTGTTCCTAAGATGGTTAGGTTTGGGAACCCACACTTGCTTGCGAGGTGGAGCCTTGGGAGGTTCATCAAGGATGCCATCCTTGGTGATAGGCTTGGGAGGCTCAGGTGGGGTGATCTTGATAAGCTTAGGGATAGCGGATGGCTTCTCACTAGGGCTCACTCCACTAAACTCACCAATCTTGCCAAAGGTACTAGCGCCCTTCCCACCTGAAACAAAGCCTACTCCCGAGCAATCAGTTCCCCTCTTGAACTGACTGATCATCATGCACAGCTGCGGCTCACTGCATGACACCCAACTCAGGATGGACCGAAGGTATGTGTTTTCCTCCTCAGTTTCATCCTGGCATGCCGACAGTTGGCAATCTCAAGCTCCATCCCCACGCATCGCTCACATGGAGTGGACAAGGTGCTAACTGAGCTGGCCTTCACAGCTTCAGCAAGCTTGGCACTAACTTCTGCCAACTCAGTTCGCAAGCTAGGACAAAGCTTGCACGCACCCAGCAAAGAAGACCTAGCCTTCACTTCCTCCAACTCCTTCTTCAGGGAGGGACACTCTTTGCAATCACCCACCAAGTCTAGCCTACTCTTCAGCTCATCATACACCTCAATCAAAGAGGCATACTTGGTTTGCAGGGTGGCAAAGTTGGTCATATGCATCGTGCACTCCTCACACTCCTCCTCATCGGTCACCTTCACCTCAGACCTAGCGAACTCAAGCTCCTTAAGCGCATCATTCATCTTAGCCTTAAACTCGTTGCGCTCTCGGATAGCTCGCTTGAGTTGCTTGTCCTGGCCGAGAACTATGTCAACAAGAGAATCGCGCTCACCGGTAAGACGATCGACAAGAGAAGAGGTTGATACCTCAGAAGCATCGTCGTCGTCATCGGCGGTGGCAGCGTCCTTTGTCTGACACTTGTGGTCCTCCTCGTCCAAGGCCATGGTGCAGAGGCCCTTGGGGGAGTGGCCGAAGAAGCAGAGTCCGTTGAAGCAATCTTCCATCTTGTGCTCGGACCCATCGTCGCTGGAGTCGCCGTCGGAGGCCTTCTCGCCGTCGATGAAGGTGGCGAGGAAGGCACACCGACCGGCGTCGAAAGCCTTCTCCATGTCCTCTCGGCGGTAGCCGCCCTTCTTCTTCTTCCCGGCCTTGTTTTCCGGCTTGCCCTTGCGCCTGGAGTTGCGGTTCTTGCCGGGGAAGCTCTTGTCGTGCTTGGGGCAGCTCGCGATGAAGTGATCCGGATCTCCACATCCGTAGCAGCCCTCACGTGCGCCACCACGCCGGCGATTCAGGCGGTTGTTGTGAAACCGCGAGAACCGGGTGATGACGAGGGCGAGCTTGTCGTCTCCAAATGCCTCCAACTGCTCCTCCGTGACTGTAAGCAAAGAAGACAAAGAAAACAGAGGAGGTGAAGCGTTAGTAGAGAAAGTCTATCCACCTGTGCCTGAGACCAAAGCCATGGTATGTGAAGATGGGTTCTTCAGCTTGGCCTGAGTCAGGTGATCGATCTCGGTGGACTTGAGCTTGCTGAACAGCTCGTCCATGGTGAGGGTGCCGTAAGCAGGAGACTCAATGATGGTCGACACCTTCACCTCCCATACCCTCCGATCCAGGGCGTATAGTAACTTGAGAGCCCTCTCATGATCGTCATAGGGTTGGTTAGCCCGATTTGCACGCATCTTGTTCATGATCATTTGGAAACGAGCGAACATAGCGTCAATCGTCTCTCCCTCCAACTGAACAAAGTTCTCGTACTCGCGCTTGTACGTCTCGAAGAGTCTGGTCTTGACCTGAGCGGTCCCCTCGTGATAGCTCTGAAGCTTCACCCAGATCTCTCGTGCCGTCTCAAGCTCAGAGACATGCTCGAACTCAGGAAGGGAGATGCTGGCCAAGAGAGCATTACGAGCCTTTGAGTTGGCCTCGTGCTGGTCAATCTGGACCTGACCCACACGAACCGGAAGGACCTCGTACTCAGCATTCTCACATATCTCCCAGACAGAAGAACTGATGCTGTTGAGATAAGCACGCATCCGAATCTTCCAATAGGGATAGTTCGTTCCATCGAACCAAGGAGCCTTGTCGTTCCCTCGTTCCATGTCACCCTTAGGATCCGAAACCAATTAAGGTAGAGAAGCTCCTTAACCGGTGTTAACACCAGATTTTTGCACACACAAGGTTATGCCAAGAGGGTCCAGCCAGCAGAGAAGAGAAGGATTCGACAAGCATTCGAACGGCTATTTGGTCCTTAAGGCTTTCGGTGAATACCTGCGCGGTCGGCTATTTCGTGAAGCAGTGGCCCCATTCGGGAAATGGATGATGCAGGTAAAGCCGGCTTGCACGAGAAGACACGTGACGATGGAAGACGCCGAAAGGATTAGGAATATGATTTGTATCTTTCCTTATTTTTTAAGTCGTAATCGTCTAGGATTCATGTTTCGTCCCGGGTATAAATATAAACCCTCGACCATTGTAAAACTGTTCACAACCATATCAATACAACTGGCCTCATGCCATCTTCGAGTCCTCAAGTCGTGTCGTCGAGTTCTTCGAGAGGAATCATCGATCCGTCGACCTCCGTAAGTACCAGCAACCTTGCTATCATGTCTAGTATCATGCAGTGGATTTAGATATGATGCAAGTAGTCTCGTACGTTAAGCTTAGTATCGTGCGGCGGATTTAAGCTTATGACGGGAAGTTTTTGCTTATGCCTTGTATCGTGCGGCGGATTAAGTCATGAGTAAAAATAGTTATCGGCTCTGTTAGATTTGACAGATCTAATAGATTCATTAAGTTATCACGTGTTATATGTTTTATTTATTTAATTCCTATAACACTCTTTGCCCAATCTAGATTGATCTTTGTTCGGCCCTGCTGCATGAGTTTATTTGTGCTTCGTTAATCATAAGATCGTGATGGCTGAATTAACTTTCAATCCAGATTGTTACATGTTGTGGGTTCATGCATGTCGACCATGTTTAGGTTTTGATAGAGCTAGGTGTCGTGCGGCAGGTGCAGGTTTTAGATTAGTTTGATCATGCTTTGCTTGTATGTTCCTTCTTCATGGACCCCAGTTCGGCTAGTTTGCCGAGCCTGGTTAAAGCTTACATAAGTAATGAGTTTTTATAGATCTGTTCAGATATATGTATGCTTTTAGCTTCTTATAATTTGAAGGACCGGATTAGCAACCAGAGGGGGGTGAATGGGAGCCTCAAATTCAACTCGTGAATTGTATAGCCCTTGTCCCAGAAAATCACCCCAAAAGCGAAGACTCGAAACGACCGGATAGTTCACGACCTACGAGTAGGTGGATACCCTAGGAGATGTCTTAGTGGTACAGCGGAACCTCCGGAGAAACCCCAAAATCAACTGCAAAGCTACGGAGCAAAATAGCACAAACTGCAGATTTGCGGACTGTCCGCGGTCAGAGTCCCGGACTGTCCGCCGTTATGTCTCGGACTGTCCGCGACTAGGCGCCGGACTGTCCGCCGGCAAAAATGCAGAAACTGAACTGTTCTGCAAGTCTGCTGGACAGGTCCCGGACTGTCCGCGGGTTTGTACCGCGGACTGTCCGCCGTTCACTTGACAGTGAACAGTCAGGGGACTGCGCCTGACTGACCTGTCCAACCCCGATCCGCGGACTGTCCGTCGCTGGCGGCGCGGACTGTCCGCGGATGAACAGAGAGCAGAAAAACTGCTCGAGTCAAAAGGTAAATCAATCGAAACTTCACCAAATCAAAAGAGGCTTCGATCAAACTTCTCCCTGGTGTTCCTCAACGTATTGGGGTGCTAATCCTAAGAAATCATCGCACCAATCCAAGTCAATCAAGAGTAATTTGAGAAACACCGGAAAGGAGAAAATAGAAAGAACGAACACGAAATCAACCCGATCTATGGATTCGTGAGGTTAGAAGTGAATCCCTTCGGTAGAAAGAAGGGGCTCACGACCAAGAACAAATTGATTCAAGTGGAATCGAAAATCATCTCGCGGAGAGGAAGAACGAAGCAAATCTCAAGGAGATGAAAAACCAAAACGTGAATAACACAGAACACGATTCGATTTTAGCCTAAATTCCTCGACACGAGGAGACAACGAGAATACAATCTCGTTTCCTCAAAGATCCAAATACACAGAGGTATGATTGCCGTCTCTGCGGATCGCTTGCAGCGAGGTATGATTAGAACCTAAGCGAGGGCTAGAGAGAGAGCTCAGGAACAAATGACTGCAAGGATAGAGGGAGAGGAGGGGTGCCTCTCTTATTTATAGCCTAAAACAATAATCCCCTTACTACCCCTAGATACTTGAGCGAAACGGCCAACCCTAGGGGCATCCCGATCCAACTCTGCTGATAGTTGATCTGACGGCCACACGCCTTCCTCATCCGTAGCTTCGCCTCGACGCAAGCCTCAGGATGCTGCCACGTGCCGCCCAATCGACCGCCGCGCCTACCTCGTGGATAGCCTCGCCTCCGCGCCAGCCTCTCCACGCCGCCACGCGTCGACCGTCCTTTTTGCGGACCTCCCCCCGGTTTTGAGGCCGAAACAGGGAAACCTGGGCCTTCCCTCGGTTTTGAGGCCAAAACCGGGAAACCTGTCCTCAGGCTGAGTTTTGTGGCCCAAACTCAGAAACCCGCGCACCCAGGTTTTGTGGCCCAAACCTGGAAACCGTCCTTGCCGAGTTTTGAGGCCCAAACTCGGAAACCGGCCACCCCGAGTTTTGAGGCCCAAACTCGGAAACCGTCGAGGGTAGCTTTTCGAGGCTCAGCTACCGAACCCGTGCCGTAGACGGGATGTGGTTCACACACCCCGAATACCAGCACCGATGCCGGGGCATGTCCAGCCTCCACGCCGGGCAACCTCCCGACTCGGCCGATGCACCGCGCATCCCCATGTACTCTTGCTTGTCAACACCACGTGCCAGCTACCACAGCTGATCCTCAGGTCTCCTGGTCCGTCGGTCCAAGCTCCACGTCTGCCCTTCACCGCTCCCGGTCCGTCGGCACGACACGTCCCTACTTGACCTTCACCTCACCTTCGACCACTGCCCGAGCTCCGCACCTGCACATCAACATAGCCAAGAGACATGTTGCCCGTTGATCGATCACTCATCACTCAGGAAGAGAACCACAAGGGCACATATCAACCTTGTGTTCTCAATCTCCCCCTTGATGAGTGCATCGTCAACTCATAGTATCCGTAACCAGAATAGAAGGAAGCAGAATTAGATAGAAAGGGAAAAACTCACTCGAAAAGTTCAAAAGCCAGAGAAAAGGCCGAAGAAGAACAATCCGAGAAAAGTGAAGCTTGGTCCCCAAAGACATGGGCAACGGTTCGACACAACCAAGCAAAAGATCGGAGCAACAACTCATCAGAAGTAAAACTCGATCAAAATGAGAGCACAAAACTTGGTTCCCAAAGACTTGGGCAACGGCTCGATGCAACCAAGTCAGAAACAAGCTAGTCCTCAAGAAGAGGCAAAATGGGCTCAACACCACTAGCTGGAAGCTTATAACTCAAAACTGGCAGAAAAAATCCCCCTTACTCAAAGAACTCCCCCTCAACAAGTGAAGCATAAGTTGCAAATTGACACCACAGAAAATCGAAATCTCATCTTTGAAAACATTCTCCCCCTTGGGGGCAATTTGCAAACAAAAGAGAGGGGAAAAAGGAGCTCAAGAAAGGCAAACGGAGCTAGGTCATGCCTATCGGAGTCAAGCACATGCACATGAGTCAAAAATGCATGTTAGCAACTTCAAGTATATACTCGAAAGAGTGAAAGAATGCTCTAATGAGTGCTGATCCGACTACATAGCAACATACACAAGTGCTAGCAAAAGGCTCAAACTAATCACTGAAAACAAGATATGAATGCATAAGCCCAGTGAGCAGTTTAAAGCCATTCAGAAAGGGAGTTCACCATCAAATTAGCACTAAGCATATATAGACAGGAAGTCAAACAAGTGCTAAACATGTATGTAAGGTGAACTACCCCTAGCAAAGTTCAACCATCATGCTATAGAGTGAAACATAAACTTGTGTTATTAGATTTTATCGGAGATATTTGCAGCGGTTTTTACACAAGTTTAAATTCAGCATGTGATTGCGAGAGGTTGAAAGCTTGTCATTGCCTAACTTTCTAACCGTGCTAAGCCTATGCATATGCAATCAAGAGCTTAAAGCATCGGTTTCGGTCTTGCACTACACGGCTCAAGTTTAACTCAAGGTGCTATGAGAAACAATCTCGATACCGTGATGTGCTGACAAAGCAATCCCATCTCGATCTTACCAATTCACTTAAACTTGGTTCATTTTAAGTAGATTATGAACAGTCCAAGCAAGTGAATGACTCAGAACTAGAGACATAGCAACCTAGCATATATGAAATAGCTCAAGTGATCTCAACACATCCTACACATGCTAGTTGCCAAACTCAATGGTGAACAAGAATCAAGTTTTTGAGTTCATTAAACATGTTCAGCGTTCTGAAAGAAATAGCTTAGCTCACAAATTGTAACAGTGATCAAAGAGTGCCTAAGCTACAAGCATCATCATATATCATCGAAGCATACACTAAACAGAGCATAAATTCATTCTAAGGAATATAAACATGAAGCTTGAAATAAAAGATGTATGCATGATGTCAGAATCGGAGCCAAAGAAAAACAGAAAGACTCAAGACCCAAAAACAAAAAAGATCAGAAAGTCAGATTATAGTACAACAAGCAAAATGTTTCCCCATCTAAAAGGGGAAACACACACCAAGCTCACCTCTCAACCTAGCAAAAGTTGAGAGATCCAAAGGCTTGGTGAAAATATCCGCAACCTGGTTATGGGTGTCTACATGCCTAAGATCAATGTCGCCTTTCTCATAGTGATCACGAAGAAAATGAAAGCAAACATCGATGTGCTTGGTCTTGGAGTGAAGAACAGGATTCTTTGCTACACTAATGGCTGAAGTGCTGTCGCAAAGCAAAGGAACCGGACTGAAATCTAGACCAAAATCACGCAATGTAGCAACCATCCACAAAAGCTGCGAAGCACAAGAAGCAGCGGCAACATACTCGGCTTCAGTAGTAGACTGGGCTACGTTCGACTGCTTGCGAGAGGACCACAAAACCAAAGAAGAGCCAAGAAACTGACAAGTCCCAGAAGTAGACTTGCGCTCAAGCCGACAGCCGGCAAAATCCGCATCGGAATAACCACAAAGCAAAAGAGTCGAAGAAGAAGAGTACCAAAGTCCGAACTCAGGAGTGTATCGGAGGTACCTCATGATGCGCTTGACCGCTTGCTTGTGGGAAGTCCGAGGGGACGCCTGAAAATGAGCGCACAGACACACAGAAAACTGTATATCCGGCCTCGTCGCCGTCAGGTACAGAAGTGAGCCAATCATGCTTCTGTACTCCTTCTGGTCAACCGGCTCTCCGTCCTAGTCCGCGTCCATCGCCGCAGTCGTCGGCATGGGCGTCGTAAGAGGCTTGGCCTCGCCCATGTCGAACTTCTTCAGGATGTCCTTCGTGTATTTTCCTTGATGCACAAACGTCCCGTCTCGGGTTTGCTTGATTTGCAACCCGAGGAAGAAGGTCAACTCGCCCAACATACTCATCTCGAACTCCCTGCTCATAGTATCTGAAAACTTTGCAACAAGCGCATGAGAGGAGCCACCAAAGATGATATCATCCACATAAATCTGGACTAACAGGGTATCATTGCCTTGCTTGAGGAGAAACAAAGTTCTATCAACCCGTCCCATTTTGAAACCCTTGGAGAGTAAAAAGTTTTTCAAACGATCATACCATGCTCTCGGGGCTTGTTTCAAACCATACAGCGCTTTTGAAAGTTTATAAACATGGTTTGGAAACTTGGGATCCTCAAAGCCAGGGGGTTGCCTAACATAAACCTCTTCCTCTATATACCCATTCAAGAAGGCACTCTTGACATCCATCTGGTAAAGCTTAAAACCCTTCGAAGCAGCAAAGGCTAGAAGGATTCTAATGGCTTCTAAATGGGCTACATGAGCAAAGGTTTCATCATAGTCTATACCCTCTTTCTGACAGAAACCCTGGGCTACTAGCCTAGCCTTGTTCCTCACTACCATCCCATCCTCACCCTCTTTGTTTTTGAAAACCCATTTGGTACCTATAGGGTGGCATTGTGGTGGTGGTGGAACTAAGGTCCAGACTTTGTTTCGCTCAAAGTTTTCTAGCTCCTCATGCATGGCATTGACCCAGTTAGAATCAGAAAGTGCGTGTCCAACATCTTTGGGCTCAAAAGACGCAATGAATGCAGAATGAGCAAAGTGGGAGATTTCATACGCTCGCGACCGCGTGATTCGCTGGTCGATGCCGCCTATCATCTGTCGCGGGGGGTGAACTTGCTGAACGCTTCGGGGCGCTTGCCTCGCCGATGTCGCCTCCCCCTCGCCAGATGCTGTCGCTTCCTCTGGTGCAGCGGGTGCTCGCTGGAGAGGTGGCTCTAGAGGACCCCAAGAAGAAGACGTAGTGGGATCTGGTCCTCGAGCTGAAGTAGACGTCGCAGGGTTGATGGGGGAAGCCAGTGGAGTTGGCTCGGGATCACCCCAATCGACATTCTCCTGCTCCTCCTCCACAAAAATGGTCTCTCCCATCTCCTGTTCTCCTGCAACCTCAAAAGCAGAAGAAACACAAGGCATAGTTTCGTCGAATGTGACCTCACAGGTCTCCACTATCCGGTTAGTTTCAAGGTTAAGAACTCGATAAGCTCGTGAATAAGAGGCATAACCAAGAAACACCCCATCGGCAGAGCGAGATTCAAATTTATCCAAATTGTCTTGCTTCAGGATAAAGCACTTACACCCAAACACTCGAAAATGAGACACCTTGGGTACTTGTCCAAAACGCAACTCATAAGAGGTCTTTTTCATTAAAGCACGAAGAAAGATGCGATTTGAAACATGGCAAGCGGTGTTGATCGCCTCGGCCCAAAAATGCCTAGGAGTCCTATGCTCTTCGAGCATCGTCCTAGCCATCTCAACAAGGGTCCGGTTCTTGCGCTCAACAACACCGTTCTGCTGAGGGACATAAGGAGAAGAGAACTGATGCTCGATTCCATTGGAAGAACAGAAAGAGGCAAATTGAGAGTTATCAAACTCAGTACCATTATCGCTATGAATAGCTCTAATGGTATCAGGGGGAAACTCAGTTTTCAACTTCAAGATTAAGTCACGAGCAAAAGAAAACGCTTCATCCTTACCCTCCATGAAAAATACCCAAGAATACCTCGAAAAGTCATCAACGATCACTAGAACGTACCACTTCCCACCCGCTGAGCAAACCCGAGCTGGACCGACTGTGTCCATGTGAAAAAGCTCGCCGGGTCGCTTTGTCATCACCTGAGTAATAGGTGGGTGAGAAGCAGCAACCATCTTCCCGTGACGACACGGATGGCAAACAAGGTCCTTCTGAAACTTAAGCTTGGGCAATCCTTGGATTAGGCCAAGTGAGCTAAGCCTCGCAAGCAAGTCAAAACTCAGGTGACCGAGCCTCCTATGCCACTTCCACAAATCAGAAGAAGGACCAGCCATCAAACACCTAGCAGAGCCGAAGGACTGAGAAAAGTCGGCTCTGAAAACACGGCCAAAAGGGACGATCCGACAAACAAGATCTCCCCGAGGGTCTAAAACGCGACTCAAACCCTTCTTAAAGCGCACTTCACAATCATCCTCAAGAAGTTGCGAAATAGAAAGCAAGTTACAATGCAAATTAGAAACCAAGGCAACATTCTTCAGGACAAAGTTCTCATTGAGCCGAATGGCTCCCTGAGAAACAACCTTACCTCTACTATTATCCCCGAAAGTGATGTACTCCTTGTGCATCACGGGGCTAAGGCTGGAGAACCATTCTTTCTTTCCGGTCATGTGGCGCGAACACCCGGAATCCATGAGCCACATGTTCTCCAACCGATGTTCCTGCATCAATAGAAAGGCAGGAAGTGAGCATATGGCACAACACTGGGGTTAGTATACTGAGAAGGATACCAGTGCTGTGTCATAGGCCCAGAAAAAGTGTTAGCAGAAACACCAAACTGTCCTCGTCCCATGGGTGGATAGCGATCACCACCAACCTGAAAGGGTGGTCCGCTATGGAACGGAAAACCTCCAAACTGACCTACCTGTCCCAACTGAGCAAAGCGATCACCACCATACTGAAAAGGTGGTCCGCTATGGGACTGAGCAGCAAAACCCCTTACACTCGACTCACGATCGTATAGAGGACGACCGAAACCGCGATAGGCACGACCACCACCCTGTGGTCTATCTGCCTGGGGCCTAGCAACCTGAGGGGGTGCACCTCCAGGTCTAGCGCCCTGCCTCCGAACTCCCTGACCTTGCACACCATGGAGAGGGTGGTGCCTGGCCTGATTGTTCAGCTCCAACTCCTTCCTAGCGTCTCTCTTTCTCCGAAAGCAAAACTCAGCTAGGTGACCCTCACGGTGACAATACTCGCACTCAAACCTCACCACTCTCTTGGGTTGTTGGTTCCTATTGTTGCGAGGGTTGTTCACTCTGGCTGGCTGCTTGCCCTTCGGAAGGGGATCACTAGAGACGTCAGGAAGGGTGTCAAGTGTGTTCCTAAGATGGTTAGGTTTTGGAATCCACACTTGCTTGCGAGGTGGAGCCTTGGGAGGTTCATCAAGGATGCCATCCTTGGTGATAGGCTTGGAAAGCTCAGGTGGGGTGATCTTGGTAAGCTTAGGGATAGCGGATGGTTTCTCACTCGGGTTCACTCCGCTAAACTCACCGATCTTACCAAAGGTACTAGCGCCCTTCCCACCTAAGGTAAAGCCTACTCCCGAGCAATCAGTTCCCCTCTTGAACTGACTGATCATCATGCCCAACTGCGGCTCACTGCATGACACCCAACTCAGGATGGACCGAAGGTATGTGTTTTCCTCCTCGGTTTGCATCCTGTCATGCCGACAGTTGGCAATCTCTAGCTCCATCCCCACGTATCGCTCACATGGAGCGGACAAAGTGCTAACTGAGCTGGCCTTCAAGGCTTCAGCAAGCTTGGCATTAACTCCTGCCAACTCAGTTTGCAAGCTAGGACAAAGCTTGCACGCAACCAGCAAAGAAGGCCTAGCCTTCACTTCCTCCAGCTCTACCTTCAGGGAGGGACACTCTTTGCAATCACCCACCAAGTCTAGCCTACTCTTCAGCTCATCATACACCTCAATCAAAGAGGCATACTTGGTTTGCAAGGTGGCAAAGCTTGTCATATTTATCGTGCACTCCTCACACTCCTCCACATCGACCACCTTCACCTCGGACCTAGCAATCTCAAGTTCCTTACACGCCTCTTTCAACTTAGCCTTAAACTCAACGCGCTCTTGGAACACTTCTGTAAGCCTCTTCTCCAAGACACCGACCAAATCCACAAACCTATCCCGCTCCTCAGTGAGACGATCGACTTTAGCAGAATTTGGTACCTCAGAAGCGTTGTCGTCATCGTCGTCGTTGTGAGCGTCATCGGTGTCCTCTGCCTGGTGCTTGCGGTCCTCTTCATCCAAGGCCATGGTGCAAAAGCCCTTGGAGGAGTTGCCGAAGAAGCAGAGTCCGTTGAAGCGATCCTCCATCTTGTGCTCGGACTCGTCGTCGCTGGAACCGCCGTCGGAGGTTTTCTCGCCATCGCCGATGGTGGCGAGGAAAGCACGCTTGCCGGCGTCGAAAGCCTTCTCCATGTCCTCCTGGCGGAAGAAGCCGTTCTTGTTATTCTTCCCGGCCTTGTTCTCTGGCTTGCCCTTGCGCCTGAAGTTGCGGTTCTTGCCGGGGAAGTTCTTGACATTCTTGGGGTAGTTCGCCATGAAGTGGTCTAGATCACCACACTTGTAGCAGCCCTCGCGTGCGCCACCACACCGGCGATTCAGGCGGTTGTTGTGAAACCGCGAGAACCAGGCGATGATGAGGGCGAGTTCATCGTCTCCCAGCGCCTCCAGCTGCTCCTCCGTGACTGTATGCAAAGAAGACAACGCGACAAGAGGAGGTGAAGCGTCAGCAGAGAAAGTCGATCCACCTGTGCCTGAGACCAAAGCCATGGTGTGTGAAGATGGGTTCTTCAGCTTGGCCTGAGTCAGGTGATCGATCTCAGTGGACTTGAGCTTGCTGAACAGCTCGTCCACGGTGAGGGTGTCGTAAGTAGGAGACTCAATGATGGTCGACACCTTCACCTCCCATACCCTCCGATCCAGGGCGTATAGCAACTTGAGAGCCCTCTCATGATCGTCATAGGGTAGGTTGGCCCGATTGGCACGCATCTTGTTCACAATCGTTTGGAAACGTGCGAACATGGCGTCAATCGTCTCTCCCTCCAACTAAACAAAGTTCTCGTACTCTCGCTTATAGGTCTCGAAGAGTCTGGTCTTGACATGAGCGGTTCCCTCATGATAGCTTTGAAGCTTCTCCCAGATCTCTCGTGCCGTCTCAAGCTCTGAGATACGTTCGAACTCAGGAAGGGAGAGACTGGCCAGAAGAGCATTACGAGCCTTGGAGTTGGCCTCGTGTTGGTCAATCTGGATCTGACCCACATGAGCCGCAAGGACTACGTACTCAGCGTTCTCACATATCTCCCAGACAGAAGATCCGACGTTGTTGAGATAAGCACGCATCCGAATCTTCCAATAGGGATAGTTCGTTCCATCGAACCAAGGAGCCTTGCTATTCCCTCGTTCCATGTCGCCCTTAGGATTCGAAACCGATTAAGGTAGGAGAGATCCTTAACCGGCTCCGATACCAATTGAAGGACCGGATTAGCGACCAGAGGGGGGGGGGGGGGTGAATGGGAGCCTCAAATTCAACTCGTGAATTGTATAGCCCTTGTCCCAGAAAATCACCCCAAAAGGGAAGACTCGAAACGACCGGAGAGTTCACGACCTACGAGTAGGTGGATACCCTAGGAGATGTCCTAGTGGTACAGCGGAACCTCTGGAGAAACCCCAAAATCAACTGCCAAAGCTACGGAGCAAAACAGCACAAACTGCAGATTCGCGGACTGTTTGCGGTCAGAGTCCCGGACTGTCCGCCGTTATGTCCCGGACTGTCCGCGACTAGGCGCCGGACTGTCCGCCGGCAAAAACGCAGAAACCGAACTGTTCTGCAAGTCTGCTGGACAGGTCTCGGACTGTCTGCGGGTTTGTACCGCGGACTGTCTGCCGTTCACTTGACAGTGAACAGTCAGGGGACTGCGCCTGACTGACCTGTCCAACCCCGATCCCCGGACTGTCCGCCGCTGGCGGCGTGGACTGTCCGCAGATGAACAGAGAGCAGAAAAACTGCTCGAGTCAAAAGGTAAATCAATCGAAACTTCACCAAATCAAAAGAGGCTTCGATCAAACTTCTCCCTGGTGTTCCTCAACGTATTGGGGTGCTAATCCTAAAAAATCATCGCACCAATCCAAGTCAATCAAGAGTAATCCGAGAAACACCGGAAAGGAGAAAAGAGGAAGAACGAACATGAAATCAACCCGATCTATGGATTCGTGAGGTTAGAAGAGAATCCTTTCGGTAGAAAGAAGGGGCTCACGACCAAGAACAAATTGATTCAAGTGGAATCAAAAATCATCTCGCGGAGAGGAAGAACGAAGCAAATCTCCGGGAGATGAAAAACCAAAACTTGAAGAACACAGAACACGATTCGATTTCAGCCTAAATTCCTCCACACGAGGAGACAACGAGAATACGGTCTCGTTTCCTCAAAGATCCAAATACACAGAGGTATGATTGCCGTCTCTGCGGATCGCTTGCAGCGAGGTATGATTAGAACCTAAGCGAGGGCTAGAGAGAGAGAGCTCAGGAACAAATGACTGCAAGGATAGAGGGAGAGGAGGGGTGCCTCTCTTATTTATAGCCTAAAACAATAATCCCCTTACTACCCCTAGATACTTGAGCGAAACGGCCAACCCTAGGGGTATCCCGATCCAACTCTGCTGATAGTTGATCTGACGGCCACGCGCCTTCCTCATCCGTAGCTTCGCCTCGACGCAAGCTTCAGGATGCCGCCACGTGCCGCCCAATCGACCGCCGCGCCTACCTCGTGGATAGCCTCGCCTCCGCACCAGCCTCTCCACGCCGCCACGCGTCGACCGTCCTTTTTGCGGACCTCCCCCCGGTTTTGAGGCCAAAACCGGGAAACCTGGGCCTTCCCCCGGTTTTGAGGCCGAAACCGGGAAACCTGTCCTTAGGCTGAGTTTTGTGGCCCAAACTCAGAAACCCACGCGCCCAGGTTTTGTGGCCCAAACCTGGAAACCGTCCTTGCCGAGTTTTGAGGCCCAAACTCGGAAACCGGCCACCCCGAGTTTTGAGGCCCAAACTCGGAAACCGTCGAGGGTAGCTTTTCGAGGCTCAGCTACCGAACCCGTGCCGTAGACGGGATGTGGTTAGCACACCCCGAATACCAGCACCGATGCCGGGGCATGTCCAGCCTCCACGCCGGGCAACCTCCCGACTCGGCCGATGCACCGCACATCCCCATGTACTCTTGCTTGTCAACGCCACGTGCCAGCTACCACAACTGATCCTCAGGTCTCCTGGTCCGTCGGTCCAAGCTCCACGTCCGCCCTTCACCGCTCCCGGTCCGTCGGCACGGCACGTCCCTACTTGACCTTCACCTCACCTTCGACCACTGCCCGAGCTCCGCACCTGCACATCAACATAGCCAAGAGACATGTTGCCCGTTGATCGATCACTCATCACTCAGGAAGAGAACCACAAGGGCACATATCAACCTTGTGTTCTCATAATTAGATCGTATCATGCGGTGGATTAATCTAATTATAAGGAGTGGTGTGGACTCATAGCAAGTGGTATCATGCGGTGGATTAGCTTTGCTTGAGTTTATACTTGACGGGTTTATGAAGGCTAAATGTGCGGCAGATTAGTTGGATTAGCCTATGCATATGTTATTTGGATAGATTTATATTTACGAATTACCCTTTTATCCTTTTGTTATTTATGTGTTCGGTATTCAACATGCTCATGAGCTCCACCTTTATATTTGCCGAATGACATTATAAACCTGTTTCGACAAACAGCTTTTATAGCTGTGTGCCGTCATGATTGGCTTTCAAAGTCGTACATATGGAACTGTCTGGTCTCACCCGGCATGTTCCAAGATATTCTCATATTTTTATCCCTTGTTGGTTTTTAGGTCAAACCGACTGGCACGCTTCCGGATTCAGAATACTCCGGGCACCCGATTGAAGCTAGCCTCGTTCGGCTTGCTGTGTGCCTGGCGCAGGGCATCACGTTTTGCGTCAACACACTTTTTGGCATGCCCGGTGGGACAATTTTGTTTCAAGATGCCTGAGATCAGCGAAGATCAAACCTTCGATGTGACCATGGACGAATTGCCGCCAGAATCAAAGGATTTGGTGCAACAGGCTTGTGATGAATTCCAGCGCAGATGCTTGGAGACTTTCTCCAAGAATAAAAGTGGCAAGGTCTATCAGAAGCAGATGTTCCCGAAGGTTGTTCCTCATCACCAACCTGAGCTACCCGATGGGGGTGAAGAAGTAGCTATCCAGAGGATGACTGAAATAATGCATAGGGTTGTATCAGGATCCGTGACTAATCATCAGTCGGCTTTCTTAAACACTTTTCGTGCTATTATGGTCAATACTTTCGGTCCAAACGCGGATAAGTACTCTGAAGAAGCTGCTGGTCCGATGCAAGGACCATTGTTATTTCAAGTACCTCGACGTCGGAAAGTTGCCGAGAACAGTGGAGCTGGCCCAAGCACAGGTGGAGTGGTTTCTCAGGAGACGCAACAACCTCCCCAGACCTATGGCCAGCTCACGTTCGGCACAACAGGGAATGTCCCACAATCTGCTTCTAGAGTGTCTCCTGTGGCGAACAGGATACAGAGAGATATGTTTGGAGATGGATATCGGGAGTTTATGGACTATAACTCGATTAATGCTCTTCCGAATCCGGGCTACAGGAGTTCAGCAGGACTACATACTGGGGGGCAAGCACAAACAGCTCCTGATTCAAGTGTTGACCTCATCATGCACAGGATGGCTGATATGATGCAGAATCAGTTCGGCCTAAAGCCAAAGAATCAGACATATGCTTACAAGTCTCCCTACCCAGAATGGTACAATCGGGTAGCACTTTCTCCAAGAGTAAAACCTCCTACTGATTTCACCAAGTTTTCGGGTCAGGATGATACCATCACTATAGAGCACATCAGCCGATACTTGATGCAACTTGGGGAAGCATCTACAGATGAGGCTTGGAGGATTCGGTATTTCCCGCTGTCGTTGACAGGACCAGCCTTCTCCTGGTTTGCTTCTCTGCCGGCGAATTCTATCAGTACATGGGCAGATTTAGAGCAGAAGTTCCACTCATACTTCTTTACGGGAACCAGTGAAAAGAAGTTGGTCGATCTTATGAGCTTGAAGATGAGACCCGGCGAAATGCCGCAAGAGTATCTGCGCCGATTCAGGGAAACCAAAAATCTCTGCTATTCCTTGAATTTGCCGGATGACCAATTGCCGGGGATAGCCATAGCTGGCATGTTGCCGAGTATCAAAGAAAAACTATTCGGCATGGAGTTTGATGACCTCGGGCAGTTATCCCAAAGGCTGGCGACGATGAGCAATCAAGCTCAGGGATTCAGAAGGAATAATCAATTCCAGAAGGGTGATGTAGCTGCTAAAATGTATCAGGCTTTCCTGGAGGAAGCAGACGAATATGATGATGAAGATGAAGTAGCTGCAGCCGAGATAACTTGGTCTAAAGAGCCAACTCAAGTCAACCAGCGGTGGCTGAGGCAACAGAAAGGTACTTATGACTTTGATGTTTCCAAGTCAGATAAATTATTTGAGTACTTGCTGAAGGAAGGACGCATCAAGTTGCCGGAAGGTCATCCCATGCTGCTCCCTGAGGGTGTCAAAGACAAGAAGTATTGTGGTTTCCACAATACCAAATCCCACTCCATAAATGATTGCCGAGTGTTCAGAGATCGGATCCAGAAGGCTATTCAAGGTGGACATCTGAGGTTCGATGGAAAAATGAAGATTGATGGTAGCCCTTTTGAGCAGAACACTGTGTCTTTCTCTGTTAATATGATCAATGTAGCCGATCCCAGGGGTAAGGGTAAGATGAAAGTATCAACCTCTGATAGAGCGAGAGAAGCTGGCACTGTTGATCCTGATCGGCAGATTACAAGGAGAGAGCTTCAGCAAGGGGTTCGGTTCCAAAATAACCGAACTAGTACGGGTGAGACTTCCAGACCCAGGATCACGACGCGTATTCTGTTGAACAAGTGGCGTCGGGAACAGGAACGATACCAGAAGCAGAGGCTTTATGAAGAATGGAAGTTCCTGGAGAAACAGCGAAGGTACAAAGAAGAGATGTACCGGGAAGAACGAGAAGATACGAGGGAACAGGAACGGTCTCATTGGGAATGCTCGTATTTCCAGTACTGTTGGAACGAAGGCTTGAAGCTGTCTGTTAAAGACGACTGCCCCAAGTGCAGTAATCAGTATTCCGAGTATAGGCAGTCTCGAGTCAACCGCCGATCTGTCCATGAAAGGCTTGGGGCACGAGTCCCTGAGGACGATCGGCGCGTAAAAATAAATAGTTCCGGAGATCGGCATGAAAGAGGATTTGCCGATTCAAGTTGGGCTCATACTGAAGAAGGAGTACCGTAAGTACGTCTGGCAGAAGGGACAATGGTGTCCGCCAGGCTTAAGGAAAAGCCAGAAGAGGAGAGTGCAGCGCTTAAGGAACAAAGAGTTGGCACAAGTGGGCACCAGAGCAAAGCAAGTTTGGCGTCCTAAGGAAAGGCCAAGTGAAGGTAATCATTCGACTGATACGTGCATGACATTCTTTCTGCCATCAGAGTTCATAGCCCCTGAGAATCAAGATGTCCAAGACGAGACATATTCAGACTTCGATGAAAGTGAATTTCAGGACTTGTTGGCTCATCTCGTCTTGGCTCAAAGGGCAGTATTTGATAAACCAATCAGGCATCGACACTTGAAGCCATTATACATGAGAGGGTATGTCAATGGCATGCCGTTGACTAAGATGTTCATCGATGGAGGAGCTGCCATAAATATCATGCCATATACCACTTTCAGAAAACTTGGCATGACAAGTGAAGATCTATTGAAGACCGACATGGTGTTGAGAGACTTTGCCGGCAATTCTTCTGATACTCGAGGTGCAGTCCATGTCGAGTTAACAATTGGGACTAAAACTTTAATCACCACCTTCTTTGTCATTGATGGCAAGGGGGCATACAGTTTGCTATTAGGAAGAGATTGGATACATGCAAACTGCTGTGTGCCGTCAACTATGCATCAATTCCATATCCAGTGGATTGGAGATGATATTGAGATCGTCCACGCTGATGATTCGGTGAGTATTGCTAATACAGAGCCCACCTACTAGGAATATGAAGGTGTCGAGTGTTTCTCTGGAAGAGCTTGGGAGGCAGCACCTGTGAACGTTTTCGACGAGGATCAACAACCGATTCAAACGATCGGCTCTCAGAGCAATTTTTAGTCCAACCGGTGGTAATGGAGAAGAATTGAGACCAAAGTTTCATATCGGCTGACAAGGAATAAAGTGTTGGTAATGAAGCCGAAGTTGGATCAATATACACAAGTTTGAATCTCGAGTATGTTTTAAAGTTGACGAACCTTTAAAGGATTCTGTTTATTTCTCCATTGCCAGAGCTCAAGGAAGATCAGAAAGAATTTATACAAAGTGACGTGCAACAGAAGATTCTGATGAGATTAAAGATATATGAGAGCACTTCCACGACTTGGTGATCGTTTCAAGTTGTACGTAACGGCCGATGATCTTATAGTAGAATCGGCCCTTATTTTTTGAAGTTTAAAAGAAAAGATGAGTGGCAATTTGCCTTAGCCGAAAATGTTAAACCTCAGGGAAGGGTATTCGGCTGTAATGAATTTTTGATTTGTGTGTATTGCTTGTCAGTTGAAGCTTCGACACTACTTGCTAAAAGCCGAACACATGAAAATTATGTAAATCAAAAGATGTTACATACAGCCGATGTAAAAGCATCGCCTTTAGCAGAAAAAATGTTCCAAAAAAGTTTAAGTTATAGCCGATATTTTATTTATATCGCCTTTAGTACAGATGTTCATGACCTTGGTGACCCTAGCGTTTTTTCAAATTAGCAGGTTTATCGGGGAAAGAGAAAGGTGGAGTGCAGTAAGTGCAATGCCGAGTGACATGACATGTTGAGAATGGGATTTAGTCGGCTAAGGTGACGTCATACATTCGGCAAACGTTCTTCTGAAGAAATGTTGCGAACGAGGAAAGTTATTGAAGAATCAAAAATAAACATTATTCAGAAAAGGCCAGTTCGTCTGCTGCGAAATTCAATTACAGATCTGTCCTAGTACAAACTACTCTTGGAATAAGTAAATCAGAATGGATTGCGGATCAACAATCTCGGTAATAGCAGCGGCATGGTTATCATAAATTTCAGGATCTTCAAATTCATCTGGGTCGCCAGCAAAACCAACTGGTAGAAGGGAGTAGTCTTCTTTGGTCCAAGAACTCATTGCCGCTAGCCCGAAAGAGACCCCGGCGTGCACACCTTGGATGACGACCTGATCAATACGGCCATCCAAAGCGTCAAGGCGGGCTTCGGCTGAATCTCCATGAGCATTCACCTTGAGGGCGATTCTGTTTGCTGCTGCCGTCAAACAGTCATTCTCTGCAGAAAGGGCTAGCAAGAGGAAAGGATATATCAGACATGGCAAGCTCAACCAAGAGGAGAGAACCCAATTTATGCTAACCTATGATAATGCTGCAGGACTGTTTCCGTTGAGCTGCCCATTCAGCTTCCCTGATACTATGCTTCCGAGATGCGGCTTCCAGTTCTTTCTGAGCTTGATCCCTTTCCTCGCGATACCGAAGAGCATCCAAGCGGATCTGCTGGAATAAGTCATCAAATTCAGAATCTGGTAGCTTAGGAAGGAGATTAGAAGAGACTCTTGGATTTACCATTTCTGGAGGGTCCTGAGCTTGGTTGGGGAAAGACCCCATTCTGAAAAGGAAGATGGGTGAGTAAATCAAAGATGAACGGGCAAGAAAAGGGGGAAAGAAATCAGTTTTTACCCATAACGCCGGTGAGTTGGTGCTTGGCTTCCTCCTGCTTCATCTCCGGTGAGTTGTCTACTGTGGTGGTTGCTGCCTGCCATTAATATAAAAGGGGGGCGTGAAGGACCGAAAGCCAAACCAAGGCGACCAGAGGGGGGGGGGGGGGGTGAATGGGAGCCTTAAAATTTCTTCACAGAAATTGTGACCTCTGTCCCAATAAAATCGACCCCAGAACTTAGGACTCAAAAGTGATGCCCACGACCCTTGGAAGAGGGTGGATGATCCCTGGGATCACAGCGAGGCACCACCGATCAGAAAATACGGAGGCAGCAGGCAAGCAGCTGGGCCTCGAAGATGTGCTCGAGGGTTGGCTCGAAAGCACAGACTAACCAGCAAAAACCAAGCCTCGAAGGTGTACGCGAGGGATGTCACGAATGCGCGGAAAGAAGACCTCGACCCGAGGCTCATGAGCAGAACACAGGAAAGACACCAACTCGCTCGAGGATAGCCTCTCGAGGGTGCACTCGAGGGTTAGCTCGAAACCGCAGAAGAAAGACTTCGACCCGAGGCTTACTGGCAAGCCTCAGGGAAAGACTCGGTTAGGCTCGAGGGTAACCTCTCGAGGGTGGCCTCGGGGTGCTCGAGGGTCACTGTCCGAGGGTGACCTCGACTCGCTCGAAGAGCACCGTTCGAGGTTGGCCTCGACACACTCGAGGGGTCCTGCTCGAGGGTAGTGACGACACGCTCGAGGGGTGCTTGCTCGAGGGTGTCCAACGCGCTCGAGAGAACCTATTCAAGGGCGGCCACGACACGATCGAGAGAAGAGCTCGAGGATGCCTTCGAAAGGCTCGAGGCCCGAGCCCACTGCGGACTATCCGCCTCAGGAGCTCGGACTGCCCACGAACGCTGAGGGGCGATCTTGATCGCTCGCAAAGCAAAAACTCTCCAAAGCCCAATCAAATCACAATCCCAAGTTCCCCAACTTAGAGAAAATGATCACAAGGTAGTTAGGAGACTACCCTCAAGAAATCATCCTCTCAAATCGATCAAATGACGGGAAATAAAAAGGGAAAAGTGAACGAACCGAAAAAGCGCCTAGAAAACGAAATCGTTCCGTTCTATTCGATCAAGAGGAGTTAGATGAATTCCTTTGGTCAAAATGACCTCCTCAATGATACGAACAAATTGGTTCAAACGGATTTCTCAACGACGCACGGGAGAGGAAGATCGATCGACGGGAAATCATGAAGAAAGAGGAACGCGAAGAACATGAACCAAAAACACGAATCAAGTCATCGATCTAACAAGCAACCGTGAGGATACGGCCTCACTTCCTTGAATCAACAGTACACAGAGTCAAGTCTCTCTGCGGATCACAGATAGCTACAGCAGGGGATTTGGGGAGTAGGAAACCCTAAGTGCAAAAGCAATTAACTGAGATAGCTAAAACTGAGATAGATGGGAGGAGGGTGTCTCCTTACTACTTATCCTACTACTAGCCTAAATCTATTTCCTACTCTACCCCTCTCTAAACTAATTACAGAGCGAACCAGCTAAACCCTAAGGTTAGTCTGGACCAACTCGGTGGTAGGTGTATCCGACGGCCACGCCTGCACAATTCGTCCGCGTTGCCTCCATGCAACCTTCCGATTGTCGCCACGTGCCGTCCTCGCTCTGCACCCCCAGTTTTGTGGCCCAAACCAGGAAACCAGCCTTTTCCAGCAACCCCCGGTTTTGAGGCCCAACCCGGGAAACCAGCCCACCAGCGTCTGAGTTTTGAGGCCAAACTCAGCAAACCATCCGCGCCCAGGTTTTGAGGCCCAAGCCTGGAAATCGTCCTCAGCCCGAGTTTTGTGGCCAAACTCGGAAACCCTCAGCACCCAGGTTTTGAGGCCCAAACCTGGAAACCGTCCATCGGTGGTTTTTCGCTGGCTCAGCCACCAAACCGAAGCTGTAGAGGGGATGCACTGCCCGTGCACCCCGTCCACCGACACGTGTCCCCAGGTCCTCGACCCGAGCAACACCGTGCCCCGCAAGTCTCCGCTCGTCGCTGTCCCAGGCTGCCAGCCACCACAGCTGATCCTCAGGCACTCCGGTCCCTCAGTCCAAGCCTCACGTCCGCCCTTCACTGCTCGATCCATCGGCATGGCACGTCCGCCGCACGGCACGCCCATCCTTCATCGCACCCAGTCCATCGGCACGACACGTCTCAACTTGACCTTCACCTTGCCCTCGATCACTGTCTCCGTGCTCGACACCTGCACAACACAAGCCAAAGAACATGCGATCAAACCCGTTGACAATCACTCATCACTCCGAGACCCGGCATACACCCATGTATCCGCAATCTCCCCCTTGATGAGTGCATTGTCAACTACACACTCAAATCATAAAAGAAGGAAGAAGGGAGGAAGAAGGGAGAAGAGAGAACTCGACCAAAAGACCCAAAAGCATAGCAAAGCCGAAAAAGGTCAAGAGGAAAGAGCAAAACAACTTGGTCCCCAAAGACATGGGCAACGACTCGACGCAACCAAGCAAAGCAAAGCTAGCCCTCAAGAAGAGGTAGAACAGACTCAACAACGCTAGCAAATACCAATTGAAGCCTTCAGAAAAAGAGCTCGACACCAATTGAGGCAAAAATGAGAAATCAAGGCAAAAATGCTAGTCCCTCAAGATAGAGGCAACGGCTCAACACAACTAGCAAAGAAGGCTCGACACCAATGCCTTTTGGCCAACACGAAAGGGGCTCGAGGCTCGGCCAGAAAGGGCTCGAGGCTCAGCCAGACAGCAAGCAGCAAGGCTCGAGGCAGCAAGACTCGACCAAAACAGAAAGGGGCTTGAGGCTTCGAGGCTCGATCAAGAAGCAGCCGAAAGGGGCTCGAGGCTTCGAGGCTCGATCAAGAAGCAGCCCCCTTTGCTCCCCCGAGACTTGGTCAGCTCGAGGCTCGCCAAACAGCAAGCACTCCCCCTGGGAACTCCCCCTCGACAGGTGCAAGCAACTAAACTCCTTAGTCGAACATCCGGGGAACATATGATTTGCAAAACTCTCCCCCTTAGTTGAAAATGCACTTAGCAAGTCACGGCACCAACAGGTGAAAGAACAAAGATCTCCCCCTTTCATCATGCATATGAGGTCAGAAATGCAAGTTAGGAGCTTCAGGCATATAGTCAAAAGAGTGTAAAGATGCTCTAAATAGTAGAACTCCAATGACTCAATGTAAGCACAGCTAGCAAAGGCTCTAACTGATCACACATACGCAATATGAACATATGAGCATGTGAGCAGTTTTTAGCCAAAAAGATAGTCACCATCAAAATAGCACTACACATGTATAGACAGGAATCCAAACAAGTGCTAAACATGTATACAAGGTGAACTACCCCTAGCAAAGTTCAATCATCATGCATAGGAATGAAACATACACTTGTGAATTCAAATTTAGGTCGGAGTTGCAGCGGTGAATTTACACAAGTTCAATTTTTAGCATGTGATTGCGAGAGGTTGAAAGCTTGTCATTGCCTAACTTTTCAACCGAGCGAAGCCTATGCCGAAGCAATCAGAAGCTTAAAGCTACGGTTTTGGTCATACATTACACGGCTCAAGTTTAACTCAAAGTGCAATGAGAAACAATCTCGATACCGGGAGGTGTTGACAAGCAATCCCATCTCGATCTTTTCAATTCACTAAAACTTGGTTCAAGTTTTAAACATGATATGAACAGACCAAGCAAGTGAATGACTCAGAACTAGAGACATAGCAACCTAGCATATATGAAAAGCAGGAATGGACTCAACACACCCTACACATGCTAGTTGCATATCTCAATGGTGAACATTCTCAGATTTGTAATTATTAAGCAAATTCACCATTTAAAAAAATAGCTCAGCTCACAACATGTACTAGTGATCAGAGAGAGCATAAGCTACAAGCATCAACATAAGCATCAGAGCATACTACATAGAGCATAGTTACATTCTAGTGGTTATAGACATGAAGCTTAGAATGTAAATGCGTATGCTGAAATGCTAAAGAAAAGAAAGACAAAAGAGTCAGTCAAATATACAAGATCCAAAATGTTTCCCCCATCTAAAAGGGGAAACACACACCAAGCTCACCCCTCAACCGATTAAAGGTTGATTCGTCTAAAGGCTTGGTGAAAATATCATCCAGTTGATGATGAGTATCGACATGGTGAAGGTCGATATCACCCTTCTCCTGGTGGTCTCGCAGAAAATGAAAGCGCACATCAATGTGTTTGGTCTTTGAGTGAAGCACGGGGTTCTTAGCAACGCTAATGGCACTCGTGCTGTCACAAAGCAAAGGCACGCGAGAAAAGCTTAGACCAAAATCACGCAAAGTGGCCATCATCCAGAGTAACTGGGAACAGCAGCTAGCCGCAGCAACGTACTCAGCCTCTGTGGTAGACTGGGCGACACTAGACTGCTTGCGAGAAGACCACGAAACAAGAGATGAACCAATAAATTGGCAAGTCCCAGAAGTGGACTTGCGCTCAATACGGCAACCAGCAAAATCGGCATCCGAATAACCACAAAGCGAGAGGGTGGAGGAAGCAGAATACCAAATCCCGAACTCAGGTGTGAAACGAAGGTACCTGAAGATGCGCTTCACCGCCTGACGGTGAGAAATGCGCGGCGACGCCTGAAAGCGCGAGCACAGACACACCGCGAACTGAATGTCCGGGCGTGTCGCCGTCAGGTAGAGTAGCGACCCGATCATGCTGCGGTACTCCTTCTGGTCCACTGCTTCTCCATCCACATCCGCATCCAGGGCAGTCGTCGTCGACATGGGTGTTGGAAGAGGCTTGGCCTCACCCATATCGAACCGCTTCAGCAAGTCCTTCGTGTATTTGCCCTGGTGCACAAACGTCCCTTCCCGGGATTGCTTAATTTGCAACCCGAGAAAGAATGTCAGCTCGCCCATCATGCTCATCTCGAACTCTCTGCTCATAGTATCTGCAAACTTGGCAACCAAAGCGTGAGAAGAACCACCGAAAATGATATCATCCACGTAAATCTGGACCAAAAGAGTGTCTTTGCCTTGCCTGAGGAGAAAGAGTGTTTTATCTACACAACCCATTTTAAAACCCTTAGCAAGCAAAAAGGTTTTCAACCTATCATACCAGGCTCTAGGGGCTTGTTTCAAACCATATAAAGCTTTGTGAAGTTTAAAGACATGGTTTGGAAACTTGGGATTTTCAAAACTGGGGGGTTGCTCAACATAAACCTCCTCCTCTATGTAGCCGTTTAAGAAGGCACTCTTGACATCCATTTGAAAAAGTTTGAAACCTTTGGATGCAGCAAAAGCCAAGAGTATCCTAATAGCCTCCAAACGAGCTACAGGAGCAAACGTCTCCTCATAATCTATCCCCTCCTTCTGACTATAACCCTTCGCTACAAGTCGGGCCTTGTTTCTCACAACATGCCCATCCTCTCCTTGCTTGTTTTTGAAAACCCATTTTGACCCAATAGGCTTACAGTCAGGTGGAGGTGGAATTAGAACCCAAACCCGATTTCGCTCAAAGTTTTCTAACTCCTCATGCATGGCATTGACCCAATCCGGATCCGTCAAAGCGTGTCCAACATCTCGGGGCTCAAAATTAGCAACAAAGGCAGAATGAGCAAAGTGCGAGATTTGCCGTGACCTTGACCGAGTGACTCGCTCGCCGATGTCGCCGATCATCTGCTGAGGGGGGTGCTGGCGCTGGATATGTCGTGGCGCCTCCCGGGATGAAGTGACCTCCCCCTCAATAGCAGCTGGTTCCACCCCGGGTACAAAAGGTACCGCGCGAGGTGGAGGATCCCACGGCCCCCAGGAAGAAGAGGTGTCGGGGCCGTGAGTCGTCGTCGAGGCCGCTCCTTGCGGCACGGCAGGTGGAGGGGGTGCTGGATCATCTATACCTTCAGCACCCTCATCCTCGTCATCAAAAAGAGGCTCTCCAACCTCATGATCACCTGCACGCACAAAACGAGAAGGACATACAAGAGTCTCGTCGAAGGTGACATCAGATGTCTCCATGACTCGGTTAGTATCAAGGTTAAGTACACGATATGCGCGAGTGTGAGTGCCATAACCCAAAAATACCCCGTCAGAAGAACGAGACTCAAACTTGTCCAGGTTGCCTTTCTTCAATATAAAACAGTGGCAACCGAAGACTCTAAAATAACTCACCTTGGGCTGGCGCCCAAAACGCAACTCATAAGAGGTCTTCTTCAAAAACGCTCTCAGAAAAATGCAATTTGAGATGTAGCATGCAGTGTTCATAGCCTCGGCCCAATAGCGCCTAGGAGTCCTATGCTCATCGAGCATCGTCCTGGCCATCTCAACAAGGGTCCGATTCTTCCTCTCTACAACACCATTTTGGGGCGGTGTGTAGGGGGAAGAAAACTGATGCTCCAAACCAAGGCGGTTACAAAACTTCTCAAAGTCCGAATTTTTGAATTCGGAACCATTATCACTCCGAATAGCTCGCATCGAGTTCAAAGGGAACTCGTTCTGAAGACGCAAAATCAGATTGCGAGCGAAGGAGAAAGTCTCAGTCTTCTCAGTCAAAAAGAAGACCCACGAATATCTCGAAAAGTCATCAACAACAACAAGCACATACCACTTCCCCCCAACCGAGCTCACCCGAGCCGGACCAACAAGGTCCATATGTAAAAGCTCTCCGGGGTGCGAGGTCATGACCTTAGTCACTGGATGGTGGGGAGCGGCTACCATCTTCCCATGTCTACAAGAATGACAGACTAGATCCTTCTCCATCGAAAGCTTGGGCAATCCTCGGATTAGGCCAAGTGAGCTAAGTCTTGCAAGCAAGTCGAAGCTTAAATGACCGAGCCTCCTATGCCACTTCCAAAGATCGGAGGAAGAAGGACTAGCCAAAAGACAGCGAGAAGAACCAAACGACTCCGAGAAATTCACACGAAAGACTTTCCCAAAGGGCGAAATCAGACATACAAGATCGCCCTGAGGATCTAAGATGCGACTAAGGTTCGGTTTGAAACGAATCTCATAGTCATCTTCAAAAAGTTGCGAAACAGAGAGCAAGTTAAAATGCAGGTTAGAAACAAGAGCAACATCGCGCAACACAAAGTGCTCATTAACCCGCACCGTCCCACGAGACAACACCTTACCTTTACTATTGTCGCCGAAGGTTATGTACTCCTTTCCGGCGACCGGGCTAAGGCTGGAGAACCACTTGGCGTTTCCGGTCATGTGTCTCGAACAACCGGAATCCACCAACCAAATGTCCTCCAACCGTTTTACCTACATCAATAAAAAGACATAGGGTGAGCATACGGTCCAACACTGGGGTTAGTGAAATAGGAAGGATACCAGTGTTGGGCCGGCTGCTCAAAAGAACGGTTAGCAGAAAAACCATTTCTAGCACGTCTACGGGGGTAGCGATCACCACGCACAGGAAAACGTGGTCCGCTAGGGAAGGAGCGCTCACCGCGATACTCAAAACGCGGTGGGAAAAAGCACTCAACAAAGCCTCCGCCACGGGGTCCATAACCTACAACTGCAGGCTCCCGCCGGGCACGCTCTCTACGAGGCCTACGCCTTGGCACTTGAGGCTCTGGACCTCTAGGCCTGGCCTCTCTCCTCGGAGCTCTCCTCTCCCTAGGCCTGGGAACTTGACCTCCAGACCTAGCAGCTCTCCTCTGGACATTCGGCTCATGCCCACCATGGAAAGGGTGGTACAAGTCTGGGTTGTCCATCTCCCGAGCACGGCGCGCCTCTCTCTTGCGCCGAAAGCAGAACTCGCTCAAGTGACCATCTCTCCCACAAAAGTCACACTGGTACCTCACCGCACGCAAAGGGGGTTGTTGGTACGCTGGGCTGTGGGTATGGCTCACTTTGCCCTTCTGTGGCAAGCACTCCTCCTGGATGGGTGGCATTGTGTCAAGCTTGTTTTTGAGGTGGTTTGGCTTGGGTGCCCACACTTGGTTCTTGGGCGGAGCTCTCGGGGGTTCCTCAAACACCCCATCCTTGGTGGTAGGCTTGGCAGGCTCTTTGGGTGGAAGCTTGGCAAGTTTGGGAGTAGTGGTGGAGTTAGGCTTCTCACTAGGATTCAGACCACTCGACTCTCCAATCTTCCCAAAAGCAGAAAGATCAACACCCTGAGCAAGACCTACACCAGGACCTCCAGCAGCTCGCTTGAATTGGGAGATCATCATCCCGAGCTGCGGCTCACTACAAGAGACCCATGACAAGATGGTCCGAAGGTATGTGTTTTCCTCCTCGGTTTGCATCTTGCCATGCTTGACATTCGCAATCTCCATCTCTAAACCCTCACACAAAGCACACCTAGCCACACTAGTGCTACCTGAGTTGGCCTCCTCAAGAGACACAATCTTGGCATTCTTCTCTGCCAACTCAGATTGCAAGATAGGACAAGTCTTGCACGCACCCAACAGCTGCGGCCTAGCACGGAGCTCATCCACCTCTCCAACCAAAGCAGCATACTTACTCCTCAGGGTGAGGAGATCAGTCATGTGCTTGGTGCACGACTCGCACTCACTCTCCTCCGACACAACCACGGTGGACCGAGCGAACTCAAGCTCCTTCACCGTGTCCTCCCACTTTTGCCTAAACTCCTTGCGCTCTCTAGCAGCACGCCTAAGCAGTTTATCTTGGCTAAGGAGGGCAGCAGTAAGCTTCTCAATCTCGGAAGAAAGCTCGTCGTAGGTGAGAGATACCTGGGAGTTGTCGTCGTCGTCGTCGTCCCGAGGGGAGTGCTCCAGCTTGCCGTCGACCTCATCACCAAGCGCCATGGTGCAGAAGCCGTCGTCGTCGGCGAAGAAGCAGAGGCCGTTCAGCTTGTCCTCGATCTTCTTCATCTTCTCGGACTCGTCATCGCTTGAGCAAGCGGAGTCATCATCCGAGCCGTCGACGTCGCTGAGCGTGGCGAAGAACGCTCGCTGCTCAGCTTGGGCCTTCTCCAAGTACTTCTTCTTGATGTACTCCTTGTCGAAGCCGCCCCTCTTCTTGTGCCTTGGGGGGACGTGCTTCTCCTTGTGCTTGGAGTCGTACTTGCGCCCATGATCGCCCTTCCCAGATGAATGCTTCTTCTTGGGGCAGTTGGCGATAAAGTGGTCGGGGTCGCCGCACTCATAGCATCCTGAGCGTCCTCCTCCGCGGCGACGGTTCATGCGGTTGTTGTGAAACCGCGAGAACCGGTTGGCAAGCAAGGCCAACTCATCATCCCCCAAAGACTCCAGCTGGTCCTCTGTGACAGAAAAAAGAGATGAAAGTGCAAAGCCAGCAGAGGGGTTAGCAGAAGAGCCAGAAACCAAAGCCATAGTCGGGCCAGAAGGATTCGCATAAGAAGCCCTCGACATGGCGTCAATCTCACTGGACTTGAGCTTACTAAAGAGCTCGTCGCACGTGAGGGTCTCATAGTTAGGCGATTCGATGATCGCCTGAACCTTGGAATCCCACACCGACCGATCAAGAGTGTGCAAAAGCTTCAAAGCACGCTCATGATCGTCAAAAGGCAACTGCTCCTTGTTAGCCCTCATCCTGTTGACAATCACCTGAAAGCGAGCGAATAAACTTTCTATGCTCTCGCCAGGCTGATGTCGAAAGTTCTCATACTCTCTCTTGTACGACTCGTAGAGTCGGGTTTTGACTTGAGAGGTGCCCTCATGAAAGTGCATGAGGGTGGCCCAAATCTCCCGAGCCGTAGAGAGGTGAGAAACGCGATCAAACTCTCCAGCACTCAAACACGAAAAGAGAGCATTACGGGCTCGGCTATTGGCATCGTGTTCATCGATCTAAAGCTGAGTGACACGAGCAGCCAAGACCACGTAATCGGCAGAGTTGCAAATATCCCAGATGGAAGCACCCAAACTCTGCAGATAGGCCGACATGCGTATCTTCCAATACGCATAGTTCGTCCCATCGAAAAACGGCGGTTTGCCCACGCCGCGATCCATGTCGCCTTCTGTGGATCTGGAACCGGCTAAGGTGGAAGATCCTTAACCCGCTCCGATACCAATTGAAGGACCGAAAGCCAAACCAAGGCGACCAGAGGGGGGTGAATGGGAGCCTTAAAATTTCTTCACAGAAATTGCGACCTCTGTCCCAATAAAATCGACCCCAAAACTTAGGACTCAAAAGTGATGCCCACGACCCTTGGAAGAGGGTGGATGATCCCTGGGATCACAGCGAGGCACCACCGATCAGAAAATACGGAGGCAACAGGCAAGCAGCTGGGCCTCGAAGATGTGCTCGAGGGTTGGCTCGAAAGCACAGACTAACCAGCAAAAACCAAGCCTCGAAGGTGTACGCGAGGGATGTCACGAATGCGCGGAAAGAAGACCTCGACCCGAGGCTCACGAGCAGAACACAGGAAAGACACCAACTCGCTCGAGGATAGCCTCTCGAGGGTGCACTCGAGGGTTAGCTCGAAACCGCAGAAGAAAGACTTCGACCCGAGGCTTACTGGCAAGCCTCAGGGAAAGACTCGGTTAGGCTCGAGGGTAACCTCTCGAGGGTGGCCTCGGGGTGCTCGAGGGTCACTGTCCGAGGGTGACCTCGACTCGCTCGAAGAGCACAGTTCGAGGTTGGCCTCGACACACTCGAGGGGTCCTGCTCGAGGGTAGTGACGACACGCTCGAGGGGTGCTTGCTCGAGGGTGTCCGACGCGCTCGAGAGAACCTGTTCAAGGGCGACCACGGCACGATCGAGAGAAGAGCTCGAGGATGCCTTCGAAAGGCTCGAGGCCCGAGCCCACTGCGGACTATCTGCCTCAGGAGCTCGGACTGCCCACGAACGCAGAGGGGCAATCTTGATCGCCCGCAAAGCAAAAACTCTCCAAAGCCCAATCAAATCACAATCCCAAGTTCCCCAACTTAGAGAAAATGATCACAAGGTAGTTAGGAGACTACCCTCAAGAAATCATCCTCTCAAATCGATCAAATGACGGGAAATAAAAAGGGAAAAGTGAACGAACCGAAAAAGCGCCTAGAAAACAAAATCGTTCCGTTCTATTCGATCAAGAGGAGTTAGATGAATTCCTTTGGTCAAAATGACCTCCTCAATGATACGAACAAATTGGTTCAAACGGATTTCTCAACGACGCACGGGAGAGGAAGATCGATCGACGGGAAATCATGAAGAAAGAGGAACGCGAAGAACATGAACCAAAAACACGAATCAAGTCATCGATCTAACAAGCAACCGTGAGGATACGGCCTCACTTCCTTGAATCAACAGTACACAGAGTCAAGTCTCTCTGCGGATCACAGATAGCTACAGCAGGGGATTTGGGGAGTAGGAAACCCTAAGTGCAAAAGCAATTAACTGAGATAGCTAAAACTGAGATAGATGGGAGGAGGGTGTCTCCTTACTACTTATCCTACTACTAGCCTAAATCTATTTCCTACTCTACCCCTCTCTAAACTAATTACAGAGCGAACCAGCTAAACCCTAAGGTTAGTCTGGACCAACTCGGTGGTAGGTGTATCCGACGGCCACGCCTGCACAATTCGTCCGCGTTGCCTCCATGCAACCTTCCGATTGTCGCCACGTGCCATCCTCGCTCTGCACCCCCGGTTTTGTGGCCCAAACCAGGAAACCAGCCTTTTCCAGCAACCCCCGGTTTTGAGGCCCAAACCGGGAAACCAGCCCACCAGCGTCTGACCCAATAGGCTTACAGTCAGGTGGAGGTGGAATTAGAACCCAAACCCGATTTCGCTCAAAGTTTTCTAACTCCTCATGCATGGCATTGACCCAATCCGGATCCGTCAAAGCGTGTCCAACATCTCGGGGCTCAAAATTAGCAACAAAGGCAGAATGAGCAAAGTGCGAGATTTGCCGTGACCTTGACCGAGTGACTCGCTCGCCGATGTCGCCGATCATCTGCTGAGGGGGGTGCTGGCGCTGGATATGTCGTGGCGCCTCCCGGGATGAAGTGACCTCCCCCTCAATAGCAGCTGGTTCCACCCCGGGTACAAAAGGTACCGCGCGAGGTGGAGGATCCCACGGCCCCCAGGAAGAAGAGGTGTCGGAGCCGTGAGTCGTCGTCGAGGCCGCTCCTTGCGGCACGGCAGGTGGAGGGGGTGCTGGATCATCTATACCTTCAGCACCCTCATCCTCGTCATCAAAAAGAGGCTCTCCAACCTCATGATCACCTGCACGCACAAAACGAGAAGAAGGACATACAAGAGTCTCGTCGAAGGTGACATCAGATGTCTCCATGACTCGGTTAGTATCAAGGTTAAGTACACGATATGCGCGAGTGTGAGTGCCATAACCCAAAAATACCCCGTCAGAAGAACGAGACTCAAACTTGTCCAGGTTGCCTTTCTTCAATATAAAACAGTGGCAACCGAAGACTCTAAAATAACTCACCTTGGGCTGGCGCCCAAAACGCAACTCATAAGAGGTCTTCTTCAAAAACGCTCTCAGAAAAATGCAATTTGAGATGTAGCATGCAGTGTTCATAGCTTCGGCCCAATAGCGCCTAGGAGTCCTATGCTCATCGAGCATCGTCCTGGCCATCTCAACAAGGGTCCGATTCTTCCTCTCTACAACACCATTTTGGGGCGGTGTGTAGGGGGAAGAAAACTGATGCTCCAAACCAAGGCGGTTACAAAACTTCTCAAAGTCCGAATTTTTGAATTCGGAACCATTATCACTCCGAATAGCTCGCATCGAGTTCAAAGGGAACTCGTTCTGAAGACGCAAAATCAGATTGCGAGCGAAGGAGAAAGTCTCAGTCTTCTCAGTCAAAAAGAAGACCCACGAATATCTCGAAAAGTCATCAACAACAACAAGCACATACCACTTCCCCCCAACTGAGCTCACCCGAGCCGGACCAACAAGGTCCATATGTAAAAGCTCTCCGGGGTGCGAGGTCATGACCTTAGTCACTGGATGGTGGGGAGCGGCTACCATCTTCCCATGTCTACAAGAATGACAGACTAGATCCTTCTCCATCGAAAGCTTGGGCAATCCTCGGATTAGGCCAAGTGAGCTAAGTCTTGCAAGCAAGTCGAAGCTTAAATGACCGAGCCTCCTATGCCACTTCCAAAGATCGGAGGAAGAAGGACTAGCCAAAAGACAGCGAGAAGAACCAAACGACTCCGAGAAATTCACACGAAAGACTTTCCCAAAGGGCGAAATCAGACATACAAGATCGCCCTGAGGATCTAAGATGCGACTAAGGTTCGGTTTGAAACGAATCTCATAGTCATCTTCAAAAAGTTGCGAAACAGAGAGCAAGTTAAAATGCAGGTTAGAAACAAGAGCAACATCGCGCAACACAAAGTGCTCATTAACCCGCACCGTCCCACGAGACAACACCTTACCTTTACTATTGTCGCCGAAGGTTATGTACTCCTTTCCGGCGACCGGGCTAAGGCTGGAGAACCACTTGGCGTTTCCGGTCATGTGTCTCGAACAACCGGAATCCACCAACCAAATGTCCTCCAACCATTTTACCTACATCAATAAAAAGACATAGGGTGAGCATACGGTCCAACACTGGGGTTAGTGAAATAGGAAGGATACCAGTGTTGGGCCGGCTGCTCAAAAGAACGGTTAGCAGAAAAACCATTTCTAGCACGTCTACGGGGGTAGCGATCACCACGCACAGGAAAACGTGGTCCGCTAGGGAAGGAGCGCTCACCGCGATACTCAAAACGCGGTGGGAAAAAGCACTCAACAAAGCCTCCGCCACGGGGTCCATAACCTACAACTGCAGGCTCCCGCCGGGCACGCTCTCTACGAGGCCTACGCCTTGGCACTTGAGGCTCTGGACCTCTAGGCCTGGCCTCTCTCCTCGGAGCTCTCCTCTCCCTAGGCCTGGGAACTTGACCTCCAGACCTAGCAGCTCTCCTCTGGACATTCGGCTCATGCCCACCATGGAAAGGGTGGTACAAGTCTGGGTTGTCCATCTCCCGAGCACGGCGCGCCTCTCTCTTGCGCCGAAAGCAGAACTCGCTCAAGTGACCATCTCTCCCACAAAAGTCACACTGGTACCTCACCGCACGCAAAGGGGGTTGTTGGTACGCTGGGCTGTGGGTATGGCTCACTTTGCCCTTCTGTGGCAAGCACTCCTCCTGGATGGGTGGCATTGTTCAAGCTTGTTTTTGAGGTTTTGGCTTGGGTGCCCACACTTGGTTCTTGGGCGGAGCTCTCGGGGGTTCCTCAAACACCCCATCCTTGGTGGTAGGCTTGGCAGGCTCTTTGGGTGGAAGCTTGGCAAGTTTGGGAGTAGTGGTGGAGTTAGGCTTCTCACTAGGATTCAGACCACTCGACTCTCCAATCTTCCCAAAAGCAGAAAGATCAACACCCTGAGCAAGACCTACGCCAGGACCTCCAGCAGCTCGCTTGAATTGGGAGATCATCATCCCGAGCTGCGGCTCACTACAAGAGACCCATGACAAGATGGTCCGAAGGTATGTGTTTTCCTCCTCGGTTTGCATCTTGCCATGCTTGACATTCGCAATCTCCATCTCTAAACCCTCACACAAAGCACACCTAGCCACACTAGTGCTACCTGAGTTGGCCTCCTCAAGAGACACAATCTTGGCATTCTTCTCTGCCAACTCAGATTGCAAGATAGGACAAGTCTTGCACGCACCCAACAGCTGCGGCCTAGCACGGAGCTCATCCACCTCTCCAACCAAAGCAGCATACTTACTCCTCAGGGTGAGGAGATCAGTCATGTGCTTGGTGCACGACTCGCACTCACTCTCCTCCGACACAACCACGGTGGACCGAGCGAACTCAAGCTCCTTCACCGTGTCCTCCCACTTTTGCCTAAACTCCTTGCGCTCTCTAGCAGCACGCCTAAGCAGTTTATCTTGGCTAAGGAGGGCAGCAGTAAGCTTCTCAATCTCGGAGAAAGCTCGTCGTAGGTGAGAGATACCTGGGAGTTGTCGTCGTCGTCGTCGTCCCGAGGGGAGTGCTCCAGCTTGCCGTCGACCTCATCACCAAGCGCCATGGTGCAGAAGCCGTCGTCGTCGGCGAAGAAGCAGAGGCCGTTCAGCTTGTCCTCGATCTTCTTCATCTTCTCGGACTCGTCATCGCTTGAGCAAGCGGAGTCATCATCCGAGCCGTCGACGTCGCTGAGCGTGGCGAAGAACGCTCGCTGCTCAGCTTGGGCCTTCTCCAAGTACTTCTTCTTGATGTACTCCTTGTCGAAGCCGCCCCTCTTCTTGTGCCTTGGGGGACGTGCTTCTCCTTGTGCTTGGAGTCGTACTTGCGCCCATGATCGCCCTTCCCAGATGAATGCTTCTTCTTGGGGCAGTTGGCGATAAAGTGGTCGGGGTCGCCGCACTCATAGCATCCCTGAGCGTCCTCCTCCGCGGCGACGGTTCATGCGGTTGTTGTGAAACCGCGAGAACCGGTTGGCAAGCAAGGCCAACTCATCATCCCCCAAAGACTCCAGCTGGTCCTCTGTGACAGAAAAAAGAGATGAAAGTGCAAAGCCAGCAGAGGGGTTAGCAGAAGAGCCAGAAACCAAAGCCATAGTCGGGCCAGAAGGATTCGCATAAGAAGCCCTCGACATGGCGTCAATCTCACTGGACTTGAGCTTACTAAAGAGCTCGTCGCACGTGAGGGTCTCATAGTTAGGCGATTCGATGATCGCCTGAACCTTGGAATCCCACACCGACCGATCAAGAGTGTGCAAAAGCTTCAAAGCACGCTCATGATCGTCAAAAGGCAACTGCTCCTTGTTAGCCCTCATCCTGTTGACAATCACCTGAAAGCGAGCGAATAAACTTTCTATGCTCTCGCCAGGCTGATGTCGAAAGTTCTCATACTCTCTCTTGTACGACTCGTAGAGTCGGGTTTTGACTTGAGAGGTGCCCTCATGAAAGTGCATGAGGGTGGCCCAAATCTCCCGAGCCGTAGAGAGGTGAGAAACGCGATCAAACTCTCCAGCACTCAAACACGAAAAAGAGAGCATTACGGGCTCGGCTATTGGCATCGTGTTCATCGATCTAAAGCTGAGTGACACGAGCAGCCAAGACCACGTAATCGGCAGAGTTGCAAATATCCCAGATGGAAGCACCCAAACTCTGCAGATAGGCCGACATGCGTATCTTCCAATACGCATAGTTCGTCCCATCGAAAAACGGCGGTTTGCCCACGCCGCGATCCATGTCGCCTTCTGTGGATCTGGAACCGGCTAAGGTGGAAGATCCTTAACCCGCTCCGATACCAATTGAAGGACCGAAAGCCAAACCAAGGCGACCAGAGGGGGGTGAATGGGAGCCTTAAAATTTCTTCACAGAAATTGCGACCTCTGTCCCAATAAAATCGACCCCAAAACTTAGGACTCAAAAGTGATGCCCACGACCCTTGGAAGAGGGTGGATGATCCCTGGGATCACAGCGAGGCACCACCGATCAGAAAATACGGAGGCAACAGGCAAGCAGCTGGGCCTCGAAGATGTGCTCGAGGGTTGGCTCGAAAGCACAGACTAACCAGCAAAAACCAAGCCTCGAAGGTGTACGCGAGGGATGTCACGAATGCGCGGAAAGAAGACCTCGACCCGAGGCTCACGAGCAGAACACAGGAAAGACACCAACTCGCTCGAGGATAGCCTCTCGAGGGTGCACTCGAGGGTTAGCTCGAAACCGCAGAAGAAAGACTTCGACCCGAGGCTTACTGGCAAGCCTCAGGGAAAGACTCGGTTAGGCTCGAGGGTAACCTCTCGAGGGTGGCCTCGGGGTGCTCGAGGGTCACTGTCCGAGGGTGACCTCGACTCGCTCGAAGAGCACAGTTCGAGGTTGGCCTCGACACACTCGAGGGGTCCTGCTCGAGGGTAGTGACGACACGCTCGAGGGGTGCTTGCTCGAGGTGTCCGACGCGCTCGAGAGAACCTGTTCAAGGGCGACCACGGCACGATCGAGAGAAGAGCTCGAGGATGCCTTCGAAAGGCTCGAGGCCCGAGCCCACTGCGGACTATCCGCCTCAGGAGCTCGGACTGCCCACGAACGCAGAGGGGCAATCTTGATCGCCCGCAAAGCAAAAACTCTCCAAAGCCCAATCAAATCACAATCCCAAGTTCCCCAACTTAGAGAAAATGATCACAAGGTAGTTAGGAGACTACCCTCAAGAAATCATCCTCTCAAATCGATCAAATGACGGGAAATAAAAAGGGAAAAGTGAACGAACCGAAAAAGCGCCTAGAAAACGAAATCGTTCGGTTCTATTCGATCAAGAGGAGTTAGATGAATTCCTTTGGTCAAAATGACCTCCTCAATGATACGAACAAATTGGTTCAAACGGATTTCTCAACGACGCACGGGAGAGGGAGATCGATCGACGGGAAATCGTGAAGAAAGAGGAACGCGAAGAACATGAACCAAAAACACGAATCAAGTCATCGATCTAACGAGCAACCGTGAGGATACGGCCTCACTTCCTTGAATCAACAGTACACAGAGTCAAGTCTCTCTGCGGATCACAGATAGCTACAACAGGGGATTTGGGGAGTAGGAAACCCTAAGTGCAAAAGCAATTAACTGAGATAGCTAAAACTGAGATAGATGGGAGGAGGGTGTCTCCTTACTACTTATCCTACTACTAGCCTAAATCTATTTCCTACTCTACCCCTCTCTAAACTAATTACAGAGCGAACCAGCTAAACCCTAAGGTTAGTCTGGACCAACTCGGTGGTAGGTGTATCCGACGGCCACGCCCGCACAATTCGTCCGCGTTGCCTCCACGCAACCTTCCGATTGTCGCCACGTGCCGTCCTCGCTCTGCACCCCCGGTTTTGTGGCCCAAACCGGGAAACCAGCCTTTTCCAGCAACCCCCGGTTTTGAGGCCCAAACCGGGAAACCAGCCCACCAGCGTCTGAGTTTTGAGGCCAAACTCAGCAAACCATCCGTGCCCAGGTTTTGAGGCCCAAGCCTGGAAACCGTCCTCAGCCTGAGTTTTGTGGCCAAACTCGGAAACCCTCAACACCCAGGTTTTGAGGCCCAAACCTGGAAACCGTCCACCGGTGGTTTTTCGCTGGCTCAGCCACCAAACCGAAGCTGTAGAGGGGATGCACTGCCCGTGCACCCCGTCCACCGACATTTGTCCCCAGGTCCTCGACCCGAGCAACACCGTGCCCCGCAAGTCTCCGCTCGTTGCTGTCCCAGGCTGCCAGCCACCACAGCTGATCCTCAGGCACTCCGGTCCCTCAGTCCAAGCCTCACGTCCGCCCTTCACTGCTCGATCCATCGGCATGGCACGTCCGCCGCATGGCACGCCCATCCTTCATCGCACCCAGTCAATCGGCACGGCACGTCTCAACTTGACCTTCACCTTGCCCTCAATCACTGTCTCCGTGCTCGACACCTGCACAACACAAGCCAAAGAACATGCGATCAAACCCGTTGACAATCACTCATCACTTCGAGACCCGGCATACACCCATGTATCCGCAGGGCGAAAAGTTTTTCCCCAATATGAGAACTGAGAACTGGGAAGTCTATGAGTCAGGCTATTTAGCTGAAGATGGGGTGGTACCCTGTATAGAGTCATGTTTATAAAACTATGGCTTGCACACTGGAAAATCCAACATCAATTAGGGTTTTCACAGTTTATGGGCTGTTATTGGGCCAGACCATATCTTTTGACGATTGAAGAAAAAATCATAACTCCAAAATCAGGAAGCTGATAGGGTTCGGCTAAAAGCTTTTCAGTTTTCACTAATCGTTTGAAGCTCGTTTTTGCCGATTGACACTGGAAACAGAGATCCATGACCAATATGCGGAAAAAACAGGGCACACATTGATCTCGAAGGATCAATCACAGATTGATTGCAAAGGACGAACAGGGAAACTTCTTGTTTACAAAAGGAGGAGCAAGATTACAGTGGGTTAGTTCGTCCACTCCATCCTACGCCTAATCAGGAGAAAGTGATCGAAGGTATCGGCCAGATCTGATCCGGCTACCTTCATGTCTTCTGCGGAGTGTTCTACTCTATCCTCTAGATCTTGTTCACAGACGTCAAATCTCTGATAATCTGCACCAGAATGAATCTTCACGGCAGAGAAGGAGAGTGCCGCGCCGTACCCCATGCCGGCTCTGGAGATGATGGGGAGGACGCGGTTGACTTCGTTTACCCGCTTCAAAGGTGTTGTGCACATTACGTCGGCCGTGACAGCAAGTTTAGTAACGGCAGTTTCGAGAGTGTGGAGTTTGGTCGCCAGGGCTGAAAAAGGAACAAGTCGGTAAAAGCAGAGAGGCAGGATAAAGAAAAATGATGAGAGGATGCTTATCGGCGGTTCTTTTTCGAGCGATGTCACGTTCTTGGGAGATTCGGGTGATTTCCCGATCCTTCCTTTCCAGGTCAAGCTGAAGATCTATAATTTTCTGGGTCAAATCCTCGGTGGAAACGTCACTAGTCCACCTGAACAAGAGTAACGAAATGGGGCCGGATACTTCATTTTGGAGACGAGGGAAAGGAAGGAGGAGGTAACCTTCTCTTAGAAGTACTGGAAGCGCCGAGCTCGGGACTATGGCGGCTCGCCTGAGAAGACATCTTCTAGCTGATTTGGGGTAGCAAGAGAGAAGTGGGTTTTCTGGTTTGCGAACAAAGCAGGAGAGGTCGAGAAGCACAGGCCGAAATCAAGTGAAAGGGGGAGTTTAAAAGATCCCAAGTGCATAGGGAGACGAATCGGCAGGTACGGTAATTATGGTGAGTGAAGACAGATGCTTCTAGGGGTTCCACATCGGTGTGAAAAGGAAAAGGAATTTTGGAATAAACATTTATCCCAAAATTAGGGGGCATGTGTTAATACCAGATTTTTGCACACACAAGGATATGACAAGAGGGTCCAGCCAGCAGAGAAGAGAAGGATTCGACAAGCATTCGGACGGCTATTTGGTCCTTAAGGCTTTCGGTGAATACCTGCGCGGTCGGCTATTTCGTGAAGCAGTGGCCCCATTCAGGAAATGGATGATGCAGGTAAAGCCGACTTGCACGAGAAGACACGTGACGATGGAAGACGCCAAAAGGATTAGGAATATGATTTGTATCTTTCCTTATTTTTTAAGTCGTAATCGTTTAGGATTCATGTTTCGTCTAGGGTATAAATATAAACTCTCGACCATTGTAAAACTGTTCACAACCATATCAATACAACCGGCCCCGTGCCATCTTCGAGTCCTCAAGTCGTGTCGTCGAGTTCTTCGAGAGGAATCATCGATCCGTCGACCTCCGTAAGTACCGGCAACCTTGCTATCATGTCTAGTATCATGCGGTGGATTTAGATATGATGCAAGTAGTCTCGTACGTTAAGCTTAGTATCGTGCGGCGAATTTAAGCTTATGACGGGAAGTTTTTGCTTATGCCTTGTATCGTGCGGCGGATTAAGTCATGAGTAAAAATAGTTATCGGCTCTGTTAGATTTGGCAGATCTAATAGATTCATTAAGTTATCACGTGTTATATGTTTTATTTATTTAATTCCTATAACACTCTTTGCCTAATCTAGATTGATCTTTGTTCAGCCCTGCTGCATGAGTTTATTTGTGCTTCGTTAATCATAAGATCGTGATGGCCGAATTAACTTTCGATCCAGATTGTTACATGTTGTGGGTTCATGCATGTCGACCATGTTTAGGCTTTGATAGAGCTGGGTGCCGTGCAGCAGGTGCAGGTTTTAGATTAGTTTGATCATGCTTTGCTTGTATGTTCCTTCTTCATGGACCCCAGTTCGGCTAGTTTGTCGATCCTGGTTAAAGCTAACATGAGTAATGAGTTTTTATAGATCTGTTCAGATATATGTATGCTTTTAGCTTCTTATAATTAGATCGTATCATGCGGTGGATTAATCTAATTATAAGGAGTGGTGTGGACTCATAGCAAGTGGTATAATGCGGTGGATTAGCTTTGCTTGAGTTTATACTTGACGGGTTTATGAAGGCTAAACGTGCGGCAGATTAGTTGGATTAGCCTATGCATATGTTATTTGGATAGATTTATATTTATGAATTACCCTTTTATCCTTTTGTTATTTATGTGTTCGGTATTCAACATGCTCATGAGCTCCACCTTTATATTTGCCGAATGACATTATAAACCTGTTTCGACAAACAACTTTTATAGCTGTGTGTCGTCATAATTGGCTTTCAAAGCCGTACATATGGAACTGTCTGGTCTCACTCGGCATGTTCCAAGGTATTCTCATATTTTTATCCCTTGTTGGTTTTCAGGTCAAACCGACTGGCACGCTTTCGGATTCAGAATACTCCGGGCACCCGATTGAAGCCAGCCTCGTTCGGCTTGCTGTGTGCCTGGCGCAGGGCGTCACGTTTTGCGTCAACAACCGGCTCCAATACCAATTGAAGGACCGGATTAGCGACCAGAGGGGGGGGGGGGGTGAATGGGAGCCTCAAATTCAACTCATGAATAGAATGGCCCTTGTCCCAGAGAATCACCCCAAAAGCAAAGACTCGAGACGACCGGAGAGTTCACGACCTACGAGTAGGTGGATACCCTAGGAGATGTCCTAGTGGTACAGCGGTACCCCGGGAGAAACCCCAAAACCAACTTCCAAAGTCTCAAAGCAAAACTGCACACTCAGCAGATTCGCGGACTGTCCGGGGTCAGGGTCCCGGACTGTCCGCTGAAGCCGGACTATCTGACACTAGGAGTCCGGACTATCTGCCGGTAACAGACCAGAAACTGAACTGCTCTGAAACAGTTCTGGACAACTCCCGGACTGTCCGCGGTTTGCACGCCGGACTGTCCGTGGTTCACGTGAACAGTGAAACCCTAGCGTCCGATGCCAACACTGTGCCGCGTCCGATGTGACCCCGGACTGTCTGCGGGTCACTGGCAGACTGTCCGCCGGTCACGAGACCGAGAACAGTAACGCGCTGCGCTGATCTGAATCTGCCAAGTCCCGATCCCCGGACTGTCCGCCGCTGGGGGCGCGGATTGTCCACGGATGAACAGAAAGCAGAAATCTGCTCGGGACAAAGAGCCAAATCGATCGGAACTTCACCAAATCAAAGGGGACTTCGATCAAACTCCTCCCAGGTGTTCCTCTAGGTATTAGGGTGCTAATCCTAAGAAATCATCGCACCAAACCAAGTCAATTGAGTGAAATCCGAGGATCACCGGAAAGGGGAAAGAAACGAGGACCGAACACGAAATCGACCCGATCTATGGATTCGTGAGGTTATAGGAGAAATCCTTCGGTGGAAAGAAGGAGCTCACGACCAAGAACGAATTGATTCAAGCGGAATCAAAAACCATCTCGCGGAGAGGAAGAACGAGGCAAATCTCCGGGAGATGAAAAACCAAAACGCGAAGAACACCAACCCAAAACGCGAATCGATCAATTCCAGCCATGTGGCAACCACACGAGACAATCGTGAGATTACGATCTCACTTCCTGAACTTCCCAAAACACAGAGACATGATTGAGTCTTCCCTGCGGATCGCTAGCAGCTAGGTATGATTAGAACCTAAGCGGAGGCTAAGGAGAGAGAGTGCTCAGGAACAAATAACTGCTAGGATCGGGAGAGAGGAGGGGTGCCTCTCTTATTTATAGCCTAATACAGTAAACCCCTTCTACTCCTAGATACAAGAGCGAAGCGGCCAACCCTAGGAATATCCCGGTCCAACTCTGCTTGATGACGATCCAACGGCCATGCGCCTTCCTCATCCTTAGCTTCGCCTCGACGCAAGCCTCAGGATGCCGCCACGTGCCGCCCTGTCGACCGCCGTGCCTTCCTCGCGGATAGCTGTGCCGCCGCGCCAGCCTCTCCACGCTGCCACGCGTCGATCATCCTTTTTGCAGACCTCCCCCCGGTTTTGAGGCCGAAACCGGGAAACCTGGGCCTTCCCCCGGTTTTGAGGCTGAAACCGGGAAACCTGTCCTCCGGCTGAGTTTTGTGGCCCAAACTCAGAAACCCGCGCGCCTAGGTTTTGGGGTCCAAACCTGGAAACCGTCCATGCCGAGTTTTGAGGCCCAAACTCGGAAACCGGCCACCCCGAGTTTTGAGGCCCAAACTCAGAAACCGTCGAGGGTAGCTTTTTGAGGCTCAGCTACCGAACCCGTGCCGAAGGCAGGATGTGGTCCGCACACCCCGAGTTCCAGCACCGATGCCGGAGCATGTCCAGCCTCCACGCCGGGCACAATGCATTCGCCATCCTTCTCGGCCTCCCGCCAAGTGTCACGACGCCATCACCTTTGTTGACACTGGTTAACTATCAAAATTAAAGGATAAATAAATATGAAAAGGGCATGAATTCAATCACCAACAAAGGTTTAGGGTTTTAATTGACAATATTCCACGAGTTTTGGTGAATTATGATTCTGCAGGGACTAAACCAGGAAACCAGCGCTGATTGCTTCCCCTAGAAGGAAACCGACGGGAGATAACGCAACTGCCACGTCAGGAAGATTCTAGAAAACTCCAGGGGACACCAGAAGACACCAGGAGGTCGACCACCACGAGAGGATGAAAGGTGGGACCGACCGGTCCCACCATGAGACCGGTCGGTCTCCCCCCGGGCCCGCTGGCTTCCGTCTTCTGCAAGCTTCCTCCACCGACCTCTAGGACTCATCTCGACCGTACCTTAAGTCGGTTTGATCCAACGACCGCGGTTGATCCCTCAGGGCTATATAAGCAGCCCCAGACCCCCCTCTCCAGGCATCTCCATCTTCATTATTCATCTCCACATCAGAAACTAGGGTTTCAATTAGAAGTAGAGGTCCCTCTAGATGAATCTCTTATAGTTCATCTAGAATTAGATCTAGTTTATCTAGTTGTAATCAAGAGCCAGCTATCAAGTAGAAGACTAGTTACCCCTCTATTTAGGATTAGAACCTAGTCTTATACTAGAACTAGAAGAGAGAGAGAGGAAGAGATCAAGAAGGAGCTCCGGCCTGTCGGATCAACTTCTTCATCTTGTACCTGTTGGATTCAAGTTCATCTTCAACTTGCTTCAGCGATTGTTTCGGTAATCAACGTCTATATTTAAGTTTGAGTTATTGTTCTCATTATTCTTAAGGTTTATGACTCTCTTTTGAGTACTCTAATTCTAAGTTGCTCTAGAGTTAGAGTAGTTGGATAGTGTAAGCGTGGTGCTTAGACTTGATAGCTCATAAATGCCTCCTATAACGCCGGTAGTAGTGGTTGTTCGCAAGAGTGACTCTTATAGCCTTGTTGATTCTTCTATAGTCCACTTACCCGTGTGTAGGCTCGGTAGGATTATACATTTGCATAAAAGACTCATACTCTATTTGTGACCTTTTATGACAACTTCTCCACTAAGAATATATAAACATATCACTCTTAAGTTGGAATTAGATAGCCTTAGTGATCCCCTCTATACTTCTAGATTCTCCGTCCTTGTTAGCTACTCAGGGGTTAGACTTTAAGACTTAACACTATCCGTTCCTTTGGGTTCGATATTAAAACTGGGTTACTCCGGTGAAGTGCTACATCGGTAGATCTTATCTGTGCGCTTGCGGATAAAGTAGAGTGTGCGTTAATTTATACCAACAAGCATTTCTGGCGCCGTTGTCGGGGATAGAGTTTATCTCTACTCTTGGTAGCGACGTTAGTAAGTGTCAACAAGCATTTCTGGCGCCGTTGCCGGGGAACTGTAGATCAACTTAAGTCTTAGTTTAACCTTGTAATCATACTTTTATCTTTTCCTTTTTTGTCCAAGTCTTTTCATTATTTTTTTGTTTTCATTCTTATGAATGTTGTTTTTGAATTCCACTCTTATCTATCACTACCCCATGAGCAAGCTATAACCAATAGAATCCTTACATCCCATCATAGTACCTGGTTATTAGCTATGCCTACATTTTCGCTGCACTTCCTTACGTAATGAGCATAGAAATATAATTATGAAAATATTTCTTCGGGTACTCTTGTCACTAACCTTTCCAGGTCTGGAGCAAAAAAGAACGAAGGAACAACAAACACAAGGTATGTCCAACCAATCATCATGTAACATTAAACTTTCTATGAACATCTCTTGCCATGTTGCTATGTTGGTTGTTCTTACTTTAAGATATGCTCATACACTAATCATACTCTTTTCATCACCATCTAAATAAATCTCTACTATGCTTTCATGTTATCTTTATTTGCTATAGTATATTCTTTGGTTTTGAAGTATTTTCATACACCTTTTAAATTTGGCATGGAGCTTAGTTTAACTGTTTTCATGAATTAAAGTAAGACACGGTGTTTAGTTTGATTCTTGAGCTAAAAGTGTGCTGATTTTACCTCTAAAGGCTTTTAAATTAAGTATGGTGCTTAGGTTAAAATGCCTTCCTAGATCAAATTAGACGTGGTGTCTAGGTTGATTTCTGACTGATAGTATAGTAGATATTGGGTATTTTGTTGGACTACCCCTGCAGGGAAACTTTCAATATCAATTTGGGAAAGTCCGGAGATGAACTCACACTGGAGATGAAGCAAGGCCTACAATGAACTTCAACAACTTTGCACAATGAAGACTCAGCTCATTCATCATGGATGAAAGAACTATGAGTATCAAAGTTTATTTATTTTGTCTTCTACTGCAAGTTACCTTTTGTCTTGAATCATGTTAAAGTGCAGCTAACACATAAAATACTAGTCTATGCTAAAACAATCCTAAAAACATCTTTTTATTAGCATAGATGCAAAATACATAAGTTATGGATAACAACCCCAGTTTCAAATTCTTGCAAACCTTCGGGTATATATCCACTGACGTTATGCAGGAGAGAGATTTTGTTCATCCATGGTTTGGTCTGAACATTGAAGATCCAAAACCCAAACCATAGACACACAAACCTACTCTCAGATCACAAATGGTGCTAGCCTAGCTTTGAGTCTTGCTTGGGCACTAATGACAAACAGGATGCAACTTACCTCGTATGAGAAAGCCTATTCCTGCAACCATCATTGCCCAAGACATCAAGACAAGAAGTGGGGAGTTATTTTTTCTTCTAATCAAGAGCTAGCTTGGGAGACAAGATGGTACCACTACAATAATAGCAAGATCTACAAGTCAAACACATGAACATGTTGTTGGGAGTCCATATACATCACAAGCCAGCCTGGGAGGAGAGACAATTCCGTTATCTAGATGTGTTTCACAATCAAAGGGGGGAAGGAGAAAACCAGCTTCAAGACATATTGATCTCCTACCTGCCACTTTGATCAGTACAAACCACTAGATGTTGTCCCAGTTGCGGATACATGGGTGTATGCCGAGTCTCGAGTGATGAGTGATTGTCAACGGGTTTGATCGCATGTTCTTTGGCTTGTGTTGTGCAGGTGTCGAGCACGGAGACAGTGATCGAGGGCAAGGTGAAGGTCAAGTAGAGACGTGCCGTACTGATGGACCGGGAGCGGTGAAGGGCAGACGTGGGGCTTGGACTGAGGGACCGGTGGCCTGAGGATCAGCTGTGGTGGCTGACAGCCTGGGACAGCGACGAGCGGAGACTTGCGGGACATGGTGTTGCTCGGGTCGAGGACCTGGGGACACGTGTCGGTGGACGGGGTGCACGGGCGGTGCATCCCCTCTACACTCCGGTTTGGTGGTTGAGCCACAGAAAAACCACCGGGTGGACGGTTTCCAGGTTTGGGCCACAAACCTGGGCGCTGCGGGTTTGCCGAGTTTGGGCCACAAAACTCAGGCCGAGGACGGTTTCCAGGTTTGGGCCTCAAAACCTGGGTGCTGGCGGGTTTCTGAGTTTGCGCCACAAAACTCAGGCGATGAGCGGCTGGTTTCCCAGTTTGGGCCACAAAACCGGGGGATGGACTTGAAGGCCTGGTTTCCCAGTTTCGGCCACAAAACCGGGGGTGCGAAGTCCGGGAAAAGGACGAGCAGAGCGGTGGCGGCACGTGGTGGCAATCGGTGAGGTTGCGTCGAGGCAACGCTACCAGTTGTGCGGACGTGGCCGTCAGATCACAGCTATCTTCGAATTGGTCCATTATAACCCTAGGGTTTAGCTGGTTCGCTCTGTAATTAGTGAGGGGTAGAGTAGGAATTAGAATTAGGATAAGTAAAGGGAGACACCCTCCTCCCATTCTATCTCAGTCATTTGCTCTTTCACTCCTAGGGTTTCCTGCTCTCCCATTCCCTGCTGTAGCAAACTGAGATCCACAGAGAAGAGAACAATACCTCTGTGCCCGTGAGATTTTGAGGAAGTGAGACCGTAATCTCACTATTGTAGCGTGTGGTAGCCATACGGTTGCAATTTTGTGGTTGTGATTCGTGTTTTGTTCGTGTTCTTCGCGGATTACTTTTCTCCACGTTTCTCTCGTTGATCGATCTCCCAACTCGATGCGTCTTTTGCAAATCCGTTTGAACCAAGATGTTCTAGATCGTGAGGCACTTCTTTTCACCAAAGGAATTCACCTCTAACATCATGAGCTAGTAGATCGATCGATTTTCGTTTTGGGTTAAGTTTTTCTCCCTTCCCCCGAATTTCTTCGATTCATCGATTTTGGGATAGGTTCGAGCCATGATCTCTTAGAGATAGCTCACTATCCTCCTTGTGACTCTTCTCACCAAGTTTGATCCCTAGAGGATTTGTTTTGGGTGAGATTGAGTTGAATCGGTGGACGAACGGTGGTGCGTCGGGGTGACCGGACGCTAGGGTCGGGATGACCGGACGCTCGGTCAGAGTCCGGTCGTTGAATGTCTGATCTGCTCAGTTTCAGTTGACTTGACCGGACACACTCTTCTCTCTCTGACCAGACTCGCTCTTGTCACTGTTCATCTGAGTTTTCACTGCTGACCGGACGCACTGTTCACGACTGGATGCTACTCTTCAGAGAGTCCGGACAGGAACAGAGAGGTTCCGTTTTGAGTATTGATCGACCGGACGCGTCCGGTGCCTATTGACCGGACGCACCGGTGAGTCCGGTCAGTGCTGATTTGCGTTGTTTTGTCCGCAATTTGTTCGTCCGACTTTCGATTTGAGATCCGCTTGTTGCGTTGGATTTCTGACTTCATGCTCTACAGAAATCGGGCTTCTCGCTTTACAAAATAGGCTGAATCCCCCTCGCGTTGCTTGAGGGAGGTAGAGGTTACACAAAGTTCATCCTGTCACTAGTTGACCTGCGTGGACTTGGGCGAGGGAATTTTTGTGGTGTCCCACTGTGTTCCTAGGGAACATCCACCCATTCTCTTGGGTCGTGGACATCACGCGCATCGGTTTTGCTCTTGGGGTTAATTTTTAGGACAGAGGCTGAAAGATTATGAAAGGAAATTTAAAGCTCCCATTCACCCCCCCTCTGGTCGCTTTCTGGTAGAACTTTCGGTCCTTCAATTGGTATCGGAGCAGGTTAAGGATCTTCCACCTTAGCCAGTTCCAGATCCACAGAAGGCGACATGGATCGCGGCGTGGGCAAACCGCCGTTTTTCGATGGGACGAACTATGCGTATTGAAAGATATGCATGTCGGCCTATCTCCAGAGCATGAGCTCTTCTGTCTGGGAGATTTGCAACAAGCAGGATTACGTTGTCTTGGCTGCTCGTGCTACTCAGCTGCAGATCGAGGAGCACGATGCCAATAGCCGAGCTCGTAACGCTCTTTTCTCATGTCTGAGCATGTCCGAGTTTGATCGCGTTTCTCACCTCCCCACGGCTCATGAGATTTGGGCGACCCTCATGCGTTTCCATGAGGGAACCACTCAAGTCAAATCCCGTCTCTACGAGTCGCACAAGCGGGAGTATGAGAACTTTCGACACATGCCTGGCGAGAGCATAGAAAGTTTATTCGCTCGCTTTCAGGTTATTGTCAACAAGATGAGAGCGAACAAGGAGTTGTTGCCTTTCGACGATCATGAGAGAGCTTTGAAGCTTTTGCATACTCTCGATCGGTCGGTGTGGGACTCAAAGGTCCAGGCGATCATCGAATCGTCTAACTATGAGACTCTCAGATGCGACGAGCTCTTCAGTAAGCTCAACTCTAGTGAGATTGACACTATGTCGAGGGCTTCTTATGAAAATCCTTCTGGCCCGACTATGGATTTGGTTTCTGGCTCTTCTGCTAACCCCTCTGGAGGATTTGCACTCTCTTCACTTCTTTCTGTCACAGAGGAGCAGTTGGAGTCTTTGGGGGATGATGAGTTGGCTTTGCTTGCTAACCGGTTCTCGCGGTTCCACAACAACCGCATGAACCGTCGCCGCGAAGGAGGACGCTCAGGATGGTTTGAGTGCGGCGACCCCGACCACTTCATCAACAACTGTCCCAAGAAGAACAAGCAATCTGGGAAGGGCGATCATACCAGTGTTGGGCCGGCTGCTCAAAAGAACGGTCAGCAGAAAAATCATTCCTAGCACACCTACGGAGGAAGCGATCACCACGTTTAGAAAGACGTGGTCCGCTAAGGGAGGAGCGTCCATCGCGATACTCAAAACGCGGTGGGGGAAAACGCTCAACTACAAAGCCACTGCCACGGGGTCCATAGCCTACAACAGCAGGCTCCCGCCGGGCACGCTCTCTACGAGGCCTAGGCCTAGGAACTTGAGGCACTGCACCTCTAGGCCTAGCATCTCTCCTCGGAGCTCTCTGTGACACCCTAGTGTCAAGCACTGCATTAGGAACTACATTTAGCTACTAAAATGCATGAGCAATGCATTGCATCATTTCATGTGCATCAAAGTGCTTTTGTCTCTGAATATTTGTCTGGATTTTGGTTTCTATTGAACTTGGTTGTTTGAGTGACTTTCTGACTTGGCAAATAGTTTCATAAAATAAAAATACTGAGTAAAATGTTTTTCTTGTTGACATCTTGACCTAGTTCAAAATAGTTTATCAAATAAAAAGAGAAAAACAAAATGGTTTAAGTCTCAAAAATTGGCTTTATTTATGAGGGGTTTGTAAAAATGGTTTTCGGAAAAAGTGTCTTATATGAAGTTGTAGAGAAAATTATTTTGAGTAACTTTTATTTTTGGGTCAAAGCCTAGTTGGGAGTTTTTGAAACTTTTTGAATGGTCAAAGATTGAAAAGTTTTTGGGAAAAAGAATAAAAGGAAAACGTTTCTTTCCCGCGCTTCCCATCCGGCCCGCTTAGCCTCTCGGCCCGCCAGCGCCGTGCCGGCCCAGCCGCGCTCGCCCGCGCGCGCGCCGCGCGCGCGACAGCCTCGCCGCGCCGTATGCCGGCCGGAGCGCCGCGTGGCGGCCAGCCTCTGCCCCGAATCCGCCCCGACCACTCCTCTCACGATCGCTTCCGTGTTCGAGCGCGCAAGATCGCTCTCGCCCTCTCCGCGCACGCCTCGCCTGCCGAGCCCCCTCGCTGGCCGCGCCCCGCCTCTCGCCGCTCGCCGCACCGGGCCCCGCCACTACGGCCCGTCCGGCCACGCCCGAGGGCAAAGACCCGCGCACCGCCCTCTCTCTCTCCCGCTCTTCATTCGCACCAGCCGCTCCCACCATCTCTCCCCTCCTTCCGCGAACGCAAGCCAAGAGCACTGCTCGCCTTCGCCGTCGTACGCCACCGTGAAAACGCCCCACCGCGTTCCAGCCCTCACTAAGCCACCACCGGCCGATTAACTCTGGCCACCACTCCGCCATCATCTAGACCACACGGTACTCCCGCTTTCACCTTCGTCGGAGCCCCACCACCGCCGGAATGAGGAGTGCCACCTCTCGGCCGCCGTCGACGACCGGGAGTGCAAGCCGTTGTTCCACACCACCCGAACCTTTGCCAAGCCCCATCTTCCTCGTCGAGCCCCGTCACTTCAAAGCAAGGTGAGAACACCCATCCTTCGCAACGCTACCGTTCCCCACCGTTCTCTCTCACCCGGCCGAGCGCCATGGGCGCCGCCGTGACCTCCGCTCGCGGCCAAGCTCCTCTGGAGCCTTTCAAGCCAAACCAACCCCAGTCTCACTCCCTAGGATCCCCTTAAAGCTTTTGCCTCCACCAATTTCACCGGCGACCGCCGGAAATGGCCAAGCCGAGCCGCCGCCACCGCCGTCCGCCATGGCTCGTCGCCGGCGAGCTACGGTCGCGCGCTGGCCAAACCGACCGCACCACCCGATTCGCCTCGTCAAGGGGAACACAGCGAGCCTAGCCTCGCCGCCGGCGACCTCACCGTCGGCGAGCATCGGGCGGTCAACCCCGTCCCCTGCTTTTCTTTCACTGACCAGTGGGTCCCGTTGACCAGCGGACCCCGCGCGTCAGCCTCACCCGGTCCATGGACCGAGTTCACGCAGGCCCAGCCGGGAGATTTCAAATGATTTTCCTTTTTGTTTTATTTTCCAGAAACGCTTGTTATTTTTGTGCAGCTCGATTTAAAAGTCCCAATGAAGTGCTTTCAGTTTTGTTAGCTTGTTTATGAGTAGATCTATCATGGAAAAATATGAAAGTATTTTTAGTAGAAGTTTTTATTACTGTTTTTATTTATTTCAGTTTATATACTTTTATTGAAATAAATGGTTATATATGTTTTCTTGTCAAGTTAATTCATGGAAAATTTTGTGTAGGTTTCTTATCATGTTATGTACCTGTGAAAATTATATAAGGCACGTTTTATGTGGAAAAAGTTTCTGTTATGGTTTAAAGTCCTTTTTAGCTATTTTCTTGGAATACGTGTTAAGGTGTTTTATAGGTCAAAATAAATTATGGGAAAATTCATACAGTCTCTGTGTATGATGTTTTGGTTAGGAAAAATGTAAGCATGGTCGGTCATGTGAAGAAAAATGAAGTTGCTTTATAATGTACTTTTCTATGTTTTTCTTAAGAAATTCATGTAGGATATAATATAATGTTTCTGCTCATGGAACTTTCTTGATAAATATGAAATGTGGAGTAGAATCCGGGAAAAATATGAAACTAAGTTTAGCACCCTTTTCCAGTAGGGTTGTAGTTCAATGGGGTTAATTTGGAATAGATTTGTTTATTTTGTCTAGGGTGATATGTTTATGTTTTGGCAGTATCCTTCCTGCAGTAAAGTGTTCATGTGTAGATAAAGCAAGAAAAATTATGAAATCTGTTGTTTAACACCTTTGGTGTGAAAAGTTAGTTCAAAGCATATTTTGAGCAGTTATTTCATCTTTTTGTGGCCGCTGTTCTGCATTTTATTTCTTGCTGAAATTTGTGCAGTGAAGTCCTGATGGTGTTAGTTGCTTCCTAGAATTTTTGTGGATTTTTATGAGTTCAGAAAAATGCACTTGCCGTTCAAACCTGAATTTCTTTTGAATTTCTAAATAGGAAATGGTTGAATTAATGATTTTATATTTATGGGATAAATACGTATTTACCTCAATGTCAAAAGTGGTTCAACAAGTTGGTTTTGTTGGTTTGCATGAAATGTTACTTTTCTTACCACCGCATCTGTCGGTGTTTCGAACCCGGGGGTATGACACCAACGAGTAATGTGATCGCGTGCTCTCTTCCTGGATGGTGATGCAAGATGACACAAGGATTTATCCTGGTTCGGGCGAAGAAGGCCCTACGTCCAGCGGGGGGATGTTCTTGTATTACTTGCACCTAAGTGCTTGTACAGGGGAGGATACAAGCTCACTGAGCGTGGACCGGGGTCCGGACTCGAGTGCGTATGAGTGGACTCGTGTTGTGCAAACCCCTCTCTCTTTCTCCCTCTCTCTCTCTCCCTCTGCGCGTGAAGACCCCTGGTGTCCTCTTTTATAGAGCAAGAGGAGGCCAGGGTTACACTGGAACGATACAAGAGTCGGGATGTACAATGCCCAATACGACGGAGGGTAGGAAGTCTGTCTTGTCGAGGACATTGTAGCCGTCGTGGGCGTTACTATTGAGGCGTCCTTGGGGCGTGGCCTTCATCCCGGGTGCGGACGTGGCGGCGTGGCAACGTAGAAACCGTACAACGCCCACTCCGGCACGTACAGGACACGGCGGGGTCTCTCCGGGTCTTGCGGTACCTGTCTTTCAATAGCGTGAAAGTAGTTAGGGCTCGAGGGGCGCGGAGCCGGCCTCGAGGTGGCGCCTGCGGGGGGCTCGAGCCTCCGCAGTCATGGGCAAGTCCCAGGAAACCCGTTTGAGCAGTGGGCATCCGGGCCTCGAGACGTGGTTTGGACGCGCAACAGTGTGGCGTATGGGTTAACAGTGCCGTACTGGCGCCCTTTTGCCCATGATTGCGGAGAATACGAGACTTGACCTTTACACCGAGTCACTGTGGTACGTGCTGAGCACCAGTGGACATGACCGGAGTAGGTGGATGTATTGAATGCATGGTATGGGCTGACGTTCGATGTTTGGCGCTGCTCGAGGGAGGCGTGATGCGTCTCGAGGTATAGGCTGTCGTGTTTGGATGGGCTCGAGGTTCCCGCCAGGGTCTCGAGGGGTGCACTGCGTGGTGGGCTCGAGGCCCGTGCGCCGAGACTCGAGGTGTAGGCTCGCGCTCCTCCGAGGCCTGGAGGTCTTGGGCGAAGCGGAGAGTGCGGGCTCGCCCGAGGCCTGGTGGAGGGCTCGGACGAGGCGGAGAGTGCGGGCTCGCCCGAGGCCTGGTGGAGGGCTCGGAGGCCTGGTGGAGGGCTCGGACGAGGCGGAGAGTGCGGGCTCGCCCGAGGCCTGGTGGAGGGCTCGGACGAGGCGGGCTCCAAGGGTTTGGTTCCTGTGGGGGTTAGCCTAGCCGGGGTTCTAATAATCGGTGTTCTAGGTTTAACCTATTTGTTTGCGTTGATTGGGGGTACCCCTTTGGCGTTCCCCCGACAGTAGCCCCCGAGCCTTTGTTTGAGTGCTTGCACTCGAGCAGGGGCTCTCGACTTTGGATATCGAGGGTTTCGGCTAACTGGATGTCGAGGGTTCGGGTGTGTTGATTCCGCGGGTGTTGTGCGAGCGACACCCGCGGGTGTAGCCCTCGAGGCCACGGGGGGGGGGGGGGGGTGGTTAGAACTCCCTCGTGGGCTTTTTGCAAGTTTTAGTTGCGTTTTTTAGGTTCGGGAGTGTCGAGCCCCCGAGTGTTTTAGACCCTCTTTCGTCGAGGGGTGCCAGGCTGAACCGGCCGGCCGGCTCTTCGAGCTGTCCGGCACGCCGGTTGCCCTGGCTTGTCATCCCGCGAGTCCTTTCGATCGGATGCGAGGGGGGACACCTCGTACTACCATGAATGGGCGAGTATCGAGGTTCCCGGTGAGCTGGTAACGGGTAATCCAAGTGAGACCTCGTGCCCCGTTCGATAGGGGTCGACTGTAGCCCGGAGGCGATCTCATAAAGCATGGGTGCTCAGTCTGCAGGAGTGCCGGGTCCATTCGATAGGACCCGGTGGCTCGATGCCTCCCTCCGAGGGAATCTCACTGCACGTCGAGCTCCCTGCCTTGGATACACGTGAGGGGCCTCGAGGGCTTGGCCCTTGAGTAATGCCGCGAGTGGCGCCCCTTGGTGTCCCTGACTCGGGTGCTCGAAGCCGGCTGTCGAACCCTTTTCGAGGGCCAGCCTTCGCTGCTTCGAGGCTTGGGGCCGGGGCCCGTTTTTACCTTCGTGAAGAAGCCTCCGTCGTCTGGGAATCCTTCCGCCCGTTGGGCGCGCGTTTTTAGGCAAGGTAGTGGAGATCGTGGCGCCAGTGGCGACGGACGCGAAGTTGAAGCGGCCGCCGCGGAGGGCCCCGGTAGCTGAGCGGATGGGATGTTGCCACGAGCACCCTGCATCCGGCTCGAGACGTGGTTAGGTGGGCGCATTAAATGCATGCGGTTACCTTTTTCCGCCGCCATGGAGAACACCGCCTGTTGAGGTTTCCCCCTATAAATATCGAAAGAAAGGAGAGGATTCGTTTACTTTGCCTTTGCCTTCACTTTCACCGTAGCCCGCGCGCGCCTTCTTCCCAATCTCGCAATTGGAAATCTTCCTGGCCGCCCGTCCGCAGCTCAGATCCGTGCCGTTGTCGACATGGCCGCCCAATCTCAAGTGCTGCCGCCCGAGGATTGGAGCCCAACGAAGACGACGCAGGAGGAGTTGGAGACGCTGGTGGAGCGTGGGCTCCTCCGCCCCAACCTGGAGGCGGAGCCGGCGTGGTGGATTCTTCCATCGGCGGACCACCGTGAGCCGCACCCGCCGGAGGGGTACGTGGTGAGCTTTACTCGCTACCACCGTATGGGGCTCGGTGTTCCGCCGAGTCGCTTCATGCGGGCGCTCACCCACCACTTCGAGGCGGAGCTGCACCACTTCTCCCCCAACTCGATCTCGCACACCGCCATCTTCGCCGCGGTGTGCGAGGGATATTTGAAGATGGAGCCGCATTGGGAGATGTGCGTCCACCTCTTCCGGGGCGAGCTCTTCGTCAAGGCCTCGAAGTCCGGCGGGAGGCGGTTCGTGCGCATGGGCTCCTTGGCCATCACCGCGAGGACTGGACCTTCACCGGCCGGCGTTCCCCGCGAGTACCTGCGCTACAAGCTTTCTTCTAACCAGGCGGGGTGGGATGACCACTGGTTCTACTTGCGGAATGAAGATGGCCTCTTTCCGCAGTATACCGGTGGCGTCCTCACCCGACGCCCGGAGAAGTGGACCTGGGGCGTCGCGTCGGACAGGCAGCGCCACCTGGTGCTGCTAATGAAGGTGATGAAGACGTTGGTGGAGGAGAAGGGGCTGACCGTCGCAGCGGTCATCTGGGCGTTCCACCAGCGGAGGGTCCTTCCCCTGGCGGACCGTCCCCTCCTCATGTTCAAGATGGGGCCCAAGGCCTCGCTCGAGGAGTTGAAGCGCTCGAGGTTGGCCGAGGTGGGGCTGTCCCGGAATGAAGCCGTCTCCCGGGTGTCGATCACGATCCAAGGGACGTTCCGCCCCGAGGAAGCCAACCTGATCGCTATGGCACCCGGCGCGGAGTGTCCTGACCTGGTAAGCTTCCTTCGAGCTGGTTGGCCTCGAGCCTCTCCTTCCTTCTTTCTTCCCGTGATTTTCCTTATCTGTTTTATTCTCGCAGGGGGCGTTTACCTATCGCGCGTCGAGGCCTCCGGTGAAGGAGGACGCCGCGGATACCCAGGTGAGGCGCCTTTCTGCTCAAAAAGATAAGGAGAGCAAGGACGCCAAAAAGAAGAAGGAAAAAATCAAAAACTTGCGTCGCTCGGCTCGGGAGCAGAGGCTGGCGAAGGCTCGCCGCAACCGTCAGCCCGGAGACGAGTCCCCAGAGCTGAGCTCCTCGGGCTCGGAGGAGGAGAGTGACGACGAGGATGATGATGATGACGAGGGGATGGACGCGCGTCTGAGGCGCGCAGGGGTCTTCGTCGTCGAGGCTGACCCCTCCTTTGTGCAGGAGGATGTCTTGGAGGTCCCCCCGGCGAAGGGACCGCGCGCGTGCGCAGCCGCGGAGGGCCGTGCCGAATCAGGCTTCGTCGGAAGCCCAGGGGACCTCGAGCTCCGCGCCGGACGTGCCGGCCGTCGTGAGGAGGAAACCGCGGACCAGGAGCGCTGTCGACGCGGCGAAGAAGGAGTCGACGTCGGCATCGACCCAGGCGGAGGATCCCGAGAGGGGCCGGTCCTCGAGGAGCAGCCCTCGCGTCGAGAGGGATCCTGAGCCCGTCCGTCGTGAAGCCTCGAGGGGGACTTCGAGCCCCAGGAGGAGCGAACAGCACGACGGGGCGTTGAGCCCCCGTCACCATGACCGCCATGGGAGGAGCCCTCGGTCGTCTCGTGATGGTGGCCGCGAGCGGCCTCGGAGCCCGTCGCCGCACCCACGTCGGGAGAGGGAGGCGGATGCGGGGAGGCGTGACCGTCGCGTCGAGCGTCGGAGTAGGTCCCGGAGCCCGCGTCGAGAGAGGCGCCAGGACGACCGCTCGACGGAGACAAGGTCCCCCTCCCGAGGCGAGAGACCCAGGGATAGCTCCCCGTCGGGGTCGAGCCACAGGAGGCAGCGGGAGCCTTCCCCCCTCCCGAGCCACGTGGAAACGGCCCAAGTGCGTGGCTCGAGCCAAGGGTCGGGCTCGAAGCCCCCGAGCGGGTCTGGCGACTCGGGGAAAAAGCTCAGCCATCGTTTCGGGTAAGTGATATTTCAATTCTGATGGTAGTGAGGATTTGCCTTTTTCCTTTTGATGATACGCGCTGTCTCTGGATTTTCTAGGGAGAAGCGCACTCGGCAAGAGGTCGTGCTCGCGGCGTCCAAGCGGGCCAGGACTTCGAGCTCCGTGGACGTCCAGGCCCCTCGAGGTATGGGCCCTTCTTCTGCCGATGAGGCGGCTTGGCTGGCGAAGGCTCGAGCGGCTATGGCTCGAGGAAGACAGATGGCCGCGGTGGATCTTGGTGAGGCTGGCGATGCCAACCGCGGGGGTCGAAGTCCTTTTTTGGTCCTGACGATGCTGTTTTCTTTTGTAGCATGGACCTCGACTCCTGGCGTCGAGCCCGCCGTGACTGCGTCCGTCACGGCCCCGCCCCCTTCTTCCCCGGCTACGTCGGCCGCCCCGGGGGGTGCGCCGGAGGTAGGGGCGGCCTCGGTGGAGCCCGAGGCCGAGGAGGTTACGGGCCTTGGGGCCCCGGACGCCACGAGCCGACCCGCTGGTCAGGACCCCCCTCCGCCGGAGGCCCTCGCGCCCTCGGAGCAGGAGAACGCCGAGGGGGTGTCGGGGGCGAGGACGCCCACGGTGGAGGAGCTCTTAGAAGAGCTGGAGAAGGCGCCGCCTTCGGTGGAGGCCCCCGCACTGGAGGAGGGGCCTGAGGCACCGTCCGGAGCCGATCAAGGGCCGGAGAACTCGAGCCACCCGCTGCAGCTCGAGCTCCCGCGCTCTGAGGTACCAAGCTCGGACGGCACCATGGTCCTTGTCGAGCGGTCGGCTCGGCAGGGGGCTCCGCGGGAGGCGCGAGCCATCTTCAAGGAGGTGGCAGAGCTCATGGCGGAGGCGGAGCGGGCTCTGTCGGAGGAGACGGAGAAATCCGCGCAGGTGGTGGCTGCCCTCGCGAGGACGGAGGAGGAGCTCGTGGGGCTCCGCGCCGAGCTGGGCCGAAACGTTCGGATGGCGAACCGGCTTCGTGCGGCGGAAGTGGAGGCCCAGGCGGCTCGTGACGAGGCCGCCCAAGCTAGGAGGGAGGCCACCACTGCGTTGGCCGCGGCGGAGGCATCGAAGAAGGAGGCCACCGACGCCCAGAGTGAAGCCGTTGCCACCCGAGCCGCAACGGATGCCGCGAAGACGGAGGCCGCCGCTGCCCAGAATGAAGCCGCCACCGCCCGGTCCGCAGCGGAGGCGTCGCGGCAAGAGGTGATCCGGAAGGATCTGGCCCTTGCGGAGGCGGGCAAGCTGGTCGAAGGCCTCCGGGTTGAAAAGCTCGACGCGCAGTCTCGGATGAGCATGCTCGAGCAGCGCGTCGAGGTCCTCACCAGCGACTTTGCCACTTTGAACGTGCACTGCCGAGGTATTTTCCTGCTTTGTTTTGCCTTGCTCTCGAGGTGCTTGCTATGCTGCGGGTTCACTTTTTCCTGTTTGCTATATAGACGTCGAGACGACCGCAGAGGAGCTCCGTGAGACGAACCAGGCTCTCGTGGAGCAACTTCAAGGCGAGACGATGGTGTCGGAGAGGGCGCGCGTCACCCTCGACAGGCTTAGCTCCGTGTGGGGTGCCGACCCGGTCGCCGCAGCAGAGGGTACGGTGGCTCGAGGCGATGCCTTGGTCGACGCCCTATGCTACTTCGATGTGGCCGCGCGGGACCGCGTCCGGCTAGCTCTCCATCATGGCGTGAAGCAGGCGCTCGCGGCGGTTCGCTCCGGTTTCCGCTACCCGGTCAACGTTGTTGCCAAGGGCTTCATCGAGATCGAGGGGAAGACGAGGAGTGGAACATCCGTCGTGTCGACGCGATCCTGGAGAAGATGGAGAAGCCAGGCGCGGCGCTAGCGAAGCTTTTCGAGGAGGACGTGTGCCTCCCGGACGTGAGCAGTGGCGTAGAGGGTGCACCTCCTCTTGGCTCGAGCGTCGAGGTTGGCCCTCCGTTGGAGACCTTGGGAGGAGTACGAAACCGACGAGGACTGAGGCCTGCGAGCCAAAATTGGGCGTTTGAGGCCCTTGTAAGAAATTTGTATCACAATTTATGCCCTGTCGAGGCTATTGTATGGAAATAACTTGTTTATTTCGCGAGAGTTGTTTTTCTTTTCCAGTTTTATTTGGCCATGTCTCCTTATCACAAGCTCCAACCTTTACCGGCTTAGTCTGTGTTCCCTTGATACGCGTCGCAAGATCCTCGAGGGGAGACGTAGGTAGGGTACCGTAGCCCGGGGGCGTAGTGGACGTCTACGTCGACGTCCCCCGACTCTTGGAGGCTCGAGGGTATTTACGGGTTTAGACGTTGCTAGTATGCTCGAGATGTGAATCGAGATGGCGGTCAAATAAATTTGAAAAGAAAACACGCATTTTTTCCGGAGTCTGGGGGGGCGTCCCCCGTCAGCCCCCGAGGGAGGCTCGACCCTGAGCATGGCAGGGTCGAGGCTACCTTAAGTTGCTAAGCAAAATGAAAGACAATGCACGAGCTTGTTCATTCATTTTGGACGTGTTTGTACAAAGCAACAAAATGAATGAGGCCTCGAGGCCTTTAAGGTAGAAGCGACGTAGCTGAGATATGTTCCACGCGTTCGCCAGGATCCTGCCTTGATCGTCGTAGAGCTTGTACGTTCCTGGCTTGAGCATTCAGCCACAGTGTATGGGCCCTCCCATGGAGGGGTAAGTTTGTGGCGCCCTCGTTATCTTGCAGCCGCCGAAGCACGAGGTCCCCCACCGCTAGGTTCCTCTTGCGCACGTGCTTGTCGTGGTAGCGTCGAAGTGTTTGCTGGTAGCGCGCGGAGTTGATGAGCGCCACGTCTCGGGCCTCCTCGAGTTGGTCCTTGGCGTTGGCGAGCCTTTCATCGTTGGTTTGCTCGTTGTAGGCTCGAAGTCGAGGGGAGCCGTATTCGAGGTCCGTGGGCAGGACAGCCTCGGCGCCGTAAGTTAGGAAACGGAGTGAACCCCAGTGGCTCGACTCGGCGTAGTTCTGAGGCCCCCACAGCACCGAGGGGAGCTCCGCAGCCCACCCCTTTCCGTTTTTGAGGGTCTTGAAAAGCCTCGGCTTCAGGCCATGGAGTATCATGCCGTTGGCACGCTCGACCTGCCCGTTGCATTGAGGGTATGCGACCGCGGCCCGGTCACCGAATGCTGTTGTCGTCGCAGAAGTTGGTGAACTTTTTGCCTGTGAACTGAGTGCCATTGTCGATGATGATGACGTTAGGCACCCCAAAACCGATACATGATGCCTGCAATGAACTCGACAGCCTTCTCGGAGGTGGGATCACCTATGGGCTTGGCCTCGATCCCTTGGTGAATTTGTCGATGGCCACGAGCACATGCGTGTACTTTCTAGTTGTCATCTTGAGGGACCCACGAGGTTGAGCCCCCAGACGGCAAAATGGCCAAGTGATGGGGATCATCTGCAGGGCGTGCGCGGGCTGGTGCGTTCGCTTGGCGTAGAACTGACACCCTTGGCAAGCTTGGACCAAGCGCTTGGCGTCTCCGATGGCGGTTGGCCAGTAGAAGCCTTGACGGAAGCGTTCCCACCAGGGTCCTTGGTGCTGCGTGGTGGCCGCAACCCCCGAGTGCATGTCTCGAGGAGCTTGCGTCCTTCCTCGAGGGGGATGCAGCGCTGAAGGATCCCAGTCGGGCTCCGTCGATACAGTTCCCGTTCGTCGCCGTAGATGACGTAGGTCTTGGACCTTTGAGCGATGCGTCGGGCCTCCGTCTTGTCTTCTGGTAGCACGCCTTGCGCCAAGTAGTCGAGGAACGGCCTCCGCCAGTCGAGGGGTCATGACGAAGAAGAGGCGGGTGCGTCGATATGCATCGCCTCAGTGGATGTCGAGGGGTCATTCCCGAGGGTGGCGTTGAAGGTCGAGCCCCCGTGTCTAGCTCGAGGGGTGGCGTCGAGGTTCGAGCCCCCGTCCCCGGCCCGAGGGGTGGCGTCAAGGGGCCAGCCCCTGGGTCAATTTTGACGGATGGCTCGAAAACGTCCCTTGAGAAGACGTCTGGTGGACCGTGCCGCGCGTGGACGCCAACTTTGCCAGCTCGTCAGCGGCCTCGTTGTACTTTCGAGCTATGTGGCTGAGCTCGAGGCCGTAGAACTTATCTTCTAGCTTGCGCACCCTCTCCGCAGTATGCCTCCATCTTGGGATCGATGCAGCTCGAAGCCTTCATAACCTGGTTGATGATGAGCTGCGAGTCTCCTCGGGCGTCGAGGCGTCGAACCCCGAGCTCGAGGGCGATGCGCAGCCCATTGATGAGGCCTCGTACTCGGCGACATTGTTGGAGGCGGGGAAGTGCAAGCGTAGCAGGTAGCGCATGTGGACTCCGAGGGTGAGATGAAGAGCAGGCCTGCCCTGCTCCCGTCTTCATGAGCGATCCGTCGAAGTACATGATCCAGAGCTCGGCTTGAATCTGCGCCGGCGGGAGCTGAGTGTCGGTCCATTCAGCAACGAAGTCCGCCAACGCTTGCGACTTGATGGCTTTCCGCGGGCGTAGGCGATGGTCTCCCCCCATCAGCTCGGCGGACCACTTGGCGATGCGTCCCGTGGCCTCCCGTTGTTGATGATCTCGCCGAGGGGGAAGGACACACCCGTAACGGATGGGCGAGGAAGTAGTGCTGGAGCTTGCGCCTTGTAAGGATGATGCCGTAGAGCAGCTTCTGGATGTGCGGGTACCGGACCTTGGCCTCGGAGAGGACCTCACTGGTGAAGTACACCGGTCGTTGGACGGCAACGCGTGACCCTCCTCGCACCTCTCGACGGGCTCTCGAGGCTCTTCCTTGATTATTGATTAATATCTGCCTTGTTATCCTGTTATTATTTATTAATGTAGAATTGCTTAGCCTGCTAAATAAAAAGTAGTAGTTAAGGATGTTCCCGTAATACCCCTGGTGGGTATTTCCGGATCACGGTTGGCTATATTTGCTATCATGGAAAAGAACCTGAGTAGTAATGAAATACGATCAACTGGACAAGGCACAAGTTTTGAAACTTGGGCAGTCCATCCGTTGCATCGTGTAGGTTTGTATCGATGTTGGCCCTCGTTCATTTTTGAACGCGCCCTTTTACTTAGGGATATGTCGGTGCCGTAATCATCGACCCCAAAGCCGGTTAGACGCTGTTCGGGCCGGTCTCACCCTGTCGCACCCTCTAGTATGGAAGCGATCTGCCGCGTGAGGCCATCGCCAGGTTCCAATTGGGTGATCTGTGCTGTGAGCCGCGACGATTACCCCCACGAACAAGCATCGAGCGGTTGCCCAATGCATGGACCTGACGGGGAAAGTGTGGGCTGGTATTAAAGGTCTTTCACCAGCTGGTTTGGAATTCGATTCGAGTCGCCGTCTCCCCCCGTTAGTGGGAAACTATGGCGAGCTTCACCATGATGCAACTCCATGTGAAGTTTAAAGGTTCCACTAAATATGGATAAGTCAACTGGATATGGTTATACTATTGCGTGTTAGACTCAAGTGTTGTATTAGTTCAGGTGCAAACCTAGAGTAAAGAAATAGGTCTAAAACTGACAGCTCATCTATGTCATTTAATACTCCTTATCTTAATTATGAGCTTTCCGCAACTAAAGATCCCAGCTCCACCAAAAGGCCATGCATACCCTTGGTGTCTTTATTTTCAGTTGGACGGGTAAGTCTAGCTGAGTACATTCCCGTACTCAGGGTTTATCCAGTTTGTTGCAGATGGCCAGATTTACTATGGCTATTGTAGCACTGCCTCTACCCAGTGGAAGGTGAGGAGTAGGCCCAGGGCAGGTCGTCCAGAAGCTTCCCCTTTCTTTTGTTGGTCTGAGACTACTGATGGCACATTACTTAAAAGGGAGGAGTGATGTGTGTTGAGTTGGAGTTAGCAAACAATGTTTTATTTGGACCACCATGTGTGGCGGTCGTGTTTCAAAACTTATTTAAGCTTCCGCACTTTAATTTCGGTATGTAATAACTTGATTTTAAATTCGCACTCTGATGTTTTAAATCCGATTTCGTTTATCTGTGTTGTATCCTTGCGAATGTAATTCTTGAACAATGCGATCCTGTATGTTGTACGATGATAGAAATCCTTCGAGATTTCCGGACTACCGGGTTATATGGTTCAAGTATGAGTCGATGTCAGACGGATTTGACTAAGACGGTACTTGAGCTCTTATAATCAGGATGGTTCCGCCACAGCTGGTATCGGAGCATGGTTCAAGTTATTGCATCCGCAAAAAGCTATTTCCGAACTAAAATGGGTATTTCAAAACTATTTTCAAAACTATTTTCGATTACTAAGTGTGCCCAGTCTCGTCCTTAAGCCTATACTAGGAATCAGGTGGCTTAACTCCTAACAGGGTTCAGGGTTTGCTTCATGCTGGATCTTTATTTGCTGGTCCATTCTCGGGAAAAAGAGAATGCGTGATCGCGAAAACATGCATAAATATTTTTGTGAGATATGAGAGCATGACCGTCCAACCGTCGGTCTAGGTGAGAGTTCTTGTACCAAGTATGTGAGAGCTTCACGCAGACACATACGAGGGTATCAATGTTTTGAGGGTGTTTTTCTTTTTGGTGCATAGCGTTTAGTGTTGGCTTCTATGCATTTTGCGCATATTAGCCAATACTCAGTTGTTTTTATCATTGGGAATTGCTTTGGGCTGAAATGAATCTTCTGCAGGTACACTAACTATGCGATCGAGTAGAACGTGTAGATAACGCATGAGAGATCGTTCTTGCCACCGACTAGAACGTTAGGACTTACGAGTCATGTTAGTGAGTGAGAACGTAAGTACGATCATGCATCATGTTTAAATTCTTGACATGTCATCATATGCACTGGCATTTCATTTGAGTTGATAACAGAATTATGTAGTCTCTAAAAACAAGTTTTATTCTTCATGCTTGTGCTTAGTGGATAAGGAGTGTTTAAGTTGAAACCCTAGTTTATGTTTTCTTGTTGTGAGTAGTGCTTTTATGCTATATAGGGGTACTATGGTAATTTCTTATATAGTAGTTGAATTTTGGATCACATCTTGGTATTATGTCTCCAAGGTGTATTTGGAACATGTTTCAAGTCACCATTGAGTTATAATTCAAATTTGGTTGAAATCCAATTAAATAGTTTAATTAATCTAAAACCCTATTTTATCCCCTTTCTTATCAATCAAAATCTAAAAGAATTTGAGTATGCTTCATAAAGCAAAGTTGCTCCATTTTTGATAAGGATCAACTTTGATGTATAAAGTTTTTCAAGTTCTTATTCGAAATCAGAAGTAATTGTGAAAATACCCTTTTGCCCTTTTTGTCCCCTTTTGATTTGCAAACCCTAATTCAAAATCTAAGCATATTCTGCATTTGATGCAAAAATAAAAGTGTTCAGTATTGAATTCTGAACATTTGATATTTTAACATATTTTCAACATATAAAACTGAAGTATTCAAATCCGAAGGGTAATTTCCAGTCTTCCGAAAGGGTATAAAGAGAAGGGGGGCGAATAGTCAGTCTCCTGTTCATGGCGGTGAGAATCCGAGCCGTTGATCGGTGTTGCCGGCGCGAAAAGCATCGTTCTCTCTCGAATGAGCCCGCAACCATCTCCGTAGCGATGTCAAGCAGCTGCTGGCGCTCTCCCTCGCGTCGTGGCGCCTCCTCCTGCGCTCGCCGTCGCCATTTTGCCACCAAAGCGCCGACGGGAACAATCTTAACCCAATTCCAAATTCACCACACCCGAGCGTCCTCATCCACAATTGACCGCATATATAACTCCTTTACCTCCTTGCGCATCTCCAGAGCCCATTCTTTCGACCTCTACTGCCTCAGAGAGCTCGAGCTCGCCGTTTTTCTTTCCGCCGGGCGAAATCGCCGCCGAGCTCGACCTCACCGTTGTCAGCCCAACCGGGCACTCCTCTACTCTCCTTGTCTTGTGTTTCTGTTTCACTTTGACCCCAGGTTGCTCATCGGCTCGGTGGTTTTCCTTTTGGTGCTCAGGTCTCGCCGGAACATCGCTTGCCTCGCCGGAGTTCGCCGCTGCGAGCCACTGCTCCGTGGACCTTGCCTTCCCGTTCCTCCTCCGCTCGAGCCAACTACACAGGCAGTAGCAGGGTAAGCTACTGGAGCTTCCTAGCCCCTTCGTTCTTCTGTTGCTAGCCTAGGTTCGCCGGAACAGCTCCGCCGCGGTTCGGTCCGCCGCCGTGCGTGGCCAGACCTCCCTGGAGTGGTAGCGTTTAGGGTTAGGTGCTCTATCGGCCGCGGGTGACTCGGCGGTGCTGGTGCTCGCGTCCGTTAGGTCTCTTCTGGCCGGGGTTGGCCGGCGTAAGGCTCGCCGGCGCTCGGTGCGCCGCCGTCCGCTCGGGCCAGGGTCGGGGACCTCGCGTTTGTAAAGACGATAAGTATCAAGGTGTTGGTTGCAAAGTCTGTGACTCATGTGAATAGTGCCATGGACTGCGGGTTGTTTCCTTAGAAGCCGAAGGGCTTTTCTGCTTAAACGCCGAAGCGCGCGGGCGGGAGCCAGGCCGGGCCGTTTTTGCGTGCGCTGGGCCCAGCAGAACTAGGCCGAAAGCCCAGTTTGGGCTAGAATGGAGTTTTTCTTTTTCCAGTTTTATACACAGTAGCTGGTATTGTTATTTTTGCTATAATTTTTCTATAGCTCTGTTAATTGTGAAATTTGACATGTAAGATGATAACATGTCTGTGCTAATATAAAAATTATAAAAATTGTGTTTTGAGTACTTTTACTCTGACAATTAAATCTGCATTTTAATTAATAAATGCAACTTTGATGAATTATGTAATTTTCTGTGTTTCTCCAAAAATCATGAAATTTGACATGTGAGTTTATGTCACTGATATCTACTTTCATGTTTAATTTCAGCTCTGTTTGAATAAGTATAATTTGTTTATAAGTAAAGGGCTATTTAAAATGATTTATAAAATAAATAGAAATAGTTAATCACTTTAGATTTGTGTGACTTTTTGGAATTGTTTGACAACCAGTGGAAAACTAGCATGAATTACTCCCTAGTTATGGATTCCTTTATGCTAATGATCTTTTGTTGCTTGATAATTACATAACCTTGCTTAAGGAAAATAATAAAATTTGTTTAGTAATAATATATAGTTTAATAGCTAAATTGGTTTTGTTGCTTTGCAACTTTACCATGATGAAAGATTGTATGAACAAATGTCTACCGCTTAGAAAATTTCCATCTTTACCATGATCATATCATAAACATCTCATTTATCATGCATATGCACTTCTACGTGTAGATCTCATTTCGGAAGGACCGGATCCTCAGTGGGTTTCTCCTGAGTGTGTGGATCCTTCTAGCTTTTCAGAATCTCCGGACTTCGCTGATCACCAAGGCAAGCCCCGGACATTAAACTTATCCTTGTATTTTTATAAAGTTATTTATATCATTTGAGTTAATATGATGCATTAAGTGAATAGGAGTTGAGTGAACCCTATTTGATGCATTACCAACCTTGATGATTCCAATACTTAACCATGATACCTGTTTTATGAAAATGCTTAGTATGCTTAGTCATGCTTCACTACTTCATTATAGTAGGTGCTTTTAAAAATGGTTACTATGTTATGGAAATGATGAATCTTGAGATAACATGATAACGATAGTAACTTGCATCAAGAATGGAGTCTTGTTGTAAGGTTACTCAACATAGGACCTTATCGTTGTTGGCCTGCTGTGATTGAGACTTTTGAGTACAGCCCACATGCGGTGGTAAGCCTCGTCTATAGCTATTCCGATACTTGAGAACGGCCAACCGTGTACTGGGAGTGGAGAGTACCCTCGGGGCTTTGAGATAGTCGGGTTCGAGGTGTACTGTACTCTCGGGTGACGCTGGACCCGTTCTTGTATGGGAGGATCTATAGATAGGGTTGATATATGCAAGATTAAGTTCTACATATGTCGTGTGGTACTGAATCCCCAGCTGGGTTTAAATGATTCGAATCGCCTTGTTTCCTCGGATATGGAGCCTCAATCCACTGACCCGCACCGTAGTAATGAATGGGATCTTTATGGAATGAGAACGAAAGATGTGGTATGCTTATGAAAGTTTGAGAATCTTTGGATAATTATAAAGCTAAATCTTGGGTTAAAACTTGAAAATAGGCTTTACTATTAGAAAGCTTTTATGCAAAAGAAATATTTTGATCTTGCTAAAGCCTTACCTTGAATCCCTATAGCTTTCATACCTGAGTCTTCTCCTCTTTTCTAGACGGTTAAGTCTTGTTGAGTACTTTTGTACTCAAGGTTTGTTAACCTTTGTTGCAGGTGAGTTCATTGATCATCCTTTTGGTGGTCAATATTTCTTCACTCTTGTGGAGGAGAGTGATAATGACTCTGATGTTTGACCTTGGGCAAGTAACAAAAATTTGTGTGGTATATGTAATATGAAGTTCCGAACCTTTTATGTAATAAGTACTTATGGATTGTAAACTTTTAAACCTAAGTTTCGATCTATGTTATATACTCTTTCCGCTTTACTCTGATTTATCTTATCTATAAAACTGTTGTAATACTGTGATGCTTGATGAGGGAAATCCTGAAAAGAATGTAACGTGGATGATTCGGGTTTCCCGAGGACACCCGACAGATCTCTTGAGTCATTTGGAACTCATGCACGCCAATCAGAAGTCTTTAGGACAATGATGGGTGCATGTGGGCCACTTAATTCAGGAGGTTCTGCCACAGCTGGTATCAGAGCAGGTTCCCTTAGAAAGTATAACAGTATTCATTTTTGAAAACTTCAAAAGTTTTGAGTCAAACTAAATTTCAAATTAGTTTGAGTCCAAATTGCTTCTAAGACTTGTCTTATTCTTCTGACTTGCCTTAATTCATTCTTTAGACTTATCCTTCTATCTAAATGAATATGTTTTTAGTATAGTCATGGTGATATTTATATCTAAGGAACAATACTTATAACAATATAATATTGCCCTAATTATGAAAAGAAAGTTTATTCACTTTTATAATAAGTGACTACTTTAAAGTCAATTGATTGTTTGATGTATGCTTTGTTCGTAAGTACGATTCATGCATCATGATTGATAACATATATTTAACCTTCCCTTTTAGAAGTTGTATCTAAATAGAGTCTATATGTCTATCTAATTATAAAACTCTGTCTCTTAATCTTGGAACATATATAGTTCTAATATTCAAAATAAATATATTTTAGCAGATGGCCCGTACCAAGCAGACTGCACGTAAGTGTACCGGACCTCGAGGTGTTCCTCGACACGTTCTTGCCCCAAGAGATGATGAACCCGCAGATAGTGTGGGAAGCAACCAGCCAGTGATTGCTTATGAAGAAGGTGAAGGAAGTAACAGTGCCTCGTCACAACTTCAGGCGGAAGTAGACCGCCTGTACATGGAGTTGGCAAGGGCAAATGGAGAAAGGATGAGGGGCACCAGAGAGAAGGAAGAGTTACGTGAGCAGTTGCAATACCACCACGAGCAGCATCAAGAGTTTGAGTACAAGTGGAGGAAGGCCGTTGAGCAGAGGAATCGGGCACGAACCCGAGTAGATGTAATGAGGGACAATCAGAACCTCATGCAGATCCATCATGCTGACCTTCATAGACAGGTGGAGGAGCTGACTGCATAGTTGCAGCTAGAACCTGCTACGCCACCTACTCCGGAGACGGAATCTGAGGTGGAAGCAGAGGAAGAAGAAGATGAGGAGTTAGAGCCGGTGGAATATTAAGTCTTATCTGGGGAAGAGTGATAGATCTAGAGGTTGAGTAGACATGAGATGTATCATAGTGTGATCCTTCTGACTTTGTAACCTAGTTAGTCAGAAAACCTCTAGTATGGTCAGTTGTGCAAGATAGTGGTTTCAGTAGTCCTGCCCAAGAGCGGACTTGTATGATAAATAAGTTGAGCATGGTATGCATGTTATGATGTATAAATATGAATGTTAATCAGGGTATGGTTTGTTTTAAACAGATGCCTGTTAACACTCGTGGTGCTAGTGCTTCCCATGGTGGGGATGATATCCCTAATGCACCACCAGTTCCACCTTCTTTGGCTGATGCAATTGCAGCATTGGTCAATGCAACAACTCTGTTAGCACAAAATCAGAATGTTGGTCAACGTGGTCGTGGCCGTAATAACAGAGAAGAGACAACCTATGTTGATTTCACTGATACCCGTCCTCCAGTGTTCACTAAAGCTGATGAACCTCTTGAAGCTGATGATTGGCTCCGCACCATGGAACAAAAATTCAGTCTTATCAACTGCACTGAAGTCCAGAAGCCAGCTTTTGCAGCTCAGCAACTCCGAGGAGCCGTGGGAGTTTGGTGGGCAAGTTTACTAGCTGTTCAACCAGCCGGCCACCGAATATCTTGGACTGAATTCAAGGAGGCCTTCAGGGCTCATTATATTCCAGATGGAATTATGAAGATGAAGCTTGAAGAGTTCTTAGCTCTCCGTCAGGGAGATGAGCCAGTTATGCAGTACATTGGGAAGTTTAATCATCTGTCCCAATATGCCTTTGACCAAGTCAACACTGATGAGAAGAAGAAGACATGTTTCATGAGAGGCTTGAATACAAAGCTTCAGTCTATGATGACAACTTGTGGCAATATAAATTATCATGAGACAGTGAATGTTGCTATATCTAGTGAAGAAAAGAACCGCAAGCATAAGGAGACTAAAAAGAAGAAGGGAATGGTGTCAGGGTCTGGATCATCTGGCGGCAACAAGAAGCGTCAGAGGCTCGTATACCATCCAGTCCAACAGTTCCGCCCATCTTATCGTCCACAGTACCGTCCGCCTCAGCAGCAGAATTCTCAGAGTACTTTTGCAAGGCCTGCTATGCCTTTCAATGTTCAATGTCAGCCGAATGTTCCTGCTATTCGTCCACCAGTGCCACAAGCTACAAATTATCCATGCTATAATTGTGGAAAGGCTGGACATTTCTCTCGTGACTGTCCTTATCCAAGGCAGAATGTTCCCAATGCCAATGTACCAAGGCCAGCGGGAAATCAGCAAGCAAACCAGAACAAGGGTAAAGTACAAAATAATCAGAAGGGTAAGGGTACTCAGAAAACATGAAAGGTTTTCCATACTCAGATAGAAGCTATTCCTGAAGGAGAACCTGTTATGCTTAGTATGTTCCCTGTTGCTCAACACCCAGCACTTACACTTTTTGATTCTGGTGCATCACATACTTTCATGAATAGAACATTTGCGGAGAAGCATAATATACCTATTGGTGAAACCAAAGATAAATTCTTTATACAGTCACCTGGGGGTCGACTATGTACTAAGGAAATGGTACATCAGGTACCTATAGATCTGGGTGGAAATATATTTCCAACATCCATGATAGTTTTAAAAGATCCAAGTATAGATGTGATCTTGGGTATGAACTGGATGAACCAGAGAGGTGCAGTGATAGACACCTTGAATAGAACCATCAAGCTCAACTTACCTAATAGCAAGTCTCAACTTCTTGTCCATCTTCCTACTCTTAAGAGAGCAATTGAGCGAGTGTGTGCTACCTCTGTTAAGGAAATCAAAGACATTCCGGTGGTCTGTGAGTTTCCTGATGTGTTCCCAGAAGATTTACCTGGTCTGCCACCTGATCGTGATGTGGAGTTTGAAATAGAACTTAAACCAGGAACCGCACCAATAGCCAGAAGAGCTTATAGAATGCCACCAAAAGAGTTAGCAGAGTTGAAAACTCAGTTGCAAGGTTTGATAGATAAAGGTTTCATTCGACCCAGTTCATCACCATGGGGTTGTCCAGCGATCTTTGTGAAAAAGAAGGACCACACCTTGAGGCTATGTGTTGATTATCGTCCCTTAAATGAAGTGACAATCAAGAACAAGTATCCTTTGCCTCGAATTGATCTTCTCTTTGATCAACTTGCTGGTGCGAAGGTATTCTCGAAGATAGATTTGAGATCAGGGTATCATCAGATCAAGATCAAACCAGAAGATGTTCCGAAAACAGCATTCACTACCAGATATGGTCTATATGAATATCTAGTCATGTCTTTTGGTCTGACCAATGCCCCAGCACACTTCATGTATTTGATGAATTCAGTGTTCATGCCAGAGCTAGATAAGTTCGTGGTTGTGTTTATTGATGACATTCTCATCTATTCCAAAACCAAAGAAGAGCATGCAGAACATCTCAGGATAGTGTTGACTCGTCTGAGAGAACATCAGTTATATGCTAAATTCAGTAAATGTGAGTTCTGGATAGACAAAGTTCAATTCTTGGATCATGTTCTGTCAGCTGAAGGTGTTGCAGTAGATCCAAGCAAAGTCCAAGAAGTTCTTGACTTGAAGTCGCCAACTTCAGTACATCAAGTTCGGAGTTTCTTAGGATTAGCAGGGTATTATCGTAGATTTATCCCTGACTTCTCCAAGATCTCTAAACCAATGACAACATTGTTAAAGAATGACACCAAGTTTGTATGGTCAACGGAATGTGAAGAAGCTTTTCAGACTCTGAAAAAGTTATTGACAACTGCACCAGTATTAGCTCAGCCAGACATTGAGAAATCCTTTGATGTTTATTGTGATGCTTCAGGCAAAGGCATTGGGTGTGTACTGATGCAAGAAGGCAGAGTTATTGCCTATGCTTCACGACAACTTAAGCGACACGAAGAACATTATCCAACACATGATCTAGAGTTGGCAGCTGTAGTCTATGCTCTGAAGATCTGGCGACATTATTTGTTGGGTAATACTTGTCACATATACACCGATCATAAAAGCTTGAAATACATCTTCACTCAGTCCGAGTTGAATATGCGTCAGAGAAGATGGTTAGAAACTGATAAAAGATTATGATATTGAAGTGCACTATCACCCAGGTAAAGCCAATGTGGTGGCAGATGCACTCAGTCGAAAGGGTCATTGCAATTGTTTGGAAGTCAAGCCGATAGATATTACCTTGTGCCATGAGTTTGAGAGGTTAAGCCTTGAAATGATTCCATAAGGAAATCTTGCAAATGTGATCGTTCAATCATCTATTAAAGATCAGATCATTGCAGCCCAGAAGGAAAGCAAGGGTATGATCCATCTGAAAGAAAAGATTCACTCTGAGCAGAATTCCAATTTCAAGATAGATGAAGCTGGAGTGATTTGGTTTAAGGATCGGTTAGTGGTTCCAAAGGTTCCTGAACTCAGAAAGCAGATTCTTGATGAAGCTCATGCAACAAGATTTTCAGTACATCCAGGCAGTAATAAGATGTATCATGATCTGAAACAGAGATTCTGGTGGACTAAGATGAAACTTGAAATTGCTAGTTATGTAGCTAAATGTGATACCTGTCAGAAAGTGAACGCAGTTCACCTTAGGTCTGCTGGAGAATTGCAACCATTGCCAATTCCATCTTGGAAGTGGGATGACATTAGTATGGACTTTATAGTGGGTCTACCCAGAACATCAAAAGGGTTTGATTCCATATGGGTCATTGTTGATCGTCTGACCAAATCAGCTCATTTCATATCTGTTAAAACAGCATATCCAGCATCTATCTATGCCAAGATATATTTTGACAGAATTGTAAGTTTGCATGGCATTCCAAAGACTATCGTGTCTGATAGAGGGACACAGTTTGTCAATGTTTTCTGGAAGCATTTACATGAGTCTTTGGGTACTGAGCTTTTGCATAGTACAACTTATCATCCACAGACCGGGGGACAGACTGAAAGAGTTAATCAGATCTTAGAAGATATGTTAAGATCCTGTGTACTCAATTATTCAGAGAAATGGGATGAATGTTTGCCTTTAGCAGAGTTCTCTTACAATAATAGTTATCAAGAGAGCATTAAGATGGCACCATTTGAAGCTCTGTATGGCAGAAGATGCAGAACACCGTTAAGTTGGTCTGAACCTGGAGAACGTAGTCTCTTTGGAGTTGACTTAGTTAAAGAAGCTGAAGAAAAAGTCAGGTTGATTCAAGAGAACATGAAGAAAGCACAATTCAGGCAAAAGAGTTATGCTAATAAGAGACGACGGTCTCTTACCTTTAAAGTTGGTGATTATGTCTATCTCAAGGTATCACCAATAAAAGGAGTTACTCGATTTGGAATCAAAGGAAAGTGGGCACCTCGATATATAGGTCCCTATCAGATCCTTAAAACATGTGGAAAGGTGGCATATCAACTTGATTTACCACCACAGCTATCATTAGTTCATAATGTGTTCCATGTCTCTCAGTTAAAGAAATGTCTTCAAGTGCCTGATCATGTCATTCATGTTGAAGAGATTGAGTTAGAGCCTGATCTGACATACTCAGAGTATCCTATTAAGATTCTGGACCAAAAAGATCGAGTCACTCGAAAAAGAATTGTCAAGTTCTACAAGGTTCAATGGAATCAACAAACGAAAGATGAAGCCACATGGTAGTCAGAAGAGTTTCTCTTAGAAAGTTTTCCTGAGTTTCTTTCTTCTGTATAGTCCTTATAATCTGTTATATGATGACCTATCCCCTGCTTTATGTAAAGGTTAGTAATGGAAGTGTCTGACACATTTCCTTTTCCATTAGTTAGCCTACAGGTTAAATCTCGGGACGAGATTTCTTTAAGGGGGAAGGAGCTGTAACACTCTGGTGTTAAGCAAACTAAAACCTGACATGTCATCATATGCACTGGCATTTCATTTGAGTTGATAACAGAATTATGTAGTCTCTAAAAACAAGTTTTATTCTTCATGCTTGTGCTTAGTGGATAAGGAGTGTTTAAGTTGAAACCCTAGTTTATGTTTTCTTGTTGTGAGTAGTGCTTTTATGCTATATAGGGGTACTATGGTAATTTCTTATATAGTAGTTGAATTTTGGATCACATCTTGGTATTATGTCTCCAAGGTGTATTTGGAACATGTTTCAAGTCACCATTGAGTTATAATTCAAATTTGGTTGAAATCCAATTAAATAGTTTAATTAATCTAAAAACCCTATTTTATCCCCTTTCTTATCAATCAAAATCTAAAAAGAATTTGAGTATGCTTCATAAAGCAAAGTTGCTCCATTTTTGATAAGGATCAACTTTGATGTATAAAGTTTTTCAAGTTCTTATTCGAAATCAGAAGTAATTGTGAAAATACCCTTTTGCCCTTTTTGTCCCCTTTTGATTTGCAAACTCTAATTCAAAATCTAAGCATATTCTGCATTTGATGCAAAAATAAAAGATGTTCAGTATTGAATTCTGAACATTTGATATTTTAACATATTTTCAACTTATATTCAAAAATCTGAAGTAATTTCAAATTTTCCGAAAGGGTATAAAGGAGAAGGGGGGGATAAGTTCAGTCTCCTGTTCATGGCGGTGAGAAGCCGAGCTTTGATCGGTGTTGCCGGCGCGAAAAGCATCGTTCTCTCTCGAATGAGCCCGCAACCATCTCCGTAGCGATGTCAAGCAGCTGCTGGCGCTCTCCCTCGCGTCGTGGCGCCTCCTCCTGCGCTCGCCGTCGCCATTTTGCCACCAAAGCGCCGACGGGAACAATCTTAACCCAATTCCAAATTCACCACACCCGAGCGTCCTCATCCACAATTGACCGCATATATAACTCCTTTACCTCCTTGCGCATCTCCAGAGCCCATTCTTTCGACCTCTACTGCCTCAGAGAGCTCGAGCTCGCCGTTTTTCTTTCCGCCGGGCGAAATCGCCGCCGAGCTCGACCTCACCGTTGTCAGCCCAACCGGGCACTCCTCTACTCTCCTTGTCTTGTGTTTCTGTTTCACTTTGACCCCAGGTTGCTCATCGGCTCGGTGGTTTTCCTTTTGGTGCTTAGGTCTCGCCGGAACATCGCTTGCCTCGCCGGAGTTCGCCGCTGCGAGCCACTGCTCCGTGGACCTTGCCTTCCCGTTCCTCCTCCGCTCGAGCCAACTACACAGGCAGTAGCAGGGTAAGCTACTGGAGCTTCCTAGCCCCTTCGTTCTTCTGTTGCTAGCCTAGGTTCGCCGGAACAGCTCCGCCGCGGTTCGGTCCGCCGCCGTGCGTGGCCAGACCTCCCTGGAGTGGTAGCGTTTAGGGTTAGGTGCTCTATCGGCCGCGGGTGACTCGGCGGTGCTGGTGTTCGCGTCCGTTAGGTCTCTTCTGGCCGGGGTTGGCCGGCGTAAGGCTCGCCGGCGCTCGGTGCGCCGCCGTCCGCTCGGGCCAGGGTCGGGGACCTCGCGTTTGTAAAGACGATAAGTATCAAGGTGTTGGTTGCAAAGTCTGTGACTCATGTGAATAGTGCCATGGACTGCGGGTTGTTTCCTTAGAAGCCGAAGGGCTTTTCTGCTTAAACGCCGAAGCGCGCGGGCGGGAGCCAGGCCGGGCCGTTTTTGCGTGCGCTGGGCCCAGCAGAACTAGGCCGAAAGCCCAGTTTGGGCTAGAATGGAGTTTTTCTTTTTCCAGTTTTATACACAGTAGCTGGTATTGTTATTTTTGCTATAATTTTTCTATAGCTCTGTTAATTGTGAAATTTGACATGTAAGATGATAACATGTCTGTGCTAATATAAAAATTATAAAAATTGTGTTTTGAGTACTTTTACTCTGACAATTAAATCTGCATTTTAATTAATAAATGCAACTTTGATGAATTATGTAATTTTCTGTGTTTCTCCAAAAATCATGAAATTTGACATGTGAGTTTATGTCACTGATATCTACTTTCATGTTTAATTTCAGCTCTGTTTGAATAAGTATAATTTGTTTATAAGTAAAGGGCTATTTAAAATGATTTATAAAATAAATAGAAATAGTTAATCACTTTAGATTTGTGTGACTTTTTGGAATTGTTTGACAACCAGTGGAAAACTAGCATGAATTACTCCCTAGTTATGGATTCCTTTATGCTAATGATCTTTTGTTGCTTGATAATTACATAACCTTGCTTAAGGAAAATAATAAAATTTGTTTAGTAATAATATATAGTTTAATAGCTAAATTGGTTTTGTTGCTTTGCAACTTTACCATGATGAAAGATTGTATGAACAAATGTCTACCGCTTAGAAAATTTCCATCTTTACCATGATCATATCATAAACATCTCATTTATCATGCATATGCACTTCTACGTGTAGATCTCATTTCGGAAGGACCGGATCCTCAGTGGGTTTCTCCTGAGTGTGTGGATCCTTCTAGCTTTTCAGAATCTCCGGACTTCGCTGATCACCAAGGCAAGCCCCGGACATTAAACTTATCCTTGTATTTTTATAAAGTATTTATATCACTTTGAGTTAATATGATGCATTAAGTGAATAGGAGTTGAGTGAACCCTATTTGATGCATTACCAACCTTGATGATTTCCAATACTTAACCTGATACCTGCTTTTTATGAAAATGCTTAGTATGCTTAGCTCATGCTTCACTACTTCATTATAGTAGGTGCTTTAAAAATGGTTGCTATGTTATGGAAATGATGAATCTTGAGATAACATGATAACGATAGTCTTGCATCAAGAATGGAGTCTTGTTGTAGAAGGTTACTCAACATAGGACCTTATCGTTGTTGGCCTGCTGTGATTGAGACTTTTGAGTACAGCCCACATGCGGTGGTAAGCCTCGTCTATAGCTATTCCGATACTTGAGAACGGCCAACCGTGTACTGGGAGTGGAGAGTACCCTCGGGGCTTTGAGATAGTCGGGTTCGAGGTGTACTGTACTCTCGGGTGACGCTGGACCCGTTCTTGTATGGGAGGATCTATAGATAGGGTTGATATATGCAAGATTAAGTTCTACATATGTCGTGTGGTACTGAATCCCCAGCTGGGTTTAAATGATTCGAATCGCCTTGTTTCCTCGGATATGGAGCCTCAATCCACTGACCCGCACCGTAGTAATGAATGGGATCTTTATGGAATGAGAACGAAAGATGTGGTATGCTTATGAAAGTTTGAGAATCTTTGGATATTATAAAGCTAATCTTGGTTAAAACTTGAAAATAGGCTTTACTATTAGAAAGCTTTTATGCAAAAGAAATATTTTGATCTTGCTAAAGCCTTACCTTGAATCCCTATAGCTTCATACCTGAGTCTTCTCCTCTTTTCTAGACGGTTAAGTCTTGTTGAGTACTTTTGTACTCAAGGTTTGTTAACCTTTGTTGCAGGTGAGTTCATTGATCATCCTTTTGGTGGTCAATGTTTCTTCACTCTTGTGGAGGAGAGCGATAATGACTCTGATGTTTGACCTTGGGCAAGTAACAAAAATTTGTGTGTGTATATGTAATATGAAGTTCCGAATCTTTTATGTAATAAGTACTTATGGATTGTAAACTTTTAAACCTAAGTTTCGATCTATGTTATATACTCTTTCCGCTTTCTCTTACTCTGATTTATCTTATCTATAAACTGTTGTAATACTGTGATGCTTGATGAGGCAAATCCTGAAAAGAATGTAACGTGGATGATTCAGGTTTCCCGAGGACACCCGATAGATCTCTTGAGTCATTTGGAACTCATGCACGCCAATCAGAAGTCTTTAGGACAATGATGGGTGCATGTGGGCCACTTAATTCAGGAGGTTCTGCCACACTCCCCTTAATTAAAAGTCGTCTCCTTTATATAAAAATTTGCCAACTTAATATCCGTCTTACGAGAGTTCGAAACCCTTTTGTTTCTACAGATGGCCCGGTCTAAGCTGACTGCTCGCAAGGCCACCGGAGGAAGAGGAGTTCCGCGTCACCGCTTGGCCACCAAGCTGACCCGGAAGACGTTCTTGACCTACTTCGGGTTGCCGACTATCCTTTGGAGGATTCTGCAGGCCGTGGGCTATGAGGAGGGACAGGAGCCCAGGTACTCGTGGCAGAAGGAGATCTATGGGCAGGATTCGTTGGTCATGGTGAAGATCAAAGTCAAAGCTTTGCCTGCAAAGCCTCACTGGACAGGATGGACAGAGATCACCAGAGGCACATGTGCCAAGGATGGAGCTAACAGGGCAGCATACCTGGTGTTGAAGGATATCATCATGAAGGACCGAGAAAGCACTAGCAATGCGACCAGAGGGGGGGTGAATGGGAGCTCAAAAATTTCTCTCGAAATTTTGGTCAAATGTCCCAAAATCAACCCCGAGAAACTGCGACTGAAACCATGATGCCCACGACCCTTGGAAGAGGGTGGATGATCCCTAGGATCACAGCGAGGCACCACAAGAAGATAGCAAACCAAATGCCAAAAGCTCCGGCTCGAACACAACCCCAAAAATCAAGTCCCGAACGTAGATTGTCGGCTACGTCGAGAAACTCCTAAATACCTATGCTAACAAGTAGCAAAGATACCTAGAGAGGTTCCTTGGTCAACTCTAGGGCCAAACGAGAAATCTGGGAACCAAACCAACAAGCCAGGAGAGCAAACGCACTAAGCCGGAAGACACAGCCAAATCCCGGACTGTCCGCCGGTACGGTCCCGGACTGTCCGCGGTAGTGCCGGACTGTCCGCGGGCGAGTGGCGGACTGTCCGCCGGCAAAACTCGCCAAACAGCAAGGTTGCTGCAAAGTCCCTGGGCGTTCCCGGACTGTCCGCGGCTTTGAACTGCGGACTGTCCGCCATTCAAACAAAAGCCAAATCAGCCGAAGAACAGTGCCACTGGTCTGGCTCGTCCCCGACGCGCGGACTGTCCGCGCCCTGAGTGGCGGACTGTCCGCGGTCACTTCAGGGAGGGCGATTTTGATCGCCCTTCTCCCAAATCTTCTCCAAATTGATTCAAATCAAAATCCCACATTCCCAAACTTGGAGAGGATGATCACGGAGTAGTTAGGAGACTATCCCCAAGAAATCATCCGCTCAAATCGAGTCAATCACTGGGAAATCAAAAGGGGGGGAGGATGAACTGAAAAGCGCCATGAAAACGAAATCAACCCGATCTACTTGCTCGTAGGGAGATAGATGAATTCCTTTGGTGGAAATGATCTCCTTTCAAATACGAGCAAGTTGATTCAAACGGATTTCGCAAAGACGTAGTAGGGAGAGAGATCGAGTGACGGGAAAATCGCGGAGAAACGAAGAACGTGAAGAACACAAATCAAAACGCGAATCAACACATCGATCTGCAACCGTGTGGCTACCACACGCTACAACAGTGAGGTTACGGCCTCAATTCCTCAAAATCTCCAGTACACAGAGGTATGGTTCTCTGCGGATCTCAGCTAGCTACAGCAGGGGATTGGGAGAGCAGGAAACCCTAGAAGCAAAGAGCAAATGACTGAGATAGGAAGGGAGGAGGGTGTCTCCCTCTACTTATCCTAATTTCTAATTCCTACTCTACCCCTATCTAATTACAGAGCGAACCAGCTAAACCCTAAGGTTATTCTGGACCAACTCGGTGGTAGGTGTATCCGACGGCCACGCCCGCATAACTCGTAGCGTTTCCTCGACGCAACCTCCCAATTGCCGCCACGTGTCGCCCTCGCTCTGTACCCCCGGTTTTGTGGCCCAAACCGGGAAACCAGCCTTTTCCAGCCAACCCCCGGTTTTGAGGCCCAAACCGGGAAACCAGCCCACCAAGCATCTGAGTTTTTAGGCCAAACTCAGCAAACCCTCAGCGCCCAGGTTTTGAGGCCCAAACCTGGAAACCATCCTCAGCCCGAGTTTTGTGGCCAAACTCGGAAACCATCCGCACCCAGGTTTTGAGGCCCAAACCTGGAAACCGTCCACCCGATGGTTTTTGCCTGACTCTACCACCAAACCGATGTCGTAGATGGGATGCACCTCCCGTGCACCCCGTCCACCGACACGTGTCCCCAAGTCCATGACTCAGGCAACACATGACCGCACTTCTTCACTTGTCATTGTAACACTCTGGTGTTAAGCAAACTAAAACTTGACATGTCATCATATGCATTAGCATTTCACTTGAGTTGATAACCCAATTTTGCATTCACTAAAAACAAGTTTATTCTTTATGCTTGTGCTTAGTGGTAAGGAGTGTTTAAGTGAAACCCTAGTTTATGTTTTCTTATGTGTGAGTAATGCTTTTATGCTATATAGGGGTACTATGGTAATTTCTTATATAGTAGTTGAATTTTGGACCACATCTTGGTATTATGTCTCAAAGGTATATTTGGAACATGTTTCAAGTCACCATTGAGGTATAATTCAAATTTGGATTGGAATTCAATTAAGTAATGTTATTAATTCAAAAATCCTATTTTATCCCCTTTAATAGCAATCAAAATCTAAAAAGAATTTGAGTATGCTTCAAAAAGCAAAGTTGCTCCATTTTTGATAAGGATCAACTTTGATGTATAAAGTTTTTCAAGTTTTTATTCGAAATCAGAAGTAATGGTGAAAATACCTTTTTGCCCTAATTGTCCCCTTTTGATTTGCAAACCTTAATTCAAAATCTAAGCATATTCTGCATATGATGCAAAAATAAAAGATGTTCAGTATTGAATTCTAAACATTTGATATTTTAACATATTTTCAACTTATATTCAAAAATCTGAAGTAATTTCAAATAAACCGAAAGGGTATAAAGGAGAAGGGGGGATAAGTTTCTTTTCCCTGTTCATGGCGGTGGAGGCCGATCTTTGATCGGTGTTGCCGGCGCGATAGGCATCGATCTCTCCCGAAAGAGCTCGCAACCGTGTTCGTGGCGATGTCAAGCAGCTGCTGGCGCTCTCCCTCGCGTCGTGGCGTCTCCTCCTGCGCTCGCCATCGCCGTCTTGCCACCTAGGGCACCGACGGACTCACCTCCATCCAAATCCAAATTCACCGCACACCAACCATCCTCATCCAATTTGACCGCGACTATAACTCCCTTACCTCCTTGCGCATCTCCAGAGCCCATCCCTTTAACCTCTATTGCCTCAGAGAGCTCGAGCTCGCCGTTCTTCTTCCCGCCGGGCAAAAACGCCGCCGAGCTCGACCTCACCGTGGTCAGCCCAACCGGGCACTCCTCTACTCTTCCTGTCTTCTGTTTCCGTTTCACCTTGACTCCAGAGTGCTCATCGGCTCGGTGGTTTTCCTTTTGGTGCTCAGGTCTCACCGGAACATCGCTTGCCTCGCCGGAGTTCGCCGCTGCGAGCCACTGCTCCGTGGACCTTGTCTTCTCGTTCCTCCTCTGCTCGAACCAACTACATAGCCAGCATCAGGGTGAGCTACTGGAACTTCCTAGCCCCTCCGTTCTACTGCTACCGGCCTAGGTTCGCCGGAACAGTTTCGCCGCGATCCGGTCCGCCGCCGTGCGTGGCCAGACCTCTCTGGAGTGGTAGCGTTTGGGGTTAGAGGCTCTATCGGCCGCGGGTGACTCGCCGGTGCTGGTTCTCGCGTCCGTTAGGTCTCTACTGGCCGGAGTTGGCCGGCGTAAGGCTCGCCGGCGCTCGGTGCGCCGCCGTCCGTTCGGGCCAGGGTCGGGGACCTCCCGTTTGTAAAGACGACTTTTTACAGGGTGTTGGTTGCAAAGTCCATGACTCATTTAAATAGTGTCTTGGACTGCGGGTTGGTTCCTTAGAAGCCGAAGGGCTTTTCTGCAAAAGCGCCAGAGCGCGCGGGCGGGAGCCAGGCCGGGCCTGCTTCGCGTGCGTCGGGCCGCGCTGGACTGGGCCGAAAGCCCAGTTTGGGCTAGTTTGGAGTTTTTCTTTTTCCAGTTTTATGCACAGTAGCTATTTTGTTATTTTTGCTATAATTTTTCTATAGCTCTGTTAATTGTGAAATTTGACATGTAAGATGATAACATGTCTGTGCTAATATAAAAATTATAAACTTATGTTTTGAATAATTTTACTTTGACAATTAAATCTGCACTTTAATTAATAAATGCAACTTTGATGAATTATGAGATTTTCTGTGTTTCTCCAAAAATCATGAAATTTGACATGTGAGTTTATGTCACTAATATCTACCTTCCTTCATGATTAATTCAGCCTTGTTTGAATAAGTATGATTTATGTATAAATATAGGGCTAATTAAAATGACTTATAAAATAAAAGGAAATAGTTAATCCTTTGGATTTGTGTGACTTTTGGAATTGTTTGACAACCAGTGGAAAACTAGCATGATTTGCTCCCTGGTTATGGATTCCTTTTTGCAAATAAACTTTTGTTGCTTGTTAGCTACCTAACCTTGCTTAATAGAGATAATAATTTGCTTAGTAATAATATGTAGTTTAATAGCTAAATTGGTTTTGTTGCTTTGCAACTTTACCACAATGAAAGATTGTATGAATAAATGTCTACAGCTTAGAAAATTTCCATCTTTACCATGATCATGTCATAAGCATCTCATTGATCATGCATATGCACTTCTACGTGTAGATCTCGTTTCGGAAGGACCGGATCCTCAGTGGTTTCTCCTGAGAGTGTGGATCCTTCTAGCTTTTCAGAATCCCCGGACTTCGCTGATCAACAAGGCAAGCCTCGGACATTAAACCTATCCTTGTATTTTCATAAAGTTATTTATATCATTTGAGTTAATATGATGCATTAAGTGAATAGGAGTTGAGTGAACCCTATTTGATGCATTACCAACCTTGATGATTCCAATACTTAACCTTGATACCCGCTTTATGAAAATGCTTAGTATGCTTAGTTATGCTTCACTACTTCATAAAAGTAGGTGCTTTTAAAAATGGTTGCTATATTATGGAAATGATGAATCTTGAGATAACATGATAACGATAGTAACTTACATCAAGAATGGAGTCTTGTTTAAGGTTACTCAACATAGGACCTTATCGTTGTTGGCCTGCTGTGATTGAGAACCTTTGAGTAGAGCCCACATGCGGTGGTAAGCCTCGTCTATAGCTATTTCGATACTTGAGAACGGCCAACCGCGTACTGGGAGTGGAGAGTGGCGGGAGTAGCGTGTACCCTCGGGGCTATGAGATAGTCGGGTTCGAGGTGTACTGTACTCTCGGGTGACGCTGGACCCGTTCTTGTAGGGAGGACTATAGATAGGGTTGACATATGCAAGCTTAAGTTCTACTATGTCGTGTGGTACTGAATCCCCAGCTGGTTTAAACGATTCGAATCGCCGTGTTTTCCTCGGATATGGAGCCTCAATCCACTGACCCGCACCGTAGTAATGAAGGGAATCTTGATGAGATGAGAACGAAAGATGTGGTATGCTTATGAAGGTTTGAGAATCTTTGGATAGTTATAATAAGTTTAATCAAGTTTAATAGTTTAGTTTAAAAGCTTGCAAAAGAGTTTTACTCTTCGTAAGCTTTTAAAGTTGAGTTAAAACTTGAAAATAGGCTTTACTATTAGTAAGCTTTTATGCAAAAGAAATGTTTTGATCTTGCTAAAGCCTTACCTTGAATCCCTATAGCCTTCATACCTGAGTCTTCTTCTCTTTTCTAGACGGTTAAGTCTTGTTGAGTACTTTTGTACTCAGGGTTTGTTAACCTTTGTTGCAGGTGAGTTCATTGATCATCCTTTTGGTGGTCAATGTTTCTTCACTCTTGTGGAGGAGAGTGATAATGACTCTGATGTTTGACCTTGGGCAAGTAACAACATTTGTGTGGTATATGTAATATAAGTTCCGAACCTTTTATGTAATAAGTACTTATGGGTTGTAAACTTTAAAATCTAAGTTTCGATCTATGTTATATAATCTTTCCGCTTTACTCTGATTTATCTTATCTATAAAACTGTTGTAATACTGTGATGCTTGACCAGGGAATTCCTGAGAAGAATGTAACGTGGATGATTCGGGTTTCCCGAGGACACCCGACAGATCTCTTGAGTCATTTGGAACTCGTGCACGCCAATCAAAAGTCTTTAGGACAATGATGGGTGCATGTGGGCCACTTAATTCAGAGGTTCTGCCATAGCTGGTATCAGAGCAGGTTCCCTTAGAAAGTATAACAGTATTCATTTTTGAAATTTCAAAAGTTTTGAGTCAAACTAAATTTCGAATTAGTTTGAGTCCAAATTGCTTCTAAGACTTGTCTTATTCTTCTGACTTGCCTTAATTCATTCTTTAGACTTATCCTTCTATCTAAATGGATATGTTTTTAGTATAGTTATGGTGATATTTATATCTAAGAACAATACTTATAACATATAATATTGCCCTAATTATGAAAAGAAAGTTTATTCACTTTTATTATAAGTGACTACTTTAAAGTAATTATTTGTTGACGTATGTTTGTTCGTAAGTACGATTCATGCATCATGATTGATAACATATAATTAACTTTCCCTCTTAAAAGTTATTTCTAAATAGAGTTAATATATCTATCTAATTATAAAACTCTGTCTCTTAATCTTGGAACATATATAGTTCTAATATTCAAAATATAAATATTTTTAGCAGATGGTCCGTACCAAGCAGACTGCACGCAAGTGTACTGGACCACGAGGTGTTCCTCGACACGTTCTTGCCCCAAGAGATGATGAACCCGCAGATAGTGTGGGAAGCAACCAGCCAGTGGTTGCTTATGAAGAAGGTGAAGGAAGTAACAGTACCTCGTCACAACTTCAGGCGGAAGTAGACCGCCTGTACATGGAGTTGGCAAGGGCGAATGGAGAAAGGATGAGGGGTACCAGAGAGAAGGAAGAGTTACGTGAGCAGTTGCAATACCACCACGAGCAGCATCAAGAGTATGAGTGTAACTGGAGGAAGGCTGTCGAGCAGAGGAATCGGGCACGAACCCGAGTAGATGTAATGAGGGACAATCAGAACCTCATGCAGATCCATTCATGCTGACCTTCATAGGCAGGTGGAGGAGCTGACTGCACCACATTTGCAGCCAGACCTGCTACGCCACCTACTCCTGAAAATGAATCTGAGGTGGAATAAGAGAGAAGAAGATGAGGATTAGAGCCGGTGGGTTATGAAGTCTTATCTGGTGAAGAGTGATAGATCTAGAGGTTTTGAGTAGACATGAGATGTATCCTAGTGTGACCTTTCTGACTTTGTAACCTAGTTAGTCAGAAAACCTCTAGTATGGTCAGTTGTGCAAGATAGTGGTTTCAGTAGTCCTGCCAAGAGCGGACTTGTATGATAAATAAGTTGAGCATGGTATGCATGTTATGATGTATAAATATGAATGTTAATCAAAGTATGGTTTGTTTTAAACAGATGCCTGTTAACACTCGTGGTGCTAGTGCTTCCCATGGTGGGGATGATATCCCTAATGCACCACCAGTTCCACCCTCTTTGGCTGATGCAATTGCAGCATTGGTCAATGCAACAACTCTGTTAGCACAAAATCAGAATGGTGGTCAACGTGGTCGTGCCGTGCCGTAATAACAGGGAAGAGACAACATATGTTGATTTCACTGATACCCGTCCTCCAGTGTTCACTAAAGCTGATGAACCTCTTGAAGCTGATGATTGGCTCCGCACCATGGAACAAAAATTCAGTCTTATCAACTGCACTGAAGTCCAGAAGCCAGCTTTTGCAGCTCAGCAACTTCGAGGAGCCGCAGGGGTTTGGTGGGCAAATTTACTAGCTGTTCAACCAGCCGGCCACCGAATCACTTGGGCTGAATTCAAGGAGGCCTTCAGGGCTCATTATATTCCAGATGGGGTTATGAAGATGAAGCTTGAAGAGTTCTTAGCTCTCCGTCAGGGAGATGAGCCAGTTATGCAGTACATTGGGAAGTTTAATCATCTGTCCCAATATGCCTTTGACCAGGTCAACACTGATGAGAAGAAGAAGGCATGTTTCATGAGAGGATTGAATACAAAGCTTCAGTCTATGATGACAACTTGTGGTAATATGAATTATCATGAGACAGTGAATGTTGCTATAGCTAGTGAAGAAAAGAATCGCAAGCATAAGGAGGCTAAGAAAAAGAAGGGATTTGTGTCAGGGTCTGGATCATCTGGCGGCAACAAGAAGCGTCAGAGGCTCGTATATCATCCAGTCCAGCAGTTCCGCCCATCTTATCGTCCACCGTACCGTCCGCCTCAGCAGCAGAGAATTTCAGAGTACTTTGTGCAAGGCCTGCTATGCCTTTTAATGTTCAACGTCAGCAGAATGTTCCTGCTATTCGTCCACCAGTGCCACAAGCTACAAATTATCCATGTTACAATTGTGGAAAGGCTGGACATTTCTCTCGTGACTGTCCTTATCCAAGGCAGAATGTTCCCAATGCCAATGTACCAAGGCCAGCGGGAAATCAGCAAGCAAACCAGAACAAGGGAAATGCACAGAACAATCAGAAGGGTAAGGGTACTCAGAAAACAGGAAAGGTTTCCATACTCAGATAGAAGCTATTCCTGAAGGAGAACCTGTTATGCTTGGTATGTTCCCTGTTGCTCAACACCCAGCACTTACACTTTTTGATTCTGGTGCATCACATACTTTCATGAATAGAACATTTGCGGAAAAGCATAATATACCTATTGGTGAAACCAAAGATGAATTCTTTATACAGTCGCCTGGGGGTCGACTATGTACTAAGGAAATGGTACATCAGGTACCTATAGATCTGGGTGGAAATATATTTCCAACCTCCATGATAGTTTTAAAAGATCCAAGTATAGATGTGATCTTGGGTATGAACTGGATGAACCAAAGAGGTGCAGTGATAGACACCTTGAATAGAACCATCAAGCTCAACTTACCTAATAGCAAATCTCAACTTCTTGTCCATCTTCCTACTCTTAAGAGGGCAATTGAGCGAGTGTGTGCTACCTCTGTCAAGGAAATCCAAGACATTCCGGTGGTCTGTGAGTTTCCTGATGTGTTCCCAGAAGATTTACCTGGTCTGCCACCTGATCGTGATGTGGAGTTTGAAATAGAACTCAAACCAAGGAACTGCACCAATAGCCAGAAGAGCTTATAGAATGCCACCAAAAGAGTTAGCAGAGTTGAAAACTCAGTTGCAAGGTTTGATAGATAAAGGTTTCATTCGACCCAGTTCATCACCATGGGGTTGTCCAGCGATCTTTGTGAAGAAGAAGGACCATACCTTGAGGCTATGTGTTGATTATCGTCCCTTGATGATGAAGTGACAATCAAGAACAAGTATCCTTTGCCCCGTATTGATCTTCTCTTTGATCAACTTGCTGGTGCAAAGGTATTCTCGAAGAGATAGATTTGAGATCGGGGTATCATCAGATCAAGATCAAACCAGAAGATGTTCCGAAAACAGCATTCACTACCAGATATGGTCTATATGAATATCTAGTCATGTCTTTTGGTCTGACCAATGCCCCAGCACACTTCATGTATTTGATGAATTCAGTGTTTATGCCAGAGCTAGATAAGTTCGTGGTTGTGTTTATTGATGACATTCTCATCTATTCCAAAACCAAAGAAGAGCATGCAGAACATCTCAGGATAGTGTTGACTCGCCTGAGAGAACATCAGTTATATGCTAAATTCAGTAAATGTGAGTTCTGGATAGATGAAGTTCAATTCTTGGGTCATGTTCTGTCAGCTGAAGGTTGTTGCAGTAGATCCAAGCAAAGTCCAAGAAGTTCTTGACTGGAAGTCACCAACGTCAGTACATCAAGTTCGGAGTTTCTTAGGATTAGCAGGGTATTATCGTAGATTTATCCCTGACTTCTCCAAGATCTCTAAACCAATGACAACACTGTTAAAGAATGACACCAAGTTTGTATGGTCAACGGAATGTGAAGAAGCTTTTCAGACTTTGAAAAAGTTTTTGACAACTGCACCAGTATTAGCTCAGCCAGACATTGAAAAATCCTTTGATGTTTATTGTGATGCTTCAGGCAAAGGCATTGGTGTGTACTGATGCAAGAAGGCAGAGTTATTGCTTATGCTTCACGACAGCTTAAGCGGCACGAAGAACATTATCCAACACATGATCTAGAGTTGGCAGCTGTAGTCCATGCTCTGAAGATCTGGCGACATTATTTGTTGGGTAATATTTGTCACATATACACTGATCATAAAAGCTTGAAATACATCTTCACTCAGTCTGAGTTGAATATGCGTCAGAGAAGATGGTTAGAACTGATAAAAGATTATGATATTGAAGTGCACTATCACCCAGGTAAAGCCAATGTAGTGGCAGATGCACTCAGTCGAAAGAATCATTGCAATTGTCTGGAAGTCAAGCCGATAGATATTACCTTGTGCCATGAGTTTGAAAGGTTAAGCTTGAAATGATTCCACAAGGAAATCTTGCAAATGTGACCGTTCAATCATCCATTAAAGATCAGATCATTGCAGCCCAGAAGGAAAGCAAGGGTATGATCCATCTGAAAGAAAAGATTCACTCTGAGCAGAATTCCAATTTCAAAATAGATGAAGCTGGAGTGATTTGGTTTAAGGATCGGTTAGTGGTTCCAAAGGTTCCTGAACTCAGAAAGCAGATTCTTGATGAAGCTCATGCAACAAGATTTTCAGTACATCCAGGCAGTAATAAGATGTATCATGATCTGAAACAGAGATTCTGGTGGACTAAGATGAAACTTGAAATTGCTAGTTATGTAGCTAAATGTGATACTTGTCAGAAAGTGAAGGCAGTTCACCTTAGGTCTGCTGGAGAATTGCAACCATTGCCAATTCCATCTTGGAAGTGGGATGACATTAGTATGGACTTTATAGTGGGTCTGCCCAGAACATCAAAAGGGTTTGATTCCATATGGGTCATTGTTGATCGTCTGACCAAATCAGCTCATTTCATATCTGTTAAAACAGCATATCCAGCATCTACCTATGCCAAGATATATTTGACAGAATTGTAAGTCTGCATGGCATTCCAAAGACTATCGTGTCTGATAGAGGGACACAGTTTGTCAATGTTTTCTGGAGGCATTACATGAGTCTTTGGGTACCAAGCTTTTGCATAGTACAGCGTATCATCCACAGACTGGGGGTCAAACTGAAAGAGTTAATCAGATCTTAGAAGATATGTTAAGATCCTGTGTACTCAATTATTCAGAGAAATGGGATGAATGTTTGCCTTTAGCAGAGTTCTCTTACAATAATAGTTATCAAGAGAGCATTAAGATGGCACCATTTGAAGCTCTGTATGGCAGAAGATGCAGAACACCGTTAAGTTGGTCTGAACCTGGAGAACGTAGTCTCTTTGGAGTTGACTTAGTTAAAGAAGCTGAAGAAAAAGTCAGATTGATTCGAGAGAACATGAAAGAAAGCACAATCCAGGCAAAAGAGTTATGCTGATAAGAGACGACGGTCTCTTACCTTTAAAGTTGGTGATTATGTCTATCTCAAGGTATCACCAATGAAAGGAGTTACTCGATTTGGAATCAAAGGAAAGTTGGCACACGATATATAGGTCCCTATCAGATTCTTAAAAGATGTGGAAAGGTGGCATATCAACTTGATTTACCGCCACAGCTATCATTAGTTCATAATGTGTTCCATGTCTCTCAGTTAAAGAAATGTCTTCAAGTGCCTGATCATGTCATTCATGTTGAAGAGATTGAGTTAGAGCCTGATCTGACATACTCAGAGTATCCTATCAAGATTCTTGACCAGAAAGATCGAGTCACTCGAAAAAGAACTGTCAAGTTCTACAAGGTTCAATGGAATCAACATACGGAAGAAGAAGCCACGTGGGAGTCAGAAGAGTTTCTCTTAGAAAGTTTTCCTGAGTTTCTTTCTTCTGTATAGTCCTTATAATCTGTTATATGATGACTTATCCCCTGCTTTATGTAAAGGTTAGTAATGGAAGTGCCTGACACATTTCCTTTTCCATTAGTTAGCCTACAGGTTAAATCTCGGGACGAGATTTCTTAAGGGGGAAAGAGCTGTAACACTCTGGTGTTAAGCAACTAAAACTTGACATGTCATCATATGCACTAGCATTTCATTTGAGTTGATAACCCAATTTGCATTCACTAAAAACAAGTTTATTCATCATGCTTGTGCTTAGTTGATAAGGAGTGTTTAAGTTGAAACCCTAGTTGAGTTTTCTTAGTGTGATAATGCTTTTATGGCTATTAAGGGTATTATGGTAATTTCTAATATAGTAATGAAATTTTACCAATCTTGGTATTATGTCTCAAAGGTGTATTTGGAACATGTTTCAAGTCACCATTGAGGTATAATTCAAATTTGGTTGGAATTCAATTAAGTAATGTTATTAATTCAAAATCCTATTTTATCCCCTTTATTAGTAATCAAAATCTAAAAAGAATTTGAGTATGCTTCAAAAAGCAAAGTTGCTCCATTTTTGATAAGGATCAACTTTGATGTATAAAGTTTTTCAAGTTTTCATTTGAAATCAGAAGTAATTGTGAAAATACCCTTTTGCCCTTTTTGTCCCCTTTTGATTTGCAAACCCTAATTCAAAATCTAAGCATATTCTGCATATGTTGCAAAAATAAAAGATGTTCAGTTTTGAATTCTGAGCATTTGATATTTTAACATATTTTCAACTTATATTCAAAAATTGAAGTAATTTCAATTTTTCCGAAAGGGTATAAAGGAGAAGGGGGGGATAAGTTCTTTCCTGTTCATGGCGGTGGAGCCGAGGTTTTGACGGTGACTGCCCGCGCGAAGGGCGTCGACCTCTCCGAATGAGCGCGCAACCGAGTTCGTGGCAAAGTCAAGCAGCTGCTGGCGCTCTCCCTCGCGTCGTGGCGCCTTCTCCTGAGCTCGCCGTCGCCATTTCGCCACCAGGGCACCGACGGACTCACCTCTATCCAAATCCCAATTCACCGCAAATCGAGCATTCTCATCCAAATTGACCGCGGTTATAACCTCCTACCTCCTTGCGCATCTCCAGAACCCATCCTTTCGACTCTACTGCCTCAGAGAGCTCGAGCTCGCCGTTTCTTCTTCCCGCCGCAAAAATCGCCGCCGAGCTCGACCTCACCGTGGTCAGCCAACCGGGCACTCCTCTACTCTCTCTGTCTCCTGTTTCCGTTTCACCTTGACTCCAGGTTGCTCATCGGCTTGGTGGTTTTCTTTTTGGTGCTCAGGTCTCGCCGGAACATCGCTTCTTCGCCGGAGCTCGCCGCGCGCCACTGCTCCGTGGACTCCTCTCTTCTCCGTGCATCCTCCGTTCGAACCAACTACACAGGCAGCATCAGGGTGAGCTACTGGAGCTTCCTAGCCCCTCCGTTCTTCTGTTGCTAGCCTAGGTTCGCCGGAAACGCTCTCGCCGCGGTTCGGTCCGCCGCCGTGCGTGGCCAGACCTCACCGGAGCGGTAGCGTTTAGGGTTAGAGGCTCTATCGGCCGGGTGACTGCCGGTGCTTGTGCTCGCGTCCGTTAGGTCTCTACTGGCCGGAGTTGGCCGGCGTAAGGCTCGCCGGCGCTCGGTGCGCCGCCGTCCGCTCGGGCCATGGTCGGGGACCTCCTGGTTGCGAAGACGATAAGTATCAGGGTGTTGGTTGCAAAGTCCGTGACTCAGTTAAATAGTGTCTTGGACTGCGGGTTAGTTTCGTTTAAGCCGAAGGGCTTTTCTGCAAAGCAGAGCGCGGCGCGCGCGGGAGCCAGGCCGGGCCGGCTTTTCGCGTGCGTTGGGCCGCGCTGGAGCGGGCCGAAAGCCCAGTTTGGGCTAGAATGGAGTTTTTCTTTTTATGGCTTTATGCACAGTAGCTAGTTTTGTTATTTTTGCTATAATTTTTCTATAGCTCTGTTAATCATGAAATTTGACATGTAAGATGATAGCATGTCTGTGCTAATATAAAATTATAAAACTTGTGTTTTGAGTAATTTTACTATGCAATAAATCTGTGCTTTAATTAATAAATGCAACTTTGATGAATTATGTGATTTTCTGTGTTTCTCCAAAAATCATGAAATTTGACATGTGAGTTTATGTCACTGATATCTACCTTCATGTTTAATTTCAGCTCTGTTTGAATAAGTATGATTTGTTTATAAATAAAGGGCTATTTAAAATGACTTATAAAATAAATAGAATTTGTTAATCCCTTTAGGTTTGTGTGATTTTTGGATTTGTTTGACAACCAAGGAACACTAGCATGATTTGCTCCCTGGTTATGGATTCCTTTATGCTAAATGATCTTTTGTTGCTTGTTAGTTACATAACCTTGCTTAATAAAGATAATAAAATTTGTTTAGATAATATATAGTTTAATAGCTAAGTTGGTTTTGTTGGTTTGCAACTTTACCGTGATGAAAGATTGTTTGAATAAATGTCTACAGCTTAGAAAATTTCCATCTTTACCATGATCATGTCATAAGCATCTCATTGATCATGCATATGCACTTCTACGTGTAGATCTCGTTTCGGAAGGACCGGATCCTCAGTGGGTTTCTCCTGAGTGTGTGGATCCTTCTATTTTTTCAGAATCTCCGGACTTCGCTAATCAACAAGGCAAGCCCCGGACATTAAACCTATCCTTGTATTTTTATAAAGTTATTTATATCACTTGAGTTAATATGATGCATTAAGTGAATAGGAGTTGAGTGAACCCTATTTGATGCATTACCAACCTTGATGATTCCAATACTTAACCTTGATACCCGTTTTATGAAAATGCTTAGTATGCTTAGCCATGCTTTACTACTATAATAGTAGGTGCTTTTAAAAATGGTTGCTATGTTATGGAAATCATGAATCTTGAGATAATGATAACGATAGTAACTTACATCAAGAATGGAGTCTTGTTGTAAGGTTACTCAACATAGGACCTTATCGTTGTTGGCCTGCTGTGATTGAGACCTTTGAGTACAGCCCACATGCGGTGGTAAGCCTCGTCTATAGCTATTCCGATACTTGAGAACGGATAACCGCGTACTGGGAGTGGAGAGATGGCGGGAGTAGCGTGTACCCTCGGGGCTATGAGATAGTCGGGTTCGAGGTGTACTGTACTCTCGGGTGACGCTGGACCCGTTCTTGTATGGGAGGATCTATAGATAGGGTTGACATATGCAAGATTAAGTTCTACATATGTCGTGTGGTACTGAATCCCCAGCTGGGTTTAAACGATTCGAATCGCCGTGTTTCCTCGGATATGGAGCCTCAATCCACTGACCCGCACCGTAGTAATGAATTGGATCTTTTTGAAATGAGAACGAAAGATGTGGTATGCTTATGAAAGTTTGAGAATCTTTGGATAGTTATAAAGTTTAATCTTGAGTTAAAACTTGAAATAGGCTTTACTATTAGTAAGCTTTTATGCAAAAGAAATGTTTTGATCTTGCTAAAGCCTTACCTTGAATCCCTATAGCCTTCATACCTGAGTCTTCTCCTCTTTTCTAGACGGTTAAGTCTTGTTGAGTACTTTTGTACTCAGGGTTGTTAACCTTTGTTGCAGGTGAGTTCATTGATCATCCTTTTGGTGGTCAATGTTTCTTCACTCTTGTGGAGGAGAGTGATAATGACTCTGATGTTTGACCTTGGGCAAGTAACAAAATTTGTGTGGTATATGTAATATGAAGTTCCGAACCTTTTATGTAATAAGTACTTATGGGTTGTAAACTTTAAACTAAGTTTCGATCTATGTTATATACTCTTTCCGCTTTACTCTGATTTATCTTATCTATAAAACTGTTGTAATACTGTGATGCTTGACGAGGGAATTCCTGAGAAGAATGTAACGTGGATGATTCGGGTTTCCCGAGGACACCCGACAGATCTCTTGAGTCATTTGGAACTCGTGCACGCCAATCAGAAGTCTTTAGGACAATGATGGGTGCATGTGGGCCACTTAATTCAGGAGGTTCTGCCACAGCTGGTATCAGAGCAGGTTCCCTTAGAAAGTATAACAGTATTCATTTTTGAAAACTTCAAAAGTTTCGAGTCAAACTAAATTTCAAATTAGTTTGAGTCCAAATTGCTTCTAAGACTTGTCTTATTCTTCTGACTTGCCTTAATTCATTCTTTAGACTTATCCTTCTATCTAAATGGTATGTTTTTAGTATAGTTATGGTGATATTTATATCTAAGGAACAATACTTATAACAATATAATATTGCCCTAATTGTGAAAAGGAAGTTTATTCACTTTTATTATAAGTGACTACTTTAAAGTAATTATTTGTTTGATGTGTGTTTGTTCGTAAGTACGATTCATGCATCATGATTGATAACATATAATTAACTTTCCCTCTTAGAAGTTATATCTAAATAGAGTCTATATATCTATCTAATTATAAAACTCTGTCTCTTAATCTTGGAACATATATAGTTCTAATATTCAAAATATAAATATTTTAGCAGATGGTCCGTACCAAACAGACTGCACGCAAGTGTACCGGACCTCGAGGTGTTCCTCGACACGTTCTTGCCCCAAGAGATGATGAACCCGCAATAGTGTGGGAAGCAACCAGCCAGTGGTTGCTTATGAAGAAGGTGAAGGAAGTAACAGTGCCTCGTCACAACTTCAGGCGGAAGTAGACCGCCTGTACATGGAGTTGGCAAGGGCAAATGGAGAAAGGATGAGGGGCACCAGAGAGAAGGAAGAGTTACGTGAGCAGTTGCAATACCACCACGAGCAGCATCAAGAGTATGAGTGTAAGTGGAGGAAGGCCGTCGAACAGAGGAATCGGGCACGAACCCGAGTAGATGTAATGAGGGACAATCAGAACCTCATGCAGATCCATCATGCTGACCTACATAGGCAGGTGGAGGAGCTGACTGCACAGTTGCAGCCAGAACCTGCTACGCCACCTACTCCTGAGACGGAATCTGAGGTGGAAGCAGAGGAAGAAGATGAGAGTTAGAGCGGTGGAGTATGAAGTCTTATCTGGGGAAGAGTGATAGATCTAGAGGTTGAGTAACATGAGATGTATCAGTGTGACCTTCTGACTTTGTAACCTAGTTAGTCAGAAAACCTCTAGTATGGTCAGTTGTGCAAGATAGTGGTTTCAGTAGTCCTGCCCAAGAGCGGACTTGTATGATAAATAAGTTGAGCATGGTATGCATGTTATGATGTATAAATATGAATGTTAATCAAAGTATGGTTTGTTTTAAACAGATGCCTGTTAACACTCGTGGCGCTAGTGCTTCCCATGGTGGGGATGATATCCCTAATGCACCACCAGTTCCACCCTCTTTGGCTGATGCAATTGCAGCATTGGTCAATGCAACAACTCTGTTAGCACAAAATCAGAATGGTGGTCAACGTGGTCGTGGCCGTAATAACAGGGAAGAGACAACATATGTTGATTTCACTGATACCCGTCCTCCAGTGTTCACTAAAGCTGATGAACCTCTTGAAGCTGATGATTGGCTCCGCACCATGGAACAAAAATTCAGTCTTATCAACTGCACTGAAGGTCAAGCCAGTTTTGCAGCTCAACAACTTCGAGGAGCCGCAGGGGTTTGGTGGGCAAATTTACTAGCTGTTCAACCAGCCGGCCACCGAATCACTTGGGCTGAATTCAAGGAGGCCTTCAGGGCTCATTATATTCCAGATGGAGTTATGAAGATGAAGCTTGAAGAGTTCTTAGCTCTCCGTCAGGGAAATGAGCCAGTTATGCAGTACATTGGGAAATTTAATCATCTGTCCCAATATGCCTTTGACCAAGTCAACACTGATGAGAAGAAGAAGTCATGTTTCATGAGAGGATTGAATACAAAGCTTCAGTCTATGATGACAACTTGTGGCAATATGAATTATCATGAGACAGTGAATGTTGCTATAGCTAGTGAAGAAAAGAATCGCAAGCATAAGGAGGCTAAGAAGAAGAAGGGATTTGTGTCAGGGCCTGGATCATCTGGCGGCAACAAGAAGCGTCAGAGGCTCGTATATCATCCAGTCCAGCAGTTCCGCCCATCTTATCGTCCACCGTACCGTCCGCCTCAGCAGCAGAATCTTCAGGGTACTTTTGCAAGGCCTGCTATGCCTTTCAATGTTCAACGTCAGCGAATGTTCCTGCTATTCGTCCACCAGTGCCACAAGCTACAATTATCCATGCTACAATTGTGGAAAGGTTGGACATTTCTCTCGTGACTGTCCTTATCCAAGGCAGAATGTTCCCAATGCCAATGTGCCAAGGCCAGCGGGAAATCAGCAAGCAAACCAGAACAAGGGAAATGCACAGAATAATCAGAAGGGTAAGGGTACTCAGAAAACAGGAAAGGTTTTCCATACGCAGATAGAAGCTATTCCTGAAGGAGAACCTGTTATGCTTGGTATGTTCCCTGTTGCTCAACACCCAGCACTTACACTTTTTGATTCTGGTGCATCACATACTTTCATGAATAGAACATTTGCGGAGAAGCATAATATACCTATTGGTGAAACCAAAGATAAATTCTTTATACAGTCACCTGGGGGTCGACTATGTACTAAGGAAATGGTACATCAGGTACCTATAGATCTGGGTGGAAATATATTTCCAACCTCCATGATAGTTTTAAAAGATCCAAGTATAGATGTGATCTTGGGTATGAACTGGATGAACCAAAGAGGTGCAGTGATAGACACCTTGAATAGAACCATCAAGCTCAACTTACCTAATAGCAAATCTCAACTTCTTGTCCATCTTCCTACTCTTAAGAGGGCAATTGAGCGAGTGTGTGCTACCTCTGTCAAAGAAATCCAAGACATTCCGGTGGTCTGTGAGTTTCCTGATGTGTTCCCAGAAGATTTACCTGGTCTGCCACCTGATCGTGATGTGGAGTTTGAAATAGAACTCAAACCAGGAACTGCACCAATAGCCAGAAGAGCTTATAGAATGCCACCAAAAGAGTTAGCAGAGTTGAAAACTCAGTTGCAAGGTTTGATAGATAAAGGTTTCATTCGACCCAGTTCATCACCATGGGGTTGTCCAGCGATCTTTGTGAAAAAGAAGGACCACACCTTGAGGCTATGTGTTGATTATCGTCCCTTGAATGAAGTGACAATCAAGAAAAGTATCCTTTGCCCCGAATTGATCTTCTCTTTGATCAACTTGCTGGTGCGAAGGTATTCTCGAAGATAGATTTGAGATCGGGGTATCATCAGATCAAGATCAAACCAGAAGATGTTCAAAAACAGCATTCACTACCAGATATGGTCTATATGAATATCTAGTCATGTCTTTTGGTCTGACCAATGCCCCAGCACACTTCATGTATTTGATGAATTCAGTGTTCATGCCAGAGCTAGATAAGTTCGTGGTTGTGTTTATTGATGACATTCTAATCTATTCCAAAACCAAAGAAGAGCATGCAGAACATCTCAGGATAGTGTTGACTCGCCTGAGAGAACATCAGTTATATGCTAAATTTAGTAAATGTGAGTTCTGGATAGACAAAGTTCAATTCTTGGGTCATGTTCTGTCAGCTGAAGGTGTTGCAGTAGATCCAAGCAAAGTCCAAGAAGTTCTTGACTGGAAGTCACCAGCGTCAGTACATCAAGTTCGGAGTTTCTTAGGATTAGCAGGGTATTATCGTAGATTTATCCCTGACTTCTCCAAGATCTCTAAACCAATGACAACACTGTTAAAGAATGACACCAAGTTTGTATGGTCAACGGAATGTGAAGAAGCTTTTCAGACTTTGAAAAAGTTTTTGACAACTGCACCAGTATTAGCTCAGCCAGACATTGAAAAATCCTTTGATGTTTATTGTGATGCTTCAGGCAAAGGCATTGGGTGTGTACTGATGCAAGAAGGCAGAGTTATTGCCTATGCTTCACGACAGCTTAAGCGGCACGAAGAACATTATCCAACACATGATCTAGAGTTGGCAGCTGTAGTCCATGCTCTGAAGATCTGGCGACATTATTTGTTGGGTAATACTTGTCACATATACACTGATCATAAAAGCTTGAAATACATCTTCACTCAGTCTGAGTTGAATATGCGTCAGAGAAGATGGTTAGAACTGATAAAAGATTATGATATTGAAGTGCACTATCACCCAGGTAAAGCCAATGTAGTGGCAGATGCACTCAGTCGAAAGATCATTGCAATTGTCTAGAAGTCAAGCCGATAGATATTACCTTGTGCCATGAGTTTGAAAGGCTAAGTCTTGAAATGATTCCACAAGGAAATCTTGCAAATGTGACCGTTCAATCATCCATTAAAGATCAGATCATTGCAGCCCAGAAGGAAAGCAAGGGTATGATCCATCTGAAAGAAAAGATTCACTCTGAGCAGAATTCCAATTTCAAAATAGATGAAGCTGGAGTAATTTGGTTTAAGGATCGGTTAGTGGTTCCAAAGGTTCCTGAGCTCAAAAAGCAGATTCTTGATGAAGCTCATGCAACAAGATTTTCAGTACATCCAGGCAGTAATAAGATGTATCATGATCTGAAACAGAGATTCTGGTGGACTAAGATGAAACTTGAAATTGCTAGTTATATAGCTAAATGTGATACTTGTCAGAAAGTGAAGGCAGTTCACCTTAGGTCTGCTGGAGAATTGCAACCATTGCCAATTCCATCTTGGAAGTGGGATGACATTAGTATGGACTTTATAGTGGGTCTGCCCAGAACATCAAAAGGGTTTGATTCCATATGGGTCATTGTTGATCGTCTGACTAAATCAGCTCATTTCATATCTGTTAAAACAGCATATCCAGCATCTACCTATGCCAAGATATATTTGATAGAATTGTAAGTCTGCATGGCATTCCAAAAACTATCGTGTCTGATAGAGGGACACAGTTTGTCAATGTTTTCTGGAGGCACTTACATGAGTCTTTGGGTACCAAGCTTTTGCATAGTACAGCGTATCATCCACAGACCGGGGGTCAAACTGAAAGAGTTAATCAGATCTTAGAAGATATGTTAAGATCCTGTGTACTCAATTATTCAGAGAAATGGGATGAATGTTTGCCTTTAGCAGAGTTCTCTTACAATAATAGTTATCAAGAGAGCATTAAGATGGCACCATTTGAAGCTCTGTATGGCAGAAGATGCAGAACACCGTTAAGTTGGTCTGAACCTGGAAAACGTAGTCTCTTTGGAGTTGACTTAGTTGAAGAAGCGGAAGAAAAAGTCAGATTGATTCGAGAAAACATGAAGAAAGCACAATCCAGGCAAAAGAGTTATGCGATAAGAGACGACGGTCTCTTACCTTTAAGTTGGTGATTATGTCTATCTCAAGGTATCACCAATGAAAGGAGTTACTCGATTTGGAATCAAAGGAAAGTTGGCACCTCGATATATAGGTCCCTATCAGATTCTTAAAAGATGTGGAAAGTGGCATATCAACTTGATTTACACCACAAACTATCATTAGTTCATAATGTGTTCCATGTCTCTCAGTTAAAGAAATGTCTTCAAGTGCCTGATCATGTCATTCATGTTGAAGAGATTGAGTTAGAGCCTGATCTGACATACTCAGAGTATCCTATCAAGATTCTTGACCAGAAAGATCGAGTCACTCGGGAAAAGAACTGTCAAGTTCTACAAAGGTTCAATGGAATCAACATACTGAAGATGAAGCCACGTGGGAGTCAGAAGAGTTTCTCTTAGAAAGTTTTCCTGAGTTTCTTTCTTCTGTATAGTCCTTATAATCTGTTATATGATGACCTATCCCCTGCTTTATGTAAAGGTTAGTAATGGAAGTGTCTGACACATTTCCTTTTCCATTAGTTAGCCTACAGGTTAAATCTCGGGACGAGATTTCTTTAAGGGGGAAGAGCTGTAACACTCTGGTGTTAAGCAGACTAAAACCTGACATGTCATCATAAGCACTGGCATTTCACTTGAGTTGATAACCCAATTTTGCATTCACTAAAAAAATTTTATTTTTATATGCTTGTGCTTAGTGATAAGGAGTGTTTAAGTTGAAACCCTAGTTTATGTTTTCTTGTTGTGATTAATGCTTTTATGCTATATAAGGGTATTATGGTAATTTCTTATATAGTAATTGAATTTTGGACCACATCTTGGTATTATGTCTCAAAGGTGTATTTGGAACATGTTTCAAGTCACCATTGAGGTATAATTCAAATTTGGTTGGAAATTCAATTAAGTAATTTTATTAATTTAAAAAATCCTATTTTATCCCCTTTAATAGCAATCAAAATCTAAAAAGAATTTGAGTATGCTTCAAAAAGCAAAGTTGCTCCATTTTTTATAAGGATCAACTTTGATGTATAAAGTTTTTCAAGTTCTTATTCGAAATCAGAAGTAATGGTGAAAATACCTTTTGCCCTTTTTGTCCCCTTTTGATTTGCAAACCCTAATTCAAAATCTAAGCATATTCTGCATATGTTGCAAAAATAAAAAAGTTCAGTATTGAATTCTGAACATTTGATATTTTAACATATTTTCAACTTATATTCAAAAATCTGAAGTAATTTCAAATTTTCCGAAAGGGTATAAAGGAGAAGGGGGGGATAAGTTTCTTTTCCCTGTTCATGGCGGTGGCAGCCGATCTTTGATCGGCAACACCAGCGCGTAGGGCGTCGATCTCTCTCGAATGAGCGCGCCACTGATCCGTGGCGCCAAGCAGCAGCTGCTGGCGCTCTCCCTCGCGTCGTGGCGCCTTCTCCGAGCTCGCCGTCGCGCCCAGTTCGCCACGGGCACCTCCGGACTCCTCCTCCATCCAAATTCCCTTCACCCGACCCCAACGTTCTCATCCAAATTGACCGCGGTATAACTTCTATTCTCTTGCCACCTCTAGCCCATCCTTTCATCTCCACTCCTCTCTTGCTCTACTGCCTCAGAGAGCTCGAGCTCGCCGTTTTTCTTCCCGCCGGGCGAAATCGCCGCCGAGCTCGACCTCACCGTGGTCAGCCCAACCGGGCACTCCTCTACTCTCCTGTCTTGTGTTTCTATTTCACCTTGACCCCAGGTTACTCATCGGCTTGGTGGTTTTCCATTTGGTGCTCAGGTCTCGCCGGAACATCGCTTGCTTCGCCGGAGTTCGCCGCTGCAAGCCACTGCTCCGTGGACTTCTCTTCTCCCGTTCATCCTCCGCTTGAACCAGCTACATAGCCAGCATCAGGGTGAGCTACTGGAACTTCCTAGCCCCTCCGTTCTACTGCTACCAGCCTAGGTTCGCCGGAACAGCTCCGCCGCGGTTCGGTCCGCCGCCGTGCGTGGCCAGACCTCACCGGGCAGTAGCGTTTAGGGTTAGAGGCTCTATCGGCCGCGGGTGACCTGCCGGTGTTGATGCTCGCGTCCGTTAGGTCTCTACTGGCCGGAGTTGGCCGGCGTAAGGCTCGCCGCGCTCGGTGCGCCGCCGTCCGCTCGGCCAGGGGGGACTCGACCTAGCGTTTGTAAAGACGATAGTTCAGGGTGTTGGTTGCAAAGTCCGTGACTCAGTGAATAGCGCTCTGGACTGCGGGTTAGTTTCGTTTAAGAGCCGAAGGGCTTTTCTGCAAAAGCGCCGAGGCGCGCGGGCGGGAGCCAGGCCGGGCTGTTTTCGCGTGCGCTGGGCCGCGCCGGACGGGCCGAAAGCCCAGTTTGGGCTAGAATTGGAGTTTTTCTTTTTATGGCTTTATGCACAGTAGCTAGTTTTGTTATTTTTGCTATAATTTTTCTATAGCTCTGTTAATTGTGAAATTTGACATGTAGATAATAACATGTCTGTGCTAATATAAAAATTATAAAACTTGTGTTTTGAGTAATTTTACTATGACAATTAAATCTGCACTTTAATTAATAAATGCAACTTTGATGAATTATGTGATTTTCTGTGTTTCTCCAAAAATCATGAATTTGACATGTGAGTTTATGTGTCACTGATATCTACCTTCATGATTAATTTCAGCTCTGTTTGAATAAGTATGATTTGTGTATAAATAAAGGCTAATTTAAAATGACTTATAAAATAAAAGAATTTGTTAATCCTTAGATTTGTGTGACTTTTGGAATTGTTTGACAACCAGTGAAAACTAGCATGATTTGCTCCCTGGTTATGGATTCCTTTATGCTAATGACCTTTTGTTGCTTGATAGTTACCTAACCTTGCTTAATAGAGATAATAAAATTTGCTTAGTAATAATATATAGTTTAATAGCTAATTTGGTTTTGTTGATTTGCAACTTTACCGTGATAAAGATTGTACGAATAAATGTCTACAGCTTAGAAAATTTCCATCTTTACCATGATCATGTCATAAGCATCTCATTGATCATGCATATGCACTTCTACGTGTAGATCTCGTTTCGGAAGGACCGGATCCTCAGTGGGTTTCTCCTGAGTGTGTGGATCCTTCTGCTTTTTCAGAATCTCCGGACTTCGCTGATCACAAGGCAAGCCCCGGACATTAAACCTATCCTTGTATTTTTATAAAGTTATTTATATCATTGAGTTAATATGATGCATTAAGTGAATAGGAGTTGAGTGAACCCTATTTGATGCATTACCAACCTTGATGATTCCAATACTTAACCTTGATACCGTTTTATGAAAATGCTTAGTATGCTTAGCCATGCTTTACTACTTCATATAGTAGGTGCTTTTTAAAATGGTTGCTATGTTATGGAATCATGAATCTTGAGATAACATGATAACGATAGTAACTTACATCAAGAATGGAGTCTTGTTGTAAGTGTTACTCAACATAGGACCTTATCGTTGTTGGCCTGCTGTGATTGAGACCTTTGAGTACAGCCCACATGCGGTGGTAAGCCTCGTCTATAGCTATTCCGATACTTGAGAACGGCCAACCGCGTACTGGGGGGAGTGGAGAGATGGCCGGAGTAGCGTGTACCCTCGGGGCTATGAGATAGTCGGGTTCGAGGTGTACTGTACTCTCGGGTGACGCTGGACCCGTTCTTGTATGGGAGGATCTATAGATAGGGTTGACATATGCAAGATTAAGTTCTACATATGTCGTGTGGTACTGAATCCCCAGCTGGGTTTAAACGATTCGAATCGCCGTGTTTCCTCGGATATGGAGCCTCAATCCACTGACCCACACCGTAGTAATGAATGGGATCTTGATGAAATGAGAACGAAAGATGTGGTATGCTTATGAAAGTTTGAGAATCTTTGGATAGTTATAAAGTTTAATCTTGAGTTAAAACTTGAAATAGGCTTTATTATTAGTAAGCTTTTATGCAAAAGAAATGTTTTGATCTTGCTAAAGCCTTACCTTGAATCCCTATAGCCTTCATACCTGAGTCTTCTCCTCTTTTCTAGACGGTTAAGTCTTGTTGAGTACTTTTGTACTCAAGGTTTGTTAACCTTTGTTGCAGGTGAGTTCATTGATCATCCTTTTGGTGGTCAATGTTTCTTCACTCTTGTGGAGGAGGAGAGTGATAATGACTCTGATGTTTGACCTTGGGCAAGTAACAAAAATGTGTGGTATATGTAATATGAAGTTCCGAACCTTTTATGTATAAGTACTTATGGTTGTAAACTTTTAAACCTAAGTTTCAATCTATGTTATATACTCTTTCCGCTTTACTCTGATTTATCTTATCTATAAAACTGTTGTAATACTGTGATGCTTGATGAGGGAATTCCTGGAAAGAATGTAACGTGGATGATTCGGGTTTCCCGAGGACACCCGACAGATCTCTTGAGTCATTTGGAACTCATGCACGCCAATCAGAAGTCTTTAGGACAATGATGGGTGCATGTGGGCCACTTAATTCAGGAGGTTCTGCCACAGCTGGTATCAGAGCAGGTCCCTAGAAAGTATAACAGTATACATTTTTGAAAACTTCAAAAGTTGTGAGTCAAACTAAATTCGAATTGGTTGAGTCCAAATTGCTTCTAAGACTTGTCTTATCTCTGACTTGCCTTAATTCATTCTTAGACTATCCTTCCATCTAAATGGATACGTTTTTAATATAGTTATGGTGATAATTTAATCTAAGGAACAATACTTATAACAATATAATATTGCCCTCCTATTGTGAAAAGAAAGTTATTCACTTTATTATAAGTGACTACTTTAAAGTAATTATTTGTTTGATGTGTGTTTGTTCGTAAGTACGATTCATGCATCATGATTGGTAACATATAATTAACTTTCCCTCTTAGAAGTTTATCTAAATAGAGTTAATATCTATATTTAATTAAAAACTCTGTCTCTTAATCTTGGAACATATATAGTTCTAATATTCAAAATATAAATATTTTAGCAGATGGTCCGTACCAAGCAGACTGCACGCAAGTGTACCGGACCTCGAGGTGTTCCTCGACACGTTCTTGCCCCAAGAGATGATGAACCGCAGATAGTGTGGGAAGCAACCAGCCATGGTTGCTTATGAAGAAGGTGAAGGAAGTAACAGTGCCTCGTCACAACTTCAGGCGGAAGTAGACCGCCTGTACATGGAGTTGGCAAGGGCGAATGGAGAAAGGATGAGGGGTACCAGAGAGAAGGAAGAGTTACGTGAGCAGTTGCAGTACCACCACGAACAGCATCAAGAGTATGAGTGCAAATGGAGGAAGGCCGTCGAGCAGAGGAATCGGACACGAACCGGGTAGAGATGTAATGAGGGACAATCAGAACCTCATGCAGATCCATCATGCTGACCTACATAGGCAGGTGGAGGAGCTGACTGCACAGTTGCAGCCAGAACCTGCTACGCCACCTACTCCTGAAATGAATCTGAGGTGGAGCAGAGGAGGAAGAAGAAGATGAGGAGTTAGAGCCGGTGGAGTATGAAGTCTTATCTGGGGAAGAGTGATAGATCTAGAGGTTGAGTAGACATGAGATGTATCCTAGTGTGACCCTTCTGACTTTGTAACCTAGTTAGTCAGAAAACCTCTAGTATGATCAGTTGTGCAAGATAGTGGTTTCAGTAGTCCTGCCCAAGAGCGGACTTGTATGATAAATAAGTTGAGCATGGTATGCATGTTATGATGTATAAATATGAATGTTAATCAAGTATGGTTTGTTTTAAACAGATGCCTGTTAACACTCGTGGTGCTAGTGCTTCCCATGGTGGGGATGATATCCCTAATGCACCACCAGTTCCACCCTCTCTAGCTAATGCAATTGCAGCATTGGTCAATGCAACAACTCTGTTAGCACAAAATCAGAATGGTGGTCAACGTGGTCGTGGCCGTAATAACAGAGAAGAGACAACATATGTTGATTTCACTGATACCCGTCCTCCAGTGTTCATTAAAGCTGATGAACCTCTTGAAGCTGATGATTGGCTCCGCACCATGGAACAAAAATTCAGTCTTATCAACTGCACTGAAGTTCAGAAGCCAGCTTTTGCAGCTCAACAACTTCGAGGAGTCGTAGGGGTTTGGTGGGCAAATTTACTAGCTGTTCAACCAGCCGGCCACCGAATCACTTGGGCTGAATTCAAGGAGGCCTTTAGGGCTCATATATTCCAGATGGAGTTATGAAGAGAAGAAGCTTGAAGAGTTCTTAGCTCTCCGTCAGGGAGATGAGCCAGTTATGCAGTACATTGGAAGTTTAATCATCTGTCCCAATATGCCTTTGACCAGGTCAACACTGATGAAAAAAGAAGAAGGCATGTTTCATGAGAGGCTTGAACACAAAGCTTCAGTCTATGATGACAACTTGTGGTAATATGAATTATCATGAGACAGTGAATGTTGCTATAGCTAGTGAAGAAAAGAACCGCAAGCATAAGGAGGCTAAGAAAAAGAAGGGATTTGTGTCAGGGCCTGGATCATCTGGCGGCAAACAAGAAGCGTCAGAGGCTCGTATATCACCCAGTCCAGCAGTTCCGCCCCATCTTATCGTCCACCGTATCGTCCGCCTCAGCAGCAGAATCTTCAGGGTACTTTTGCAAGGCCTGCATGCCTTTCAATGTTCAACGTCAGCCGAATGTTCCTGCAATTCGTCCACCAGTGCCACAAGCTACAATTATCCATGCTACAATTGTGGAAAGGCTGGACATTTCTCTCGAGACTGTCCTTATCCAAGGCAGAATGTCCCAATGCCAATGTACCAAGGCCGGGGGAAATCAGCAAGCAAACCAGAACAAGGGAAATGCACAAAATAATCAAAAGGGTAAGGGTACTCAGAAAACAGGAAAGGTTTTCCATACTCAGATAGAAGCTATTCCTGAAGGAGAACCTATTATGCTTGGTATGTTCTCTGTTGCTCACCACCCAGCACTTACACTTTTTGATTCTGGTGCATTCACATACTTTCATGATAGAACATTGCAGGAAAAGCATTAATATACCTATTGGGTGAAACCAAAGATGAATTCTTTATACAGTCGCCTGGGGGGTTGACTATGTACTAAGAAATGGTACATCAGGTACCTATAGATCTGGAGGAAATATATTTCCAACCTCCATGATATTTTAAAGAGATCCAAGTAGATGTGATCTTGGGTATGAACTGGATGAACCAGAGAGGTGCAGTGATAGACACCTTGAATAACCATCAAGCTCAACTACCTAATAGCAAATCTCAACTTCTTGTCCATCTTCCTACTCTTAAGAGGGCAATTGAGCGAGTGTGTGCTACCTCTGTCAGGAAATCCAGACATTCTGGTGGTTTGTGAGTTTCCTGATGTGTTCCCAGAAGATTTACCTGGTCTGCCACCTGATCGTGATGTGGAGTTTGAAATAGAACTCAACCAGGGACAGCACCAATAGCCAGAAGAGCTTATAGAATGCCACCAAAAGAATTAGCAGAGTTGAAAGCTCAGTTACAAGATTTGATAGATAAAGTTTTCATTCGACCCAGTTCATCACCATGGGGTTGTCCAGTCGATCTTTGTGAAAGAAGAAGACCACACCTTGAGGCTATGCGTTGATTATCGTCCCTTAAATGAAGTGACATCAAGAATAATATCCTTTGCCCCGATTGATCTTCTCTTTGATCAACTTGCTGGTGCGAAGGTATTTTCGAAGATAGATTTGAGATCAGGGTATCATCAGATCAAGATTAACCTGAAGATGTTCCGAAAACAGCATTCACTACCAGATATAGTCCCTATATGAATATAGTCATGTCTTTTGGTCTGACCAATGCCCCAGCACATTCATGTACTTGATGAATCAGTGTTTATGCCAGAGCTAGATAATTTCGTGGTTGTGTTTATGATGATATTCTCATCTATTCCAAAACCAAAGAAGAGCATGCAGACATCTCAGGATAGTGTTGACTCGCCTGAGAGAACATCAGTTTTATGCTAAATTCAGTAAATGAGTTTGGATAGACAAAGTTCAATTCTTGGGTCATGTTCTGTCAGCTGAAGGTGTTGTTGCCTAGCATCCACAAGTCCAAGAAGTTCTTGAAACTGGCAGTAGATCCAAGCAAAGTCCAAGAAGTTCTTGACTGGAAGTCGCCAACTTCAGTACATCAAGTTCGGAGTTTCTTAGGATTAGCAGGGTATTATCGTAGATTTATCCCTGACTTCTCCAAGATCTCTAAACCAATGACAACATTGTTAAAGAATGACACCAAGTTTGTGTGGTCATCGGAATGTGAAGAAGCTTTTCAGACTCTGAAAAAGTTATTGACAACTGCACCAGTATTAGCTCAGCCAGACATTGAAAAATCCTTTGATGTTTATTGTGATGCTTCAGGCAAAGGCATTGGGTGTGTACTGATGCAAGAAGGCAGAGTTATTGCCTATGCTTCACGACAGCTTAAGCGGCACGAAGAGCATTATCCAACACATGATCTAGAGTTGGCAGCTGTAGTCCATGCTCTAAAGATCTGGCGACATTATTTGTTAGGTAATACTTGTCACATATACACTGATCATAAAAGCTTGAAATACATCTTCACTCAGTCTGAGTTGAATATGCGTCAGAGAAGATGGTTAGAACTGATAAAAGATTATGATATTGAAGTGCACTGTCACCCAGGTAAAGCCAGTGTAGTGGCAGATGCACTCAGTCGAAAGGATCATTGCCATTGTTTGGAAGTCAAGCCGATAGATCTTACCTTGTGCCATGAGTTTGAAAGGTTGAGCCTTGAAATGATTCCACAAGGAAATCTTGCAAATGTGACCGTTCAATCATCTATTAAAGATCAGATCATTGCAGCCCAGAAGGAAAGCAAGGGTATGATCCATCTGAAAGAAAAGATTCACTCTGAGCAGAATTCCAATTTCAAAGATAGCTGAGAGTGGAGTGATTTGGTTTAAGGATCGGTTAGTGGTTCCAAAGGTTTCTGAACTCAGAAAGCAGATTCTTGATGAAGCTCATGCAACAAGATTTTCAGTACATCCAGGCAGTAATAAGATGTATCATGATCTGAAACAGAGATTCTGGTGGACTAAGATGAAACTTGAAATTGCTAGTTATATAGCTAAATGTGATACTTGCCAGAAAGTGAAGGCAGTTCACCTTAGGTCTGCTGGAGAATTGCAACCATTGCCAATTCCCTCTTGGAAGTGGGATGACATTAGTATGGATTTCATAGTGGGTTTACCCAAGACATCAAAAGGGTTTGATTCCATATGGGTCATTGTTGATCGTCTGACCAAATCAGCACATTTCATATCTGTTAAAACATCATATCCAGCATCTATCTATGCCAAGATATATTTTGACAGAATTGTAAGTCTGCATGGCATTCCAAAGCTATCGTGTCTGATAGAGGGACACAGTTTGTCAATGTTTTCTGGAGACATTTACATAAGTCCTTGGGTACTGAGCTTTTGCATAGTACAGCATATCATCCACAGACCGGGGTCAAACTAAAATAGTTAATCAGATCTTAGAAGTTATGTTAAGATCCTGTGTACTCAATTATTCAGAGAAATGGGATGAATGTTTGCCTTTAGCAGAGTTCTCTTACAATAATAGTTATCAAGAGAGCATTAAGATGACACCATTTGAAGCTCTGTATGGCAGAAGATGCAGAACACCGTTAAGTTGGTCTGAACCTGGAGAACGTAGTCTCTTTGGAGTTGACTTAGTCAAAGAAGCTGAAGAAAAAGTCAGATTGATTCGAGAGAACATGAAGAAAGCACAATCCAGGCAAAAGAGTTATGCTGATAAGAGACGACGGTCTCTTACCTTTAAAGTGGGTGATTATGTCTATCTCAAGGTATCACCAATGAAAGGAGTTACTCGATTTGGAATCAAAGGAAAGTTGGCACCTCGATATATAGGTCCCTATCAGATCCTTAAAAGATGTGGAAAGGTGGCATATCAACTTATTTACCGCCACAGCTATCATCAGTTCATAATGTGTTCCATGTCTCTTAGTTAAAGAAATGTCTTCAAGTGCCTGATCATATCATTCATGTTGAGGAGATTGAGTTAGAACCTGATCTGACATACTCAGAGTATCCTATCAAGATTCTTGACCAGAAAGATCGAGTTACTCAAAAAGAACTGTCAAGTTCTACAAAGTTCAATGGAATCAACATACTGAAGATGAAGCCACGTGGAGTCAGAAGAGTTTCTCTTAGAAAGTTTTCCTGAGTTTCTTTCTTCTGTATAGTCCTTAATAATCTGTTATATGATGACCTATCCCCTGCTTTATGTAAAGGTTAGTAATGGAAGTGGCTGACACATTTCCTTTTCCATTAGTTAGCCTACAGGTTAAATCTCGGGACGAGATTTCTTTAGGGGGAAAGAGCTGTAACACTCTGGTGTTAAGCAGACTAAAACCTGACATGTCATCATAAGCACTGGCATTGCACTTGAGTTGATAACCAATTTTGCATTCACTAAAAAAAATTTTATTTTTATGCTTGTGCTTAGTGATAAGGAGTGTTTAAGTTGAAACCCTAGTTTATGTTTTCTTTTTGTGATTAATGCTTTTATGCTATATAAGGGTATTTTGGTAATTTCTTATATAGTAATTGAATTTTGACCACATCTTGGTATTATGTCTCAAAGGTGTATTTGGAACATGTTTCAAGTCACCATTGAGGTATAATTCAAATTTGGTTGGAATTCAATTAAGTAATGTTATTAATTCAAAATCCTATTTTATCCCCTTTAATAGCAATCAAAATTTAAAAAGAATTTGAGTATGCTTCAAAAAGCAAGTTGCTCCCATTTTTTATAAGGATCAACTTTGATGTATAAAGTTTTTCAAGTTCTTACTCGAAATCAGAAGTAATGGTGAAAATACCCTTTTGCCCTAATTGCCCCTTTTGATTTGCAAACCCTAATTCAAAATCTGAGCATATTCTGCATATGTTGCAAAAATAAAAAAAGTTCAGTATTGAATTCTGAACATTTGATATTTTAACATATTTTCAACTTATATTCAAAAATCTGAAGTAATTTCAAATTTTCCGAAAGGGTATAAAGGAGAAGGGGGGATAAGTTTCTTTTCCCTGTTCATGGCGGTGGCAGCCGATATTTTGATCGGCAACACCAGCGCGTAGGGCGTCGACCTCTCTCGATTGAGCGCGCCACTGAGCCGTGGCATAGCCAAGCAGCTGCTGGCGCTCTCCCTCGCGTCGTGGCGCCTTCTCCTGAGCTCGTCGTCGCCATTTCGCCACCAGGGCACCGACGGACTCACCTCCATCCAAATCCCAATTCACCGCACCCGAACGTTCTCATCCAAATTGACCGCGGGTATAACTTCTATACTCTCTTGCACCTCTAGAACCCATCCTTTCTACTCTACTTCTACTGCCTCAGAGAGCTCGAGCTCGCCGTTTTTCTTCCCGCCGGGCGAAATCGCCGCCGAGCTCGACCTCACCGTGGTCAGCCCAACCGGGTACTCCTCTACTCTCCCTGTCTTGTGTTTCTATTTCACCTTGACCTCAGGTTACTCATCGGCTTGTTGGTTTTCCATTTGGTGCTCAGGTCTCGCCGGAACATCGCTTGCTCGCCGGAGTTCGCCGCTGCAAGCCACTGCTCCGTGGACTTCTCTTCTCCGTTCATCCTCCGCTTGAACCAGCTACATAGCCAGCATCAGGGTGAGCTACTGGAACTTCCTAGCCCCTCCGTCCTACTGCTACCAGCCTAGGTTCGCCGGAACAGCTCCGCCGCGGTTCGGTCCGCCGCCGTGCGTGGCCAGACCTCACCGGGGCAGTAGCGTTTAGGGTTAGAGGCTCTATCGGCCGCGGGTGACCTGCCGGTGATGATGCTCGCGTCCGTTAGGTCTCTACTGGCCGGAGTTGGCCGGCGTAAGGCTCGCCGGCGCTCGGTGCGCCGCCGTCCGCTCGGGCCAGGGTCGGGGACCTCGCGTTTGTAAAGACGATAAGTATCAGGGGTTGGTTGCAAAGTCCGTGACTCAGGTGAATAGCGCTCTGGACTGCGGGTTAGTTTCGTTTAAGCCGAAGGGCTTTTCTGCAAAAGCGCCGAGGCGCGCGGGCGGGAGCCAGGCCGGGCTGTTTCGCGTGCGCTGGGCCGCGCCGGACGGACCGAAAGCCCAGTTTGGGCTAGAATGGAGTTTTTTCTTTTTATGGCTTTATGCACAGTAGCTAGTTTTGTTATTTTTGCTATAATTTTTCTATAGCTCTGTTAATCATGAAATTTGACATGTAAGATAATACCATGTTTGTGCTAATATAAAAATTATAAAACTTGTGTTTTGAATAATTTTACTTTGACAATTAAATCTGCACTTTAATTAATAAATGCAACTTTGATGATTATGTGATTTTCTCTGTGTTTCTCCAAAAATCATGAATTTGACATGTGAGTTTGTGTCACTGGTATCTACCTTCATGATAATTTCAGCTCTGTTTGAATAAGTATGATTTGTGTATAAATAAAGGGCTAATTAAAATGACTTATAAAATAAAAAGAATTGTTAATCCCTTTTAGATTTGTGTGACCTTTGGAATTGTTTGACAACCAGTGGAAAACTAGCAAGATTTGCTCCCTGGTTATGGATTCCTTTATGCTAATGACCCTTTGTTGCTTGATAGTTACCTAATCTTGCTTAATAGAGATAATAAAATTTGCTTAGTAATAATATATAGTTTAATAGCTAATTTGGTTTTGTTGATTTGCAACTTTACCGTAATAAAGATTGTACGAATAAATGTCTACAGCTTAGAAAATTTTCATCTTTACCATGATCATGTCATAAGCATCTCATTGATCATGCATATGCACTTCTACGTGTAGATCTCGTTTCGGAAGGACCGATCCTCAGTGGGTTTCTCCTGAGTGTGTGGATCCTTCTGCTTTTTCAGAATCTCCGGACTTCGCTGATCAACAAGGCAAGCCCCGGACATTAAACCTATCCTTGTATTTTTATAAAGTTATTTATATCATTTGAGTTAATATGATGCATTAAGTGAATAGGAGTTGAGTGAACCCTATTTGATGCATTACCAACCTTGATGATTTCAAATACTTAACCTTGATACCGTTTTATGAAAATGCTTAGTATGCTTAGCCATGCTTTACTACTTCACTATAGTAGGTGCTTTTAAAAATGGTTGCTATGTTATGGAAATCATGAATCTTGAGATAACATGATAAATAGTAACTTACATCAAGAATGGAGTCTTGTTGTAGTGTTACTCAACATAGGACCTTATCGTTGTTGGCCTGCTGTGATTGAGACCTTTGAGTACAGCCCACATGCGGTGGTAAGCCTCGTCTATAGCTATTCCGATACTTGAGAACGGCCAACCGCGTACTGGGAGTGGAGAGATGGCCGGAGTAGCGTGTACCCTCGGGGCTATGAGATAGTCGGGTTCGAGGTGTACTGTACTCTCGGGTGACGCTGGACCCGTTCTTGTATGGGAGGATCTATAGATAGGGTTGACATATGCAAGATTAAGTTCTACATATGTCGTGTGGTACTGAATCCCCAGCTGGGTTAAACGATTCGAATCGCCGTGTTTCCTCGGATATGGAGCCTCAATCCACTGACCCGCACCGTAGTAATGAATGGGATCTTGATGAAATGAGAACGAAAGATGTGGTATGCTTATGAAAGTTGGAGAATCTTTGGATAGTTATAAAGTTTAATCTTGAGTTAAAACTTGAAAATAGGCTTTATTATTAGTAAGCTTTTATGCAAAAGAAATGTTTTGATCTTGCTAAAGCCTTACCTTGAATCCCTATAGCTTCATACCTGAGTCTTCTCCTCTTTTCTAGACGGTTAAGTCTTGTTGAGTACTTTTGTACTCAAGGTTTGTTAACCTTTGTTGCAGGTGAGTTCATTGATCATCCTTTTCGTGGTCAATGTTTCTTCACTCTTGTGGAGGAGAGTGATAATGACTCTGATGTTTGACCTTGGGCAAGTAACAAAATTTGTGTGGTATATGTAATATGAAGTTCCGAACCTTTTATGTATCAAGTACTTATGGTTTGTAAACTTTTAAACCTAAGTTTCAATCTATGTTATATACTCTTTCCGCTTTTACTCTGATTTATCTTATCTATAAAACTGTTGTAATACTGTGGTGCTTGATGAGGGAATTCCTGGAAAGAAGGTAACGTGGATGATTCGGGTTTCCCGAGGACACCCGACAGATCTCTTGAGTCATTTGGAACTCATGCACGCCAATCAGAAGTCTTTAGGACAATGATGGGTGCATGTGGGCCACTTAATTCAGGAGGTTCTGCCACAGCTGGTATCAGAGCAGGTTCCCTTAGAAAGTATAACAGTATACATTTTTGAAAACTTCAAAAGTTTGAGTCAAACTAAATTTCGAATTAGTTTGAGTCCAAATTGCTTCTAAGACTTGTCTTATCTTCTGACTTGCCTTAATTCATCTTTAGACTTATCCTTCCATCTAAATGGATACGTTTTTATATAGTTATGGTGATAATTATATCTAAGGAACATACTTATAACATATAATATTGCCCTAATTGTGAAAAGAAAGTTTATTCACTTTTATTATAAGTGACTACTTTAAAGTAATTATTTGTTTGATGTGTGTTTGTTCGTAAGTACGATTCATGCATCATGATTGTAACATATAATTAACTTTCCCTCTTAGAAGTTATATCTAAATAGAGTTAATATCTCTATTTAATTATAAAACTCTGTCTCTTAATCTTGGAACATATATAGTTCTAATATTCAAAATATAAATATTTTAGCAGATGGTCCGTACCAAGCAGACTGCACGCAAGTGTACCGGACCTCGAGGTGTTCCTCGACACGTTCTTGCCCCAAGAGATGATGAACCGCAGATAGTGTGGGAAACAACCAGCCAGTGGTTGCTTATGAAGAAGGTGAAGGAAGTAACAGTGCCTCGTCACAACTTCAGGCGGAAGTAGACCGCCTGTACATGGAGTTGGCAAGGGCGAATGGAGAAAGGATGAGGGTACCAGAGAGAAGGAAGAGTTACGTGAGCAGTTGCAGTACCACCACGAACAGCATCAAGAGTATGAGTGCAAATGGAGGAAGGCCGTCGAGCAGAGGAATCGGACACGAACCCGGGTAGATGTAATGAGGGACAATCAGAACCTCATGCAGATCCATCATGCTGACCTACATGCAGGTGGAGGAGCTGACTGCACAGTTGCAAAGCCAGAACCTGGTGCTACGCCACCTACTCCTGAAAATGAATCTGAGGTGGAAGAAGAGGAAGAAGAAGATGAGGAGTTAGAGCCGGTGGAGTATGAAGTCTTATCTGGGGAAGAGTGATAGATCTAGAGGTTGAGTAGACATGAGATGTATCTAGTGTGACCCTTCTGACTTTGTAACCTAGTTAGTCAGAAAACCTCTAGTATGGTCAGTTGTGCAAGATAGTGGTTTCAGTAGTCCTGCCCAAGAGCGGACTTGTATGATAAATAAGTTGAGCATGGTATGCATGTTATGATGTATAAATATGAATGTTAATCAAAGTATGGTTTGTTTTAAACAGATGCCTGTTAACACTCGTGGTGCTAGTGCTTCCCATGGTGGGGATGATATCCCTAATGCACCACCAGTTCCACCCTCTTTGGCTGATGCAATTGCAGCATTGGTCAATGCAACAACTCTGTTAGCACAAAATCAGAATGGTGGTCAACGTGGTCGTGGCCGTAATAACAGAGAAGAGACAACATATGTTGATTTCACTGATACCCGTCCTCCAGTGTTCACTAAAGCTGATGAACCTCTTGAAGCTGATGATTGGCTCCGCACCATGGAACAAAAATTCAGTCTTATCAACTGCACTGAAGTTCAGAAGCCAGCTTTTGCAGCTCAACAACTTCGAGGAGCCGCAGGGGTTTGGTGGGCAAATTTACTAGCTGTTCAACCAGCCGGCCACCGAATCACTTGGGCTGAATTCAAGGAGGCCTTCAGGGCTCATTATATTCCAGATGGAGTTATGAAGATGAAGCTTGAAGAGTTCTTAGCTCTCCGTCAGGGAGATGAGCCAGTTATGCAGTACATTGGGAAGTTTAATCATCTGTCCCAATATGCCTTTGACCAGGTCAACACTGATGAAAGAAGAAGGCATGTTTCATGAGAGGATTGAATACAAAGCTTCAGTCTATGATGACAACTTGTGGTAATATGAATTATCATGAGACAGTGAATGTTGCTATAGCTAGTGAAGAAAAGAATCGCAAGCATAAGGAGGCTAAGAAAAAGAAGGGATTTGTGTCAGGGTCTGGATCATCTGGCGGCAACAAGAAGCGTCAGAGGCTCGTATATCATCCAGTCCAGCAGTTCCGCCCATCTTATCGTCCACCGTACCGTCCGCCTCAGCAGCAGAATCTTCAGGGTACTTTTGCAAGGCCTGCTATGCCTTTCAATGTTCAACGTCAGCCGAATGTTCCTGCTATTCGTCCACCAGTGCCACAAGCTACAATTATCCATGCTACAATTGTGGAAAGGCTGGACATTTCTCTCGTGACTGTCCTTATCCAAGGCAGAATGTTCCCAATGCCAATGTACCAAGGCCAGCGGGAAATCAGCAAGCAAACCAGAACAAGGGAAATGCACAAAATAATCAAAAGGGTAAGGGTACTCAGAAAACAGGAAAGGTTTTCCATACTCAGATAGAAGCTATTCCTGAAGGAGAACCTGTTATGCTTGGTATGTTCCCTGTTGCTCAACACCCAGCACTTACACTTTTTGATTCTGGTGCATCACATACTTTCATGAATAGAACATTTGGAGAAAGCATAATATACCTATTGGTGAAACCAAAGATGAATTCTTTATACAGTCGCCTGGGGGTCGACTATGTACTAAGGAAATGGTACATCAGGTACCTATAGATCTGGGTGGAAATATATTTCCAACCTCCATGATAGTTTTAAAAGATCCAAGTATAGATGTGATCTTGGGTATGAACTGGATGAACCAGAGAGGTGCAGTGATAGACACCTTGAATAGAACCATCAAGCTCAACTTACCTAATAGCAAATCTCAACTTCTTGTCCATCTTCCTACTCTTAAGAGGGCAATTGAGCGAGTGTGTGCTACCTCTGTCAAGGAAATCCAAGACATTCCGGTGGTCTGTGAGTTTCCTGATGTGTTCCCAGAAGATTTACCTGGTCTGCCACCTGATCGTGATGTGGAGTTTGAAATAGAACTCAAACCAGGGACAGCACCAATAGCCAGAAGAGCTTATAGAATGCCACCAAAAGAGTTAGCAGAGTTGAAAACTCAGTTGCAAGGTTTGATAGATAAAGGTTTCATTCGACCCAGTTCATCACCATGGGGTTGTCCAGCGATCTTTGTGAAGAAGAAGGACCACACCTTGAGGCTATGTGTTGATTATCGTCCCTTGAATGAAGTGACAATCAAAATAAGTATCCTTTGCCCCGAATTGATCTTCTCTTTGATCAACTTGCTGGTGCGAAGGTATTTTCGAAGATAGATTTGAGATCAGGGTATCATCAGATCAAGATCAAACCAGAAGATGTTCCGAAAACAGCATTCACTACCAGATATGGTCTATATGAATATCTAGTCATGTCTTTTGGTCTGACCAATGCCCCAGCACATTCATGTACTTGATGAATTCAGTGTTTATGCCAGAGCTAGATAAGTTCGTGGTTGTGTTTATTGATGACATTCTCATCTATTCCAAAACCAAAGAAGAGCATGCAGAACATCTCAGGATAGTGTTGACTCGCCTGAGAGAACATCAGTTATATGCTAAATTCAGTAAATGTGAGTTCTGGATAGACAAAGTTCAATTCTTGGGTCATGTTCTGTCAGCTGAAGGTGTTGCAGTAGATCCAAGCAAAGTCCAAGAAGTTCTTGACTGGAAGTCACCAACGTCAGTACATCAAGTTCGGAGTTTCTTAGGATTAGCAGGGTATTATCGTAGATTTATCCCTGACTTCTCCAAGATCTCTAAACCAATGACAACATGTTAAAGAATGACACCAAGTTTGTATGGTCAACGGAATGTGAAGAAGCTTTTCAGACTTTGAAAAAGTTTTTGACAACTGCACCAGTATTAGCTCAGCCAGACATTGAAAAATCCTTTGATGTTTATTGTGATGCTTCAGGCAAAGGCATTGGGTGTGTACTGATGCAAGAAGGCAGAGTTATTGCCTATGCTTCACGACAGCTTAAGCGGCACGAAGAACATTATCCAACACATGATCTAGAGTTGGCAGCTGTAGTCCATGCTCTAAAGATCTGGCGACATTATTTGTGGGTAATACTTGTCACATATACACTGATCATAAAAGCTTGAAATACATCTTCACTCAGTCTGAGTTGAATATGCGTCAGAGAAGATGGTTAGAACTGATAAAAGATTATGATATTGAAGTGCACTATCACCCAGGTAAAGCCAATGTAGTGGCAGATGCACTCAGTCGAAAGGATCATTGCAATTGTCTGGAAGTCAAGCCGATAGATCTACCTTGTGCCATGAGTTTGAAAGGTTAAGCCTTGAAATGATTCCACAAGGAAATCTTGCAAATGTGACCGTTCAATCATCCATTAAAGATCAGATCATTGCAGCCCAGAAGGAAAGCAAGGGTATGATCCATCTGAAAGAAAAGATTCACTCTGAGCAGAATTCCAATTTCAAAATAGATGAAGCTGGAGTGATTTGGTTTAAGGATCGGTTAGTGGTTCCAAAGGTTCCTGAACTCAGAAAGCAGATTCTTGATGAAGCTCATGCAACAAGATTTTCAGTACATCCAGGCAGTAATAAGATGTATCATGATCTGAAACAGAGATTCTGGTGGACTAAGATGAAACTTGAAATTGCTAGTTATGTAGCTAAATGTGATACTTGTCAGAAAGTGAAGGCAGTTCACCTTAGGTCTGCTGGAGAATTGCAACCATTGCCAATTCCATCTTGGAAGTGGGATGACATTAGTATGGATTTCATAGTGGGTCTACCCAAGACATCAAAAGGTTTGATTCCATATGGGTCATTGTTGATCGTCTGACCAAATCAGCTCATTTCATATCTGTTAAAACAGCATATCCAGCATCTACCTATGCCAAGATATATTTTGACAGAATTGTAAGTTGCATGGCATTCCAAAGACTATCGTGTCTGATAGAGGGACACAGTTTGTCAATGTTTTCTGGAGACATTTACATGAGTCCTTGGGTACCAAGCTTTTGCATAGTACAGCGTATCATCCACAGACCGGGGGTCAAACTGAAAGAGTTAATCAGATCTTAGAAGATATGTTAAGATCCTGTGTACTCAATTATTCAGAGAAATGGGATGAATGTTTGCCTTTAGCAGAGTTCTCTTACAATAATAGTTATCAAGAGAGCATTAAGATGGCACCATTTGAAGCTCTGTATGGCAGAAGATGCAGAACACCGTTAAGTTGGTCTGAACCTGGAGAACGTAGTCTCTTGGAGTTGACTTAGTAAAGAAGCTGAAGAAAAAGTCAGATTGATTCGAGAGAACATGAAGAAAGCACAATCCAGGCAAAAGAGTTATGCTGATAAGAGACGACGGTCTCTTACCTTTAAAGTGGGTGATTATGTCTATCTCAAGGTATCACCAATGAAAGGAGTTACTCGATTTGGAATCAAAGGAAAGTTGGCACCTCGATATATAGGTCCCTATCAGATCCTAAAAGATGTGGAAAGGTGGCATATCAACTTGATTTACCGCCACAGCTATCATCAGTTCATTAATGTGTTCCATGTCTCTCAGTTAAAGAAATGTCTTCAAGTGCCTGATCATGTCATTCATGTTGAAGAGATTGAGTTAGAGCCTGATCTGACATACTCAGAGTATCCTATCAAGATTCTGACCAGAAAGATCGAGTCACTCGAAAAGAACTGTCAAGTTCTACAAGTTTCAATGGAATCAACATACGGAAGATGAAGCCACGTGGGAGTCAGAAGAGTTTCTCTTAGAAAGTTTTCCTGAGTTTCTTTCTTCTGTATAGTCCTTATAATCTGTTATATGATGACCTATCCCCTGCTTTATGTAAAGGTTAGTAATGGAAGTGTCTGACACATTTCCTTTTCCATTAGTTAGCCTACAGGTTAAATCTCGGGACGAGATTTCTTTAAGGGGGAAGGAGCTGTAACACTCTGGTGTTAAGCAACTAAAACTTGACATGTCATCATATGCACTAGCATTTCACTTGAGTTGATAACCCAATTTTGCATTCACTAAAAACAAGTTTTTCTTTATGCTTGTGCTTAGTGGTAAGGAGTGTTTAAGTGAAACCCTAGTTTATGTTTTCTTATGTGTGAATAATGCTTTTATGCTATATAGGGGTACTATGGTAATTTCTATATAGTAATTGAATTTTGGACCACATCTTGGTATTATGTCTCAAAGGTGTATTTGGAACATGTTTCAAGTCACCATTGAGGTATAATTCAAATTTGGTTGGAATTCAATTAAGTAATGTTATTAATTCAAAATCCTATTTTATCCCCTTAATAGCAATCAAAATCTAAAAAGAATTTGAGTATGCTTCAAAAAGCAAAGTTGCTCCATTTTTGATAAGGATCAACTTTGATGTATAAAGTTTTTCAAGTTTTTATTCGAAATCAGAAGTAATGGTGAAAATACCCTTTTTGCCCTAATTGTCCCCTTTTGATTTGCAAACCCTAATTCAAAATCTAAGCATATTCTGCATATGTTGCAAAAATAAAAGATGTTCAGTATTGAATTCTGAACATTTGATATTTTAACATATTTTCAACTTATATTCAAAAATCTGAAGTAATTTCAAATAACCAAAGGGTATAAAGGAGAAGGGGGGATAAGTTTCTTTCCTGTTCATGGCGGTGGAGGCCGATCTTTGATCGGTGTTGCCAGCGCGATAGGCATCGATCTCTCCCGAATGAGCTCGCAACCGTGTTCGTGGCGATGTCAAGCAGCTGCTGGCGCTCTCCCTCGCGTCGTGGCGTCTCCTCCTGCGCTCGCCATCGCCGTCTTGCCACCTAGGGCACCGACGGACTCACCTCCATCCAAATCCAAATTCACCGCACACCAAGCATCCTCATCCAATTTGACCGCGACTATAACTCCCTTACCTCCTTGCGCATCTCCAGAGCCCATCCCTTTAACCTCTATTGCCTCAGAGAGCTCGAGCTCGCCGTTCTTCTTCTCCTTCCGCCGGAAAAACGCCGCCGAGCTCGACCTCACCGTGGTCAGCCCAACCGGGCACTCCTCTACTCTCCCTGTCTTCTGTTTCGTTTCACCTTGACCCCAGATGCTCATCGGCTCAGTGGTTTTCCTTTGGTGCTCAGGTCTCGCCGGAACATCGCTTGCCTCGCCGGAGTTCGCCGCTGCGAGCCACTGCTCCGTGGACCTTGTCTTCTCGTTCCTCCTCCGCTCGAACCAACTACACAGCCAGCATCAGGGTGAGCTACTGGAACTTCCTAGCCCCTCCGTTCTACTGTACCGGCCTAGGTTCGCCGGAACAGTTCCGCCGCGATCCGGTCCGCCGCCGTGCGTGGCCAGACCTCTCTGGAGTGGTAGCGTTTGGGGTTAGAGGCTCTATCGGCCGCGGGTGACTCGCGGTGCTGGCTCGCGTCCGTTAGGTCTCTACTGGCCGGAGTTGGACGGCGTTGTAAGGCTCGCCGCGCGCGGTCGCCGCCGTCCGTTCGGGCCAGGGTCGGGGACCTCCCGTTTGTAAAGACGACTTTTACAGGGTGTTGGTTGCAAGTCCATGACTCATTTAAATAGTGTCTTGGACTGCGGGTTGGTTCCTTAGAAGCCGAAGGGCTTTTCTGCAAAAGCGCCAGAGCGCGCGGGCGGGAGCCAGGCCGGGCCTGCTTTCGCGTGCGTCGGGCCGCGCTGGACTGGGCCGAAAGCCCAGTTTGGGCTAGTTTGGAGTTTTTCTTTTTCCAGTTTTATGCACAGTAGCTAGTTTTGTTATTTTTGCTATAATTTTTCTATAGCTCTGTTAATTGTGAAATTTGACATGTAAGATGATAACATGTCTATGCTAATATAAAAATTATAAAACTTATGTTTTGAATAATTTTACTTTGACAATTAAATCTGCACTTTAATTAATAAATGCAACTTTGATGAATTATGAGATTTTCTGTGTTTCTCCAAAAATCATGAAATTTGACATGTGAGTTTATGTCACTAATATCTACCTTCATGATTAATTTCAGCCTTGTTTGAATAAGTATGATTTATGTATAAATATAGGGCTAATTAAAATGACTTATAAAATAAAAGGAAATAGTTAATCCTTTGGATTTGTGTGACTTTTGGAATTGTTTGACAACCAGTGGAAAACTAGCATGATTTGCTCCCTGGTTATGGATTCCTTTTTGCAAATAAACTTTTGTTGCTTGTTAGCTACCTAACCTTGCTTAATAGAGATAATAAAATTTGCTTAGTAATAATATGTAGTTTAATAGCTAAATTGGTTTTGTTGCTTTGCAACTTTACCACAATGAAAGATTGTATGAATAAATGTCTACAGCTTAGAAAATTTCCATCTTTACCATGATCATGTCATAAGCATCTCATTGATCATGCATATGCACTTCTACGTGTAGATCTCGTTTCGGAAGGACCGGATCCTCAGTGGTTTCTCCTGAGAGTGTGGATCCTTCTAGCTTTTCAGAATCCCCGGACTTCGCTGATCAACAAGGCAAGCCTCGGACATTAAACCTATCCTTGTATTTTCATAAAGTTATTTATATCATTTGAGTTAATATGATGCATTAAGTGAATAGGAGTTGAGTGAACCCTATTTGATGCATTACCAACCTTGATGATTCCAATACTTAACCTTGATACCCGCTTTATGAAAATGCTTAGTATGCTTAGTTATGCTTCACTACTTCATAAAAGTAGGTGCTTTTAAAAATGGTTGCTATATTATGGAAATGATGAATCTTGAGATAACATGATAACGATAGTAACTTACATCAAGAATGGAGTCTTGTTGTAAGGTTACTCAACATAGGACCTTATCGTTGTTGGCCTGCTGTGATTGAGACCTTTGAGTAGAGCCCACATGCGGTGGTAAGCCTCGTCTATAGCTATTTCGATACTTGAGAACGGCCAACCGCATACTGGGAGTGGAGAGATGGCGGGAGTAGCGTGTACCCTCGGGGCTATGAGATAGTCGGGTTCGAGGTGTACTGTACTCTCGGGTGACGCTGGACCCGTTCTTGTATGGGAGGATCTATAGATAGGGTTGACATATGCAAGCTTAAGTTCTACATATGTCGTGTGGTACTGAATCCCCAGCTGGGTTTAAACGATTCGAATCGCCGTGTTTCCTCGGATATGGAGCCTCAATCCACTGACCCGCACCGTAGTAATGAAGGGAATCTTGATGAGATGAGAACGAAAGATGTGGTATGCTTATGAAGGTTTGAGAATCTTTGGATAGTTATAAAGTTTAATCTTGAGTTAAAACTTGAAAATAGGCTTTACTATTAGTAAGCTTTTATGCAAAAGAAATGTTTTGATCTTGCTAAAGCCTTACCTTGAATCCCTATAGCCTTCATACCTGAGTCTTCTTGTCTTTTCTAGACGGTTAAGTCTTGTTGAGTACTTTTGTACTCAGGGTTTGTTAACCTTTGTTGCAGGTGAGTTCATTGATCATCCTTTTGGTGGTCAATGTTTCTTCACTCTTGTGGAGGAGAGTGATAATGACTCTGATGTTTGACCTTGGGCAAGTAACAACAATTTGTGTGGTATATGTAATATGAAGTTTCGAACCTTTTATGTAATAAGTACTTATGGGTTGTAAACTTTAAAATCTAAGTTTCGATCTATGTTATATAATCTTTCCGCTTTACTCTGATTTATCTTATCTATAAAACTGTTGTAATACTGTGATGCTTGACAAGGGAATTCCTGAGAAGAATGTAACGTGGATGATTCGGGTTTCCCGAGGACACCCGACAGATCTCTTGAGTCATTTGGAACTCGTGCACGCCAATCAAAAGTCTTTAGGACAATGATGGGTGCATGTGGGCCACTTAATTCAGGAGGTTCTGCCACAGTCATCACAGGCTGCCAGCCACCACAGCTGATCCTCGGGCCTCTGGTCCCTCAGTCCAAGCCTCACGTCCGCCCTTCGCCACTCTCGGTCCATCGGTACGGCACGTCTCTACTTGACCTTCACCTTGCCTTTGATCACTGTATCCATGCTCGACACCTGCACAACAAAAGCCAAAGAACATGCGCATCATCCCAATTGACAATCACTCATCAGTCAGAGACCCAGCATACACCCATGTATCCGCAATCTCCCCCTTGATGAGTGCATTGTCAACTACCAACACAAATCATAATAGAAAGAGAAGAAGGAAGAAGGAGAAGAGAAAACTCGACCAAATGACCCAAAAAGCAGAGCAAAGTCGAAGAAGGTCAAGTGGAAAGAGCGAAAGAACTTGGTCCCCAAAGACATGGGCAACTGCTCGACGCAACCAAGCAAAGCAAAGCTAGCCCTCAAGAAGAGGTAGAACAGGCTCAACACCGCTAGCAAAAACCAATCGAAAATATCGAAGCAAAATGCTAGTCCCTCAAGATAGAGGCACAGAGGCTCAACACAACTAGCAAAGAAAGCTCGATACCGACTGTTACCAAAAAGAGTTCGACACTAATTGAAAATCTGAAAAGCAAATGCTAGTCCCTCAAGAAAGAGGCTAATGCTCAACACAACTAGCAAACCGCTCCAAATCAATTGAAAATGTCAAAGACTCAACCGGAACCAAACTCCCCCTCGAATAGTGCAAACAACCAGGAAATATGATTTGCAATTTCTCCCCCTTAGTTGAAAATGCACTTGTCAAGAGTCAAAGCTCCCCCTCAGAAAATGCAGCACAAAGTGCTAACACGCAGATTTCTCCCCTTCCAAGATGCATATAAGTCAGAATGCAAGTTAGGAGCTTTAGGAGTATACTCAAAAGAGTGCAAAGATGCTCGACAGAGTTCTGATCTGATGACTCAGAAAAATGCACAGAATGCTAGCAAAGGCTCAAGCTGATCACTAAGAATGAAATATGAACATGTGAGCAGTTTTAAGCCGAAAAAGGTATTCACCATCAAAATAGCACAAGACATGTATGGACAGGAAGTCAAATGTGCTAAGCATGTATGCCAAGTGAACTACCCCTAGCACAGTTCAATCATCATGCTGATACCAATTTAGGCATTTACTTGTGATTTCAAATTTTAATCGGAGTTGCAGCGGTGAAATTACACAAGTTCTGAAAACAACATGTGACTGCGAGAGGTTGAATGCTTGTTATTGCCTAACTTTCCAACTGTGTGAAGCCTATGCATAAGCAATCAGAAGCTTAAAGCAACAGTTTCGGTCATACACTACACAACTCAAGTTTAACTCAAAGTGCAATGAGAAACAGTCTCGAAACTGTGAGGTGCTAACAAGCAAACCCATCTCGATCTTTCCAATTCACTTAACTTGGTTCAGATTTTAAATAGAATATGACATACCAAGCAAGTGAATGACTCAACACTAGAGACATAGCAACCTAGCATATATGAAAAGCACATGTGACTTCAACACATCCTACACATGCTAGTTGCATATCTCAATGGTGAACATTTTCAAGTTTTTAAGTTCATTATCAAATTCACCATTCAAAAATAGCTCAGCTCATAGTATGTACTAGTGATCAGAAAGAGCATAAGCTATAGCATCAACATAAAGCAGCAAAAACTACACAGAGCATAGTTACATTCTTCAAATTATACATATGAAGCTCAGAATGTAAAAGCGTATGCTAAAATGCAAAAGATGCACGAAAAAATCAAAAAGAAGCAAAAACAACTAAAAACAAAAAGTCAGTGTATCGTACAAAATCCAAAGTGTTTCCCCCATCTAAAAGGGGAAACACACACCAAGCTCACCTCTCAACCGATTAAAGGTTGATTGGTCCAAAGGCTTGGTAAAAATATCAGCAAGCTGATGATGAGTATCGACATGGCGAAGGTCGATATCACCCTTCTCATAGTGGTCTCGCAGAAAATGAAAGCGCACATCAATGTGTTTGGTCTTCGAGTGAAGCACGGGGTTCTTAGCAACGCTAATCGCACTCGTGTTGTCACAAAGCAATGGAACACGAGAAAAGCTCAGACCAAAATCACGCAAAGTGGCCATCATCCAGAGTAACTGGGAACAGCAGCTAGCCGCAGCAACATACTCAGCCTCCGTGGTAGACTGGGCGACGCTAGACTGCTTGCGAGAAGACCACGAAACAAGAGAAGAACCAATAAACTGGCAAGTCCCAGAAGTGGACTTGCGATCAATACGGCAACCAGCAAAATCGGCATCGGAATAACCGCAAAGGGAAAGGGTGGAAGAAGCAGAATACCAAATCCCGAATTCTGGAGAGAAGGATAAGTACCTCATAATGCGCTTGACCGCCTGACGGTGAGAGGTGCGCGGCGACGCCTAAAAGCGCGCGCAGAGGCACACCGCGAACTGGATGTCCGGGCATGTCGCCGTCAGGTACAGCAGCGACCTGATCATACTCCGGTACTCCTTCTGGTCCACTGCTTCTCCCTCCTTGTCCTCATCCAGGGCCGTCGTGGTCGCCATGGGTGTTGGAAGAGGCTTGGCCTCACCCATGTCGAACTTCTTCAGGATATCTCTGGTGTACTTGCCCTGGTGCACAAACGTTCCTTCCCGGGTTTGCTTGATTTGCAACCCGAGGAAAAACGTCAACTCGCCCATCATGCTCATCTCGAACTCCCTGCTCATAATATCTGCAAACTTGGCAACCAAAGCGTGAGAAGAACCACCAAAAATGATATCATCCACGTAAATTTGGACCAAGAGAGTATCAGTGCCTTGCTTGAGGAGAAAGAGCGTTTTATCTACACATCCTATTTTAAAACCCTTAGCAAGCAAAAAGGTTTTCAACCTATCGTACCAGGCTCTAGGGGCTTGTTTCAAACCATACAAAGCTTTGTGAAGTTGAAAGACATGGTTTGGAAACTTGGGATTTTCGAAACCGGGGGGTTGTCTAGCATACACCTCCTCTTCTATGTAGCCGTTTAAGAAGGCACTCTTGACATCCATTTGAAAAAGTTTGAAACCTTTGGATGCAGCAAAAGCCAAGAGTATCCTAATAGCCTCCAAACGTGCTACAGGAGCAAATGTCTCCTCATAGTCTATCCCCTCCTTCTGACTATATCCCTGGGCTACGAGTCTGGCCTTGTTTCTCACAACATGGCCATCTTCTCCCTGTTTGTTTTTGAAAACCCATTTTGTCCCAATTGGATGACACTCAGAAGGTGGAGACACTAGAACCCAAACCCGATTTCTCTCAAAGTTCTCAAGCTCCTCATGCATGGCATTGACCCAATCCGGATCCGTCAAAGCGTGTCCAACATCTCGGGGCTCAAAATCAGCAACAAATGCAGAATGAGCAAAGTGAGAGATTTGCCTTGACCGGGTGACGCGTTCGTCGATGCTGCCGATCATCTGCTGAGGCGGGTGCTGGCGCTGAATGTGTCGTGGCGCCTCCCTTGCCGAAGTGGCCTCCCCCTCAACAGCAGCTGGTGCCTCCCCGGGTACAAAGGGTACCGCTCGGGGTGGCGGATCCCACGGCCCCCAGGAAGACGATGTGTCGGGGCCGTGAGTCGTCGTAGAGGCCGCTCTTTGCGGCACAGCAGGTGGAGGAGGTGTTGGGTCATCTATCCCTTCAGCACCTTCTTCTTCATCATCGAAGAGAGGTTCTCCAACCTCATGATCACCTGCACGCTCAAAACGAGAAGAAGGACAAACCATGGTCTCGTCGAAGGTGACATCGGATGTCTCCATGACTCGGTTAGTGTCAAGGTTAAGTACACGATAAGCTCGAGTGTGAGTGCCATAACCCAAAAACACACCGTCAGAAGAACGAGACTCAAAGTTATCCAAGTTGCCCTTTTTTAGTATAAAACAATGGCAACCAAAAACTCGAAAATAGCTCACCATGGGTAGTTTTCCAAAATGCAACTCATAAGAGGTCTTTTTCAAGAAAGCTCTCAGAAAAATGCGATTGGAAATATAGCATGCAGTGTTCATAGCTTCGGCCCAATAACGCCTAGGAGTCCTATGCTCATCGAGCATCGTCCTGGCCATCTCTACAAGGGTCCGATTCTTCCTCTCTACAACACCATTCTGAGGCGGTGTGTAGGGGGAAGAAAACTGATGCTCTAACCCAAAAGAGTCACAAAACTTCTCAAAATCCGAATTCTTGAATTCGGAACCATTATCACTCCTAATAGCTCGCATCAAGTTCAAAGGGAACTCGTTCCGAAGACGCAAAATCAGATTGCGAGCAAAGGAGAAAGTCTCGGTCTTCTCAGCTAAAAAGAAGACCCACGAATATCTCGAAAAATCGTCGACAACAACAAGCACATAGCACTTCCCCCCAACCGAGCTTACCCGAGCCGGACCAACAAGGTCCATGTGCAAAAGCTCTCCAGGGCGCTTGGTCATGACCTGAGTCACCGGATGGTGGGGAGCGGCAACCATCTTCCCGTGTCTACAAGAGTGGCAAACAAGATCCTTCTCCATTGATAACTTGGGCAATCCTCGGATTAGGCCAAGTGAACTAAGCCTTGCAAGCAAGTCGAAGCTCAAATGTCCAAGTCTCCTATGCCACTTCCAAAGATCAGAAGAGGAAGGTCCAGCCACAAGACAACGAGAAATTCCGAACGACTCCGAGAAATCCGCACGAAAGACTTTTCCAAAGGGCGAAATCACACAAACAAGATTGCCCTGAGGATCCAAAATGCGACTGAGATTCGGTTTAAAACGAATCTCATAGTCGTCGTCAAAGAGTTGCGAAACGGAAAGAAGGTTAAAATGCAAGTTAGAAACAAGAGCAACATCGCGCAACACAAAGTGCTCATTAACTCGCACAGACCCACGAGACAACACCTTACCTTTGCTGTTGTCGCCGAAGGTGATATACTCCTTTCCGGCGACCGGACTAAGACTCGAGAACCACTTGGCGTTTCCGGTCATGTGCCTCGAACACCCGGAATCCACCAACCAAACGTTCTCCAATCGTTTTACCTACATCAATAAAAAGGCATAGGGTGAGCATACGGGCCAACACTGGGGTTAGTGAAGTAAGGGGAATACCAGTGTTGGGCCAGCTGCTCAAAAGAACGGTTAGCAGAAAAACCATTCCTAGCACGTCTACGGGAGGAGCGATCACCACGTTGAGGAAAACGTGGTCCGCTAAGGGAGGAGCGTCCATCGCGATACTCAAAACGCGGTGGGGGAAAACGCTCAACTACAAAGCCACCGCCACGGGGTCCATAGCCTACAACTGCAGGCTCCGGCCGGGCACGCTCTCTACGAGGCCTACGCCTAGGGACTTGAGGCTCAACACCTCTAGGCCTAGCGTCTCTCCTCTGAGCTCTCTGCTGCCTAGGCCTGGGAACTTGAGGTTCTGGACCTCTGGGCCTAGCAGCATATCTCGGTGCTCTCCTCTGAACATTCGGCACATGTACATCATGGAAAGGATGGTACATGTTCGGGTTGTTCATCTCCCTAGCACGGCGCGCCTCTCTCTTGCGACTAAAATAGAACTCGCTCAAGTGTCCATCTCTCCCACAGTGCTCACAGTGGTACCTCACCGCTCTCAAAGGGGGTTGTTGGTACTCACGGTTGTGGGTGTGGATCACCTTGTCCTTCTGTGGCAAACACTCCTCCTGAATGGGTGGCATGGTGTCAAGCTTGTTCTTCAGGTGGTTGGGTTTGGGATGCCACACTTGGTTCTTGGGTGGAGCTCTCGGAGGTTCTTCAAACACTCCATCCTTGGTATTAGGTTTGAGAGGCTCTTTGGGTGGAAGCTTGGTAAGTTTGGGAGTAGTGGTGGAGTTGGGCTTCTCACATGGGTTCAGACCACTCGACTCTCCAATCTTCCCAAAAGCAGAAAGATCAACACCCGGAGCAAAACCTACACCGGGACCTCCAGCAGCTCGCTTGAATTGGGAGATCATCATCCCGAGCTGTGGCTCACCACAAGACACCCATGACAAGATGGTCCGAAGGTATGTGTTTTCTTCCTCAGTTTGCATCTTGTCATGCTTCACATTGGCTATCTCCATCTCCAAGCCCTCACAAAGAACACACCTAGCCACACATGTGCTACCTGAGTTGGCCTCTTCAAGAGACACAATCTTGGCATTCTTCTCTGCCAACTCAGATTGCAAGACAGGACAAGTCTTGCACGCACCCAACAGCATGGGACTAGCTCGGAGCTCATCCACCTCTCCTACCAACACAACATACTTACTTCTCAAAGTGAGAAGATCAGTCATGTGCGTGGTGCACGCCTCACACTCCTCCTCATCGGTAACAACTACGGTGGACTTGACAAAATCAAGTTCCTTCACCGTATCCTCCCACTTCTGCCTAAACTCCTTGCGCTCTCTAGCGGCTCGCCTAAGCAACTTATCTTGACTAAGGAGCGCTGTAGTAAGTTTCTCGACCTCAGCGGAAAGCTCATCATGGGTCAGAGATACCTGGGAGGTGTCGTCGTCGTCGTCGTTCCGAGGGGAGTTCACCAGCTCGCCGTCGACCTCCTTGCCGAGGGCCATGGTGCAGAGGCCGTCATCGTCGGCGAAGAAGCAGAGACCGTTCAGCTTGTCCTCGATCCTCTTCTTCTTCTCGGACTCGTCATCGCTTGAGCAAGCGGAGTCGTCATCCGAGCCGTCGACGTCACTGAGTGTGGCGAAGAACGCACGCTGCTCAGCCTAGGCCTTCTCCAAGTACTTCTTCTTGATGTACTCCTTGTCGAAGTCGCCCCTCCACTTGTGCCTCGCGGGGACGTACTTCTCCTTGCGCTTGCCGGAGTCGTACTTGTGCCCATGATCGCCCTTCCCAGATGAATGCTTCTTCTTGGGACAGTTGGCGATGAAGTGATCGGGGTTGCCGCACTCGTAGCATCCTGAGCGTCCTCCTCCGCGGCGACGGTTCATGCGGTTGTTGTGAAACCGCGAGAACCGGTTGGAGAGCATTGCCAACTCGTCATCCCCCAAAGACTCCAGCTGGTCCTCTGTGACAGAAAAGAGAGACGAAAGAGCAAAACCTCCAGAAGGGTTAGAAGAGCCAGAAACCAAAGCCATAGTCGGGCCAGAAGGATTCTCATAAGAAGCCCTCACCAAGGCATCGATCTCACTAGACTTGAGCTTACTGAAGAGCTCGTCGCACGTGAGGGTCTCATAGTTAGGTGATTCGATGATCGCTTGAACTTTGGAGTCCCACACCGACCGATCAAGAGTATGCAAAAGCTTCAAAGCTCTCTCATGATCGTCGAAAGGCAACAGCTCCTTGTTAGCTCTCATCCTGTTGACAATCACCTGAAAGCGAGCGAATAAACTTTCTATGCTCTCGCTAGGCATATGTCGAAAGTTCTCATACTCTCGCTTGAACGACTCGTAGAGTCGGGTTTTGACTTGAGAGGTTCCCTCATGGAAACGCATGAGGGTAGCCCAAATCTCCCGAGCCGTAGCGAGGTGAGAAACGCGATCAAACTCACTCATGCTCAAGCATGAGAAAAGAGAATTACGGGCTCGGCTATTGGCATCGTGCTCATCGATCTGAAGCTGAGAGACACGAGCAGCCAAGACCACATAATCAGCAGAGTTGCAAATATCCCAGATGGAAGAAGCCAAACTCTGCAGATAGGCCGACATGCGTATCTTCCAATACGCATAGTTCGTCCCATCGAAAAACGGCGGTTTGCCCACGCCGCGATCCATGTCGCCTTCTGTGGATCTGGAACCGGCTAAGGTGGAAGATCCTTAACCCGCTCCGATACCAATTGAAGGACCGAGAAAGCACTAGCAAGGCGACCAGAGGGGGGTGAATGGGAGCTCAAAAATTTCTCTCGAAATTTTGGTCAAATGTCCCAAAATCAACCCCGAGAAACTGCGACCGAAACCGTGATGCTCACGACCCTTGGAAGATGGTGGATGATCCCTAGGATCACAGCGAGGCACCACAAGAAGATAGCAAACCAAATGCCAAAAGCTCCGGCTCGAACACAACCCCAAAAACCAAGTCCCGAACGTAGATTGTCGGCTACGTCGAGAAACTCCTAAATACCTATGCTAACAAGTAGCAAAGATACCTAGAGAGGTTCCTTGGTCAACTCTAGGGCCAAACAAGAAATCTGGAAACCAAACCAACAAGCTGGGAGAGCAAACGCACTAAGCCGGAAGACACAGCCAAATCCCGGACTGTCCGCGGTAGTGCCGGACTGTCCGCGGGCGAGTGGCGGACTGTTCGCCGGCAAAACTCGCCAAACAGCAAGGTTGCTGCAAAGTCCCTGGGCGTTCCCGGACTGTCCGCGGCTTTGAACTGCGGACTGTCCGCCGTTCAAACAAAAGCCAAATCAGCCGAAGAATAGTGCCACTGGTCTGGCTCATCCCCGATGCGCGGACTGCCCGCGCCCTGAGTGGCGGACTGTCCGCGGTCACTTCAGGGAGGGCGATTTTGATCGCCCTTCTCCCAAATCTTCTCCAAATTGATTCAAATCAAAATCCCACGTTCCCAAACTTGGAGAGGATGATCACGGAGTAGTTAGGAGACTATCTCCAAGAAATCATCCGCTCAAATCGAGTCAATCACCGGGAAATCAAAAGGGGAGGAGGATGAACCGAAAAGCGCCACGAAAACGAAATCAACCCGATCTACTTGCTCGTAGGGAGATAGATGAATTCCTTTGGTGGAAATGATCTCCTTTCCAATATGAGCAAGTTGATTCAAACGGATTTCGCAAAGACACAGTAGGGAGAGAGATCGAGTGACAGGAAAATCGCGGAGAAATGAAGAACGTGAAGAACACAAATCAAAACGCGAATCAACACATCGATCTACAACCGTGTGGCTACCACACGCTACAACAGTGAGGTTACGGCCTCACTTCCTCAAAATCTCCAGTACACAGAGGTATGGTTCTCTGCGGATCTCAGCTAGCTACAGCAGGGGATTGGGAGAGCAGGAAACCCTAGAAGCAAAGAGCAAATGACTGAGATAGGAAGGGAGGAGGGTGTCTCCCTCTACTTATCCTAATTTCTAATTCCTACCCTACCCCTCTCTAATTACAGAGCGAACCAGCTAAACCCTAAGGTTATTCTGGACCAACTCGGTGGTAGGTGTATCCGACGGCCACGCCCGCACAACTCGTAGCGTTGCCTCGACGCAACCTCCCGATTGCCGCCACGTGCTGCCCTCGCTCTGTACCCCCGGTTTTGTGGCCCAAACCGGGAAACTAGCCTTTTCCAGCCAACCCCCGGTTTTGAGGCCCAAACCGGGAAACCATCCCACCAAGCATCTGAGTTTTGAGGCCAAACTCAGCAAACCCTCAGCGCCCAGGTTTTGAGGCCCAAACCTGGAAACCGTCCTCAGCCCGAGTTTTGTGGCCAAACTCGGAAACCATCCGCACCCAGGTTTTGAGGCCCAAACCTGGAAACCGTCCACCCGATGGTTTTTCCCTGGCTCTACCACCAAACCGACGTCGTAGATGGGATGCACCTCCCGTGCACCCCGTCCACCGACACGTGTCCCCAAGTCCACGACTCAGGCAACACATGACCGCACTTCTTCACTTGTTGTCATCACAGGCTGCCAGCCACCACAGCTGATCCTCGGGCCTCTGGTCCCTCAGTCCAAGCCTCACGTCCGCCCTTCGCCACTCTCGGTCCATCGGCACGACACGTCTCTACTTGACCTTCACCTTGCCTTTGATCACTGTATCCGTGCTCGACACCTGCACAACACAAGCCAAAGAACATGCGCATCATCCCAGTTGACAATCACTCATCACTTAGAGACCCGGCATACACCCATGTATCCGCACATCGCCCGTTTTCCCGCCGACCTAGCTAGTGCTATGGCAGGAGTGTTTCCCTATGGATCACTTTTTCCATTGCGCTGGAAGCAGACTTTGGAGTCAGTCTTGACAGGGAGCCCAGAGGAGACGTTCTACTGCGAGACGCCTGCGATGAGCGCCACCGGAGCTTTGTTAGGTGTATGTGAGAGTTTGGAGCACACTCTCGAGAGCGTGTCCTTCACCCTCACAGCCACCTACCAGAGCAAGAGGAAGCTACAGGAAGAGTTTGACGCTGAGGTAGCTCGTCTCCAGGAGAGGATTCAGCAGATCACCCTTGAGCGTGACGACGCCCGTGCTACCGCAGGTGCAGAGACCACTGCCAGAACCATAGCTGAACAGATGTACCTGACTACCGCCCTTCAGAGGGATGAGGCCCGCATCGCGCTCGACCAGCTCAGAGAGGGAGCTCACCTTTTGATACAGCAGATCCATGGACAGCAGGCCTATATCGACTAGCTCCACGAGGCAGTCCATCAGATGCATCACACCGCACAGGAGGCCGCCGTCCCAGCAGCTGCCGAGGTTCCCGCAGCCGAGGCCCAGGACCCCCAGGACGGCGAAGTCCTTGGTCCCGACGCCCCACCTGAGGAGGCTCATGCTGATGAGCCTATGTTCGATGCCGACGCAGAGGACGCCGCATCCGCCGCTGGAGACGCCTGAGCGTTAGTTTCGCTAGGAGCCATTTTTCTTTTGTATAGCTTGAGCACGCTCGCTAATGATGTAACACCCTGAACATGTGTTGGTTTTATGTTTTAGATGTTTGATGGCATGAATGGCTTTTGGACAAAGTCCAGACTTCGATCTGGCATCTTTTATGGAGATCCGTCGTTTGCATGTCTAATTTCGAGCGATTATTCTGTGATGTTGTATGGAAATGAGTAATTATACTTGGTCGTGTGCTAAATTTTCGAATTATGTACAGCGCAGTAATTATTCATGATCGATGTAACATCACCTAATGATTGCTTATTAATGGGATATGCAGATGCCGGCACACACTCGCAGCCAACGTGGACAGGGGGCAGGACAGGAGAACTTGCCACCTCCCCCACCGCCGCCGATGACGCCGGAAGCGTTTTTCGGCCAGTTCTTGGGCAGCCAAAGGAACATGGAAGAGATGCAGAGGCACATGGAGGCCACCCTCCGCAACATCGCTAACAACACCACGCAGCAGCATCAGCAGCGCCAAGGCCCGGAGCCCAACCAGTACAGCTCCTACCGTGACTTCTTGGATACCCGTCCCCCGGTGTTCAAGGAAGTCACCGAACCGCTTGAGGCTGATGAATGGCTCAACTCCATCACCCAGAAGTTCCGTCTGCTTCGTCTGACAGAAGAGCTCAAGGCAGAGTACGCCGCCCACATGTTGGAAGGACCCGTAGGTTTGTGGTGGGCCCAGTACCGTGCATCCTTGCCTGCGAATGCACGTGTCACTTGGGATCAGTTCTCGACTGCTATGCGCAACCACTACATCCCCAGTGGTCTGATGGAAATGAAGATTGCAGAGTTCATGAGGCTGTCTCAGGGAACCAGGTCTATGTCCGAGTATCTGCACAGCTTCAACAACCTAGCTCACTACGCTCCAGACTTTGTCAACACTGAGGCCAAGAAGATCGCAAGCTTCAAACATGGCATGAGTGCCGCCATGCTTTCAAAAATGGGCAACAGTCACCGCACTACCTTCAGTGACTTCGTCAGTGACTGCCTAAATCAAGAGGCCAATGACAGCAGGCTGGCGACAGAGACCCGTCGCCGTGCGAACGAAGGAGGTTCGTCTCAACAGAGAACCCCTTTCGGAGCATGCACCCCGTATCGCCCGCCAGTGGCTGGAGCAAGGTTCCGACCCCCGCAGAGGAAGATCACCACCAACCGTCCCCGTCCCGATTTTCAGAAGCCCTACACCGCTCCTTTGATGCAGAACAAGGCTAAGGCAGGAAGTGCAGGAGGTTCCAAGACCCCATATGTGATTGGACCGTGCTACAACTGTGGTCAGACTGGACATCTATCACGTTAGTGCCCTCGCCCAAAGAAGCAGTACACCCAGCCTCCACCTCACGCAGGTCATGTGCACTATACTACCGTGGAAGAAGTGCCTGAAGGAGAGCCTGTCACCGCTGGTACGTTTCTTGTTAATCAATACCCCGCAGTTGTGTTGTTTGATTCTGGAGCATCGCATTCCTTCATAAGTGAGAACTTTGTTATAAGAAGTAATCTTGAGTTGGTAGAGTTAGATCGGGGATATCAGATAAGTTCCGCCGGAGCTGTTCTCTCCGCGCGTAAAATGGCTAAAGGAGTGGAAATGACTTTTGGGGATAAGAAGGCCATAGTGGATCCCATCGTAATCCCTGGTCTGGGTTTGGATGTGATCTTGGGTATGGGTTGGATGAAACTCTGGAAGGTCAATCTTGACGTCGCAGATCGAGTAGTTTCTATGGTTAGCCCTCGCAGTGGGTCAACCTTTCGGTTTAAGTTATCCCGAAACCCCCATGAGATCGGAGTGTTGTTCAATATCACGGCAAAGCAGTAGCCGAGATCCCAATAGTATGTGAGTTTCCAGATGTTTTTCCTGATGAGTTGCCTGGACTACCGTCGGATAGGGATGTGGAGTTTGCTATAGAGTTAATCCCTGGAACGGCACCCATTTCTCGGAGGCCGTATAGGATGCCAGCTAATGAGTTAGCAGAGCTCAAGGCTCAGTTGCAAGAGCTCTTGGATAAGGGGTTAATTCATCCTAGTTCGTCACCTTGGGGATGTCCCGCCATCTTCGTAAAGAAGAAGGATAAAACTTTAAGGATGTGTGTGGACTACAGGCCACTTAATGCGGTAACCATAAAGAATAAATATCCCTTACCCCGAATCGATGTCTTGTTTGATCAGTTATCAAAGGCAAAAGTGTTCTCCAAGATTGACTTGAGGTCAGGATACCATCAGATTAAGATCGGAAGAGAAGATATACCAAAAAACAGCTTTCTCCACTAGATACGGACTCTATGAGTATCTAGTTATGTCCTTCGGGTTAACCAATGCACCGGCACATTTCATGTATCTAATGAATTCAGTCTTCATGCTTGAGCTGGATAAGTTTGTTGTGGTATTCATCGATGATATCTTGGTCTACTCTAAGAATAAAGAGAATCATGTTGAACATCTTCGAGTCGTCTTAGCTCGACTTCGAGAGCACAAGTTGTATGCTAAGTTTAGCAAGTGCGAGTTTTGGTTAAAGAAGGTACCTTTTCTTGGTCACGTCCTTTCAGAGGAAGGAATTTCCGTGGATCCCACGAAGGTACAGGAAGTTATGGATTGGCAAGCACCCACCAACGTACATGAGGTACGCAGCTTTCTAGGATTGGCCGGATACTACCGTCGGTTCATTCCGGACTTCTCAAGGATCGCGAAGCCTATGACTCGTCTAACTCAGAAAAACAAGAAGTTCGAATGGACTCCAGAGTGTGAGGCAGCTTTTCGCACCCTACGAACGTTGTTGACTTCCGCACCCGTGTTGGCTCAGCCAAACTTGGAGGAACCTTTTGATGTGTTTTGTGACGCATCCAAGATCAGACTTGGATGTGTACTCATGCAGAATGGAAGAGTTATCGCCTATGCTTCCCGCTAGTTGAGACCGCATGAAGAAAATTACCCCACTCATGATTTGGAATTAGCAGCCGTAGTGCATGCACTCTAGATCTGGAGGCATTATCTTATGGGTAACCTATGTCATGTGTACACAGATCATAAAAGTCTGAAATATATCTTCACCCAGCCAGAGTTGAACATGAGGCAGAGAAGATGGTTAGAATTGATTAAGGATTACAACCTTGAAGTGCATTACCACCCGAGAAAAGCGAACGTTGTAGCCGATGCCTTGAGTCGCAAGACTCACTGCAACTCCCTACAACCACTTTTGGAAGATGGATTCAACCTTATGCACCCCGTTATGCTAAACAATATCACTCTTCAGTGCACCTTAGAAAGTGACATCATCGAAGGACAAAAGACCGATGAAGAGATCTGTCAGATTAAGAAGAGGTTGGAAACCAATAGTTCTTTGAACTTCAGGACCGATGAACAAGGAATTCTATGGTATAATCAGAGGTTGGTTGTTCCTAAGGATACAGAGCTGAAAGAAAGAATTCTGAATGAAGCTCATAATTCAAAGTTGTCTATCCATCCAGGAAGCAGTAAGATGTACCAAGATCTGAGAACAAGGTTTTGGTGGTCAAAAATGAAGAAAGAAGTTGCAGCTTATGTCACAAAGTGTGATACTTGCTGCAGGAAAAAAGCTATGCATCTGAGACCTGCCGGATTGTTACAGCCGTTGTCCATTCCAGAATGGAAGTGGGAAGAGATTAGTATGGATTTCATCACAGGTCTTCCCACCACTCAAAAAGGAAATGATTCTATTTGGGTTATCGTGGATCGGTTATCCAAAATAGCTCACTTCATACTAGTCAAGACTACCCACCGACCTCATCAGTATGCAGACTTGTACATTCAGAACATCTTGAGGTTACATGGAGTTCCAAAAAGGATTGTCTCTGATAGAGGACCCCAGTTCATAGCGCGTTTTTGGAAACAGTTGCACAAAGAGCTAGGGACTAAGTTGGTAAGAAGTTCCGCTTATCACCCCCAAACCGCAGGGCAAACAGAAAGAGTGAATCAAATTTTGGAAGATATCCTCAGAGCTTGTGTTCTATCCTCAGGAGAATCATGGGAGAAATGGTTACCCCTCGCTGAGTTTTCGTATAACAACAGCTATCAAGAAAGCATAAAGATGGCACCGTTTGAAGTTTTATATGGACGAAGATGCAGAACCCCGGTAAATTGGGTTGAATCAGGAGATCGAGGATTTTATGGGTCAGATTATGTAAAGGATGCTGAGGAGATTGTGCAAATCGTACAACAACATATCCAGGCAGCACAGTCCCGACAGAAAAGTTACGCTGACACGCGAAGGAGACCCTTGGAATTTCAAGTAGGAGATTATGTTTATCTCAAGGTCTCACCGATGAGGAAGGTCCAACGTTTTGGAATCAAGAAAAAGTTAGCACCTCAATACGTGGGACCGTATCAGATCGTAGCTAAAAAGGGAGAAGTGGCCTATGAAGTACAGTTACCCCCAGAGATGAGCGCAGTCTTTCCTGTGTTTCATGTATCTCAGTTAAAGAAGTGTCTTCGAGTTCCAGAACGGGAAGAAGTTCAGATTCCGGATGTTTCTATCAGATCCGATCTGGAATACTATGAACAACCCAAGGAAATTTTGGACACCAAGACTCGAGAGACTCACAACCGAACAGTGAAGACTTACAAGATTCTCTGGAGCAACCACGGACCCAACGATGCGACTTGGGAAACTGAGGAGTACTTGAGAGTGAACTATCCCGCTTTTTATAAAGATTGGTACGTAACTCAAATCTCGGGACGAGATTTCTTTAAGGGGGGAAGAGCTGTGACACCCTAGTGTCAAGCACTGCATTAGGAACTACATTTAGCTACTAAAATGCATGAGCAATGCATTGCATCATTTCATGTGCATCAAAGTGCTTTTGTCTCTGAATATTTGTCTGGATTTTGGTTTCTATTGAACTTGGTTGTTTGAGTGACTTTCTGACTTGGCAAATAGTTTCATAAAATAAAAAATACTGAGTAAAATGTTTTTCTTGTTGACATCTTGACCTACTTCAAAATAGTTTATCAAATAAAAAGGAGGAAAACAAAATGGTTTAAGTCTCAAAAATTGGCTTTATTTATGAGGGGGTTGTAAAAATGGTTTTTGGAAAAAGTGTCTTATATGAAAGTTGTAGAGAAAATTATTTTGAGTAACTTTTATTTTTGGGTCAAAGCCTAGTTGGGAGTTTTTGGAACTGCTTTGAATGGTCAAAGTTTGAAAAGTTTTTGGAAAAAGAAAAAGGAAAACGTTTCTTTCCCGCGCTTCCCATCCGGCCCGCTTAGCCTCTCGGCCCGCCAGCGCCGTGCCGGCCCAGCCGCGCTCGCCCGCGCTCGCCCCCGCGCGCGCGCTGCGTGCGACAGCCTTGCCGCGCCGTACGCCGGCCGGAGCACCGCGTGGCGGCCAGCCTCTGCCCCGAATCCGCCCCGACCACTCCTCTCGCGATCGCTTCCCTGTTCGAGCGCGCAAGATCGCTCTCGCCCTCTCCGCGCACGCCTCGCCTGCCGAGCCCCCTCGCTGGCCGCGCCCCGCCTCTCGCCGCTCGCCGCACCGGGCCCCGCCACTACGGCCCGTCCGGCCACGCCCGAGGGCAAAGACCCGCGCACCGCCCTCTCTCTCTCTCCCGCTCTTCATTCGCACCAGCCGCTCCCACCATCTCTCCCCTCCTTCCGCAAACGCAAGCCGAGAGCACTGCTCGCCTTCGCCGTCGCACGCCACCGTGAAAACACCCCACCGCGTTCCAGCCCTCACTAAGCCACCGCCGGCCGATTAACTCCGGCCACCACTCCGCCATCATCTAGACCACACGGTGCTCCCGCTTTCACCTTCGCCGGAGCCCCACCACCGCCGGAACGAGGAGTGCCACCTCTCGGCCGCCGTCGACGACCGGGAGTGCAAGCCGTTGTTCCACACCACCCGAACCTTCGCCAAGCCCCATCTTCCTCGTCGAGCCCCGTCACTTCAAAGCAAGGTGAGAACACCCATCCGTCGCAACGCTACCGTTCCCCACCGTTCTCTCTCACCCGGCCGAGCACCATGGGCGCCGCCGTGACCTCCGCTCGCGGCCAAGCTCCTCTGGAGCCTTTCAAGCCAAACCAACCCCCAGTCTCACTCCCTAGGATCCCCTTAAAGCTTTTGCCTCCACCAATTTCACCGGCGACCGCCGGAAACGGCCAAGCCGAGCGCCGCCGCCGTCGCCGTCCGCCATGGCTCGTCGCCGGCGAGCTACGGTCGTGCGCTGGCCAAACCGACCGCACCACCCGATTCGCCTCGTCAAGGGGAACACAGCGAGCCTAGCCTCGCCGTCGGCGACCTCACCGTCGGCGAGCATCGGGCGGTCAACCCCGTCCCCTGCTTTTCTTTCACTGACCAGTGGGTCCCGTTGACCAGCGGACCCCGCGCGTCAGCCTCACCCGGTCCATGGACCGAGTTCACGCAGGCCCAACCGGGAGATTTCAAATGATTTCCCTTTTTGTTTTATTTTCCAGAAATGCTTGTTATTTTTGTGTAGCTCGATTTAAAAGTCCAAATGAAGTGTTTTCAGTTTTGTTAGCTTGTTTATGAGTAGATCTATCATGGAAAAATATGAAAGTATTTTTGGTAGAAGTTTTTATTACTATTTTTATTTATTTCAGTTTATATGCTTTTGTTGAAATAAATGGTTATATATGTTTTCTGGTCAAGTTAATTCATGGAAAATTTTGTGTAGGTTTCTTATCATGTTATGTACCTATGAAAATTATATAAGGCACTGTTTCTGTGGAAAAAGTTTTTGTTATGGTTTAATGTCCTTTTTAGCTGTTTTCTTGGAATACGTGTTAAGGTGTTTTATAGGTCAAAATAAATTATGGGAAAATTCATACAGTCTCTGTGTGTGATGTTTTGGTTACAAAAAATGTAAGCATGGTCGATCATGTGAAGAAAAATGAAGTTGCTTTATAAATGTACTTTTCTATGTTTTTCTTAAGAAATTCATGTAGGATATAATATAATGTTTCTGCTCATGGAACTTTCTTGATAAGTATGAAATGTGGAGTAGAATCTGGAAAAAATATGAAACTGAGTTTAGCACCCTTTTCCAGTAGGGTTGTAGTTCAATGGGGTTAATTTGGAATAGATTTGTTTATTTTGTGTAGGGTGATATGTTTATGTTTTGGCAGTACCCTTCTTGAAGTAAAGTGTTCATGTGTAGATAAAGCAAGAAAAATTATGAAATCTGCTGTGTTGACACCTTTGGTGTGAAAAGTTAGTTCAAAGCATATTTTGAGCAGTTTATTTCATCTTTTTGTGGCCACTGTTCTGCATTTTATTTCTTGCTGAAATTTGTGCAGTGAAGTTCTGATGGTGTTAGTTGCTTCTTGGAATTTTTGTGGATTTTTCTGAGTTCAGAAAAATGCACTTGCAGTTCAAACCTGAATTTCTTTTGAATTTCTAAATAGGAAATGGTTGAATTAATGATTTTATCTTATGGGATAAATACGTATTTACCTCAATGTCAAAAGTGATTCAACAAGTTGGTTTTGTTGGTTTGCAAGAAATGTTACTTTTCTTACCACCGCTTCCCGCACCACATATTAGTTATTTATTATTTTTCAACCGTATTGCAATAGGATCGACACATCCGGAGCCCGACCAGGAGCAAGAAGCAAGCGTCGAGCAGAAGATCCCGGAACTTCATCAAGCAGAGGAAGTCGACCCCGCGGCAGAAACTAACTTGCCCGAGTGCCCCTCCCACGAGGCCTCGGTCTTCGCTCAAGGCAAGCCCCGGAGCATTCTAAGTCTCCCAGTTTTTACAATTAAATTACTTGAGTCATTTTAACATGTGATGCATTAGGTTAGGAGTTGATTGAATCCTACTTGCTGCATTACCATTCCTTGATTATTGATTAATATCCGCCTTGTTATCCTGTTATTATTTATTAATGTAGAATTGCTTAGCCTGCTAAATAAAAGTAGTAGTTAAGGATATTCCCGTAATACCCCTGGTGGGTATTTACCGCATCACGGTTGGCTATATTTGCTATCGTGGAAAAGAACCTGAGTAGTAATGAAATACGGTCAACTGGAAGGCAAGACACAAGTTTAGAAACTTGGGGTAGTCCGTCCGTTGGATCGTGTAGGTTTGTATCGATGTTGACCCTCGTTCATTTTTGAACGCGCCCTTTTACTTAGGGATATGTCGGTGCCGTAATCATCGACCCCAAAGCCGGTTAGACGCTGTTCGGGCCGGTCTCAACCCGTGTCGCACCCTCTAGTATGGAAATGCGATCTGCCGTGTGAGGCCATCGCCAGGTTCCAATTGGGTGGTCCGTGCTGTGAGCCGCGACGATTACCCCCACGAACAAGCATCGAGCGGTTGCCCAATGCATGGACCCGACGGGGAAAGTGTGGGCTGGTATTAAAGGTCTTTCACCAGCTGGTTTGGAATTTGATTCGAGTCGCCGTCTCCCCCGGTTAGTGGGAAACTATGGCGAGCTTCATCACGATGCAACTCCATATGATGTTTAAAGGTTCCACTAAAATATGGATAAGTCAACTGGATATGGTTATACTATTGCTTGTTAGACTCAAGTGTGTGTAATAGTTCAGGTGCAAACCTAGAGTAAAGAAATAGGTCTAAAACTGACAGCTCATCTATGTCATTTAATACTCCTTATCTTAATTGTGAGTTTTCCGCAACTAAAAGATCCCAGCTCCACCAAAAAGGCCATGCATACCCTTGGTGTCTTTATTTTCAGTTGGACGGGTAAGTCTAGCTGAGTACATTCCCGTACTCAGGGTTTATCCCGTTTGTTGCAGATGGCCAGGTTTACTATGGCTATGGTAAGCACTGCCTCTACCCAGTGGAAGGTGATGAGGAGTAGGCCCAGGGCAGGGTCGTCCAGAAGCTTCCCCTTTTCTTTTGTTGGTCTGAGACTACTGATGGCACATTACTTAAAAAGGGAGGAGTGAGTTGTGTTGAGTTGGAGTTAGCAAACAATGTTTTATTTGGACCACATGTGTGGTGGTCGTGTTTCAAAACTTATTTAAGCTTCCGCACTTTAATTTCGGTATTGTAATAACTCGATTTTAAATTCGCACTCTGATGTTTTAAATCCGATTTCGTTTATCTGTGTTGTATCCTTGCGAATGTAATTCTTGAACAATGCGATCCTGTATGTTGTACGATGATAGAAATCCTTCGAGATTTCTGGACTACCGGGGTTATATGGGTTCAAGTATGAGTCGATGTCAGATGGATTTGACTAAGACGGTACTTGAGCTCTTATAATCAGGACGGTTCCGCCACACTCTCCTCTGCCTAGGCCTGGGAACTTGAGGTTCTGGGCCTCTGGGCCTAGCAGCACGTCTTTGAACATTTGGCGCATGTACATCATGGAAAGGATGGTACATGTCCGCATTGTTCATCTCCCTAGTACGACGCGCCTCTCTCTTGCGCTAAAAGCAAAACTCACTCAAGTGTCCATCTCTCCCACAATGCTCACAATGGTACCTCACCGCTCTCAAAGGGGGTTGTTGGTACTCACGGTAGTGGGTGTGGATCACTTTGCCCTTCTGTGGCATAAGCTCCTCCTGAATGGGTGGCATGGTGTCAAGCTTGTTCTTGAGGTGGTTTGGTTTTGGAGCCCAAGCTTGTTTCTTTGGTGGAGCTCTCGGAGGTTGAACAAACACTCCATCCTTGGTGTTAGGCTTGAGAGGCTCTTTGGGTGGAAGCTTGGTAAGTTTGGGAGTAGTGGTGGAGTTGGGCTTCTCACTCGGTTTCAGACCACTCGACTCTCCAATCTTCCCAAAAGCAGAAACATCAACACCCGGAGCAAAACCTACACCAAGACCTCCAGCAGCTCGCTTGAATTAGGAGATCATCATCCCGAGCTGTGGCTCACCACAAGACACCCATGACAAGATGGTCCGAAGGTATGTGTTTTCCTCCTCGGTTTGCATCTTGTCATGCTTCACATTGGCTATCTCCATCTCCAAACCCTCGCAAAGAACACACCTAGCCACACATGTGCTACCTGAGTTGGCCTCTTCAAGAGACACAATCTTGGCATTCTTCTCTGCCAACTCAGATTGCAAGCCTGGACAGGTCTTGCACGCACCCAACAACAAGGGTCTAGCACGGAGCTCATCCACCTCTCCTACCAACACAACATACTTGCTCCTCAAAGTGAGAAGGTCAGTCATGTGTGTGGTGCACATCTCACACTCCTCCTCATCAGTAACAACCACGGTGGACTTGACAGAATCAAGTTCCTTCACCGTATCCTCCCACTTCTGCCTAAACTCCTTACGCTCTCTAGCGGCACGCCTAAGCAGCTTATCTTGACTAAGTAGCGCGGCAGTAAGTTTCTCGACCTCAGCGGAAAGCTCGTCGTGGGTCAGAGATACCTGGGAGGTGTCGTCGTCGTCGTCATCGTTCCGAGGAGTCTCCAGCTCACCATCGAGGGCCATGGTGCAGAAGCCGTCGTCGTCGGCGAAGAAGCAGAGGCCGTTCAGCTTGTCCTCGATCCTCTTCTTCTTCTCGGACTCGTCGTCGCTTGAGGCAGCAGAGTCGTCATCCGAGTCATCGACGTCGTTGAGCGTGGCGAAGAACGCGCGCTGCTCAGCCTGGGCCTTCTCCAAGTACTTGGTCTTGATGTACTCCTTGTCGAAGCCGCCCTTCCGCTTGTGCTTCGCGGGGACGTACTTCTCCTTGCGCTTGCCGGAGTCGTACTTGTACCCATGGTCCGCCTTGCCGAAGGTCTGCTTGTTCTTCTTCGGGCAATTGGCGATGAAGTGGTTGGGGTCGCCGCACTCATAGCATCCTGAGCGTCCTCCTCCGCGACGACGGTTCATGCAGTTGTTGTGGAACCGCGAGAACTAGTTGGCGAGCATTGCCAACTTGTCATCCCCCAAAGACTCCAGCTGGTCCTCTGTGACAGAAAAGAGTGAAGAGAGTGCAAATCCTCCAGAGGGGTTAGCAGAAGAGCCAGAAAGCAAAGCCATCGATGGGCCAGAAGGATTTTCATAAGAAGCCCTCGCCATGGCATCGATCTCACTGGACTTGAGCTTACTGAAGAGCTCGTCGCACGTGAGGGTCTCATAGTTAGGCGATTCGATGATCGCCTGAACCTTGGAATCCCACACCGATCGATCGAGAGTATGCAAAACCTTCAAAGCTCTCTCATGATCGTCGAAAGGCAACAACTCCTTGTTAGCCCTCATCCTGTTGACAATAACCTGAAAGCGAGCGAATAAACTCTCTATGCTCTCGCCAGGCATATGTTGAAAGTTCTCGTACTCTCGCTTGTGCGACTCGTAGAGACGGGTTTTGACTTGAGAGGTTCCTTCATGGAAACGCATGAGGGATGCCCAAATCTCCCGAGCCGTAGCGAGGTGAGAAACGCGATCAAACTCCGTCATGCTCAAGCATGAGAAAAGAGCATTACGGGCTTGGCTATTGGCATCGTGATCATCGATCTGACGCTGAGTCACACGAGCAGCCAAGACCACGTAATCAGCAGAGTTGCAAATATCCCAAATGGAAGCACCCATACTCTGCAGATAGGCCGACATGCGTATCTTCCAATACGCATAGTTCGTCCAATCGAAGAACGGCGGTTTGCCCACGCCGCGATCCATGTCGCCTTCTGTGGATCTGGAACCGGCTAAGGTGGAAGATCCTTAACCCGCTCTGATACCAATTGAAGGACCGAGAAAGCACTAGCAAGGCTACCAGAGGGGGGGTGAATGGGAGCTCAAAAATTTCTCTCAAAACTTTGGCCAAATGTCCCAAAATCAACCCCCGAAAGCTACGACCGAAACCGTGATGCCCACGACCCTTGGAAGAGGGTGGATGATCCCTAGGATCACAGTGAGGCACCACAAAGCGATAGCAAACCAAACACCACAAGCTCTGGCACAAGTTCAACCCTCAAAAACCAAGTCTCGAACGTAGATAGACGGCCACGTCGAGAAATCCCCAAATACCGATGCTAACAAGTAGCAAAGATACCTAGAGAGGTTCCTTGGTCAACTATAAGGCCAAACGAGAAGTCCGAAAACCAAGCGAGGAAGCCGGGAGAGCAAACGCACAAAACCGGAGGCTTCAGCCAAATCCCGGACTGTCCGGACCTGGAGTCCCGGACTGTCCGCCCAAGGCCGGACTGTCCGTGGTTCACTGGCGGACTGTCCGCCGGCAGAAAACACAAAACAGCAGTGCTGCTGCAAGTCCCCTGGACGTTCCTGGACTATCCGCGAAACACAATGGCGGACTGTCCGCGGTTCAAAAATCACTTGCTCCTCAGCGCGGAGTCTGGCCACTGGTCCGGCCAAACCCGACGCGCGGACTGTCCACCGGTCAAAACCGCGGACTGTTCGCCAACGAGCAGAGAGGGCGATTTCAGTCGCCTCCTCTCCAAATCTCTCCAAATTCGATCCAAATCAAAATCCCACGTTCCCAAACTTGGAGAATATGATCACGGGGTAGTTAGGAGACTATCCCCAAGAAATCATCCGCTCAAATCGATTCAATCACCGGGAAATCGAAAGGGGAAGATCAAGAACGAAAAAGCGCCATGAAAACGAAATCAACCCGATCTACTTGTTCGCAAGGAGTTAGATGAATTCCTTCGGTGGAATTGATCTCCTTTCAAAAACGAACAAGTTGATTTAAACGGATTTCGCAAAGACGTAGTAGGGAGAGAGATTGAGTGACGGAAAAATCATGGAGAAACGAAGAACGCGAAGAACACGAACAAAACGCGAATCAACACATCGATCTGCAACCGTGTGGCTACAACACGCTACAACAGTGAGGTTACGGCCTCACTTCCTCAAAATCTCCAGTACACAGAGGTATGGTTCTCTGCGGATCTCAGCTAGCTACAGCAGGGGATTGGGAGAGCAGGAAACCCTAAGTGCAAAGAGCAAATGAACTGAGATAGAATGGGAGGAGGTTGTCTCCCTCTACTTATCCTAATTCTAATTCCTACTCTACCCCTCAACTAGTTACAGAGCGAACCAGCTAAACCCTAAGGTTATTCTGGACCAACTCGATGGTAGGTGGATCCGACGGCCACGCTCGCACAACTCGTAGCGTTGCCTCGACGCAACCTCCTGATTGCCGCCACGTGCCGCCCTCGCTCTGCACCCCCGGTTTTGTGGCCCAAACCGAGAAACCAGCCTTTCCAGCCAACCCCCGGTTTTGAGGCCCAAACCGGGAAACCAGCCCACCAGCATCTGAGTTTTGAGGCCCAAACTCAGCAAACCCGCAGCGCCCAGGTTTTGAGGCCCAAACCTGGAAACCGTCCTCAGCCTGAGTTTTGTGGCCAAACTCGGAAACCCTCAGCACCCAGGTTTTGAGGTCCAAACCTGGAAACCGTGCACCCGATGGTTTTTCTCTGGCTCTACCACCAAACCGACGCCGTAGAAGGGATGCACCGCCCGTGCACCCCGTCCACCGACACGTGTCCCCAAGTCCACGACTCAGGCAACACATGACCGCAAGTCTTCACTCGTCGCTGTCCCAGGCTGCCAGCCACCACAGCTGATCCTCGGGCCACCAGTCCCTCAGTCCAAGCCTCACGTCCGCCCTTCGCCACTCTCGGTCCATCAGCACGGCACGTCTCTACTTGACCTTCACCTTGCCTCTGATCACTATATCCGTGCTCGACACCTGCACAACACAAGCCAAAGAACATGCGCATCATCCCAGTTGACAATCACTCATCACTCAGAGACTCGGCATACACCCATGTATCCGTACTAAAATATTCCTTTTAAGTGAATGCTGCTACATGGGAACCATCTAGCTTTAGATTCTCATTTTATATAGGGTTACCCTTTTATATATGATGAATATAATAATTTTGTAGGTTTCCCTCATCCACATGACTGGCCCCAAGAGAGGGATAGACATGATGGACCTTACTCTGATCGAATATGACATGAGGGTCAAGACAGGCAAAGAAGAAAAAAATGACCTACAGCTGATTGATGGTGCATCAATTATAGGACCTGCAGGCATATGGGATCAGCCATATACAATTCGCATCCCTGGCGATTATGGTGCAGTTGATATAACATTGTCACGTCTTGAGTGTGCAGTTGAGGCGACTGTAGAGGTGTCGGGGGAACGCCAAAGGGTTACCCCCAATCAACGCAAACAAATAGGTTAAACCTAGAACACCGATTATTACAGCCCCGGCTAGGCAAACCCCCATAGGAACCAAACCCTTGGAGCCCGCCTCGTCCGAGCCCTCTACCAGGCCTCGGGCGAGCCCGCACTCTCCGTCTCGCCCGAGCCCTCCAGGTTTCGGGCGAGCCCGCACCTCGAATCTCGGCGCACGGGCCTCGAGCCCACCACGCAGTACATCCCTCGAGACCCTGGCGGGAACCTCGAGCCTATCCAAATACGACAGTCTATCCCTCGAGACGCATCACGCCTCCCTCGAGCGGCGCCAAACATCGGACGCCAGCCCATACCACGCATTCAATACATCCACCTACTCCGGTCATGTCCACTAGTGCTCAGCACGTACTACAGTGACTCGGTGTAAAGGTCAAAGTCTCGTTTTCACCACAATCATGGGCAAAAGGGCGCCAGTATGGCACTATTAACCCATACCCTACACTGTTGCGTGCCCAGACCACGTCTCGAGGCCCGGATGCCCACTGCGCAAACGGGTTTCCCGGGACTTGCCCATGACTGCGGAGCCTCGAGCCCCCCCCGCCGGGGCCACCTCGAGGCTGGCTCCGCGCCCCTCGAGCCCTAACTACTTTCACGCTATTGGAGGACAGGTACCCCAAGACCCGGAGGGACCCCGCCATGTCCTGTACGTGCTGGAATGGGTGCTGTACGGCTTCCACATCGCCACGCCTCCACGTCCGCGCCCGGGAGAAGGCCACGCTTCAAGGACGCCTCAACAGCAACACCCACGCTGGTAACTGTGGCAGAACCTCCCGGTAATGTGGCCCACCTGCACACGTCATCATCTCCCAGAGCCCTGATGACCATGCATGCGTACCACGTTACTGGAAAGATCCGTCGGGTGTCCCCGAGAGAACCCCGAATTATCCACGAGTTACAGGATCATCCTCCATTTGAGTGAAATAACCACAACATTACAACAGTTGATACAAAATTAACATCGGAGAGCGGAAGCAAGGTAAGATAAAATTTTACAAAACATGAATAAGTTACATTTCAAATAAACTTTACTTGAATTGCGGGAGAAGAACAGCACTACAGAGCCAGACTTAGGTGGAGCACCCAAGTCGAAGAGAGAACCACCGGATCATATCTAGCCCACGGACATGATCCAGATGACACCACAAGCTAAAACCTGCAACAGGGGATTAACAAACCCTGAGTACATGAGGGTACTCAACAAGACTTACCCGACTAAGAAAAAGACTCCAAGGGCATGCTGGCTTAAGGGATGTAGTGGGGCTAGCAGGAGAGAAGAGCTTTGCAGAAAAAGATTTCTACTAGTTCATCCTATTTTCAAGTTTTAGCGGTGCATTAAGTTATTAAGCAGTATCCACTTTGCACCTATCTAAATCAAACACTTGTTTAAGCATCACATCTCATGATAAACTTTTCTTGCCATCATCTTCACTTGATTAAACTACGCTGAGGGTGCGAGGACGAGTCTCCTTTTCTCGTGGAGCAAACGACGATTCGAACCGCTTGATCTACCCAGCTGGGGCTTCCTTATCACACGACATATGCGAGACCGAACTCGCATATATCAACCGTCCCGTGGATCCGCTCAAACCGGACCAGAGTCGCGCCACCCGGGAGTACAGTACACCACCGCCCTACAACGGCCTTGCTGAGTCCGTCCAACAGGGGACCGAGCAGGGTGGGTACACGCTACTCCTGCCATCTCTCCACTCCTAGTGCGCGGGTGCGCCGTTCCAGTAAGAGCATAGCCACAGTAGGGCTTACCGTAGCATGTGACCAGTACTAACAAATAGTTCTCGATCCAACGGACCAACAGCGGACGGGTCCTAAGCGACACAGGCGGAAACACTACACCAGGACTCCATTCCTGTGCAAGTTACCCGTCCGGTCTCAGTTTGAATATTATCATCATATTAGGGTTCTCACGACCCATAGACAGAGTCGAAGAGAGAAAGGTAAAACCTATATCTCGCGAACGATGAAACCATCGATCGACTTCTACCGAGGTCTAAGCATTGCTAAGCATTTGGAATCGTCTTAACGCTACTGATAGGATATTATCAGGGGATTATCTGAAAATCAAGGTATTCGTGCAGCAACGGTTTCATTCAACTCCTACTTACTTAATGCACATTTCACAAGACCTACAGTGTAATAAAGTATTTGTAAAACAGAGAGTGGCGTATGCACCGGGGCTTGCCTGTGTTGCAGAGAAGACTAGGATCTCCGAAAGACCCACAGAAGTTAGTTCCTTAGGACTTGAAGTTGAATCTTCTCGAAGAAGCTTGTCCGACGAAGTTCTCCTTCTGACGCTTGATCAACTGGACCTCCTCGATCCGAAGCTTGCTCAACATGACCAGCGACTCTCTCATATGAACTACACGTATACAATGATGTATGCTTTAGTATGATGCAATGCATGCTAAGGTGCAGGACAAACAAATGCATAACAAAAGTTAACACATGATAAGGGAGGTCGAGTACAACTTTCCTACGCGATAAAGTTGCAAACCAACAAAACCAACTTGTAACCTACTAACTAGTGTTCCTAGGGTAGTGTGTTATTTTTATACAACATTAATAGATGGATTAACTAAAGTGTTTAAGAGTGTATCACAAACATCAGTCACTGCCATGGGATCTCGGAGTGGGGATGTCCCATGGTCTTCAATCAAGACATTTAACCATACAAGGTGTAAACCAAAACTTAAATGTTTATTAACCATTTCTACAGTTGTTAGAGCGGACTACTCTAGTTCACCTTAAGCAATGATAGGTTATACTAACTTTTCTTAAAAGTTCATTAAGTTATCTATCACTTCATTTTTATCATCTTTAAGTGATTCTAGAGTTAACTAAGTCAAATAATACAATCAAACACTGCCGTCCAGATTTTGGACAGATTTGTACAATCAACTTGCTTTATCCATAACTAGAGTTCCAGACCTCCAAAAATAGTGATTGAGGACAATTTGGAAAGCTTATATAAATGTCTACACACTTGTTATTAACACTGAAGGCTGATTATAGACTTAACAAGGCCAAACAGTGCAAAGAAGAAGTTCTGTCCAGAATTTGGACAGATTCCAACACTGCACAAAGAACAGCCATATCTGGAGTTTCAAAATATTTCAAACTATGAACCTAGACTTTTCGGAAAGCTTATCTAATTACCTATACTTTTGTTATTATGAACTTGAGTTGATTCTACAGAAATTTTAGGTCAAACGACTTGGGTAAACATCCCTGTCCAGATTCTGGACGGATTTGATGGTCCAATTACAAACAGCTATAACTGAAGTTCTTAGAGCATTACAAGATATTGATCCTTAACAATTTAGAAAGCTTAAGAAGTCTACTACAACTTTCTTATTATAGTTAACAAGTGATTCCCAAGTGAAATAACCTAAACAGATCATTTTCTCAGATTCGTCCAGAGAGTAAAACAGATTGATCTGGTAACTTAGAAAATCTATAACTCCTAATCTGGCTGCCCTAAAATCATGAAATTTTTGGACAAGCTAGATACAAAAGTTAACTACAACTTTGGTATATAACACTTTTACAGGAAACATGGTTTACATAGTGGAAATAACCTCTCAACGAAAACTGATCCTGCAGCCAATGCAATTCACCAATGAGATCAAGTGTATCTCTTGATCAAATACCATAGCCATATATAACCAACCAATTCTTTGCATGACAAAATCATGAAACAAAAGATTACTAGAACAGCAAGGTTAACTCTAACATAAATCTTTAACCATCATTTAAGTAACCTAATCAATAGAGACCAATTAATAAAGTAATAGAGACCATTTAGCAAAGTGATTTAGGTTTAAGCTTTTACTATTATATTATGCGGTTAAGTGACTAAGTGCTATACTTAACAAAGGTTATTAAAGTGTTTAAGTTGATCATCAGAGCTTAGCCATGTATTTGTTCTAATCAAAATCAGCATAATCTAATTGGTTAACTTAGGCTTTGCTAACTACCATTTTATAATTAAATATGAAATTTGGGTTTAACTAAAGTTTGTCAAATGGAGTCCAAACTTTTCGTGATGGTGGATTACAGCAAATAAAGGTTGCAAAACAAATTTGAGAATTTTTGGATTATTATTTTGACCTACAGAAATGAATTAAGGTTTAAACATTATTTAATTATTAAATAGGCTTAAACTAAGGATGAAATTTTATTTTGTCCAAATGACCTCCAATTTTTGTGGAGCTTCATCACATGACACAAACAGCAGCAAAATATTTTTATGATTTTTGGACAACTAAATATCCCTATAAAAATTATTCAAAGTGCATTTATTAATTAAATGACCAATTTAAAGCACCATAAAAATTTATCCAAACACAAGTTTCATATTTTTCGTGTGTAGAGAACCTCATCAGGAACACAACAAAATTTGTTTCACAATTTTTTGGAGCTGTATTTATTTACCTATGCCTTTATCTATTTTCAGCACATTTAGGCAATTTCCGAAAATAGGAAAAAGGCAAAACCCTAATGCTTACTGGGCCGAAACCGGCCCAACACCACTGACGGACGGGGCCCGGGGTCAGCGCTCCCCGCCCAGGCCGCGACCACGCCATGACCGGGCATGCGGCGACGACGACCACTGCCGTTACTCGCCGTCGGCGCACTCCAGAGCCAAACCAACACCACCAGCGTGCCCCTCTCCGCGTTGTGCATCGATTTATGTGCTTGGTTGGGGCTAAAACGGAGCGGGGACATGGCAACCACGGCCATGGCGGCTCGGCCGTGCCAGGTGCGGCGGCGCACCGGCGTTCCGGCCAATGGAGTGCGGTAGAGCTCAAATGGATGGGAGCATAAGCTCCAGGAAGCTCACCTAGGGCTCGTGCGTGTGCTGGTTGAGTCGGAGTAGCTCGGGATGGTAGAAGTCCTCGACGGCGGCGATGGCGACGGCGTTCCGAGGCTCCGCAGTGGTGGTCCGGCCATCCCTGCACGATAGAGACCCGAACTTCGAGCCGATGAGGAAGAGTGAGTCCTGACGAAGCTAATGGTGCCAACGAATTGACTCGAGAAGCCCTGGACTCACTGCGCGATGGTGAACTTGTTCACGGCGGCGGCTCGCCGGAGTTGAAGAAGAAACCCGTCGACCGAGCAATGTAGGCGGTCGGGGTTTGATTCGGCGGGCCGGGGTATTCGCAAGGTTATGGCGGAGCTCGGGAATGGGTTGGCTGCGGCGGTGGAAGCTCGACGACGGCGCAAAAGCTCGGCGGAGCTTCGGTCGTGCCGGCGAGAATGGAGGAGAAAGAAGGAGAGCAGAACGGCGTCGCGGGAATGGCTTTGAGCGCAACGGACGGGAGCAAGGTGTGCGCCAGATGGTGTTGCAGCAGCGCGGAGCGAAGGACGCGTGGGCAGGACGTGGCATGGCCGGAGAGCGCCGCGGCGCTCGGGCGTCGGCGTGGAGGCCATGCAAGGGTCCAATTCCCTGTAGCCATAGTGCAGTTTGTCCCCTTTTGAATTGCGTCCAAATTTTGAGAAGAAGTGCAAAACCGTAAGAATGAAAGTTGTTCAGAATTTTGTGATCTACAAACTTTCTTAAAGAATCATGTTCCAATTCGGCCTAGTTTTTGAATTAGGGTTTGAATTCAAATTTGCCCAAACTGATTTCTTAAATTACTTTGAAATTTCTGAAGAACTTCAAAATCTGTGAATATGAAAGTTGTCACATTTACCATTCCCTACAACTTTGATTAAAGGACCAAGGTCAGATTCTCAATAGTTTGAGAACTGTAGTTCAAGGGTAGATTCTAGGGTTTAAACAAATTTGTTTCAATTCAAATCCTGTGCAGAATCTGTGTTAACTTTATATACCAAAGTTGTTCCAGTCATTAGTATCTACAACTTTGTTTTAAGGGCCATGTCCAGATTCAGCTTGGATTTTAGTCTTTATCATAGGGCCACTATAATGACTTGTGATTTCATGGACCATGTAACCCTATAATCCTATCTTCACTATTGATTAGAGCAAAAGTTGACCCAACAAACAGTGCCTTAGTTGCCCCAAGTTTATTTAACAAAGTTCGTTTTAGAATTAACCAAAGTTTCTCAATTATAGTTTTGAATCGTCATTTCATGTGACACACCTAGCACATTCATACAATACACATAATCAAACATGTAAATCATCACACATGATATGCTTATATGCCATGACACTAGATGATTATGCATAATATTCGTCGTACTTAGAGTTTTTAATTACTGCTTAACACCGGGGGTGTTACAGTAACAGTGACTTCGACAAGACAGAGTTCCTACCCTTCGCCATATCGAGCATTGCACACATCAATCCTGTGTAAACTCTGGCCTCCTCTTGTTCTATAAAAGGGGACGCCAGGGCCCTTTACTCGGGGGTTACAAACATACGGTTACACACACACACACTCGAGTCCGGACTCCGGTCCACGCTCATTGAGCTTGTATTCGCCCCTGTACAAGCACTTAGGTGCAAGTAATACAAGAACCTCCTCCCCCGCTGGACGTAGGGCCTTCTTTGCCCGAACCAGGATAAATCCTTGTGCCATCTTGCATCACCATCCAGGAAGAGAGCACACGATCATATTACTCGTTGGTGTCATACCCCCGGTTTCGAAACACCGACAGTTGGCGCGCCAGGTAGGGGCCTTCGCGTGTCCGAGTCGATTTCTCGTTGTTTCCTGGATGGCTTCTTCTGCTCCTTCGTTCTCTGCTGGTGCCGTCGCACGGTTCGGGAGCCTCGAGTTCCTGGCCACCGGTAACGGCAACGAGCTGACTCTGCTCTCCACGGAGGGCCCGAGCGGAGGGCGTGTCACGCCACCCCGCGCGGGGCGCGTGACGCGTCGCCCGCACAACGACGCGTCGCCACCCGCGAGCGGCGCCGTCGTCGCCATCGCCACCATGCACAGGCGGTGCCCACGGTGTACGCCCACTCCCGCGCGCCGCGCGTAATGTCCCCGAGGAGGAACCTGCCCGACGTGCGGCCAGCGACTCCTAGGGTGCGCGCGCACTCTCCCGGTGAGTTCGCGGAGTGCCTCCAGCTCGAGGGGGTCGTGGACGACGCCGAGGACGACGGCGACGACGACACCAGGCCGACGCTCAACCTCGAAGAGCCCGGAAACGTGGCTGCGGCAGGAGGATCGCGCGCTCAGGGGGGACGAACCCCCGGCCTCGGGTGCACCGCCTCACCGCAACGACGACCGGGTGGCGCAGCTCGCGCAGCTGAGGGAAGCGATCGCCAAGGCCGAGGAGGAACGGAAACGCCTGCTGCAGCTCGAAAAAACCCTTATGCGGGAACCAGCCCAGCCTCGAGGCGCCAGAACTCGAGGCCAGGCTCGAGAGGTCCGCCGGCAGACCCTCGAGGATGAAGCACCGGTGCGTCCCGAGGTGTGCTTCCCGCGAGCCAGGCAGAACGTGGTGGCAGCCGCAATGCTGCTCCGCGATCTACCCGCCGTCTCCAACCCCGACGCCAGACGCATGCTCGGGGAAATGAAGGGCCTCCTCGAGACAGCCGCTGTGCAGATGGCCGAGAGCTCGGCCTCGCGCCGGCGCGAGGTAGCCTCGGGGAAGCCAGCAGGCACGCCCCGCAACAAACGCGAGATGTCCGTCCACCAGCCGGCCACCCCTCGAGCCAGGCCAGCCCAGGAGCGGGTCGCCGACAACCGGCAAACCCTTGAGCCCCCGGGCCCCAGGGTCTTCAGCCGGGCCATCCGCAGCTCGGCCTTCACCGACCGCTTTCGACCGCCGACCAACATCGTGAAGTATGACGGGGAGGTCGAGCCCAAGCTGTGGCTCTCCGACTTCCGCCTAGGCTGCCAACTGGGCGGAGCAAAGAACCGACCGTGTGATCATACGCCAACTCCCGCTTCACCTCTCGGACACGGCCGCCGGTGGCTCGAGGGGCTCCCGCCGGATCGGATCCATGACTGGGCCGACCTAGTCAGGGTCTTCGACGGGAATTTCAAGGGGACTTGCGTGCGCCCAGGCAACCCCTGGGATCTACAACGTTGCAGGCAGGCAGCGGACGAGCCCCTCCGCGACTTCGCTCGGCGATTCTCGAAGCAGCGCCTCGAGCTCCTCCACGTACCTGATGAGGATGTCATCACGGCGTTCCTCGCAGGCACGACGTGTCAAGAGCTAGTCCACGAGGTAGGGCGCTACCGTCCCAGGACGATCGAGGGTCTGATGGATCGTGTCGCCAGCTTCGCCTCAGGCGACGGGGCAGTGGGGGCCTTCTTTGGCCGCTCCACGAACAAAGGCAAAGGTCAGGGGGCAAAGCGCGATGCCGATGACGACGACGACGACGAATAAGTGCTCTTGGGCGCCCGCCGCAGACAAGCTGGCTAAGTTGGCACCAACGCACGGCACCGTCCCACCTGATGTCTTCTCGAGGGACATTTTCGAGCCGTCCGTCAAAATCGGCCCGAGGTCTGGCCCTTCGACGCCACCCCTCGAGCCGGGCGCGGAGACTCGATGGCACCTCGACCTTCGGTGCCACCCCTCGAAGCCGGGCGTAGAGACTCGACGGCACCTCGACCTTCGGCGCCAACCCTCGAGCCGGGCGCGGAGACTCGACGGCACCTCGACCCTCGACGCCACCCCTCAAACCGAGCACGGGGCCTCGACCTTCAGCGCCGCCCGTCGAAACCGGCGCCTCGACTGGCGGACACCTTCCCTCGACTGCCTGCGAGCTCTGCAACAATCAAGGCCTCGACTTGGTACTCCTCCTCAAGATCTCTTGCCGCGAGCTCAGCCTCGACGTCTGAGCCAGGAGAAAGAGGGCCGCCTACATCACCGTCCGCGCCGGGAGGCAGCACGTCCTCATCGACAAACCGGCGCCGTCTCCCGCAATGGTGAGTAGGTAACCGCACACATTTAATGCGCCCATCTAACCGCGTTTCAAGCTGGACGACAGGTACACGCGGCGACTCTGCACTCGCTCCGCTCTACCGGGGCCCTCCGAGGCCGCCGCTCCAACTTCGCGCCCGTCGCCCCGGCGCCACGATCTCCACTCGCTGACGGTTTCCGCCTAAAAGGCACGCCCAACGGGCGGAAGGATTCCAAGCGACGAAGGCTTCTTCCGGAAGTAAAAAATGGGCCCCGGCCCTAAGTCTCGAAGCAGCGAAGGCTGGCCCTCGAAAGGGGTTCGACAGCCGGCTTTGGGCACCCAAAATGGGCCCCGGCCCTAAGTCTCGAAGCGGCGAAGGCTGGCCCTCGACGAAAGAGGGTTCGACAGCCGGCTTCGAGCACCCGAGTCAGGGACACCAAGGGGCGCCACTCGCGGCATCACTCGAGGGCCAAGCCCTCGAGGCCCCTCACGTGTATCCAAGGCGGGGAGCTCGACATGCAGTGAGATCCCCTCGGAGGGAGGCATCGAGCCACCGGGTCCTATCGAACGGACCCGGCACTCCTGCAGACAGAGCCCATGCTTTATGAGATCGCCTCCGGGCTACAGTCGACCCCTATCGAACGGGGCACGAGGTCTCACTTGGATTCCCCGTTACCAGCTTACCGGGAACCTCGATACTCGCCCGCTCGTGGTAGTACGAGGCATCCCCCTCGCATCCGATCGAAAGGACTCGCGGGATGACAAGCCAGGGCAACCGGCGTGCCGGACAGCTCGAAGAGTTGGCCGGCCGGTTCAGCCTGGCACCCCTCGACGAAAGAGGGTCTAAAAAACTCGGGGGCTCGACACTCCCGAACCTAAAAAACGCAACTAAAACTCGCAAAAAGCCCACAAGGGAGCTCAAACCACTCCCCCGTGGCCTCGGGGGCTACACCCGCGGGTGTCACTCGCGCGACACCCACGGAGCAAACACGGCCAAACCCTCGAGAACCGGCTAGCTAACCCTCGAGATCCCAGTCAAGAGCCCCTGCTCGAGTGCCAGCACTCAAACAAGGGCTCGGGGGCTACTGTCGGGGGAACGCCAAAGGGGTACCCCCAATCAACGCAAACAAATAGGTTAAACCTAGAACACCGATTATTATAGCCCCGGCTAGGCAAACCCCCATAGGAACCAAACCCTTGGAGCCCAAGGTTTTGGGATTCGGCCCGAAATTCCTGAAATTCGGTGGGTTTCGTCAAATTCGGCCTGGCCCGAAAAAGAATTGACTCGGGCAAATTAATTCGGCCCAGTTTGAATTTGCGGTCCGGCCCAAGGTCCATATCAGCCTGCTGAAACCTCCCAGTACTATAAAAGCTCAAACACTACCCTGGAAACCCTAGGGTTTCATATTTCCTCCACCTCTTCCTCTGGTTGGCAGCGGCGGCGGCTCGCGCCTGGCGCGGGCTCGTGGCGAGCGACGGTGAAGGCGCGGCGGATCTCCCGTTCCAGTCCACTCCTCCCCAACGTCTCCCCTTCCACTCCTCTCCTCCACTGCAGCCATATTCCAAATCCTCCCCAATCTGAATCGCTGGTGCCTTCCCAAGGTACGGTAGTACTCTGTAGTTTATTTTTCCGAAACAAAGGCTGGTGCCTCACCCAATCGCTGGTTGCACAGTAGTAGTTACGCGTAGTTACCAATTGATTTGAGGAGGATTTGAGATGAGGACACATTGTGCAGATCAATTTTCATTGTTCAGATCAATTATATTGTTCAATCCTACAAAATCGATAAGGACACATTCTGAAGGATTTTTGGTTTGGATAATTTAACAGTAAATAAAAATTGGAATTTACGAATTTCTAAATAGGATTTATCTTCTACTGTCGTATGTCCTTGTCTCTGGTTTTTGTTGTCCACCATGCGCTTGTTGGCCGGAGCAGGCATGACGCACCCTGCCCTTTGATTTGGCACCCAACATCAGACGTCCAAGACTGGAACTTGTTGGCCGTGTTTTTTATGCTCATCAGTTTGTTTTGCAGGATCTTCTCATGGAGAGTAGCCTTCTACGGCGCGGGGCGGTATCAGTGGCAGCAGCCTCACCCAGATGAGTGCCAGGGGTAGTGCAAGCGTTGGCCTTGGTGATGCTACAGATGGCCATGCGAGGGCTACAACAGCACGAGCGCATCACCTACAACACCACTGCCGGCTCAAGGTATATGTAAAACAGAGTACCTTATTTTATAGAGATGGACATCATAACTGCATATCTACGATTTGTATTAACAGACATTCATGAAGCTATAGCTAGCATGCTGATTTTGCTAATTTATATCATCAAATTTAAGCATTGCCCCTTTTAGATTTAGTACGTTATTTTGTATCATAAAAAAATGAGGTAAATCTCTGGCAGCCATATTCTAGACTTGTAGTTTCTGCCAAGTATGTTCTGTATCCTTGTGAAATGATAACTAATGGTCCAATAGGCATGTTATTTTGTTAAGTAATTAATTTATGAATTGATGACCACTGTTCTGATTCATTTAGTATACTGTTTGTATATAATCTCTATTCTTTAGGTTTAATTTGTTCCTTAAATGTTTGTGGACTTATGTATGATTGGAAGTAACTTGCACTGCTCTGGAAAAATTCGAATTTATTACTTAAGTTGCAATGGACTGGTTGACTGACTACCTATTTAGCTAGCATACTGCCTATTTAGCATACTGATTCATTTAGCTTATTTTTATTAAATGTCGTATGACTGAAAGTAACTTGCATTACTCTAGATAATTTATTACTTGAATTTCCATGTTTTTTAGTGTTGATATTTTGTTTCTGGAATGTAGATCATAATGATGGAGACATTAACAAGGTGTGGATGCATGGCACAAAGCTTGCTGGCCAAGGGTTCAAATGTGGATACTGTAAGGTTGTAAACAAGGGTGGAGGTGCAACAAGGTTTAGGGATCATCTTGGTTGTATAGTTGGTGAAGTGAAGTCATGCCCTGATGTGCCTAGAGTTGTCCGGGATGCGATGAGGGAATTACGGAACAGATCAATGGAGAATAAAAAAGAGAAAAGGGAACGTATGTTCAGGTTGGAGAGAGATCTTATGCAAGGGCTGCAAGGACAGGAAGTGATTGACCTTGATGGTGATGAAGAAGACCAAGTCCGTTTGAATATTAGGCAGCAGTTAGGACATAAGAACCTTTCTCGTGCAATAGAAAGGAGGTGTGGGAGTGGCAAAGGTGTTCGTGTTTCTGTTGGTAAAAGTAGTGTCACTGCCTACTTTGATAAGGACTTAGCACGCAACAAAGCACCTGTGCAGCCTAGAATTGACACTGCATTTCAAGTGGGATCTAGAGAGAAGCTTGGACAAGCATGGGCAAAGTTTTTCCATGCAAATGACATTCCTGGGCTAAAAGCTGATTGCCTGTACTTTCGCAGTGCAATTAGGCTTACTCAACAACTAGGGGTTACAGCACAGATTCCTACATCACATGGAATTGATGGGGAATTCTTGGAAGCAAACTTTGAGGAAGCTGAAAAGTCTCTTGAACAGTTCAAGCAAGGTTGGCAGCAGTATGGTGTGACTATCATGTGTGATTCATGGACAGGACCTACCGGCATGGCCATCATCAACTTCATGGTGTATTGTAATGCACGCATGTTCTTTGTGAAGTCAGTTGATGTATCTGGCCACAAGCAAAGTGCCAGTAAGTTGTTTCTTTTTTCTTTTGCCATCTCTCCTTTTTAAGTTTTATTCCATGTATATTACTGCAAAGGTGTATTGCTACTACTAAGGTGTATTGCCATTTTCTCTTACTGTATATTGCTACTACTAATATTGACATCTCTCTTACGGTATATTGCTACTACTAAGGTGTATTGCTGCATGTGTTTACTTACTGCATATTCCATGTTAAGCTGAATGTGTTTACTTACTGCATACCAGCTACTACTTGGCTGCTAATTTCTACTACTAAAGTGTTCATTTCTTTACTGCTGCAGTTAATTTACTACTTAGCTGTTTGTAACATGTAATTTATTTCTACTATATTTTCTATGCAGATTTTATACATCGGGAAATTAGAAAGGTTGTTGAGAGTATTGGTCCTGAAGTGGTAGTTCAAATTGTCACGGACAATGGGGCAAATTACAAGAAAGCATGTGAGAAGCTAATTGAGGAAGAGAAATACAAGCATATATTTTGGCAGCCATGTGCAGCTCACACTATTAATCTCATGTTGAAGGACATCGGCAAGTTTCGAAAGGTTGCTAATGTTGTTGCAAGTGCCAAGAGTATCTGTAGGTTCCTGTACAATCATAACAGGCTACATGATGAGATGAAGAAGAAGATTGGTGGGGAACTGATAAGACCTAATGCTACTCGCTTTGGGACTGTATTTATGTTCCTCCAGAGTTTCCTTGATAAGAAAGAAAATCTTCGAGCTTGGATGGTTTCACAAGATTGGAAGGAGAGTGATTGGAAGAATGAGGAGTACTATGAGTACACTGAAGCGTGTCTCACAAGTTCTACATGGTGGTCGACACTGAAGTGGGTAGTAGATGCACTAAAACCACTCTACTTGGTGCTGCGATATGCAGATACACAAAAGTCATGTACACTCTCTGGGTTCAAACCGAGAATGATGGCAGCCATACAAGCAATGGAAGTTCAGCTTGGTATTGGATCAAGGCAGTTTGATCGGTTTATGAGTAAGGTCACAAGCAGGGTTAACAATATGGAGAAAAACACATTAATGGTTGCAGGTATTGATACTACCACTCATTTTCATTAATACATGTGTGGTATTGTCATTAAATCTAACTCTTTCTCACCTTCTTATGTAGCTGCTGCTCTTGATCCCGAGACCCATTACAAGCACAATTTTTTGCAGCAAACCAGAATTTTCTTTAGCTTTAACAGATGCAATAGAGAAGATGGCACAAACTTCCGATGAAGCTGTTCAAGCAATCAAGGAAGTATCTGTCTTTCGGGAATGCCTAGGGAGGTTCAATCGCCCCATAGCACGAGCAGGAGCATCTTCTATGTCCCCATGTAAGTCTCAACCGCACCTTTCTCTCTCAATTTACTGTAACCAGTACGGTATAACAATAGCTTAATGCTATAGATTGTTGAATCTATCAACATGCCAAATACTAATTCACTATTTTAGTTACATGTCCATTGGTTTGTTGAACCTGTGTATTCCTCGTGGCTGACTTCCATTCTTATTTTGGTAGCTGATTGGTGGTTCCAGTTTGGAGGAGAAGTGCCTACTTTGCAGAAGTATGCATTACGTATTGTTTCCCAATGTGTGTCATCTAGTGGTTGTGAGAGAAACTGGAGCACTTTTGCACTAGTGCATACAAAAATTAGGAACAAGCTTGGCTATGACAAGTTGCATAAACTTGTGTATGTGCATTATAACTTGAAGGAGCGTATCCGAGAGGACAGTGGATACCAGCAGAAAGACAAGGAAGTTGATCCATGTTCTATGATGTTAGATGCTGCAATTTTTGATGAGAGCAATCCAATATGGGACTGGTTAGACAGATCTATGAATGATGTAGGACCTAGTTTGGATGATCTGTGTCGAAGCCAGCTAGGCAATTCATCTCATGGAAGGAGGGCTAGGGTGGATGTGGATTTGGATTTGGATGATATTGAGTTTGAGTTGGGGGAGAGTGATGAAGAACAGAATGAGGATGGGTTTGAGGATGACTTAGCTGAAGATGATGACATGATTGACATTGATGATGATGATGGTGAGCCTGTGGTAACTGCACCAAGAGTTGAGGACTTAGAGGCTTTAGGTGACGAAGATGGTAATCCTAGTGGTCGTAGATCTGGAAGGCTGCAACAAAAAAGGATGAGGACTCAAAGCCTCTCTACTCTCTATGAGAGAGAGTAGCATGACTCTTCTGTTAAGGTAATATGCTTTGGTACCTATATATATAATATTTGCTGCTTCTATATTGTATTATTGTGTATTTTCATAAATGATAAATTCATAGTTGTCAATAGAACCATCTGAAATCTGAAAGTACATAGTGAATTATGCTGATTAATTAAAAAACTTACAAATGTTGTTTCATGCATGGTTTTAGGTACAGTCCAGCAGCAGTTCTCCAGCAACGGTTCTGGAAGTAACTTTTTGGTGTGTACATGGTGATGGGTGGATGACTGCCATGAAACACAAAGGTGCCAGTGGCAATTGACATTGACAATATGCTTGCTGACATGTTCTTTTGCATTGCTTAATTGTGAGCGACTTGATTCTGTTAGTGTAATGTATGGCTGGCTGGACTGTAACTAAAGTTCTACTCCGTTGGACTTTAAGGAGTGATGAATTAGACTTCATGTGGCCTGTGATTTGGCCTATGTTTGTATTTAATTTGGACTGTGAACTATTATTGAAGTTCTGTGAGCAAACTCCTTAAGTCTGTTGTCTAAATATTGTTCTAAGGCTATTGTGACATTGAATCTGTGATGGTTGTAGCCTTGATCTAGATCATGGTATATGTTTTAAGTATTTTTAAATGACCTATGTGCTGTTATGTACTTCATAAAAAAATTCGGATGGAATTTGTCAAAATTCGGTCAAAATTCGGAAAAATACGAAAAATTTGACCAGTCAACTTAACTGAAAACCTGTCCGAATTTTTTTAAATTCCCGAATTTCGTCAAATTCGGTGGTCACCGAAATATTTTGCATTCCGAATCCCAAAACCTTGTTGGAGCCCGCCTCGTCCGAGCCCTCTACCAGGCCTCGGGCGAGCCCGCACTCTCCGTCTCGCCCGAGCCCTCCAGGTTTCGGGCGAGCCCGCACCTCGAATCTCGGCGCACGGGCCTCGAGCCCACCACGCAGTACATCCCCGAGACCCTGGCGGGAACCTCGAGCCTATCCAAATACGACAATCTATCCCTCGAGACGCATCACGCCTCCCTCGAGCGGCGCCAAACATCGGACGCCAGCCCATACCACGCATTCAATACATCCACCTACTCCGGTCATGTCCACTAGTGCTCAGCACGTACTACAGTGACTCGGTGTAAAGGTCAAAGTCTCGTTTTCACCACAATCATGGGCAAAAGGGCGCCAGTACGGCACTATTAACCCATACCCTACACTGTTGCGTGCCCAGACCACGTCTCGAGGCCCGGATGCCCACTGCGCAAACGGGTTTCCCGGGACTTGCCCATGACTGCGGAGCCTCGAGCCCCCCCGCCGGGGCCACCTCGAGGCTGGTTCCGCGCCCCTCGAGCCCTAACTACTTTCACACTATTGGAGGACAGGTACCCCAAGACCCGGAGGGACCCCGCCATGTCCTGTACGTGCTGGAATGGGTGATGTACGGCTTCCACATCGCCACGCCTCCACGTCCGCGCCCGGGAGAAGGCCACGCTTCAAGGACGCCTCAACAGCAACACCCACGCTAGTAACAGTGACTTCGACAAGACAGAGTTCCTACCCTTCGCCATATCGAGCATTGCACACATCAATCCTGTGTAAACCCTGGCCTCCTCTTGTTCTATAAAAGGGGACGCCAGGGCCCTTTACTCGGGGGTTACAAACATACGGTTACACACACACACACTCGAGTCCGGACTCCGGTCCACGCTCATTGAGCTTGTATTCGCCCCTGTACAAGCACTTAGGTGCAAGTAATACAAGAACCTCCTCCCCCGCTGGACGTAGGGCCTTCTTTGCCCGAACCAGGATAAATCCTTGTGCCATCTTGCATCACCATCCAGGAAGAGAGCACGCGATCATATTACTCGTTGGTGTCATACCCCCGGTTTCGAAACACCGACAAGAGGTTTTCATATCTGAAGTGCAAAACAGTTTTGATTTGTTGCTTAGTTGTTTAACTAGTGGGCTGAATGAGCGAATCTGGCTCTTTGGTGGTGCAATCACTGAGTCATGTGGCTTGAAGAGGTCTGTGGTTGCTGTACTAAAGGATTCTTCGATAGATTTGAAGTTCAAAATAGGCACACTGTCATCTATTTCTGGCCAACATTGTTGTTCCTTCGAGGCAAGAACTCATGGTCATGATATTCAAGAAATAAAGACTGCTCTTGCTTTAATCTCAGTGAAGGTGACTTGGTCGACCTTACCTTCTGCCTTAGACTGATAACACTAATGCTTCTGTAATGAGTGGGCTCGAGAGACCAGGTGTGGCAAACTTGGATTATGAACTATTGTAATAAGTTAGCCTTTGTACTTTCTACTTATTCGGTCTAGAAGTCGTATCATGTTTTGTTTCTTTATTATTTTTAACACTAGGTGGGCTACAAATATGAGCGCGATGGTCAAGGGAAAAATGTACGATTTGTCGACAGGGGGACAAGAGATGACAGTAGGTTCTGAGCCCACCGGTGGTAGCTGTTAGAAATTGAGATTACTCAGAGAGAGAGAATGTAGAAAACAAATCCTTGTATTGATGCTATGACCTCACTTCTAGCAACTGCTCTGAATTAGTGTCCCTCTACCGTTAGCAACTGCCAATGATGTGATTAACTGGCTAATTAATCATTAACCAAGATATTTGAAAGGATCAAGATGCCCAGGGGGTGAATTGTGTTTTTGTAAAACTTTTGCAACATTTAAATTTATCAAGCTCAATTAACTCCTTTGTGCTTACAAGTGTGGTTCACTAAACTCTTGCACAAAAGCTTGCACCTATTTCATTCCTACTCTAGCAAGGCAATTCAATTATGAAAGAATAAGAAGTAAATTGCAGAATTGAATTGCTCAAATGTAAATGCGTAGGTAAATAGAGTAGAAATGACTCAACGATCTTTTTGCCGAGGTATCGAAGTATCGGCACACCCCCTAGTCCTCGTTGGAGCACCTGCGCAAGGGTATCGCTCCCCCTTGATCCGCGCAAGGATCAAGTGCTCACTACGAGTTGATTCTTCGCCACTCCGGCCCGGTGAATCGCCCACTACCGGTCACAAGTTTACTTGGGTCATCCACAAAGCCACCGGATGCTCTCCAGGCTTCACGATCACCACCAAGCCATCTAGGTGATGCTGATCACCAAGAGTAACAAGCTAGAACTCTCACTTGATCAAGCCAAGGCCAAAGAGATGGATGAATGCACACTTGCTACTCAATTCTCACTAGGAGATCACTAATTCTCGTGATTAGCAATTCTCTCAACCTCACTAGGGCTCTTGCTCTTCCTCACACTCACAATGTGTTTCTCAGCAGGTGGAATGGGCAAGAACACTCCAATGGAGGAGGAGGAGTATAAATACTCCCCCAACCGGCCATCCAAAAGAGCTTCAAACAACACATTTTTCGGGGGCATCGGACGCGCCGATGCCTGGCATCAGACGCTCCGATGCTCTCGACCCAACGGTCAACTGTACTTTCTGTCGGACTATTTAAAGGAGCATCGGACGCCGGGTAGGCGTCCGATGCCCTTGCCTCGGACGCGTCCGATGCGAATCTGACCTCTCTGGAACCTCTCTGCATGGACATCGGACGCTGGCCCTCAGCGTCCGATGCCAGCGTCCGATGTGCCCCTCAGGGCACCCTCACATGAACAGTGGCATCACAGCGTTCGATGTGACAACATCGGAGCATCCGATGCCACGTCGCCAGCACACTCAAGTCTGAGTGACATCGGACGCGCGTCTGATGCCACTAAGGCCAGCGTCTGATGCCCATTTCAGGGCTGAAACGACTTCGGATCGCGACGCTGCCTTAACGACTTTTCATCCTCGATGTAAGGGCTCTCTCTGAGCAACCTAGGGCTATGAAATAACAAGTGTGCATCACACCTACCTCAGTAGACTCATCTAGGTCAAGCTACTGATTCACACTCCCCTTTATAGTACGACTAAAGGAAAAACAAAGACCTAAGACTACCTAAGTGTCCTCCAACACCATATGATACTTAGCCTAGTCTACCACTGTCTTCATCGTCCGTCCTTTGAAAACCGAAACGATATCCATCGCCAGGGGACATGAACTCCATATGCCCGTTTCGTCGCCATTACCATGACCTAACTCAATCCTGTTTCTGCAAAACACACGTTAGTCATAGTAATCTTGTGTTTCATCCAATCACCGAAACCACTAGGGGCCAAGATGCGTTCATACACAAACCAAATTATGAGGAAACAGGGCTCTGGATACAGAGTGTTGCTTAGTGATGAAAAGGTTTGATAGATAGAATCACATGCTGAGGTGGGACAAGTGGCGACCAGTGAAGTTGCTGCTGAGGTGGAGGCTGCTGCCACTGCCACTGAGGAGGTCCGCCCATAATCCTCTCCATGAAACTCAGGGTCTGCTGCTGGAGCTGAAGCATCTGCTGCTGAAGCACATCGGACCTCTCCTGAGCCTGCTGCTGAGCAAGGGCCTGAGCCAGTGCAAGGCGCTGCTGCTCCTGTGCGAGCCGCTGGACATCCTGTGTCACTGTCCTCTGCTGCTCCTCCATCCGGGAAAGTATATCTAGTAACGCGGGATCGGAGGAAGCATTACGAGACGTCTGTTGACACTGGTTATCTATCATAATTAAGGGATAAATAAATATGAAAAGGGCAAGAATTTGATCACCAACAAAGGTTTAGGGTTTCAACTGACAATATTCCACGAGTTTTGGTGAACTATGATTCTACAGGGACTAAACCAGGAAATCAGCACCGATAGCTTCCCATAGAAGGAAACCGACGGGAGATAACGCCACCACCACATCAGGATTATTCTAGAAGACTCCAGAGGACGCAAGAAGACACCAGTAGGTCGACCACCACGAGGGGATGACTGGTGGGACTGACCGGTCCCACCTAGAGACCGACCGGTCCCACCTTGGGGCCTACGGACTCCTCCTTCTGAAACCTTCCTCCACCGACCTCTAGGATGCATCTCGGCCGTACCTTAAGTCGGTTTGATCCAAGGGCCACGGTTCATCGCCCAGGGCTATATAAACAGCCCCTGAACCCCCTCTCCAGAGCATCAGGTTTGATCATTAGACATCATCAATCAGAGCATCAGGCATTTCATCAGAGAGGAGATCAATCGGAAGCCTAGAACTACATCCACCGTAGATTAGTTAGATTGAATAGGATTAGAGGAGGCAAGCTTCTCGCATTTGGATTCTTGATCTAGTTCATGAGAAGGCTCGGTAAACCCAAGATCTTCTCTCTTGTATTAACATTATGGATCTATTTCATAATTGCTCTTCTAGTTCATCATTGTTCTTCATTGTTTATGTTCTAGTTCATCGTCTAGTTCATGTTCATCGTCTAGTTCATCTTCTAGTTCATAATCTTGTTCTAGTTCGTACTTTAGTTCTTCTCGATGATCTAATTTACCTTATTGTTCATCTTCGTGTTCTAGATAGCAATACAATTGATATGACTAAGACATCAACTATTATATTCTTAATTATATTGTTTATAGTCTGCTTTGATTATATATTTGGCATAGATAGTTTATCTTTATGTTTATACTCATGTTCGTATAGCGCTCATCTTAAAGTACAACGGGTGGGTGATAGATGTTGTGTAGGCGTGGTGCCTATACACTATTTATCTGCGAATGTGTCCTATGTTCCGGATAGAGTGGTAGATCGCGGGTGTGACATTCCTGTTGAGTCCTTTGTATTCCACCTCCCGAATGTAGTATTCAGTATGACTCAGTTAACTCATGGTTTAGGGGTTACTCTGTTTGACACCTTTACTATAGAGTTGTCTCTTGATTATAAATATGATGTGACCTAGCCAATGATTGTCAAATATGTTTGCACTAATCAATGTATGTTATAACTTGTAATTAGAACAACTTAGGAATGTTTCTTATTAATGCCTGTTCTAATCATCACTTGCTAGGTAGTACTATTCTAGGATTATCTTTGATCTGATCTCTGTTATCATTTATCATTTATCATTATCATTTACTCTGTAACCTGATCCCTGTTTGAAGTAGTTGGTGTGTTATAAGTGTGTGCCATAATGAATGCTGTTAAGTCCTCATTAGTATAATACCATCATACTTTGAATTGATTAGTCTCTAGGCTAAATATAAATAACGATACCTGAGACTAGCTTGGGTGAAATGCTTCTACACAGGTATATTTTATTTGTGCGCTTGCGGGTAAATATTTATCTTTAAATCCAGTGCCCTGATATAATTACATTGCTAGCTTCATGTTGGGGATGACAACTTGACGTTAAGTGAATTTAGTAGTGTCCCGTACACTCTTTAGTGCCTTCACTAGATTATTATTTTATGTGGCTCATTCTTAGAGTGATTCCATTAAGGAGTGTCAACAATGTCCCGACCTCAGTGTTGTGAGGACGTGGCTGAGCGTGAGGCGGGAGCTGGTAGTCCTCGTCAGAGCTGTCGGTGGGGTCCTTGGTGATGTACTGTCCCTCGCCCTCTAAGTTAGCTAACTCCTGCTCTACAAGGACTCTAACTGTCTTGTCCTGCTCCTGTGCGGACTCGGGCACGTCTGGGCGTCATCGAGAGCTAGACGATGCTGACCCTGCCTGCTGCTGTCTGCGGTCCCGACCGTGTCCTAGTATGAAAGGACCGAATCAGCCTAGAGGGGGGGTGAATAGGTGATTTTTGACTATCTGAAACTTCACAAACTATAAGATGTAGTTAGATAGCAACCGGAGAGGGCGGTTGTTTGGGTAGGTACTACCGGGTATGAAACACCGGTACTACCGACACAAACAAACGGCACAACCGGGATCCTAAAAGAAACTACAAATCCGATGAATGTAAGCTATGAAGATAATACAAGTTTCTAGCCCACTTTCCTAAGAATGATATATGGTAAATCTACTCTCACAAAACCTTGGTTGCTCCCCTTGATGTAGATCGAGCCTTCCCAACCTAAGAAAGAGATAGGGATAGGAAGAACACAAAGAACACAATAACAAGTGAAGTAGAGAAAATAGGGACAACAACAACAAGCACACGGGACACGCGATTTATCCCGAGGTTCGGCCAATCCACTAAGGAAAGCCTACTTCCTCGTTGTTGAGGTGACCACAAAGGTCGGGGTCTATTTCACCTCCTCGCCTCACTCAAGCAACCACAAAGGCTACGAGAGTATCTCTACTAGAAATCTCAGGGTAATACAAACGCTTCGGGGAGCCCTCACAAGTAAATCAATACGGGCTACCACGAAGAACACCTAACCGGCTAGAGCTCAAAGAGCTCAAGAGTAAAAGACACAAAGCAAGCCGGCAAGATGGAAACCAAGTGCTCAAGTCGAAGATTGATGCTTCCCACTCTCGAATCTCACTTCCCTAGCTCAAATCTCGCAAGGAATGAATCTAGGAGCAAAGGGGGAGAGAGAGGGGTGAGTCAATGCTTGGAGAGTGTTTGTCTCGAGTTAGGTCAGCAATAAGTGTATCGAGTGAGTGGGTGACCGTGAAAAGTGAAGAGGGGAGGCATTTATACTCCCTCAGTCCCGAGGCTGGTCGGTACCACCGACCACCCCTGGTCGGTACCACCGACCAGTTCACAACGGTCGAAAGAATCCAGATCTGACCAAACAAGCAACCACCGTCCTCACATCGGTACCACCGCGGGCGGTAGTACCGAGGCTATGGCAGTACTACCGCCAGGCGAAATTGGCCGCGAACAGAGAGCATCTCACAAAGGGACTTGGTCCCTCGGAAACTACCGCCCAAAGGTCGGTACCTCCGAGGTCGGTGGTACCGAGGTTATGGCGGTACCACCGCCAGGCCATTTTCAACTCAACACAGAGAGCTTCGCGAAACAAAGATACTACCGACCTCGGTCGGTACCACCGCGGGCGGTACTACCGCAGGCCATTTCAATTCTACACAGGGAGCTCTGCAAACTTGGTTACCACGGCCTTGGGTCGGTAGCACCGGGGGCGGTACTACAAGGTAATGGCGGTACTACCGCCAGGCCAATTCAGCGCGGACAGAGAGCCTTGCAAACTTGGAAACTACCGGCCGGTCGGTACCACCGCGGGCGTAGTACCGGTGGCGGTACTGGAGGCGACGGCCGCAGCAAGCATAGCAAACCACATACAACACAGAGGGTTGCAAAACCAGGTTACTACCGACCTTGCGTCGGTACCACCGCGGGCGGTAGTACCGAGGTTATGCGGTACTACCGCCAGGTCATTTTTTGACCAACACAGAGAGGGTGTTTGAGCGCTGTGCAGAGAAGCCGTGGTCGGTACCACCGACCACCCATGGTCGGTACCACCGACCATATGAAATTACCCTCTACGTGTTCGTGATTGTGCGGTGTCTCTCAAGCGAACTAAGGTTAGTCGATTTGAGCACTTTTCTCCACATCTAACCAACTTACTTTGTGACCCTCTTCATAGTCCGGCTTACCTATAACTCAAGTTTAAAATTGAAATTTTAAACTACCACTTGAGCTAGGCATCTTTATGTCCAAAAATATCCTACGTGCTTTGTTCACGAGATTTCAACGTTTCAAATCTTTCAAAGGACTAACACCTGCATACATGCTTTTATAAATGGTTAGTCCCTAATTTGATTGTCATTAATTAGCCAAAACCCACATTGGGGGCATGCACTTTCAAACTCCCCCTTTTGGTAATTGATGACAACCAACTTAGGCTTACAATTAGGGATAGAAAGAATTGAAGCTTTTGAATTCCAAAATTTAGTTGAAGCTCCCCTTAGTGTATGCTTTGGATATGAATTTCAAACCTTGATTAGAAAGCAAGGTTGCATACACAAGAACAAGAGCTCCCCCTAAATTTTGCAATCCGTGGGGTGCCTAAGAGTGTGTGACAACATCATATATATCAATTTGAGATGCATAAGCGATATGACATGGTGATTCACATAACAATGTAATAAGAAAAGCGAATGGCTATTGAAGAAAGAAAAGAACTCAAATCACATAGCCATATCGAAAACAACAATCACCATGACAAGAGCATCAATAATGAGGATGAACCATACATGAATATAACATTAAGCATTAAAGTTTTACATCCTCATCACAACACAAATAAAATGTAGCATACCACACTTAGTCTCAAAGATTACCCTCTCTCACAGCTATTACAACAAGATAAGCCTAACACTCCCCCTTTGGCATCAAGTACCAAAGCGGGTAGGCCAAGATAAGCAAAGAATCAATAATAGCTGCTGGAAGATCCATCATGATAAGAGCCCCCGAAGAGAGAGGAATAGGCACTCTCACCAACGTCACCACCAGGGAAGGATGACGGAGCAGAAGAATCAGGTGGTGGTGTAGAGTCGCGAGGGCCACCACTCCAGCTGGATCGGCTTCGGGGCCAGCAAAGCCCATGTACGAGCCACCACCCCCACCTTGATATGACGTGGACCCGCCAGCAAAGGACGTGCCCATACCATAGTCAGGGAAGAAGGGATGAGGCTGGTACTGAGGTGGTGGCGGAGGATAGAACTGATGGGGCGGATACAGCATGGAGCTGTAAAAACCCGCCTCACCACCACCTGGAAACTGGGGCTGCTGCTGGAAATCATCATCATCCATCATCATCATCGTCATCATCATCGCCACGCCGGTCCTGAGCATCATACTCTGCAAATGGATCTGGATGAGGTCGGACCAGAGAGCGCGGAGGAAGACCAAGGTGCTGACACACGTCCTGCTGAAACTGCTCGTCACGATCGGCCCTGTAGCACATCCAGGAGAAGATCTTGCCGAGCGCGGAGCGAAGACCGCCACTCCTACGCCTCTCACGACGCGGAGGAGGAGCGGTGGCAGGGGGAACTCACACGACGCTCTGAGCCAGAAGCCTCGCCAGGCGCTGCTGCTGCTGGTGGAACCTCATCACCCTCATCAACCTTCTCTTTGTCCTTTGAGGGAGCAGAGGTGAACTTCCGAGCACTGTACTCCTTCATGGTGCGATCATACTCGAAGGTGGCGCCAACCACATGCTCAATGATATGCATAAGGTATGGAGCATATGGCAGGGCCTTGTGAGGATCATTGTATACATCGGAGATCTTCTGCCAAAGAAAGTGAGAGATGCTAAACCGTCCATCTGGCAGAGCAAAGCGGACTAGGACCTTGGCAGCATCATCTCTCAAGTTATCTTGATCTCCAATTTTGGATCCAGAGTCAGGCGCATGATGTTGTTGAGGACGTAGTAAGCGGGCTTCAGGCCAGGGACCTTGAAGGTCGCCACTGCACCATCCCAATAGACGCCTGAGCTCTGCAACTGCTCTAAGTACATACCCCCTCCATACATCTCTGAAAGACGGGGCATCTCTGTCCACATGTCGAAGCCCAACAAACGAGCAAATGTGACGAAGTCACATCTGTAGTGGACCCCTTGGGTCATCCAATGCAGCACGCGAGCTTCCTGATCAATGAACAGAGTTGCCCATAACTGGCAAAGAATCTCCTGGTTGAAGCTGCGCTCGCCAGAGATCAGCCCCAAAACTCTCCACTCCTCTAACCTCTGCACCAGGGCCTGAATGTCCTCAGAATCTTTGTCGGTCAGAGAGGAGAGAACCAGTCTCTTATGAGCAAAAAGAGGAGGATGTCCCTTAGCACAGAAACCCTTCCAGCATACTGACACATAGAAGTCTTGCTGGAACCTGGACCAGAACCTCCTATCCACAGAAGCATCTCTAACAAACAGATAGGGGTTCTCCTCACGCTGCCTCCTCATCAAGTTACCCCGCTTTCTATCGGAGTAATCCGGGATTGCCAAGAAGAGCACGGGGGACAGCGGTCATGACGGCTTCGGCTTCAGGGTGCATCTCAAATGCCCGGTTGATAAGCATCAACCCTGAAGTCGGAGGGGATGCCGGTCCAACTTGAGGATCGATGGAGCGACCCTCACGATCGAGACCAGCTGAAGGCACTCCTCCCACAATGACGCTGTGCAGGCGTCCAGCCGGACCAGCGACAGGGGGCGGAGAAGGCTGAGGAGGCGGAGGAGGCGAAGGAGCAGCATGCCCACTGCCACGGGCATGACCGCTCCCGCTCCCCCTTGCGCTATCCATGCTGCGACGGCCCGTGTGGCCCGCGGACGAGCGTCCACGGACCTGACGAGAGGAGTCATCCATACTCCCAGACCGAACACGGCGTCCGGGATTGCGACGCGGCGGCGCCCCTTGCACATGACCACCTTGCTCCAAGGCGGCATACTCCTCATCATCATCACTAGGGGAACGAGCATGAGAGGGCCTCCGGCTCATCTAGACAAAGATAGCATAGACCAACATGAGACAAAGATGATGGAAATATTACTTCAACGGATGTAGCAAATAAGACGATCGAAATCGGGAAGGAGAACGGCTCGCTGCGCGCGGGCGGTACTACCGACCCCTGGGGGCGGTACTACCGACCGCACAGCAGCGTGCGGTTTCCTTCAATCCAATCTACCAAATCGCTATGAACTTGCTAACCATACATCCTAGAAGCATCTTCATACTAGATAGAACAATCCTACCAAAGGAATCGACCTAGAACAAAGTACATTGAGAGATCGGGCATGAACACCCTAGTACCTTGCTACTCGTGAAGAAGAGGTCGAAATCCAATGAAGGAGGAAACTTCAGGCTTCAAGAACACCACCACGACGATCTCCAACCTTCAAAGCACCTTTCCACCGAAGGGATTTGGATTTGGGTGGAGGAGGAGGGAGATCGAGGAGGAGAACGGAGCGGCGGCCGCACGGGCTCGGGCGGTGGGCTGAAGGAGGCAGGAGGCGGTGCGGTCAAACGGATTGACTAGGGTTAGAAAAGATTCACCGCACCCGTTTTATACTCGGGTCAAACCCGGTCGGTGGTACCGCCCATAGGGCCGGTACTACCGACGTCGGTACTACCGCCCTATGGCGGTACCACCGACAGCACAAAAACAGAGAGGACAGAGAGGGATTTCAAGAGAGCCTTGTGTGGTATACTACACATACTTCAAACATGTCCAGATTTCATATAACCAATACATAGCCATGGACATAAGTGAAGTATGCAAAATAGATTTTGAAATCACACACAATATTTGTCAAACCATTTATCTAGGTCTCTAGGTGAAAACAAATATGTGCAAGACATCAAGCCACGTTACGAGAATCAATGATATTTAGTTCACTCCTCAAAGCACAAAATCTTGACTCATCTAAAGGCTTTGTGAAGATATCGGCTAGTTGTTTTTCGGTGCTCACATGGCGTATTGCGATATCTCCTTTGGCTTCATGGTCTCTCAAGAAATGGTGTCGGATGTCTATGTGTTTTGTGCGAGAGTGGTTTACGGGATTGTTTGCTAGTTTGATAGCACTCTCATTGTCACACAAAAGTGGAATTTTGGTTTCCTCACATCCGAAGTCCTTTAGTGTTTGCTTCATCCAAAGTAGTTGAGCACAGCAAGCGCCGGCCGCCACATACTCGGCTTCGGCGGTGGATAGGGCAACACTATTTGTTTCTTAGAACTCCATGACACCAAAGACCTCCCAATAAATTGGCAAGTCCCGGTAGTGCTCTTTCGGTCTACCTTGCAACCGGCATAGTCCGAATCGGAATAGCCAAGTAGATCGAAAGTGGAGCCCTTGGGATACCACAAGCCAAGATTCGGAGTGTGCACTAAGTATCGAAAAATTCTCTTAACGGCCATAATATGACATTCTTTCGGATTAGCTTGAAACCTTGCACACATGCACACACTAAGCATAATATCGGGCCTAGATGCACAAAGGTAAAGTAATGAACCGATCATAGAGCGATATACCTTTTGGTCCACTGACTTACCATCCACATTTAGATCAAGATGTCCATTGGTAGGCATAGGGGTCTTGATGGGTTTGGCCTTGTCCATCTCAAACTTCTTTAGCATGTCTCTTGTATACTTGGTTTGACTGATGAACGTGCCATCCTTGAGTTGCTTGATTTGGAATCCAAGAAAGTACTTCAACTCACCCATCATGGACATCTCGAACCTTTTGGTCATGATCCTACTAAATTCCTCACAAAAAGGCAACATTAGTACTACCAAATATTATGTCATCGACATATATTTGGCACACAAAGATATCATTATCAACTTTGCGAGTAAATAAAGTAGCATCGGCCCTTCCTATCTCAAAACCCTTTTGAGTAGGAAGTCCTTAAGACAATCATACCAAGCTCTAGGGGCTTGTTTAAGCCATAGAGCGCCTTGTCGAGCTTGTAGACGTGGTTGGGAACTTTGGGTCCTCAAAACCCGTGGTTGCTCCACATAGACCAATTCGGAGGGGGGCCGTTGAGGAATGCACTTTTCACATCCATTTGGTATAGCTTGAAATCATGGTGAGTAGCAAAGGCAAGTAATATACGAATTGACTCGAGCCTAGCTACAGGTGCATAGGTTTCTCCAAAATCCAAACCTTCGATTTGAGTGAAACCTTGAGCCACCAACCGTGCTTTGTTCCTTGTCACCACGCCATGCTCGTCTTGCTTGTTGCGGAAGACCCATTTGGTTCCTATCACATTTTGCTTGGGCCTTTCCACCAAGGACCAGACTTCATTCCTGGTGAAGTTGTTCAGCTCTTCTTGCATAGCCATCACCCAGTCCGGATCGTCAAGTGCTTCTTCCACCCTAAGAGGTTCCAAAGAGGAGACAAACAAGTAATGTTCACAAAAATTTGCTAAACGAGAGCGTGTCGTTACCCCACGCCGTATGCTCCCCAATATGTTGTCAACGGGATGATCCGTTGAACTGTATGATGAACTCTTGGATGTGGCACAAGTGATCTTCGTTGGATGGGTCCATCTTCATCATCTTCATCATATGCATTGATGTCCCCATCTTCTTGTCGGACTTCATGTTGAGCTTGTGTTTGATCATCAACTTGATGTATCACTTGAACATCACCCACACTACCACCATTCGGAGTTGCGGAAGCTTCATCATGCGCATTTGATGCACATGATGGATATGAGAATCTTGTGGAGTGTGTGATGGTTCATCTTCATCATCTTGTATTTCAATGGGCCTCACATCCCGGTTGCAAGCTTCTTGATAGCTTCAGATGGAGGCTCGTCATTACCTACAAGCTCATCATTGACTTGCTCCTTTTGAGAGCCGTCGGATTCATCAAAAGTCACGTCTACCGTTAACTCAATAGTGCCGGTGGCATTATTGAATACACGGTAGCCATGTTCGTTAGTACCATAACCAAGTAGAAAGCCTTCGTGTACCTTAGGTGCAAACTTTGAACTTTTGGGCCCTTGTTAAGTATGAAACACTTGCAGCCAAAAACTCGAAAGTAATGCACCTTTGGTTTGTTACCGGTTAGAAGCTCATATGGCGTCTTCCCTCTTAGCTTGTGAAGGTAGAGGCGGTTGATTGCATGACACGCCGTGTCATCGCCTCCGCCCAAAAGCCATGGGAAGTCTTGTACTCATCCAACATAGATCTTGCGGCTTCAACAAGAGTTCTATTCTTCCTTTCCACAACCCCATTTTGTTGTGGGGTATATGGAACGGAGAACTCATGCTTGATCCTTCTTCATCAAGATACTCTTCTATGTTGGTGTTCCTAAACTCGGTCCGTTGTCGCTTCTCACTTCTTGATCTTGATGTCGAACTCTTTGTGCTCTTCTAGCAAACTTCTTGAAGATGCCTTGCGTTTCGCTTTATCTGCTAAAAAGAACACCCAAGTGAAACGAGAATAGTCATCAACAATAACGAAACCGTATTTGTTACCACCGATGCTTTGATAAGCAACGGGTCCGATGAGGTCCATATGCAATAGCTCCAATGGTCTTGTGGTCGACACAATGTTCTTGATTGGATGCTTTGCTCCAACTTGCTTTCCGGCTTGGCATGCACTGCAAATCCTATCTTTCTCAAAAGAAACATTGGTTAGTCCAAGGATGTGCCCTTCTCTTTGAAGTTGGGCCAAATTCCTCATCCCAACATGAGCTAGTCGGCGATGCCAAAGCCAACCCATGCTAGATTTTGCCATTAGACATGTGTAGGTTCTACCTTACTAGTGAGAAGTCAACTAAGTAAAGTTTTCCCTTCAACACGCCTTTAAATGCAATAGAGGAATCCTTCTTCTAGAGATGGTCACACCCTTATCCGTAAAGAGACAATCGTAACCCATTTCACAAAGTTGAGAAACGGATAACAAATTGTAACTCAACGAATGCACAAGTAATACATTAGATATGGAATTGTTAGTGAGATAGCAATTTTACCCAAACCAAGCACTTCTCCTTTACCATTGTCACCAAACACAATATTGTTGCATGAGTCGTTGCTTGGTTGAAAGGAGGAGAAACATATCTTTTGCCTGGTCATATGATTGGTGCATCCACTATCCAACACCCAACTTGACCCACCGGAGGCATATTCCTACAAAACAAGATTATGTTCTTGATTTAGGTACCAAACTAGATTGGGTCCTTGGGGGTAGTCACATAAGCTTTTGGGACCCAAACATTTATCATAATTCCCTCTTCTTGAGGGCACCAAAATTTGACAACTATTTTGCCATCATCACCCCAACAACACAAATAATCACATGTATAGCTCTTGATATGGGCTTTGTTGCTTGGGGGCCTCCACTTGCTTCTCCTTGTTGATCTTACCATTAGCAAGTGGAGCCTTTGGATTGGCAATCTTGTTGGCTTGTTCATTAGGTCAAAGCGAGGACCCGTGTTAAAGTTAACATAAGGGTACCCCATTGACCATCTTCCTACCGTTGGCCTTACCACCATACCTATTGTACCCAATTCCATCCTTGATAGATGGGTGTCTTGCGGTCTTGAGGATATCTTTTGGTTGTTGCACCTTACACTTGCAACCATTCCTCAAGATCATGTTCAAACTATTAATGTCCTTGTCTTTCTTCTCTATCTCAACAAGGTTAGTTGCACAAGCAATTATATCAAGTTTATAGCATCTTTTGCAACCATTACTAGTTGAGGCATTAGAGCCATCGGAATCCTTAGAAGAAGTTGAAGAGGTGCTATTCCAAAGAGTTGTAGCTTAGTTCAAGAGTTTGATATTTATCTTTAAAGCTTGTGAAGCTTTCTTGAACCAAACTAACCTCATTCTTTAGGCTAGCAATTGAGTCATTGCTCATGGAACACTCCTTAGCCAACTTCTTGTTAGAGTCATTGGCTAATGATAGTTCCATGGTCAATTTCTCAACCTTCAACTTCTCCTCGTAAGAGAAGCTTCCAATGCAAGGTTCTTTTTTCTCTCTCTTGAGAGATCAAGTCCTCTTGCATAGCAAGACTCTCATTCCGACTCTCTAGTTTAGTGAGCAATTTTATGATTTTAGCTCCACCTTTCTTTCCAAACTTTCTAATTATGCTAAGCTCAAATTCATCCAATTCATCATCACTATATTCATTGCTAGAATAAGTAGGAGAGTTAGGTGATACCTTCTCATTCTTAGCCATGAAGCAAGAATGAGTGAAGTCATCCTGTCGTCGGAGAGGTTCTCGAACAAGCGTGATGAAGTTGTTGAAGTAGCTATGTTGGAGAAGAGGCTTGGAGAAGAGGTCTTATGTATGGCAATGTTGGCCGCTCCCTTCTCCTTCTCCTTGATCTTGCTCTTGTCTTCATCACTAGAGTCATCTTTCGAGAACCATTCCTCACCAGATGAGCTTCACCACCTGTCGGTGTTTCGAACCCGGGGTATGATACCAATGAGTAAATGATCGCGTGCTCTCTTCCTGGATGTGATGCAAGATGACACAAGGATTTATCCTGGTTCGGGCAAAGAAGGCCATACGTCCAGCGGGGGGAGGATGTTCTTGTATTACTTGCACCTAAGTGCTTGTACAGGGGCGAATACAAGCTCAGTGAGCGTGGACCGAGTCGGACTCGTGTAGTGTGTGTGGACAAGCGTGTGCATAACCGTGGACTCGCCCTTGTCTCTTCTTGTTCCTCTCGCGCGAAGGGCCCTGGCGTCCCGTTTTATAGAACAAGAGGAGGCCAGGTTTACACAGGACTGACATGTACAACGCTCGATATGGCGAAGGGTAGGAACTCTGTCTTGTCGAAGTCACTGTAGCCAACGTGGGTGTTGCTGTTGAGGCGTCCTTGATGCGTGGCCTCCATCCCGGGCGCGGATGTGGAGCGTGGCCATGTGAAGCCGTACAGCACCCATCCCGGCACGTACAGGACACGACAGGGTCCCTCCGGGTCTTGGGGTACCTGTCCTCCAATAGCGTGAAAGTAGTTAGGGCTCGAGGGCGCGGAGCCGCCTCGAGGTGGCACCTGCGGGGCTCGAGTCCCCGCAGGTATGGACAAGCTCCGGAAATCCGATTGAACAGCAGGTACCCGGGCCTCGAGACGTGGCTTGGACGTGCAACAGTGTAGGTTATGGTCGAACAGTGCTGTACTGGTGCCTTTTTGCCCATACTTGTGGTGAAAACGAGATTTGACTCTGCCCTGGTTCACTGTGGTACACGTCGGGCTGCTGAAGACGTGACTGGAGTAGGTGGACGCATTAAATGCGCGGTATGGGATTGGTATGGTCATCGGGGCTGGGGAGCAGGAAGCTTCCTCTTCGTGGAGGGCTTCGAAGGGTAGTGGAGCGCTCGCTCGAGGCCGGACGCGGAGGGCTCGGGTGAGCGGAGGTTTGAGCTCCAGCTCGAGGCCTAGGGTGTGACGAGCCTCGAGGGATAGGCTATCGTGCTGGAGGGGCTCGAGGTCCCCGCGCGGGGTCCCGAGGAGCGGTGCACGCTGCAGCGGGTTCGTGGCCTATGTGCCAGGGCTCGAGGGGTAGGCTACGAGGAGGCGATCGGTAAGGCTTTGGCGAGCCCTACGCTTTCTGGCGGTGGCCAGCGTTGCAGGCCTCGAGGGTCGGTTCTTTGGAAGGTTAGTCTAGCTGGGTTTATTAATTGGTGTTCTAGGTTTAAACCTATTTGTCTTGCGTTGATTGGGTGTACCCCTTTGTGTTCCCCCGACAGTAGCCCCCGAGCCCTTGTTCGAGTGCTGGCACTCGAGCGGGGCCTCCTAACCGGGATCCTGAGGGTTAACTACTGGTTCTCGAGGGTTTGGTTGCTTTAATTTCGTGGGTTATCGTGCGAGCGACACCCGCGGGTGTAGCCCCCGAGGCCACGGGGGAGGGTTTGGACCCCCTCGTGGGCTTTTTGCGAGTGCGAGTGTTTAGTTGCATTTTTTAGGTTTGGGAGTGTCGAGCCCCCGAGTTTTTTACCCTCTTTCGTCGAGGGGTGCCAGCTGAACCGACCGGCCGGCACTTCGAGCGTCCGGCACGCCGTTGCCCTAGCTTGTCATCCCGCGAGTCCTTTCGATCGGATGCGAGGGGGGATGCCTCGTACTACCATGAGTGGGCGAGTATCGAGGTTTCCGGTGAGCTAGTAACGGGGGAATCCAAGTGAGACCTCGTGCCCCGTTCGATGGGGTCGACTGTAGCCCGGAGGCGATCTCATAAAGCATGGGTGCTCAGTCTGCAGGAGTGCCGAGTCCATTCGATAGGACCCGGTGGCTCGATGCCTCCCTCCGAGGGGATCTCTCTGCATGTCGTGCTCTCCGCCTTGGATACACGTGAGGGCCTCGAGGGCTTGGCCCTCGAGCGATGCTGCGAGTGGCGCGCCTTGGTGTCCCTGACTCGGGTGCTCGAAGCCGGCTGTCGAACCCTCTTCGAGGCCAGCCTTCGCTGCTTCAAGGCTTAGGGCCGGGGCCCGTTTTTACCTTCCTGAAGAAGCCTTCGTCGCTTGGAATCCTTCTGCCCGTTGGGCGCGCCTTTTTAGGCGAGGTAGTGGAGATCGTGGCGCCGGGGCGACGGACGTGAAGTTGGAGCGGCGCCCGGAGGCCCCGGTAGTTGAGCGGATGGGGTGTTGCCGCGTGTACCTGTCACCGGCTCGAGGGGACGCGGTTAGGTGAGCACATTAAATGCGCACGGTTACCTTTTCGCCGCAGTAGGAGACCTCACCCGTTGGGGTTTTTTCTTATAAATATCGAAAGAGGGGTGAGGGTTTCTTTTACTTTGCCTTTGCCTTCGCCGCCGCCGCAGCCTCCGCACGCCTTCTTCCCGAGCCAGCAATTGGGAATCTTCCGGCCGTCCATCCACTGCTTGGGTCCGCGCCGTCGCCGCCATGGCTGCCCAGACACAAGCGCTGCCGGCCGAAGACTAGAGCCCGACGAAGGTGACGCAGCGCGAGATGGACTCGCTGGTGGCCCAGGGGCTTCTCCGTCCCAACCCGGAGGAGGGACCCGCGTGGTGGGTTATCCCGTCGGAGGATCACCGGGAGCCGCATCCGCCGGAGGGGTACGTGGTGAGCTTTACGCGCTACCACCGCATGGGGCTCAGTGTTCCGCCGAGCCGCTTTATGCGGGGCGTTGACCCACCACTACGAGGTGGAGCTGCAACATTTCTCCCCCAACTCAATCTCGCACGCCGCCATCTTCGCCGCGGTGTGCGAGGGGTACTTGAAGATTGAGCCGCACTGGGAGATGTTCGTCCACCTCTTCCGGGGCGAGCTCTTCATCAAGGCCTTGAAGCCCAGCGGGAGGCGGCTCGTGCGCATGGGCTCCCTCACTGTCACTGCGAGGACTGGGACCTCGTCGGCCGGCGTCCCCCGCGAATACCTCCGCTACAAGCTTTCCACCAACCAGGCGGGGGGGACGACCACTGGTTCTACTTGCAGAATGAAGGCGGTCTCCTTCCGCGGTACACCGGCAGTGTCCTCACTCAACGCCCGGATAAGTGGACCTGGGGCGTCGTGGCGGACAGGCAACGCACCTGGTGCCGCTGATGAAGACGATGAGGTCGTTAGTGGAGGACAAGGACTGACCGTCCCAGCGGTCATTTGGGCGTTCCACCAGCGGAGGGTCCTTCCTCTGGCGGACCGCCCCCTCCTCATGTTCGAGATGGGGCCTAAGGCCTCACTCGAGGCGTTGAGGCAATCGAGGATGGCCGAGGAGAGGCTGTCCCGGAACGAGGGCGTCTCCCGGGTGTCGATCACGATCCAAGGGACGTTCCACCCGAGGATACCAGCCTGATTGCTATGGCGCCGACACGGGGGTGTCTCGACCTGGTAAGCTCTCTGAGCTAGGCTGTCTCGAGCCTCTCCTCTTTTCTTTTTCTTATGGCCTCGTATATTCTTCTTGTGATTTTCCTTATCGAGTTTTCCTCTTAGCAGGGGCGTTTACTTGTCGCGCGTCGAAGCCTCCGGGTGAGGGAGGACGCCGCGGATACGCAGGTGAGGCGCCTCTCTGCTCAGAAAGACAAGGAGAGGAAAGGATGCCAGAAAGAAGAGAGAAGAGAAAAACACAAAAACTTGCGTCGCTCGGGCTCGGGAAGCAGAGGCGGGCGAAGGCTCGTCGTAATCGGCAGCCTGGAGATGAGTCCCCCGAGCTCAGCTCCTCGAGCTCGGAGGAGGAGAGAGTGATGATGAGGAGGAGAGTGACGACGAGGGGAGGAATGCGCGTCTGAGGCGCCGCGGGGGTCGTCGACGTCGGGGCTGACCGTTTCTCTGTGCAGGAGGATGTCTTGGAGGTCCCTCGGGCGAAGGGATGCCGAGCCCTGCCTCATCGGGGGCCCAAGGCCGTCGAGCTTCGTGCCGGACGTGCCCCCGGACGCGAAGAAGCCTCGACCGGGGCGCCATCGACGTGGCACGGAGGGAGGCCATCGGCCACGTCGACCCAAGGCGGGGGGTCTCGAGAAGGGCCGGCCCTCGAGGAGGGATCATCACGCCGGAAGGGGATGAAGGGGTGATACGACCGAAAAGATAGGAGCGAGGGGAACGAGGGCCGAGACGAGTCGAGAGGGCCCGCAGGAGGAAGCGGGGGCAGCATTGAGAGGGCGCCGAGAGCCCCGTCACCATGACCGTCGAGGGGGGAGTCCCCGGCCGTCTCGGCGAACAGAGTCGCGACCGACCCGGAGTCCGTCGCCGCACCACCGCCGGGAGAGGAGGAGGCAGGGCGGGGGGGCGCGGCCATCAGCACGAGCGCCGGAGCAGGTCTCGAAGCCCGCGGCGGGAAAGGCGTCAAGATGACCGCTCGAAGAAGACGCGGTCGCCCCTCGGGACGGGAGACAAAAGGAGAGCTCTCCGCCGAGGTTGAGCCATGGGATGCATCGGGAGCCTTCCCCCCGTCCAAGCCATGTGGAGACGGCTCAGGGGCATGGCTCGAGCCATGGGGCGGGCTCGAAGCCCTTGAGTGGGTCCGGTGATTCGTGGAAGAAGCCCCGCCCTCGCTTTGGGTAAGTAACGTTTCTCAGTCTCGTAGGTAGTGAAGCTTACCTTTTTACTTTTGGTGACGTTTGCTATTTTCCGGTTTTTCAGGGAAAACGCTCTCGGCAGGAGGCGGACACCGTGGCGTCCAACGGGCCAAGACCTCGAGCTCTGCTGAGGTCCGAGCACCTCGAGGTATGGCTCCTTCTTCCGCTGGGGAGGTGCTGGCTGGTGGTGAAGGCTCGAGCAGCATGGCTCGGGGAGGCCAGATGGCCGCCGCGGATCTTGGTGAGGCCGACGCCGTCGACCAGGGCTCGAAGCTTTTTCTTGATCCTGACGATGTCATTTTCTTTTTTAGCAGGGATCGCGGGCTCCTGACGCCGCGTTGCCGCCACCATGCCCGTCGCGACACCGCCTCCTCATGCTCCGTGGGTACCTACCGAGAGAGGCCGCTTCTCCCCCCGCCATGACGACCATTTTGGGGGAGACGAACGGAGATAGGCGCGGCTCCGTCGGCGTCTGAGGCGGGGGGGTCAGCGGCCCCCGAGACCCCAGTCGATGAGAGTCGGCCCACGGAGGAGGGGGAGGAGGGAGAGGCGTTGGCGCCGACGTGGTGGAGGAGCTCTTAGACGAGGCTGGAGCGGGTGCCGCCTCCGGTTGAGGGCTCAACGCTGGAAGAAGCGCTCGAGGCCCCCGCCAGGGGCGACAAGACGCCGGAAACACGGCGAGGGAGGAGAGCTTGGGGGCGAGCCGCCCCTCGAGCGATCCGCCACCCTCGAGTCCCCGCTCCACACGGAGGCCGTGCCGTCGCCTCGAGGGGAGACGGAGCAGCAGGAGGAGACGGCGGAGGGGCAGAGGGAGCCACAACCTGCGCCGCCGGTTGATGGGTCGCAGCTGGCGCAGCTCGAGTGGAGGAGGAGGGCCTGCCCATCGTCGAGCTCGATCGACCAGTGTGGCCGTACCTTGACGCGCCGAGCCCGTCCGGCGCCGTCATCGTCGCCGAGCGGTTGATTCGGCAGGGGGCCCGCGGGAGGCGCGGCTGGTCTTCAGGGAGGTGGGCTGAGCTCGTGGCGGAGGCGGAGAGATCCTTCGTCGAGGAGGCGGACAAGTCCGCGCGGGCGGCGGCTGCCCTCATGAAGGTGGAGGAGGAGCTCCAGGAGCTCCGCGCCGAGCGGAGTCGGAACGCGCAGATGGCGAGCCGGCTCAACGCGGCGCAGGCGGAGACCCAGGCGGCTCGTGACGAGGCCGCCCAAGCCAAGCGGGAGGCCACCGCCGCTCTGGCCACGGCGGAGGTGTCGAGGAAGGAGGTCGCCGACGCCCGTAGCGAAGCCGCCACCGCCCGGTCTGCGGCGGAGGCCGCGAAGAAGGAGGCCGAGGGGGCCAAGGGCGAAGCCGCCACCGCTCGGTCTGCGGCGGAGGCGGTAAGGAAAGAGGCCGAGGAGGCCAAAACCGAGGCGGCCACCGCCCTGGCTGCAGCAGAGGCAGCGCGGCAGGGGGTGATCCAGAAGGATTTGGCCCTCGCGGAGACAGGCAAGCTGGTCGAGGACCTTAGGGGCGAAAAGCTCGACGCGCTGTCCCAGAAGCGCACACTTGAGCAGCGCGTCGAGGTCCTCGCCAGCGACTTCGCCGCTCTGGGCGTGCACCGCCAAGGTAACTTTCATGCTTCGTCCTGCTTTCCTCTTGAGATTCTTGCCATGCCGCAGACTTACTTTTTTCTGTTCATAGATGTTGAGAAGGCCGCCGAGGAGCTCCGCAAGACGAACGAAACTCTCGTGGATCAACTCCAGAACGAAACATGGTGGCGGAGCGGGCGCGCTGCACCCTCGACCGGCTCAGCTCCATGTGGGGTGTCGACCCGGTGGGCCGCGGCAGAGGGCGCGGTGGCTCGAGGCGACGCCCTGGTGGATGCCCTGTGCTATTTTGATGTGGCCACGCGAGACTGCGTGCGGAGCGCTCTCCACCACGGCGTGAAGCAGGCGTTCGCGGCCGTCCGTTCCGGTTTCCGCTACCCGGTCAACGTCGTCGCCAAGGGCTTCGTCGAGATCGAGGGGAAGGACGACGAATGGAACGACCGCCGTGTCGAGAAGATTTTGGAGAAGGTGGAGAGGCCGGGGGCGGCGTTCGCGAAGCTCTTCGAGCAGGACGTGCTGCCTCCCGATGCAAACAGTGGTGCGGGTGGCCCCCCTCCTCCTGGCCCGGATGTCGAGGCTGAGCCCGCGGCAGAAGAGCTTGGGGAGGAATTCCAGACGGATGAAGAATGAGGCCTGTGTGCCAAATTTGGGCGTCGAGGCCCTTGTAAGAATTCAAATCATGACTTATGGCCCGTCGAGGTCAATATGTGTATATGACTTGTTTATTTAAAGAGGTTGTTTTCTTTTCAAATTTATTCGATCATTTCTCTCTGTCGCTAGCTCAAGCTTCAACCGGCTTGGTCTGTGTTCCTTCGATACGCGCCACGAGTACCTCGAGGGGAGGCGTAGGTAGGGTACCGTAGCCCGGGGGCGTAGGTGGCCGTCTACGTCGATGCCCCCCGACTCTTGGAGGCTCGGGGTTTTACGGATTTAGGATTTAGACGCTGCTAGTATGCTCGAGGTGCGAATCGAGACGAGGGTCGAATTTTTGAAAAGAAAACGTGTTTTTTCCGGAGTCTGGGGGGGTTCCCCCTGTCAGCCCCCGAGGGAGGCTCGACCCTGAGCAGGGCAGGGTCAAGGCTACCTTAAGTTGCTAAGTAAATGAATGACAGTGCGCGAGTTTGTTCATTCATGTTTGACATGTTTGTACAAAGCAACAAAATGAACAAGGCCTCGAGGCCTTTAAGGGTAGAAGCGACGTAGCTGAGATATGTTCCACGCATTCGTCAGGATCCTGCCTTGATTGTCGTAGAGCTTGTACGTTCCTGGCTTGAGCACCTCAGCTACGGTATATGGACCGTCCCATGGAGGGGTGAGCTTGTGGCGCCCTCGATTATCTTGCAGACGTCGAAGCACGAGGTCCCCTACCGCCAGGTCCCTCTTGCGCACGTGCTTGTCATGGTAGCGTCGAAGTATTTGCTGGTAGCGCGCGGATCTGATGAGCGCCACGTCTCGGGCCTCCTCGAGCTGGTCCTTGGCGTTGGCGAGCCTTTCATCGTTGGTTTGCTCGTTGTAGGCTCGAAGTCGAGGGGAGCCGTACTCGAGGTCCGTAGGTAAGACAGCCTCGGCGCCGTAGGTTAGGAAGAACGGAGTGAACCCGGTGGCTCGACTCGGTGTAGTCCTGAGGCCCCACAGCACCGAGGGGAGCTCTGCAGCCCACCCTTTTCTGAAATTCTTGAGGGTTTTGAACAGCCTCGCTTCAGCTGGAGTATCAGCCGTTGGCCGTCGATCGTTGCAAGTATGCCCGTTGGCCGCAGGCCAGGCCAGGTCAGCGCGAATGTTGTTGTTGTCGCAGAAGTTGGTGAACTTTTTGCCCGTGAATTGGGTGCCATTGTCGGTGATGATGACGTTAGGCACCCCAAACCAGTACATGATGTCGGCGATGAACTCGACAGCCTTCTCGGAGGTGGGGTCGCCTATGGGCTTGGCTCGATCCACTTGGTGAATTTGTCGATGGCCACAAGCACATGCGTGTACTTTCCAGTTGTCATCTTGAGGGGACCCACGAGGTCGAGCCCCCAGACGGCAAACGGCCAAGTGATGGGGATCATCTGCAGGGCGTGTACGGGCTGGTGCATTTGCTTGGCGTAGAACTAACACCTTGGCAAGCTTGGACCAGGCGCTTGGCGTCTCCGATGGCGGTTGGCCAGTAGAAGCCCTGTCGGAAGGCGTTCCCTACCAGGGTCCTTGGCGCTGCGTGATGGCCGCAAGCCCTGAGTGCATGTCGTCGAGGAGCCTGTGTCCCTCCTCGAGGGGGATGCAGCGTTGAAGGATTCCTGATGGGCTTCGACGGTAAAGCTCTCGCTCGTCGCCGTAGATGACGTAGGTCTTGGCCCTTCGAGCGATGCGTCGGGCCTCCGTCTTGTCTTCTGGTAGCACGCCTTGCGTCAGGTAGTCGAGCAAGGGCGTCCGCCAGTCGAGGGGTCATGATGACGAAGAGGCGGGGCGTCTATCTGCATCGCCTCAGCGGATGTCGAGGGGTCATTCTCGAGGGGTGGCATTGAAGGTCGAGCCCCCGTGTCTGGTTCGAGGGGTGGCGTCGAGGGGCCAGCCCCGGGTCGATTTTGACGGATGGCTCGAAGACGTCCCTCGAGAAAGACGTCTGGTGGGACGGGGCCGCGCGTGGATGCTAACTTGGCCAGCTCGTGCACAGCCTCGTTGTACTTTCGAGCGATGTGGTTGAGCTCGAGGCCGTGGAACTTGTCTTCTAGCTTGCGCACTTCTCCGTAGTATGCTTCCATCTTGGGGTTGATGCAGCTCGAGGCCTTCATGACCTGGTTGACGACGAGCTGCGAGTCCCCTCGAACGTCGAGGCGTCGGACCCCAAGCTCGAGGGCGATACGCAACCCGTTGACGAGAGCCTCGTACTCAGCGACATTGTTGGAGGCGGGGAAGTGCAGACGCAGCAGATAGCGCATGTGGACTCCGAGGGGCGAGATGAAGAGCAGTCCTGCGCCTGCCCCCGTCTTCATGAGGGATCCGTCAAAGTACATGGTCCAGAGCTCGGCTTGGATTTGTGCCGGCGGGAGCTGGGTGTCGGTCCATTCAGCAACGAAGTCCGCCAACGCTTGTGACTTGATGGCCTTTCGCGGGCGTAGGTGATGGCCTCCCCCATTAGCTCGGCGGACCACTTGGTGATGCGCCCCGTGGCCTCCCGATTGTTGATGATCTCACCGAGGGGGAAGGATGACACCACCATTACGGGATGAGCGAGGAAGTAGTGCTGGAGCTTTTGCCTCGTGACGATGATGCCGTAGAGCAGCTTCTGGATGTGCGGGTACCGGACCTTGGCCTCGGAGAGCACCTCACTGGTGAAGTACACCGGTCGTTGGACCGGCAACGCTCGACCTCCTCGTGCCTCTCGACGGCTATAACCACGCTGACCACCTGAGTGGTTGCGGCCACATAGAGGAGAAGGGACTCGGGGGGATCGTCACCCTGGGCTGGTCATGGTGGCACGAGGATTGGCGCGGAAGTCAGCAACCCTTCAACTTGGTTAGGGCCTCCTCGGCTTCAAAGGTCCACGCAAAGCGTTCCGTCTTCTTCAGCAAGCGGTAGAGAGGTAGCGCCTTTTCCCCTAGCCTCGAGATGAATCTACTGAGAGCAGCTAGGCAGCCTGTCACTTTCTGTACGCCCTTGAGGTCTCGAATTGGGCCCATCCTCGTGACTGCTGAGATCTTTTCGGGGTGGCCTCGATCCCCCGTTGTGAGACAATGTAGCCAAGTAGCATGCCCCGGGGCACACCAAAGACACATTTCTTGGGGTTGAGCTTCACATTCTTGGCCCGGAGGCACTCGAACGTGGTCTCGAGATCGCTGATGAGGTTCCCGACTTTCTTGGTTTTAACCACGATGTCATCGACGTAGGCCTCGACGGTTTTGCCTATGTTGTTCGCCAAAGATATGCTGCATGCAACGTTGGTACGTTGCTCCGGCGTTTCGAAGGCCGAAGGGCATTGTAACGTAGCAATACATACCAAATAGGCGTAACAAAGAGGTAGCGAGCTCGTCGGATTTCTTTCATCCTAATCCTCTAGTGGTAGCCAGAATACGCATCGAGAAATGAAAGTACTTCACACCCCGCAGTGGAATCGACAATCTGATCAATTCTAGGTAAAGGAAATGGAACTTTTGGACATGCTTTATTCAGACCAGTGTAGTCTACACACATCCGCATTTTTCCATTCTTTTTCCTAACTAGTACAGGGTTAGCTAGCCACTCCGGGTGAAATACTCCTTGATGAATCCAGCCGCCAAAAGCTTGTGCACCTCCTCGCCGATGATCCTGCGCTTCTCCTCGTCGAAGCGGCGCAGGCGTTGCTTCACCGGTCTGGACCCGGCCTGGATCTCCAAGGCGTGCTCGGCGACTCCCCTCGGTATGCCTGGCATGTATGAGGGGCCCCACGCAAACATGTCGATGTTCGTGCGGAGAAAGCCGACGAGCACTGCTTCCTATTTAGGCTCGAGGCTGGCACTGATGGCCAGCGTCTTGCCATCGGTCGAGGTTGGGTCGGACGGGTATCACTTGGTGTGCTCTGCCGGCTCGAAGGCGCGGCGTGGCGTTTTGCTTCAGGGGCCTCTTCGGTGGCCAGGGCCGCTAGGGCTTCGAGCGAGTCGAGGTGGACGTTGGCCTCCCCACGTTCGACGCACTCCACGTCGCAGTGGTACGCGTGCTCGTAGGAGGTGTCGATGGTGATGACCCCTTTCGGCCCCGGCATCTTGAGCTTCAAGTATGTGTAGTTGGGGAACCGCCATGAACTTGGCGTAGCCTGGCCGGCGATGATGGCGTGGTAGGTCCCTTGGAATCCAACCACCTCGAAGGTGAGCGTCTCCCCGGCGGAAGTTAGCCGTGCCCAAGCAAAACCAGGCAGGTCGATGCGCCCGAGGGGGTGGGTCTTCTTCCTAGCACGACTCCGTGGAACCCCCCGAACGCTGGGTCGGAGCTGATCCCTCGAAATCCCCAGGAGGTCGAGAGTCTCGAGGTATATGACGTTGAGGCTCGAGCCCCCATCCATCAACCCTTGGAGAACCGTACGTCGACGATGACGGGGTCGACGACGAGGGGTACGCCCCGGATTTACGACATGGTCCGGATGGTCGTCACGGTCGAACGTTGATCGGCTCATCGGACCAGTCGAGGTACGGGGGCGTCGTGGCGGAGTGCAAAGATCTCCCGCGCTCCTCTCTCCGAGGAGAGCCCAGGCCCCGTAGATCATGAAGCAGTCGCGCACCAGGGGAACCCGCGTCCCCGTCGTCGTGTCGTTTGTTGTCCTTGCCTTAGGCGTGTCTCTTCTTGTCGTCGAGTTGGCGTAGAAGCCCTCCAGCAGTCGGCAGTCTTAGCTTTGTGATTCACGCGGCCCTTGTGATAAGGGCAGGGGTTCCTCAAGCATCTGGTCGAAAAAACACAGCCGTCAGGGGGGCCTCGAGGTTTCTTATGGTCGAGGGCGCCCATGAACACTTCTTCATCATCGTCTTCGTCGGCGTCGCGCTTCGCCTTTTGACCTTTGCTTTTGTTCTTCTTCTTTTTGTTGTTGTTGTTGTGCGGTTCTTGGCGTCGTTGCCCTTGTTCGAGCCCTCCGGCGGTCACCGCCTTACCTTCATCCGTGGAGCGGCCAAAGAAGGCCCCCACTGCCTCGTCGCCGAGGCAAAGCTGGTGACATGATCCATCAGGTCCTCGACCGTCCTAGGACGGTAGCGCCTAGCTCATGAACCAGCTCTTGGCATCTCGTGCCACGAGGAACGTGATGAGATGACCTCCTCATGGTACGTGGGGGAGCTCGAGGCGCTGCTTCGAGAATCGCCGAGCGAAGTCGCGGAGGGGCTCGTCCGCTGCCTGCTGCAACGCCGTAGATCCCAGGGGTTGCATGGGCGCACGCAAGTCCCCTTGAAATTCCCGTCGAAGACCCTGACTAGGTCGGCCCAGTCATGGATCCGATCCGGCGGGAGCCCCTCGAGCCACCAGCGGGCGGTGTCCGAGAGGTAAGTGGGAGTTGGCGTATGATCACACGGTTGTCGCTCTTCGCTCCGCCCAGTTGGTAGCCTAGGCGGAAGTCCGAGAGCCAGAGCTTGGGCTCGACCTCCCCGTCATATTTCACGATGTTGGTCGGCGGTTGGAAGCGGTGGGAGAGGGTTGAGCTGCGGATGGCCCGGCTGAAGACTCTAGGGCCCGGGGGCTCGAGGGCTTGTCGGTCCTCGTCACTGTCGTAGCGCTCCCCTCGATGGGCTCTATAGCCACGCTCTTGGGCCCTTGTCCTTGCGCCGGAGGTTGATGTCGTTGCGGGCGTCATTGGGGTCTCGAGGTGGCCGGTTGTCGACGATCCGCTCCCGGACTGGCCAAGCTCGAGAGGCGTCCGGCTGGTGGACGGACGTCTCACGCTCGTTGCGGGGCGTGTCTGCTGGTTTCCCGAGGCCGCCGCGCGCCGTCGCGAGGCTGAGCTCTCGGCCTGCTGCACAGCGGCTGTCTCGAGGAGGTTCTTCATTTCCCCGAGCATGCGCCTGGCGTCAGGGTTGGAGACGGCGGGTAGGTCACGGAGCAGCATTGCTGGCCACCACGTTCTGCCCGGCTCGCGGGAAACGCACCTCGGGCGTGCTGGTGCCCCGTCCTCGAGGATCTGCCAGGTGGACCTCTCGAGCGCGGCCACGAACACCGGCGCCTCGAGGCTGGGCTGGTTTGTGCTATAGTTTTTCTCGAGTTGCAACAGGCGCTGTCGTTCCTCCTCAGCCTTGGCGATGGCCTCCGCAGCTGCGGCGAGCTGCGCCGCCCGGGTCGTCGGTGCTGAGATGGTGCAGCCAGTGTCGGGGGTTCGTTCCTCCCTGAACGCGTGATCCTCCGGCCGCAGCCACGTTTCCAGGCTCTTCGAGGTTGAGCGCCGGCCTGGTGTCGTCGTCCGCCGTCGTCCACGACCCCCTCGAGCTGGAAGCACTCCCCTGGTGGGGTCCCAAAGGTCAGGGTCGTGGTAGTCGTACTCATCGGAGTCGGAGCTGCTGATGCCGCGCCGCCCTGGCTCGTGCGGGACTGCCCTGCTCGGTGCCGTAGCCGGCACTGGCTCGTTGCCGGGGAATGCAGCTCGCGGTACCACTCCCCGAAGGTGGCTCGACGGCTCGTGAGAGGACGCGGTGGGGTGCGCAGGGCGGGGTAGACGATCTCCAGGTCGGTGTGGCTCCGGCCGTAGGAGTATGCCCGGGACACCCTCCCGCTCTGCGGATCCGGACCGGTCCTGACGGCGCTCGTCGAGGTGGTGGGAGTAAGAAAAAGCCGCGGAGTTGTTGAGGCCAAACAGGGAACCGCTGGCGTCGAAGCGCGGTACACCCATGCGGGAGGAGGCCAGGTGGTATCGACGGGCATGGCTCGGGGGCCTCTGGCCAGGCTCCCGTCCGTGCGCGTGACGAACGCGAACTCACTGGGAGAAGAGAGCGCGCGCGCCCTAGAAGTCTCCGGTCGCTCGCTGGGAGGTTTCCTCTCGGGGGGATTCTGCGCCGGCCGCGGGGAAGTGGGTGTTACGCCGCGGGCACCGCCTGTCCTGGCGACGATGGTGACGACGGCGCCGCTCACGAGGGTGGCGACGCGGGTGGGTGCGGGCGACGCGTCGCGCCTCCCGCGCGGGTGGCGTGACACGCCCTCCGCTCGGGCCCTCCGTGGAGAGCAGGGTTCAGCTCGTTGCCGCTGCCGGTGGCCAGGAACTTGAGGCTCCCGAACCAGACGACGGCACCAACAGAGAACGAAAGAAAGAGTGGAAGAAGCCATCCAGGAAAAACAACGAGAAATCGACTCCGACACGCGAAGCCCCCTACCTGGCACGCCAACTGTCGGTGTTTCGAACCCGGGGGTATGATACCAACGAGTAAAATGATCGTGTGCTCTCTTCCTGGATGGTGATGCAAGATGACACAAGGATTTATCCTAGTTCGGGCAAAGAAGGCCCTACATCCAGCGGGGGGAGGATGTTCTTGTATTACTTGCACCTAAGTGCTTGTACAGGGGCGAATACAGCTCAGTGAGCGTGGACCGGAGTCCGACTCGTGTATGTGTGTGTGGACAAGCGTGTGCGTAACCGTGGACTCGCGCCTTGTCTCTTCTTGTCCCTCTCGCACGAAGGGCCCTGGCGTCCCTTTTATAGAACAAGAGGAGGCCAGGGTTTACACAGGACTGACATGTACAGCGCTCGATATGGCGAAGGGTAGGAACTTTGTCTTGCCGAAGTCACTGTAGCCAATGTGGGTGTTGCTGTTGAGGCGTCCTTGATGCGTGGCTCCATCCGGGCGCGGATGTGGAGGCGTGGCCATGTGGAAGCCGTACAACAACCATCCCGGCACGTACAGGACACGGCGGGGTCCCTCCGGGTCTTGGGGTACCTGTCCTCCAATAGCGTGAAAGTAGTTAGGGCTCGAGGGGCGCGGAGCCGGCCTCGAGGTGGCACCTGCGGGGGCTCGAGTCCCCGCAGTTATGGACAAGCTCCAGGAAATCCGATTGAACAGCAGGTACCGGGCCTCGAGATGTGGCTTGGACGTGCAAACAGTGTAGGGTATGGTCGAACAGTGCTGTACTGGTGCCTTTTTGCCCATACTTGTGGTGAAAATGAGATTTGACTCTGCCCTGGTTCACTGTGGTACATGTCGGGCTGCTGAAGACGTGACTGGAGTAGGTGGACGCATTAAATGCGCGGTATGGGATTGGTATGGTCATCGGGGCTGGGGAGCAGGAAGCTTCCTCTTCGTGGAGGGCTTCGAAGGGTAGTGGAGCGCTCGCTCGAGGCCGGACGCGGAGGGCTCGGGTGAGCGGAGGTTGAGCTCTAGCTCGAGGCTAGGGTGTGACGAGCCTCGAGGGATAGGCTATCGTGCTGGAGGGGCTCGAGGTCCCCGCGCGGGGTCCCGAGGAGCGGTGCACGGCTGCAGCGGGTTCGTGGCCTACGTGCCGGGGCTCGAGGGGTAGGCTACGAGGAGGCGATCAGTAAGGCTTTGGCGAGCCCTACGCTTTCTGGCGGTGGGCCAGCGTTGCAGGCCTCGAGGGGTCGGTTCTTTGGAAGGTTAGTCTAGCTGGGTTTATTAATTGGTGTTCTAGGTTTAACCTATTTGTCTTGCGTTGATTGGGGGTACCCCTTTGGTGTTCCCCGACACCACCTCTTTTCTTCTTGCTTCTTGTCATCACTCTTGCTATACTTGTTCTTGTTCTTCTTTTGTGGACAAACGGCGATGAAGTGATCATCCGCACCACACTCATAGCAATTTCTCTTCTTGGACTTCTTGAAGTATCCACCTTTGCCCTTCTTGTGCATCTTCTTTCTCATGAATCTTCTAAAGTTCTTCACAATAAGGGCCAACTCATCATCGGAATCTTCACTCCCTCACTTGACGAGTCATCTCGAGCTTTGCTTCCTTCTTCTTGGTTAGCCTTGAGCGCCACTACTTTCTTGTTGCTTGCCTCGCGTTCTTCTATATCTTCATCATCCAAAACTTCATGATGCTTTATCTTGGCAAGCATCTATGACATCCCATGCTCTCATAGTTAGGTCTCTCCATGATGATTGACGCAAGGTTCTTGTTCTTCTTTCTATATGCTCTCAATAGCTTTCTTGCAGCTGAGTTGTCATCCCACTTCTTGTCTTCGAGAGCTCTAATCTTGTTGATCAAGGTCATGAACCTATCAAACATTTGTTGAGTGGTTTCACCACTCCGGATAGCGAAGTTCTCAATCTTTCCTTGAAGGAGCTCTATGTTGCACTCCTCACACTTACATCACCCTCATATGAAATCCGGAGAGTGTCCCAAATCAACTTGGCACTCTCCATTCCATGTACCTTGTTGCTTTCTTCAGGCTTGAGGCATGATAGGATCAATGATGTGGCTTGAACATTTTGTTGAAACTCAAACACATCATTGTCGGTGAACTCTTGACCTTCAACGTGACTTGGTCCGTTGTCAACAATCTCCCAAACTCTTGCGGCAAGAAGGTGTAGCTTCATCTTGTGTGCCCAATCATTGTAGTTGATTCCATCAAAGGCAGGTGTCTTGCCTAGATTGACGTTAGGCAGTTGAATGACTTTGCCCATTTGGCTATAGTCATATGGCACTTTGTGAACTCGGTGTCTCTCTTGCCTTTCTCTCCATCCTCCTTCTTCTTGTCATCCTTGGGCGGCTGACAATTTTCACCGCTTCCGGAGCTTCGGCTTTGCTTTCCAAAGATCGCCTCAAACTCTCCATCTCATCTTTCATCATTCTAATCTCATCTTCATGGTCTTTGCTTGATCTGCATTACCTGAGCAGTAAACCTGCTTGACAATCTCATCAAGCTGTTCTTGACTTATTCGTTAGAAACATGATTCTTCCCTACGCGGGTTGAAGCGCGCTAACACAAGGGTTAGGCTCCGATACCAATTGAAAGGACCGAATCAGCCTAGAGGGGGGGGTGAATAGGTGATTTTTGACTATCTGAAACTTCACAAACTATAAGATGTAGTTAGATAGCAACCAGAGAGGCCGGTTTGGTTGGGTAGGTACTACCGGGTGTGAAAACACCGGTACTACCGACACAAACAAACGGCACAACCTTGATCCTAAAAGAAACTACAAATCCGATGAATGTAAGCTATGAAGATAATACAAGTTTCTAGCCTACTTTCCTAAGAATGATATATGGTAAATCTACTCTCACAAAACCTTGGTTGCTCTCCTTGATGTAGATCGAGCCTTCCCAACCTAAGAAAGAGATAGGGATAGGAAGAACACGAAGAACAAATAACAAGTGAAGTAGAGAAAATAGGGACAACAACAACAAGCACACAGGACACGCGATTTATCCCGAGGTTGGCCAATCCACTAAGGAGTGCCTACTTCCTCGTTGTTGAGGTGACCACAAAGGTCGGAGTCTATTTCACCTCCTCGCCTCACTCAAGCAACCACAAAGCTACGAGAGTATCTCTACTAGAAATCTCAGGGTAATACAAACGCTTCGGGAGCCCTCACAAGTAAATCAATACGGGCTACCACGAAGAACACCTAATCGGCTAGAGCTCAAAGAGCTCAAGAGTAAAAGACACAAAGCAAGCCGGCAAGATGGAAACCAAGTGCTCAAGTCGAAGATTGATGCTTCCACTCTCGAATCTCACTTCCCTAGCTCAAATCTCGCAAGGGAATGAATCTAGGAGCAAAAGGGGAGAGAGAGGGGTGAGTTCAATGCTTGGAGAGTGTTTGTCTCGAGTTTAGGTTAGCAATAAGTGTATCGAGTGAGTGGGTGACGTGAAAAGTGAAGAGGGGAGGCATTTATACTCCCTCAGTCCCGAGGCTGGTCGGTACCACCGACCAGTTCAAAACGGTCGAAAGAATCCAGATCTGACCAAACAAGCAACCACCGTCCTCACGTCGGTACCACGCGGCGGTTAGACCGAGGCTATGGCAGACTACCGCCAGGCGAAATTGGCCACGAACAGAGAGCATTCACAAAAGGGACTTGGTCCCTCGGAAACTACCGCCCAAAGGTCGGTACCTCCGAGCTCGGTGGTACCGAGGTTATGGCGGTACCACCGCCAGGCCATTTTCAACTCAACACAGAGAGCCTTCGCGAAACCAAATACTATCGACCTCGGTCGGTACCACCGCGGGCGTGGGTACTACCGAGGTTATGGCGGTACTACCGAAAGGCCATTTTCAATTCTACACAGGGAGCTCTGCAACTTGGTTACCACCAGCCTGGATCGGTATCGGTAGCCACGGGGCGGTACTACCGAGGTAATGGCGGTACTACCGCCAGGCAAATTCAGCGCGGACAGAGAGCCTGCAAACTTGGAGGAAACTACCGGCCATGGGTCGGTACAGCCAAGAGATTAAGACCGGTTCCGCTACTGGGCTACATCAGTGCCCGATGTCCGCAGGATCATCTCACAATTCAGTTACAATCTTTGAACATTTTGACAAATAACATCGGAGGAGTAAATAGCGGCGGAAGACTTAGATAACAATAGTTTTACAAACCAGGGTTCAACATAAAATCAAAGTGAAGTTATTACAGACCATAGTTCAAATAGATAGAGTTGGCAGAGTAGCATATGACAACAACTGAAGGTAAAGATACTTCACCCAGCCCGAGGGTGAATAATCACTCATCGGCCTCATCGGCCTCTTCCTGAACAACCGTCACACAGCAGGGTCCAAGGCATACTGAGGAATCTGCCATACCTGCAACATGGGTAATAAAACCCTGAGTACAAAGGTACTCAACAAGACTTACCCGACTAAAGAAAAAGGAGAAGACTCAGGAATGAAAGGCTTAGGGTAGTCAAGGTAAGGCTTAAGCAAGTTCAAGTATTTTGCAGAAAAGCATTTTTGTAAACTTATTTTATTTGAAAGATTCAGTATTCCTCAAATCTTCATCATTCATGATTCATTTTACATTCAAAAACATTCCTAGTTGAGAACCACTCTCCGTTGACAGTCAGTGGACCAAGTCTCCATAACCGAGGAGCAACGTTAATCCGGATAAATAATACTCAGCTGAGGATCCCTATCCACACTGCATATGTAGCACCCAAGCTTGCATATGCCAACTCGTCTACCACGATTCCTCCAAGATTGGGCCCGGTCCTACGCCACCCGGAAGTACAGTACACCACTCCAATCCGGGACTCTAACCCACGTGGGTACATGCTACTTCCGCCATCTCTCCACTCCCAGTGCGCGGTTGTCGGTCCAATAATGGATTTCTCGGAGCCAGAGCTTTCCGTAGTATGTGAATAGTTACAAGTCTTGACCAGCAGGCCCCCATACGGATGGTCCCTACATTTTCCGCCAGCGACAAGCACCTCGGGACTCTAACCAAGAGTACAGGTCCTGTCGGTTTTTCAACCCTGTCCCGGTCGGTGTCAACTGTTGAGTCCCGGACTACAACATGACGGCACCGTACGCAAGGACAACCTCTCCTTCCTATTGACTAAGTACGGATCAGATACTTAGCCAATAGTGGGAGTAAACCAGAAATTCCATAAAGTTTCTTTCAGTGATCACACTTTTGAAATTGGCATTTTTATTGCAAAGTCTAATTCAATAAGCATTGCTAAGCATTTTCAAATACTTTTGAAAAGCAGGCTTGGGTGTATCAGTGGTCAAGGTGGATAATGCATCAGTTAGGATATCACTCAACTCCTATAAACCTAATGCAATAATTTAACTCAAAAGCATTTAAGGAAATCACTTTATAAATTCAAGGAAAGGGTTAAATGCACCGGGGCTTGCCTTGGATGGCAAAAAGAGCAGACTCGGGGTGGTGGTGTAGGTGCCGGAGCTCGGGGTTGCCTCGGGGACAGATCCTTCGGTGGCTACCTCGACTTCAGGTCCTTCTTCGTCAACTATACGGATGCAATGATGAATGCTCATGAGAATGATGATATGAACTTATGGTGCAAGACAATTCCACTGATTCTAGATTACTTTTAAACAAGGCATGATTGAAATCTAGGTTGAGCATAAAAGGTAACCATTTTTTTCTTAAGCAATATTGATTAAACTAGCCCTTATTATAATTATCCTAAGCATCAACCAAACATAGCATCACAAACATCATAGACCAAAGGGTAGGGGTCTATGAACATCAATCAATCCAAAGATCACATCATCAAACACTTATTACCAACCCTAATCCATCTTTTTATTTTCTTAATTTATTTAAAAGGTCATTTTATGAAGTTGCTCCAAAAATTACCAAATTAATCACATAAGTTCATTATGGTGTAGATAGATGGCAAAACAAATTTCATAATTTTTGGAGGTCATTAAGGTGTTCAAATAAATCTAGACATTTAATTAGCAAAAGGCACTATTTAACAATTAAAATAAAGCTCAAAAATCAACTTGTTCCAAAAGACTTCAAAATTTTACCAGAGACTAAACATGGCATAAGAAGCTCACAAAAATTTGTCTCATGATTTTGGAGTTATAAATCACTCTCCAAAAATACCAAAACCTTCATTTTTCAATTAAAAGGGGAATTTTACATTTTCAAATTTTTGCACAAAACTCAAGTTTCATATTTTATAAAATACTCCAGAGCATAAAGAGTCTACCACAAAAATTTCAGAATTTTTGGATGCACACAGAAAATCATACAAAAAAGAGAAAACAGAACACTATTCACATCTCTCAGAAAAAGAGAAGAGCACTGTGCTCCTTCTAGGCCGGGCTCGGCGAATCGCGGGGCTCGGGCGAAGCGGCGGGGCTCGGTCGAGACGGGCTCGGTCGAGACGGAGGAAGGAAGCGAAGCGCGCTCGTCGAGGCCTGGCCCGGAGGCTCGGGCGAGACGGAGAAGTAAGCCTCCGTCCGAGGCCTGACTCGGGCGAAGCGGAGAGCATGCGTCGCCGAGGATGGGCTCGGGCGAGCGGAGGGAAGCAGAGACCGGAGGCTCGGATGCTTACCACGGGTCGGAGGCAGGGCTCGAGGGTGAGGCTCGACTCGTTCTCGAGGGTGAGGCTCGGCACGTTCTCGAGGGTGAGGCTCGACACGTTCTCGAGGGAGAAGACGACCGCGGCGGCGCTCCGGCGATCCGGCGGTCCTGCGCAACACACGAGACCGCAAGGGCCGGGTTAGAGTCGCGCGGGGCCAAGGAATACGACACGGGGGTCGGTGAGGGATGATCATGGCCGGAGGCGGCGAATTTCACGAACCCGAGCTCGCCGGGTTTTCCTGGGGAGATGGGAACGGCGAGCTTACGCCGGGCGATAGGAGGCGGGGAAGGTGAAATTGAAGGGTGGAAAGCTTCACGAGCTCAAGGCGGAGCTTCTGGGCTAGGTGGGAGCGGCGGAGTGTCTGGAGTGGGCTGGCCACGGTGGCGGGGTTGAATGCGGAGCTCGGGGCTCCGGCGGCTTATATAGCCGCGGCTAAGGGACGGTAGAGAGCTCGGGGTTACGCGGGTAAGGTTTGCGGGGGCGTGCGCACTCGATTGCGCTCTGGCGGATAAGCTGGCGTGCAGCCGGGCTCGGGCGCAAGCTCGGCCGGCAATGGCCACGCGGCGGCGGCGCGCTGGACACTGTAGGGGACGGGAAAGGAAGGTCAGCGCTGCGTGCGGGCGCGGAGGGAACAGGGGACAGCGGCGGCAGGTTGGTGGCGCGGGGAGCAGCCAGGCAGCGGCACGCGCAGCGCCGGAGGCTCGGCCACGGCCGGGGCCCCCCTCTGCACTGCGCCGGCTAGAGGTAGGGGACGAACAGTGCTAGGCCTTAGGGTTTGACTTTTGGCTGATCTCTGTATTTTGCAAATTACTCTCAAAATTGAACTGTGCGCAACAAAAACTCAAAACACCAAAGTTGTTCAAAAAATGAGATCTACAACTTTGTCAATATGAACATTTTCAAATTCCAAATAGTTTTGAACTATAATCAAAAACAGAAAAGGGGACACTTTTTAAAACTTGATTCAAATCAAAATTACTTTGGATTTCAAACTGAAACTTGAAAATCTTTATATATGAAAGTTGTTCCATTTGTCAAAACCTACAACTTTGCTAATATACACTTTTCTGAAACTCAATAGTTTTTGAATAACTTTTTAAAACTGAAAAGGGGACAAAAACTGGAATTTGAATGAATTTGAAATTACTTCAAATTTTATGTAGAAACATAGAAATCTGTAAATACCAAAGTTGTTCCTCTAGGTCAGATTCACAACTTTGCTTTTTGAACCAACTCAAAATTTGAATTTTGAAAAAGTTATCAAAAGGGAATAAATCCAGGATTTGGGATTTTAGGGTTTTGCAAAAGGAAACTCAATCAAATCTGATTTTGAACTTTGATCAAAGCAACAAACATCAGGGCACTAAATTTGAACAAGAATTACATAGAACTAGGCACAGAGGTGAAATTACCATTTTGCCCCTATAGGAAGAAGTGGGCTAATAAGGGTTTTTGCAATAGAGGTACATCACATAAAATGATACACTAAGCAAATGCATACACATGAAATCATGATCAAGATGATTAATGATGCTAATGATGATATGTCAAGTTAATTACATGCTTAAACACCAGAGGTGTTACAGCCTTCCCCCCTTAAAGAAATCTCGCCCCGAGATTCTGCGTCTTAAAAAAGGACAAAGAAGGGATAAAGGCAAAACTTTACATAGACAGGGATTCGAGAAAGTCGGGATAGTTCTTTGCCAAGAAGTCTTCAGATTCCCAAGTAGCTTCTTCTTCAGAGTGCTGGTTCCACTGGATTTTGTACCACCTTGTGGTAGTTCTTCGAGTAACTCGATCTTTGTGATCCAACACGCGAACTGGATATTCCGAGTAGGATAGATCAGGCTCTAGCTCGACACCTTCAACTTCCACGACATGTTCTGGTACTCGGAGGCACTTCTTGAGTTGGGAGACATGGAAAACATTGTGGACAGCAGAGAGATGATCGGGCAACTTCAGCTTGTAAGCTACCTTGCCACAACATTCCAAAATCTCAAACGGACCAATGTAGCGGGGTGCTAACTTTCCCTTGACTCCAAAACGAGTGACTCCTTTGGTTGGTGAGACCTTGAGATATACGTAATCTCCAACTTGAAACTTCAGAGGTCGACGTCTCTTGTCAGCATAACTCTTTTGTCGGGATTGGGCAATCTTCATGTTCTCTTGTATCTGCTTGACTTTCTCTTCCATATCTTTGACCAGGTCAACTCCAAAGAATTCTCTTTCTCCGGGCTCAGACCAACTGAGGGGTGTACGACAACGACGACCGTACAGTGCTTCAAAGGGTGCCATTTTGATGCTTTCTTGATAACTGTTATTATATGAGAACTCTGCCAAGGGCAAACAGTCATCCCAAGTATCTGCGAAGGTGAGCACACATGCTCTCAACATATCCTCTAACACTTGGTTGACTCGCTCAGTTTGTCCATCTGTTTGTGGATGATATGCCGTACTATGCAAGAGCTTGGTTCCAAGTGAGGTATGGAACGCTTTCCAGAACTTTGCGACAAACTGAGTACCACGATCAGAGATAATGGTCTTGGGTATTCCATGAAGCTTCACTATGTTGTTCTTGTACAAGGCGGCATACGTGGGGACGGCGTAGCTGGTCTTGACTGGCAGAAAGTGAGCTTGTTTGGTGAGTCGGTCCACGATTACCCAAATGGAATCAAAACCTTTTTGAGTCTTGGGTATCCATTGATAAAATCCATGCTGATATTCCCACTTCCAGGCAGGTACAGATAAAGGTTGCAATTCTCCTCCAGGCTTCATGTGCACGGCTTTGACTTTTTGACAAGTATCACAGCGAGCGACATAGCGAGCGATTTCAATCTTCATCTTTGTCCACCAGAATCTCTGCCTTAGATCCTGGTACATCTTGTTGCTGCCGGGGTGGGGTGGATGGAAAACCTAGACAGGTGTGCCTCATCAAGGATCAACTGTCTCAACTCAGGCACCTTGGGAACTACTAGACGGTTCTTGAACCAAACAACTCCTACATCATCGATCCTGAAAGAAACAATCAGCCTTACCGGTCTGGACCTTTTCGATGATGTGCTTGATTCCAGGGTTATCTTTCTGTGCAGCGATGACTTGTTCCTTGACCGATGTTTCTATCCTGACATTGTTCAGGCTTCCTTGCGGAACTATCTCAATACCCATCCTTTCAAGAGCATGGCACAAGGAAAGATCATAGGGCTTCGTCGTCAGACAGTTGCAGTATGACTTGCGACTGAGGGCATCGGGGACCACATTCGCCTTACCAGGATGGTAATGCACTTCGATATCATAGTCCTTGATTAACTCAAGCCATCTTCGCTGCCTCATGTTCAGCTCTTCTTGGGTGAAGATATACTTCAGGCTCTTATGATCGGTGTACACATTGCAGGTACTGCCCAACAGATAATGACGCCATATCTTCAAAGCATGCACCACTGCTGCTAACTCAAGGTCATGGGTTGGATAATTCTCCTCATGTCGCCTAAGCTGCCGTGAGGCATAAGCGATCACTCGACCTTCTTGCATCAAAACACAGCCTAACCCAGTACCAGATGCATCACAGTATACATCAAAGGGTTTCTCGATGTCTGGTTGAGCTAGGACTGGTGATGTAGTTAGCAGTTTCTTCAAGGCTTGAAAAGCTTGCTCACAGGCTGTTGACCAAACAAAATCCACGGAATTCTTCAACAACTCTGTGATAGGCTTGGCAACTCTGGAGAAGTCTGGGATGAAACGACGATAGTATCCAGCCATTCCCATGAAGCTGCGAACTTCGCGGACAGTGGTAGGTGGCTTCCAATCCAAGATATCTGCCACTTTTCCAGGGTCAACTGACACACCTTCAGCGGACAGGACATGACCAAGGAATTGAATTCGATCTAGCCAGAATTCACATTTACTGAACTTGGCATACAGCTGGTGATCTCTGAGACGAGAGAGAACGACACGAAGATGCTTGGCATGATCTTCAGGAGTTTTGAATAAACAAGGATGTCGTCAATGAACACGACTACAAATTTATCGAGCTCTGGCATGAACACAGAGTTCATGAGATACATGAAATGAGCGGGGGCATTGGTCAAGCCAAAAGACATGACCAAGTACTCATATAGGCCGTATCTGGTGGTGAAAGCTGTTTTGGGAATATCTTCGGGACGAATTTATTTGGTGATAGCCAGATCTGAGGTCGATCTTGGAAAACACTCTGGCTCCAGATAACTGGTCAAACAGAAGATCAATGCGAGGCAAGGGATATTTATTTTGATGGTGACCTCGTTGAGCGGGCGATAGTCAACGCACAGACGAAGGCTTTTGTCCTTCTTCTTCACAAAGATAGCAGGACAGCCCCAAGGAGATGAACTTGGGCGAATGAGACCCTTATCCAATAGTTCTTGCAATTGGATCTTCAGCTCTGCCAACTCTCTGGGAGGCATTCGATAAGCTCTACGGGATATAGGAGCAGTCCCGGCTTTAGCTCTATAGCAAACTCAACATCACGGTCGGGAGGCAGACCAGGTAAATCTTCAGGAAAGACATCAGGGAACTCACAGACTACAGGGATGTCTCGGATCCCTTGATCATAGGTAGCATTTAGCTGTGTGGTAGCTGGTTTGAAGGCATAGGAAGTTGGAGAAGGAGTTTGGCGGTACTGTTAGGAATATCCACTCTCACAACTCTATTCAAGATGTCTATCATGGCTTTATACTGACACATCCAATTCATGCCTAAGATGACATCTATCTCTTGATCGCGCAGTACTATCATGGTGGTAGGAAAGACATGTTTCCCCAACATTACTGGTATACTGCGGACCACTTCCTTAGTATTTATCCGCCCTCCAGGCGAAAGTATGCAGAAACTTCCTTTTAACTCCCCCATGGGCAACTCATGCTTGATGACAAAAGTGCGACTGATGAAGGAATGCGATGCACCAGAATCAAACAAGACGACTGCAGGATGATTGGCAACAGGGAACCTACCGAGCATGACGGGCTCTCCTTCTGGGATGTTACTGACGGTGGTGAAGTAGACTTGCCCGTGCTTCCTGACAAGCTTGCCCTTCTGGACGTGCTGCTGCGGTGCACGGTGCTGCTGCTGTGATCCTCCAGGGCCTTTCTGTGCATGCTGGGCATTCTTCTTGGGTTTTGGGCACTCGCGAGACCAGTGACCAACTTGGCCACAGTTGTAGCATGGATGGTTGTAAGCTGTTTGTGGGGTGGTGACACGAACACGGGGGCGTTCGGCTGAGTGGCACTTTGCTGGTTGGCATTGTGGGTGGTGGCCGCGGTACGAACGACCACTTGCTGATGGGGTATGGGGCACGGTTTTGGTGGTGGCTGGGGTGGTAGATGATTCTTGGGCGCTTATGGTTGCTGGAGAAACTGCTAGACCCAGCCTTCTTCTTCTCTTCTCTTCCTGATACTGGCGGTTGCTTTCCTCGAAGGCAACAGCACGGTCAACGACATCATGGTAGGATCCGTTTAGGTTGTTGGACAGACCTCTGCGAATCTTAGGGTGCAGACCCCTGAGAAAACAATCTCTCTTCTTTTCCTCTGTGTTGACATAGTCGGAGGCATACTGGCTGAGGTGGTTGAATTGTCCCACGTACTGCATGACGGTGGAATCTTTCTGTTGCAGGGCCAAGAACTGATCCAACTTCATTTTCATCAATCCCGAAGGGATGTGATGTGCTCTGAAAGCGGTGCGGAACTCTTCCCAGGTCAGCTGGTGACCTTCCGGCTGGGCCGCCAACAGGTTGGCGTACCAGGCACTTGCAGGACCACGGAGCTGCTGAGAAGCGAACCGAGGCTTCTGGATCTCCGTGCAGTGCAGTAGACTGAACTTCTGTTCCATGGTGCGTAACCAGTCGTCAGCCTCGAGAGGTTCATCGGCCTTTGTGAAGACCGGTGGGCGTGTTTCAGTGAATTCCACATAGGTTGTCTCTTGGTTGTTGCGGCGACCACGGTTGCCGTTGTTCTGCTGCCCTTGATTCTGAGCCATCAGATTGGCAGCGGCGGCCAAGGCTGCAATGGCATCTGCTAGGGTAGCTGGTACAGGTGGAGGGTTTGGGATGTTGGCATCATCAGAACCTCCGGCTCCGGTACGGGTGTTCACAGGCATCTGTATAAGCAACTCGGAACTCAGCATATATGAACAAAGGTTCTGAAACAACTTGATTGACAACTTCACTGATACAAAGATAGCTGGCTTGATAAAGATGACAACAGACTGATAAGGGAAAAGGTACGAAAGGAAAGATACATGCCAGACTTGGCAACAGACAGACTAACGCCCCCAAACCTAGTCTAAGGTTTTAGGTAAGCAGATGGTACAGACACAAGGAGTCTAGTCATCATCGATGAAGATCAACTCTTCGTCATCATCATCATCTTCGATGATAAGCTCAGGCTCTTCCTCCTCATCTTCATCTTCAACGTGGACATCTTCAGCAGGTTCCACTTCCACATTCTGATCGGGCTCGTGTTCCACTTCAGGTTCCTCCACGACTCCGTCTTCGGGGTCTTCCTCCCGGGGGGTACCAAGGGATGGAGTTGATCATGCAGCTGATGCACTTCCTCATGAAGCATATCATTGTACTGCTCGATCTGGGCGGTGTATTGCTGCAGTCCATGGAGCTGGGCTCTGGTGACATCCTCGCGGGTCCAAGCATCATTGCGCTGCTCGATAGCGCGAACCGTGTTCCGGTTGGCCTGCTCCAGGGAAGCTCGTGCCTCATAAAACTCCATGCGGGAAAGGTAGAAGTCATGCTCCATGTTCTCCATTTCAGCCTTCAGATTCTTGATTTCCTCCTTCAGCTGCTTGCGGGTGCGGCGGGGAAAGCGACGACCATTGGAGGATTCTCCAGTCTCTTCTCCGGTGCGTGGCGCCAGCTGGTGACGCGGCACACCGTTCGGTCCAGTCGACTTGCGGGCAGTCCGCTTGATGATGGCCATATCTGGACAAGAGGTTATAGATGAGAAAGGCTAGCAAGAAAAAGGTATAGGCATACTAACCCAACGAACTCTTTTTAACTTAAGTGAATGTGACATGATGCATGAATCGTTCCTACGGAACAAGGCAATGCAACTACTAAGGTAAGGTACATAGGGCTTATACAAGTTGTCTTGCTACTAGTTGCCAAAGACAAGATGAGATGAGAGAAGCAATTTGGACTCAAAATAGTCAAGTTTAGTTTTTGTTAAAAACATTTTGAAGTTTTCGCAAAAAGATTGCAACGTCATAGTGAGATGCTCCGATACCACTCTGTAACGTAACGGCTAATCCCATGGCCCACTGATCACCGTCAACCACTGACAGTCGATCCGTACAGCCAAGAGATTAAGACCGGTTCCGCTACTGGGCTACATCAGTGCCCGATGTCCGCAGGATCATCTCACAATTCAGTTACAATCTTTGAACATTTTGACAAATAACATCGGAGTAAATAGCGGAAGACTTAGATAACAATAGTTTTACAAACCAGGGTTCAACATAAAATTCAAAGTGAAGTTATTACAGACCATAGTTCAAATAGATAGAGTTGGCAGAGTAGCATATGACAACAACTGAAGGGTAAAGATACTTCACCCAGCCCGAGGGTGAATAATCACTCATCGGCCTCATCGGCCTCTTCCTGAACAACAGTCACACAGCAGGGTCCAAGGCATACTGAGGAATCTGCCATACCTGCAACATGGGTAATAAAACCCTGAGTACAAAGGTACTCAACAAGACTTACCCGACTAAAGAAAAAGGGAGAAGACTCAGGAATGAAAGGCTTAGGGTAGTCAAGGTAAGGCTTAAGCAAGTTCAAGTATTTTGCAGAAAAAGCATTTTTGTAAATCTTATTTTATTTTGAAAGATTCAGTATTCCTCAAATCTTCATCATTCATGATTCATTTTACATTTCAAAACATTCCTAGTTGAGAACCACTCTCCGTTGACAGTCAGTGGACCAAGTCTCCATAACCGAGGAGCAACGTTAATCCGGATAAATAATACTCAGCTGAGGATCCCTATCCACACTGCATATGTAGCACCCAAGCTTGCATATGCCAACTCGTCTACCACGATTCCTCCAAGATTGGGCCCGGTCCTACGCCACCCGGAAGTACAGTACACCACTCCAATCCGGGACTCTAACCCACGTGGGTACATGCTACTTCCGCCATCTCTCCACTCCCAGTGCGCGGTTGTCGGTCCAATAATGGATTTCTCGGAGCCAGAGCTTTCCGTAGTATGTGAATAGTTACAAGTCTTGACCAGCAGGCCCCCATACGGATGGTCCCTACATTTTCCGCCAGCGACAAGCACCTCGGGACTCTAACCCAAGAGTACAGGTCCTGTCGGTTTTTCAACCCTGTCCCGGTCGGTGTCAACTGTTGAGTCCCGGACTACAACATGACGGCACCGTACGCAAGGACAACCTCTCCTTCCTATTTGACTAAGTACGGATCAGATACTTAGCCAATAGTGGGAGTAAACCAAATTCCCATAAAGTTTCTTTCAGTGATCACACTTTTGAAATTGGCATTTTTATTGCAAAGTCTAATTCAATAAGCATTGCTAAGCATTTTCAAATATTTTGAAAAGCAGGCTTCGGGTGTATCAGTGGTCAAGGTGGATAATGCATCAGTTAGGATATCACTCAATCCTATAAACCTAATGCAATAATTTAACTCAAAAGCATTTAAGGAAATCACTTTATAAATTCAAGGAAAGGGTTAAATGCACCGGGGCTTGCCTTGGATGGCAAAAAGAGCAGACTCGGGGTTGGTGGTGTAGGTGCCGGAGCTCGGGGTTGCCTCGGGGACAGATCCTTCGGTGGCTACCTCGACTTCAGGTCCTTCTTCGTCAACTATACGGATGCAATGATGAATGCTCATGAGAATGATGATATGAACTTATGGTGCAAGACAATTCCACTGATTCTAGATTACTTTTAAAAAGGCATGATTGAAATCTAGGTTGAGCATAAAAGGTAACCATTTTTTTTTCCTTAAGCAATATTGATTAAACTAGCCCTTATTATAATTATCCTAAGCATCAACCAAACATAGCATCACAAACATCATAGACCAAAGGGTAGGGGTCTATGAACATCAATCAATCCAAAGATCACATCATCAAACACTTATTCAACCCTAATCCATCTTTTTCTATTTCTTAATTTATTTAAAAGGTCATTTTATGAAGTTGCTCCAAAAATTACCAAATTAATCACATAAGTTCATTATGGTGTAGATAGATGGCAAAACAAATTTCATAATTTTTGGAGGTCATTAAGGTGTTCAAATAATTAGACATTTAATTACAAAAGGCACTATTTAACAATTAAAATAAAGCTCAAAAATCAACTTGTTCCAAAAGACTTCAAAATTTTACCAGAGACTAAACATGGCATAAGAAGCTCACAAAAATTTGTCTCATGATTTTTGGAGTTATAAATCACTCTCCAAAAATACCAAAACCTTCATTTTTCAATTAAAAGGGGAATTTTACATTTTCAAATTTTTGCACAAAACTCAAGTTTCATATTTTTATAAAATACTCCCAGAGCATAAAGAGTCTACCACAAAAATTTCAGAATTTTTGGATGCACACAGAAAATCATACAAAAAAGAGAAAACAGAACACTATTCACATCTCTCAGAAAAAGAGAAGAGCACTGTGCTCTTCTAGGCCGGGCTCGGCGAATCGCGGGGCTCGGGCGAATCGCGCGGGGCTCGGTCGAGACGGGCTCGGTCGAGACGGAAGCGACAGCCTCGTCCGAGGCCTGGCCCGGAGGCTCGGGCGAGACGGAGAGAGTAAGCCTCCGTCCGAGGCCTGACTCGGGCGCGAGAGAAGCGGCGAGGAGGGGAGCATGCGTCGCCGAGGCTTGGGCTCGGGCGAAGCGGAGTGGAAGCAGAGACCGGAGGCTCGGATGCTTACCACGGGTCGGAGGCAGGGCTCGAGGGTGAGGCTCGACTCGTTCTCGAGGGTGAGGCTCGGCACGTTCTCGAGGGTGAGGCTCGACACGTTCTCGAGGGAGGAGAGACGACCGCGGCGGCGCTCCGGCGATCGGCGGTCCTGCGCAACACACGAGACCGCAAGGGCCGGGTTAGAGTCGCGCGGGGCCAAGGAATACGACACGGGGGTCGGTGAGGGATGATCATGGCCGGAGGCGGCGAATTTCACGAACCCGAGCTCGCCGGGTTTCTGCCGGAGATGGGAACGGCGAGCTTACGCGGGCGATAGGAGCGGGGGGAAGGTGAAATTGAAGGGTGGGAAAGCTTCACGAGCTCAAGGCGGAGCTTCTGAGCTAGGTGGTGGAGCGGCGGAGTGTCTGGAGTGGGCTGACCACGGTGGCGGGGTTGAATGCGGAGCTCGGGGCTCCGGCGGGCTTATATAGCCGCGGCTAAGGGACGGTAGAGAGCTCGGGGTTACGCGGGTAAGGTTTGCGGGGGCGTGCGCACTCGATTGCGCTCTGGCGGATAAGCTGGCGTGCAGCCGGGGCTCGGGCGCAAGCTCGGCCGGGCAATGGCCACGCGGCGGCGGCGCGCTGGACACTGTAGGGACGGGGAAGGAGGTCAGCGCTTGCGTGCGGGCGGAGGGAAAAGGGGAACAGGGGGACAGCGGCGGCAGGTGGTGGCGCGTGGGGAGCAGCCAGGCACGCGGCACGCGCAGCGCCGGAGGCTCGCCCGGCCGGCCGGGCCCCTCTGCACTGCGCCGGCTCGAGAGGTAGGGGACGAACAGTGCTAGGCTTAGGGTTTGACTTTTGGCTGATCTCTGTATTTTGCAAATTACTCTCAAAAATTGAACTGTGCAACAAAACTCAAAACACCAAAGTTGTTCAAAAAAGTGAGATCTACAACTTTGTCAATATGAACATTTTCAAATTCCAAATAGTTTTTGAACTATAATCAAAAACAGAAAAGGGGACACTTTTTCAAAACTGATTCAAATCAAAATTACTTTGGATTTCAAACTGAAACTTGAAAATCTTTATATATGAAAGTTGTTCCATTTGTCAAAACCTACAACTTTGCTAATATACACTTTTTCTGAAACTCAATAGTTTGAATAATTTTTAAACTAAAAAAGGGACAAAACTGGAATTTGGAATGAATTTGAAATTACTTCAAATTTTATGTAGAAACATAGAAATCTGTACATACCAAAGTTGTTCTCTAGGTCAGATTCACAACTTTGCTTTTTGAACCAACTCAAAATTTGAATTTTGAAAAAGTTATCGAAAAGGGAATAAATCCAAGATTTGGGATTTAGGGTTTTGCAAAAGGAAACTCAATTCAAATCTGATTTTTGAACTTTGATCAAAGCAAAAACATCAGGGCACTAATTTGAACAAGAATTACATAGAACTAGGCACAGAGGTGAAATTACCATTTTGCCCCTATAGGAAGAAATGGGCTAATAAGGGTTTTTGCAATAGAGGTACATCACATAAAATGATACACTAAGCAAATGCATACACATGAAATCATGATCAAGATGATTAATGATGCTAATGATGATATGTCAAGTTAATTACATGCTTAAACACCAGAGGTGTTACAGCAGGTCAAATACAACTCTACACAGAGAGGGTTGAAACCAAGTTACTACCGACTTGAATCGGTACACAAGCGGGCGGTAGTACCGAGGTTATGGCGGTACTAGACCGCCAGGTTCATTTTTTTGACCATACAGGAGAGGGTGTTTGAGCACTGCGCAGAGAAGCCGTGTCTGGTACCACCGACCACCCACCGACCATATGAAAATTACCCTACGGTTCGTGATGTGCGGTGTACTCAAGCGAACTAAGGTAGTCGATTTGAGCACTTTTCTCCACATCTAGCCAACTTACTTTGTGACCCTCTTCATAGTCCGGTTACCTATAACTCAAGTTTAAATTGAAATTTTAAACTACCACTTGAGCTAGGCATCTTTATGTCCAAAAATATCCATGTGCTTTGTTCACGAGATTTCAACGTTTCAAATCTTTCAAAGGACTAACACCTGCATACATGCTGTTATAAATTGGTTAGTCCCTAATTTGATTGTCATTAATTAGCCAAAACCCACATTGGGGGCGAATGCACTTTCATAGTAGCTGGCTCATGTTGTACTCAGGGAACACGGCCGCAGAGCCAGTGAGAGTCTGTCCTGGGTTTGTCCCTATGGTGGTAGCTACCTTCCATAGAATATAGGAAATCCAGTGTGCATACGGTAGCTGCCTCCGGGCCTTGATGCCCTCTGCCACTGTGTCCTCTATTTCACACAAGATCACGTCCCACACGTCGAACTCCTGCTGTCTGACCATGTATGCAAGTAACCATAGCTGGAGTCGAGAAAGTCCCTCTCGGAAGCCCACCCTAGGTAGCAAAGTATGCCGTAGAACCTCGTTGAGGATCAGAGTCGTAGGGGTGAGATCCCTAGATGCCCGACTTGAACCCTCGCCGAAGGGCTCAGTGAAACACGACCTTACCAAGTCTGTCAGAGGCTACGCACCACCGTGAGGGCGTCGGGGTGGCTCCGTCCTGTCGTAGCACAAGTCATGGATCCGGGTCTGAGAGTGACGAAGTCCGAACCAATCCCGGATCTCTGACGAGAACAGCCTGTAGTGCTCCCTTCTGAAGGTAAACTATATAGTCTCTCTGTCCGGGTGCACCCACAGCGAGGCGTAGAACTGAAAAACCCAATCCTCAATATATGAGCCAGACTACTCCAGTAGGTCTGCCAGACCAGGTAAGTAGGTGAGTATAGGGCAGATATGCTCTCCTACTCTAGCAACCACGGCCTCCAACGGACAAATCCTCTCAGAGCGCAAACTAATCCTGGCGTTCCTGTAGCCCTAGTAGAAGTCCTCCTGCAGCACTGTGTAGAAGTCCAGGCTGACCTACTGCTGGCGCTCTCTTGGAAAACACTGCGCGACTGGGACAAGACGAAGAACCTGTATCTGTGAGAATGTAACAACCCAAATTTTCCCACGCCAAAATTTACACCTACAAAATTTTTTCTTTCTTTTAACCATTGCATGGTGAGTGAACTAGCTTACTTGCACAGTAATCACTAAGCATTTGCAATACCATTCATGCATAACCACTAGCTAAGCTTTATAGTAAAGCATGTGAGATTTGGGTTTTTGGTTGATTAAGTAAAGACATTATCTAATGGTTATAAGAAATACTACATGAAAGACGAGTATTAAACACCATGTGCTAAAATCTAAACGAGCCCTACTTAAGCACTAAGCACCTAGCTAATGGTGGCTTAACCAAATGAGAAAAGAAAATAGAAAAGGGAAAATAGAATGGAAAAGAACCCATGGGCCAAAACCTCCCCGCACTGCCCAACGAGCCTTCCAACACCAGCCACTCGCGCAGCCCAGCCAACCAATCCGATGCAGGCGCACCCGCACAAGCCGTTTCGGCCCGGCACCACGCGCACACGCGCGGCCCACGCAGACAGCCAACCGCGCGCGCGAGACAGGCCCCGCCACCGCTTGCGCCAGCTCTCTCCCGCGCCGAGACACCGACACAAGGACCCCGCATGTCAGCGACGCTCTTTCCCCTGTTCTTCTTCCCCACGCCGAGAGCAGAGAGCGAGGAACAGAGGCGGCCCACCGCGCCACCTCGGCCGACCGACCCTAACAACCTCGTGAATCTTGTCCCCGCGATTCAAATTGAGACCCGTGCAAACACAGAGCACCTCGCGGCCCTCTGATTGAGCGGGGGGTGCCCCGATAACGTCTGCCTTGGCGCACGACCGACGACGACTAAAAATCCAACCCCCCTGGAGCCCTAGCGTCCCTGCACATGCATCGACACGCTGTGGCGCAACCACCACACCACACAGCCAGGAGAAGAGAGGGCAGGCAAGGGAGCGGGAGGAGGCATAGAGCCAAGAAGGATTGGAGCACCGCGGAGCAGTCCGAGCCGAGAGAAGAAGGCCGCGAGCAGAACGCCGATGAACTGGGGAGCTGCACGGCACTGCTACCAGGCTACACGACAACAACTCACCTGCATCGTCATCCTAACGCCATCGCCACCACGGTGAGCTGCCGCCATGCCCCTTGCCAACCCCGACCTCTTGTCGACCATGGCGCTCCGAACCGGGGCGCGCAGGCCAGGGCCTTTGCCGGTCCAGGATACACGCGCACGCGCACACGCACCCGAGCCCCCAAACGAACTGGACACACAGCCGAGAGGGAGAGAGGTCGTGCACGCGATGCCAAGACGCACGCGCGACGCCGCAGTCTGGCATGGCGCGAGAGAACCTGCGCACCGACCACCACAGACCTTGAGGAAGGAAGCCGATGAGCCGAGCAGGATCACAGTAACGGTGTATAGACCTATGCGCGCCTCATATTCGATCAGAGCCGACGAGTGAGACACCCATGTCGCTTGTACGCGCGACGTCGCGGCCTGATGAGTGGTGGGCAAGCCGCCGCTTCAGTCATCCCGAGCCCTGATTCAAGCCGTTAGAAGTTCTCCTGAGACCGCCAGCTACGAAAGCAAAAGCCCGTGGAGTGGAGAAGGTATGCCCTGTAGAACGCCGTAGCGCCCTACTGTATGCCACCGAGGGCCGCCATGAGCCGCCATGCGACGCCGTGGCGATCGGGCATCTACCGAGGGGTTTGACACCAGCAAGGCGTTTCAGAGACACACACAGGTACAAAGGAGGGAAGACCGTGTGCGCGAATTCGTCGGGCGAGATCGGAGCTGACCAATTGGCGTAGCACCGCCGCGGTCCCGCCACCAGACCGCTTACGCCGGCGGCTTGGAGGTCGGAGCCGGAAAATTAAGAGCGCAAGGAGTTCCGCCGAGGACGTGCGAGCACATTGAAGCCCAAATTTGGGAAGAAGACGGCGTCGCGGGGCGTGGGCGTGAGCTCGCCCGCCGTCGGCAAGCGCCGCCGCGTCCAAACACGGAAAAAGGGGTGGGAAACACCGAGCACCAGCCATGTGAACCCATACCACCGTGAGCCAAGGGGTCTGGGGAGAAAGTGGACGCAATCCACCGAGAACCACACGACGGTCCATGGACCGCACATGCCACGCCCACCATACGCCGGGTGCACTGCACGGCAAGCCAGTCCGGCCTAGCTCGGCCCAAGATCGGCCCAAGCCAACACGTGGCTCGATGAGGACCCGACACGTGGCGGCCCGGCCCGGCCCGATCCGGCCCAAGCTCGGGCCGCCAGGCCCACTCTGAGCCCAATGATGACGTCAGCAAACGTTGACCTGGTCAACCCTGGCACGCGGTCCCACCTGTCATTCACTGCAGCCGAGCCATCTCCAACCAGAGTGTGACACGTGTCACGCCTGATTAAACCGGCCATTTATCTTTTTCAGAAAAAGGATTAAACTTCGGAAATTTATAAACTCATTCTACGGACTCCAAAAATAGTGATTCAAATGCTTAAATTCATCTAAAATCGAGTTCTACCCAATGGTACCATGTTTGAGTGCATTGGATCTTTCAAATTTCCATTCGTTCTTTGTGTAATCTAGATAGAAGTCGCTAACGCGACTGTAATCGTCCGTTTTCAAAGTCGGAAGGGACGCTTGACGACGAGGATCACAACTACAAGGAAAGAAATAGGCGACGACCGTTCTCAAGGTGCCACAGCCCATCCAACCTCGTAGATCCCATTCCGCATGCTAAATTACAATTCTGTTAATTACTTAATGATGCTTTACATAGGATTTGCATGATAGAAATGCTTGTAAGCCCATACCTTGATGCAACCTATTCCCTGCTACCCTGCTAATAGATTAGCCACACGCGCTGCTATGAATATTTACAATGTCTCTTTTATACTTAATTATGCTATGGTGAAAAACCGGTGCATGATGATATATGGTGAATACCGGGGAGTGTGTTGCGTGTGTCTTGGGTGAGTATGGTGGTAAGGGTTGTGTTGACCAAGCCATAATATATGATGAGCCTGGTGCGAGTCTTGCCATGGGCCCGATCGGGATGCCCCTATGATGTGAAACCTGTGGCGGTTATGTGGTTGACTTGAGGTGGGCCCGGGTGGGTGGAGCCGTTGGTGGAGCCCGAGCCAGGGATGATGCTGTGGTGGCACAGATAATGAAAAACTCTGAGAGAAGACATCCCGACTTAGTCACCCTAGGTTCAGCGGGAACCAAACCACGGGGGAAAACCTTACAAGCCACTCGCTCCTTATGGACGGGGACGGTCAGACTACTGGTAGAGCAAATGCCACTACTGCTAGACGAGAGAGTGTGAGGAAGGTACGGGTATGAGAGTCCCACACCCTTCCGAGATGATCACGGCTCCCACTTTGGGAGAGGGAACGTGACTTCACAAACTTAGCCACCCCAGATAGACTTGGGGTGATTCCAGGGCTGAGTGGTAGGGTGGCATTACTATAGGCTGGCAAGCGACCGGTATCCGCCTAGGCACATCCGGGGTGCTGATGATGGCGATCTTGTGGATATTGTAAAACCTCTGCAGAGTGTAGGATGATCGATCGATACGTTAACCAACTTGTTGGTTGCGGACCTTTTCCCTGACTTGCTTCGTGACGTAGCGAGAGTCTCTCTTTTCTCCCTCTGGTAAGAGTGTGCCGGCCGTGAGTCTGGTGAGACTGCGGGTCGTTGAGACAAGGCTGGGAGGGAGTTGGCCTTTGTTGACTGAGCGAGTGTGTGAGTGTCTGTGTATGGGAATGGTGATGGATTTGGTGATTCGGTGGTGACATTCGAGATAGTGAAACATGATGACATATATAATATTATTATGATTTGCATAGGAAGACCCAGCTTGTTAGGTCTGAATTTCTAACCCCTTTTGCATCCACATACCACATATCAATCATGTTAGGATGGGAAAGTGTGGCCAGTACAAATCGTACTGAAAATTGAGGTTTCAGGTTCCGAGGAGGAGTACTGCTCCGAGGAGTTCGATGAGTAGGGGGTTCGTGCCAACGCTCGAGTGTGGAGTTCGATCACGCTTCTTCGTCTACTACAAGCTGTTCCGGATGTTATTTATTTAAATTTCCGCCATGTGGTGATGTAATAAATGTACGACCGTATTGAGTACTCTGTTTATCGAAGTATGGATTGTGATAATAGACTGGAATTTCGGGTAATTGGACTCGAAAGGGTTTTATTACACATGACTCTGTGGATTTTCCCTTCGTAGAAAATCAGGTCATTTCAGTTGGTATCAAAGCCATACTTGACCTTAGGACGAAACCCCTAGAAAATGGACGATAGTATTAGGAAGCCACCTTCTTTCGGTTATATACCGACCCTGCATACATTTTCAATGCAAGGCTTATCTTACTTTGGAGTTGCTAACCCTAGCTTTTTGATACGTGCAGATGGAGGCCACCCCCGGTAACCTCCGATAGGACCCCTGTTCAGCTACACCGCGAAGTGCGTCTCCAACGGCGAAGGAATCGCGGGGATCCCACTCACCTTGCGCGAGGTCCTCACTGCACTGGGAGTTCCAGTTGACCAGATCCTGTACACCTACACGGGAGAGCCAGCACCTAAGGGAGGACTCAAGGCACCCATAGTGGCCAACCTCGAGATACCTGCAATTCAGACCTTGCCCTCCGTCCCAGCTTACTCAGAGATGGCAATTGGAGAGACTATTGACGAGTGCGTATAGGTCGTGTCACTTCAGGCTCTCAAGACCGTGACACGAGACGCCAGAGAGTACCTAAAGACCACAGAGTTTCGGTTACTACCCCAGGCCCTACATCTTCACCTGACTCAGGTTGAGCAGGAACACACCTACACCCAGGCCGTGCTCGCCAAGACTGACCCCTGCCTAATGAAAGTGCATTCGCCCCCAATGTGGGTTTTGGCTAATTAATGACAAACAAATTAGGGACTAACCGGTTTATAAAAGCATGTATGCAGGTGTTAGCCCTAAGAAAGATTTGAGGCGTTGAAATCTCGTGAACAAAGCACGTAGGATACATTTGGACATAAAGATGCCTAGCTCAAGTGGTAGTTTAAAATTTCAATTTCAAACTTGAGTTATAGGTAAGCCGGACTATGAAGAGGGTCACAAAGTAGGTTGGCTAGATGTGGAGAAAAGTGCTCAAATCGACTAACCATAGTTCGCTTGAGAGACACCGCACAATCACGAACACATAGAGGGTATTTTTATGTGGTCGGTGGTACCGACCATGGGTGGTCGGTGGTACCGACCACAGCTTTTCCGCGCAGTGCTCAAACATCCTCTCTGTGTTGGTCAAAAATGACCTGGCGGTAGTACCGCTATAACCTCGGTACTACCGCCCTCGTTGGTACCGACCCTGGTCGGTAGTAACTTGGTTTTGCGAAGCTCTCTGTGTAGAGTTGAAAATGACCTGGCGGTAGTACCGCCATAACCTCGGTACTACCGCCCGCGGTGGTACCGACCAATGGCCGGTGGTAACCAAGTCTGCAGGTCTCTCTGTTCGCACTGAAATTGGCCTGGCGGTAGTACCGCCATTACCTCGGTACTACCGCCCCCGGTGCTACCGACTCTTAGCCGGTAGTAGCCAAGTTTGCTGAGCTCTCTGGTCTGATGCGTTTTGACTTGGCGGTGGTACCGCCATCATGTCGGTACTACCGACCCTCGGTGGTACCGACGCTGGTCGGTAGTTTCCGAGGGACCAAGTCCCTAACTGCGGAGCTCTCTGTTCGCGGCCATTTTGGCCTGGCGGTAGTACCGCCATAAGGCCGGTACTACCGCCCGCGGTGGTACCGACCTGAGGTCGGTAGTGGACCTCTGGGTCAGATCTGGATCTATGCGACCGTTGTGAACTGGTCGGTACTACCGACCATGGGTGATCGGTACCACTGACCAGTATCGGGACTGAGGAAGTATAAATGCTTCCTCTCTTCTTTTTTCACGGTCACTCACTTATTCCACACACTTATTGCTGACCTAACTTGAGACAAACTCTCTCCAAGCATTGACTCCTCCCCTCTCTCTCCCCCTTTGCTCCGAGATTCATTCCCTTGCAAGATTTGAGCTAGGGAAGTGAGATTAGAGAGTGGGAAGCTTCGATCTACGACTTGAGCACTTGGTTTCCATCTAGCCGGCTTGATTTGTGTCTTTTACTCTTGAGCTCTTTGAGATCTAGCCGGTTAGGTGTCCTTCGTGGTAGCCCGTATTGATTCACTTGTGAGGGCTCCCCGAAGTGTTTGTATTACCCCTGAGATTTCTAGTGGAGAAACTCTTGTAGCCTTTGTGGTTGCTTGAGTGAGGCAAGGAGGTGAAATAGACTCCGACCTTTGTGGTCACCTCAACAACGAGGAAGTAGGCACTCCTTAGTGGATTGGCCGAACCTCGGGATAAATCGCGTGTCCCGTGTGCTTGTTGTTGTCCCTACTTTCTATATTACTCTTGTTGTTGTGTTCTTCGTGTTCTTCCTATCCCTATCTTCTTCTTAGGTTGGGAAGGCTCGATCTACATCAAGGGAAGCTACCAAGGCTCGGTGAGAGTAGATTTGCTATCTATCATACTTAGGGAAGTGGGGTAGATTCTTGTATTACATTCATAGTTCACTTACATTGGATTTGTAGTTCCTTTTAGGATCCTGGTTGTGCCGTTTGTTTGTGTCGGTAGTGCCGGTGTTTTACACCCGGTAGTACCTACCCAAACAAACCGGCCTCTCCGGTTGCTATCTAACTACATCTTCTAGTTTGTGAAGTTTTAGATTGTTAAAAATCACCTATTCACCCCCCTCTAGGATGATTAGGTCCTTTCACCTACGCGCCACTGCTTACCACCTGTATGACCTGAACAACTACGCAAGCCACCTTGAGATCAAGCAGACCGCGGCTCGCAACAACCTGATAGAGTACCAGGAGGCAGCCAAGGCAGAGAAACTTGTTCAGGATGACCTGAAAGCAACCATAGCAAAGCTGCAAGACAAGCTGGATCGACAGGAGGAACGACACAAGGCAGAAGTTGTCGATCTGCAATACAAGGCTGCTGATCTGGGCAACAACAACTGGTACCTAGACTGCCGAGTCCTAGAGTTACAAAGGAACCTGGAAGAGAAGACTGCAGCACCAGCCCAGGGTTGGAACCGGAAGAAGAACCAAGGCATGGAGTTTCTAAAACTTCAGAACAAAGTGGAGGCCTTGGAACAGGAGGTCAAGGAGATGCAGGTGAAGGCGTTGCGCAACCAAGGCCACTTGATTGCGTACGTCAGGACTACGGAGTACTTACAGGAAAAGTGCGAGAGAACTTGGGAAGCCTGTAAGAAGTCTGACAAGAAGCGAGTTCGGGAGATGAAAGGCATATGGGAGAAACTACCCAAGGAAGAGCACGTCAAGATTCGTCCCAGGACTGAGGCCTACGAGCTAGCACCCACACGGCTTAACCTTGACGCCTGCCCTGTTCTCCCTGGAGCAGAGCCCACTGAGGAGCTCGCCGAGGCGTTAAAGTACGTAGCCCGACTCCACAAGTCAGATGATGACATCGAGGCTGAGGACAGTCATTTTCCTGAGGCCGTTTTCGGGCAGGAGTAGGTGTGTGTGATGACCCTGCGTGGTCATGTGATGAGTTTCAGTATGTGTTACCCATGAGTTGTACCCCCTGAGTTGTATCCACGATGCGTAGTACGAATAATGTATCTATTAAGTTATGTAATAAAGCAACCATGTTATGAGTGATCGGTTTTTATTGCCTCTTATGGAATTTTTATTGCTTCTTTGTTTGAGTGTAGGATAGATAAATGTATTTCCTTAAATTGTTGAAATGACTCTAATAATACTTAAAGCAATGTCTAACTATGAATCCATGCACTAAAACCCTACCTATTTTATGACACAGATGTCGCTACGTCGCTCAATACGCTTGAGCCACCCGCGGGATCCGACCCTGAACCCGCTGCAAGAGCCGAGCGACCCTGTGGACGAGGACGCGGGGCTGGAAATGGTCATTGTAACACCTCTGGTGTTTAACTGTAATTAACCTGACATGTCATCATCATTAGTCATTAATCATCCTTGCCTTGCATTTATGTTGCTTAGTACTTGTGTAGCAATCTCTTTTCAAAAACCCTAAAAGCCCAATTCTCTCTATAAGGGCAAAATGGTAATTTCACCTCTGTGCCTAGTTATATTTAATTCTTGTTCAAATTTAGTGCCCTGATGTTTGCTGCATTGATCAAAGTTCAAAAATCAGATTTGATTTGATTTTCCCTTTTGCAAAACCCTAAATCCCAAATCCTGGATTTATTCCCTTTTTTTTGATAACTTTTTCAAAAGTCAAAATTTTGAGTTGGTTCAAAAAGCAAAGTTGTGAATCTGATCGAGAGGAACAACTTTGGTATTTACAAATTTTCAAGTTTCAGTTTGAAATCCAAAGTAATTTTGATTTGAATCAAATTTGAAAAGTGTCCCCTTTTCTGTTTTTGAATATAGTTCAAAAACTATTTGGAATTTGAAAATGTTCATATTGACAAAGTTGTAGATCTCATTTTTTTGAGCAACTTTGGTATTTTGAGTTTTTGTCGCACAGTTCAAATTTTGGGAGATTTTTGCAAAATACAGATACTGGTCAAAAGTCAAACCCTAGCCCCTACACTGTTCTTCTTCCCGTAGAGCCAGGGGGAGGGGAGGGGGGCCCGGCCATGGCGCCGGCGCTGCGCCTGCAGCGCATACGGCTGCTCCCCACGCGCCCTTATCCTGCCGCCGCTGTCTCCCTGTTCCCTCCGCGCCCGCACGCGAGCGCTGACCCTCGCTCTCGGTCCCTACAGTGCTCTGCTCGCCACCGCCGCGTGGCCATTGCCGGCGCTGCCTGCGCCCGAGCCCCGGCTGCACGCCAGCACCTCCGCCTTAGCGCAATCGAGTGCGCACGCTCCCGCCGAGCTTATCCACCCACCCTCGTGCTCTCTACCGGCCTCTGGCCGCGGCTATATAAGCCCGCCGGAGCCCCGAGCTCCTCACTCATCTCCGCCACCGTGGCCAGGCCAGTCCAGTGCCTCCGCCGCTCCACCACCTAGCTCAGAAGCTCCGCCTTGAGCTCGTGAAGCTTTCCCACCCTTCAATTTCATCTCTACCGCCCTCAATCGCCCGGCGTAAGCTCGCCGTTCCCATCTCCGGCAGAAACCCGGCGAGCTCGGGTTCGTGAAATTCGCCGTCTCCGGCCATGATCATCCATCACCGACCCCCGTGTCGTGTTCCTTGGTTCCGTGCGACTCTGACCAGGCCCTTGCGGTCTCGTGTGTTGCGCAGGGTCGCCGGAGCGCCGCTCGCCGCTCGCCGCCGAAGGAGCTCCACCGAACCACCGCCCCTCGAGCACGTGTCGAGCCTCCTTCCTCGAGCCTCACCCTCGAGCACGTGCCGAGCCACACCCTCGAGCCCTGCCTCCGATCCGTGGTAAGCACCCGAGGCCTCCGGCCTCTGCTTCCACTCCGTCTCGCCCGAGCCCAAGCCTCGAGCACGCGTTTCCGTCTCGCCCGAGCCCGAGCCTCGGGCGGACAGACCCTCACCACTTCGCTCGAGCCAGGCCTCGAGCGAACTCGTGCACCCTCCGCTTCGTCGAGCTAGGCCTCGGACGGACGCTTGCTTTTCCGTCTCGCCCGAGCCTTCCATCTCGCTCGAGTCCGCTTCGCCCGAGCCTCCGGGCCAGGCCTCGGACGGAGCACTCACTTTCCGACTCGCCCGAGCCCGTTTCGCCCGAGCCCTTCATAGAAGGAGCACAGTGCTCTTTTCCTTTTTGGAGAGTTATGAATAGTGTTCTGTTTTCTCTTTTTTGTGTGAATTAATCTGTTGTTCCTTAAATGCTGAGAAAATTATGGTATGCTCCTTGCACTGTGTAGTATTTTATAAAAATATGAAACTTGACTTTTCTGCAAGAATTTGAAAATGTAAAATTCCCCTTTTAATTGAAAAATGAAGGTTTTGGTATTTTTGGAGAGTGATCTATAACTCCAAAAATCTTGAGATAAATTTTTGTGACCTTGTTATAACATGCTGAACCTCTGGTAAAATTTTGAAGACTTTTGGAGCAAGTTGTTTTTTGAGCATTTATTTTAATTAAGGAATAGTGCCATTTGTTAATTAAATGTTTAGGTTTATCTGAGCATCTTAATGACCTCCAAAAATTATGAAATTTGTTTTGCCATCTATCTACACCATAATGAACTTATGTGGTTAATTTGGTAATTTTTGAAGCAACTTCATAAAATGACCTTTTAAATAAAATAAGAAAAATAGAAAAGATGGATTAGGGTTGGTAATGAGTGTTTAATGATGTGATCTTTGGATTGATTGATGTTCATAGACCCCTACCCTTTGGTCTATGATGTTTGTGATGATATGTTTGGTTAATACTTAGGATAATTATAATAAGGCCTAACATCAATAATGCTTAAGAAAGAAATGGTTACCTTTTATGCTCAACCTAGATTTCGGTTATGCCTTGCCTAAGAGTAATCTAGATTCAGTGGGATTGTCTTGCACCATAAGCCCATATCATCATTCTCATGAGCATTCATCATTGCATCCGTATAGTTGACGAAGAAGGTACCAGAGTCGAGGCCGCTGTTGACGAACCAACTCCCGAGGCGACCCCGAGCTCCAACACCTATACCTACCCCGAGTCTGCTGTCTTTGCTCTTCAAGGCAAGCCCCGGTGCATTTAACCCTTTCCTTGAATTTTATAAAATGATTTCCTTAAATGCTTTTGAGTTAAATTATTGCATTAGGTTTATAGGAGTTGTGTGCTATCCTAATTGATGCACTATCCACCTTGACCACTGATACACCCGATACCTGCTTTTCAAAAGTATTTGAAAAATGCTTAGCAATGCTTATTGAATTAGACTTTGCAATAAAATGCCAATTTTTAAAAGTGTGATCACTTAAGGAATGTTTATGGGAATTTTGGTCTTACTCCCCGGCTGTTCGCTAGGTATCTGATCCGTACCTAGTTAATAGCGAGGAGAGGTTGTCCGAGCGTACGGTGCCGTCATGTTGTAGTCCGGGACTCAACAGTTGACACCGACCGGGACATGGTTGAAAAAACTGACAGGACTATTACGCTTGGGTGAGATATGACCAAGGTATAGTTCTGGCTGGAAAATTAGGGACCATCCGTATGGGGGCCTGCTGGTCAAGACTTGTAACTATTCACATACTACGGAAAGCTCTGGCTCCGAGGAATCCTTTATTGGACCGACAACCGCGCACTGGGAGTGGAGAGATGGCGGAAGTAGCATGTACCCACGTGTCAGGACCTGTACTCTTGGGTTAGAGTCCCGAGGTACTTGTCGCTGGCGGAAAATTGGAGTGGTGTACTGTACTTCCGGGTGGCGTAGGACCGGGCCCAATCTTGGAGGAATCGTGGTAGACGAGTTGGCATATGCAAGCTTGGGTGCTACATATGCAGTGTGGATAGGGATCCTCAGCTGAGTATCATTTATCCGGATTAACGTTGCTCCTCGGTTATGGAGACTTGGTCCACTGACTGTCAACGGAGAGTGGTTCTCAACTAGGAATGTTTTGAAATGTAAAATGAATCATGAATGATGAAGAATTGAGGAATACTGAATCTTTCAAAAATAAAATAAGGTTTACAAAAATGCTTTTCTGCAAAATACTTGATCTTGCTTAAGCCTTACCTTGACTACCCTAAGCCTCTCATTCCTGAGTCTTCTCCCTTTTTCTTTAGTCGGGTAAGTCTTGTTGAGTACCCCAGTACTCAGGGTTTGTTACCCATGTTGCAGGTATGCCTGAGACCCCGATGTGTCTCGCACCCTGTTGCGTGACTTTCGTCCAGGAAGAGGTCGATGAGGCCGATGAGTAAATGTGCACCCTCGGGCTGGGTGTTACATGTATCGTTATGTTAATGTTTCCGCTACGTTGTCTACTTTGAATCACCCGAACAATAGTTTGTAATAACCGTACTCCTTACCTCATTTGAAACCTCGTTTTGTAAAACTAATGTTATTTAAGTCTTCCGCTCTTTATTCCGATGTTATTTGTAAAAGTATGCAATGCTGTAACCGAATTGTGAGATGATCCTGCGGACATTGGGCGCTGATGTAGCCCGGTGGCGAACAGGTCTTAATCACATGGAACATGGGTTCGGCTGTCAGAGGTTGACAGGGACACGTGGGCCATAGGATTAGGGTCGTTCCGTCACAGTCATGGACGTGGTGGTGGACGTGGAGTGCCATTCAACATGGAGCAAACTCCCCCACCAGCAGGAGAAGACCACGTTCCCGCTGATGGTCACGTGCCAATCGACGCGGCACCGCCGCCTCCGCCACCGCCAGCACCACCAAGTCTGGCTGAAGTGATGGCTCAGCAGACTCAGCTGCTAGCCGCACTTGTTGAAGGAGCAAATCATCACAATGGAGGTCAGCACAATGACTTCCAAAGGAAGCTCGAGGGATTCATCAAGCTCAGGCCACCTACCTATGATGGCACCGACCCTGATCCACTCGCTGCTAGTGACTGGCTCCGAGAAGTGGAGAAGAAGCTTGACCTCACCACATGTACCGATGAAGAGTGTGTTGGAGCTGCTACACATCAGCTCACAGGTGCAGCTTGCACCTGGTGGGACAGTTTCAGTGACGCTCATGAGAATCCAGCTGAGATTTCCTGGGATGAGTTTGTGGAAGCTTTCACTGACTACCACATTCCTAAGGGCATGATGCAAGCCAAGGCAGAAGAATTTCGCAACATCAAGATGGGAAACGAGAAGGTTACTGAGTATACCACTCGCTTCACCACCCTACTTCGCTTTGCGCCATCCTCTATTGTGACCAGCGAAGAAGAGAAGCTGTACTATTACCATAAGGGCCTCAGTTCACGCATCAAGGTGAATATGGGAGGAGTTAAGAGCTACACTCTACGCGATCTCATCGATCGCAGCATCCAGATCAAAAAGGATCGCAATGAAGCGGGAGAGGAATTTAGGGAGAGGAAGCGTAAGGCTGATGGATCATTCCGCAACCAAGATCGCAAGAGGGCACGTGTAACCCATACTCCCAGCTACACTCGCCCTAGAACCAGTAGGGGTGGAGGATCATACTATGCTCCACACTCTCGTCCCTATCAGGATCACGCTCAGGTTCGCACCAAAGATCGTTTTGGAGGTTTTCGTGCACCTCAAGACTGTGCTGCTCAGAACCGTCCCGCACAGAACACCTCGACCTGGAAGGCACCCGCGTCAACCCCCACCAGCGGTATGCCTTGGACATGCTTCAAGTGTGGACAGCCTGGACACAAGGTTGCCAACTGTCCAGAAAATATCCAAGTGCCGCAAGCGCCACCAAGAGCTCAACCACAACCCCGGGGATCTGCTACCCGTGGTCGCCTCACCCACCTGAACGCTGAAGATGCCCAAGCTGCTCTAGATGTTGTCTATGGTATGTTTTAGTTAATGGCATTAGAGCATCAGTTCTTTTCGATTCAGGAGCCACATGTTCATATATATCATCTGAGTTTGTGCATAAGCATTGCATTCCAATCAGCCCACGCCAATTTCCTATCATAACCAGCTCACCCTTAGGAGACCTAAAGAGCACCCACATATGTAAGGGAGTGAAACTGACCATCGAGGGATTAGTTTTCACAGCAGACCTAACCCTACTACCTTCTACCAGCCTAGAGGTTATATTAGGAATGGATTGGCTAACCCAACACCGAGGCATCATATCCTGTTGTTGACACTGGTTATCTATTAAAATTAAAAGATAAATAAATATGAAAAGGGCATGAATTCAATCACCAACAAAGGTTTAGGGTTTTAATTGACAATATTCCACGAGTTTTGGTGAATTGTGATTCTGCAGGGACTAAACCAGGAAACCAGCACTGATTGCTTCCCCTAGAAGGAAACCGATGCGAGATTGTGGCGGAACCGTCCTGATTATAAGAGCTCAAGTACCATCTTAGTCAAATCCGTCTGACATCAACTCGTACTTGAACCCATATAACCCCGGTAGACCAGAAATCTCAAAGGACTTCAAACATCATACAACTTTATAGGATCACATTGTTCAAGTATCGCGTTCGCAAGAATACATCGTCGATAATCGAAACCGAATTTAAACATCAGAGTGTGGAAGCATAAAGAGTTATTACAACACTGAGTTTTAAGAGTGCGGAAGTTGAAATAAGTTTGAAACACGACCACCACACATGTGGTCCAAATAAAACATTGTTTGATAACTCACTCCTCCTTTTTCAGATAATGTGCCACTAGTAGTCTCAGTCCAGCAAAAGAAAAGGACAAGCTTCTGGACGACCCTGCCCTGGGCCTACTCCTCATCACCCTCCACGGGGTAGAGGCAGTGCTTACAATAGCCGTAGTACACCTGGCCATCTGCAACAATGGGATAAATCCTGAGTACGGGAATGTACTCAGCTAGACTTACCCGTTCAACTAAAAATAAATGACACCAAGGGTATGCAAGGCTTTTGGTGGAGCTGGGATCTTTAGTTGCGAAAAGCTCAATTAAGAGAAGGAACATTTAATGACATTGGTTTGCAGTCAATTTTAGACCTACCTCTTAATCTAGATTTGCACTTGAACTACTATATACACTTAAGTCTAACAAGCAATAATATAACCATATCAAGTTGACTTATCCACATTTTAGTTGAACCTTTAAACATCACATGGAGTTGTATCGTGGTGAAGCTCGCCATAGTTTCCCACTAACCGGGGGAGACGACGACTCGAATCGAATTCCAAACCAGCTGGTGAAAGACCTTTAATACCAACCCACACTTTCCCTGTCGGGTCCATGCATTGGGTAATCGCTCGATGCTTGTTCGTGGTGGTAATCGTCGCGGTTCAAGCACGGACCACCCAATTAGAACTATACGATGGCCATTCCAAGGCAGATCGTGTTTCCATACTAGAGGGTGCGACACGGGTTGAGACTGGCCCGAACAACGTCTAACTGGCTTTGGGGTCGATGATTACGGCACCGACATATCCCTAAGTAAAAGGGCGCATTCAAAAATGAACGAGGGCCAACATCGATACAAACTTACACGATCCAACGGACGGACTGCCCCAAGTTTCCAAACTTATGCCTTGCCTTCCAGTTGACCGTATTTCATTACTACTCAGGTTCTTTTCCACGATAGCAAATATAGCCAACCGTGATCCGGTAAATACCCACCAGGGGTATTACGGGAACATCCTTTATTACTACTTTTATTAAGCAGGCTAAGCAATTCTACCTTAGAATAACTAACAGGATAACAAGGCAGATATAAACAATAATCAAGGAATGATAATGCAGCAAGTAGGATTCATTCAACTCCTATACCTAATGCATCACAATATAAAAGGACTCAAGTAATTTAATTATAAAAACTGGGAGACTTAGAATGCTCTGGGGCTTGCCTTGGGAGAAGACCGAGGCCTCATGGGAGGGGCACTCGGGCAAGTTAGTTTCCGGCGCGGGGTCGACCTCCTTGGTTCTGGGCAGCTCCGGTATTTCTGCTCGACGTTTTCTTCCGGCTCCTAGCTGGGCTCCGGGATTGTCGATCCTATTGCAATGCGGTGGATAATAATAAATAAATAATGCGTGGTACGAAATACGGTGGTATGAAATGTAAACATTTCTTGCAAACCAACAAAACCAACTTGTTGAACCACTTTCGACATTGAGGAAAAACACTTATTTGCCACATAAAACAAATCATTATCTAAACTATTTCCTCTTTATTAATTCAAAAGAAATCCAGGTTTGAACTGCAAGTACACTTTTCTGAACTTAGAAAATCCATAAAAATTTCAGAAGGTAACTTACGCTAACTGGACCTTACTGTCCAAATTCCAGCAAGAAATAAATTACAGAACAGCAGATACAAAAAGATGAAATAAACTACTCAAAAGGTACTTTGAACTAACTTTTCACATAAAAAGTGTCAAACAGCAGATTTCATATTTTTCCTAGCTTCATCTATTCATAACTACTATCCTGTAGAAAATCCACTGTCAAAGCATAAACACATAACTCTATACAAAATAAACAAATTTACTCCAAATTAAACCATTTGAACTACAACCCTACTGGAAAAGGGTGACAACCTCATTTTCATATTTTTCCCAGATTTCATTCCACATATCATACTTATCAAGAAAGTTCCATGAACAGAAACATAATATTCTTTTCTACATGAATTTCTTAAGAAAAACACAGAAAAGCACATTTGTACAACAACTCCTTATTTTTCTATACAACAACCCATGCTTAGCATTTTTCCCAGCTTACTCATAACACACAGAGACTACATAAATTTTTCCATATTTTATTTTTACATATAAAACATCTTAACAATTATTCTAATAAAACAACTAAAAAGGAATTTAAACCTAAACAGATACTTTTTCTACATAAATAGAGTCTCATACATTTTTCATAGACATATATCCTAACAAGAAACCTACACAAATTTTGCCATGAATTAATTCAACCAGAAAACATATAAACCCATTTATCTAAACAAAAGCACATAAACTGGATTAAATAAAAACAGCAAAAAAAACTTTTACCAAAAATACTTTCATATTTTTCCATGACATATCTACTCATGAACAAACTAACAAAACTGCAAACACTTCATTTGGATCATTAAAACGTGCTACACAAAATAAACAAGCTTCCTAGAAAAACAAAACAAAAGGAAAAACATTTAAACTCTCCCGGCCCAACTTGTACAGACCCGGTCCATGGACCGCGTGTGGCTGACGTGCAGGGCCCGGGTCAACGGTCCCACCTATCGGTGGAAGCCGAACAGGGGACGGCCTTTGACCGTCGATTCCTCGCCGACGGGGAGGTAGGGCTCGATGAGCTCGCCTTGACGAGGCGGATCGAGTGGTGGTGGTGGTTTGGCCAGTGCATGGCCGCAGCCCGCCGGCGGCGAGCAATGGCGGATGGTGGCGGCGGTGGAGCTCAGCTAGGTCATCTCCGGCGGTCGCCGGTGGAATTGACGGAAGGGGGAGAACCAGTGAACCCTAGGGAGCAAGACTACGGGTCGGTGTGGCTGGTGAAGCTCCAGAGGAGCTTGGCCTCGAGCGGAGGTCACGGCGGCGCCCATGGCGCTCGACCGGGTGAGAGAGAGAGGTGGAGAGCGGTAGCGTTGAGGCGGGAAGGTGTTCTCACCTTGCCTTGGTGTGACGAAGCTCGACGAGGAAGGAGGAAGGCTCGGGAGGCTCGGTTGACGAAGAACGGACACTTGCTCTCCTTCGGCGGCAATGGCGACCGAAGGGGGAAGGTGGAGGCGCCAACGCGGTGGAGCTCGACCGGTGCTCTCTTCGCGCGCACCACGTGTGCGAGGCGAAGGCGGAGTGGCTGGCGGGAGGGATCAGACGGTGGAGGAGCGGTGAGGTCGGAACGGCGGTGGCCAGTGATGGTGTCGGGCGACGACGGGCACGAGCGTTCGCGCTCACGCTCGCGTTCGTTCGGGGGAGAGAGGGAACCGGCGAGAGCGAGTGCGAGTGCGAGTGCGAGTGAGGAGCAAGTGAGGAGGAGGGGTGAGTGGCGCGCAGGGTCAAGGCTCGGCGGGCCGGCCGACGGTCATGGCGGGGGCCACGGCCGACGCGACGCGCGGGCAGCGTGCGCAGCAGCCGAGATGGTGAGCGAGTGGCCGGGGAAGATCCTTGCGTGATCAGGTGAAAGAGGATCGCGTGGAGAGTGGCGGAGGCGGATTTTCGGCAGAAGGCGGCGGCCACGTGGCGCGGACGCCGGCGTACGGCGCGACGCCGGTCGCGCGCGGCGCGGTGGGGGCGAGCGCGCAAGCGGGACGGCGCGCGGCTGGGCCTTGGGCCGAAAGGCCGAGTGGGCCGAACGGCTTGCGCCGGGTGAAAACTTTTTCCTTTTTCTTTTTCCAAATTTTTTTCCAAATTTTGACCATTTCAAAACAGTTTCAAAAACTCAAAACTGGACTTTGACCCAAAAATAAAAGTTGCTCAAAATAATTTTCTCCATAACTTTCATATAAGACACTTTTTCTGAAAAGCATTTTCTCGGCTTCCACATAAATAAAGCTAATTTCTGAGCCATAAATCATTTTTTGTTCCCACATTTTTAATTATTAAACCATATTGAACTAGTTCAAGGTGTCAATATAAAAAGTGTTATACTCAATATTATCTATTTTATAAAATTAATTGCCAAGACAGAAATCCACTGAAACAACCAAGTCTTATAGAAATCAAAAATCCAAATAAACAAGAAGAGGCAAAAAGCTCTTTCATGCACATGAAATGATGCAATGCATTGCTTATGAATTTTAGTAGCTAAAAGTAGTTCCTAATGCAGTGCTTGACACTAGAGTGTCACACGAGATAACGCAACCAGCACGTCAGGAATATTCTAGAAGACTCTAGAGGACACCAGAAGACACCAGGAGGTCGGGCACCGCGGGACTCTGCCAGGTGGGACCGACCGGTCCCACCATGAGACCGGTCGTTCTCCCCCCGAGTCCGCTGGCTTCCGTCTTCTGCAAGCTTCCTCCACCGACCTCTAGGACTCATCTCGGCCGTATCTTAAGTCGGTTTGATCCAACGGCCGCGGTTGATCCCTCAGGGCTATATAAGCAGCCTCAGACCCCCCTCTCTAGGCATCTCCATCTTCATTATTTATCTCCACATCAGAAACTAGGGTTTCAATTAGAAGTAGTGGTCCCTCTAGATGAATCTCTTCTAGTTCATCTAGAATTAGATCTAGTTCATCTAGTTGTAATCAAGAGCCAGCTATCAAGTAGAAGACTAGATACCCCTCTAGTTAGGATTAGAACCTAGTCTTATACTAGAACTAGAAGAGAGAGAGAGAGGAAGAGATCAAGAAGGAGCTCCGGCCTGTCGGATCAACTTCTTTATCTTGTACCTGCGGATTCAAGTTTATCTTCAACTTGCTTCAGCGATTGTTTCGGTAATCAACATCTATATTTAAGTTTGAGCTATTGTTCTTATTATTCTTAAGGTTTAATGACTCTCTTTTGAGTACTTTAATTCTAGTCGCTCTAGAGTTAGAGTAGTTGGATAGTGTAAGCATGGTGCTTAGACTTGATAGCTCATATTTGCCTCCTATAACCCCGGTAGTAGTGGTTGTTCGCAAGAGTGACTCTTATAGCCTTGTTGGTTCTTCTATAGTCCACTTACCCATGTGTAGGCACGGTAGGATTATACATTTGCATAAAAGACTCATACTCTGTTTGTGACCTTTTATGGCAACTTCCCCACTAAGAATAATATAAACATATCACTCTTGAATTGGATTTAGACAACCTTAGTGATCCCCTCTATGCTTCTAGATTCTCTGTCCTTGTTAGCTACTCAGGGGTTAGACTTTGAGACTTAACACTATCCGTTCCTTTGGGTTCAATATTAAAACTGGTTACTCCGATGAAGTGCTACATTGGTAGATTTTATCTGTGCGCTTGCGGATAAAGTAGAGTGTGCGTTAATTTATACCAACAAGCATTTCTGGTGCCGTTGCCGGGGAACGGTAGATCATATTAAGTCTTAGTTTAACCTTGTAATCATACTTTTATCTTTTTCCTTTTGTCCCAATCTTTTCATTATTATTTTTTCATTGTTATGAATGTTGTTTTTGAATTCCACTCTTATCTATCACTACCCCATGAGCAAGCTATAACCAGTAGAATTCTTATACCCCATCATAATACCTGGTTATGAGCTATGCCTACTTTTCTGCTGCACTGTCCTTGTAATAGAAATATAATTATGAAAATATCCCTTCGGGTATTCTTGTCACTAACCTTTCCAGGTCTAGAGCAGAAAAGAACGAAGGAACAACAAACACAAGGTATGTCCCATCAATCATCATGCAACATTGAATTACATTCATCCAATCTTGATTTGTGCAAAAGCCAAGCTTGGGGAATAGGCTTTCTAAGAATATTTCTTGTCATGTTGCTATGTTGGTTGTCCCTACCTTTAGGATATGCTCATATACTAATCATACTCTTTCATCACCATCTGAATAAATCTCTACAATGCTTTCATGTTACCTTTATTTGATATAGTATATGTTTAGGTTTGAAGTACTTTCATACATCTCTTAAATGAAGCATGGTGCCTAGTTTAGGAGTGGGTGATCTTGCTTTCAAAGGCCTTTTAATTTAAGCATGCTTAGGTTAGAATGCCCTCTTAAATCAAATTAGACGTGGTGTCTAGGTTGGTTTTTGAGCCGACAGTATGCTATAGTGGATGTTGGATATTTTGTTAGACTAACCCCTGTAGGAAACTTTCAATATCAATTTGGGAAAGTCCTAAGATGAACTCACACCGGAGATGAAGCAAGGCGTACAATGAACTTCAACAAATTTGCACAATGAAGACTCAGCTCATTCATCATGTATGAAAGAACTGTGAGTATCAAAGTTTGTTATTTTGTCTTCTACTGCAAGTTATCTTTTGCCTTGAATCATGTTAAAGTGCAGCCAACACATAAAATACCAGTCTGTGCTAAAATAATCCTAAAAACATCTTTTTATTAGCATAGATGCAAAATACATAAGTTATGGATAACAACCCATGTTTCAAATTCTTGCAATCCTTTGGGTATATGTCCACTAACATTATGCAGGAGAGAAATTTTGTTCATCCATGGTTTGGTGTGAACATTGAAAATCCAAAACTCAAACCATAGACACACAAACCTACTCTCAGATCACAAATGGTGCTAGCCTAGCTTTGAATCTTGCTTGGGCGCTGATGACAAACATGATGCAACTTACCTCATACGAGACAACTTATGCCTGCAACCATCATTGCCCAAGACATCAAGACAAGAAGTGGGAAGTTATCCTCTTTTCTAATCAAGGGGTAGCTTGGGAGACAAGATGGTACCACTACAACAATAGCAAGATCTACAAGTCAAACACATGAACATGTTGTTGGGAGTCCATCTACATCACAAGCTAGTCTGGGAGAGACAATTCTGTTGTCTAGATGTGTTTCACAATCAAAGGGAGGAAGGAGAAAAACAGCTTCAAGACATATTGATCTCCTACCTATCACTTTGATCAGTACAAAGCACTAGATGATGTCCCAATCGAGAAGAAGATCCACCACTCATTCTTGGAGGATTGTTCTTAAACACCATCAATGTTATCATCTTTATCGGACCTGGAGAAGTCAACTTTTGGATCTTTCGCTACACCTTCAACATCTACATCACTTATGAGCAGCCAAAGAGAACCAAGAGAAGACGTCAAGGGAAAAACCAACTCCAAGAATTAAGGAGGGCATCATGAAGGATGAAGCCACTGCATCACAAGAGTTAGAAGATGGAGAGATAGTACCTAAGCTAGCAAATCAAGAAGAACAGTCGATAAGATCTCCATGATCTAGACACTGTTGAGAGGACAAGTCTCAGTTGTGACATTACAAGACAAAAGACTCTCATAGAGGCACTCGAGTAGCAGCTCTAAATTCAAGTCTCTTGCCAACCCAATGATTAAATGAAAACAAGAAAGGTTGACAAGAGAAGAATGTGGAACTATCCCTACATCCTTATAGTACCGAATTAATACAAGAAAGAAAGAGGATCCATGTCAGCATACTCAAGGAACAATGTGCCTTCATTGATAAGTCGACAAGAGAAGGAAGGTCGATACCTCTAAAGATGATTCCACTGTGATCTTCCTCCTCTCAATCACACTATGAGACAAACAAGAGAAGATAAGCTATTCGTAAACCAGCTAGACAAGAGAAGCTTCCACAAGAAGGTTCGACACATCACTCTTCAATCATAAAGTAACATTTCAAGATAAGTAACCATCACTTTAAAAGCTTCTTCTTGATTCTAGTATGAACATAAATAAAGAACTAAACATGTTTAAGTTGCACCTCACTTGATCCAACCTAATCAACTCAACATATTTAGTCCTTTGATCCTTGTTCATAGCTTTACTCTCTCGAATCTCACTGTCTTAACTAAATGAGCTAAAATGTTGTGCATCTAACCTTTGGAAGATGATATATCTCAATTATGAAAAGGTCGACCCTTTATGCATAGATTATCCTTCCTTGGGTTAAGTAACTTGATCTGTTAAATATTTTAAGATGCTACTTTGCTCATCCTCCGATCCTATCACTCATGTTAAGATTGAATAGAACACATAAACAACAAGTTTATCTTGTGCAATGTGCCTAGGTTACAGAAGAATGAACAAAACTTTTGGTTCTGTTGGTGTTTTTCCACCAACAGAGCCCATGAACTTGATCTCTACCTTGTCTTTATGAGCAGGACACTCTCTTGAGCAAAACATGGAGAAGTCACTCCCAAATTCTACAGAGTGAAGGTCCTAGATCTACAAGAACATGCACACTGAGCAAGATGCTGTCAGCATCCACAATTAATGCTTCACTTCAAACTACTTGACAAACAAATGATATGAGTGACACCATATCAAGAGGCATAAACAAGAAGGAATGATGGAAGACGTCGTAGTCAAAATTAGAAGTGATGAAGTCCCCACAGACTTCTTGATCCTCGACATGAGAAGACGATGATGTCCACCTCATCCTAGGACGACCATTACTTTACGCTTCAAGTACAATCATTTACAAGAGGAAATCCATTTTCACTTTCCTGGAGAAAAGGCACGATGCAACTTCATCAACTACAAGCCCAATGAAGCACCCAAGAAGAATAGAAGTGAAAGACGCCGCTCTCAAAGCCAAAGAAGACAAACTATCAAGAATAGAGAGGCCAATCATGAAGAAGAAGCTATCGACACTGTCCCAGAAAAGAAAGGAGAGAAACCTCAAAACATTGAACCACGGGAAGTGAAGACTCAGACCAAGAAACTATGGAAGAAAATGTCTGCACCTAAGAGGTACAATCAATAACAATTTTCCAAACGTCTGACATACCTTGGGAGGTCTGAACCAAGGGAAGGTCCGGTTCGTCGGACCTAAATATCCGAACCTTCGCCAAAAGGTAAAAGCTGGTAGTTATCTTCATATTTACTTTGCTGCATATTTCTCATATTTAACCATTTCTTGCATCATCATATTTAATTCACAACACATTTTAATTTCTGCATTACATTAGAAAAGAAAATAAAAATATTGCATTTGTTACACTACATCATAAATGAAGCCCCATGTGAATAATTCTATGGTGTGTAAAAACCCACAGGAATGTTCATCGTGGTGGCATAAAAATAATAAAAATAAATATGCATACATTCGTCTTGTTGCATTTTCCTCTTGCATCGTAAAAATATTAAAATACAAAAATATTGAGAAAGAGATCTTACTGAAATTCTAGACAACTAAGGCTTAAGTGGCTAACCGCTAATGCTTAATCTGTTCCACAAGTTTTGTTGTCTATTTGAGTTTCACAGGATTTGAAAGGCCAAGAAAAGCTAACAAGCAAGTGAATGTTCCATCCACTATTGGAGCACTGTTTCAATAACCATCAACATCAATCAAAGCTCTGATAGAGGAAGGACATATCCACTACCAGTCTGCTACGTTACAAGATCGAACAACTACATCAACATTCAGCTTGGGGAAAGGCACCCCATGTATCCACGTAAGTATCTTTATCCTCTTAAGTTTTTTATTCTATAAACAAATTCAAATTTAAAAAAAATGTGAGAACATGAAGGCTCACCCTTAAAAAGAAAAGAACAAAAATATGTGGGCACATGAAGGCTCACCATTAATTAAAAAAAGAGACAAAAATATATGGGCACATGAAGCCTCAACGCTATTAAGGGAACCAGCTTGGGGGAGACGCACCCCCGTTATCTTCACGATTCAGGTATGTCTTTATTATTATTATTATTATTATTATTATTATTATTATTATTACAACTACTATTACTAGCTTTTGTTTTATATCTTAAAGTGTGTTAGATTAAATAAATAAAATAGTGTGTCTAGTGTGTTTTAAGAAGTTGATGACCAAAGAAGAACCCTCGCTCTAATCTTTTGCATGGAAATGATGAATGGTTGCTCTATCTAATTTCTTTCAAATACCTGGTCTTCAAAGCATAAGTTCTCCTCATTGATAATGATGCCTTAAAATAAAATTAATACATAGATGGCAAATACTTAATCTAAGGTCTAGGTAATTGGGATATGATATATGATGATCTGAGCTGCTATTATCTTGTTCTAAACAACACTAAAGTTCCGGAGATTTCTAAATGTAAACATGACTAATAATTGCATTGAGTTAAATTAAGCTTTGTTGACCCTGTGAGTAGTTTATCATACCATGGAATTGAGATCACTTACACATTTCATCCATCTTCCGCATAAATGCTCATAATTATCTATTGCTACACTCTCTGAAGTTTGTTGGAAACATGTGGCTATGAAAAAAAAGAAGAGAAAAAAAGAGAGATCCGAGAAAATAAAAAGGGACAAGTGTCCAAAACCTCGAAGAAAAAGAAAAAAAGAGAAGAAAAAAATGTGTCCGAAAAAATGGGGACGTGCCTGATAGTAGAATTAGCCTAATAGTCATATGTCTCTGATGAACAGAAGAGAGTGAATATATTCAAAAGAGCATCCGACTCCATTTTCCATACACATGCACTTCTTGATTCAATGGTTGGTTGACTTTCTCTTTGGATCCATTGTTTAATTTGGCAACATATGTATTAATGCTTTTGAAAATTAATTAAAACTCCGGGATAAAGGCGAAGTGAAAGAACTAGAGACATAGTGCTTGATTTGATCGTTCAATCTCTCAATTATTCAAGATCTAAGGTAAGAGTAATAAGCCCCATGAAGAATAACATGATATGTTTCGGAGAATTTTTGTTTGACAGCAGGTATACTTGTTGGAAGTGAAGATATAGTAGCAACTCCTGATCCATTGTTAAGTTTTGGTTTTGCTAAGGGACTAGCAAAGGGTAAGCTTGGGGGAATTGTTGACACTGGTTATTTATTAAAATTAAAGGATAAATAAATATGAAAATGGCATGAATTCAATCACCAACAAAGGTTTAGGGTTTTAATTGACAATATTCCATGAGTTTTGGTGAATTGTGGTTCTGCAGGGACTAAACCAGGAAACCAGCACTGATTGCTTCCCCTAGAAGGAAACTGACGCGAGATAACGCAACCGGCACGTCAGGAATATTCTAGAAGACTCCAGAGGACACCAGAAGACACCAGAAGGTCGGGCACCGCGGGACTCTGGCAGGTGGGACCGACCGGTCCCACCATGAGACCGGTCGGTCTCCCCCCGAGTCCGCTGGCTTCCGTCTTCTGCAAGCTTCCTCCACCGACCTCTAGGACTCATCTCGGCCGTACCTTAAGTCGGTTTGATCCAACGGCCGCGGTTGATCCCTCAGGGCTATATAAGCAGCCCCAGACCCCCCTCTCTAGGCATCTCCATCTTCATTATTCATCTCCACATCAAAAACTAGGGTTTCAATTAGAAGTAGAGGTCCCTCTAGATGAATCTCTTCTAGTTCATCTAGAATTAGATCTAGTTCATCTAGTTGTAATCAAGAGCCAGCTATCAAGTAGAAGACTAGATACCCCTCTAGTTAGGATTAGAACCTAGTCTTATACTAGAACTAGAAGAGAGAGAAAGAGAGGAAGAGATCAAGAAGGAGCTCCGGCCTGTCGGATCAACTTCTTTATCTTGTACCTGCGGATTCAAGTTTATCTTCAACTTGCTTCAGCGATTGTTTCGGTAATCAACATCTATATTTAAGTTTGAGCTATTGTTCTTATTATTCTTAAGGTTTAATGACTCTCTTTTGAGTACTTTAATTCTAGTCGCTCTAGAGTTAGAGTAGTTGGATAGTGTAAGCGTGGTGCTTAGACTTGATAGCTCATATTTGCCTCCTATAACGTCAATAGTAGTGGTTGTTCGCAAGGGTGACTCTTATAGCCTTGTTGATTCTTCTATAGTCCACTTACCCGTGTGTAGGCTCGGTAGGATTATACATTTGCATAAAAGACTCATACTCTGTTTGTGACCTTTTATGGCAACTTCCCCGCTAAGAATAATATAAACATATCACTCTTGAATTGGATTTAGACAACCTTAGTGATCCCCTCTATGCTTCTAGATTCTCTGTCCTTGTTAGCTACTCAGGGGTTAGACTTTGAGACTTAACACTATCCGTTCCTTTGGGTTCGATATTAAAACTGGGTTACTCCGGTGAAGTGCTACATCGGTAGATTTTATCTGTGCGCTTGCGGATAAAGTAGAGTGTGCGTTAATTTATACAAACACCTGTTCACCTAGATACATCCAGATAACCCACCCTACCGGTCAAGCCATACGATGCACACCCCAAGCCGAGAGAACCACCTCCCTCCTATGTGCCCTTAAATCCAAGACCAAACCCCGGGATGAACCCGAGACAGTTGATGATGTGCCCGTGGTTAGGGACTATGCTGATGTATTCCTGGAGGAACTGCCAGGAATGCCCCCAGATCGAGAAGTAGAATTTGTGATCGATCTGTTACCAGGAACAGGGCCTATTGCCAAAAGACCTTATCGCATGTCGGTAGATGAATTGGCAGAACTGAAGAAGCAGCTGAAAGAACTCGCAGATAAGGGGTATATCCGACCTAGTGCATCACCATGGGGCTCACCTGTTCTGTTCGTGAAGAAGAAAGACGGTACTATGAGGATGTGCATTGATTACAGGAGCCTGAATGCTGTGACCATCAAGAATAAGTACCCATTGCCGAGAATTTACGATCTGCTAGATCAGTTGCGAAATGCCAAGTACTTCTCTAAGATTGATCTCTGATCGGGGTACCATCAAATGAGAATCAGAGAAGCTGGCATTCCCAAGACAGCTTTTGTCACGAGATATGGACAATATGAGTTCACTGTGGTATCTTTCGGACTCACAAACGCACTTGCATACTTCATGAACATGATGAACAAAGTGTTTATGGAAGAGCTGGACAAGTTTGTCGTGGTATTCGTTGATGACATTCTTATATACTCAGCCACAGCCGAAGAACATGAGCAACATTTGAGAACCGTGCTTGAAAGACTGGCACAACACCAACTCTGCTAAATTCAGCAAATGTGAGTTCTGGCTTGAAGAGGTAGCATTTCTGGGACATGTATTGTCAGCTGAAGGAGTTGCTGTTGACCCCACAAAAATAGAAGCAATCAGAGATTGGGAATCACCTCGCAATGTAAGTGAGATCAGAAGCTTTCTGGGATTGGTGAGATATTATCGCCGATTCATCGAGAATTTCTCGAAGATCGCCCGCCCAATGACTAATCTGCTGAAAAAGACATAGGATTTCGAGTGGTCCGAAGAATGTGAGAGCAGTTTCCTTGAGCTCAAGAAGAGACTCACCACCACACCTGTGTTAGCATTACCTGATATCAACCAGAACTTCATAGTCTATTGTGACGCATCTCGACAGGGACTCAGATGCGTTCTGATGAAGAAGGAAAAGGTTATTGCATATGCCTCCCGACAGCTGAAAGATCACGAGCAGCGATACCCCACTCATGATCTCGAACTTGCAGCCGTAGTACATGCACTAAAGATTTGGAGGCACTATTTGATAGGCAATAAATGTGATATATATACAGATCATAAGAGCCTGAAGTATTTCTTTACTCAAGAAGATCTAAATATGAGACAACGTCGATGGCTTGAACTCATCAAAGACTATGATATGGAAATTCACTATCACCCAGGCAAAGCTAACGTTGTGGTAGATGCACTCAGTCGTAAGAGCTATTGCCACGCTATGATCACAAAATCTGTGCCGACCGAACTCAAAGAGGAAATTGATCACTTCCAGCTTGAAATCCTACCTCACGGACTGTTGAATGAGCTACGAGTCCAATACAACCTCACAAATAGAATTCGTAAGGCTCAGGAAAGTTGTGAAGAAATAGAGTATATCCGGGGCTTGATGAAGCTAGGATACCGCACTGATCACCGGGAAGATGAGCAAGGAACCCTTTTGGTACAAGGATCGAATCTGTGTACCCACTGATCTGGGGCTTCAGACTAAAATCTTGTCCGAGGCACATAATTCCAAGTATAGCATCCACCCTGGGGGTGCCAAGATGTACCAAGATTTGAAGAAACACTTCTGGTGGAAAGGTATGAAAACATCTGTGGCAGAACACGTGGCAAAATGCGACACATGCAGCAGAGTTAAAGCTGAACATGGAAGACCCGCAGGGTTACTCAAACCCCTGGATATTCCCCAGTGGAAATGGGAGTGCATAAGCATGGATTTCATAGTCGGATTACCGAAAACACAGAAAGGTAACGACTCCATTTGGGTGATTGTGGACAGATTGACCAAGGTTGCACATTTCATACCGGTCAAGACCACGTATCGTGCCGATTAGCTAGCTGAGCTATATGTGGACCGTATCCTCAGATTACACGGGGCACCGTCTAGTATCGTATCGGATCGGGGCTCACAGTTTACATCTCAGTTTTGGAAATCTCAACACAAAGCAATTGGGACCAAACTGGACTACAGCACAGCCTATCACCCACAAACCGATGGACAGACTGAGAGAGTGAATCAAATACTTGAAGATATGCTCCGAGCCAACGTTCTAGATTACGGCAAAGAGTGGGAGAAAAGTCTTGCTCATACAGAGTTTAACTATAACAACAATTATCAGGCTAGCATTAAAATGTCCCCATTTGAGGCTTTGTACGGAAGGTCGTGCCAAACTCCACTGATGTGGTCTAACCCGGGAGAAAGATCACTCTTTGGAGCCGCAAAAATCAAAGATGTTTTGGAAGGGGTAAACCTAGTCCGTGCGAATCTAAAGATGGCACAAAATCGATACAAGGAATATGCTGATAAAAGGCGAAGGGATCTTACATTTGAGATTGGAGATTTCATTTACCTAAAGGTATCTCTACTTCGAAGCACAGTTAGATTCCACAAGACAGAGAAGCTAGCACCAAGATTTGTGGGACCTTACAAGATTGTTGAAAAAATCGGAAGACTTGCATACAAGCTGGACTTACCTAAAGAATTGGCAGGGTTACACCCAGTATTCCACGTATCCCAGTTACGCAAATGCTTACGAGTACCCAAAGAAGCTGTGCCCACGGATGTACTTGACCTACAAGCAACACTTGAGTATAAAGAGCATCCAGTCAAGATATTGGGATGGGACACCAAGGAAACTCGAAGCAAGACTATCAGAATGTGCAAGGTCCAATGGAGTAACCATACAGAAAGAGAGGCAACGTGGGAGAAAGAGTCTGATCTCCGGATGCGGTTCCCCTACCTATTCACCGGGTATGTTTTAGTTTAATCTCGGGGTCGAGATCCTAATAAGGGGGGAGGACTGTAACAACACGAATTTTCCCACGCCAAAATTTACAACTACAAAAAAATTTCTTTATTTTAACCATTGCATGGTGAGTGAACTAGCTTACTTGCATAGTAATCACTAAGCATTTGCAATACCATTCATGCATAACCACTAGCTAAGCTTTATAGTAAAGCATGTGAGATTTGGGTTTTTGGTTGATTAAGTAAAGACATTATCTAATGGTTATAAGAAATACTACATGAAAGACAAGTGAAGGAGTATTAAACACCATGTGCTAAAATCTAAACGAGCCCTACTTAAGCACTAAGCACCTAGCTAATGGTGGCTTAACCAAATGAGAAAAGGAAAATAGAAAAGGGAAAATAGAATGGAAAAGAACCCATGGGCCAAAACCTCCCCGCACTGCCCAACGAGCCTTCCAACACCAGCCCACTCGCGCAGCCCAGCCAACCAATCCGATGCAGGCGCACCCGCACAGCCGTTTTGGCCCGGCACCACGCGCACACGCGCGGCCCACGCAGACAGCCCAACCGCGCGCGAGACAGCCCCGCCACCGCTTGCGCCAGCTCTCTCCCGCGCCGAGACACCGACACAAGGACCCCGCATGTCAGCGACGCTCTTTCCCCTGTTCTTCTTCCCCACGCCGAGAGCAGAGAGCGAGGAACAGAGGCGGCCCCCACCGCGCCACCTCGGCCGACCGACCCTAACAACCTCGTGAATCTTGTCCCCGCGATTCAAATTGAGACCCGTGCAAACACAGAGCACCTCGCGGCCCTCTGATTGAGCGGGGTGCCCCGATCACCGTCCGCCTTGGCGCACGACCGCACGACTATAAAATCCAACCCCCCTGGAGCCCTAGCGTCCCTGCACAAGCATCGACACGCTGTGGCACAACCACCACACCACACAGCCAGGAGAAGAGAGGGCAGGCAAGGGAGCGGGAGGAGGCATAGAGCCAAGGAGGATTGGAGCACCGCGGAGCAGTCCGAGCCGGAGAAGAAGGCCGCGAGCAGAACGCCGATGAACCGGGGAGCTGCACGGCACTGCTACCAGGCTACACGACAACAACTCACCTGCATCGTCATCCTAACGCCATCGCCACCACGGTGAGCTGCCGCCATGCCCCTTGCCAACCCCGACCTCTTGTCGACCATGGCGCTCCGAACCGGGGCGCGCAGGCCAGGGCCTTTGTCGGTCCAGGATACACGCGCACGCGCACACGCACCCGAGCCCCCAAACGAACTGGACACACAGCCGAGAGGAGAGAGGTCGTGCACGCGATGCCAAGACGCACGCGCGACGCCGCAGTCTGGCATGCCGCGGAGAACCTGCGCACCGACCACCACAGACCTTGAGGAAGGAAGCCGATGAGCCGAGCAGGATCACAGTAACGGTGTAGACCCTATGCGCGCCTCATATTCGATCAGAGCCGAGTGAGACACCCATGTCGCTTGTACGCGCGACGTCGCGGCCTGACGAGCGGTGGCAAGCCGCCGCTTCAGTCATCCCGAGCCCTGATTCAAGCCGTAGAAGTTCTCCTGAGACCGCCAGCTACGAAGCAAAGCCGGTAGTGGAGAAGGTATGCCCTGTAGAACGCCGTAGCGCCCTACCTGTATGCCACCGAGGGCCGCCATGAGCCGCCATGCGACGCCGTGGCGATCGGGCATCTACCGAGGGGTTTGACACCAGCAAGGCGTTTCAGAGACACACACAGGTACAAAGGAGGGAAGACCGTGTGCGCGAATTCGTTCGGGCGAGATCGGAGCTGACCAATTGGCGTAGCACCGCCGCGGTCCCGCCACCAGACCGCTTACGCCGGCGGCTTGGAGGTCGGAGCCGGAAAATTAAGAGCGCAAGGAGTTCCGCCGAGGACGTGCGAGCACATTGAAGCCCAAATTTTGGAAGAAGACGGCGTCGCGGGGCGTGGGCGTGAGCTCGCCGCCGTCGGCAAGCGCCGCCGCGTCCAAACACGGAAAAAGGGGTGGGAAACACCGAGCACCAGCCATGTGAACCCATACCACCGTGAGCCAAGGGGTCTGGGGGAGAAAGTGGACGCAATCCACCGAGAACCACACGACGGTCCATGGACCGCACATGCCACGCCCACCATACGCCGGGTGCACTGCACCGGCAAGCCAGTCCGGCCTAGCTCGGCCCAAGATCGGCCCAAGCCCAACACGTGGCTCGATGAGGACCCGACACGTGGCGGCCCGGCCCGGCCCGATCCGGCCCAAGCTCGGGCCGCCAGGCCCACTCCGAGCCCAATGATGACGTCAGCAAACGTTGACCTGGTCAACCCTGGCACGCGGTCCCACCTGTCATTCACTGCAGCCGAGCCATCCAACCAGAGTGTGACACGTGTCACGCCCTGATTAAACCGGCCATTTATCTTTTTCAGAAAAAGGATTAAACTTCGGAAATTTATAACTAATTCATACGGACTCCAAAAATAGTGATTCAAATTGCTAAATTCATCTGAAATCGAGTTCTACCCAATGGTACCATGTTTGAGTGCATTTGGATCTTTCAAATTTCCATTCGTTCTTTGTGCTAATCTGTAGAAGTCGCTAACGCGACTGTAATCGTCCGTTTTCAAAGTCGGAAGGGACGCTTGACGACGAGGATCACAACTACAAGGATGAACTAGGCGACGACCGTTCTCAAGGTGCCACAGCCCATCCAACCTCGTAGATCCCATTACGCATGCTAAATTACAATTCTGTTAATTACTTAATGATGCTTTACATAGGATTTGCATGATAGAAATACTTGTAAGCCCATACCTTGATGCAACCTATTCCGTGCTACCCTGCTAATAGATTAGCCACACGCGCTGCTATGAATATTTACAATTGTCTCTTTTATACTTAATTATGCTATGGTGAAAACCGGTGCATGATGATATATGGTGAATACCGGGGAGTGTGTTGCGTGTGTCTTGGGTGAGTATGGTGGTAAGGGTTGTGTTGACCAAGCCATAATATATGATGAGCCTGGTGCGAGTCTTGCCATGGGGCCGATCTGGATGCCCCTGTGATGTGAAACCTGTGGCGGGTTATGTGGTGACTTGAGGTGGGCCCGGGTGTGAGCCGTTGGTGGAGCCCGAGCCAGGGATGTGCTGTGGTGGCACAGATAATGAAAACCTCTGAGAAGACATCCCGACTTAGTAACCCTAGGTTCAGCGGGAACCAAACCACGGGGAAAACCTTACAAGCCACTCGCTCCTTATGGACGGGGACGGTCGGACTACCTGGTAGAGCAATGCCACTACTGCTAGACGAGAGAGTGTGAGGAAGGTACGGGTATGAGAGTCCCACACCCTTCCGAGATGATCACGGCTCCCACTTTGGGAGAGGGAACGTGACTTCACAGACTTAGCCACCCCAGATAGACTTGGGGTGATTCCAGGGCTGAGTGGTAGGGTGGCATTACTATAGGCTGGCAAGCGACCGGTATCCGCCTAGGCACATCCGGGGTGCTGATGATGGCGATCTTGTGGATATTGTAAAACCTCTGCAGAGTGTAGGTTGATCGATCGATACGTTAACCAACTTGTTGGTTGCGGACCTTTTCCCTGACTTGCTTCGTGACGTAGCGAGAGTCTCTCTTTTCTCCCTCTGGTAAGAGTGTGCCGGCCGTGAGTCTGGTGAGACTGCGGGTCGTTGAGACAAGGCTGGGAGGGAGTTGGCCTTTGTTGACTGAGCGAGTGTGTGAGTGTCTGTGTATGGGAATGGTGATGGATTTGGTGATTCGGTGGTGACATTCGAGATAGTGAAACATGATGACATATATAATATTATTATGATTTGCATAGGAAGACCCAGCCTGTTGGGTCTGAATTTCTAACCCCTTTTGCATCCACATACCACATATCAATCATGTTAGGATGGGAAAGTGTGGCCAGTACAAATCGTACTGAAAATTGAGGTTTCAGGTTCCGATGAGGAGTACTGCTCCGAGGAGTTCGATGAGTAGGGGGTTCGTGCCTACGCTCGAGTGTGGAGTTCGATCACGCTTCTTCGTCTACTACAAGCTGTTCCGGATGTTATTTATTTAAATTTCCGCCATGTGGTGATGTAATAAATGTACGACCGTATTGAGTACTCTGTTTATCGAAGTATGGATTGTGATAATCGACTGGAATTTCGGGTAATTTGACTCGAAAGGGTTTTATTACACATGACTCTGTGGATTTTCCCTTCGTAGAAAATCAGGTCATTTCAGTTGGTATCAAAGCCATACTTGACCTTAGGACGAAACCCCTAGAAAATGGACGATAGTATTAGGAAGCCACCTTCTTTCGGTTATATACCGACCCTGCATACATTTTCAATGCAAGGCTTATCTTACTTTGGAGTTGCTAACCCTAGCTTTTTGATACGTGCAGATGGAGGCCACCCCCGAGTAACCTCCGATAGGACCCCTGTTCAGCTACACCGCGAAGTGCGTCTCCAACGGCGAAGGAATCGCGGGGATCCCACTCACCCTGCGCGAGGTCCTCACTGCACTGGGAGTTCCAGTTGACCAGATCCTGTACACCTACACGGGAGAGCCAGCACCTAAGGGAGGACTCAAGGCACCCATAGTGGCCAACCTCGAGATACCTGCAATTCAGACCTTGCCCTCCGTCCCAGCTTACTCAGAGATGGCAATTGGAGAGACTATTGACGAGTGCGTATAGGTCGTGTCACTTCAGGCTCTCAAGACCGTGACACGAGACGCCAGAGAGTACCTAAAGACCACAAAGTTTCGGTTACTACCCTAGGCCCTACATCTTCACCTGACTCAGGTTGAGCAGGAACACACCTACACCCAGGCCGTGCTCGCCAAGACTGACCCCTGCCTAATGAAAGTGCATTCGCCCCCAATGTGGGTTTTGGCTAATTAATGACAAACAAATTAGGGACTAACCGGTTTATAAAAGCATGTATGCAGGTGTTAGCCCTAAGAAAGATTTGAGGCGTTGAAATCTCGTGAACAAAGCACGTAGGATACATTTGGACATAAAGATGCCTAGCTCAAGTGGTAGTTTAAAATTTCAATTTCAAACTTGAGTTATAGGTAAGCCGGACTATGAAGAGGGTCACAAAGTAGGTTGGCTAGATGTGGAGAAAAGTGCTCAAATCGACTAACCATAGTTCGCTTGAGAGACACCGCACAATCACGAACACATAGAGGGTATTTTTATGTGGTCGGTGGTACCGACCATGGGTGGTCGGTGGTACCGACCACAGCTTCTCCGCGCAGTGCTCAAACACCCTCTCTGTGTTGGTCAAAAATGACCTGGCGGTAGTACCGCTATAACCTCGGTACTACCGCCCTCGGTGGTACCGACCCTGGTCGGTAGTAACTTGGTTTTGCGAAGCTCTGTGTGTAGAGTTGAAAATGACCTGGAGGTAGTACCGCCATAACCTCGGTACTACCGCCCGCGGTGGTACCGACCAATGGCCGGTGGTAACCAAGTCTGCAGGTCTCTCTGTTCGCACTGAAATTGGCCTGGCGGTAGTACCGCCATTACCTCGGTACTACCGCCCCCGGTGCTACCGACTCTTAGCCGGTAGTAGCCAAGTTTGCTGAGCTCTCTGGTCTGATGCGTTTTGACTTGGCGGTGGTACCGCCATCATGTCGGTACTACCGACCCTCGGTGGTACCGACGCTGGTCGGTAGTTTTCGAGGGACCAAGTCCCTAACTGCGGAGCTCTCTGTTCGCGGCCATTTTGGCCTGGCGGTAGTACCGCCATAAGGCCGGTACTACCGCCCGCGGTGGTACCGACCTGAGGTCGGTAGTGGACCTCTGGGTCAGATCTGGATCTATGCGACCGTTGTGAACTGGTCGGTACTACCGACCATGGGTGATCGGTACCACTGACCAGTATCGGGACTGAGGAAGTATAAATGCTTCCTCTCTTCTTTTTTCACGGTCACTCACTTATTCCACACACTTATTGCTGACCTAACTTGAGACAAACTCTCTCCAAGCATTGACTCCTCCCCTCTCTCTCCCCCTTTGCTCCGAGATTCATTCCCTTGCAAGATTTGAGCTAGGGAAGTGAGATTAGAGAGTGGGAAGCTTCGATCTACGACTTGAGCACTTGGTTTCCATCTAGCCGGCTTGATTTATGTCTTTTACTCTTGAGCTCTTTGAGATCTAGCCGGTTAGGTGTCCTTCGTGGTAGCCCGTATTGATTCACTTGTGAGGGCTCCCCGAAGTGTTTGTATTACCCCTGAGATTTCTAGTGGAGAAACTCTTGTAGCCTTTGTGGTTGCTTGAGTGAGGCAAGGAGGTGAAATAGACTCCGACCTTTGTGGTCACCTCAACAACGAGGAAGTAGGCACTCCTTAGTGGATTGGCCGAACCTCGGGATAAATCGCGTGTCCCGTGTGCTTGTTGTTGTCCCTACTTTCTATATTACTCTTGTTGTTGCGTTCTTCGTGTTCTTCCTATCCCTATCTTCTTCTTAGGTTGGGAAGGCTCGATCTACATCAAGGGAAGCTACCAAGGCTCGGTGAGAGTAGATTTGCTATCTATCATACTTAGGGAAGTGGGGTAGATTCTTGTATTACATTCATAGTTCACTTACATTGGATTTGTAGTTCCTTTTAGGATCCTGGTTGTGCCGTTTGTTTGTGTCGGTAGTGCCGGTGTTTTACACCCGGTAGTACCTACCCAAACAAACCGGCCTCTCCGGTTGCTATCTAACTACATCTTCTAGTTTGTGAAGTTTCAGATTGTTAAAAATCACCTATTCACCCCCCTCTAGGCTGATTCGGTCCTTTCACCTACGCACCACTGCTTACCACCTGTATGACCTGAACAACTACGCAAGCCACCTTGAGATCAAGCAGACTGCGGCTCGCAACAACCTGATAGAGTACCAGGAGGCAGCCAAGGCAGAGAAACTTGTTCAGGATGACCTGAAAGCAACCATAGCAAAGCTGCAAGACAAGCTGGATCGACAGGAGGAATGACACAAGGCAGAATTTGCCGATCTGCAATACAAGGCTGCTGATCTGGGCAACAACAACTGGTACCTAGACTGCCGAGTCCTAGAGTTACAAAGGAACCTAGAAGAGAAGACTGCAGCACCAGCCCAGGGTTGGAACCGGAAGAAGAACCAAGGCATGGAGTTTCTAAAACTTCAGAACAAAGTGGAGGCCTTGGAACAGGAGGTCAAGGAGATGCAGGTGAAGGCGTTGCGCAACCAAGGCCACCTGATTGAGTACGTCAGGACTACGGAGTACTTACAGGAAAAGTGCGAGAGAACTTGGGAAGCCTGTAAGAAGTCTGACAAGAAGCGAGTTCGGGAGATGAAAGGCATATGGGAGAAACTACCCAAGGAAGAGCACGTCAAGATTCGTCCCAGGACTGAGGCCTACGAGCTAGCACCCACACGGCTTAACCTTGACGCCTGCCCTGTTCTCCCTGGAGCAAAGCCCACTGAGGAGCTCGCCGAGGCGTTAAAGTACGTAGCCCGACTCCACAAGTTAGATGATGACATCGAGGCTGAGGACAGTCATTTTCCTGAGGCCGTTTTCGGGCAGGAGTAGGTGTGTGTGATGACCCTGCGTGGTCATGTGATGAGTTTCGGTATGTGTTACCCATGAGTTGTACCCCCTGAGTTGTATCCACGATGCGTAGTACGAATAATGTATCTATTAAGTTATGTAATAAAGCAACCATGTTATGAGTGATCGGTTTTTATTGCCTCTTATGGAATTTTTATTGCTTCTTTGTTTGAGTGTAGGATAGATAAATGTATTTCCTTAAATTGTTGAAATGACTCTAATAATACTTAAAGCAATGTCTAACTATGAATCCATGCACTAAAACCCTACCTATTTTATGACACAGATGTCGCTACGTCGCTCAATACGCCTGAGCCACCCGCGGGATCCGACCCCTGAACCCGCTGCAAGAGCCGAGCGACCCTGTGGACGAGGACGCGGGGCTGGAAATGGTCATGGACGTGGTGGTGGACGTGGAGTGCCATTCAACATGGAGCAAACTCCCCCACCAGCAGGAGAAGACCACGTTCCCGCTGATGGTCACGTGCCAATCGGCGCGGCACCGCCGCCTCCGCCACCGCCAGCACCACCAAGTCTGGCTGAAGTGATGGCTCAGCAGACTCAGCTGCTAGCCACACTTGTTGAAGGAGCAAATCATCACAATGGAGGTCAGCACAATGACTTCCAAAGGAAGCTCGAGGGATTCATCAAGCTCAGGCCACCTACCTATGATGGCACCGACCCTGATCCACTCGCTGCTAGTGACTGGCTCCGAGAAGTGGAGAAGAAGCTTGACCTCACCACATGTACCGATGAAGAGTGTGTTGGAGCTGCTACACATCAGCTCACAGGTGCAGCTTGCACCTGGTGGGACAGTTTCAGTGACGCTCATGAGAATCCAGCTGAGATTTCCTGGGATGAGTTTGTGGAAGCTTTCACTGACTACCACATTCCTGAGGGCATGATGCAAGCCAAGGCAGAAGAATTTCGCAACATCAAGATGGGAAACGAGAAGGTTACTGAGTATACCACTCGCTTCACCACCCTACTTCGCTTTGCGCCATCCTCTATTGTGACCAGCGAAGAAGAGAAGCTGTACTATTACCATAAGGGCCTCAGTTCACGCATCAAGGTGAATATGGGAGGAGTTAAGAGCTACACTCTACGCGATCTCATCGATCGCAGCATCCAGATCAAAAAGGATCGCAATGAAGCAGGAGAGGAATTTAGGGAGAGGAAGCGTAAGGCTGATGGATCATTCCGCAACCAAGATCGCAAGAGGGCACGTGTAACCCATACTCCCAGCTACACTCGCCCTAGAACCAGTAGGGGTGGAGGATCATATTATGCTCCACACTCTCGTCCCTATCAGGATCACGCTCAGGTTCGCACCAAAGATCGTTTTGGAGGTTTTCGTGCACCTCAAGACTGTGCTGCTCAGAACCGTCCCGCACAGAACACCTCGACCTGGAAGGCACCCGCGTCAACCCCCACCAGCGGTATGCCTTGGACGTGCTTCAAGTGTGGACAGCCTGGACACAAGGTTGCCAACTGTCCAGAAAATATCCAAGTGCCGCAAGCGCCACCAAGAGCTCAACCACAAGCCCGGGGATCTGCTACCCGTGGTCGCCTCACCCACCTGAACGCTGAAGATGCCCAAGCTGCTCTAGATGTTGTCTATGGTATGTTTTAGTTAATGGCATTAGAGCATCAGTTCTTTTCGATTCAGGAGCCACATGTTCATATATATCATCTGAGTTTGTGCATAAGCATTGCATTCCAATCAGCCCACGCCAATTTCCTATCATAACCAACTCACCCTTAGGAGACCTAAAGAGCACCCACATATGTAAGGGAGTGAAACTGACCATCGAGGGATTAGTTTTCACAGCAGACCTAACCCTACTACCTTCTACCAACCTAGAGGTTATATTAGGAATGGATTGGCTAACCCAACACCGAGGCATCATATCCTGTTGTTGACACTGGTTATCTATTAAAATTAAAGGATAAATAAATATGAAAAGGGCATGAATTCAATCACCAACAAAGGTTTAGGGTTTTAATTGACAATATTCCACGAGTTTTGGTGAATTGTGATTCTGCAGGGACTAAACCAGGAAACCAGCACTGATTGCTTCCCCTAGAAGGAAACCGATGCGAGATTGTGGCGGAACCGTCCTGATTATAAGAGCTCAAGTACCGTCTTAGTCAAATCCGTCTGACATCAACTCGTACTTGAACCCATATAACCCCGGTAGACCAGAAATCTCGAAGGACTTCAAACATCATACAACTTTACAGGATCACATTGTTCAAGTATCGCGTTCGCAAGAATACATCGTCGATAATCGAAACCGAATTTAAACATCAGAGTGCGGAAGCATAAAGAGTTATTACAACACTGAGTTTTAAGAGTGCGGAAGTTGAAATAAGTTTGAAACACGACCACCACACATGTGGTCCAAATAAAACATTGTTTGATAACTCACTCCTCCTTTTTCAGATAATGTGCCACTAGTAGTCTCAGTCCAGCAAAAGAAAAGGACAAGCTTCTGGACGACCCTGCCCTGGGCCTACTCCTCATCACCCTCCACGGGGTAGAGGCAGTGCTTACAATAGCCGTAGTACACCTGGCCATCTGCAACAATGGGATAAATCCTGAGTACGGGAATGTACTCAGCTAGACTTACCCGTTCAACTAAAAATAAATGACACCAAGGGTATGCAAGGCTTTTGGTGGAGCTGGGATCTTTAGTTGCGAAAAGCTCAATTAAGAGAAGGAACATTTAATGACATTGGTTTGCAGTCAATTTTAGACCTACCTCTTAATCTAGATTTGCACTTGAACTACTATATAGACTTAAGTCTAACAAGCAATAATATAACCATATCAAGTTGACTTATCCACATTTTAGTTGAACCTTTAAACATCACATGGAGTTGTATCGTGGTGAAGCTCGCCATAGTTTCCCACTAACCGGGGGAGACGACGACTCGAATCGAATTCCAAACCAGCTGGTGAAAGACCTTTAATACCAACCCACACTTTCCCTGTCGGGTCCATGCATTGGGTAATCGCTCGATGCTTGTTCGTGGTGGTAATCGTCGCGGTTCAAGCACGGACCACCCAATTAGAACTATACGATGGCCATTCCAAGGCAGATCGTGTTTCCATACTAGAGGGTGCGACACGGGTTGAGACTGGCCCGAACAACGTCTAACTAGTTTTGGGGTCGATGATTACGGCACCGACATATCCCTAAGTAAAAGGGCGCGTTCAAAAATGAACGAGGGCCAACATCGATACAAACCTACACGATCCAACGGACGGACTGCCCCAAGTTTCCAAACTTGTGCCTTGCCTTCCAGTTGACCGTATTTCATTACTACTCAGGTTCTTTTCCACGATAGCAAATATAGCCAACCGTGATCCGGTAAATACCCACCAGGGGTATTACGGGAACATCCTTTATTACTACTTTTATTAAGCAGGCTAAGCAATTCTACCTTAGAATAACTAACAGGATAACAAGGCAGATATAAACAATAATCAAGGAATGATAATGCAGCAAGTAGGATTCATTCAACTCCTATACCTAATGCATCACAATATAGTAAAGCCCTGTGCATGGTGAGTGAACTAGCTTACTTGCATAGTAATCACTAAGCATTTGCAATACCATTCATGCATAACCACTAGCTAAGCTTTATAGTAAAGCATGTGAGATTTGGGTTTTTGGTTGATTAAGTAAAGACATTATCTAATGGTTATAAGAAATACTACATATTTGGGGCTGTTTGGTTCCCAGCCACACTCTGCCACACCTAACTTTAGACAACTTTGACCAGATTGGTAAGTGTTTGGTTGATGACTAACCTTAGGTAAGATTTTGCTGGGCTCCACATGTCATAGAGTAGAAAAAGTGTGGCAACATTCCCTTAGGCAAGAAAAGTGTGGCCACATTTTTGCTTGCCACACTTTGTGTGGCTTGCCACACTTTGCCTAAGGTTAGGTGTGGCAGGGTGTGGCCCTAAACCAAACAGCCCCTTGAAGGAGTATTAAACACCATGTGCTAAAATCTAAACGAGCCCTACTTAAGCACTAAGCACCTAGCTAATGGTGGCTTAACCAAATGAGAAAAGGAAAATAGAAAAGGGAAAATAGAATGGAAAAGAACCCATGGGCCAAAACCTCCCCGCACTGCCCAACGAGCCTTCCAACACCAGCCCACTCGCGCAGCCCAGCCAACCAATCCGATGCAGGCGCACCCACACAGCCGTTTCGGCCCGGCACCACGCGCACACGCGCGGCCCACGCGGACAGCCCAACCTCGCGCGAGACAACCCCACCACCGCTTGCACCAGCTCTCTCCCGCGCCGAGACACCGACGCAAGGACCCCGCATGTCAACGACGCTCTTTCCCCTGTTCTTCTTCCCCACGCCGAGAGCAGAGAGTGGGGAACAGAGGCGGCCCCCACCGCGCCACCTCGGCCGACCGACCCAAACAACCTCGCGAATCTTGTCCCCGCGATTCGAATTGAGACCCATGCAAACACAGAGCACCTCGTGGCCTTCTAATCGAGCGGGGTGCCCCGATCACCGTCCGCCATGGCGCACGACCGCACGACTATAAAATCCAACCCCCTGGAGCCCTAGCGTCCCTGCACAAGCATCGCCACGCTGTGGCGCAACCACCACACCACACAGCCGAGAGAAGAGAGGGCGGACAAGGGAGCGGTTGGAGGCGCGGAGCCAAGGAGGATCGGAGCACCGCGGAGCAGTCGGAGCCGGAGAAGAAGGCCGCGAGCGGAACGCCGGTGAACCGGGGAGCTGCACGGCACTGCTACCAGGCTACACGACAACAACTCACCTGCATCGCCATTGTAACAACCCAAAAATTCAGAGTTTTAAAATTTTGCTGTAAATGTGTGGAGCATGTAGTTGTTAGCTGAACCGGGAACAATTTATAAATAAATTGTTGCATTCATATAGTAATGCTTGAGATTCTTTTTGCAACTTGAGTCTTATGATGGAGAGCACATGATCATAGCAACCTCCTTGTATTTCTCTCGGGATTATCTCGAGTCCCTCTCTCGATGATTCCTGATCTTCTATTATGACCACCATCGAACCGGATTGCCCTATCCCTTAACGACCTCTCTCAAGTTTCCCCATCAAAAGTTTATCGGGATTTAATCAAACCCCAAGAATCCACCCCAAACCTCCTATTTAAATCCCCCTCCTATTCCCTTAGCAAATGAGAAACCTCTTTCCTTCCCATGGGCCCAAACTCCACCTCTCTACCCCCGTCATTCCTTTCCTGCACAGGCCCACTCCCCTCCTCTCTCTGTCTGGCACAGCCGGTGCCCCTTCACTCGCGTGGGCCTTAGCCCACCTCTCCGAAAGCTCGGCCCAGCTCTTCACTCCCCCACCGCAAGACGCCCAAGCCCAGCTCCACCTCTCCCCCACTCGGCCCAGCAGCGCCACCCCGCAACCCTAGCTGGGCGACCACGCCCCCAGCTCCTTCCGGCCGCCGCCGCCAGGGGGTTTCCCCCAAGCCCGCGCGCGCGTCCCAAGCACCCATGACGCGCTCCCAGCGCCCGCGCCCGCGCCTTCCCCTCCTGTTCCCCACGAGATGCTCGCCACGTGTCTAGGCTATGACACGGATGCCGAGGATCTTCGGAGCTCCCATGAACTATAGCCGCGGCACAATATGAGAAGCCGTGGCTGCCACGCCTCTTCTCCTTCCACTGCCTTCCACCGTGCCGCCACACCTCCCCTGCCGTGTCTACTTTCCCTTCCCTCCTCTCCTCCAGCTCCGACCACCAGCTCCTGTGCCCGCTAGTCGGCCGCCCCGACGCCCTGGCCGCTGGCGGTACACGACATCGAGCCTGCAACAAAGCCACGACGTCGACCTCACCTCGCCGTCACGCGTGCCCCCAGCCGCGACGTCGTGCGTCGCACAAGTCGGCGCCAGCCAAGACCGCTGCTTCTTCTTCTTCCTCGAGCCCACGCCGACCGCGCCGTGCACCGTTGCAGCCATGCCGTCGACCTCAGCATCCTCTGCTCCGTCCTTGCCAAGCCGAGCCCGTCATCCATGCCACTGGCTCGCCTCTCTCTCCTGTCCGCGCCGCGCCACGGCGGGCGCCGTTCACGCCGTGGAACGCGTCCTGCCCCGTCTGTGCTTCCTCGCCATCGTCAGACCCTCTCCATCAACTACCTTCGACGCCGAGCCACGAATGCCACCATCCTCGTGACGGCAACGCCACCACCGCGACCGCGCTGCAACCTCACCTCCAAGTTGTGACGTCGCCCGCGTGCCACTGGACGGCTGCACCACGACGCCGACCAGAGCGCGTCCATGCCCGCGACGTCGCCCACCGCCCAAGCCCTGCAATCGCCACCAACGCTGCGGTGCTCTTCCCCAACATGCCATCGCCGTCCCGTTCGGCCGCGACGTCGTACACAGTCCATGACCGGCTGACACCAAACTGCTGCTGGAGATCGGCCTGAACCTGTGGCAGAACCTCCTGAGTTAAGTGGCCCACATGCACCCATCATTGTCCTAAAGACCTTTGATCGGCGTGCACGAGTTCCAAATGACTCCAGAGGTCTGTCGGGTGTCCTCGGGAAACCCGACTCATCCACGTTATATTCTTTCCAGGAAAATCCCTCATCAAGCATCACAGTATTACAACAGTTTTATAGATAAGATAAATCAGAGTATAAGCGGAAAGATTATAAAACATATAGTAAAAACTTAAGAGTTTTACAAACCATAAGTACTTATTACATAAACCGTTCGGAACTTTATATTACATAGACCACATAAATTGTTGTTACTTGCCCAAGGTCACACATCAGAATCGTTATCACTCTCGTCTACAAGAGTGAAGTAGCACTGTCTAGCAAAAGGTGGATCCATGTACTCACCTGCAACAAGGGTTAACAAACCCTGAGTACAGAAGTACTCAACAAGACTTAACCGTCTAGAAAAGAGGAGAAGACTCAGGTATGAAGGCTATAGGGATTCAAGGTAAGGGTTTAGCAAGATCAAAACATTTCTTTTGCATAAAAGCTTACTAATAGTAAAGCCTATTTTCAAATTTTAACTCAAGATTAAACTTTATAACTATCCCAAAGATTCTCAAACTTTCATAAGCATACCACATCTTTCGTTCTCATTTCATCAAGATTCCATTCATTACTACGGTGCGGGTCAGTGGATTGAGGCTCCATATCCGAGGAAACACGGCGATTCGAATCGTTTAAACCCAGCTGGGGATTCAGTACCACACGACATATGTAGAACTTAATCTTGCATATATCAACCCTATCCATAGATCCCCCCATACAAGACCAGGTCCGCGCCACCCGAGAGTACAGTACACCTCGAACCCGACTATCTCATAGCCCCGAGGGTACACGCTACTCCCGCCATCTTTCCACTCCCAGTGCGCGGTTAGGCATTCTCAAGTATCGGAATAGCTATAGACGAGGCTTACCACCGCATGTGGGCTGTACTCAAAGGTCTCAATCACAGCAGGCCAACAACGATAAGGTCCTATGTTGAGTAACACTACAACAAGACTCCATTCTTGATGTAAGTTACTATAATTATTATGTTGTCTCAAGATTCATTATCCCCATAACATAGTAACCATTTTTAAAAGCACCTACTGTAAGGAAATAGTAAAGCATGGCTAAGCATACTAAGGATTTTCACAAAATAGGTATCAAGGTTAAGTGTTGGAATCATCAAGGTTGGTAATGCATCAAATAGGGTTCACTCAACTCCTATTTACTTAATGCATCATATTAACCCAAGTGATATAAATAACTTTATAAAAACACAAGGATAGGGTTAATGTCCGGGGCTTGCCTTGGGGATCAGCGAAGTCCGGAGATTCTGAAAAACTCGAAGGATCCACACTCTCAGGAGAAACCCACTGAGGATACGGTCCTTCCGAAACGAGATCTACACGTAGAAGTGCATATGCATGATCAATGAGATGCTTATGACATGATCATGGTAAAAATGGAAATTTTCTAAGCTGTAGACATTTATTCATATCATCTTTCATTGTGGTAAAGTTGCAAAGCAACAAAACCAAAATATTATTACTAAGCAAACTTTTATATTTCTATTAAACAAGATTAGGTAACTATCAAGCAACAAAAGGTCATTAATATAAAGGAATCCATAACCAGGGAGCAAATCATGCTAATGTTACCCTGGTTGTCAAACAATTCCAAAAGTCACACAAATCCAAAGTGATTAACTATTTCTTTTTATTCTATAAGCCATTTTAATTAGCCCTTTATATATACACAAATCATACTTATTTAAATAGAGCTGAAATTAATCATGAAGGTAGATATTAGTGACATAAACTCACATGTCAAATTTCATGATTTTTGGAGAAACACAGAAAATTACATAATTCATCAAAGTTGTATTTATTAATTAAAGTGCAGATTTAATTGTCATAAAAAAATTACTCAAAACACAAGTTTTATAATTTTTTATATTAGCACAGACATGCTATCATCTTACATGTCAAAATTCAGGATTAACAGAGCTATAGAAAAATTATAGCAAAAAGAACAAAACTAGCTACTGTTCAAAAAGACGGAAAAAAGAAAAACGTAAACTAGCCCAAACTGGGCTTTCGGCCCACTCTGGCTCGGCCCAGCGCGGTCCGACACGCGCGAAAGCCAGCCCAGCCTGGCTCCCGCCCGCGCGCCCTGGCAACTTTGCAGAAAAGCCCTTCGGCTTAAACGAAACTAACCCGCAGTCCATGGCGCTATTCACCTGAGTCACGGGCTTTGCAACCAACACCCTGCAAAGACTCATCTTTACAACTGCTAGGTCCCCGACCACGGCCGGCGCGCACGGCGGCGAACCGAGCGGCGACCGTCCTTACGCCGGCCATCTCCGACCAGAAGAGACTTAACAGACGCGAGCATCATCACCGGCATGTCACCCGCGGCCGATAGAGCCTCTAACCCTAAATGCTACCGCTCCGGTGAGGTCTGGCCACGCACGGCGGCGGACCGAGCCACGGCGGAGCTGTTCCGGCGAAACTAGGTCGGTAGCAAAAGAACAGAGGGGCTAGGAAGCTTTAGTAGCTCACCCTGATGCTGGCTGTGTAGTTGGTTCGAGCGGAGAAGGAACGGGAAGACGAGGTCCACGGAGCAGTGGCTCGCAGCGGCGAACTCCGGCGAAGAAGGTGTTGTTCTGGTGAGACCTGAGCACCAAACAAAGAACCATCGAGCCGATGAGCATCCTGGGATCAAGACGAAACAGAAACACTAGACAGGGAGAGTAGAGGAGTGCCCGGTTGGGCTGACCACGGTGAGGTCGAGCTCGGCGGCGTTTTTGCCCGGCGGAAAGAAAAACGGCGATGATCGGCTCTCTGAGTGAGTAGAGGTTGCAAGAGTGGACTCTGGAGATGCGCAAAGATGTAGGGTATTTATACCCGCGGTCAAAAGGGATGAGGATGCTTGAGTGCCATGAATTTGAGGATTGGGGTCAGATGGTTCCCGTCGGTGCTTTGGTGGCAACTCGACGACGGCGAGCACAGGAGGAGACGCCACGACGCGAGGGAGAGCGCCAGCAGCAGCTCAACTTTGCCACGGACTCGGTCGCGCGCTTGCTCGAGAGAGATCGTCGTCCATGCGCGAGAGCAGGCGATCAAAAGATCGGCTCTTCTGCCGCCATGAACAGGAGTAAGAGCTTATCCCCCCTTTCTCCTCTCTACCCTTTTGGAAATTTGAAATTACTTTAGAATTTTGAATATAAGTTGAAAATATGTTAAAATATCAAATGTTCAGAATTCAAAACTGAACATCTTTTATTTTTGCAACATAACCAAAAAATGCTTAGATTTTGAATTAGGGTTTGCAAATCAAAAGGGGACAAAAAGGACAAAACGGTATTTTCACAATTGCTTTTGATTTCAAATAAGAACTTGAAAAACTTTATACATCAAAGTTGATCCTTAACAAAAATGGAGCAACTTTGCTTTTTGAAGCATACTCAAATTCTTTTTAGATTTTGATTGCTATAAAAGGGGATAAAATAGGATTTTTGAATTAATTACATTACTTAATTGAATTCCAACCAAATTTGAATTATACCTCAATGGTGACTTGAAACATGTTCCAAATACACCTTTGAGACATAATACCAAGATGTGGTCCAAAATTCAACTACTACATAAGAAATTACCATAGTACCCCTATATAGCATAAAAGCATTACTCACACATAAGAAAACATAAACTAGGGTTTTACTTAAACACCCCTTACCACTAAGCACAAGCATAAAGAATAAACTTGTTTTTAGTGAATGCATAATTAGGTTATCAACTCAAATGAAATGCTAGTGCATATGATGACATGTCAAGTTTTAGTTTGCTTAACACCAGAGTGTTACAGAACCGTGCTGCTTTTGTTGCGACGCCTCATCCATGACCAGCTGCTGACCGGGCCAGTCGGCCTCATCGTGGGCCCCTCGCCACCATGCTGACCTCGCCTTCGCCGAATCCCTCCACGACCGTTGGTGAGCTCCACAACACTGAAACCGTTGTCGTTCACCTTGTCATAGTCATCGGCTATGAACTGAAAATGGCCTTCGTGCCGTGAAATTCACTTGCACAAGAAAGGTGTCACTTCGCAGCGCTCAACGTCTTCCCCTGCCGAGTCGCTGTTCGGTCGATGGCGCCCCGCCGCTGTTCGGCTGTGAGCGCGCTGCTGATCGGCAGCGTGCGACCTGCTGATCGGCAGCGTGCGACCTGCTGATCGGCTGCGTGCGACCTGCTGTTCGGCTGTGTGCGCGCAGCAGTTCGGTCGATGGCGCCGCGACGTTGAAGACCTTTACATATCCTGCACGAGCTTTTGATTAATCCCTGTAATAACGACTCATGTTAATCATCCTTGCCTGCCCGAGCCATCGTGCCGGCTATTTCTTATCCGCGCTACCAAACACTTGTATCTCGTATCAATCAACTTGTATCTTCGATCAAATCTATTCCCTCTAGGTGCATCACGTGCAAAGGACGAAGGACGAACTACGCGGATGGCACCACGACGCCAAGACCTAGATACAAGCAACGTCATCCATGAATACACAATGGTTAGCTAAACATTCCTCTCTTCCAACCCCTGACCACTGCTTGCCGAACTGAACGCATAGACCGAGGACAATTTCGACCGATGGACACTCGTGCACGCACACACGACCGGCCCAAGCCAAATTGAACCCCGGTGTTCCAAGAACACCGACGTGTTATTGACCGCCCCGAAAGCATGCCCGTGACGAAACCATGACCGCGACGTATTTAGACCGAACGGAACGAACCCTAGTCGACATGCTGGACGAAAAGGTAATTCCCTTCTCATCTCGACTGAAGGATGCCCCTGATGGAAACCGTAGAGTATGACACAGTTGAGGAGACCCTCGTGACCCTATGTGCCATCACCATGACCCCTTTGGGACCCGTATTATCTTATGGTCGATTTACCGAGCCCTCCTGGAAAGTCTCTTGTATATCTATTTGTACTCATGGAATATCTCGTTCTCACGACCACCTGTATATGCACTTGTGATATAGGATCCATCCAATCTCATGCTATGGGAATGTGCTACTCCACTTATTTAGTTCGACGTGTCTTTGTGTGGCTTTATGGTTCTTACCATGTATTGATGGATGTTTGGGTGCTTGTCTCTGTGTGCCGAGCCTTTAAGCCGGCTGAGGGAATCGTACTTCGTTCGGACATTACGATCGCGAGACCCGTCTCGCCATGGCCGTGATGTCGAATGTAACATGACCCCTGTTAGTGTATCCTGTGTTCGCGAGTACGCCTCGCCATGACCATGGAGCCACGCTCTTATGCTTCTTCGTGCACAAACTCTTGTATGCTTGCACCCGTTGACCACTGCAAATCTCGATTCTCGCGGTGACAACCGCACCGCTACGAATCTAGAAATGACTTAGTGCTAGAGCACCCGGTCGGGTACCCTACAGGTGGTTTGCGCACTTGCAATACCTCGTCTTCTATCATGACGTGTGCGTTGGAAAGAATGAACCCTTGACTTGACTTATATATATTTGTACTCCTGCTATTCTTTTGTTAGCGAGGCTATGGTCTATGTTGTATCTCAGGACCCCGCGTGTTGACTCAATCGACCACCTAAACACATTTCGCTGGAAATGTGCTTGAGAACAAGGCATAGATGTGCTGAGCTAACCCCGCTGTTCCCGGTATAAGAGAGTGACCCTGAGTCTTGGTTCCCGACATACTGTGTCGTGTGGATCAAGAGGATTGTAGACCTCCAACCCTTTTGCGCTACCGCTTTTGCCATAGCGGGCAAGCCAAGGTACCTTGGAGATAAGTCAAATGGTGTTAAACATTAGGATAAGGCTACAAGAGCCGAACCCCGTCGTAATTTATTCGTTAAGCCCGTCCTCCGATTTTTGCCCTGTTTAAATGACGACCAGATCGATGGATGAGAGCTGTGGTGTTTGCTAAGGTTATGCTTTAGTTTGAACCATATGTCATAAAGTCGTATTGGCTTGGCCAAGACTTAAACTAGCAAACCACCACTTTGTTCCAAGCCCGAGGAAATCGGACAACCGCCGAGAGGGCTAAACCTTGTGTATTTTGGTGACTCGTTGGTGTTAATGGATCTTCCTCCGTCCTGTTGTCTTTTCAATTATGGTATGAGTGTTCCCTTGCCTTGCGTGTCGTTTCGTGGAGTAGCATATGGTTGGACCAAGAGAGCATGAACGACAACAAGGACGGCGACATGGAGTCAACTCAGGAGGAGATGACCTCGCTGATGGAACACCAATGAGGAATAAATAACCATGACTACGACTACTTCGCAGGTGTCATGATAGCACCCTCTTTTAGAGAATCCTATTAGACATTGCAAATATGTAGACTTGCTAGCGCTTTATATTTATTCCTTTGCTAGTATATGGATGCATGATATTACCTAAGCCATTAATACCTGATTGCAACCCACTCTACCACAAGACCCTGCTTTGCACATTCGCTCACTTATTCATGCCTACTCGCCTACTTGCTTGCATGTTCCACCATTATATTATTAACTCCACTTCGTGTTATATCTGAGATGTGATGCGGTGGTGAACCCTTGGGGATGGTTTGGCGGGTGATGCCAAACTTGGTGACGTGTGAGCGTGCTGCGTGTGTGACTTGGGTGTGTGGAGGGTGAGGGTTGTGTCGACCGAGCCGGAATAAACGATGAGCCTGGTGTGAGTCTTGCCGTGGGGCATATTTGGATGCCCCTGTGGTGTGAAACCTGTGGCGGGTTAAGTGGTGACTTGAGGTGGATCCGGGTGCGAGCCGTTGGTGGTGCCCAGGTCAGGAGCGTGCTGTCGTGGCACGGATAATGAAAACCTTTGAGAAGACATTCCGGCTTAGTCACCCTAGGTGGAGTGGGATCTGGACCACGGGGAAATACCTTTACAAGCTACTCGCTCCTTATGGACGGGGACGGTCGGACTACCTGGTAGGGTAATGCCACTACTGCTAGGCGAGAGAGTGTGAGGAAGGTATGGGTATGAGAGTCCCACACCCTTCCGAGACGATCACGGCTCCCACTTCGGGAGAGGGAACGTGGCTTCACAGACTTAGCCATCCCAAACGGACTTGGGATGATTCCAGGGTTGAGTGGTAGGGTGGCATTACTCTAGGCTGGCAAGCGACCGGTATCCGCCTAGGCACACCATGGGTGCCGATGATGGCGATCTTGTGGATATTGTAGAACCTCTGCAGAGTGTATGGTTGATCGATCGATACGTTGGCCAATTCGTTGGCCGCGGACCTTTTCCCTGACCTTTTGCCGACTAGTGAGAGTACTCTTTTCTCCCCCTAGTAGGTGAGTGCCGGCCGTGAGCCTGGTGTGAGGTTGCGGGCCGTTGAGACAAGGCTGGGAGGGAGCTGGCCTTTGTCGACTGAGTGTGTGAGATGAGATGAGGTGATGGTGTGGTGATGATTGGGATGGATATGGATATGGTGGATGGATGCGGATGTGTGTGTATGGGGATGTGTTAAAACTTGACAACAATATTATATATTATTACTGCTCACGCGCTAGGATGCAAATCCACAGCCAAATCTTAGGATCGCCAGATCCCTTGTTTTATCTTTTCCACTAAAGCTCATCGGTGCTGACCATGGCCTGCACACATCTGGCGGTGTGCAAATTTCGTGCTTCAGAAGTACTGACTCTAGGTGGATTAGGAGGTTTCGTGTCTACGCTCAAGTTTGGTTCAGAGGATCTGGTCGATGCTGCGCTACAACAACTTTGATGACGCCCGCGAAGGAGGAGCCTTCACTCAATAGACTTCCGCTAGAATAAACTCTGTAATAGGTGATACTCAATGATGTAATGCTTATAACTATGTAATTTTACGATGTATGACTGTGATATCGACTGATATAAAGATCAATTTCTGGTTTTGTCATATTATAACTCGTTCTGTGGATTTTCCCTTCGTGGAAAATTGAGGACGTTTCAGTTGGTATCAAAGCCATACTTGATCTTAGGATGAAACCTCAGGACCCAAACACTAGTATAGAAGCCAAACATCTCGTCTAATAACTACTGCCACTTATTTCCTTTCCCCCCGCCTTGATTGCTGCTACTGACTAATACTCTTACCCCGGAAAAGTTGCCTGGGAAAGGAACATACCCCATGACCGCCCACACTAGACGGTAGATGTGTGAGACTTGAAGGTTTAAAGAGTCACCTTAAGTCAACACTATGCATATAGGAGTTGTAATGCTGTCTGATTGCCTGGATCTTGAGTTTTTGCGCTCTTATTCGCTTTTACTACTTGAGTGTAAATCGTAGGGCTATTTTATTATATATATATATATATGACTCTGGACCCTGGATACCTCTAGAGGGTCTTTTGTTGGACCTATCCAGACTCTCCATGTAGTACCTAAGTGACCCGACTACCCAAGTTATGAAACGATGCACCATGTCTTTCTAGACTATTTACAAAGAAGATTTGATTTCTAAACTTCAAACTTCAAAATTTCCCCCTATTTGGTTGAAAATATAAACCATTTTCTTTGTAAAATTTGGATTTATATATTTTCAACCTTGAACTTGTCTTGGATTTCAAAAGCAACTATTCTAGTAAGATTTCAAAGTCTATTTCAAAAGTTGATTTGAAAATGACTTCTTTTTAAAACCGCGTTATTAACGAAATCACTACCTTCCGAAAACTGTCATAGATTTAAAAAGCTTTTATTTTCCAAAAACCTTTTAAAACAAAAGTGTGTGTTTTGTTTCCAAAATCAAAAGGACTTTAAAAGTTTGGTTGCAAAACTTACGTTGATCTCGACCATTTCTAAAAATCTGCACTAGATTTTAAAAGCGTTGCGAAACGTCTCTTCCAAAAGGATTTTACAAACCAAGCATCCTCTCTATTTCGAAACACCGTTTTACCAAAAGCCTTATGAAATGTTTTGATTTCAAAATACTTCCCATTCAAATGGCCTTCCCTTTTCGAAAGAAAACATATTTATCCTCTTCCCAAACTGATTCCTTCAAAAGCTATTTTGAAAAACCATTCTCTTTCGAAAAAGTGTTTCAAAACTCGTTTCAGGAAACCAAATTTGTTTCACTAAGTAAAATGTTTTTGAACCAAAGGTCCTTGGCTTGGCTCTGTTTTAAATTGTTTTGATTTCAAACCGATAGCCAAGTTCTATTTCCAAAATCAGCTCTACTTTCAAAAATACTTTGCAACTGTTTTATCAAGCAAAATCTTTGCAAAAGGGATGTTTTGGCAAACGTTCAAAAAAAATATTTGTCGAAACCAAAAAGAGTTATTACAAAGTTTATTTTGAAAGTTGTTTCAAAATGGGTTTTCTGAAAACAAAGCTGATTTTACAAAAAGGACACGATTAAAAACCGATTTCAAAACTAAATATTGTTCGTTTCTGTCGGTGTTTCGTACCCGGGGGTACCACACCAACGAGTGATATGATCGTGTGCTTCTCTTCCTAGATGGTGATGCAAGAGGACACAAGGATTTATCCTGGTTCGGGCAAAGAAGGCCCTACGTCCAGCGGGGGATGTTCTTGTATTACTTGCACCTAAGTGCTTGTACAGGGGAGAATACAAGCTCAGTGAGCGTGGACCGGAGTCCGGACTCGTGCTTGTGCGTGGACTTGTGTGTTGTGTTCGTCCTCTTGAATGAGGGCCCTAGCGTCCCCTTTTATAGAGCAAGGGGAGGCCAGGGTTACATAAAGGTATTACAGGTATCGGGGCATATGGTGCCCCATACGGAGAAGGGTAGGAACCCTGTCTTGTCGGGGCCACTGGAGCCGATGTGATCGTCGCTGTTGAGGCGTCCTTGGGTCGTGGCTTCCATCCTGGGCGCGGACGTGGTGGTGCGACAAGGCGGGAGCCGTACAGCACCCATCCCGGAATGTACAGCACGCGGTGAGGTCCCTCCGGGTCTTGGGGTACCTGTCCTCCAATAGCATGAAAGTAGTTGGGGCGCGGAGCCGGCTTCGAGGTGGTGCCACGGGGGCTCGAGGGGCGCGTGGCCAACCTCGAGGTGTTACAACGCAGGGCTCGAGGGGCGCGTAGCCGGCCTCGAGGGGTTACAGTGCAGGGCTCGAGGGGCGCGTAGCCGGCCTCGAGGGGTTACAGTGCCTGGCTTAGCCGAACAGTGCCGTACTGGTGCCCTTTTGCCCATGCTTGTGGTGAAAACAAGACTTGACCTTTACACCGAATCACTGTGGTACATGCTGTGCACTGGTGGACATGACCGGAGTAGGTGAAGACATTAAATGCGTGGCATGGGTTGGTACGGCTGTCTGTGCAGCTCGAGGTCCGTGCGTTAAGGCTCGAGGTGTGGGGGCGCGCTCGCCCGAGGCCTGGAGGGCTCGGGCGAGACGGAGAGCGATCGTGCTCGCCCGAGGCCTTGCTGGGAGGGCTCGGGCGAGACGGAGACAGAGCGTTCGCCCGAGGCCTGGCTGGGAGGGCTCGGGCGAGACGGAGATAGAACGTTCGCCCGAGGCCTGGCTGGGAGGGCTCGGGCGAGACGGAGATAGAGCGTTCGCCCGAGGCCTGGCTGGGAGGGCTCGGGCGAGACGGAGATAGAGCGTTAGGGTGTTTTGCGTTGATTGGGGGTACCCTTTTTTGTACCACCGACAGTAGCCCCCGAGCCCTTGTTTGAGTGCTTGCATTCAAGCAGGGGCTCCAGATTGGGATCTCGATGGATAGCTAACGGGTCTCGAGGGTTTTGTCGATTTGATTCCGTGGGTGTCGTGCGAGCGACACCCACGGGTGTAGCCCCCGAGACCATGGGGGAGTGGTTAGAACTCCCTCGTGGGCTTCCCGAAGAATCCTCCGTTGTTTGGGAACCTTCTGCTCAGCGGGCGCGCCTTTTTAGGCAGAAATCGTCAGGGAGCGGAGATCGCGGCGCCGTGTGTACCTGTCAACATGCTCGAAATGTGGTTCGGTAGTAATATTAAATATTCGTGGTAACCTTTCCTTTGCCGTGGGAGACTTCGTCCGAGGCTCGGCTCAGAGGGCTCGGACGAGACGGAGAACGAGCGTTTGTCCTGGGCCTGGTCTCGAGGGCTCAGGCGAGATGGGGGTCGAGCTTTCACCCGAGGCCTGAAAATCTCATGCTCACACAAAGAAAAGAGATTAGTCGCAACTGTCCGAGTTTTAGACCCTCTTTCGTCGAGGGGTGCCAGGCTGAACCGACTGGCCGGCTCCTCGAGTTGTCCGGCATGCCGATTGCCCTGGCTTGTCATCCCGCGAGTCCTTTCGATCGGATGCGAGGGGGGATGCCTCGTACTACCCCGAGTGGGCGAGTATCGAGGTTCCCGGTGAGCTGGTAACGGGGAATCCAAGTGAGAGCTCGTGCCCCGTTCGTTAGGGGTCGACTGTGGCCCGGAGGCGGTCTCATAAAGCAGGGGGGCTCAGTCTGCAGGAGTGCCGGGTCCGTTCGATAGGACCCGGTGGCTCGATGCCTCCCTCCGAGGGGATCTCACTGCACGTCGAGCCCCCCGCCTTGGATACACGTGAGGGGCCTCGAGGGCTCGGCCCTCGAGTAATGCCGCGAGTGGCGCCCCTTGGTGTCCCTGACTCGGGTGCTCGAAGCCGGCTGTCGAACCCTTTTCGAGGGCCAGCCTTCGCTGCTTCGAGACTTAGGGCCGGGGCCCGTTTTTACCTTTATGAAGAAGCCTCCGTCGTCTGGGAATCCTTCTGCCCGTTGGGCACGCCTTTTTAGGCGGGAAACGTCGGGGAGAGCGGCGGGCGCGAAGCCGGAGCGACGGTCGTGGCGGGCCCGGGCAGTGGAGCGAATGGAGGGGTAACGCGTGTGCCCTGCATCCGGCTCGAGACGGGGTTAGGTGGGCGCATTGAATGCATTCCGTTACCTTTTTACGTCGTGGGAGATCCCGCCCGTCTGGATTTCCCCCTATAAATATCGAAAGAGGGGAAAAGGAACCTTTTACTTTGCCCTTGCCTTCGCCGCCGCCGTAGCCTTCGCGCGCCCTCTCCTTCGAGCTAGTCGATTGGGGATTTCCAGCCGTCCGTCCGCTGCTCGGATCTGCGCCGCGCCACCGCCATGGCCGCCCAGACACAGATGCTACCGGCCGAAGACTGGAGCTCGTCGAAGGTGACGCAGAGCGAGATGGACTCGCTGGTGGCCCAGGGGCTTCTGCGCCCCAACCCGGAGGAGGGACCCGCATGGTGGGTTATCCCGTCGGCGGAGCACCGGGAGCCGCACCCGCCGGAGGGGTACGTGGTGAGCTTCACGCGCTACCACCGTATGGGGCTCGGCGTCCCGCCGAGCCGCTTCTTGCGAGGGCTGGCCCACCATTTCGAGGTGGAGCTGCAACACTTCTCCCCCAACTCCATCTCGCACGCCGCCATATTCGCCGCGGTGTGCGAGGGGTACCTGAGGATGGAGCCGCACTGGGAGATGTTCGTCCATCTCTTCCGGGGCGAGCTCTTCATCAAGTCCCTGAAGCCCAGCGGGAGGCGGCCCGTGCGCATGGGCTCCCTTGCCATTACCGCGAGGGCGGGGACCTCGTCGGCCAATGTCCCCCGCGAGTACCTGCGATACAAGCTTTCCACCAACCAGGCCGGGTGGGACGACCATTGGTTCTATCTGCGGAACGAAGGTGGCCTCCTTCCGCAGTACACCGGCCGGGTCCTCACCCAACGCCCGGAGAAGTGGACCTGGGGCGTTGCAGCGGACAGGCAACGCCACTTGGCCCCGCTGATGGAGATGATGAAGACGCTGGTGGATGAGAAGAAGCTGACCGTGCAAGCGGTCATTTGGGCGTTCCACCAGCGAAGAGTTCTTCCGCTGGCGGACCGCCCCCTTCTCATGCACGAGATGGGCCCGCAGGCTCAGCTCGAGGCGCTCAATCGCTCGAGGATGGCCGGAGAGAGGCTGTCCCGGAACGAGGGCGTCTCCCGGGTGTCGATCACGATCCAGGGGCCGTTCGTCCCTGAACTCTCCAACCTGGTTGCGATGGCACCCGACGAGGGGTGTCTCGACCTGGTAAGCCTCCCTCGAGTCGAGCTATCTCGAGCCTCCTCCCCCTTTTCCTCCTTCGATCCGTTTGCGTCCGTCTTGTGGTTTGTCTCATCACGCTTCTTCTTTCTTCAGGGGGCATTTACTTGTCGCGCGTCGAGGCCCCCGGTGAGGGAGGACGCCGCGGGTTCTCAGGTGAGGCGCCTCTCTGCTCAGAAGGACAAGGAGAGCAAGGATGCCAAAAAGAAGAAAGAGAAAAATAAAAACTTGCGACGCTTAGCTCGGGAGCAGAGACGGGCGAAGGCTCGTCGTAACCGTCAGCCTGGGGACGGGTCCCCCGAGCTGAGCTCCTCGAGCTCGGAGGAGGAGAGTGGTGATGAGGAGGAGGGCGACGACGAGGGGATGGATGTGCGCTTGATGCGCGCGGGCTCGTTGATGACAGGGCTGACCGCTCCTCTGTGCAGGAGGGCACACTGGAGGTCCCCCCGACAAAAGGGTCGCGCGGGACGCAGCCGCGGAAGGCGGCGCCGGTCCCTGCCTCGTCGGGGGCCCGAGGTCCGTCGAGCTCCGCGCCGGATGCGCCCTGGTCGTAAGGAAGCCCCGGACCCGGAGCGCCTCCGCCACAGCGCCAACGGAGGCCGCCCCCGCGTCAGCCCAGACGGGGGGTCTCGAGAGGGGTCGGGCCTCGAGAGGCGGTCGACAGGTTGAGAAGGTTTTCGGGCCCGACCCCCGTGAGCCGTCAAGGGCGCCGTCGAGCCCGCGGAGGAGCGGGCGCCAAGAAGAGGCGTCGAGCCCGCGCCATCACGAGCGTCGGGGAGGGAGCCCCCGAGCGTCTCGTGACCAGGGGCGCGAGCGTCCCCGGAGTCCGTCGCCGCACCGCCGCCGGGATACGGAAGCGGACGCGGGAGGGCGCGACCACCAGCGCGGGCGCCGGAGCAGGTCCCGGAGCCCGCGCCGGGGCGAGCGCCACGACGTCGGCACGAGGGTGGTACGGTCGCCCTCCCGCGATGTGGGGCGGAAGGAGGGCTCTCCCCCGAGGTCGAGCCATGGGAGGCGTCGGGAGCCCTCCCCCATCCCAGCCCCGTGGAGACGGCCCAGGCTCAGGGCTCGAGCCGTGGGGCGGGCTCGAAGCCCCCGAGTGGGTCCGGCGATTCCGGGAAGAAGCCCAGCCGCCGCTTCGGGTGAGTAGTTTCCTTGGGTCTCGTCGGTAGTGAGACTTCACCTCTTTGCTTTTGATGACGCGTGCCATCTCCGTCTTCTCAGGGGGAAGCGCTCCTACCAGGAGGTGGACCTCGCTTCGTCCAAGCGGGCCAAGACCTCGAGCCCCGTCGAGGCACAGGCACCTCGAGGTATGGCACCTTCCTCCGCTAGAGAAGCCGCTTGGCTGGAGAAGGCCCGAGCTGCCATGGCTCGAGGGGGTCGGATGATCGTCGCCAATTTTGGTGAGGCCGTCGCCATCGACCACGGGGGTCGAGGTTCTCTTCCTGGTTCTGACATCTCCGTCATCTCGTATTGCAGGGGCCTCAGCTCATGGCATTGAGCCTGCCACCACCGTATCCGCCGAAGCGCTGCCTCCTCCCCCTCCTCCTCCCGCGATGGTGCCAACTGGGAGCGCCATCCTTCCCCTCACCACGACGGGTGTTCTGGGGGAAGCGCCTGGGGCGAGCACGGCCCCGCCGGCGTCTGGGGCTGAGGAGACTGCGCCCCTTGTGGCTCCGACCAGCACGGGCCGGGCCGCGGAGGAGGGAAGGGGGGAAGAGGCGTCGGCGGAGAAGGAGCCGACGGTGGAGGACCTCCTGAACGAGCTGGAGCAGGGGCGCTCCTCGCGCGGGCTCGATGACGGGAGGCGCCCGAGGTGCCGGCTAGCGCCGACAAGGCGCCGGAGGGCCCGGCCGGGAAGAGGGCCCGGGGTCGAGCCTTCCCTCGACCGATCCGCAACAGGAAGTGCCGGCGGAGGGACGGAGGGAGTCGGGGCCCGTGCCGTCGGGCGGCGGTTCGCTGTCGGGGCAGCTCGAGGCGGAGGAGGATCTGCCCGACATCGAGCTCGACCGACCGATATGGCCGTTTCCCGTCCCTCTGAGCCCGCCCCTTGCCGTGGTTCCCATCGAGCAGCCGGCCCAGCGGGGGGCTCCGCGCGAGGTGCGGTCCATCTTCCGGGAGGTGGCCGTGCTTATGGCGGAGGCGGAGCGGTCCTGCTCCGAGGAGGCGGGCCGGTCCGCCCAGGTGTCAGCCGCCCTCGAGCGGGCTGAGGCGGAGCTTCGAGATCTCCGCGCGGAGCTGAGCCGGAACGCCCAGATGGCGAGCCGGCTTAACGAGGCGGAGGCGGAGGTCCGGTGGCTCGAGGCGAGGTCGCTCGATCCAAGGAGGAGGCCGCCGCCGCTCTCGAAGCGTCGAGGAAGGAGGCCGCGGACGCCCGAAGCGAGGCCACCTCTGCCCGGGCTGAAGCCGAGGCGGCGAAGCGGGAGGCTGCTGACGCCCGTGGCGAGGCCGCCGCTGCTCGAACCGCAGCGGAGGCGGCGAGAAAAGAGGCCGAAGACGCCAAGAGTGGTGCCGCCACCGCCCGAGCCGCCGAGGGGGCGGCGCGGCAGGAGGTGATCCGCAAGGATCTGGCCCTGGTGGAGGCGGGCCGGCTGATCGAGGACCTTAGGTCCGAGAAGCTCCTCACGCTGGCCGAGAAGCGCAGGCTGGAGCAGCGTGCTGAGGGCCTGACCAGCGACCTCGCCGCACTGGGGCAACACTGCGACGGTGAGGCTTACACCTTGTTTTGTTTGGGTCTCGAAGTTTTTTGTTACGCCGCCGTCTCACTCTTCCTTGTTTGTTGCGCAGGGGTCGAGAAGACGGTCGAGGAGCTCCGCGGGACGAACCAGGCTCTCTTGGACCAACTCCAAGATGAGACGATGGTGGCGGAGCGGGCTCGCTCCTCTCTCGACCGGCTCGGCCCCATGTGGGGTGCTCCTCCTGTGACCGCGGCAGAAGGTGCAATGGCTCGGGGCGATGCCTTGGTCGACGCCTTGTGCTTCTTCGACGCAGCCGCGCGGGACCGTGTCCGGCAAGCTCTCCATCACGGCGTCAAGCAGACACTCGCGGTTGTTCGCTCTGGTTCCGCTTCCCGGTCCATGTTGTCGCGAATGGCTTCATCGAGATCGAGGGGAAGGATGAGGAGTGGAACAACCGCCGTGTCGACAAAATTTTGGAGAAGATGGAGGGGCCGGGGACGTCGCTCGCGAAGATCTTCGAGGAGGACGTGCTGCCTCCTGACGCCAGCAGCGGTGTCAGGAGCCCTCCTCCTTCGAGCTCGGGCGTCGAGGTCGAGCCTGCCATCGTGGACCTCGGGGAGGAGTACCGCACCGACGAGGACTGAGGCCTGCGTGCCAATTTGGGCGTCGAGGCCCTTGTAAGAATTCTATGACATAAATGAGGGTACGTCGAGACCCGAATGTATATGTGATTTGTTTATGAAAAGAGTTGTTTTCTTTTCAAATGCGTTTGACCGCTTCTCTTTGTCGCAAGCTCGAGTTTCTGCTAACTTAGTCTGTGTTCCTTCGATACGTCGCGAGCCCCTCGAGGGGAGGCGTAGGTAGGGCACCGTAGCCGGGGGCGTAGGTGGCCGTCTACGTCGACGCCCCCCGACCTTGGAGGCTCGAGGTACTTTAAGATTTAGACGTCGCTAGTTCACTCGAGGCGCGAGTCGAGACGAGGGTCAATTTTTTGAAAAGAAAACACGCGTTTTTTCCGGAGTCTGGGGGCGTTTACCCCTTGTCAGCCCCCGAGGGAGGCTCGACCCTGAGCTAGGCAGGGTCGAGGCTACCTTGAGTTGCTAAGAACATGAAGATGGCGCACGAGTTGGCCATTCATATTCAACGTGTTTGTACAAAGCAATAAAATGAACAAGGCCTCGAGGCCCTTAAGGGTAGAAGCGACGTAGCTGAGATATGTTCCACGCGTTCGCCAGGATCCTGCCTTGGTCGTCGTAGAGCTTGTATGTGCCTGGCTTGAGCACTTCGGCCACGGTGTATGGGCCTTCCCACGGAGGGGTGAGCTTATGGCGCCCTCGATTATCTTGCAGCCGTCGAAGCACGAGGTCCCCCACCGCCAGGTCCCTTTTGCGCACGTGCTTGTCGTGGTAGCATCGAAGTGTTTGCTGGTAGCGTGCAGAGTTGATGAGCGCCACGTCTCGGGCCTCCTCGAGCTGGTCCTTGGCGTTGGCGAGCCTTTCGTCATGGTTTGCTCGTTGTAGGCTCGAAGTCGAGGTGAGCCGTACTCGAGGTCCGTAGGTAAGACGGCCTCGGCGCCGTAGGTTAGGAAAAACGGAGTGAACCCGGTGGCTCGACTCGGCGTAGTCCTGAGGCCCCACAGCACCGAGGGGAGTTCTGTAGCCCACCCCTTTCCGAAATCTTGAGGGTCTTGAACAGCCTGGCTTTAGCCCATGGAGTATCATGCCGTTGGCGCGCTCGACCTGCCCGTTGCATTGGGGGTATGCGACCGAGGCCCAGGTTACGCGAATGTTGTTGTCATCGCAGAAGTTGGTGAACTTTTTGCCCGTGAATTGGGTGCCATTGTCGGTGATGATGACATTAGGCACCCCGAACCGGTACATGATGTTGGCGATGAACTCGACAGCCTCTCGGAGGTGGGGTCTCCTATCGGCTTAGCCTCGATCCACTTGGTGAACTTGTCGACGGCCACGAGCATGTGTGTGTACCCTCCACTTGTCCTTTTGAGGGGACCCACGAGGTCGAGCCCCCAAACGGCAAATGGCCAAGTGATTGGGATCATCTGCAGGGCGTGTGCGGGCTGGTGCGTTTGCTTGGCGTAGAATTGACACCCATGGCATGCTTGGACCAAACGCTTGGCATCCCCAATGGCGGTCGGCCAATAGAAGCCTTGTCGGAAGGCGTTGCCAACCAGGGCCCTCGGCGCTGCGTGGTGGCCGCAAGCCCCCGAGTGCATATCGTCGAGGAGCTTGCGCCCTTCCTCGAGTGGGATGCAGCGTTGAAGGATCCCAGTCGGACTTCGTCGGTATAGCTCCCGTTCGTCGCCGTAGATGACGTAGGTCTTGGCCCTCCGAGCGATGCGTCGGGCCTCCGTCTTGTCTTCTGGGTAGCTCGCCTCGCGTCAGGTAGTCGAGGTAGGGCGTCCGCCAGTCGAGGGGCCGTGATGACGAAGAGGCGTGTGCGTCGACCTGCATCGCCTCTGCGGACGTCGAGGGGTCCTTCTCGAGGGGTGGCGTTGAGAGTCGAGCCCCCGTGTCTTGCTCGAGGGGTGGCGTCGAGGGGCCAGCCCCCGGGTCGATTTCGACGGATGGCTCGAAGACGTCCCTCGAGAAGACGTCTGGCGGTACCGTGCCGCGCGTGGACGCCAACTTTGCCAGCTCGTCTGCGGCCTCGTTGTACTTTCGAGCTACGTGGTTGAGCTCGAGGCCGTAAAACTTGTCTTCCAGCTTGCGCACCTCCCCGCAGTATGCCTCCATCTTGGGATCGATGCAGCTTGAAGCCTTCATAACCTGGTTGACGACGAGCTGCGAGTCTCCTCGGGGTCGAGGCGTCGAACCCCGAGCTCGAGGGCGATGCGCAGCCCATTGACGAGGGCCTCGTACTCGGCGACGTTGTTGGAGGCGGGGAAGTGCAAGCGTAGCAGGTAGCGCATGTGTACTCCGAGGGGTGAGATGAAGAGCAGGCCTGCTCCTGCCCCCGTCTTCGTGAGGGATCCATCGAAGTACATGGTCCAGAGCTCGGCTTGAATCTGTGCCGGCGGGAGCTGAGTGTCGGTCCATTCAGCAACGAAGTCCGCCAACGCTTGCGACTTGATGGCCTTTCGCGGGGCATAGGTGATGGTCTCCCCCATTAGTTCGGCGGACCACTTGGCGATGCGCCCCGTGGCCTCCCGATTGTTGACGATCTCTCCGAGGGGGAAGGACGACACCACCGTCACGGGATGAGCGAGGAAGTAGTGCTGGAGCTTGCGCCTTGTGACGATGATGCCGTAGAGCAGCTTTGGATGTGCGGGTACCGGACCTTGGCCTCGGAGAGTACCTCACTGGTGAAGTATACCGGTCGTGGACCGGCAATGTATGACCCTCCTCGTGCCTCTCGACGGCTATGACCGCGCTAACCACCTGAGTGGTTGCGGCCACATAGAGGAGGAGGGGCTCGGGGAATCGTTACCTTCGGCTGGTCGCGGGGGCACGGAATTGGTGCAGAAGTCAGCAACCCTTCAACTTGGTTAAGGCCTCCTCGGCTTCGGCGGTCCACGCAAAGTGTTCCGTCTTTTTTAGCAGGCGGTAGAGGGGTGTGCTTTTTCCCCCAGCCTCGAGATGAATCTGCTGAGAGCGGCTAGGCAGCCTGTTACTTTCTGCACACCCTTGAGGTCACGAATCGGGCCCATCCTTGTGACTGCTGAGATTTTTTCAGGGTTGCCTCGATCCCCCGTTGTGAGACGATGTAGCCAAGTAGCATGCCTCGAGGCACACCAAAGACACACTTCTCGGGGTTGAGCTTCACATTCTTGGCCGGAGGCACTCGAACGTGGTCTCGAGGTTGCTGATGAGGTTCCCTACTTTTTTAGTTTTAACCACGATGTCATCGACGTAGGCCTCGACGGTGGTCTTGCCTATGTGCTCGCCAAAGATGTGCTGCATACATCGTTGGTACGTTGCCCCGGCGTTTCGAAGGCCGAAGGGCATCGTAACATAGCAGTACATACCAAATGGCGTGATAAAAGAGGTCGCGAGCTCATCGGATTTTCTCATTTAATTTGGTGGTAGCCGGAATACGCATCAAGGAACGAAAGCACTTCGCACCCAGCAGTGGAATCGACGATCTGGTCAATTCTAGGTAAAGGAAATGGAACTTTTGGACATGCTTTATTCAGACCAGTGTAATCTACACACATCCGCATTTTTCCATCTTTTTCCTAACTAGTACAGGGTTAGCTAGCCACTCTGGGTAAAATACCTCCTTGATGAATCCGGCCGCCAAAGCTTGTGCACCTCCTCGCCGATGATCCTGCGCTTTTCCTCGTCGAAGCGGCGCAGGCGTTGCTTCACCGGTCTGGACCCGGCCTGGATCTCCAAGGCGTGCTCGGCGACTTCCCTCGGTATGCCCGGCATGTCCGAGGGGTTCCACGCAAACATGTCGATGTTCGCGCGGAGAAAGTCGACGAGCACTGCTTCCTATTTGGGCTCGAGGCTGGTACTGATGGTCAGCGTCTTGCCATTGGCCGAGGTCGGGTCGACGGGTATTTGCTTGGTGTGCTCGGCCGGCTCGAAGGTGCCGGTGTGACGCTTTGCTTCTGGGGCCCCCTCGGTGGCCAGAGCTGCCAAGGCCTCGAGCGAGTCGAGGTGGACGTTGGCCTCCCCCGCTCGACGCACTCCACGTCGCAGTGGTATGCGTGCTCGTAGGAGGTGTCAACGGTGATGACCCCTTTTGGCCCCGGCATCTTGAGCTTCAAGTACGTGTAGTTAGGAATCGCCATGAACTTGGCGTAGCCTGGCCGGCCGATGATGGCGTGGTAGGTCCCTTGGAAGCCGACCACCTCGAAGGTGAGCGTTTCCTGACGGAAGTTTGCCGGCGTGCCGAAGCAACCGGCAGGTCGATGCGCCGAGGGGGTGGGCCTCTTTCCTGGTACTACTCCGTGGAACCCCCCGACGCTGGGTCGGAGCTGTCCCTCTGAAATCCCCAGGAGGTCGAGGTCTCGAGGTATATGATGTTGAGGCTCGAGCCCCATCCATCAACACCTTGGAGAACCGAACGTCGACTATGACGGGGTCGACGACGAGGGGGTAAGCCCCCGGGTTTATGACACGGTCCGGATGGTCGTCACGGTCGAACGTGATTGGCGCATCGGACCAGTCAAGATACCGGGGGGCGTCGTGGCCAAGCGAAAAGATTTCCCGGCGCTCCTTCTTTCTTTCTGGGCTGAGAGCCCGACGGTCGGCCCCCCGTAGATCATGTAGCAGTCGCGCACCGGGGGAAGTCGCCATCTGCGTTCCTGCCGCCGCGTCGATCGGTATCCTTTCCCTTAGGCGCGTCTTCCCTTTTATCGCCGAGCTTGGAGTAGTAGCCCTTCAACAGTCGGCAGTCTTTCAACTTGTGGTTTACGGGGCCCCTGTGGTAGGTACAGGGATCCTCGAGCATCTGGTCGAAAACAGCCCCATCGGGGGGGGCCTCGGGGCTTCTTAGGCTCGAGGGCGCCCGCGAGCACCTCTTTGTCGTCGTCGTCATCGGCGCCACGCTTCGCCTTCTGGCCCTTGCGTTTGTTTTTCTTCCTTTTGTTGCCGTCATTGTTGTCGTCCTTGGTGTTTGCCCTTGTTGGAGCCCTCCGGCGCGATCACCGCCTTGCCTTTGTCCGTGGAACGGCCAAAGAAAGCCCCCACTGCTTCGTCGCCCGAAGCAAAGCTGGTGACGCGATCCATCAGGTCCTCGACCGTCCCGGGACGGTAGCGTCCTAGCTCATGAACAAGCTCTTGGCATGTCGTGCCCGCGAGGAACGCTGAGATGACGTCCTCATCAGGCACGTGGGGGAGCTCGAGACGCTGTGTTTCGAGAACCGTCGAGCGAGCAAAGTCGCGGAGGGGCTCGTCCGCCGCCTGCCTGCAACGCCGTAGGTCCCAGGGGTTGCCTGGACGCACGCAGGTCCCCTTGAAATTCCCGTCGAAGACCCTGACTAGGTCGGCCCAGTCATGGATCCGATCCGGCGGGAGCCCTCGAGCCACCGGCGGGCGGTGTCCGAGAGGTAAAGTGGGAGTTGACGTATGATCACGCGGTCGTCGTTCTTCGCTCCGCCCAGTTGGCAGCCAAGGCGGAAGTCCGAGAGCCAGAGCTTGGGCTCGACCTCCCCGTCATACTTCACGATGTTGGTCGGCGGTCGGAAGCGGTCGGGGAGGGTCGAGCTGCGGATGGCCCGGCTGAAAACTCGGGGGCCCGGGGGCTCGAGGACCTGCCGGTCCTCGTCGCTGTCGTAGCGCCCCCCTCGATGGGCGCTATAGCCACGCTCTTGGGCCCCCTTGTCCTTGCGCCGTCGGTTGATGTCGTTGCGGGCGTCGTTGGGGTCTCGAGGTGGCCGGTTGTCGACGATCCGTTCGCGGACTGGCCTAGCTCGAGAGGCGTCCGGCTGGTGGACGGATGCCTCGCGAGCGTCGTGGGGCGTGTCCGCCGGTTTCCCCGAGGCGCTCCGCGTCGGCGTGACGCCGAGCTCTCGGCCTGCTGCACCGCGGCTGTCGAGGAGGTTTTTCATTTCTCCGAGCATGCGCCTGGCATCGGGGTTGGAGACGGCGGGCAGGTCACGGAGCATCATAGCCGCCGCCGCCACGTTCTGCCAGCTCGCGGGAAACATACCTCGGGGCGTGCTGGTGCCCCGTCCTCGAGGATCCGCCGGTGGACCTCTCGAGCCCGGCGACTCGAGCTCCGGCTCCTCGGGGCTGGGGTGGTTTCTGCATCAGGGTTTGCCGGAGCTGCAGCAGGTGTCGCCGTTCCTCCTCGGCTTTGGTGATTGCCTCTTGCACTTGTGCGATTTGCGCCGCCCGGCCATCGTCGTGCTTAGGCGGCACGGCCGGTGCTGGAGGTTCGTCCCTTCCCTGAACGCGTGATCCGCCTGCCGCGGCCACGTCGCTAGGTCCCTCTAGGTCGAGTGCGGCCTGCCGTCGTCGCCTTCGTCCCTCGGTGTCGCATACGACTCCCTCGAGTTGGAAGCACTCCCTGGTGGGATCCCAGAGGTCGGGGTCGTGGTAGTCGTATTCGTCGGAGTCGGAGCTGTTGACGGCACGCCGCCTTGACCGATGCTGGGACCGCAGCTCGCGGTACCATTCTCCGACGGTGGCTCGCCGAGGTGGCTCGAAGGCTGGCAAAATCGCGGTCGACGCACGCGGGGTGGACGATCTCCAGGCTGGCCATGGCCTGCAGCAGCGCGCCGGACGCTGCTCCCGGTCCGCCATTGTCTGGTCCCTGATGGCGCTGTCGCGGAGGTGGTGTGTATACAGCCGCAGAGTTGTCGAGGCCGACCGGGAACCGCTGGCGCCGAGCGCGGCGCGACCCGTGCGGGAGGAGGCTGAATGGCGTCGACGGCGCACGGCTCGGAGGCCTCTGGCCTGGTTCCTGGTCCGTACGTATGATGAATGCGAAGTCGCTAGGCGGGCGCGGGAGAGCGCCTGGAGGTCTCCGGCTGCACGCGGGCTGGTTCCCCTTGGGGACCCTGCACCGGCTACGGGGGGCGTAGGTGTTTGCCGCGGGCACCGCCTGCGCCCGGCGACGACGATGACGACGGCGCCGCTCGCGATGTGGCGATGTGCGTGTGGTGCGGGTGGGTGACGCGTCACGCCCCCCGCGCAGGGTGGCGTGACACGCCCTCCGCTCGGGCCCTCCGTGGAGAGCAGAGTCAGCTCGTTGCCGTTGCCTGTGGCCAGGAACTCGAGGCTCCCGAACCAGACGACGGCACCAGCCGAGAACGGAAGAGGGGCTGAAGCCATCCAGGAATCAACGAGAAATCGGCTCGGACACGCGAAGTCCCCTACCTGGCGCGCCAACTGTCGGTGTTTCGTACCCGGGGTACCACACCACGAGTGATATGATCGCGTGCTTCTCTTCCTGGATGGTGATGCAAGAGGACACAAGGATTTATCCTGGTTCGGGCAAAGAAGGCCCTACGTCCAGGGGGGATGTTCTTGTATTACTTGCACCTAAGTGCTTGTACAGGGGAGAATACAAGCTCAGTGAGCGTGGACCGGAGTCCGGACTCGTGCTTGTGCGTGGACTTGTGTGTTGTGTTCGTCCCCTGAATGAGGGCCCTAGCGTCCCCTTTTAGAGCAAGGGGAGGCCAGGGTTACATAAAGGTATTACAGGTGTCGGGGCGTATGGTGCCCCATACGGAGAAGGGTAGGAACCCTGTCTTGTCGGGGCCACTGGAGCCGATGTGATCGTCGCTGTTGAGGCGTCCTTGGGTCGTGGCTTCCATCCTGGGCGCGGACGTGGTGGGGCGACAAGGCGGGAGCCGTACAGCACCCATCCCGGAATGTACAGTACGCGGTGAGGTCCCTCGGGTCTTGGGTACCTGTCCTCCAATAGCATGAAAGTAGTTAGGGCTCGAAGGGCGCGGAGCCGGCTTCGAGGTGGTGCCACGGGGGCTCGAGGGGGCGCGTGAGCCGGCCTCGAGGTGTTACAACGCAGGGCTCGAGGGGCGCGTAGCCGGCCTCGAGGTGACAGTGCAGGGCTCGAGGGGGCGTAGCCGGCCTCGAGGGGTTACAGTGCCTGGCTTGGCCGAACAGTGCGTACTGGTGCCTTTTGCCCATGCTTGTGGTGAAAACAAGACTTGACCTTTACACCGAACATGTGGTACATGTTGTGCACTAGTGGACATGACCGGAGTAGGTGAAGACATTAATGCGTGGTATGGGTTGGTACGGCTGTCTGTGCAGCTCGAGGTCCGTGCGTTAAGGCTCGAGGTGTGGGGGCGCGCTCGCCGAGGCCTGGAGGGCTCGGGCGAGACGGAGGAAGCGATCGTGCTCGCCCGAGGCCTTGCTGGGAGGGCTCGGGCGAGACGGAGACAGAGCGTTCGCCGAGGCCTGGCTGGGAGGGCTCGGGCGAGACGGAGATAGAGCGTTCGCCCGAGGCTGGCTGGGAGGGCTCGGGCGAGACGGAGATAGAGCGTTCGCCCGAGGCCTGGCTGGGAGGGCTCGGCGAGAGGAGATAGAGCGTTAGGGGTTTGCGTGATTGGGGGTTACCCTTTTTTGTACCACCGACAGTTTCGAAAACAAAAGAGAGCAACGCCCTGATGCAAAAAGCAGTTTATGTTTTCAAAACCGTTTGTCAAAACTCGTAACTTAAACGAGTGTGTTTTTTTCTTCGAAAACAAAAGACTTCAAAAATACTTTTATTTGCAAAGCGGTGTCGATTTCAACCGTCTTCCAAAATCCGATTTATCTGGATTTATAAAGTTTTACAAATGATTCGCTTGAAAGGATTTCAAAACTGCCAGTTCTCGATATTTCAAAACACTTCTTCTTATAAAAGCTTTGATCTTAAAATGACAAAGCCTATTCTGAACCATTTTCAAAACCACTGGCTCAGCTCTATTTCAAAAACCTTTGATTGGGACCAAAGAGCCATGACCCCTTTCAAAAATCTCTCTATTTAATGGATTTATAAAACAAAGCTATTGCAAAATCTATTATATATGTTGGTATTTTTTAACGTCGCTACTAAGAATAGAGTTTTATTATCCCCAGCAAACAGTGCCAGAAATACTACACTCCTTAATGGAATCACTCTAAGAATGAGCCACATAAAATATAAAACTAGTGAAGGCTCTAAAGAGTTCGGGGCACTACTAACTTCACTTAACATCAAATGTCATCCCCAACATGAGTAGAAATGTAAATAATTTAGGGCACTGGATTTAAAGATAGATTTACCGCAAGCGCACAGATAAATATACCCGTTGTAGAAGCATTCACCCAAGCTAGTCTCAGGTATTGTTATTTATATTTAGCCTAGAGACTGATCATTTAAGGTATGATGGTATTGTAAGGACTTAACAACATTTAATATGACACACACTTTATAATAAGATGATAACACACTAATTACTTCAGCAGGAATCAGGTTACAGAGTAAATGATAATGATAATGATAATGATAAATGGTAAGAGATCAGATCAATCAAGGATAATCCTAGAACAGTACTCCCTAGCAAGTGATATTTAGAACATGTATTAATAAGAAACATTCCTAAGTTATTCTAATTACAAGTCATAACATATATTGATTAGTGCAATTATATTTGGCAATCATTGGCTAGGTCACATCATATTTATAATCAAGAGCACTCCATAGTAAAGGTGTCAACAAGTAACCCCTAAACCATGAGTTAACTGAGCCCATACTAACACTACATTCGGGAGGGAATATAAAGGACTCACAGGGCTGTCACACCCGCGATCTACCACTCTATCCGGAACAAAGGACGCATTCGCAGATAATATTGTATAGGCACCACGCCTACAAAACATCTATCACCCACCGTTGTACTTAAGATGAGCGCTATACGAACATGAGTATAAACATAAAGATGAACTATCTATGCCAAATATATAATCAAAACAGACTATAAGCAATATAATTAGAATATAATAGTTGAGGTCTTATCATATCATTGTATTGCTAACTAGAACACGATATGAACAATAAGTGAATTAGATTCAACGAGAAGAACTAAGTACGAACTAGAACATGACCTAAACAAGATTATGAACTAGAAGATGGAACTAGACGATGACATGAACTACGATGAACCTAGAACATAAACCATTGAAGAACAATGATGACCTAGAAGAGAAATTATGATAGATCCATGTTAATACAAGAGAGAAGATCTTGGGTTTACCGAGCCTTCTTGTGACTAGATCAGGAATCCCAGCGAAGCTTGCCTCCTTTAATCCTATTCTATCTACTAATCTAGGTAGATGTAGTTCTAGGGCTTCCGATTGATCTCCTTCTGATGCTCTGATCGATGATGTCTAATGATCAAACCCTGATTGTTGTAATGCCTGATGCTCTGGAGAAGGGGATCAGGGGCTGTTTATATAGCCCTGGGCGATTAACCGTGGCCCTTGGATCAAACCAACTTAAGGTAGGGTCGAGATGCATCCTAGAGGTCGGTGGAGATAGCTTGCAGAAGACGGAAGCCAGCGGCGTCAGGGCGAGACCGACCGGTGGGTCCAGGGGGCGGTCGTGTGACACCCTAGTGTCAAGCACTGCATTAATAACTACATTTAGCTACTAAAATACATAAGCAATGCATTGTATCATTTCATGTGCATAAAAGTGCTTTTTGCCTTTTGTTTATTTATTTGGATTCTGGTTTTTATAAGACTTGGTTGTTTGAGTGACTTTGTGTCTTGGCAATTAATTTTATAAAATAGAGAATATTAAGTCTAATACTTTCTTTATTGACCCTTGGTCTAGTTCAAAATATTTTGGCAAATAAAAATGGGTAAACAAATGATTTATGTCTCAAAATTTGCTTTATTTCTGTGGAGGATGTAAAAATGCTTTTCAAGAAAAATGTTCTATATGAAAGTTGTAGAGAAAATTATTTGAGCAACTTTATTTTTGCGGTCAAAGCCTAGTTTGGAGTTTTTGAAACTGTTTTTGAATGGTCAAAGTTGAAAAAGTTTTGGAAAATAAAAGAAAAAGGATTTTTGCTTTTCCCGGCGCCAACCCTTCGGCCGTTCGGCCTTTTCCGGCCTAGGCCCGCGCTCGCTCCCGCGCCCCATCCCGCGCGCACCGCGCGCCGCGCACCGCCGGCCCCGACCGCGCGGGCCGCGCCGTACGCCGGCGGGAGCGCCGCGTGGCCGCCAACTTCTGCCGCGAATCCGTCTCCGCCACTCGCGCCGCGCGATCTTTTCTCTCCCGATCACGCAACGATCTCCACCGGCCACTCGCCCGCGTGCTCGCGTGCGCGCGCGCGCTGCCCGCGCGTCGCGTCGGTCGTGGCCCCCGCCACGACCTCGGTTCGCGCCGGCCAAGCCCGAGGCAAAGCCCGACTGCCCACACTCCTCCCTCTCCTGCTCGCCATTCGCACCTCCTCGCTCTCGCTCCCACTCCCTCTTCTGCACGCGAACGCAAGGCCGAGCGCTCGACTCGCCTTGGCCACCGCATGCCACCGCGAGAGCACCCTCGCCATTCTCGCCTCCCTAGAGCCCCTCGGCTCGATTTTTTCCGCTCGCCACTCCACCTTCATCCCGCACACCACGGTGCGCACCTCCGCACCACCCCTCGAGCCTCACCGTCACCAGAACGCAAGAAGCGCCGCCGCGGTCGCCATCGGCGCCGCCCGGAGCTCGAAGTCGTTCGCCCCCAACCAAGCCTTCGCCGAGCCCCCTCTTCTTCGTCGAGCCCCGTCACGCCAAGGCAAGGTGAGAACACCAGTTTCGTGAGCTCTCTACCTGCCCGTAGCTCTCCCTCCATCACTGGCCACACACCATGGGCGCCGCCATGGCCGAGCCTGAGGCCAAGCTCCTCTGAAGCTTCGCTGGCCAACTAGGCCCTACAATAGCCCCCTTAGGTTCACTAGTTCTCCCTCTTCCGTTAATTTCACCGGCGACCGCCGGACACGGCGTAGCCGAGCACCCCGCCGCCGCCGTCCGCCATCGCTCGCCGCGGCGAGCTTACGGTCGCGCACTAGCCCAACCACCACCACCATCCGACGCCTCATCAAGGGGAACACGCCGAGCACCACCTCACCGCCGGCGACCTCGCCGTCGGCGAAAACCCCGGTAAAACCTTTCCCCTGCTCCGCCCTCACTGAGACTGCTGGTCCCGTTGACCAGCGGCCCACGTGTCAGCCACCCTTGGTCCATGGACCGAGTCTGCGAAAGTTGGGCCGAGCGTTTTCAAATTTTTCCTTTTTTGTTTTATTTTTCCAGAAAGCTTTGTTATTTTTGTATTAGCATGTTTTAAAAGTCCAAATGAGTGTTTTTAGTTTTGTTTACTTGTTCATGAGTAGATCTATCATGGAAATATATGAAAGTATTTTTGATGGATGAGTTTATATTACTGTTTTTATTTTAATCCAGTTTATATGCTTTTGATGAGATAAATGGATTTATATGTTTTCTGGTTAGTTAATTCATGGCAAATTTGGGTAGGTTTATTATCATGATATGTATCTGTGAAAAATGTATGAGGCACTGTTTGTGTAGAAAAGTATCTGTTATGATTTAATCCTTTTTTAGTGTTTTCTTGGAATAAATGTTAAGGTATTTTATATGTAAAAAAAAAACATGGGAAAATTGGTACAGTCTATGTGTGTTATGTTTCAGTTAGGAAAAATGTAAGCATAGGTTGTTATGTGGAGAAATATGGAGTTGCTGTATAAATGTGCTTTTCTGTGTTTTTCTTAGGAAATTCATATAGAAGATAATATAATGTTTATGTTCATTCAACTTTCTTGATAAGTATGAATGTGAGTAGAATCTAGAAAAATATGAAAATGAGTTTATCACTCTTTTCCAGTAGGGTTGTGTTCAAATGGTTTATTTTGAAAATAAACTTGTTTATTTTGTGTAGATTTATGTATTGATGCTTTATTAGCAGTAAATTTTCTGCAGGAAAGTGGTTATAAGTAGATGAAGCTAGGAAAATTATGAAATTGCTGTTTGACACTTTTTTAGAAAAGTTAGTTCAAAGTACCTTTGTAGCAGTTTATTTCATCCTTTTATAGCTGCTGTTCTGTATTTTATCTCTTGCTGAAATTTTGCAGTGAGGTCCAATCAGTGCAAGTTACCTTCTGGAATTTTTGTGGATTTTTCGGAGTTCAGAAAATTATACTTGCAGTTCAAACCTAGATTTCTTTTGAATTTGATAAATAGAAAATAGTTGAATAAATGATTTTGTTTTTATGTGGTAAATAAGTGTTTTTCCTCAATGTCAAAAGTGGTTCAACAAGTTGGTTTATTGGTTTGCAATAAATGTTTACATTTCATACCACCATAATCCGCACTGCACTTATTTATTTAATTATTTATTATTATCCACCGCATGCAATAGGATCGACACTCCCGGAGCCCGACCAGGAGCAGGAGGCAAGCGTCGAGCAACAGATCCCGGAGCTACCCCAAGCCGAGGAAGTTGACCCCGCGCCGGAAGCTAACCTGCCTGAGTGCCCCGCTCACGAGGCCTTAGTCTTTTCTCAAGGCAAGCCCCGGAGCATTCTAAGTCTCCCAGTATTTACAATTAATCTATTTGAGTATTTTATATTGTGATGCATTAGGTATAGGAGTTGATTGAATCCTAATTGCTGCATTATCCTTCTTTGATTATTGTTATACCTGCCTTATTATCCTGTTAGTTATTATAATATAGAATTGCTTAGTCTGCTTAATAAAAGTAGTAGTTAAGGATGTTCCCGTAATACCCCTGGTGGGTATTTACCGGATCACGGTTGGCTATATTTGCTATAGTGGAAAAAAACCTGAGTAGTAATGGAATACGGTCAACTGGAAGGCAACACACAAGTTGGAAACTTGGGGCAGTCCGTCCGTTGGATCGTGTAGGTTTGTATCGATGTTGGCCCTCATTCATTTTTGAACGCGCCCTTTTACTTAGGGATATGTCGGTGCTGTAATCATCGACCCCAAAGCCGGTTAGACGCTGTTCGGGCCGGTCTCAACCCGTGTCGCACCCTCTAGTATGGAAACACGATTTGCCGCGGAATGGCCATCGTATAGTTCCAATTGGGTGGTCCGTGCTGTGAGCCGCGACGATTACCACCATGAACAAGCATCGAGCGGTTACCCAATGCATGGACCCGACGGGGAAAGTGTGGGTTGGTATTAAAGGTCTTTCACCAGCTGGTTTGGAATTCGATTCGAGTCGCCATCTCCCCCGGTTAGTGGGAAACTATGGCGAGCTTCACCACGATACAACTCCATGTGATGTTTTAAAGGTTCAACTAAAATATGGATAAGTCAACTGGATATGGTTATATTATTGATTGTTAGACTCAAGTGTGTGTAATAGTTCAGCTGCATACCTAGATTAAGAGATAGGTCTAAAACTGGCAGCTCATCAATATCATTAAGTACTCCGTATCTTAACTTGAGCTTTTCACAACTAAAGATCTCAGCTCCACCAAAAAGCTTTGCATACCCTTGGTGTCCTTTATTTTCAGTTGGACGGGTAAGTCTAGCTGAGTACATTCCTGTACTCAGGGTTTATCCCGTTGTTGCAGATGGCCAGGTCTACTATGGCTATTGTAAACACTGCCTCTACCCGGTGGAAGGTGATGAGGAGTAGGCCCAGGGCAGGGTCGTCAAGAAGTGATGAGGAGTAGGCCCAGGGCAGGGTCGTCAAGAAGCTTTCCCTTTTCTTTTGCTGGACTGAGACTACTAGTGGCACATTACTTGAAAAAGGAGGAGTGAGTTGTGTTGAGTTGGAGTTATCAAACAATGTTTTATTTGGACCACATGTGCGGTGGTCGTGTTTCAAAACTTATTTAAGCTTTCGCACTTTATCTCAGTGTTGTAATAACTCAGTTTAAAATTTGCACTCTGATGTTTAATATTTCGATTTCAATTATCAATGTTGTATCCTTACGAATGTAATTCTTGAACAATGCGATCCTGTATGTTGTATGACGATAGAAATCCTTCGAGATTTCCGGACTACCGGGGTTATATGGGTTCAAGTATGAGTCGATGTCAGACGGATTTGACTAAGACGGTACTTGAGCTCTTATAATTAGGACGGTTCCGCCACAGCTGGTATCAGAGCATGGTTCAAGTTATTGCATCCGCAGGGAGCTATTTTCAAACTAAAATGGGTATTTCAAAACTATTTTCAATTACTAAGTGTGCCCAGTCTCGTCCTTAAGCCCTATACTAGGATTCAGGTGGCTTAACTGCTAACAGGGTTCAGGGATTTGCTTCATGCTGGATCTTTATTTGCTGGTCCATTCTCGAGGGAAAGAGAATGTGTCGATTGCGAAAACATGCATAAAATGATTTTGTGAGATATGAGAGCATGACCGTCCAACCGTCGGTCTAGGGTGAGAGTTGTTATACTAGTATGTGCGAGTGTTACGCGAGCACATACAAAGGTATCAAATGTTGGGTATGTTTTCTGGATTGGTGCATGGTGTTTAGTGTTGGCTTCTATGTATTTTGTGCATACTAGCCAATACTCCGTTGTTTTATCATTGAGATTTTCTTTGGGCTGAAATGAATCTTCTGCAGGTACACTAACTATGCGATCGAATAGAACGTGTAGATAACGCATGAGAGATCGTTCTTGCCACCGACTAGAACGTTAGGACTTACGAGTCATTGTAGTGAGTGAGAACGTAAGTACGATCATGCATCATGTTTACATTCTTGCATTTACATTACCCTCCCTTAATTAAAAGTTGTCTCTCTTTCTATAAAATTTGCCAACTTAATATCCGTCTCACGAGAGTTCGAAACCCTTTTGTTTCTACAGATGGCCCGAACTAAGCTGACCGCTCGCAAGGCCACCGGAGGCAGGGGAGTTCCGCGTCACCGCTTGGCCACCAGGTTGACCCGGAAGACGTTTTTGACCTACTTTGGGTTGCCGACCATCCTATTGAGGATTCTGCAGGCCGTGGGCTATGAGGAAGGACAGGAGCCCAAGTACTCTTGGTAGAAGGAGATCTACGGGCAGGATTCTTTGGTCATGGTGCAGATCAAGGTTAAGGCCTTGCCTGCCAAGCCCCACTGGACAGGATGGACTGATATTACCAGAGGCACATGCGCCAAGGATGGAGCTAACAGGGCAGTATATCTAGTGTTGAAGGACATCATCGCTCGTTTCCCCGCCGACCTTGCTAGTGCGATGACAGGAGTGTTCCCTCGTGGATCACCTTTTCCACTGCACTGGAGGCAGACCTTGGAGTCAGTTCTGACAGGGAGTCCCGAGGAGAGGTTCTACTGCGAGACGCCTGCGATGAGCACCACCGGAGCTTTGTTAGGTGTATGTGACAGTTTGGAGCGCACTCTCGAGAGCGTGTCCTTTACTCTCACCGCCACCTACCAGAGCAAGAGGAGACTGCAGGAGGAGTTCGACGCTGAGGTAGCCCGTTTTTAGGAGAGGTTGCAGCAGGTCACTCTCGAGCGTGACGACGCCCGTGCTACAGCAGGAGCAGATTGCACCGCCAGGACAGTCGCTGAGCAGATGTACCTGACCACAGCTTTCCAGCGGGATGAGGCCCGCACCGCGCTTGACCAGCTCAGAGAGGGTGCCCATCACCTGATTCAGCAGGTGCATGACCAGCAGGCCTACATCGACCAGCTCCACGAGGCGATCCATCAGATGCATCACGCCGCCCAGGAGGCCGCCGCCCCAGCAGCTGCCGAGGTCCCTGCCGACGAGGCCCAGGACCTCCAGGACGGAGAAGTCCTTGGCCCCGACGTCCCACCGGAGGAGGCTCAGGTTGACGAGCCAATGATCGACGCTAACGCAGAGGACGCCGCATCCGCCGCTGGAGACGCCTGAGCGTTAGTCTCTCTAGGAGTCGTTTTCTTTTGTATAGCTTGAGCGTGTTCGCTGATGATGTAACCCCCAGACATGTGTTGGTTTTATGTTTGAGATGTATCATGACATGTATGGCTTTTGGACAAAGTCCAGACTTCGATCTGGCACTCTTTTATGGAAATCCGTCGTTTGCATGTCTAATTTCGAGCGATTATTCTGTGATGTTGTATGGAAATGAGTAATTATACTTGGTCGTGTGCTAAATTTTCGAATTATGTACAGCACAGTATTTATTCATGATCAATATGACGCCACCTAATGATTGCTTATTAATGGGATATGCAGATGCCGGCACACACCCGCAGCCAGCGTGGACATGGATCAGGGCAGGAGGAGAATCTGCCACCACCTCCACCAACACCGATGACGCCGGAAGCGTTTTTCGACCAGTTTTTGGGGAGTCAGAGGAACATGGAGGAAATGCACAGGCACATGGAGGCCACCCTCCGCAACATCGCTAACAACACTGCGCAGCAGCATCAGCAGCGCTAAGGCCCAGAGCCCAATCAGTACAGCTCCTACCATGACTTCTTGGACACTCGTCCCCCTGTGTTCAAGGAAGTCGCCGAACCGCTTGAGGCAGATGAGTGGCTCAACTCCATCACCCAGAAGTTCGTCGCTCGCTCCGTTTGACTGAAGAGCTCAAGGCAGAATACGCTGCCCACATGTTGGAAGGACCCGCAGGTTTATGGTGGGCCCAGTACCGTGCATCTTTGCCTGCAAATGCACAAGTCACTTGGGATCAGTTCTCTACTGCTATGCGCAACCACTACATTCCCAATGGTCTGATGGAGATGAAGGTTACACAGTTTATGGGGCTATCCCAGGGAACCAGGTCTATGTCGGAATACCTGCACAGCTTTAACAACCTATCTCGCTACGCCCTCGACTTTGTCAACACGGAAGCCAAGAAGATTGCCAGTTTCAAGCGTCGCATCAATGCCACCATGCTTTCCAAGATGGGCAACAGTCACCACACCACCTTCAGTGACTTTGTCAGTGACTGTCTGAATCAAGAGGCAAATGACAGCAGGCTGGCGACTGAGACTCGTCGTCGTGCGAACGAAGGAGGTTCGTCTCAACAGAGAACCCCTTTCGGAGCACGCACCCCATATCGCCCGCCAGTTGCAGGAGCAAGGTTCCGTCCCCGCAGAGGAAGATCACTACCAATCGTCCCCGTCCAGGTTTTCAGAAGCCCTACACTGCTCCCCTAATGCAGAACAAAACTAAGGCCGGAAGTGCAGGAGGTCCCAAGACCCCGTATGTGATTGGACCATGTTACAACTGTGGTCAGACTGGACATCTATCACGTCAGTGCCCTCAACCGAAGAAGCAGTAAACCCAACCCCGACCTCGCACCGGCAATGTGCATTTCACTACCGTTGAGGAAGTGCCAGAAGGAGAACCTGTTACCGTTGGTACGTTTCTTGTTAATCAATACCCCGCAGTTGTGTTGTTTGATTCTGGAGCATCGCATTCTTTCATAAGTGAGAATTTTGTTATGAGAAGTAATCTTGAGTTGGTAGAGTTAGATCGGGGATATCAGATAAGTTCCACCAGAGCTGTTCTCTCCGCCCGTAAAATGGCTAAAGGAGTGGAAATGACCTTTGGGGATAAACAGGCCATAGTGGATCCCATAGTCATCCCTGGTCTAGGTCTGGATGTAATCTTGGGTATGGGTTGGATGAAACTCTGGAAGGTCAATCTTGACATCGCAGAGCGAGTAGTTTCTATGGTTAGTCCCCGGAGTGGGTCATCTTTTCGGTTCAAGTTGCCTCGAAACCCTCATGAGATAGGAGTGTTGTTCAATATCACGGCGAAACAGATCGCTGAGATCCCAGTAGTGTGTGAGTTTCTAGATGTTTTTCCTGATGAGTTGCTAGGACTACCACCAGATAGGGATGTGGAGTTTGCTATAGAGTTAATCCCTGGAACGACACCAATATCTCGGAGGTCGTATAGGATGCCAGCTAACGATCTAGTAGAGCTCAAGACTCAATTACAAGAGCTTTTGGACAAAGGGTTGATACGTCCTAGTTCGTCGCCGTGGGGATGTCCCGCCATCTTTGTGAAGAAGAAGGACAAAACCTTAAGGATGTGTGTGGACTACAGACCGTATAATGCAGTAACCATAAAGAACAAGTATCCCTTACCCCAAATCGACGTCTTGTTTGATCAGTTATCAAAGGCAAAAGTGTTCTCCAAGATCAACTTGAGGTCAGGTTACCATCAGATCAAGATCAGAAGAGAAGACATACTAAAAACAGCTTTCTCCACCAGATATGGACTCTATGAGTATCTAGTTATGTCTTTTGGATTAACCAATGCACCGGCATATTTCATGTATCTGATGAATTCTATCTTCATGCCCGAGTTGGATAAGTTTGTTGTGGTGTTCATCGATGATATCCTGGTATATTCGGAGAATGAGAAGGATCATGCCGAGCACTTACGAGTCGTCTTAACCTGGCTTCGAGAGCACAAGCTGTATGCTAAGTTTAGCAAGTGTGAGTTTTGGTTGAAGAAGGTACCTTTCCTTGGTCACATCCTTTTAGAGGAAGGAATCTCCATAGACCCTTCTAAGGTACAGGAGGTTTTGGATTGGAAAGCTCCCACAAATGTTTTTGAGGTTCGTAGCTTTCTGGGTTTGGCCGGATATTACCACTGGTTCATTCTGGATTTTTCAAGAATAGCCAAACCTATGACTCGTCTAACTCAGAAAAACAAGAAGTTCGAATGGACCTCAGAGTGTGAAACAGCTTTTCGCACTCTGCGAATATTGTTGACTTCCGCACCTGTTTTGGCTCAGCCAAACTTGGAGGAACCTTTTGATGTGTTTTGTGACGCATCCAAGGTTGGACTTGGATGTGTGCTCATGCAGAATGGACGAGTTATCGCCTATGCTTCCCGCCAGTTGAGACCGCATGAAGAGAATTACCCTACTCATGATTTGGAATTAGCAGCCGTAGTGCATGCACTCAAGATCTGGAGGCATTATCTTATGGGTAACCTATGTCACGTTTACACGGATCATAAAAGTCTGAAGTATATCTTCACCCAGCTAGAGCTAAATATGAGGCAAAGAAGATGGTTGGAGTTGATTAAGGATTACAACCTTGAAGTGCATTACCACCCCAGAAAAGCGAATGTTGTAGCAGATGCCTTGAGCCGCAAGACTCATTGCAACTCCCTACAACCACTGTTGGAAGATGGATTCAACCTTATGCACCCCGTTATGCTAAACAATATCACCTTACAGTGTACCCTGGAAAGTGACATCATCGAAGGACAAAAGACCGATGAAGAGATCTGCCAGATTAAGAAGAGGTTGGAAACCAATAGTTCTTTGAACTTTAGAACGGATGAACAGGGAATTCTGTGGTATAATCAGAGGTTGGTTGTTCCCAAAGACACAGAGCTAAAAGAAAGAGTTCTGAATGAAGCTCATAATTCAAAGTTATCTATCCATCTAGGAAGCAGTAAGATGTACCAAGATCTTAGGACAAGGTATTGGTGGTCAAAGATGAAGAAAGAAGTCACAGCTTATGTCGCAAGATGTGATACTTGCTGCAGGATAAAGGCTATACACCTGAGACCTGCTGGATTGTTGCAGCCGTTATCAATCCCAGAATGGAAATGGGAAGAAATTAGTATGGATTTCATCACAGGTCTTCCCATCACTCAAAAAGGAAATGATTCTATCTGGGTTATCGTGGATTGGTTATCCAAAGTGGCTCACTTCATACCAGTCAAGACTACACATCGACCACATTAGTATGCAGACTTATACATTCAGAACATCTTGAGGTTACATGGAATCCCAAAAAGGATTGTTTCCGATAGAGGACCCCAGTTCATCGCGCGTTTTTTGGAACAGTTGCACAAGGAGCTAGGAACTAAGTTGGTCAGAAGTTCCGCTTATCATCCTCAAACTGCAGGGCAAACAGAAAGAGTGAATCAAATTTTGGAAGATATCCTCAGAGCCTGTGTTCTATCCTCAGGAGAATCATGGGAGAAATGGTTACCCCTCGCAGAGTTCTCATATAACAACAGCTATCAAGAAAGCATAAAGATGGCACTGTTTGAAGTTTTATATGGACGAAGATGCAGAACCCCAGTAAATTGGGTTGAATCAGGAGATCGAGGATTTTATGGATCAGATTATATAAAGGATGCTGAGGAGATTGTGCAAACAGTACAACAACATATCAAAGCAGCACAATCTTGACAAAAGAGCTATGCTGATACACGAAGGAGACCCTTGGAGTTCCAAGTCGGAGACTATGTTTACCTTAAGGTCTCACCCATGAGAAAGGTCCAACGTTTTGGAATTAAGAAAAAGCTAGCACCCCGATATGTGGGACCATATCAGATCATATCTAAGAAGGGAGAAGTAGCCTATGAAGTACAGTTACCCCCAGAAATGAATGCAATTTTCCCCGTGTTCCACGTATCTCAGTTGAAGAAATGTCTTCGAGTGCCAGAACGAGAAGAGGTTCAGATCCCAAATGTTGCTATCAGATCAGATCTAGAGTACTATGAACAGCCTCAGGAAATTTTGGACACCAAGACCCGAGAGACTCGCAACCGAACAGTGAAGACTTACAAGATTCTTTGGAGCAATCACGGACCCAATGATGCAACTTGGGAAACAGAGGAGTACTTGCACGTGAACTATCGTGCTTTTGTTAAGAAATGGTACGTAACCCAAATCTCGGGACAAGATTTCTTTAAGGGGGGAAGGGCTGTGACACCCTAGTGTCAAGCACTGCATTAAGAACTACATTTAGCTACTAAAATACATAAGCAATGCATTGCATCATTTCATGTGCATAAAAGTACTTTTTGCCTTTTGTTTATTTATTTGGATTTTGGTTTTTATAAGACTTTGTTGTTTGAGTGACTTTCTGTCTTGGCCATTAATTTATAAAATAGAGAATATTAAGTCTAATACTTTCTTTATTGACCCCTTGGTCTAGTTCAAAATATTTTGGCAAATAAAAATGGGGTAAACAAAATGATTTATGTCTCAAAATTGGCTTTATTTTTATGGAGGTTGTAAAAATGCTTTTCAGCAAAAATGTTTTATATGAAAGTTGTAGAGAAAATTATTTTGAGCAACTTTTATTTTTGGGTCAAAGCCTAGTTTGAAGTTTTTGAAACTGTTTTTGAATGGTCAAAGTTTGAAAAAGTTTTGGAAAAAAAAGAAAAAGGATTTTGCTTTTCCCGGCGCCAACCTTTCGGCCCGTTCGGCCTTTTCCGGCCCAGGCCCGCGCTCGCTCGCCTCGCGCCCCCTCCCGCGGCGCGCGGCGCGCCGCGCACGCCGGCCCCGACCGCGCGGCCGCGCCATACGCCGGCCAGAGCGCCGCGTGGCCGCCAACTTCTGCCGCGAATCCGTCTCCGCCACTCTCCGCGCGATCTTTTCTCTCCCGATCACGCAACGATCTCCACCGGCCACTCGCCCGCCGTCTCGGCTGCCGCGCTGCCCGTGCGTCGCGTCGGTCGTGGCCCCGCCACGACCTCGGGTCGCCACCGGCAAGCCCGAGGGCAAAGTAGCCCGACCGCCCCACTCCTCCCTCTCCCACTCGCCATTCGCACCTCCTCGCTCTCGCTCCCACTCCCTCTTCTGCACGCGAATGCAAGGCCGAGCGCTCGACTCGCCTTGGCCACCGCACGCCACCGCGAGAGCACCCTCGCCATTCCCGCCTCCCTAGAGCCCCTCAGCTCGATTCCTTCCGCTCGCCACTCCACCTTCATCCCGCACACACAGTGCACACCTCCGCACCACCCCTCGAGCCTCACCGTCACCAGAACGCAAGAAGCGCCGCCGCGGTCGCCATGGCGCCGCCCGGAGCTCGAAGCCGTTCGCCCCCAACCAAGCCTCCGCCGAGCCCCCTCTTCTTCGTCGAGCCCCGTCACGCCAAGGCAAGGTGAGAACACCAGTTCGCGAGCTCTCTACCGCCCCGTAGCTCTCCCTCCATCACTGGCCGCACACCATGGGCGCCGCCATGGCCGAGCCCGAGGCCAAGCTCCTCTGGAGCTTCGCTGGCCAAACTAGGCCCTCCAATAGCCCCCATAGGGTTCACTGGTTCTCCCTCTTCCGTTAATTTCACCGGTGACCGCCGGACACGGCGTAGCCGAGCACCCCCGCCGCCGCCGTCCGCCATCGCTCGCCGCCGGTGAGCTACGGTCGCGCACTAGCCCAACCACCACCACCATCCGATCCGCCTCATCAAGGGGAACACGCCGAGCACCACCTCACCGCCGGCGACCTCACCGTCGGCGAGAAACCCCCGGTAAAACCTTTCCCCTGCTCCGCCCTCACAAACTGCTGGACCCCGTTGACCACGCGGACCCACGCGTCAGCCACCCTTGGTCCATGGACCGAGTCTGCGCAAGTTGGGCCGAGCGTTTTCAAATGTTTTTCCTTTTTGTTTTATTTTCCAGAAAAGCTTATTATTTTTGTATAGCACATTTTAAAAGTCCAAATGAGGTGTTTTCAGTTTTGTTAACTTGTTCATGAGTAGATCTATCATGGAAAAATATGAAAGTATTTTCGATGGAAGTTTATATTACTGTTTTATTTTAATCCAGTTTATATGCTTTTGATGAGATAAATGGATTTATATGTTTTCTGGTTAACTTAATTCATGGAAAAATTTGTGTAGGTTTCTTATCATGATATGTATCTGTGAAAAATGTATGAGGCACTATTTGTGTAGAAAAAGTGTCTGTTATGATTTAAAGTTTTTTTTAGTTGTTTTCTTGGAATAAATTTAAGGTATTTTATATGTAAAAATAAAATATGGGAAAATTGGTACAGTCTCTGTGTGTTATGTTTCAGTTAGAAAAAATGTAAGCATGGGTTGTTATGTGGAGAAATATGGAGTTGCTGTATAAATGTGTTTTTCTGTGTTTTTCTTAGGAAATTCATATATAAAATAATATAATGTTTCTGTTCATGGAACTTCGTGATAAGTATGAAATGTGGAGTAGAATCTGGGAAAAATATGAAAATGAGTTTATCACCCTTTTTCAGTAGGGTTGTAGTTCAAATGGTTTATTTTGAAATAAACTTGTTTATTTTGTGTAGATTTATGTAATGATGCTTTAGCAGTAAATTTTCTGCAGGAGAGTGGTTATAAGTAGATGAAGCTAGGAAAATTATGAAATCTGCTGTTTGACACTTTTTCTGAGAAAAGTTAGTTCAAAGTACCTTTGTAGCAGTTTATTTCATCCTTTTATAGCTGTTGTTCTGTATTTTATCTCTTGCTGAAATTTATGCAGTGAGGTCCAGTCAATGCAAGTTACCTTCTGGAATTTTTGTGAATTTTTCGGAGTTCAGAAAATTATACTTGCAGTTCAAACATGGATTTCTTTTGAATTTGATAAATAGAAAATACTTGAAATAATGATTTTGTTTTATGTGGTAAATAAGTGTTTTTCCTCAATGTCGAAAGTGGTTCAACAAGTTGGTTTTGTTGGTTTGCAATAAATATTTACATTTCATACCACCATAATCCGCACTGCACTTTATTTATTTAATTATTTATTATTATCCACCGCATGCAATAGGATCGACACTCCCGGAGCCCGACCAGGAGCAGGAGGCAAGCGTCGAGCAACAGATCCCGGAGCTACCCCAAGCCGAGGAAGTCGACCCCGCGCTGGAAGCTAACCTTCCTGAGTGCCCCGCTCACGAGGTCTTAGTCTTTTCTCAAGGCAAGCCCCGGAGCATTCTAAGTCTCCCAGTATTTACAATTAATCTATTTGAGTATTTTATATTGTGATGCATTAGGTATAGGAGTTGATTGAATCCTAATTGCTACATTATCCTTCCTTGATTATTGTTATACCTGCCTTGTCTTGTTATCCTGTTAGTTATTATAATATAGAATTGCTTAGACTGCTTAATAAAAGTAGTAGTTAAGGATGTTCCCGTAATACCCCTGGTGGGTATTTACCGGATCATGGTTGGCTATATTTGCTATCATGGAAAAGAACCTGAGTAGTAATGGTATACGGTCAACTGGAAGGCAACGCACAAGTTGGAAACTTGGGGCAGTCCGTCCGTTGGATCGTGTAGGTTTGTATCGATGTTGGCCCTCGTTCATTTTTGAACGCGCCCTTTTACTTAGGGATATGTCGGTGCTATAATCATCGACCCCAAAGCCGGTTACACGCTGTTCGGGCCGGTCTCAACCCGTGTCGCACCCTCTGGTATGAAAACACGATCTGTCGTGGAATGGCCATCGTATAGTTCCAATTGGGTGGTCCGTGCTGTGAGCTGCGACGATTACCACCACGAACAAGCATCGAGCGGTTACCCAATGCATGGACCCGACGGGGAAAGTGTGGGTTGGTATTAAAGGTCTTTCACCAGCTGGTTTGGAATTCGATTCGAGTCGCCGTCTCCCCCGGCTAGTGGGAAACTATGGCGAGCTTCACCACGATACAACTCCATGTGATGTTTTAAAGGTTCAACTAAAATATGGATAAGTCAACTGGATATGGTTATATTATTGATTGTTAGACTCAAGTGTGTGTAATAGTTCAGGTGCATACCTAGATTAAGAGATAGGTCTAAAACTGGCAGCTCATCAATATCATTAAGTACTCCATATCTTAACTTGAGTTTTTCGCAACTAAAGATCCCAGCTCCACCAAAAAGCTTTGCATACCCTTGGTGTCCTTTATTTTCAGTTTGACGGGTAAGTCTAGCTGAGTACATTCCCGTACTCAGGGTTTATCCCGTTGTTGCAGATGGCCAGGTCTACTTTGGCTATTGTAAGCACTGCCTCTACCCAGTGGAAGTTGATGAGGAGTAGGCCCAGGGCAGGGTCGTCAAGAAGCTTCCCCTTTTTCTTTTGCTGGACTGAGACTACTAGTGGCACATTACTTGAAAAAGGAGGAGTGAGTTGTGTTGAGTTGGAGTTATCAAACAATGTTTTATTTGGACCACATGTGTGGTGGTCGTGTTTCAAAACTTATTTAAGCTTCCGCACTTTATCTCAGTGTTGTAATAACTCGGTTTAAAATTTGCACTCTGATGTTTAATATTTCGATTTCAATTATCAATGTTGTATCCTTACGAATGTAATTCTTGAACAATGTGATCCTGTATGTTGTATGACGATAGAAATCCATCGAGATTTCCGGACTACCGGGGTTATATGGGTTCAAGTATGAGTCGATGTCAGACGGATTTGACTAAGACGGTACTTGAGCTCTTATAATCAGGACAGTTCCGCCACAGGTCGGTCCCACCTGGAAGTGGATCGGGGTGCCCTTTCTCGTGGTGTCTCTATGTGTTCTCTAGAGTCTTCTGGAAGGTTCCTGACTTGGCGAATGCGTTATCTCCCGTTGGTTTCCATCTAGGGGAAGCTATTGGTGCTGATTTACTGGTTTAGTCCCTGCAGAATCATAGTTCACCAAAACTCATGGAATATTGTCAGTTGAAACCCTAAACCTTTGTTGGTGATCAAACTCTTGCCCTTTTTATATTTATTTATCCCTTAATTATGGTAGATAACCAGTGTCAACAATATACATTGTCTTTCAACCTTATTTTCAAAATAAATCTCATTTTAAGAAACATTTTGCCATCAATTTCCAATCTCTAAATAAATAATTATTTCCATTATCAAAAGCTATTGACTTATTTTGAATCATCTTTGAAAACTAGTTTGCTTTTATTTTCAAAGTGTGTGGAGTAATGCCTCTTTTAAAAAAGTATATTTTTCGAAATGATTTGATTACAAACATATTGAAAAGCAAAATGTGTATCTTCATTTTGAAAATGCTCCAATATATTTATTTCAAAATACCACCTCTGGATTTCGAAAAGTATTGCAAAAACTTATTTTGAAAAGGATTTGGGAAAAAAAGAATTTAAATTCTACCCCAAAACCCTTCCCCTCTTTTTAAAACAAGGATTCAAAAAAATTTGCGAAAATCCTTTTCTATTATAAAAGTCCTACCATGTAATATTTTCCCCATGCAAAATGGTCTTTAAAGATATGTTTTCTAAAACCCCGTCTTGTATCTACTTCGAAATTTCCAAAACTTGTGTTTATCAAAACCACGACTTTTCTTTTCAAATCTCCTATTATATAAAACTCTTTTGAAAAGTTTTACGAAAACCCCGTCCTTTCCTCCTTTCAAATGACTTCCATATTTGAATAAGTTTTCGAAAACCCTGCTTTGCTTTGTCGTGATTAAGAAGTTTTTCAACCAAACCGCCTTATTGCGAAAATCATTCCTCGATTTTGATGTTTTCAAAAAAATTCTGTCATTTAGAAAAACACGCTTTGCAAAAACACGGTGTTCATTAAAACTATTTCTTAGGTTTTCTAAAAACGTTATGAACAAAAGATTTGATTTTGAATATCGAATCGATTTCCTGAAAGGGTTTAAAATATCGTTTTATTCTCCAAAACTAACCTTTAAGTGGTTTTTCCAAAAACAATGTTTACGAAAGTGTTTCCAACTAGAACTTAAAAATGGATTTTCTAAAAAGAATCTCCTTACTTTGCGAAACAAAGTTTCTCTAATTTAAAAGGATTTGCAAAAAAACAAATGTTTCCAAACTCCTTTTCAAAAGCTAGAGTTCCAAACAAATGCATTAATGCATATGACTTGACAACGAAGACCTGACTCATTAACACTAACTCCTAAATCTCGAGGACGAGATCCTTGTAAGGTGGGTGGACTATAACAACCCAAAAATTCGGACTTTTTAAAATTTTTCTGTAAATGTGTGGAGCATGTAGTTGTTAGCTGAACCGGGAACAATTTATAAATAAATTGTTGCATTCATATAGTATTGCTTGTAGGAGTTTACCGGAGATTCTTTTTGCAACTTGAGTCTTATGATGGAGAGCACATGATCATAGCAACCTCCTTGTATTTCTCTCGGGATTATCTCGAGTCCCTCTCTCGATGATTCCTGATCTTCTATTATGACCACCATCGAACCGGACTGCCCTAGCCCTTAACGACCTCTCTCGAGTTTTCCCCTCAAAAGTTTACTGGGATTTAATCAAACCCCAAGAATCCACCCCAAACCTCCTATTTAAATCCCCCTCCTATTCCCTTAGCAAATGAGAAACCTCTTTCCTTCCCATGGGCCCAAACTCCACCTCTCTACCCCCCTCATTCCTTTCCTGCGCAGGCCCACTCCCCTCCTCTCTCTGTCTGGCCCAGCCGGTGCCCCTTCACTTGCGTGGGCCTTAGCCCACCTCTCCGGAAGCTCGGCCCAGCTCTTCACTCCCCCACCGCAAGACGCCCAAGCCCAGCTCCACCTCTCCCCCACTCGGCCTAGCAGGGCCACCCTGCAACCCTAGCTGGGCGACCACGCCCCCAGCTCCTTCCGGCCGCCGCCGCCAGGGGGTTTCCCCATGCGCGCGCGCGTCCCAAGCATCCGCGATGCGCTCCCCGTGCCCGCGCCTTCCCCTCCTGTTCCCCACAAGATGCTTGCCACATGACTAGGCTATGACACGGACGCCGAGGATCTTCGGAGCTCCCCTGAACTCTAGCCGTGACACAATATGAGAAGCCATGGCCGCCACGCCACTTCTCCTTCCACTGCCTTCCACTGCGCCGCCACACCTCCCCTGCCGTGTCTACTTTCCCTTCCCTCCTCTCCTCTAGCTCCGACCACCAGCTCGCGTGCCCGCTAGTCGGCCGCCCCGACGCCCTGGCCGCTGGCGGTACACGACATCGAGCCTGCAACGAAGCCGCGACGTCAACCTCACCTCGTCGTCACGCGTGCCCCCAGCCGCGACATCGTGCGTCGCACAAGTCGGCGCCAGCCAGGACCGTTGCTTCTTCTTCTTCCCCGAGCCCACGCTGACCGCGCCGTGCACCGTTGCAGCCACGCCGTTGACCTCAGCATCCTCTGCTCCGTCCTCGCCAAGCTGAGCCTGTCATCCATGCCATTGCCTCGCCTCTCTCTCCTGTCCGCACCGCGCCACGGTGGGCGCCATTCACGCCGTGGAACGCGTCCTGCCCCATCTGTGCCTCCTCGCCATCGTCAGACCCTCTCCATCAACTACCTTCGACGCTGAGCCACGAACGCCACCATCCTCGCGACGCCACCACCGCGACCGCGCTGCAACCTCGCTTCCAAGTCGCGACGTCGCCCGCGTGCCACTGGATGGTTGCACCACGACGCCAACCAGAGCGCGTCCATGCCCGCGACGTCGCCCACCGCCCAAGCCCTGCAATCGCCACCAACGCTGCGGTGCTCTTCCCTAACATGCCATCGCCGTCCTGCTCGGCCGCGACGTCGTACATAGTCTATGACCGGCTGACACCAAACTGCTGCTGGAGATCGGCCTGAACCGTGCTGCTGTTGTTGCGATGCCTCATCCATGACCAGCTGCTGACCGGCCAGTCGGCCTCATCATGGGCCCCTCGCCACCATGTCGACCTCGCCTTCACCGAATACCTCCACGACCGTTGGTGAGCTCCACATAATTGAAACTGCGACGTTGAAGACCTTTACATATCCTGCATGAGCTTTTGATTAATCCATGTAATAACGACTCATGTTAATCATCCTTGCCTGCCTGAGCCATCGTGCCGGCTATTTCTTATCCGCGCTACCAAACACTTGTATCTCGTCTCAATCAACTTGTATCTTCGATCAAATATATTCCCTCTAGGTGCACCACGTGCAAAGGACGAAGGACGAACTACGCGGATGGCACCACGATGCCAAGACCTAGATACAAGCAACGTCATCCATGAATACACAATGGTTAGCTAAACATTCCTCTCTTCCAACCCCTGACCACTGCTTGCCGAACTGAACGCATAGACCGAGGACAATTCCGACCGATGGACACTCGTGCACGCACACACGACCGACCCAAGCCAAATTGAACCCCGGTGTTCCAAGAACACCGACGTGTTATTGACCGCCCCGAAAGCATGCCCATGACGACACCATGACCGCGACGTATTTAGACCGAACGAAACGAACCCTAGTCGACATGTTGGACGAAAAGGTAATTCCCTTCTCATCTCGACTGAAGGATACCCCTGATGGAAACCGTAGAGTATGACACAGTTGAGGAGACCCCCGTGACCCTATGTGCCATCACGATGACCCCTTTGGGACCCGTATTATCTTATGATCGATTTACCGAGCCCTCTTGGAAAGTCTCTTGTATATCTATTTGTACTCATGGAATATCTCGTTCTCACGACCACCTGTATATGCACTTGTGATACAGGATCCATCCAATCTCATGCTATGGGAATGTGCTACTCCACTAATTTGGTTCGACGTGTCTTTGTGTCGCTTTATGGTTCAAACCATGTATTGATGGATGTTCGAGTGCTTGTCTCTGTGTGCCGAGCCTTTAAGCCGGCTGAGGGAATCGTACTTCGTTCGGACGTTACGATCGCGAGACCTGTCTCGCCATGGCCGTGATGCCAAATGTAACACGACCCCTGTTAGTGTATCCTGTGGTCGCGAGTACGCCTCTCCATGACCATGGAGCCACGCTCTTATGCTTCTTCGTGCACAAACTCTTGTATGCTTGTACCCGTTGACCACTGCAAATCTCGATTCTCGGGGTGACAACCACACCGCTACGAATCTAGAAATGACTTAGTGCTAGAGCACCCGGTCGGGTACCCTACAGGTGGTTTGCGCACTTGCATCTTATATTGTGTCACTCCTTCCAATACCCCGTCTTCTACCATGACGTGTGCGTTGGAAAGAATGAACCCTTGACTTGACTTATATATATTTGTACTCCTGCTATTCTTTTGTTAGCGAGGCTATGGTCTATGTTGTATCTCAGGACCCCGCGTGTCGACTCGATCGACCACCTAAACACATTTCACTGAAAATGTGCCTAAGAACAAGGCATAGATGTGCTGAGCTAACCCCGCTCTTCCCGGTATAAGAGAGTGACCCTGAGTCTTGGTTCCCGATGTACTGTGTCGTGTGGATCGAGAGGATTGTATACCTCCAAACCTTTTGCGCTACCGCTTTTGCCATAGCGGGCAAGCCAAGGTACCTTGGAGACAGGTCAAATGGTGTTAAACATTGGGATAAGGCTACAAGAGCCGAACCCCGTCATACTTTATTCGTTAGGCCCATCCTCCTATTTTCGCCTTGTTTAAATGACGACCAGATCGATGGATGAGAGCCGTGGTGTTTGCTAAGGTTAGGCCTTGGTTTGAACCCTATGTCATAAAGTCATATTGGCTTGGCCAAGACTTAAACTAGCAAACCACCACCTTGTTCCAAGCCCGAGGAAATCGGACAACCGCCGAGAGGGCTAAACCTTGTGTATTTTGGTGACTCGTTGGTGTTAATGGATCTTCCTCCATCCTGTTGTCTTTTCAATTATGGTATAAGTGTTCGCTTGCCTTGCGTGTCATTTCGTGGAGTAGCATAAGGTTGGACCAAGAGAGCATGAACGACAACAAGGACGGCGACATGGAGTCAACTCAGGAGGAGACGACCTCGCTGATGGAACACCAACGAGGAATAAATAACCACGACTACGACTACTTCGCAAGTGTCATGACAACACCCTCTTTTAGAGAATCCTATTAGACATTGCAAATATGTAGACTTGCTAGCGCTTTATATTTATTCCTTTGCTAGTATATGGATGCATGATATTACCTAAGCCATTAATACCTGATTACAACCCACTCTACCACAATACCCCGCTTTGCACATTCGCTCACTTATTCATGCCTACTCGCCTGCTTGCTTGCATGTTCCACCATTATATTATTAACTCCACTTCGTGTTATATCTGAGATGTGATGCGGGTGGTGAACCCTTGGGGATGGTTTGGCGGGTGATGCCTGTTGATGGTCCTTAAACACCTGTTTTACTATCAACAATTTACCCTAAAGTCCACCAAAAAGACATGAAATGTAGTCAAATAGGTTTCAAACTAACCAAATTCCACATGTCCATAGAATTTTATTTGAATGCAGGATTTGGACCAAATTTGGAGAATGGACCCACCAGGAAACGAGCCCACTCACCAGGACCCATTTGGGCCCGAGTGGGGTGGCGCCGCCAACCAGAGGTGGCGCCCGCCACCCCGAAGTGGCGCCCGCCACATGGAGAGGCCCAACTCTCCCCCTTGCCACGTCACTGATCCGTGTGACCATCCCAAGGCCAAATCTTGGCCCTTGGTCACTAGGTCAGTGGCATCGGACGGCTCAGGAGGGAGTGGCGTGGATCAAGACCGAATGGCGGTTACTTGGACATGCAACCAACCTACCAACCGCCTCTCTGGAGCTCCTGGATGCCATTGAAGCAAAGACGGTGCATCCAACGGTGATGGAGGTGGCGGCCGCCACTAGGGTTAGCCCTAGGTCGGTTGGCTGCCCCCTATAAGTACCCCCCTCACTCCTCAAGACTATAAATACCCCCGTGGTGACACCATTCCAATCCCACACCAATCACAATCACACCAAAGCAACACAAGCAAGCAAGAGGAGCAGAGAGCAAGTTAGAAGCTCAGAGAGCTTAGGCAAGTAGGTTAGCTAGTAGAGAGAGTATAGCTCTAGTGCCCTCGCTACAGCGCGGCTCTTTGTTTAGCACAGCTCAGCCTAAGTCAGTGGTAAAAGTAGCGTAGAGCTTGCTAAGAGAGAAGCGGGTGCGAGCGACTGGCATCGAAGGTCGGTTGATTTCCCGGCGTCTCTGGTCTGGTTTGCTCTCTTGTATCTCAGGTACATTTATCTTTATCCCAGTATTACTTTAAGCATTACTTTCAGTATTACTTTATCAAGTACCTTGAGTGTGACCTAGCTATCCTATAGTTCAATTCACTTAGCCATAGTAGTTAATCTCTAGTGTGCTTAGTGATTGATCTTTGCCAATAGGTTGCTTAGTTAGTTTAGTGTTTATCTTATTAAGTCAAGTGTTTGCTCTGACGTCCGCAAGGGTGTCTCTATTCAAAGCTAGGGTAGAGATAGTTAGAATATAGTTAAGCGTGGTGCTTAGTTATAGACTTACCTTCAGATACGGCTGGACCCCCGGATAGCTGTGGTAGCAAGTAGGTGGTGACAGCCCTGTGCGCCTTGAATTCCACCACGTAGTTGGCCCAGTTTAATAGTAAGGCTCGTTGTGCTAGCGTTCAACCTAAGTAAGTGGTAAAGGCTATTACGCCTCGGTACTTGACAAGATAGAAATAAAACTTTACTTAACTTAGTTGCTTTATTGACTTTTACCTGTCTTGCTTCTTAGTTATCTTGCTTCATATTTACCTTGCTTTGTAGTTATCTAGGAGTAGTTAGTAGTTAATAGTTAGTTATCTTAGTTACCTTTAGTTATCCTATTCCCTTTATCTACCTATCCATCCACCTTACCTTACCATCCATTTCATCCTTACCCATCCACCCATATATTCTTTCTAGCCTTTCATCCCCTCTCTTCCCTTCTCTCCTTTCCCCTTTCTTATTCTTCGACTCTCATCCCCTCCTTGACTCGACTCATACACCACCCTAGCCTTCCCTTGGGATCAAATAAATCGATGTTGGTAGTTCTTAGCTACACCTAGGATAGGGTAGCTAAAGCAGCTATCTACTAATGCCAAGCGGGGTTGTCAATCCCGACACTAGTAGGAGCTAGCTAGAGAGGTTGCAATCTACCAAGGGGAGATTCTGCAAGCTCACAGAACTATCGTAGTAGCACTTCGCCTGGGAGTACCAGGTGTCGATTTATTTGATCCCAAGGGAAGGCTAGGGTGGTGAATGAGTTGAGTCAAGGAGGGGATGAGAGTCAAAGAAATAAGAAAAGAGAAAAGGGGAAAAGGGAAGAGAAGGGATGGAAGGCTAGAAAGAATATATGGATGGCTAGGTAAGGATGAAATGGATGGCTAAGGTAAGGTGGATAACTAGATAGATATATATAGGGTATAGGATACATAAAGGTAACTAAGACAACTAACTACTAACTAATAATCCTAGATAACTACAAAGCAAGATAACTACGAAGCGAGATAGTATGAAGCAAGGCAGGCAAAAGACAATAAAGCAACTAAGTTGAGTAAAGTTTTATTCCTATCTTGTCAAGTATCGAGGCGTACTAGCCTTTACCACTTACTTAGGTTGAACACTAGCACAACGAGCCTTACTGTTAAACTGGGCCAACTACGTGGTGGAATTCAAGGCGCACAGGGCTGTCACCACCTGCTTGCTACCACAGCTATCCGGGGGTCCAGCCGTATCTGAAGGTAAGTCTATAACTAAGCACCACGCTTAACTATATTCTAACTATCTCTACCCTAGCTTTGAATAGAGACACCCTTGCGGACGTCAGAGCAAACACTTGACTTAATAAGATAAACACTAAACTAACTAAGCAACCTATTGGCAAAGATCAAACACTAAGCTCACTAGAGATTAACTACTATGGCTAAGTGAATTGAACTGTAGGATAGCTAGGCACTCAAGCAATCAATCAAGTATACCACTCAATACTGATAAGTAGAATAAAGTAATACTTGAAATGATGAACTAGAATATAGTAAATGCTTGAGTAACAAGAGCAAAACCTGAACTGAAGATGAAGGAAGACTCTTCCCAGCTCCAGGACCGATTACTCGCACGCCTCTACTCTTGAGCTAAGCCTTGAGCAGCGCTACCGCGAGGGCGAAGATGCCCGACTCTACTAGCTACCTACTTGCCTAAGCTCTATAAGCTTCTAACCTAACTCTCACTTGCTTCTCTTGCTTGTGTGTTGCTCTTGGATGGTACTGGTACGAATGAAGTAGTGTCACCAGGGGGGTATTTATAGCCTTGTGGAGTGAGGGGGGTTCTTATAGGGGGCAGCCACCTGACCTAGGGTTAGGTCAGGTGGCGGGCGCCACCCCCTACTGGCGGCCGCCAGTCCCTTGGCCGTTGGATGAACCGCCTCTGCTTCAACGGCATCCAGGTGGTTGTCCAAGGCGGTTTGGAGGTCGGTTGCATGTCCTAGCAACCGACATTCAGCCATGATCCACGCCACTCCTCTCTGAGCCGTCCGATGCCACTGACCTAGTGACCAAGGGCCAAGATTTGGCCCTGGGAAGGTCACACGGATCGGTGATGTGGCAGGGATGGAACTTGGGCCAACCCAAGTGGCGGGCGCCACTTAGAGCTGGCGGGCGCCACCTAGGTGTGGCGGGCGCCACCCCTCTTAGGCCCATTTGGGCCCTGCCGAGTGGGCTTGTCTCCTGGTGGGTCCATATGTCCAAATTTGGTTCAAATCCTGCATTCAAATAGAATTCTATGGACATGTGGAATTTGGTTAGTTTGAAACCTATTTGACTACATTTCATGCCTTTTTGGTGGACTTTAGGGTCAAATGTTGATGGTAAAACAGGTGTTTAAGGACCGTCAACAATCAACACCTGGTACTCCCAGGCGAAGTGCTACTACGATAGTTCTGTGCGCTTGCAGAATCTCCTCTTGGTAGATTGCATTCTCGCTAGCTAGCTCCTACTAGTGTCGGGACTGACAACCCCGCTTGGCATTAGTAGATAGCTACTTTAGTTACCCTATCCAAGGTGTAGCTAAGAACTACCAACAATGCCAGACTTGGTGACGTGTGAGCGTGCTACGTGTGTGACTTGGGTGTGTGGAGGGTGAGGGTTGTGTCGACCGAGCCGGAATATACGACGAGCCTGGTGCGAGTCTTGCCATGGGGCATATCTGGATGCCCCTGTGGTGTGAAACCTGTGGCGGGTTATGTGGTGACTTGAGGTGGATCCGGGTGCGAGCCGTTGGTGGAGCCCAGGTCAGGAGCGTGCTATGGTGGCACGGATAATGAAAACCTTTGAGAAGACATTCTGGCTTAGTCAACCTAGGTGGAGCGGGATCTGGACCACGGGGAAATACCTTTACAAGCCACTCGCTCCTTATGGACGGGGACGGTCGGACTACCTGGTAGGGTAATGCCACTACTGCTAGGCGAGAGAGTGCAAGGAAGGTACGGGTATGAGAGTCCCACACCCTTCTGAGACGATTACGGCTCCCACTTCGGGAGAGGGAACGTGACTTCACAGACTTAGCCATCCCAGACAGACTTGGGATGATTCCAGGGCTGAGTGGTAGGGTGGCATTACTCTAGGCTGGCAAGCGACCGGTATCCGCCTAGGCACACCATGGGTGCCGATGATGGCGATCTTGTGGATATTGTAGAACCTCTGCAGAGTGTATGGTTGATCGATCGATACGTTGGCCAATTCGTTGGCCGCGGACCTTTTCCCTGACCTTTTGCCGATTAGTGAGAGTACTCTTTTCTCCCCCTGGTAGGTGAGTGCCGGTCGTGAGCCTGGTGTGAGGCTGCGGGCCGTTGAGATAAGGCTAGGAGGGAGCTGGCCTTTGTCGACTGAGTGTGTGAGATGAGATGAGGTGATGGTGTGGTGATGATTGGGATGGATATGGATATGGTGGATGGATGCGGATGTGTGTGTATGGGGATGTGTTAAAACTTGATAACAATATTATATATTATTACTGCTCACGCGCTAGGATGCAAATCCACAGCCAAATCTTAGGATCGCCAGATCCCTTGTTTTATCTTTTCCACTAAAGCTCATCGGTGCTGACCATGGCCTGCACACATCTGGCGGTGTGCAGATTTCCTACTTCAGAAGTACTGACTCTAGGAGGATTAGGAGGTTTTGTGTCTATGCTCAAGTTTGGTTCGGAGGATCCGGTCGATGCTGCGCTACAACAACTTTGATGACGCCCGCGAAGGAGGAGCCTTCACTCAATAGACTTCCGCTAGAATAAACTCTGTAATAGGTGATACTCAATGATGTAATGCTTATAACTATGTAATTTTACGATGTATGACTGTGATATCGACTGATATACGATAATATGATAAGATCTATTTCTGGTTTTGTCATATTATAACTCGTTATGTGGATTTTCCCTTCGTGGAAAATTGAGGGCGTTTTAGCCATCCTAACGGAATCGCCACCACGGTGAGCTGCCACCATGCCCCTTGCCAACCCCGACCTCTTGTCGGCCATGGCGCTCCGAACCGAGGCGTGCAGGTCAGGGCCTCTGCCGGTCCAGGATACACGCGCATGCGCACACGCACCCAAGCCCCCAAACGAACTGGACACATAGCCGAGAGAAGAGAGGTCGTGCACGCGATGCCGAGACGCACGCGTGACGCCGCGGTCTAGCATGCCGTGGCGAACCTGCGCACCGACCACCACAGACCTTGAGGAAGGAAACCGATGAGCCGAGCAGGATCGCAGTAACAGTGTAGACCCTATGCGTGCCTCATATTCGATCAGAGCCAAGTGAGACACCCATGTCGCTTGTACGCGCGACGTCGCGGCCTGACGAGCGGTGGCAAGCCGTCGCTCCGGTCAGCCCGAGCCCCGATTCAAGCCCTAGAAGTTCTCCTGAGACCACCAGCTACGAAGCAAAGCCGGTAGTGGAGAAGGTATGCCCTGTAGAACGCCGTAGCACCCTACCTGTATGCCACCGAGGGCCGCCATGAGCCGCCATGAGACGCCGTGGCGATCGGGCATTTACCGAGGGTTTTGACACCAGCAAGGCATTTCAGAGACACACAGGTAGAAAGGAGGGAAGACCGTGTGCGCGAATTTGTTCAGGTGAGATGGGAGTTGACCAATTGGCGTAGCACCGCCGTGGTCCCGCCGCCAGACCGCTTACGCCGGCCGCTTGGAGGTCGGAGCCAGAAAATTAAGAGCGCAAGGAGTTTCGTCGAGGAAGTGCGAGCACGTTGATGCTCAAATTTGGGAAGAAGACGGCGTCGCGGGGCGTGGGCGTGAGCTCGCCGCCATCGGCAAGCGTCGCCGCGTCCAAACAGGGAAAAGGGGGGACACTGAGCACCAGCCATGTGAACCCATACCACCGTGAGCCAAGGGGTCCGGGGGAGAAAGTGGACGCAATCCACCGAGAACCTCACGACGGTCGATGGACCGCACATGCCACGCCCACCATACGCCGGGTGCACTGCACCGGCAAGCCAGTCTGGCCCAGCTCAGCCCAAGACCGGCCCAAGCCCAACACGTGGCTTGATGAGGACCCGACACGTGGCGGCCCGGCCCGGCCCAAGCCCGACCCACCAGGCCCACTCCGAGCCCTATGATGACATCATCATGACGTGATGCTGACATCAGCAAACGTTGACCTGGTCAACCCTGACACCGGTCCCACCTGTCATTCACTGCAGCCGAGGCGTCCAACTAGAGTGCGACACATGTCATGCCCTGATTAAACCGGCTATTTATCTTTTTCAGAAAAAGGATTAAACTTTAGAAAATCATAACTAATTCATACGGACTCCAAAAATAGTGATTCAAATTGCTCAATTCATCTAAAATCCAGATCTACCCAATGGTACCTTGCTTGAGTGCATTTAGATCTTTCAAATTTCCATTCGTTCTTTGTGCTAATCTGTAGAAGTCGCTAATGCGACCATAATCGTCCGTTTTCAGAGCCGGAAGGGACGCCTGGTGACGAGAATCACAACTACAAGGAAGAACTAGGTGACGATCGTTCTCAAGGTGACACATCCCTTCCAACCTCGTAGATCCCATTACGCATGCTAAATTACAATTCTGTTAATTACTTAATGATGCTTTACATAGGATTTGCATGATAGAAATGCTTGTAAGCCCATACCTTGACGCAACCTATTCCCTGCTACCCTGCTAATAGATTAGCCACACGCGCTGCTATGAATATTTACAATTATCTCTTTTATACTTAATTATGCTATGGTGAAAACCGATGCATGATGATATATGGTGAATACCGAGTGTGCTGCGTGTGTCTTGGGTGAGTATGGTGGTAAGGGTTGTGTCGACCAAGCTGGAATATACGACGAGCCTGGTGCGAGTCTTGCCGTGGGGCCGATCTGGATGCCCCTGTGATGTGAAACCTGTGGCGGGTTATGTGGTGACTTGAGGTGGGCCCGGGTGTGAGCCGTTGGTGGAGCCCGGGCCAGGGATGTGCTGTGGTGGCACAGATAATGAAAACCTTTGAGAAGACATTCCGGCTTAGTCACCCTAGGTTGAGCGGGAACCAAACCACGAGGAAAACCTTACAAGCCACTCGCTCCTTATGGACGGGGACTGTCGGACTACCTGGTAGAGCAATACAACTGCTGCTAGGCGAGAGAGAGTGAGGAAGGTACGAATATGAGAGTCCCACACTCTTCCGAGACGATCACAGCTCTCACTTGGTTGCGGACCTTTTCCCTGACTTGCTTCCTGACGTAGCGAGAGTCTCTCTTTTCTCCCTCTAGTAAGAGTGTGTCGGACGTGAGTCTGGTGAGACTGCGGGCCATTGAGACAAGGCTGGGAGGGAGCTGACCTTTGTCGACTGAGCGAGTGTGTGAGTGTTTGTGTATGGGAATGGTGATGGATTTGGTGATTCGGTGGTGACATTCGAGATGGTGAAACATGATAACATATATAATATTATTCTGATTTGCATAGGAAGACCCAACCTGTTAGGTCTGAATTTCTAACCCCTTTTGCATCCACATACCACATATCAATCATGTTAGGATGGGAAAGTGTGGCCAGTACAAATCGTACTGAAAATTGAGGTTTCAGGTTCCGAGGAGTACTGCTCCGAGGAGTTCGATGAGTAGGGGGTTCGTGCCTACGCTCGAGTGTGGAGTTCGATCACGCTTCTTCGTGTACTACAAGCTGTTCCAGATGTTATTTATTTAAATTTCTGCCATGTGGCGATGTAATAAATGTAAGACCATATTGAGTACTCTATTTATCGAAGTATGGATTGTGATAATCAACTAGAATTTCGGGTAATTTGACTCGAAAGGGTTTTATTACACATGACTCTGTGGATTTTCCCTTCGTGGAAAATCAGGTCATTTCAGAGAAGGTGGCCAACCGGAGGTCAAGTCGCGGAATCGACAGGGGTGGACGCCTAGACGAAGCACGTGCACCTCACAGAGGGACATCAGGCCGGGGTGGCACCTCTGTCCTGCGACGAGACGACCGGCGCCTGGGCTCAGCTGGAACCTCCTCGGTCTCGGCCTCTAGCTCTGCTGTCTCTGCCTCTGCAGTCACGACCTCTGCCTGGCCCTGCCCTGAACTCTGCGGCTCGACACCTAGAGCGTTGAAAGTCATCCGGCGACCGGCAGCCATAAGTGTCCCGGTCGGCGAACCGTGTAGACGCTCGGTCTCCTCAATAGCGCGCCGCTGCTCGGGGGTAAGCTGATCCTGAATCCGTAAACTGCCACTGCGGCCTCCCCGCTCAGCATGCTCTGCGGCGTCTGCCACAGCCCGTTCCTGATCGGCCTCCCTCTGTGCTCTGGAGCGCTTCCTGCGCGTGATCAACTTCCCTTTCCCCTTCGCTGCACTAGAAGGAGGAGGGCTTGGAGGTGAATCCCCCGGAGCACCACCGACATTCTTGCAGCGCATAGCTGACAAGAATGAGAAGCAACTATTACTGAAGAAGACTGGGCTGCCACTGAAAGACAAACTGAACTAAAATCCCTTGACAAGTCCACTAACAAGCAATACTGATAGAAACTCCCCCTGACACTGACAGCCACTGAACCTGACACTTGCGAGTCTTGGCCTCGATCCTTACCCGCAGGCTTGGCCCTGGGTTCTCTGACACTACCGACTGTCACTGCTCAAGCAACTAACTCGCTGCAATAGAGAGGATAGAGATATACAATAAGCACATACAATCTAGGGATAAGAGTGACCTATCGGAAGCAAAGCAAATGAGATAAGAGAAGAGTTTGGCTTCGCTACCTGACAAATGGACGAACTTGACCAAGAATAAGGAAAGTCACTGACGTTCGGGCACCCACCTATCACGCCAAGGAGGTCTGCAAGAGATTTAGGCGAAAACAGGGTGAAAACAGAGAAGAACTGCCTATGGGACATTACGACGAACACCTTGGAGGCATAGGAACTGGAGGATGGGGAGGAGGCACACGGGGAGGTGCTGCTGGCTAGGGAAGCTTACGCCGGAGTTGAACGGTGAGGACGCGGTGAGGACGAGCAAGCATGAGGGCGAGCTCCGGCGATGGCGCGAACACCGACGAAGAGACTCCGGCAGGGGGAGGCTTGGCTCCGGCGAGTGGGGGCAAAGTGCGGCGAGCACTGCGCGCGACGGAGCTGGGTGAGTGTGAGGGCGGGCTGTGGCGGAGTGGCGGCCGACGATGGGGAGCGCAGCACAACGGCCGGTGGGGGAGTGAGCGCGGAGGAACTAGGGTTTGCGGGCCTGGGCGATGGCGGCGGTTGCTCGAGCTCGGCGCGATGAGGACGAAGACACGAAGGTATGACGTGTGGGACCCTCTATCTGTTAAAGAACCTGACCGCGCCGCTTAAAGGGACATCAGACGCGCCGATGTGATCACATCGGATGCTCCGATGTCCACTCAGAGAGTTCCAAAACGTGCCAAATCACATCAGACGCGTCCTATGCCCTAGAGCGTCCGATGAGGCCTTGGATGCGCCGATGATGACACATCGGACGCTACCAAATCATTGTTCCAGCCGGAGCTGTCTACAGTGTGGGCATCGGACGCTGGGCTCAGCGTCCGATGGAGCGTCCGATGCTGCATTTTGGGCAGTTTTGAAGATCTCTGTTGCGGCTCCCTCTCCCAACTAAGTTCCAACTCAAATAAGAGGCAAATAAACACCAGTTGGAACCTAGTATGACATCCTCGCATAAACCCTCAATTTTATAAATATTTTGCCATAGGCTATATACCCTTTTTAGAGAAAATAGGCAATAAATCCTGAGGAAACAACATGTGGCCACCAAAACTAGGGGTCTCAACCATTAGGAGCCTCAAATGCTCCCCCTAGCGGTGGACGAACACAGCGGTTGCTCAAGCTTAACTGAAAAGAAACGACAAACAACAAACATGCTAATGCAATGCAATATGGAATTTGAATCTAGGTTGCTTGTCAAGTTTGCTCATGGGTAAGCTTCTTCACACGCTTTTTAGGATGGTTATCTTAACCACGTCTGACAAGCCTATTACGCATAGCATAATTTAAACATGACATATTATACAATGCAATGCAAAGACAACCCCCTTTCACCTTTTGACAAAGTTACTTAGATCAAGCACATTAAGCTCACTTCGCAATCTACAAAGGGTACTCTCATCGAGGGGTTTTGTGAAGATATCCGCCAATTGATCTTCGGTTCTAACTCCTTCTAGAGATATATCTTTCTTTGAAACATGGTCTCTTAGAAAGTGATGGCGAATATCTATCTGTTTAGTGCGAGAGTGTTGAACCGGGTTGTTAGCAAGCTTAACCGCGCTCTCATTGTCACACAACAAAGGTACCCTTTCAAGAACTACACCATAGTCTAAAAGGGTTTGTTTCATGTAAAGGATTTGTGCACAACAAGCTCCTGTGGCTATGTATTCTGCCTCGGCAGTAGACAAGGCCACACTATTTTGCTTCTTCGAACTCCATGAAACTAGTGATCTCCCAAGCAAATGGCACCCTCCGGATGTGCTCTTTCTATCAATTTTGCAACCCGCGTAATACAAATCGGAATACCCAACGAGTTGGAAGTTAGCTCCTTTGGGATACCAAAGGCCAATGCTTGGGGTGTGCTTTAGGTACCTGAGGATTCTTTTTACGGCTATGAGGTGTGGTTCCTTAGGATCGGCTTGAAACCTAACACACATGCATACACTAAACATGATGTTGGGCCTAGATGCGGTCAAATATAACAAGCTACCAATCATAGAACGGTAGAGAGTTTGATCAACCGGGTTACCTCCCTCATCTAGGTCGAGATGTCCATTTGTTGGCATTGGAGTCTTGATAGGCTTGCAATCATCCATTTTGAAGCGCTTGAGGAGGTCTTTTGTATACTTCTCTTGAGATATGAAAGTCCCCTCCTTCAATTGCTTGACTTGGAAACCTAGGAAGAATGTGAGCTCTCTAATCATGGACATTTCGAACTCCTTCGACATCAAGTCACCAAATTTTTTGCAATATGCTTCATTTGTGGACCCAAAGATGATATCATCAACATAGACTTGACAAATGAAGATCTCTCCATCAAGCTTCTTGGTGAATAGTGTGGTGTCGACCTTCCCAATGGTGAAGCCATTCTCAATGAGGAAGTCCCAGAGGCGCTCGTACCACGCTCTAGGGGCTTGCTTGAGCCCATATAGCACCTTGGACAACCTATAAACATGATTAGGATATCTAGGGTCTTCAAACCTGGGAGGTTGATAAACATAGACTAGTTCATTTATAATGAAGCCATTTAAAAATGCACTTTTCACATCCATTTGATATAATTTAATGTCATGATGTGATGCATATGCAAGGTGGATACGAATGGCTTCTAGTCTTGCAACCGGTGCAAAAGTCTCTCCAAAATCTAAGCCTTCAACTTGAGAGAACCCCTTTGCAACTAGCCTTGCCTTGTTTCTAACAACCTTGCCTTGATCATCTTGCTTGTTCCTAAACACCCATTTGGTTCCAATGACTCTTTGCGGATACATGGGTGTATGTCGGATCTTGAGTGATGAGTGATTGTCAACTGGTTTGATGCGCATGTTCTTTGGCTTGTGTTGTGCAGGTGTCATGCACGGATACAGTGATTGAAGGCAAGGTGAAGGTCAAGTAGAGACGTGTCATGCCGATGGACCAGGAGCGGTTAAGGATGGGCGTGCCGTGCGGCGGACGTGCCATGCCGATGGACCCAGAGCGGTGAAGGGCGGACTTGAGGCTTGGACTGACGGACCGGTGGCCTGAGGATCAGCTGTGGTGGCTGACAGCCTGGGACAACAACGAGCGGAGACTTGCGGGGCACGGTGTTGCTTGGGTCGAGGACCTGAGGACACGTGTCGGTTGACGGGTGTTGGTATTTCTTAACGTCGCTACTACGAATAGAGTTTTAATCTATCTCCGGCAACGACGCTAGAAATACTACACTCCTTAATGGAATCACTCTAAGAATGAGCCACATAAAATAATAAACTAGTGAAGGCACTAAAGAGTGTACGAGACACTACTAACTACACTTAACGTCAAGTTGTCATCCCCAACATGAAGCTAGCAATGTAATTATATCAGGGCACTGGATTTTAAGATAAATATTTACCCGCAAGGGCACAGATAAATATATCCGTTGTAGAAGCATTTCACCCAAGATAGTCTCAGGTATCGTTATTTATATTTAGCCTAGAGACTAATCAATTCAAGGTATGATGGTATTGTAAGGACTTAACAACATTTAATATGACACACACTTATAATAAGACTGGTAACACACTAATTACTTTAGACAGGAATCAGGTTACAGAGTAAATGATAATGATAATGATAAATGGTAACAGAGATCAGATCAATCAAGGATAATCCTAGAACAGTACTCCCTAGCAAGTGATATTTAGAACAGGTATTAATAAGAAACATTCCTAAGTTATTCTAATTACAAGTCATAGCATACTTTGATTAGTGCAATTATATTTGGCAATCATTGGCTAGGTCACATCATATTTATAATCAAGAGGCAACTCCATAGTAAAGGTGTCAAACAGAGTAACCCCTAAACCATGAGTTAACTGAGCCATACTGAACACTACATTCGGGAGGTGGAATACAAAGGACTCAACAGGGCTGTCACACCCGCGATCTACCACTCTATCCGGAACATAGGACGCATTCGCAGATAAATATTGTATAGGCACCACGCCTACACAGCATCTATCATCCACCCGTTGTACTTTAAGATGAGCGCTATACAAACATGAGTATAAACATAAAGATGAGCTATCTATGCCAAACATATAATCAAAGCAGACTATAAGCAATATAATTAAGAATATAATAGTTGAGGTCTTAATCATATCAATTGTATTGCTAACTAGAACACGAATATGAACAATAAGGTGAATTAGATCATCGAGAAGAACTAAAGTACAAACTAGAACATGACCTAGAACAAGATTATGAACTAGAAGATGAACTAGACGATGAACATGAACTAGACGATGAACTAGAACACAAACAATGAAGAACAATGATGAACTAGAAGAGCAATTATGAAATAGATCCATAATGTTAATACAAGAGAGAAGATCTTGGGTTTACCGAGCCTTCTCGTGACTAGATCAGGAATCCAAGCGAAGCTTGCCTCCTTTAATCCTATTCTATCTACTAATCTAGGTAGATGTAGTTCTAGGGCTTCCGATTGATCTCCTTCTGATGCTCTGATTGATGATGTCTAATGATCAAACCCTGATTGTTGTAATGTCTGATGCTCTGGAGAGGGGGGTCAGGGGGCTGTTTATATAGCTCTGGACGATGAACCGTGGCCCTTAGATCAAACCGCCTTAAGGTAGGGTCGAGATGCATCCTAGAGGTCGGTGGAGATAGCTTGCAGAAGACGGAAGCCAGCGGCGTCAGGGGGAGACCGACCGGTGGGTCCAGGGGATCGGTCGGTCCCACCTGGAAGTGGATCGGGGTGCCCTTTCTCGTGGTGTCTCTATGTGTTCTCTGGAGTCTTCCGAAAGGTTCCTGACTTGGCGAATGCGTTATCTCCCGTCGGTTTTCTTCTAGGGGAAGCTATTGGTGCTGATTTCCTGGTTTAGTCCCTGCAGAATCATAGTTCACCAAAACTCATGGAATATTGTCAGTTGAAACCCTAAACCTTTGTTGGTGATCAAACTCTTGCCCTTTTTATATTTATTTATCCCTTAATTATGGTAGATAACCAGTGTCAACAATTCCCTCAAGCTTACCTTTTGCTAGTCCCTTAGCAAATATTCATGATGAATCAGGAATTGCTACTATGCTTTCACACCTCAATGGTACATATGTTCAAACAAAAATCTTCCCTTGGATTAGAGTTAACTATTCTGACTTTCTCATATTACCTTTAAATATGGAGCTTTTGCCTTCACTTGGGTCTTTAAACAATTGAAAGATAGAACAATTAAGTTAAGCACTGTATCTCTAACTCTTTGATCAACCTTCTTTCTGGAGTTTTTATATTCAAAAATAAAGATCAGAGATTTTACTGTATGACACTCTCAAATCGCTCTTTTATATTTTATGATTCATCACTGATGCATTTTCCTTCCTTCTATGGATATATATATCTGGAGCTTTTAAGAAGTGAAAAGCATACCTTACTAAGTCAAAGTTCAAAGTTTAGGAAGAAAGATGTCATACTCATAGATCAAGATCTTAGAAACTTTGAAATTTGTCATCTCTTGCTGGCATATTGTAATTAGAGGGACCATGGGCTTTGATTCTTTTTTTTATACTTTTATCATAACTCTTTTTCTTTCTCTTTTTTTTCTTTGAGGTAGTCAGATACTTGTCCCTTTTTATTTCCTCCTTTTATACTTTTGCATAGCCCATGCCTCTAACACAATACTACTTCGGAAGAGTGAATCTTTTAATAAAAGATTCTTGATCTCTAGAGCATGAGAAATTTCTCAACCATAACTAAAAACTTAGAACAAAGTAAGTAGCCTTATCTTAAGATCATATTAATGGCTCTGCATAGGAATTCATGTTATGTCATACAGGATCTCATCATGTGTTTTTTTTCAAAGTGTAAATCTCCAGAACTCTAGTATCTCTAGGAATTAGATAAACAACAGCTCAAACCTTTTTATATCATATCTCACAATTATCTAGACTTTGGATTAAGCATTTGCCATTCACATGTTTTAGGTTCAGAGTTTATTCAGAACAGCTTTGTCTAAAACTCAAGAAAACTTAAATTCGAACAGTAGGTCAAAAGGCAGAGCAATATTTCATCATTTTCATCATGAGCAAAACTAAGTTTATATCCACCTAGACATTTATTCATTATATAATATCTTTATTTGATTTTGTAATAGTTATTCATATTTTTAGGGGGTTTCTATATTTATTAACCTAATCTAAACTGAACTAATAATAATAGATAAAAAGCCGTGATACTTATCGTGATAACTGAGGGTGCTCTTCCCCAAGCTGGATATTGACGTGGTCTTTTTCTCCAGAAGATGAGTAGACTGTTAGTGGATTCATGAGTCCTTCTCTTCTTCTCTTCCTGCTGAATTTAAAGATAGACAATACAGCTAGTGGAACTTCATTAAGCGTTAGTAATAAATATTACTTCATTTGTCTAGTTGTCTTAAAGCTCTTAAGATTATTTATGTTCTTCCTTCCCACTAAGCAGAGTTTCAGCAGTGTTACATAGTATCTCTTTTTGGATTTATATATTTTTATAGATGTATGCAATGCAGAAGTAAATATGCAAATGTATATTTATTTTTATTTTTATGCCTCCACAGAGAAAGTGTGTATACTCTCATGGGGCTTAGAGTTTCCATATTTTTATTTTGTTTCCTAATGCAGATATAATCGCTAGAAAGTAAATATGATACTAAAAGTAAAATGATCATGCTAAATCTACTAATTATGTAATGATGAATTTAATGCTAATGATTATGGATAACTACCGAGTTACCTTTCGGCGAGGATTCGACGTTTATAGTCTATCGAACAAGACTCCTTGTACGCTCTCTATTCTTCCTTGGGTGCATCAGTAGATCCTGAGGAGGACCTCGATGATTGCACGTCAGTAGAACTCTCTTTCTTTTTTCATACTTGTTTGACTGGTGGACTTGCCTCCTTTACTTCTTCGTTCTTCGTTTCCTTTAATGGGATGTCTTCACTCCTCATGACTTCTCCTTCATAGTCAGCCCATCCATCCTTGATTGGTCGATTCTTGTTGCGTTGGGATGTGCGGCGCCTTCTTTTTGAGTGATTCTTCTTTCCCTGTACATTAGTGGCATAACTATTGAAGTAACAGCGTACCTTCTCTTTGAAGAACTGGAAATGGATCTCTCCAGATCTCATGTAGATGATGGCGCCAGTGGTGTTGAGGAAGGGTCTTCTTAGGATGATGTGAATGTCGTCTTCTCTTCCCATGTCTAGTACTATGAAGTCAGTGGGAACGTAGTGGTCTTTAATTTGGATCATCACGTCCTTTACTATTCCCTCTGGAAATCGATAAGTTTGGTCCGCCAGCTGCAGCTGCACATATGTCTGATACATAGGTCTGTTTTTATATAAATGCTCATATGTTACCTTAGACATTATGTTGACACTTGAACCGATGTCGCAGAACGTCTTGTGGAATGTACTTCCCTTGATCTTGCAATCGATGGTGGGTACGCCTAGGTCATCTCTCTTGGCGAGGTATGGTGATGGAAGAAGGTGGTCGTATTCTGTTCAGACAGAGTTGACCATCCACACCGTGTCTTGATGCAGTTGTGTAGCCTTGTTCTTCCTTCTTCTGCTCCTATTCTTCTTCTTTGATGATATAGTGTTTGTGACTTCATAGGGCATCTAAGGGTGGACTTTGGTAGTGAGTGTACGTCTCTTGAAATTGAATCTTTCTTTGTTGCCTGTGATTGTGAAACAGATCTTGGCGCTGTCCGCGTGGATGATGGCTTTTGTTGAGCTTAGGAACGGGCATCCAAGAATGATGGGTGCTCTGTTGTCTCCACCTGTTTCAACGATCATAAAGTCTGCACACACATACGAGTGTCCCACTCGTATACAGATATCTTCAAGAATTCCCAATGGGTAGCACAGTGTCTGATCTGCAAGCTGCAAACACATACTTGTATATAATAGTGGTGCACCATGTATTTGTTCGTATATTACCCTTGGCATAATGTTGACGCTTGCTCCAAGGTCGCAGACTGCTTCTTCAAAACTGTGAGATCCAATATGAATTGGAATCACAGGTCTTCTTGGATCTCCTTTCTTCGGGGCAATCGAGTCATCCATCCATTCCTTCGAGGGTCTGGATATGAGATATCCTGCATCAAAGATGTCTACAAGATTTGCAGTCTCTAGCTCTTTCGGACTTCCTGCGCTACAAGAAATCTGTCATCTTTTGACATTTGTCATAAGTCATAAAACCTGAAAAATAAGTCATAAGTTATCATTTGTGACACCAAATTGACAAAAAATGAAATGTCAAAAGATGACCGTCTTTAATGACAACTTGTGACATTTAGGTGTTGAAGTCATAACATTATGACTCTAATTTCAATTGTCATAAACATGTATGACTACTAATTTAATGTCATAGGTTTCATGGCTCTCGCCACATAAGCAGATGCCACGTAGGATAGCCTGCTGAGGTGGCAAATACTAGAATTGTCATAAATCTGAATTTGGCCTCTTTAAGCCCATGTAGCAACTAGGCCAAAAATGGGCTAGCCCAATTGTTTGGGGCTGATTTTTTTGGCTAGACCAGTCCATCACATTTTAGCCCAATTGATTTTTAGGATAGCTCAGTTTTTTATTTTCCCAGCCCACGTGAAGCCTTTTTAGTTTGATAAGGCCCAATACAAAACAGGCCACATTACAGGAAATAAAATTTTGAATTTAAAAGGCCCAACAACACAAGCCACCATTTCACAAATGATCCAGAACATAACAATTCACAACTGAACCAGAATAATAAAACAGCCCAATGTAACTTTACCATAGTCCAAATTCACAAAATATTACAAATAAATTGGCACAGCCATATCCCAAATAAGTCCACAACTCATCACCAACAAGTTCCAATCTCACATCATAGTGCCAAAATAATCATGGTGTTCAATTGATTACAGATCACACAATAATCAAGATCACCTCCAAAATCAAGCCAATTGTCCGAAACAGTTCACTGTTGGGCATCCAGGTTGTTTCAGAACTTACTGTTGTGCCCCTGTTGATGCTGAACTGCTAAAGAAAGAACGGAAGAATCCGTGCATCTCACCTAATTGCTTCTTTAAGATCTCATGCTCTTCTTCCACCTTCTTTCTTGCAGCTCTTTCCTCCTCTAACTTATTCGCCACATCATCAACCTGAGCTCGGACTGCTGCTGATCCTTCCTTCGCAGCCATTAGTTCATTCTCAAGTTCCTGTACACATGCATCAACTTCGCTAGCTTTGGTGCCTCTCTCAGGTTGCATACCAATGTTGCGAAGAAAGGTCGACTTCGGCATAACTTGAAGTACAACTTGAGCAGGAGTCGCTGTATCTTGCCCTTCTTGTGTTGGAGCAGCAGCTTTTCGCTCCATTTCAGCATGGCAATATCGACAAAAGAAGTTAGTTAATCACTTAGCTTTTATATTAACAAGTGACCATATACATGAGTATAAATATGCAAATGGATTCAGGGTCTGCACAGTGAGCACAAAAATTCATTTATTCATTCTATATGGATAAGAAAATAGCTAAGTTACTCCCAGGTCTGCACAGTGAAATAGTGAAACATGAAATACATGCTGTCAGGTCACCAAGACTAAATTTCCACATTTATTTGTTCATTTATGCTACCAGACATAATTAATTCACAGACACAAACATTCATGGCACAGATGACAAATAGGGATAAGTACTCACGATAGTGTTCTTTGCCTCCTCACTGAAACCTGTCTTGCTGCTGCAGTGGGTTTCCTTGAATAGATCAATCGCTGTAGGGGGTGCATCCTTATATTTAGCTTGTTTCTGAAATTACATAGAAACCACAAATTAAATAAGTACAGTATCAGACTATCAGAATCTTTATTTCCCCACATGCCACAGCACTAACATATATTTATTTATCCAAACTACAAAATGAGTCTAGTACTTAATTCATACACAAAGATATGTTGTCATCCACTACCAAATAAGTCTACAATCACAACAGCAAACACACAGGTTGCTGCTGACAACACAGTAAAGCCAGATTGATATTTTAAGTTTATTACAAATGATGAGAATAATCTCCATGTGAAATTTTGGTGTCAGAACAGTCAAGCTAACATAGACTAAATTAAATATATAATAGCAACTTAACAAGGGCAACTTTAACTGCAACTTAACAGTCAATCAGATCCCTTGGCCTTTAACTGCAACTTAACAAGGGCAAGATGAGACGAGACATTCAGAGGTTGATTGTCAGTCAGCTTTGGGTAGTGGCTTTACCACTGTTCTGTGGCTTCTAATTCTCACTGGGTAGTAGCACAGAATAGTAGCGATCTGATTGTCAATAACTTTACCCACAAATCAAACTATCCTTCATCGACACAAAATAGTAGCGATCTTGAGCGAGAGAAAACCAGACATTTTTTATTTATGAAACACATCAGAATAGTGGCTTTACCACGGCATAGCAATGAGCAATGTAGGACCGAGATCCAGTCTTCTGTTGTAGCTTCACTTGTTCACGGTTATCTTTGAGCTTCAAACACTTCTCCTGTAGAAAGGCAACCGTTAGTGGGACGGATGGCCCATTTACTTTAAGTAAACACTAGGTGAATTTCCGGCAGCAACGCGCGGGAATTTTAGAGCTAATGGTGAAAGCATTAAGTAGCAGAATCTTGTATAAATTAGGAGAGTTTCAGAGATTAAGGTATGATGGAAAAAGGTGGCATTAAGTATCCTGATGGCTGATGGACATACGGAATGCAATGCAGCCCCACACCAGAGTATCCTAATATTTAGTTAAAATCACAAGGAAATAGAGAAAGAGACTATTGTCACCTTCACCCCATCAAAGTGGGATCATATGTCATTATTTTTTTAGAAATAACATTAGTCTTTATGAACTGAGAACTTAGGCTAACAAAGAAAATAGAAAGCAAGAACTGAGAGAATGATTAAATGAAACATCTTTTCACATCCAGATCAATTGAGTGTCTAAATCATAAAGAATACGCCCTAGGAGATCAATGAAAGTAGAATAAGAGACTATTGTCATCTCAATAAAGTAGGATCATATGTCATTATTTTTTAAGAAATAACACTAGCCATCATCAACTGAGAACCTGTGCTAACAAAGAAAATAGTTGGGCTAACAAAGAAAATACAAAGCAAGAACTGAGAATAATTAAATGTTCATGTTCTCACACCCAGATCAATTGAGCATCTATCATCTATGTACTTATGATGGAAAGGATACCTTGTGCTTTGGGTCAGACCACATCTCCACGAGTTTTTTCCACTGCTCATCACTGATAGTGTCCACTGGTGAAGTTGTTGCCACCTGGCTTGCTGGTACACCGTTGAAGAATTTTTTTTTTCAACAAGTACCTCATATTCCGCTGTCCTTTTTTGAGTATATCTAAGCATGCATCTTTAACTGGCTTACTTTTTATGTCAATGTCGAATTGCATCTACACATGAGCCTGCACCATGTGTTTAAAAATGAGTGCCAGAGCCAGGGAAGTGTTGCTAATCTCCATCCAGGCACATGCAACAAAATATGTTCTCAGGACACTAACCAAACAAGATCCAGGAAACATCAGAACCTACCAAGAACACGCATTATCATCTGTAATCCAAATGACCAATTTATTCTTTGTTTTATCTCTTGCCAAGGAACATACAGAGAGGCTAAAATTGTGTATGCTACAGTATACAGATATGCTATGCTACTAAACTAAGTATGTTGCTGCTATATTTTGTTCAACCAAACCACACATATGCTTTCATGCACGTGTAGAGTATCAAATTCTACTATTGATCATAAAATGCTAGTAATGGGTTCTGGGGTTGCTGACCTGACACAATGAATTAGAGAGCTATGAACAATTTCAGAAATAAGTGGGACAATCAGTGTTCGTTTCTCACAGTGAATTTGCTGAGTGAACTGACAAGATTTAGTGGATTTCAGTACATAGAATGGCAACTCAAAGCAAATCCATACCTTCTTGGCAGATAACCACAATGAGATCCAAATCAAGCTTGCTGGTGGCGCTCCTCAGCACGTGCAGCAACAGGGCAATATGCAGTTAGCGTGCAACAACAAGATGGGTGTTTGGCTGATGGTGCCTCTCCTCAGGCTCTCGGTGCTCGGCCAGCGGCGCTCCTCATCCGCTCGGCCGGCGGCGCTCCTCTTCCGCTCGGCCGTCGGTGGCACTCGGCCAACGGCGCTCCTCAGAGCTCGGCCGTCGGTGGCGCTCTGCCAGCGGCGCTCCTCAGAGCTCGGCCGTCGGCGCTCCTCAGCTCTGGGCCGGCAGCGCTTCTCACACCGAGCGTTGGGCTGCTGGCGGCGGCGCTCGGCCAAGATGCGAGTCCGTGTAAGTACTTGTCCACAGAAGTAACTAGCGGATAGTTGATATAGAAAATATACTACCACCTTAGCAACATTGATATCGTAGCTCAGTGGTAAGTGACATGGTTTCTGATCTAACTATACTATAATACAAAGCGTGGGCAAGGAGCCAGCAGTAGCTCAGTGGTTAAGTCATAAAGTTATGGAGCTAGCGCCCTGAGTTCGAGTACCTGTGGGCGCAAAATTTTTTACGTGGCTCTCTAATATTTTTAAATGGGCTGCGCACTATTAGAGTTGGGCAAGGAGCCAGCAGTAGCTCAGTGGTTAAGTCATAAAGTTATGGAGCTAGCGCCCTGAGTTCGAGTACCCGTGGGCGCAAAATTTTTTACGTGGCTCTCTAATATTTTTAAATGGGCTGCGCACTATTAGAGTTGGGCGAGTTGGGCTGGACTGAATACATACATGAGAAAAAAAGAAAAAATATATATGGGACCCACATGCTTAGGTGGCAGTTTGCCAAGTGGACTCATTTGCCACCTTGGATTATAATATTTTAAAGAAACTAATAAAATAATTTGTGACTTATCATATTAATCATAGATTTATGACAATTGTAAATTGATAGTTATGACATGACAAATATAGCCACGATATGTCATTCTACTATCCTAATGACATTTTTATGACATGCATTAAGTAAAGTCACTAAGTTTTTCTGGCTTTACAAAAAAAGTCATAAACTGATCAAGTTAGTGACTATTTAGTCATATGTCATGGCGTAATTGTCATAAGATGACAGATTTCTTGTAGTGTTGGAATCTTACCTTTTTCAGTCATAGGGACTGAAGCTGCTAACTGAGATAACTGAGATTCTATCATTTTATTAAAGCTATGTTGATTCTTTATGGCAGAAGTAAAGCTATCCATTCTAGTATTAATATTTTCAAGCAGTTTATCATTGGAAGCTATCTTCTTAGACATATTATCAATAATTTTGTTTTGATTAGATATCATCTCTCTCAAAGGTGGTTGGTTAAATATATTACCTTGGTAGTTACCTGAGTAATTAGGCCTTGATTGCTGGTTCCATCCTTGAGCTTGTTGAGGACGATAGTTGGTGTTGTTGTTGATGTACTTTGTATCCACTTGAATCTCAGGGCAGTTGTTCCCTGAATGACCATTGCCTCCACACCCTTCACATGTCATGCGAGATTCGTAGATTTGCTTGACGTCTTCTTTTTTGGGAGTGTGTTCATCAAACTTCTTCATGAGTAGGTCATGTTTGGCAGACAGCATGTCTACTTCTTTTAGTTGATGTATTCCTCCCCTCTTGCGTGGTTGAGAGCGTTCCTCGTTCCATCCTTGGTTAGAGGCCATCTTCTCTATGAGTGTAGTAGCATTGTTGATTATGAGTGATAAGAATGATCCTCCAGCAGCGGCATCCACATTCTCACGGGTACTCGAAGTGAGCCCGTGATAGAAGGTCTGCATGAGTAGCCAATTCTCCATCCCGTGGCGAGGGCATTCTGATATGTAGTCTTGAAAGCGTTCCCAAGCCTCTGGTATTGATTCGTCGTATTGTTGCTGAAAAGTTGAAATCTTGGCACGGAGGGCATTCGTCTTGCCCACTGGAAAGAACTTTGCTAGGAAGGCAGTTGAACAGATCGCCCATGAGGTGTTTTTATCTTTGTTGGCGTAGAACCATTGTTTTGCTTTTCCCAAGAGTGAGAATGGGAAGAAGCAAAGTAGAATGGCGTCCCTTTCGACTCCTTTGATGGTGAAAGTGCTACAAATCTCCAGAAAGTGTTGGAGATGAGCGCTTGCATCTTCATGTGCCTTTCCACAAATCTGATTAGCTTGCACCATGTTGATCAAAGCTGGCTTGAGCTCAAATCCGTTGTCTCCCACATTGACTGTTGGTCCAGTCCTGATGTAGGCAGTGGTTGGTGCAGAGAACTCGCGGAGTGTCTTGTCGGCCATGGTGTCCAACACTGGTGTTAAGCTTCTTCTTATCTAGCTAACTTCTAGCAGTGGTGCTGAGGGTCTCTTGAGTTTGCGTCTTGTTTTCCTTAGTAAAGCTTCGGGATCCTCAATGTAGTTTTTCGGAAGTTGGAAACCAGTCATACATCAAACCCTGCATAAGATAAAAAGATAAACAAAGCCAGGGTGAGCCTGTTTGAGTAAAAGTGAATAATCAGTGCATTATCACATGTGTGTAAGTAAAATGATATGTTCTAGCTACCATTTTAAATGCTGCTAATGCAATGTCCTATTAGTGTTCATAAAGATTTAATGAAAAACCCTAGGTACCATCCCTAATTGAATTGATGTGCTCCCCGGCAACGGCGCCAGAAATGCTTGTTGGTATTTCTTAACGTCGCTACTACGAATAGAGTTTTAATCTATCCCCGGCAACGACGCCAGAAATACTACACTCCTTAATGGAATCACTCTAAGAATGAGCCACATAAAATAATAAACTAGTGAAGGCACTAAAGAGTGTACGGGACACTACTAACTTCACTTAACGTCAAGTTGTCATCCCCAACATGAAGCTAGCAATGTAATTATATCAGGGCACTGGATCTTAAGATAAATATTTACCCACAAGCGCACAGATAAATATACCCGTTGTAGAAGCATTTCACCCAAGCTAGTCTCAGGTATCGTTATTTATATTTAGCCTAGAGACTAATCAATTCAAGGTATGATGGTATTGTAAGGACTTAACAGCATTTAATATGACACACACTTATAATAAGACTGGTAACACACTAATTACTTCAAACAGGAATCAGGTTACAGAGTAAATGATAATGATAATGGTAATGATAAATGGTAACAGAGATCAGATCAATCAAGGATAATCCTAGAACAGTACTCCATAGCAAGTGATATTTAGAACATGTATTAATAAGAAACATTCCTAATTTATTCTAATTACAAGTCATAGCATACATTGATTAGTGCAATTATATTTGGCAATCATTGGCTAGGTCACATCATATTTATAATCAAGAGGCAACTCCATAGTAAAGGTGTCAAATAGAGTAACCCCTAAACCATGAGTTAACTGAGCCACACTGAATGCTACATTCGGGAGGTGGAATACAAAGGACTCAACAGGGCTGTCACACCCGCGATCTACCACTCAATCCGGAACATAGGACGCATTCGCAGATAAATATTGTATAGGCACCACGCCTACACAGCATCTATCACCCACCCGTTGTACTTTAAGATGAGCGCTATACGAACATGAGAATAAAAATAAAGATGAACTATCTATGCCAAACATATAATCAAAGCAGACTATAAGCAATATAATTAAGAATATAATAGTTGAGGTCTTAATCATATCAATTGTATTGCTAACTAGAACACGAATATGAACAATAAGGTGAATTAGATCATCGAGAAGAACTAAAGTACGAACTAGAACATGACCTAGAACAAGATTATGAACTAGAAGATGAACTAGACGATGAACATGAACTAGACAATGAACTAGAACATAAACAATGAAGAACAATGATGAACTAGAAGAGCAATTATGAAATAGATCCATAATGTTAATACAAGAGAGAAGATCTTGGGTTTACCGAGCCTTCTCGTGACTAGATCAGGAATCCAAGCGAAGCTTGCCTCCTTTAATCCTATTCTATCTACTAATCTAGGTAGATGTAGTTCTAGGGCTTCCGATTGATCTCCTTCTGATGCTCTGATTGATGATGTCTAATGATCAAACCCTGATTGTTGTAATGCCTGATGCTCTGGACAGGGGGGTCAGGGGGCTGTTTATATAGCCCTGGGCGATGAACCGTGGCCCTTAGATCAAACCGCCTTAAGGTAGGGTCGAGATGCATCCTAAAGGTCGGTGGAGATAGCTTGCAGAAGACGGAAGCCAGCGGCGTCAGGGGGAGACCGACCGGTGGGTCCAGGGCACCGGTCGGTCCCACCTGGAAGTGGATCGGGGTGCCCTTTCTCGTGGTGTCTCTATGTGTTCTCTGGAGTCTTCCGAAAGGTTCCTGACTTGGCGAATGCGTTATCTCCCATCGGTTTCCTTCTAGGGGAAGCTATTGGTGCTGATTTCCTGGTTTAGTCCCTGCAGAATCATAGTTCACCAAAACTCGTGGAATATTGTCAGTTGAAACCCTAAACCTTTGTTGGTGATCAAACTCTTGCCCTTTTTATATTTATTTATCCCTTAATTATGGTAGATAACCAGTGTCAACAACGGGGTACACGAGCGGTGCATCCCCTCTACAGCGTCGGTTTGGTGGTTGAGCCACAGAAAAACCACCGGTGGACGGTTTCCAGGTTTGGGCCACAAAACCTGGGTGCTGCGGGTTTTCCGAGTTTGGGCCACAAAACTCGGGCTGAGGACGGTTTCCAGGTTTGGGCCTCAAAACCTGGGTGCTGGCGGGTTTCTGAGTTTGGGCCACAAAACTCAGGCGATGGACGACAGGTTTCCCGGTTTTGGCCTCAAAACCGGGGGAGGACTTGAAGTCTAGTTTCCCGGTTTTAGCCTCAAAACCGGGGGGGAGGTCCGTGAAAAGGACGAGCGGCACGGTGGCGACACGTGGTGGCAATCGGTGAGGTCGCGTCGAGGCGAAGCTACCAGTTGTGCGGGCGTGGCCGTCGGATCACCATCTACTTCGAGCTGGTCCAGAATAGCCTTAGGGTTTAACTGGTTTGCTCTGTATCATTAGGGGTAGAGTGAGAATAAAATTAGGATAAGTAGAGGGAGACACCCACCTCCCAACCTATCTCAGCCATTGCTATTTTCATTCTAGGGTTTCCTCTCTCTCATTCTCTGTTGTAGCTAACTGAGATCCGCAGAGACGACAATCATACCTCTGTGTTCGTGAGATTTTAAGTGAGACCGTAATCTCACTATTGTCTCGTGTGGTAGCCACACGGTTGCAATTCGTGGTTTGAATTCGTGTTTTGAATTTGTTCTTCGCGTTCTTCGTTTCTCCACGATTTTCCCGTCACTCGATCTCCCTCCTCGTTGCGTCTTTTTCGAATCCACTTGAATCAACTTGTTCTTTGAAGTGAGGAGAACATTTCCACCGAAGGAATTCATCTCTACCCTCACGAACAAGTTGATCGGGTCGATTCAAGTTTCGTGGCGCTTTTTCGGTTCATACACCTTCCCTTTCGATTTCCCGTTGATTGAGTCGATTTGAGCGGAGGATTTCTTGGGGATAGTCTCCTAACTATCTTGTGATCATCTTCTCCAAGTTTGGGATCAAGGGATTTTGATTTGGATCGATTTTGGGAAGATTTGGGAGAAGGGCGACCTAAATCGCCCTCTCTACAGGGTCGCGGATAGTCCGCCCCTGGTACCGCGGACAGTCCGCGTATCGGGACTCAGCCTGTTCAGTGGCTGCGTGTCTCGGTGAACAGTGCTGAAAGTTGACCGGCAGACAGTCCGCCGTGGTGATCCGCGGACAGTCCAGGATCACCTAGGGAGGTTTCAGCAGCAGTGCAGTTTTGCACTTTTGGCCGGCGGACAGCCCACCACCCACTCGCGGACAGTCCGCAGTAGGCGCGGACAGTCCGGGACCGTATCCTCGGACAGTCCGGGATACGACTGTGTGCTGATTTTTAGTGCGTTTGCTCTCCCGGCTTTTCCGCTTGGTTTTCGGACTTCTCGTTTGGCCCTAGAGTTAACCAAGAAACCTCTTTAGGTATCTTTGCTACTAGTTAGCATAGGTATTTGGGGATTTCTCGACGTAGCCTTCCATCTATGTTTGGGAGCCGGTTTTTGGAGTTGAACTTGAGCCGGAGCTTTCGGTGTTTGGCTTGCTCTCGTTTGGTGGTGCCTCGCTGTTGACGTTTGTTAGTCAAATAGAATATGAAAAATTCCGCAAGCGCACAGAACACCATTGTAGCATTTTACCGGGAGTATTCTAGGATCGTTATTTTTATTTTACCACAGGGAAGCAAGGGTCAAGAATCTGATAATTCACTATCATGCATTTACTAACTCAGAGTACTAAATAGACTAAAGCAGGAGTGAATGATATATGATATGAATGAAAGCACATAAAAGATATTAAATGATAACTGTATTGATAACTATAGTGGGAGGACAACAGGAGAGATCAAAGTTCCTATATACTTCTCTATTCATTGGGTTCTAAGGCAACAAAGATGAAAAGATATAGCAGTTATACACATTGGCACTTTGGAGCAACAGTACCTTTCTGACTCTCAAAAAAGACTGGGAAGAAAGTAGTCAGGGGAAGGCTGCCAAAAGCTCTACGAAACATCAATCTGAACGTGGTGGACTACGAAGGCCTAACAGAGCTATCACCCCTGGGGCTACCACAACTATTCCGTGGGATTGAGCGCAACCTCAGGTAACCTATAGACTAAACACCATGTCTAATCTATCGATTACTACTCTAATTACCTAGGATAACTAGAGCACTCAATACGAACAAAGATCCCATGCCAAGATATAACAACTATACTAATCATATATTAAAGCATAAGGTAATTAGAGAAGATAAATATATTAAAGCACAAGTCTTATAAGAAAAGATACAAAAGCATACCAAATCTCTGAAGACTCCTCTGGAATTAGAGCGTAGCTCCTCTCTAATCTCTCCTTCTCCTCTTTCTAATTGGATCTCTAATTACAACTTGTTGACACCAGATTTTCGCACGGATGAGGATATGATAGGTGGGCCCAGCCAGCAGAGAAGAAGGGATTCGGCAAGCAATCAGACGGCTATTTGGTCCTCAGGATTTCGATGAATGTCTGTGCGGTCGGCTATCTTGCAGAGAGGTGGTTCCATTCGGGAGATGGATGTTGCAGATGAAGCCAGCTTGCACGAGAAGACACGTGACAATGGAGGATGCTAAAGGGATTTGGAGTAGTATTTGTATCTTTCCATATTCTATTATCGTAATCGTTTAGGACTCGTATTTCGTCCAGGGTATAAATATAAACCCTCGACCATTGTAAAATTGTTCACAACCATATCAATACAAACCGACCCCGTGCCATCTTCGAGTCCCTAAGTCGTGTCGTTGAGTTCTTCGAGAGGAAACATCGATCCGTCGACCTCCGTAAGTACCGGCAACCTTGTTATCATGTCTAGTATCATGCGGTGGATTTAGATATGATGCAAGTAGTCTCGTATGTTAAGCTTAGTATCGTGCGGCGGATTTAAGCTTATGACGGGAAGTTTTTGCTTATGCCTTGTATCGTGCGGCGGATTAAGACATGAGTAAAAATAGTTATCGGCTCTATTAGATTTGGCAGATCTAGTAGATTCATCAAGTTATCATGTGTTATGAGTTTTATTTATTTAATTCCTCTAACACTCTTTTGCCCAATCTAGATTGATCTCTATTCGGCCTTGTTTCACAAGTTCGCTTGTGCTTTGCTAATCATAAGATCATGATGGCCGGATCAGCTTTCAATCTAGGTTATTACATGTTGTGGGTTCATACATGTCAATCATATTCATGCTTTGATAGAACTGGGTGTCGTGCGGCAGATGCAGGTTTTAGATTAGTTTGATTATGTTTGCCTGTATGTTCCTTCCTCATGGACCCCAACTCGGCTAGTTTGCCGATTTTGGTTAAGCTTACACGAGTAATTAGCTTTTATAGATCTGTACAAATATATGCATGCTTTTAGCTTGTTATAATTAGATTGTATCATGCGGTGGATTGATCTAATTATAAGAAGTGGTATAGACTTATATCAAGTGGTATCATGCGGTGGATTAGCTTCGCTTAAGTTTATGCTTGACGGGTTTATGAAGACTAAACGTGCGGCAGATTAGTTGGATTAGCCTATGCATGTGTTATTTGAATAGATTTGTTCTTGCAAGTTGCCTGCTTATAATATCTTTGTTCGTTCAAGCATGTCTTTCTTTTGCATTCGGCAGTTAATATGCTTCACATACTCTTTTCTCATACTTGCCGAATAGCTTTGTAAACATGCTCTGACAGACAGCTTCTATAGCTATGTGCCGTCGTGACTGGCTTTCAAAGCCATACATATGGAACTGTCTGGTTTTACCCAGCATGTTCCAGAGGTATTCTCACGCTTTACCCCTTGATGGTTTTCAGGTCAAACCGACTGGCACGTCTCCGGATTCAGCACGCTCCGGGCACCCGATTGAAGCTAGCCTCGTTTAGCTTGTTGTGTGTCTTGGCGCAAGGTGTCACTTTTTGCGTCAACACACTTTTTGGCACGTCCAGTGGGACCTCTTCGTTTCAAGATGCCTGAGATCAATGATGATCAAGTTCTGGATGTGATCATGGATGACTTGTCGCTAGAGTCGAAAAGCTTGGTACAACAGGCCTGCGATGAATTCCAGCGCAAGTGCCTGGCAACTTTCTCCAAGAACAAGAGCGGCAGGGTCTTCCAGAAACAGGAGTTCCCAAAGATTCTTCCTCACCATGAACCTGATATCCCCAATGAAGAAGAAGCTATTCAGAAGATGACTGAAATCATACATAAGGTTGTATCAGAAGCTGTAACCAATCATCAGTCAGCTTTCCTGAACACTTTTTGCGCTATCATGGTCAATGCTTTCAGTTCAGCCATGGATAAATACTTTGAAGAGACTGTTGGTCTGATGCAGGGACCGTTGTTGTTCCCAGTGCCTCAACGTCAGAGGATCGCAGGAGAGGGCGGAGCTGGCCCAAGCATAGGTGGGATGGTTCCTCATGAGACGCAACAACCTCCTCAGACCTATGGCCAGCTCGCATTCGGCACGACAGGGAATGTCCCGCAATCTGCTTCTAAAGTGTCTCCTGCAGCGAACAGGATACAGAAGAATATGTTTGGAGACGGATATCATGAGTTCATCGATTATAGCTCAATCAATGCTCTTCCAAATCCAGGCTATAAGACTTCGGCAGGGCTACATCCTGGGGGGCAGGCACAAGCAGCTCCTGATCCGAATGTTGACCTCATCATGCATAAGATGGCTGATATGATGCAAAATCAATTCGGCCTGAAGACTAAGAATCAAACTTACACATACAAGTCCCCTTATCCAGAGTGGTACAATCGGGTAGCTCTTCCTCCAAGGGTGAAGCCTCCTACTGATTTCACCAAGTTTTCAGGCCAGGATGACACCAGTACTATAGAGCACATCGGCCGCTACTTGATGCAATTCGGAGAAGCATCTACAGATGAGGCTTGGAGGATTCGGTACTTCCCGTTGTCGTTAACATGACCAGCCTTCTCGTGGTTCTCTTCTCTGCCAGCAAATTCTATCAATACATGGGCGGAGCTGGAGAAGAAATTCCACTCATATTTCTTTACGGGTACCAGCGAGAAAAAGTTGGTCGATCTCATGAGCCTAAGGATGAAACCTGGCGAGACGCCACAAGAATATCTGCGCCGATTCAGGGAAACCAAGAATCTTTGTTATTCTCTGAATTTGCCGGATGATCAACTGCCGGAGATAGCCATAGCTGGCATGTTGCCGAGTATCAAAGAGCGGCTATTCGGCATGGAGTTTGATGACCTCGGGCAGTTATCACAAAGGCTGGCGACGATGAGCAACCAAGTCCAGGGATTCAAGAGGAATAATCAGTTCCAGAAGGGTGATGTGGCTGCCAAGATGTATCAGGCTTTCCTAGAAGAGGCAACTGAATACGATGATGAAGATGAAGTAGCTGCAGCCGAGATAGTCTGGGATAAGGAGCCGACTCAAGTCAACCAACGGTGGCTGAGGCAGCAGAAAGGTACTTATGACTTTGATGTTTCCAAGTCAAATAAATTATTTGAATACTTGTTGAAGGAAGGACACATCAAATTGCCGGAAGGTCATCCTATGCTGCATCCTGAAGGGGTCAAGGACAAGAAATATTGTGGTTTTCACAATACTAGATCCCACTCCATAAACGATTGCCGAGTGTTCAGAGTGCAGATCCAGAAAGCTATCCAGGAAGGGCATCTGAGGTTTGATGGAAAAATGAAAATTGATGGTAGCCCTTTTGGACAGAACACTGTGTCCTTCTCTGTTAATATGATCAATGCGGCTGACTCTAGAGATAAGGGCAAAATAAAAGTGTTGACCTCTGATAGAGCGAGGGAAGCTAGTGCCGTTGACCCTAATCGGCAGATTACAAGGAGAGAGCTTCAGCAGAGGGTTCGGTTCCAAAGTAGCCGAACTGAAACGGGTGAAACTTCCAGACCCAGGGTCACGACACGCATCTTGTTGAATAAATGGCGTCGGGAACAGGAACGGTACCAGAGGCAGAGACTTTATGAAGAACGGAAGTTCCAAGAGAAACAAAGAAGGTACGAAGAAGAGATGTACCAGGAAGAACGGGAAGATACGAGGGAACAGGAACAATCTCATTGTGAATGCTCGTTTTTCAAGTATTGTTGGAACGAAGGCTTGAAGCTACCTGTTAAGAACAACTGCCCTGAGTGCAGTAATCAGTACTCCGAGTATAGGCAGTCTCGAGTCAACCGCCGATCTGTCCATGAGAGGCTTGGGGCACGAATCCCTGAGGACGATCGGCGCGTAAAAATAAATGATTCCGAAGATCGGCAGGAAAGAGGATTGGCCGATCAAAGTTGGGCTCGCGCTGAGGAAGAAGAGTACCGCGAGTATGTCTGGCAGAGAGGGCAGTGGTGTCCACCAGGATTGAGGAAAAGCCAGAAAAGTAGGGTGCAGCGCCTAAGAAATAGAGAGCTAGAACAAGCAAATGCCAGAGTAAAGCGAGTTTGGCGCCCCAAGGAGAAGCCAGATGGGTGATCGTTCGGCTGACGCATGCATGGCTTTCTTTCTTCCATCAGAATTTATCGCTCCCGAAGAACAGGATGTCCAAGACGAGGTGTATTCAGATTTTGATGAAGATGAATTTCAAGAATTATTGGTTCATCTCGTCTTGGCTCAACGGGCAGTATTTGATAAACCAGTCAAGCGTCGACACTTGAAGCCATTATATATGAGAGGGTATGTCAATGGCAAGCCATTAACCAAGATGTTCATTGATGGAGGAGCTGCTATAAATATCATGCCATATACAACCTTCAGAAAACTTGGGATGGCGAGTGAAGACTTGCTGAAGACCGACATGGTGTTGAGAGACTTTGCTGGCAATTCTTCTGATACTCGGGGGGCAGTCCATGTTGAGTTGATGATCGGGACTAAGACCTTGATCACTACCTTTTTCGTCATTGATGGTAAGGGGGCATACAGTTTGCTATTAGGAAGAGATTGGATACATGCAAACTGCTGTGTGTCGTCAACTATGCATCAGTTCCTCATCCAGTGGATCGGAGATGACATCGAAATTGTCCATGTCGATGATTCAGTGAGTATTGCTAATATAGAGCCTATCTACTGGGAGTATGATGGCGTTGAGTGCTTTTCTGGAAGAGCTTGGGAAGCAGGTCCTGTAAACGTTTTCAACGAGGACCAACAGCCGATTCGGGCAATCGGCTCTCAGAGCAATTTTTGAATAAATAGACCAACTGATGGCAATGGAGACAGATTGAGGCCAAGTTTCGTGTCGGCTAACAAGGAATAAAGTGTTGATGATGAAGCCGAAATAGGACCAATATATGCAAATCTGGGTCTCGAGCATGTTTTGAAGATAATGAACTTTTGAGAGGGTTCTGCTTGTTTCTCCATTGCCGAAGCTAAGGGAAGAACAAGAGTTCACATAAGGAGACGTATAACAGAGGGTCTTGGAAAGTATGAAGGCACTTCCACAACTTGGTGATTATTTCAAGTTGTACGTGGCGGCCGATAGCCTTGCAATAGGATCGGCCCTTAGTTTTTAAATTTTAAAAGATAAATAGCGACTAGATTTAGCCGAAAATGTTAAACCCAGAGAAGGGTGTTCGGCTGTGAAGAGATTTTGATTATATACATGTCGCTTGTGGACTAAGCTTCGGCACTACTTGTAGAAAGCCGAACGCGTGGAAATTGTATCTGGAACGGATTCAAGGATATTTTATATATAGTCGATGTAAAGCATCGCCTTTAGCAGAAAAATGTTCCAGAGAGATTTAAGTTATAGCCGATATTACTTATATCGCCTTTAGCACAAGAGTGTTTATGACCCGGTAGGTTTATTGGGGGGAGAGAAAAGTGAAGTGCAGTAAATAAGATGTCGAGTGACATGACACATCGAAAACGAGATCTAGTCGGCTAAGATGGCGTCATGCGTTCGGGAAACGTTTTCTCTGAAGAAATGCTGCAAACAGAAAAAAATCACTGAGATAGTTGAAGAGGCAGGTAGACACTGTTCAGAGGGGAACAAGTTTCATATGTTACAAGCTTCATAGATTTATCCTAATACAAGCTACCCTTGAAATAATTTGTTCACGATGGATTGCGGGTCAGTAATCTCGGCAATAGCAGCGGCATGGTTATCATAGATCTCGAGATCTTCAGGTTCATCCAGATTCCCGCCTGCGAAACCAACTGGTAGGAAGGAGTAATCTTCTTTGGTCCAAGAACTCATTGCTGATAGCCCAAGGGAAACCCCGGCGTACACACCTTGGATGATGGCCTGATCTATGCGAACATCCATGGCGTCAAGACGGGCTTCGGTTGAGTCCCCGTGAGCATTCACTTTGAGGGCAATTTTGTTCGCTGCTATTTTCAGACGGTCATTCTCTGTAGAAAGGGCTAACAAAAGAAGGGATGCGTCAAGTAAGGCAAACTCAGCCAGAAGGAGAGGACTGAGGCTCTGCTAACCTGTGATGATGCTGCAAAGTTGCTTCCGTTGGTCTGCCCACTCAGCTTCCTCGATACTATGCTTCTTGGATACATTTTCCAGTTCCTTCTAGGCCTTATCCTTTTCCTCGCGGTATCGAAGAGCATCCAGATGGGTCTGCTAAAATGAATCGTCGAATTTAAATCTGATGGCTTAGGGAATTGATTGAGAAGTTATTGGAGTTACCGTTTCTGGAAGAGGAACTCGAGCTTGGCTGGATGAAGACCCCACCCTGAGAAGGACGACGGATCAGGGATGGATTAGCAAGAAGAACTATCGCAAGGGGGCAGGGGACTAGTCTTTTACCTATGGCACCAGTGAGTTAATGCTCGATTTTCTTTTGCTTCATCTCCGTCAGGGAGCCTGCCACGGTCACCGTTGCCTGTCATTGATAAAAACACAAGCAAGAAACTTTCTCTTTGGCTTGAGCTGGAAGCCGAGAAATGGAAATTTTTGCGAATCAAACTATTTGGCTAGGGATAAGAGTGACAGCTTATATAAGGCCATATTTATAGAACCATGACTTGCATACTGGAGGGCCAAGCATCGAAGTAGGGTTTTCATGGATTATGGGCCGTTATTGGGCCAGGCCGGATTTTTGACGATTGGAAGAGGTCACGACTCCAAAATCAGAAAGCCGATAGGATTCGGCTAAGAGTTGTTCGGTTATAACTAATAATTTGGGAGCTCACGTTACTGATTGGAGTTGAAGGTAGAAAACTGAAAACCGGAAAATCCCTTAAAGAAATTCTACCTTAGTGTCATCATGGATCGGAAAGCTGAGGGAAAAATCGGATACTTTGGGTCCAAAATGACTGATTACAGCAATTGCCTGCGAGACAAAGGTATCTAATGCGATTGTCAGCGATAGCCGATGTGGTAAACATCGCCGGTAGAATAAAACGAGAGTTAGTAATTGATGCACGAAAACAGAGCATACATTGATTTCGAGGGGTCAATCACAGATTGATTTCAGAAGGACGAACAGAGGAACTTCTTATTTACAAATTAAATTACAGTGGAGAATCAGTTCGTCTATTCTATCCTTTTTCTAATTGGGAGATCAAAGTCGAAGGAATCAGCCAGATCTGTTCCAGCTTCTTTCATATCATCGACAGAATGAGCTACCCTGTATTCTAGCCCTCGCTCGCAGATGTCGAAATTACGGTAATTAGCTCCAGAGTGAATCTGTACCGCGTTGAAGGCAAGTGATGCGCCATATCCCATACCAGCTCTAGAAATGTCAGGGAGGGCTCGGTTGACTTCGTTTACCCGCCTCAGAGCTGTCGTACCCGGTACGTTGGCCGTGACGGCGAGGTTGGCAATAGCTACTTCGAGAGATTGAAGCTTGGTCTCCGAAGCTAAAAAGGAGGAAGAATCGGTAAGAGCAGAGAGGAAAAATGAAAAGGAAGGTGATGAAAGGATGCTTACCGATAGCCCATTCCCGAGCGACATCGCGCTCTCGAGAGATTCGGTTGATCTCCCGATCCTTACTCTCCGAATCGAATTGAAGATCTGCAATCTTCTGAATCAGGACCTCGGGGAGGTCGTCTTCGGCCCTTTTAATGAGAATGGTGAGGTAAGAACAACTGCTTCATTTTGAAGCAAAAGAAAGAAAAGAACAACCTCCTTTTGGAGGTGCTAGAAGCACCAAGCTTGGAACTATGGTGACTCGCTGCGGAAGACATCCTCCAGAGTAAGATATAACAAGAGAAAAGAGGGTTTTTGAGTCTAAGCAGAGGAGTTCAGAGTGCACAAGTCAAAACAGGGCGAAAGAGGGTTTTAAAGAATCCCAGAAGGCGCATCGGGAGATGAGTCGGCAGGTATATATAGCAATTATGGCGTGTGAAGGCGAACGCTTCCGGAGGTTCCACGTTAAAAGAAAATTTTGGAATAAATATTTATCCCAAAATTAGGGGGCATGTGTTGACACCAGATTTTCGCACGCATGAGGATATGACAGGTGGGCCCAGCCAGCAGAGAAGAAGGGATTCGGCAAGCAATCAGACGGCTATTTGGTCGTCAGGATTTCGATGAATGTCTGTGCGGTCGGCTATCTTGCAGAGAGGTGGTTCCATTCGGGAGATGGATGTTGCAGATGAAGCCGGCTTGCACGAGAAGACACGTGACAATGGAGGATGCTAAAGGGATTTGGAGTAGTATTTGTATCTTTCCATATTCTATTATCGTAATCGTTTAGGACTCGTATTTCGTCCAAGGTATAAATATAAACCCTCGACCATTGTAAAATTGTTCACAACCATATCAATACAAACCGGCCCCGTGCCATCTTCGAGTCCCTAAGTCGTGTCGTTGAGTTCTTCGAGAGGAAACATCGATCCGTCGACCTCCGTAAGTACCGGCAACCTTGTTATCATGTCTAGTATCATGCGGTGGATTTAGATATGATGCAAGTAGTCTCGTATGTTAAGCTTAGTAGCGTGCGGCGGATTTAAGCTTATGACGGGAAGTTTTTGCTTATGCCTTGTATCGTGCGGCGGATTAAGACATGAGTAAAAATAGTTATCGGCTCTATTAGATTTTGCAGATCTAGTAGATTCATCAAGTTATCATGTGTTATGTGTTTTATTTATTTAATTCCTGTAACACTCTTTTGCCCAATCTAGATTGATCTCTATTCGGCCTTGTTTCACAAGTTCGCTTGTGCTTTGCTAATCATAAGATCATGATGGCCGGATCAGCTTTCAATCTAGGTTGTTACATGTTGTGGGTTCATACATGTCAATCATATTCATGCTTTGATAGAACTGGGTGTCGTGCGGCAGATGCAGGTTTTAGATTAGTTTGATTATGTTTGCCTGTATGTTCCTTCCTCATGGACCCCAACTCGGCTAGTTTGCCGATTTTGGTTAAGCTTACATGAGTAATTACCTTTTATAGATCTGTATAAATATATGCATGCTTTTAGCTTGTTATAATTAGATTGTATCATGCGGTGGTTTGATCTAATTATAAGAAGTGGTATAGACTTATATCAAGTGGTATCATGCGGTGGATTAGCTTCGCTTAAGTTTATGCTTGACGGGTTTATGAAGACTAAACGTGCGGCAGATTAGTTGGATTAGCCTATGCATGTGTTATTTGAATAGATTTGTTCTTGCAAGTTGCCTGCTTATAATATCTTTGTTCGTTCAAGCATGTCTTTCTTTTGCATTCGGCAGTTAATATGCTTCACATACTCTTTTCTCATACTTGCCGAATAGCTTTGTAAACATGCTCTGACAGACAGCTTCTATAGCTGTGTGCCGTCGTGACTGGCTTTCAAAGCCGTACATATGGAACTGTCTGGTTTTACCCAGCATGTTCCAGAGGTATTCTCACGCTTTACCCCTTGTTGGTTTTTAGGTCAAACCGACTGGCACGTCTCCGGATTCAGCACGCTCCGGGCACCCGATTGAAGCTAGCCTCATTCAGCTTGCTGTGTGTCTTGGCGCAAGGTGTCACTTTTTGCATCAACACAACTAGATGAACTAGACAACTAGAACTAGAACTAGACGAACTAGATCTAAATCTAGATGAACTAGAAGAGATTCATCTAGAGGGACCTCTACTTCTACATTGAAACCCTAGTTTCTGATGTGGAGATGAATAATGAAGAGGGAGATGGCTCTTGGGGGCTCCCCTGGGGTCTCTTATATAGTCCTGGATGGAGTAGGGGGCAAGGAATTGCCACGTCATCGATCCGTGTCACATTTATCGCCCACCGTTGGATCAAACCGACTTCAGGGACGGTGGAGATGCATCCTAGGAGGCGGTGGAAGAAGGTTCCAGAAGGCGGAGGCAAAACGACCTTTGTGGCCGATCGGTCGGTCATGGGGTGGGACCAGTCGGTCTGGCCCAGTGGGCCCACGTGGCGGGCCGCCTCGTGGTGTCTTCTGGTGTCTTCTAGATCCTTCTTTTTGCAAAATTCGTTGCGAAATTAATATCTTTTCATCCGGGACTCTGAATATAGCAAATGATATGTCCGTTTCAATCGTCTCGACGAGCCCTTCGCAATGGTGCACTCTGCGGATACATGGGTGTATGCCGAGTCTCTGAGTGATGAGTGATTGTCAACTGGGATGATGCGCATGTTCTTTGGCTTGTGTTGTGCAGGTGTCGAGCACGGATACAGTGATCAGAGGCAAGGTGAAGGCCAAGTAGAGACGTGTCGTGCCGATGGACCGAGAGTGGCGAAGGGCGGACGTGAGGCTTGGACTGAGGGACCAGTGGCTCGAGGATCAGCTGTGGTGGCTGACAGCCTGAGACAGCGACGAGCGAAGACTTGCGGTCATGTGTTGCCTAAGTCATGGACTTGGGAACACATGTCGGTGGACGGGGTGCACGAGCGGCGCATCCCCTCTACAGCTTCGGTTTGGTGGTAGAGCTAGAGAAAAACCATCGGGTGGACGATTTCCAGGTTTGGGCCTCAAAACCTGGGTGCGGACGGTTTCCAGGTTTGGGCCTCAAAATCTGGGTGCTGCGGGTTTGCTGAGTTTCGGCCACAAAACTCAGGTGAGGGTCGGCTGGTTTCCCGGTTTGGGCCTCAAAACCGGGGGTTGGCTGGAAAGGCTGGTTTCCCGGTTTGGGCCACAAAACCGGGGGTGCAGAGCGAGGGCGGCACGTGGCGGCAATCGGGAGGTTGCGTCGAAGCAACGCTACGAGTTGTGCGAGCGTGGCCGTCGGATGACCACCTACCATGAGTTGGTCCAGAATAGCCCTAGGGTTTAGCTGGTTCGCTTTGTAATTAGTTGAGGGGTAGAGTAGGAATTAGAATTAGGATAAGTAGAGGGAGACACCCTCCTCCCTTTCCATCTCAGTCATTTGCTCTTTGCTTCTAGGGTTTCCTGCTCTCCCAATCCCCTGTTGTAGCTAGCTGAGATCCGCAGAGAACCATACCTCTGCGTACTGGAGATTTTGAGGAAGTGAGGCCGTAACCTCACTGTTGTAGCGTGTGGTAGCCACACGGTTGCAGATCGATGTGTTGATTCGTGTTTTAGTTTGTGTTCTTCGCGTTCTTCATTTCTCCATGTTTTTCCCGTCGTTCGATCTCTCTCCATACTGCGTCTTTGTGAAATCCGTTTGAATCATCTTGTTCGTTTTTGAAAGGAGATCATTTCCACCGAAGGAATTCATCTAACTCCTCACGAACAAGTAGATCGGGTTGATTTCATTTTCGTGGCGCTTTTTCGGTTCATACTCCTCCCCTTTCGATTTCCCGGCGTTTGAGTTGATTTGAGCGGATGAATTCTTGGGGATAGTCTCCTAACTACTCCTTGATCATCCTCTCCAAGTTTGGGAACGTGGGATTGTGAGTTGATTCGATTTGGAGAAGTTTTGGGAGAAGGGCGACCAAATTCGCCTTCTATGCAAGGTCGCGGACAGTCCGCGCCTGGTACCGTGGACAGTCCGGGCGTCGGGGGTGAGCCAGATCAGTGGCTGCGTTCCTCCGCTGCCTTGGCGATTTTTGACCGGCGGACAGTCCGCAGTTGAAATTCATGGACAGTCCGGGAGTCGACCAGGGACGTTCAACAACCTTGTTGTTTTGTCCATTTGGCCGGCAGACAGTCCGAGCTCCTGTGGCGGGCAGTCCGCAGTTAGCCCGGACAGTCCGGGGCTGCACCAGCGGACAGTCCGCGAATAGGCTGAAGCTTCCGGTTTAGTGTGTTTGCTCTCCCGACTTGTTCGCTTGGTTTCCGGACTTTCCGTTTGGCCCTAGAGTTGATCAAGGAACCTCTCTAGGTATCTTTGCTACTTGTTAGCATAGGTATTTAGGAGTTTCTCGACGTAGTCGTCTATCTACGTTCGGGACTTGGTTTTTGGGGGTCAAACTTGTCTCGGTACTTTTGGCGTTTGGTTTGCTATCGCTTTGTGGTGCCTCGCTGTGATCCTAGGGATCATCCACCCTCTTCCAAGGGTCGTAGGCATCACGGTTTCGGTCGTAGCTTTCGGGAGTTGATTTTGGGACATTTGGCCAAAGTTTCGAAAGAAATTATTGAGCTCCCATTCACCCCCCCTCTAGTCGCCTTGCTAGTGCATTCTCGGTCCTTCAATTGGTATCGGAGCAGGTTAAGGATCTTCCACCTTAGCCGGTTCCAGATCCACAGAAGGCGACATGGATCGCGGCGTGGGCAAACCGTCGTTCTTTGATGGGACGAACTATGCGTATTGGAAGATACGCATGTCGGCCTTTCTGCAGAGTATGGGTGCTTCCATTTGAGATATTTGCGACTCTGCTGATTACGTGGTCTTGGCTGCTCGTGTGACTCAGCGTCAGATCGATGATCACGATGCCAATAGCCGAGCCCGTAATGCTCTTTTCTCATGCTTGAGCATGACGGAGTTTGATCGCGTTTCTCACCTCGCTACGACTCGGGAGATTTGGGCATCCCTCATGCGTTTCCATGAGGGAACCTATCAAGTCAAAACCTGTCTCTACGAGTCGCACAAGCGAGAGTATGAGAACTTTTGACATATGCCTGGCGAGAGCATAGAGAGTTTATTCGCTCGCTTTCAGGTGATTGTCAATAGGATGAGGGCTAACAAGGAGCTGTTGCCTTTCGACGATCATGAGAGAGCTTTGAAGCTTTTGCATACTCTTGATCGGTCCGTGTGGGATTCCAAGGTTCAGACGATCATCGAATCGCCTATCTATGAGACCCTCACGTGCGACGAGCTCTTTAGCAAGCTCAAGTCCAGTGAGATCGATGCCATGGCGAGGGCTTCTTATGAAAATCCTTCTGGCCCGTCGATGACTTTGCTTTCTGGCTCTTCTGCTAACCCCTCTGGAGGCTTTGCACTTTCCTCTCTTCTCTCTGTCACAGAGGAGCAGTTGGAGTTCTTTGGGGATGACGAGTTGGCTTTGCTCGCCAACCGGTTCTCGCGGTTCCACAACAACCGCATGAACCGTCGCCGCGGAGGAGGACGCTCCGGATGCTTCGAGTGCAGCGACCCCAACCACTTCATCGCCAATTGCCCGAAGAAGAACAAGCAGACCTTCGGCAAGGCGGACCATGGGCACAAGTACGACTCCGGCAAGCGCAAGGAGAAGTACGTCCCCGCGAAGCACAAGCGGAAGGGCGGCTTCGACAAGGACTACATCAAGACCAAGTACTTGGAGAAGGCCCAGGCGGAGCAGCGTGCTTTCTTCGCCACGCTCAGCGACGTCGACGACTCGGATGACGACTCCGCTGCCTCCAGTGACGACGAGTCCGAGAAGAAGAAGAGGATCGAGGACAAGCTGAACGGCCTCTGCTTCTTCGCCGACGATGACGGCTTCTGCACCATGGCCCTCGGCAAGGAGGTTGATGGCGAGCTGGAGACTCCTCAGAACGACGACGACGATGACACCTCCCAGGTATCTCAGACCCCGACGAGCTTTCTGCTGAGGTCGAGAAACTTACTGCCGCGCTCCTTAGTCAGGATAAGTTGCTTAGGCGTGCTGCTAGAGAGCGCAAGTAGTTTAGACAGAAGTGGGAGGATACGGTGAAGGAACTTGAATCTGTCAAGTCCACCGTGGTTGTCACAGATGAGGAGGAGTGTGAGATGTGCACCACGCACATGACTGACCTTTCTCACTTTGAGAGGTAAGTGTGTTGCGTTGGTAAGAGAGGTGGATGAGCTGAAGGCTAGATCCTCGCTGTTGGGTGCGTGCAAGTCCTGTGCGGGCTTGCAATCTGAGTTGGCAGAGAAGAATGTCAAGATTGTGTCTCTTGAAGAGGCCAACTCAGGTAGCACATGTGTGACTAGGTGTGTTCTTTGTGAGGGTTTGGAGATGGATATTGCCAATGTGAAGCATGACAAGATGCAAACCGAGGAGGAAAACACATACCTTCGGACCATCTTATCATGGGTGTCTAGTGGAGAGCCACAGCTCGGGATGATGATCTCCCAATTCAAGCGAGCTGCTGGAGGTCCCGGTGTTGGTTTTGCTCCGGGTGTTGATGTTTCATCTTTTGGGAAGATTGGAGAGTCGAGTGGTCTTGACCCATGTGAGAAGCCCAACTCCACCACTACTCCCAAGCTTACCAAGATTCCACCCAAAGAGCCTCTCAAGCCTAACACCAAGGATGGGGTCTTTGTTGAACCTCCGAGAGCTCCACCAAAGAAACAATCTTGGGCTCCCAAACCAAACCACCTCAAGAACAAGCTGGACACCATGCCACCCATTCAGGAGGAGCTTATGCCATAGAAGGGCAAAGTGATCCACACCCACTACCGTGAGTACCAACAACCCCCTATGAGAGCGGTGAGGTACCATTGTGAGCATTGTGGGAGAGATAGACACTTGAGTGAGTTTTGCTTTCGGCGCAAGAGAGAGGCGCGTCGTGCAAGGGAGATGAACAACCCGGACATGTACCATCCTTTCCATGATGTACATGTGTTGAATGTTCAGAGGAGAGCTCCAAGGAGAGCTGCTAGGCCTAGAGGTCCAAAACCTCAAGTTCCTAGGCCTAGGCCTCATAGAGAGCGTGCCCGGCGGGAGCCTGCAGTTGTAGGCTATGGACCCCGTGGCGGTGGCTTTGCAGTTGAGCGCTTTCCCCCACCGCATTTTGAGTATCGCGATGGACGCTCCTCCCTTAGCGGACCACGTCTTTCTAAACGTGGTGATCGCTTCCTCCGTAGGTGTGCTAGGAATGGTTTTTCTGCTAATCGTTCTTTTGAGCAGCCGGCCCAACACTGGTATTCCCCTTACTTCACTAACCCCAGTGTTGGACCGTATGCTCACCCTATGTCTTTTTATTGATGTAGGTAAAACGATTGGAGAACGTTTGGTTGGTGGATTCCGGGTGTTCGAGGCACATGACCGGAAACGCCAAGTGGTTAGTCTTAGTCCAGTCACCGGAAAGGAGTTTATCACCTTCAGCGACAATAGCAAAGGCAAGGTATTGTCTCGTGGGTCGGTGCGAGTTAATGAGCACTTTGTGTTGCGTGATGTTGCTCTTGTTTCTAACTTGCACTTTAACCTTCTTTCTGTTTTGCAACTTTTCGATGATGACTATGAGATTCATTTTAAGCCTAATCTCAGTCGCATTTTGGATCCTCAGGGCAATCTTGTTTGTGGGATTTCACCCTTTGGAAAAGTTTTTCGTGCGGATTTCTCGGAGTCTTTTGACATTTCTCGGTGTCTTGTGGCTGGACCTTCTTATTCTGATCTTTGGAAGTGGCATAGGAGACTAGGACATTTGAGCTTTGACTTGCTTGCAAGACTTAGTTCACTTGGCCTAATCCGAGGATTGCCCAAGTTATCCATGGAGAAGGATCTTGTTTGCCATTCTTGTAGACATGGGAAGATGGTTGCCGCTCCCCACCATCCAGTGACTCAGGTCATGACCAAGCGCCCTGGAGAGCTTTTGCACATGGACCTTGTTGGTCCGGCTCGGGTGAGCTCGGTTGGGGGGAAGTGGTATGTGCTTGTTGTTGTTGATGACTTTTCGAGATATTTGTGGGTTTTCTTTTTAGCTGAGAAAACTGAGACTTTCTCCTTTGCTCTCAATCTGATTTTGCGTGTCTTCAGAACGAGTTCCCTTTGAACTCGATGCGAGCTATTAGGAGTGATAATGGTTCCGAATTCAAGAATTCGGATTTTGAGAAGTTTTGTAACTCTTTGGGTTTAGAGCATCAGTTTTCTTCCCCCTACACACCGCCTCAGAATGGTGTTGTAGAAATGAAGAATCAGACCCTTGTAGAGATGGCCAGGACGATGCTCGATGAGCATAGGACTCCTAGGCGATATTGGGCCGAAGCTATGAGCACTGCATGCTATATTTCCAATCGCATTTTTCTTCGAGCTTTCTTGAAAAAGACCTCTTATGAGTTGCGTTTTGGAAAACTCCCCAAGGTGAGTTATTTTAGAGTTTTTGGTTGCCATTGTTTTATACTCAAAAAGGGCAACTTGGACAAGTTTGAGTCTCGTTCTTCTGACGGTGTGTTTTTGGGTTATGGCGCTCATACGCGTGCTTATCGTGTACTTAACCTTGACACTAACCGAGTCATGGAGACATCCGATGTCACCTTCGACGAGACCATGGTTTGTCCTTCTTCTCGTTTTGAGCGTGCAGGTGATTATGAGGTTGGAGAACCTCTTTTTGATGACGAGGACGAGGGTGCTGAAGGTATGGATGATCCAGCACCCCCTCCACCTGCTGTGCCGCAAGGAGCGGCTTCTACCATGACTCACGGCCCCGACACTTCCTCTTCTTGGGGGCCGTGGGATCCGCCACCTCGAGCGGTACCCTTTGTACCCGAGGAGGCACCAGCTGCTGTTGAGGGGGAGGCCACTTCGGCTCGGGAGGCGCCATGACACATCCATCGCCAACACCCGCCTCAACAGATGATTGGCAGCATCGGCGAACGCGTCACTCGGTCTAGGTCACAACAAATTTCTCACTTTGCTCATTCTGCATTTGTTGCTGATTTTGAACCCCGGGATGTTAGACACGCTTTGACGGATCCGGATTGGGTCAATGCCATGCATGAGGAGTTAGAAAACTTTGAGAGAAATCGGGTTTGGGTTCTAGTGTCTCCACCTTCTGAGTGTCATCCTATTGGGACAAAATGGGTTTTCAAAAACAAACAGGGAGAAGATGGCCATGTTGTGAGAAACAAGGCCAGACTCGTAGCCCAGGGATATAGTCAGAAGGAGGGGATAGACTATGAGGAGACTTTTGCTCCTGTAGCACGTTTGGAGGTATTAGGATACTCTTGGCTTTTGCTGCATCCAAAGGTTTCAAACTTTTTCAAATGGATGTCAAGAGTGCCTTCTTAAGCGGCTACATAGAAGAGGAGGTGTATGTTAGACAACCCCCGGTTTCGAAAATCCCAAGTTTCCAAACCATATCTTTAAACTTCGCAAAGCTTTGTATGGTTTGAAACAAGCCCCTAGAGCCTGGTATGATAGGTTGAAAACCTTTTTGCTTGCTAAGGGTTTTAAAATGGGATGTGTAGATAAAACACTCTTTCTCCTCAAGCAAGGCACTGATACTCTCTTGGTCCAAATTTACGTGGATGATATCATTTTCGGTGGTTCTTCTCACGCTTTGGTTGCCAAGTTTGCAGATACTATGAGCAGGGAGTTCGAGATGAACATGATGGGAGAGTTGACATTTTTCCTCGGATTGCAAATCAAGCAATCCCGGGAAGGGACGTTCGTGCATCAGGGGAAGTATACCCGGGACATTCTGAAGAAGTTCGATATGGGTGAGGCCAAGCCTCTTCCAACACCCATGTCGACCACGACGGCTCTGGATGCGGACAAGGATGGAGAAGCTGTGGAACAGAAGGAGTACCAGAGTATGATCGGGTCGCTGCTGTACCTGACGGCGACACGCCCGGACATTCAGTTCGCGGTGTGTCTTTGCGCGCGATTTCAGTCGTCGCCGCGCACCTCTCACCGTCAGGCGGTCAAGTGCATTATGAGGTACTTATCCTTTACTCCTGAATTTGGGATTTGGTATTCTGCTTCCTCCACCCTTTCCCTTTGCGGTTATTCCGATGCTGATTTTGCGGGTTGCCGGATTGAGCGCAAGTCCACTTCTGGGACTTGCCAGTTTATTGGTTCTTCTCTTGTATCGTGGTCTTCTCGCAAGCAGTCTAGTGTCGCCCAGTCTACCACGGAGGCTGAGTATGTTGTTGCGGCTAGCTGCTGTTCCCAGTTACTCTGGATGATGGCCACTTTGCGTGATTTTGGTCTGAGCTTTTCTCGTGTTCCTTTGCTTTGTGATAGCACGAGTGCGATTAGCGTTGCTAAGAACCCCGTGCTGCACTCGAAGACAAAACACATTGATGTGCGCTTTCATTTTCTGCGAGACCACTATGAGAAGGGTGATATCGACCTTCGCCATGTCGATACTCATCATCAGTTGGCTGATATTTTTACCAAGCCTTTGGACCAATCAACTTTTAATCGGTTGAGAGGTGAGTTTGGTGTGTGTTTCCCCTTTTAGATGGGGGAAACATTTTGGCTCTTGTATGATACACTGACTTTGTGTTTTTCAGTTGTTATCTTCTCTTTTCTTTGATTTCTTCATGCATCTTTGCATTTTATCTTGCATATTTACATTCAGAGCTTCATGTGTATAATCTTTAGAATGTAACTATGTTCTGTGTAGTCTTTGCTCCGATGCTTTATGATGATACTGTAGCTTATGCTCTTTCTAATCACTGATACATGTTGTGAGCAGAGCTATTTTATGAATGGTGAATTTGCTTAATGAACTCAAAATTTGAACATATTCACCATTGAGATATGCAACTAGCATGTGTAGAATGTGCTGAAGTCACATGTGCTTTTCATATATGCTAGGTTACTATGTCTCTAGTTCTGAGTCATTTACTTGCTTGGTATGTTCATATTCTGTTTAAAATCTGAATCAAGTTAAGTAAATTGAGAAGATCGAGATGGGATTGCTTGTTAGCACCTCACAGTTTCGAGACTGTTTCTCATTGCATTTTGAGTTAAACTTGAGCTGTGTAGTGTATGACTGAAACTGTTGCTTGAAGCTTCTGATTGCTTCTGCATAGGCTTCGCACAGTTGGAAAGTTAGGCAATAACAAGCTTTCAACCTCTCGCAATCACATGCTGAAATTTAAACTTGTGTAACTTTAACCGCTGCAACTCCGATAAAATTTGCATACATAAGTCTTTGTTTCATTATATAGCATGATGATTGAACTTTGCTAGGGGTAGTTCACCTTGTGTACATGTTTAGCACTTGTTTGACTTCCTGTCTTTACATGTTCAGTGCTATTTTGATGGTGAATACCTTTCGGCTGAAAACTACTCATTTTGCTCTCATGTTCTCATTTCGTACTTAGTGATCAGTTTGAGCCTTTGCTAGCTTCTTATGGATGTTGTTGAGTCATCGGGTCAGAACTCTGTAGAGCATTTTTTGCACTCTCTTGATTATACCCCTGAAGCTGCTAACTTGCATTTTGACTCATATGCATTTTGAATGGGGAGAAATTTGCTTGTTGACACATTTGATGGTGCATTTTCTAAGGGGGAGAGTTTTTCCTTGATTAGTGCACATTTGCTTGATGGTGCATTTTCAACTAAGGGGGAGAAATTTCCAAATCATAAGATCATAAGGGGGAGATTTCCAGGATTCCTTAGTTGTGTGCACTATTTAAGGGGGAGTTTGCTCGTGCTGAGTTTTGAAATCTCCAATTGGTCCGAAGCGTTTTTCAATTGGCTCGGAGCGTTTTTGCTAGTTGTGTTGAGCCTTTGCCTCTTTCTTGAGGGACTAGTAGATTTTCAATTGGTGATTTTCAATTGGTGTCGAGCTCTTCTTGAGTGTCGATTATTCTTGCTACCGGTGTTGAGCCTGTTCTACCTCTTCTTGAGGGCTAGCTCTATTTTGCTTGGTTTTCAGTTGATTCTTCAATTGGTATCAAGTTCTCTTGCTAGCGGTGTTGAGCCTATTCTACCTCTTCTTGAGGGCTAGCTTTGCTTTGCTTGGTCGCGTCGAGCCGTTGCCCATGTCTTTGGGGACCAGGTTGTCTTACTCTTTCCACTTGACCTTCTTCGGCTTTGCTATGCTTTTGGGTCATTTGGTTGAGTTCTCTCTCCTTCCTTCTTCCTTCTTCTATTTCTGTATGATTTGTGTTGGTAGTTGACAATGCACTCATCAAGGGGGAGATTGCGGATACATGGGTGTATGCCGAGTCTCTGAGTGATGAGTGATTGTCAACTGGGATGATGCGCATGTTCTTTGGCTTGTGTTGTGCAGGTGTCGAGCACGGATACAGTGATTAGAGGCAAGGTGAAGGTCAAGTAGAGACGTGTCGTGCCGATGGACCGAGAGTGGCGAAGGGCGGACGTGAGGCTTGGACTGAGGGACCAGTGGCCCGAGGATCAGCTGTGGTGGCTGACAGCCTAGGACAGCGACGAGCGAAGACTTGCGGTCATGTGTTGCCTAAGTCGTGGACTTGGGAACACGTGTCGGTGGACAGGGTGCACGAGCGGCGCATCCCCTCTACAGCTTCGGTTTGGTGGTAGAGCTAGAGAAAAACCATCGGGTGGACGATTTCCAGGTTTGGGCCTCAAAACCTGGGTGCGGACGGTTTCCAGGTTTGGGCCTCAAAATCTGGGTGCTGCGGGTTTGCTGAGTTTCGGCCACAAAACTCAGGTGAGGGTCGGCTGGTTTCCCGGTTTGGGCCTCAAAACCGGGGGTTGGCTGGAAAGGCTGGTTTCCCGGTTTGGGCCACAAAACCGGGGGTGCAGAGCGAGGGCGGCACGTGGCGGCAATCGGGAGGTTGCGTCGAAGCAACGCTACGAGTTGTGCGAGCGTGGCCGTCGGATGACCACCTACCATGAGTTGGTCCAGAATAGCCCTAGGGTTTAGCTGGTTCGCTTTGTAATTAGTTGAGGGGTAGAGTAGGAATTAGAATTAGGATAAGTAGAGGGAGACACCCTCCTCCCTTTCCATCTCAGTCATTTGCTCTTTGCTTCTAGGGTTTCCTGCTCTCCCAATCCCCTGTTGTAGCTAGCTGAGATCCGCAGAGAACCATACCTCTGCGTACTGGAGATTTTGAGGAAGTGAGGCTGTTGACGTCTATTAACTATCATTATTTACTATCAACAATACTTGAATAAATGTCAAAAAGGATTGCCAACTTAGAAATAGGAGGTTTAAACTAACAAATTCCATGAGTTTTGGTGATTCTACATTTTCCAGGGATTAAACAGGAAAACGAACCACATTGCTTCCCCAAGAAGGAACCCAGTGCAGATTTCTTCACCGCCACGTCGGGATATCTCTAGAAGACTCTGGAGGACACCATGAGACACCACGAGAAGAGGCACCACAGGAGGCTTACCTGTGGGACCGACCGGTCCCACAGGGCCCACCGGTCGGTCGGCCATAGAGCCCTCTCGCTTCCGTCCTCTGCAAGCTACTTCCACCGACCTCCAGGATGCATCTCGACCGTACCTCAAGTCGGTTTGATCCAACGATCACGATTCCTCGCCCAGGGCTATATAACCAGACCCCTGACCCCCCTTCAGATCATCAGGCAGATCAAGATCAGAAGACAAGACAGAAATTAGGGTTTCTAGAGAGAAGAGTTAGAGCTCTACATCAAGATTAGAGTTTAGTCTAGTTAGATTCAAGTAGAGTTAGGCGACTTCATCGGCATATCCGGCTAGAAGCTTCGTCTTAGTCTCCGGATTATTGTCGAAGACTTGGTAATTTGTATATTTATTCGACTTTATGCTACTTTAATATATTTCAATTTATTCAGTTTTGGAGTTTATTCTAGTTATATATTTAATATAGATCTGATTATGATAGAGTTTATGATCATGTTCGTAAAGCACTTAGCTTTATTCTGGATAGAGTTAAGTGGTCAAACTAGTGTAAACATGGTGTTTAGGCTAAGTTTACCTGCGAATACATCCTATGCTCCGGGTCAAGAGGTAGATCGCAGGAGTGACAGTCCTGTTGAGTCCTTTGTAGTCCTCCCTCCGAGTGTAGACCTTAGTAGGACACGGTTGCAAGTTAGAATTCATCACTTTGCTCTTGATTCTAATTTAGTAATGTCCCTTGATCATGGATGATAGATTAATTAGCTATAAATGATTGTATATTAACTAGAGTAATCACTAGGCTTAGTAAATATGAAGTAACTTAGGATTCGAATCTCTTAATTAATCACCTGACTCTCTGCTTGATCTATGTAGTTCGCTCTATCTCTAGAATTCCCTCTGTTATCATTATCATCATTATTTATTTTTACCTTGTCTTACCCCTGTTTAGACATATGAGTAGTGAATGAATGAATGAATAATAATCTCTGCTACTCTAGAATCATATTTAATTACTAGTTCCCAGTTTCGTTACTATCTTCGGTGAAATATAAATAAACGATACCTAGATAACCTGGATGAAATGCTGCTACAACAGGTATATTTATCTGTGCGCTTGCGGATAAATATTTGTTTATATCTTTTGAGCTAGTGTCACATATAATTTACATTCCTAGTATCATGTTGGGGATGACAACTTGACATTAAGTGATGCTAGGAGTGTCCTGTACATTTCTGAAGGCTTTTGCTAAAGTCAGTTCATTAAAGTTTATCATAAGCAATTGCATTAAGAAGTGTCAACAGAGGCCGTAACCTCACTATTGTAGCGTGTGGTAGCCACACGGTTGCAGATCGATGTGTTGATTCGCGTTTTGGTTCGTGTTCTTCGTGTTCTTCATTTCTCCGCGTTTTCCCATCGTTCGATCTCTCTCCATACTGCGTCTTTGTGAAATCCGTTTGAATCATCTTGTTCATTTTTGAAAGGAGATCATTTCCACCGAAGGAATTCATCTAACTTCTCACGAACAAGTAGATCGGGTTGATTTCGTTTTCGTGGTGCTTTTTCGGTTCATACTCCCCCCCTTTCGATTTCCCGGCGTTTGAGTTGATTTGAGCGGATGAATTCTTGGGGATAGTCTCCTAACTACTCCTTGATCATCCTCTCTAAGTTTGGGAATGTGGGATTGTGAGTTGATTTGATTTGGAGAAGTTTTGGGAGAAGGGCGACCAAATTCGCCTTCTCTGCAAGGTCGCGGACAGTCCGCGCCTGGTACCGCGGACAGTCCGCGCGTCGGGGGTGAGCCAGATCAGTGGCTGCGTTCCTCGGCTGCCTTGGCGATTTTTGACCGGTGGACAGTCCACAGTTGAAATTCGCGGACAGTCCGGGAGTCGACCAGGGACGTTCAGCAACCTTGCTGTTTTGTCCATTTGGCCGGCGGACAGTCCGAGCTCCTATGGCGGACAGTCCGCAGTTAGCCCGGACAGTCCGGGACTGCACCAGCGGACAATCCGTGAATAGGCTGAAGCTTCCGGTTTAGTGCGTTTGCTCTCCTGACTTGTTCGCTTGGTTTCCGGACTTTCCGTTTGGCCCTAGAGTTGATCAAGGAACCTCTCTAGGTATCTTTGCTACTTGTTAGCATAGGTATTTAGGAGTTTCTCGACGTAGTTGTCGGTGTTTCGTACCCGGGGGTCCCACACCAACGAGTGATATGATCGCGTGCTTCTCTTCCTGGATGGTGATGCAAGGGGACACAAGGATTTATCCTGGTTTGGGCAAAGAAGGCCCTACGTCCAGCGGGGGAGATGTTCTTGTATTACTTGCACCTAAGTTCTTGTACAGGGGAGAATACAAGCTCAGTGAGCGTGGACCGGAGTCCGGACTCGTGCTTGTGCGTGGACTCGTGTGTTGTGTTCGTCCTCCTGGATGAGGGCCCTAGCGTCCCCTTTTATAGAGCAAGGGGAGGCCAGGGTTACATAAAGGTATTACAGGTATCGGGGCGTATGGTGCCCCATACGGAGAAGGGTAGGAACCTTGTCTTGTCGGGGCCACTAGAGCCGATGTGATCGTCGCTGTTGAGGCGTCCTTGGGTCGTGGCTTCCATCCTGGGCGCGGACGTGGTGGTGCGACAAGGCGGGAGCCGTACAGCACCCATCCCGGAATATACAGCACGCGGTGAGGTCCCTCCGGGTCTTGGGGTACCTGTCCTCCAATAGCATGAAAGTAGTTGGGGCTCGAAGGGCGCGGAGCCGGCTTCGAGGTGGTGCCACGGGGGCTCGAGGGGCGCGTGGCCGACCTCGAGGTGTTACAACGCAGGGCTCGAGGGGCGCGTAGCCGGCCTCGAGGGGTTACAGTGCAGGGCTCGAGGGGCGCGTAGCCGGCCTCGAGGGGTTACAGTGCCTGGCTTGGCCGAACAGTGCCGTACTGGTGCCCTTTTGCCCATGCTTGTGGTGAAAACAAGACTTGACCTTTACACCGAATCACTGTGGTACATGCTGTGCACTGGTGGACATGACCGGAGTAGGTGAAGACATTAAATGCATGGCATGGGTTGGTACGGCTGTCTGTGCAGCTCGAGGTCCGTGCGTTAAGGCTCGAGGTGTGGGGGCGCGCTCGCCCGAGGCCTGGAGGGCTCGGGCGAGACGGAGAGCGATCGTGCTCGCCCGAGGCCTTGCTGGGAGGGCTCGGGCGAGACGGAGACAGAGCGTTCGCCCGAGGCCTGGCTGGGAGGGCTCGGGCGAGACGGAGATGGAGCGTTCGCCCGAGGCCTGGCTGGGAGGGCTCGGGCGAGACGGAGACAGAGCGTTCGCCCGAGGCCTGGCTGGGAGGGCTCGGGCGAGACGGAGACAGAGCGTTAGGGTGTTTTGCGTTGATTGGGGGTACCCTTTTTTGTACCACCGACAGTAGCCCCCGAGCCCTTGTTTGAGTGCTTGCATTCGAGCAGGGGCTCGAGATTGGGATCTCGACGGATAGCTAACGGGTCTCGAGGGTTTTGTCGATTTGATTCCGTGGGTGTCGTGCGAGCGACACCCACGGGTGTAGCCCCCGAGACCATGGGGGAGTGGTTAGAACTCCCTCGTGGGCTTCCTGAAGAGTCCTTCCGTCGTTTGGGAACCCTCTGCCCAGTGAGCGCGCCTTTTTAGGCGGAAATCGCCAGGGAGCGGAGATCGCGGCGCCGTGTGTACCTGTCAATAGGCTCGAAATGTGGTTCGGTAGTCATATTAAATATTCGTAGTAACCTTTCCTTTGCCGTGGGAGACTTCGTCCGAGGCTTGGCTCGGTGGGCTCGGACGAGACGGAGAACGAGCGTTTGTCCTGGACCTGGTCTCGAGGGCTCAGGCGAGATGGGGGTCGAGCTTTCACCCGAGGCCTGAAAATCTCATGCTCACACAAAGAAAAGAGATTAGTCGCAACTGTCCGAGTTTTTAGACCCTCTTTCGTCGAGGGGTGCCAGGCTGAACCGACTGGCCGGCTCCTCGAGCTGTCCGGCATGCCGATTACCCTGGCTTGTCATCCCGCGAGTCCTTTCGATCGGATGCGAGGGGGGATGCCTCGTACTACCCCGAGTGGGCGAGTATCGAGGTTCCCGGTGAGCTGGTAACGGGGAATCCAAGTGAGAGCTCGTGCCCCGTTCGTTAGGGGTCGACTGTGGCCCGGAGGCGGTCTCATAAAGCAGGGGGGCTCAGTCTGCAGGAGTGCCGGGTCCGTTCGATAGGACCCGGTGGCTCGATGCCTCCCTCCGAGGGGATCTCACTGCACGTCGAGCTCCCCGCCTTGGATACACGTGAGGGGCCTCGAGGTCTCGGCCCTCGAGTAATGCCGCGAGTGGCGCCCCTTGGTGTCCCTGACTCGGGTGCTCGAAGCCGGCTGTCGAACCCTTTTCGAGGGCCAGCCTTCGCTGCTTCGAGACTTAGGGCCGGGGCCCGTTTTTACCTTTATGAAGAAGCCTCCGTCGTCTGGGAATCCTTCTGCCCGTTGGGCACGCCTTTTTAGGCGGAAAACGTCAGGGAGAGCGGCGGGCGCGAAGCCGGAGCGACGGTCGTGGCGGGCCCGGGCAGTGGAGCGAATGGAGAGGTAACGCGTGTGCCCTGCATCCGGCTCGAGACGTGGTTAGGTGGGCGCATTGAATGCATTCGGTTACCTTTTTACGTCGTGGGAGATCCCGCCCGACTGGATTTCCCCCTATAAATATCGAAAGAGGGGAAAAGGAACCTTTTACTTTGCCCTTGCCTTCGCCGCCGCCGTAGCCTTCGCGCGCCCTCTCCTTCGAGCTAGTCGATTGGGGACTTCCAGCCGTCCATCCGCTGCTCGGATCCGCGCCGCGCCACCGCCATGGCCGCCCAGACACAGATGCTGCCGGCCGAAGACTGGAGCTCGTCGAAGGTGACGCAGAGCGAGATGGACTCGCTGGTGGCCCAGGGGCTTCTGCGCCCCAACCCGGAGGAGGGACCCGCATGGTGGGTTATCCCGTCGGCGGAGCACCGGGAGCCGCACCCGCCGGAGGGGTACGTGGTGAGCTTCACGCGCTACCACCGTATGGGGCTCGGCGTCCCGCCGAGCCGCTTCTTGCGAGGGCTGGCCCACCATTTCGAGGTGGAGCTGCAACACTTCTCCCCCAACTCCATCTCGCACGCCGCCATATTCGCCGCGGTGTGCGAGGGGTACCTGAGGATGGAGCCGCACTGGGAGATGTTCGTCCATCTCTTCCGGGGCGAGCTCTTCATCAAGTCCCTGAAGCCCAGCGGGAGGCGGCCCGTGCGCATGGGCTCCCTTGCCATTACCGCGAGGGCGGGGACCTCGTCGGCCAATGTCCCCCGCGAGTACCTGCGATACAAGCTTTCCACCAACCAGGCCGGGTGGGACGACCATTGGTTCTATCTGCGGAACGAAGGTGGCCTCCTTCCGCAGTACACCGGCCGGGTCCTCACCCAACGCCCGGAGAAGTGGACCTGGGGCGTTGCAGCGGACAGGCAACGCCACTTGGCCCCGCTGATGGAGATGATGAAGACGCTGGTGGATGAGAAGAAGCTGACCGTGCAAGCGGTCATTTGGGCGTTCCACCAGCGAAGAGTTCTTCCGCTGGCGGACCGCCCCCTTCTCATGCACGAGATGGGCCCGCAGGCTCAGCTCGAGGCGCTCAATCGCTCGAGGATGGCCGGAGAGAGGCTGTCCCGGAACGAGGGCGTCTCCCGGGTGTCGATCACGATCCAGGGGCCGTTCGTCCCTGAACTCTCCAACCTGGTTGCGATGGCACCCGACGAGGGGTGTCTCGACCTGGTAAGCCTCCCTCGAGTCGAGCTATCTCGAGCCTCCTCCCCCTTTTTCCTCCTTCGATCCGTTTGTGTCCGTCTTGTGGTTTGTCTCATCACGCTTCTTCTTTCTTCAGGGGGCATTTACTTGTCGCGCGTCGAGGCCCCCGGTGAGGGAGGACGCCGCGGGCTCTCAGGTGAGGCGCCTCTCTGCTCAGAAGGACAAGGAGAGCAAGGATGCCAAAAAGAAGAAAGAGAAAAATAAAAACTTGCGACGATTAGCTCAGGAGCAGAGACGGGCGAAGGCTCGTCGTAACCGTCAGCCTGGGGACGGGTCCCCCGAGCTGAGCTCCTCGAGCTCGGAGGAGGAGAGTGGTGATGAGGAGGAGGGCGACGACGAGGGGATGGATGTGCGCTTGATGCGCGCGGGGCTCGTTGATGACAGGGCTGACCGCTCCTCTGTGCAGGAGGGTACACTGGAGGTCCCCCCGACAAAAGGGTCGCGCGGGACGCAGCCGCGGAAGGCGGCGCCGATCCCTGCCTCGTCGGGGGCCCGAGGTCCGTCGAGCTCCGCGCCGGATGTGGCCCTGGTCGTAAGGAAGCCCCAGACCCGGAGCGCCTCCGCCACAGCGCCAACGGAGGCCGCCCCCGCGTCAGCCCAGGCGGGGGGTCTCGAGAGGGGTCGGCCCTCGAGAGGCGGTCGACAGGTCGAGAAGGGTCTCGGGCCCGACCCCCGCGAGCCGTCAAGGGCGCCGTCGAGCCCACGGAGGAGCGGGCGCCAGGAAGAGGCGTCGAGCCCGCGCCATCACGAGCGTCGGGGAGGGAGCCCCCGAGCGTCTCGTGACCAGGGGCGCGAGCGTCCCCGGAGTCCATCGCCGCACCGCCGCCGGGATACGGAAGCGGACGCGGGAGGGCGCGACCACCAGCGCGGGCGCCGGAGCAGGTCCCGGAGCCCGCGCCGGGGCGAGCGCCACGACGTCGGCACGAGGGTGGTACGGTCGCCCTCCCGCGATGTGGGGCGGAAGGAGGGCTCTCCCCCGAGGTCGAGCCATGGGAGGCGTCGGGAGCCCTCCCCCCATCTCAGCCCCGTGGAGACGGCCCAGGCTCAGGGCTCGAGCCGTGGGGCGGGCTCGAAGCCCCCGAGTGGGTCCGGCGATTTCGGGAAGAAGCCCAGCCGCCGCTTCGGGTGAGTAGTTTCCTTGGGTCTCGTCGGTAGTGAGACTTCACCTCTTTGCTTTTGATGACGCGTGCCATCTCCGTCTTCTCAGGGGGAAGCGCTCCTACCAGGAGGTGGACCTCGCTTCGTCCAAGCGGGCCAAGACCTCGAGCCCCATCGAGGCACAGGCACCTCGAGGTATGGCACCTTCCTCCGCTAGAGAAGCCGCTTGGCTGGAGAAGGCCCGAGCTGCCATGGCTCGAGGGGGTCGGATGATCGTCGCCAATTTTGGTGAGGCCGTCGCCATCGACCACGGGGGTCGAGGTTCTCTTCCTGGTTCTGACATCTCCGTCATCTCGTGTTGCAGGGGCCTCAGCTCATGGCATTGAGCCTGCCACCACCGTATCCGCCGAAGCGCTGCCTCCTCCCCCTGCTCCTCCTCCCGCGATGGCGCCAACTGGGAGCGCCATCCTTCCCCTCACCACGACGGGTGTTCTGGGGGAAGCGCCTGGGGCGAGCACGGCCCCGCCGGCGTCTGGGGCTGAGGAGACTGCGCCCCTTGTGGCTCCGATCAGCACGGGCCGGGCCGCGGAGGAGGGAAGGGGGGAAGAGGCGTCGGCGGAGAAGGAGCCGACGGTGGAGGACCTCCTGAACGAGCTGGAGCAGGGGCCGCTCCTCGCCGCGGGCTCGATGACGGGGGAGGCGCCCGAGGTGCCGGCTAGCGCCGACAAGGCGCCGGAGGGCCCGACCAGGGAAGAGGGCCCGGGGTCGAGCCTTCCCTCGACCGATCCGCAACAGGAAGTGCCGGTGGAGGGACGGAGGGAGTCGGGGCCCGTGCCGTCGGGCGGCGGTTCGCTGTCGGGGCAGCTCGAGGCAGAGGAGGATCTGCCCGACATCGAGCTCGACCGACCGATATGGCCGTTTCCCGTCCCTCTGAGCCCGCCCCTTGCCGTGGTTCCAATCGAGCAGCCAGCCCAGCGGGGGGCTCCGCGCGAGGTGCGGTCCATCTTCCGGGAGGTGGCCGTGCTTATGGCGGAGGCGGAGCGGTCCTGCTCTGAGGAGGTGGGCCGGTCCGCCCAGGTGTCAGCCGCCCTCGAGCGGGCTGAGGCGGAGCTTCGAGATCTCCGCGCGGAGCTGAGCCGGAACGCCCAGATGGCGAGCAGGCTTAACGAGGCGGAGGCGGAGGTCCGGGTGGCTCGAGGCGAGGTCGCTCGATCCAAGGAAGAGGCCGCCGCCGCTCTCGAAGAGTCGAGGAAGGAGGCCGCGGACGCCCAAAGCGAGGCCACCTCTGCCCGGGCTGAAGCCGAGGCGGCGAAGCGGGAGGCTGCAGACGCCCGTGGCGAGGCCGCCGCCGCCCGAACCGCAGCGGAGGTGGCGAGAAAAGAGGCCGAAGACGCCAAGAGTGGTGCTGCCACCGCCCGAGCTGCCGAGGGGGCGGCGCGGCAGGAGCTGATCCGCAAGGATCTGGCCCTGGTAGAGGCGGGCCGGCTGATCGAGGACCTTAGGTCCGAGAGGCTCCTCACGCTGGCCGAGAAGCGCAGGTTGGAGCAGCGTGCTGAGGGCCTGACCAGCGACCTCGCCGCACTGGGGCAACACTGCGACGGTGAGGCTTACACCTTGTTCTTGTTTGGGTCTCGAAGTTCTTTGTTACGCCGCAGTCTCACTCTTCCTGGTTTGTTGCGCAGGGGTCGAGAAGACGGTCGAGGAGCTCCGCGGGACGAACCAGGCTCTCTTGGACCAACTCCAAGATGAGACAATGGTGGCGGAGCGGGCTCGCTCCTCGCTCGATCGGCTCAGCCCCATGTGGGGTGCTCCTCCTGTGACCGCGGCAGAAGGTGCGATGGCTCGGGGCGATGCCTTGGTCGACGCCTTGTGCTTCTTCGACGCAGCCGCGCGGGACCGTGTCCGGCAAGCTCTCCATCACGGCGTCAAGCAGACACTCGCGGTTGTTCGCTCTGGTTTCCGCTTCCCGGTCCATGTTGTCGCGAATGGCTTCATCGAGATCGAGGGGAAGGATGAGGAGTGGAACAACCGCCGTGTCGACAAAATTTTGGAGAAGATGGAGGGGCCGGGGACGTCGCTCACGAAGATCTTCGAGGAGGACGTGCTGTCTCCTGACGCCAGCAGCGGTGTCAGGAGCCCTCCTCCTTCGAGCTCGGGCGTCGAGGTCGGGCCTGCCATCGTGGACCTCGGGGAGGAGTACCGCACCGACGAGGACTGAGGCCTGCGTGCCAAATTTGGGCGTCGAGGCCCTTGTAAGAATTTTATGACATAAATGAGGGTACGTCGAGACCCGAATGTATATGTGATTTGTTTATGAAAAGAGTTGTTTTCTTTTCAAATGCGTTTGACCGCTTCTCTTTGTCGCAAGCTCGAGTTTCTGCTAACTTAGTCTGTGCTCCTTCGATACGTCGCGAGCCCCTCGAGGGGAGGCGTAGGTAGGGCACCGTAGCCCGGGGGCATAGGTGGCCGTCTACGTCGACGCCCCCCGACCTTGGAGGCTCGAGGTACTTTAAAATTTAGACGTCGCTAGTTCACTCGAGGTGTGAGTCGAGACGAGGGTCAAATTTTTGAAAAGAAAACACGCGTTTTTTCCGGAGTCTGGGGGGCGTTTACCCCCTTGTCAGCCCCCGAGGGAGGCTCGACCCTGAGCTAGGCAGGGTCGAGGCTACCTTGAGTTGCTAAGTAACATGAAAGATGGCGCACGAGTTGGCCCATTCATATTCAACGTGTTTGTACAAAGCAATAAAATGAACAAGGCCTCGAGGCCCTTAAGGGTAGAAGCGACGTAGCTGAGATATGTTCCACGCGTTCGCCAGGATCCGGCCTTGGTCGTCGTAGAGCTTGTATGTGCCTGGCTTGAGCACTTCGGCCACGGTGTACGGGCCTTCCCACGGAGGGGTGAGCTTATGGCGCCCTCAATTATCTTGCAGCCGTCGAAGCACGAGGTCCCCCACCGCCAGGTCCCTTTTGCGCACATGCTTGTCGTGGTAGCATCGAAGTGTTTGCTGGTAGCGTGCAAAGTTGATGAGCGCCACGTCTCGGGCCTCCTCGAGCTGGTCCTTGGCGTTGGCGAGCCTTTCGTCATTGGTTTGCTCATTGTAGGCTCGAAGTCGAGGTGAGCCGTACTCGAGGTCCGTAGGCAAGACGGCCTCGGCGCCGTAGGTTAGGAAAAACGGAGTGAACCCGGTGGCTCGACTCGGCGTAGTCCTGAGGCCCCACAGCACCGAGGGGAGTTCGGTAGCCCACCCCTTTCCGAAACTCTTGAGGGTCTTGAACAGCCTCGGCTTTAGCCCATGGAGTATCATGCCGTTGGCGCGCTCGACCTGCCCGTTGCATTGGGGGTATGCGACCGAGGCCCAGGTTACGCGAATGTTGTTGTCGTCGCAGAAGTTGGTGAACTTTTTGCCCGTGAATTGGGTGCCGTTGTCGGTGATGATGACATTAGGCACTCCGAATCGGTACATGATGTTGGCGATGAACTCGACAGCCCTCTCGGAGGTGGGGTCTCCTATTGGCTTAGCCTCGATCCACTTGGTGAACTTGTCGACGGCCACGAGCATGTGTGTGTACCCTCCGCTTGTCCTTTTGAGGGGACCCACGAGGTCGAGCCCCCAAACGGCAAATGGCCAAGTGATTGGGATCATCTGCAGGGCGTGTGCGGGCTGGTGCGTTTGCTTGGCGTAGAATTGACACCCATGGCATGCTTGGACCAAACGCTTGGCATCCCCAATGGCGGTCGGCCAATAGAAGCCTTGTCGGAAGGCGTTGCCAACCAGGGCCCTCGGCGCTGCGTGGTGGCCGCAAGCCCCCGAGTGCATATCGTCGAGGAGCTTGCGCCCTTCCTCGAGTGGGATGCAGCGTTGAAGGATTCCAGTCGGACTTCGTCGGTATAGCTCCCGTTCGTCGCCGTAGATGACGTAGGTCTTGGCCCTCCGAGCGATGCGTCGGGCATCCGTCTTGTCTTCTGGTAGCTCGCCTCGTGTCAGGTAGTCGAGGTAGGGCGTCCGCCAGTCGAGGGGCCGTGACGACGAAGAGGCGTGTGCGTCGACCTGCATCGCCTCTGCGGACGTCGAGGGGTCCTTCTCGAGAGGTGGCGTTGAGAGTCGAGCCCCCGTGTCTTGCTCGAGGGGTGGCGTCGAGGGGCCAGCCCCCGGGTCGATTTCGACGGATGGCTCGAAGACGTCCCTCGAGAAGACGTTTGGCGGTACCGTGCCGCGCGTGGACGCCAACTTTGCCAGCTCGTCTGCGGCCTCGTTGTATTTCCGAGCTACGTGGTTGAGCTCGAGGCCGTAAAACTTGTCTTCTAGCTTGCGCACCTCCCCGCAGTATGCCTCCATCTTGGGATCGATGCAGCTTGAAGCCTTCATAACCTGGTTGACGACGAGCTGCGAGTCTCCTCGGGCGTCGAGGCGTCGAACCCCGAGCTCGAGGGCGATGCGCAGCCCATTGACGAGGGCCTCGTACTCGGCGACGTTGTTGGAGGCGGGGAAGTGCAAGCGTAGCAGGTAGCGCATGTGTACTCCGAGGGGTGAGATGAAGAGCAGGCCTGCCCCTGCCCCCGTCTTCGTGAGGGATCCATCGAAGTACATGGTCCAGAGCTCGGCTTGAATCTGTGCCGGCGGGAGCTGGGTGTCGGTCCATTCAGCGACGAAGTCCGCCAACGCTTGCGACTTGATGGCCTTTCGCGGGGCATAGGTGATGGTCTCCCCCATTAGTTCGGCGGACCACTTGGCGATGCGCCCCGTGGCCTCCCGATTGTTGACGATCTCTCCGAGGGGGAAGGACGACACCACCGTCATGGGATGAGCGAGGAAGTAGTGCTGGAGCTTGCGCCTTGTGATGATGATGCCGTAGAGCAGCTTTTGGATGTGCGGGTACCGGACCTTGGCCTCGGAGAGTACCTCACTGGTGAAGTATACCGGTCGCTGGACCGGCAATGTATGACCCTCCTCGTGCCTCTCGACGGCTATGACCGCGCTAACCACCTGAGTGGTTGCGGCCACATAGAGGAGGAGGGGCTTGGGGGAATCGTCACCTTCGGCTGGTCGCGGGGGCACGAGAATTGGTGCAGAAGTCAGCAACCCCTTCAGCTTGGTTAAGGCCTCCTCGGCTTCGGCGGTCCACGCAAAGTGTTCTGTCTTCTTTAGCAGGCGGTAGAGGGGTAGTGCTTTTTCCCCCAGCCTCGAGATGAATCTGCTGAGAGCGGCTAGGCAGCCTGTTACATTCTGCACACCCTTGAGGTCACGAATCGGGCCCATCCTCGTGACCGCGGAGATTTTTTCAGGGTTTGCCTCGATCCCCCCGTTGTGAGACGATGTAGCCAAGTAGCATGCCTCGAGGCACACCAAAGACACACTTCTCGGGGTTGAGCTTCACATTCTTGGCCCGGAGGCACTCGAACGTGGTCTCGAGGTTGCTGATGAGGTTCCCTACTTTTTTGGTTTTAACCACGATGTCATCGACGTAGGCCTCGACGGTCTTGCCTATGTGCTTGCCAAAAATGTGCTGCATACATTGTTGGTACGTTGCCCCGGCGTTTCGAAGGCCGAAGGGCATCGTAACATAGCAATACATACCAAATGGCGTGATAAAAGAGGTCGCGAGCTCATCGGATTTTCTCATCCTAATTTGGTGGTAGCCGGAATACGCATCAAGGAACGAAAGCACTTCGCACCCAGCAGTGGAATCGACGATCTGGTCAATTCTAGGTAAAGGAAATGGAACTTTTGGACATGCTTTATTCAGACCAGTGTAATCTACACACATCCGCATTTTTCCATTCTTTTTCCTAACTAGTACAGGATTAGCTAGCCACTCTGGGTAAATACCTCCTTGATGAATCCGGCCGCCAAAAGCTTGTGCACCTCCTCGCCGATGATCCTGCGCTTTTCCTCGTCGAAGCGGCGTAGGCGTTGCTTCACCGGTCTGGACCCGGCCTGGATCTCCAAGGCGTGCTCGGCGACTTCCCTCGGTATGCCCGGCATGTCCGAGGGGTTCCACGCAAACATGTCGATGTTCGCGCGGAGAAGTCGACGAGCACTGCTTCCTATTTGGGCTCGAGGCTGGTACTGATGGTCAGCGTCTTGCCATTGGCCGAGGTCGGGTCGACGGGTACTTGCTTGGTGTGCTCAGCCGGCTCGAAGGTGCCGGCGTGACGCTTTGCTTCTGGGGCCTCCTCGGTGGCCCGAGCTGCCAAGGCCTCGAGCGAGTCGAGGTGGACGTTGGCCTCCCCCCGCTCGACGCACTCCACGTTGCAGTGGTATGCGTGCTCGTATGAGGTTTCAACGGTGATGACCCTTTTTGGCCCCGGCATCTTGAGCTTCATGTACGTGTATTTAGGATCGCCATAACTTGGCGTAGCCCTGGCCGGCCATGATGGCGTGGTAGGTCCCTTGGAAAGCCGACCACCTCGAAGGTTAGCGTTTCCTGATGTGAAGTTTGTCGGCGTGCCGAAGCAGACTGGCAGGTCGATGCGCCCAGGGTGGTGGGCTTTCTTTCCTGGTACTACTCCGTGGAACCCCCCGACGCTGGGTCAAGCTGTCCCTCGAAATCCCAGGAGGTCGAGGTCTCGAGGTATTGAATGTTGAGGCTCGACCCCCGTCCATCACTACCTGGAGAACCGAACGTCGACTATGACGGGTCCGACGACGAGGGGTAAGCCCCCGGGTTTCTGACACGGTCCGGATGGCCGCACGGTCGAACGTGATTGGCGCATCGGACCAGTCAGGTACTGGGGGGCGTCGTGGAAAAGATTTCCCGGCGTTCCTTCTTTCTTTCTCGGTCGTGAAAGCCCGACGGTCGGCCCCCCGTAGATCATGTAGCAGTCGCGCACCGAGGGGAAGTCGCCATCTGCGTTCCTGCCGCCGCGTCGATCGGTATCCTTTCCCTTAGGCTCGTCATCCCTCTTATCGCCGAGCTTGGAGTAGTAGCCCTTCAACAGTCGGCAATCTTTCAACTTGTGGTTTACGGGGCCCCTGTGGTAGGTACAGGGATCCTCGAGCATCTGGTCGAAAACAGCCCCATCGGGGGGGCCTCGGGCTTCTTAGGCTCGAGGGCGCCCGCGAGCACCTCTTTGTCGTCGTCGTCATCGGCGCCACGCTTCGCCTTCTGGCCCTTGCGTTTGTTTTTCTTCCTTTTGTTGCCGTCATTGTTGTCGTCCTTGGCGTCGTTGCCCTTGTTGGAGCCCTCCGGCGCGAGCACCGCCTTGCCTTTGTCCGTGGAACGGCCAAAGAAAGCCCCCACTGCTTCGTCGCCCGAAGCAAAGCTGGTGACGCGATCCATCAGGTCCTCGACCGTCCCGGGACGGTAGCGTCCTAGCTCATGAACAAGCTCTTGGCATGTCGTGCCCGCGAGGAACGCAGAGATGACGTCCTCGTCAGGCACGTGGGGGAGCTCGAGACGCTGCTTCGAGAACCGTCGAGCGAAGTCGCGGAGGGGCTCGTCCGCCGCCTGCCTGCAACGCCGTAGGTCCCAGGGGTTGCCTGGACGCACGCAGGTCCCCTTGAAATTCTCGTCGAAGACCCTGACTAGGTCGGCCCAGTCATGGATCCGATCCGGCGGGAGCCCCTCGAGCCACCGGCGGGCGGTGTCCGAGAGGTAGAGTGGGAGTTGACGTATGATCACGCGATCGTCGTTCTTCGCTCCGCCCAGTTGGCAGCCAAGGCGGAAGTCCGAGAGCCAGAGCTTGGGCTCGACCTCCCCGTCATACTTTATGATGTTGGTCGGCGGTCGGAAGCGGTCGGGGAGGGTCGAGCTGCGGATGGCCCGGCTGAAGACTCGGGGGCCCGGGGGCTCGAGGACCTGCCGGTCCTCGTCGCTGTCGTAGCGCCCCCCTCGATGGGCGCTATAGCCACGCTCTTGGGCCCCCTTGTCCTTGCGCCGTCGGTTGATGTCATTGCGGGCGTCGTTGGGGTCTCGAGGTGGCCGGTTGTCGACGATCCGTTCGCGGACTGGCCTAGCTCGAGAGGCGTCCGGCTGGTGGACGGATGCCTCGCGAGCGTCGTGGGGCGTGTCCGCCGGTCTCCCCGAGGCTGCTCCGCGTCGGCGCGACGCCGAGCTCTCGGCCTGCTGTACCGCGGCTGTCTCGAGGAGGTTTTTCATTTCTCCGAGCATGCGCCTGGCATCGGGGTTGGAGACGGCGGGCAGGTCACGGAGCATCATAGCCGCGGCCACCACGTTCTGCCCAGCTCGCGGGAAACATACCTCGGGGCGCGCTGGTGCCCCGTCCTCGAGGATCCGCCGGTGGACCTCTCGAGCCCGGCCTCGAGCTCCGGCTCCTCGGGGCTGGGGTGGTTCCTACATCAGGGTATGCCGGAGCTGCAGCAGGTGTCGTCGTTCCTCCTCGGCTTTGGTGATTGCCTCCTGTACTTGTGCGAGTTGCGCCGCCCGGCCATCGTCGTGCTTAGGCGGCACGGCCGGTGGTAGAGGTTCGTCCCTTCCCCGAACGCGTGATCCGCCTGCCGCGGCCACGTCGCTAGGTCCCTCTAGGTCGAGTGCCGGCCTGCCGTCGTCGCCTTCGTCCTCGGTGTCGCATACGACTCCCTCGAGGTGGAAGCACTCCCTGGTGGGATCCCAGAGGTCGGGGTCGTGGTAGTCGTATTCGTCGGAGTCGGGGCTGTTGACGGCACGCTGCCTTGACCGATGCTGGGACCGCAGCTCGCGGTACCATTCTCTGACGGTGGCTCGCCGAGGTGGCTCGAAGGCTGGCAAAAAGTCGCGGTCGACGCACGCGGGGTGGACGATCTCTAGGCTGGCCATGGCCTGCAGCAGCGCGCCCGGACGCTACTCCCGGTCCGCCATTGTCTGGTCCTGATGGCGCTCGTCGCGGCGGTGGGCGTATACAGCCGCAGAGTTGTCGAGGCCGACCGGGAACCGCTGGCACCGAGCGCGGCGCGACCCGTGCGGGAGGAGGCTGAATGGCGTCGACGGCGCGCGGCTCGGAGGCCTCTGGCCTGGTTCCTGGTCCGTACGCATGATGAATGCGAAGTCGCTCGGCGGGCGCGGGAGCGCCCTGGAGGTCTCCGGCCGCACGCCGGGCTGGTTTCCCCTTGGGGACCCTGCACCGGCTACGGGGGCGTAGGTGTTTGCCGCGGGCACCGCCTGCGCCCGGCGACGACGGTGACGACGGCGCCGCTCGTGATGTGGCGACGCGTGGTGGTGCGGGTGACGCGTCGCGCCCCCCGCGCGGGGTGGCGTGACACGCCCTCCGCTCGGGCCCTCCATGGAGAGCAGAGTTAGCTCGTTGCCGTTGCCTGTGGCCAGGAACTCGAGGCTCCCGAACCAGACGACGGCACCAGCCGAGAACGGAAGAGGGGATGAAGCCATCCAGGAATCAACGAGAAATCGGCTCGGACACGCGAAGTCCCCTACCTGGCGCGCCAACTGTCGGTGTTTCGTACCCGGGGGTCCCACACCAACGAGTGATATGATCGCGTGCTTCTCTTCCTGGATGGTGATGCAAGGGGACACAAGGATTTATCCTGGTTCGGGCAAAGAAGGCCCTACGTCCAGCGGGGGAGATGTTCTTGTATTACTTGCACCTAAGTGCTTGTACAAGGGAGAATACAAGCTCAGTGAGCGTGGACCGGAGTCCGGACTCGTGCTTGTGCGTGGACTCGTGTGTTGTGTTCGTCCTCCTGGATGAGGGCCCTAGCATCCCCTTTTATAGAGCAAGGGGAGGCCAGGGTTACATAAAGGTATTACAGGTATCGGGGCGTATGGTGCCTGTGACACCCCAATTTTAAGAACAAAATTGGAGCACAATATATGTATGCCAGGATCAATTTTCATACATATATCCACATCATAGTAAATATCGAAACAATGCTTTATTAATATATCGTACATTATTACAAAAATGACCCTCGGGTCCAAAAGAAAAGTACAGACTCTCAGTCTAACTCTAATGTAGACGCGCGGAAACTGGACGCCATCTCCACAGGAAGGTCGACCGGGGGCTGCGCCATCCTAGTGCAAGTCGTCTGGGTCGTATCCACCGTCTTCTGGGTACAAGTTGTCGAGGTCGTAACCACCGTCTTCGGGGTATTCCTGCTCCGCGTCGTAGACTCCAACGTCTGAGTGGGGTAGCAGGGGGTTCAAAGAGGAAGGGTGAGCACATCGAAATGTACTCCGCAAGTGTAGGAAATATATGCTTATGAGGCTATTAACAAAGGTAGGCTGACTCTGTTTGACTCAAGCGCCTAAAGCAACACATCCTATTAAATCCTATTAAACCTATGCACCTATTTACTAGGTTATAACCACAGTCTCCAACAGGCAAGTAACCACACTCGGAGTCGCACCGAGCAAACCACACTCGGAGTCACACCGAGCACCCACACCTGAAGTCCATCAGGCAAACCACACCTGAAGTCCATCAGATGACCCGAACCAGGCCGTTACAAGGAGTCCTATATGTATTAGTTCCATACGTCACGACATAGAGAGCTACCTTCCGTAATAACACCAGGTCTGTGCCCGAGCCTGGGAATCGCTCCCGTACCAAGCAGTAACCCGCGTAGAAGAAGCCTCTGTACCCATGTCATATGAGACTAATGACCACATAAGGCTTCTCTAACGAACTAGAACAAACCCACCAACTAATCTCTAAGAAGTCCAAGCCGCTCGTGACCGTGAGCACGGCTGATATATCAGTTTTACACTCTGCAGAGGTTGCACATCGTTACCCATGAGTCGTGCAGATCCCGTCACGCTAAACACTGCCAAGGTGCATAGCAGGTTGCACTGCAAGGCCTTTACAAAACTCCCTCCAAGTCCGTTTTACACGTTCACTAAGGTTTCACCGCTAACAGTGGATATACGCACCACTGCAGAAGCCCCCTCTTGTGCCACAAATCCAACCCCGTGTAAACCCTCAACTTGGAGGCAATTAATTACTTGGCCAGGTCCAGCCCATCCAGATCCCATGGTTGCGCTGTCAAGCCGGGTTACATGCTCTGAGAACCGGGTCCTAGGGATCCAGGCAGGATAAACTAGCACGAGCCCAGAACCAAAAACCAAATACAGCTGCCGAGTCGCACGGCACAAAAACCACCAGTACGGTCCATCCTGCCGGATTTACCTACTCACCATGCTACTCATTACCAGTCCACATGTTCCATAGATCATTAATCAGAATTAATTATAAAACCACCATCCCATCCTAAGACAGCAGGGCTAAGCATGACTTCTACCCAACACATCTCAAAACAGGCGACAAGGATAATATAAACAAGTTCTAATAAACCTTAACATGGGATTCAGTATTAAGACACTGCATGCAACTACTGGATCTAACTACTCTAACTCAAAATAAAATAAGTACGGGAGCAATATGAGCAAGGACACTTGCCTTCGGGCTGGGTCGAATCAACGGAGACGAAGGCTGGATTCTGGGGTTCCGCGTAGATCGCACTCGCTGGATCAACCATCATCACATGGCCCAAACAAATAATATAAGAAACAGTACATCAGCAGTATAAAAACAAAACATAAACTGATCTACTGCATAGAGCTCGACGAGACGAATCTAACGCAAGTTGAATGGGTCAAAACGGAGTTAAAACGTGAAAGTTATAAGCGTTTGAAGGCAGGTGGCAAAACTGTAAATAAACTGAAGTCATTTTCGTGATTTAAATAAATAAAACTGAAAAAGAAATGGCAGATGGACCGGGCGTCATTTAATGGGAAATACAAGGGCTAGGATGAAAGATTTCCGAGACTCAGTGAATAGAAGCATTAGACGGCGGGTTCATTCTTTAGAACAAGGAGGGGATTTTTGCAAAATGGCCAGAGCCGATCGCCGCGCTGGCGTCGGCGCTGACGAGTGCGCCATGTGGCGCTCTGTGGTTGGAGCGGTGCTCCACGTGTTATGTGGTCCAGGGCGCGAGGAGCGGTGGACTGCGTCCACCGGACTTACGTGGCCGGTCCATACCGGTTCGGTGGCCCGTCTAATCTCGGCCGCTCGCGACCGATCTGACGGTCAGGAAACGAAAGGGGAGGCGAGGCTGCCGCTGGTGGCTCTCTGCACGACGGCGCTTCCAGCAGGCACGGCGGCGCCATTAGCGAGCACGCTGGTGGTGCTCGGAATCAGACCAGAGGGCACGGGAGACGTCGGGAAGAGACGAAAACGGAGGAGGAGCTCACCGGGATTCTTCTGGTGGGCTTTGCGTGACCGAAGGGGCCGGAGAGGGGAGGACCGGTGGGGGTGTTCGGCAGCTCCGGGGAGGTCGAGGGAGCCGTGCTCCGTCTCAGTTTCGCACCTAGGCACGGGCCCTTGGACGCGGCGTGCTCCAGGAGCTTCGATGGTGAACGGAGGGATACCGGTGATGCCTTCCTTGGTGCGGAGGAGAGCTCGGGCCGAGCTCGGAGATGGTGACGGCGGCAGCAGCGTCCCGGGGCGGGTCTGGAGCGGCACAGATCGCACGGGAGGAGCGGGGTGGAGGCGGTGGGGCGCGGAAGCCTCTGGCTGGCTAAAAAGGGGGTCGAAGGCGAGAGGGATCTGCTCGATCGAACGCCAGGACGGGTCGGGGTGGGGATCCAGCGGCGATGCGTGTAGGGCGGAGGTGGGGGATGACAAATCGGGCCCACCTGTCAGCTGCAGGGAGAAGGAGGGGTGCGGGAGCGGAGCGGCCTTTGGGCCGGACGCTGGAGACACGCGCGTTGCGGGCTCGGCCGAGCAGAGGGCGTAGGGCGGGCCGCGCTGGAAGGATGGGCCAGGAGCGCGGGAACGGGGAGGGAGGCCGGTGCGTGGGCCGCGAGGGGAAGCGGGGCTCTGGAGTGGGCTCAGCGTGCGGGCCGGAAGGAGTTGGGGGAAAGAAGGGAGGTTGGGCTTGCGGGCCGGTTGGGCCGGACTGGGGAAAAAAAATGGGAGGAGGGAGAGAGGCTGGCCCAGTTGCCTTTTTCCTTTCTTTTTCCTTTCTTTTCAAACCTTTTTGCAAATTTATTTCAATTCTAGATTCAAATCTGTTTGAAATCAAAAACATCTTTGCAAATTTTGGAAACATTTTCCCTAGATTTTGAAACAAAATTTGGAGTTTCATTTTGTAAAATTTTCTGAAACCTATTTATTTTATTTTCTAAATAGAATAAATCCGATTCGCCCTATACGGGTTTAATAAATCTATTTTCCACTCAATAAAATTATGCAACGGCATGAATGCAACAAACATCTGGCTAGAATTTTCCTCCATCTAGGATTTTGGCCATTTTCTAATTTATTTTTTAATTAATTAAACACCAGGGGTGTTACAAACTTACCCCCTTAACTGGAATCTCGTCCCGAGATTCGGAAGGACTACAGTCAATACAAAGAAGCAAATCAAACAAGAGCACAAGCACATGTCAAACAACGTTCTACGAGATCAAACATTTATGGTGGACAACCTACTATTGGAGGACCTACTTTTAAACTGAGTTTGAATTTTCAGCAGAGAAAGACTACAGAAGTGGGAAAAGGGGTCAGACTTTGTAAAAATAGTTTTGTAAATTCAACGACTGACTAGGGTAGCGTCCTACGGTCAACACGGCTTTGATACCACTCTGTGACACCCCAATTTTAAGAACAAAATTGGAGCACAATATATGTATGCCAGGATCAATTTTCATACATATATCCACATCATAGTAAATATCGAAACAATGCTTTATTAATATATCGTACATTATTACAAAAATGACCCTCGGGTCCAAAAGAAAAGTACAGACTCTCAGTCTAACTCTAATGTAGACGCGCGGAAACTGGACGCCATCTCCACAGGAAGGTCGACCGGGGGCTGCGCCATCCTAGTGCAAGTCGTCTGGGTCGTATCCACCGTCTTCTGGGTACAAGTTGTCGAGGTCGTAACCACCGTCTTCGGGGTATTCCTGCTCCGCGTCGTAGACTCCAACGTCTGAGTGGGGTAGCAGGGGGTTCAAAGAGGAAGGGTGAGCACATCGAAATGTACTCCGCAAGTGTAGGAAATATATGCTTATGAGGCTATTAACAAAGGTAGGCTGACTCTGTTTGACTCAAGCGCCTAAAGCAACACATCCTATTAAATCCTATTAAACCTATGCACCTATTTACTAGGTTATAACCACAGTCTCCAACAGGCAAGTAACCACACTCGGAGTCGCACCGAGCAAACCACACTCGGAGTCACACCGAGCACCCACACCTGAAGTCCATCAGGCAAACCACACCTGAAGTCCATCAGATGACCCGAACCAGGCCGTTACAAGGAGTCCTATATGTATTAGTTCCATACGTCACGACATAGAGAGCTACCTTCCGTAATAACACCAGGTCTGTGCCCGAGCCTGGGAATCGCTCCCGTACCAAGCAGTAACCCGCGTAGAAGAAGCCTCTGTACCCATGTCATATGAGACTAATGACCACATAAGGCTTCTCTAACGAACTAGAACAAACCCACCAACTAATCTCGAAGAAGTCCAAGCCGCTCGTGACCGTGAGCACGGCTGATATATCAGTTTTACACTCTGCAGAGGTTGCACATCGTTACCCATGAGTCGTGCAGATCCCGTCACGCTAAACACTGCCAAGGTGCATAGCAGGTTGCACTGCAAGGCCTTTACAAAACTCCCTCCAAGTCCGTTTTACACGTTCACTAAGGTTTCACCGCTAACAGTGGATATACGCACCACTGCAGAAGCCCCCTCTTGTGCCACAAATCCAACCCCGTGTAAACCCTCAACTTGGAGGCAATTAATTACTTGGCCAGGTCCAGCCCATCCAGATCCCATGGTTGCGCTGTCAAGCCGGGTTACATGCTCTGAGAACCGGGTCCTAGGGATCCAGGCAGGATAAACTAGCACGAGCCCAGAACCAAAAACCAAATACAGCTGCCGAGTCGCACGGCACAAAAACCACCAGTACGGTCCATCCTGCCGGATTTACCTACTCACCATGCTACTCATTACCAGTCCACATGTTCCATAGATCATTAATCAGAATTAATTATAAAACCACCATCCCATCCTAAGACAGCAGGGCTAAGCATGACTTCTACCCAACACATCTCAAAACAGGCGACAAGGATAATATAAACAAGTTCTAATAAACCTTAACATGGGATTCAGTATTAAGACACTGCATGCAACTACTGGATCTAACTACTCTAACTCAAAATAAAATAAGTACGGGAGCAATATGAGCAAGGACACTTGCCTTCGGGCTGGGTCGAATCAACGGAGACGAAGGCTGGATTCTGGGGTTCCGCGTAGATCGCACTCGCTGGATCAACCATCATCACATGGCCCAAACAAATAATATAAGAAACAGTACATCAGCAGTATAAAAACAAAACATAAACTGATCTACTGCATAGAGCTCGACGAGACGAATCTAACGCAAGTTGAATGGGTCAAAACGGAGTTAAAACGTGAAAGTTATAAGCGTTTGAAGGCAGGTGGCAAAACTGTAAATAAACTGAAGTCATTTTCGTGATTTAAATAAATAAAACTGAAAAAGAAATGGCAGATGGACCGGGCGTCATTTAATGGGAAATACAAGGGCTAGGATGAAAGATTTCCGAGACTCAGTGAATAGAAGCATTAGACGGCGGGTTCATTCTTTAGAACAAGGAGGGGATTTTTGCAAAATGGCCAGAGCCGATCGCCGCGCTGGCGTCGGCGCTGACGAGTGCGCCATGTGGCGCTCTGTGGTTGGAGCGGTGCTCCACGTGTTATGTGGTCCAGGGCGCGAGGAGCGGTGGACTGCGTCCACCGGACTTACGTGGCCGGTCCATACCGGTTCGGTGGCCCGTCTAATCTCGGCCGCTCGCGACCGATCTGACGGTCAGGAAACGAAAGGGGAGGCGAGGCTGCCGCTGGTGGCTCTCTGCACGACGGCGCTTCCAGCAGGCACGGCGGCGCCATTAGCGAGCACGCTGGTGGTGCTCGGAATCAGACCAGAGGGCACGGGAGACGTCGGGAAGAGACGAAAACGGAGGAGGAGCTCACCGGGATTCTTCTGGTGGGCTTTGCGTGACCGAAGGGGCCGGAGAGGGGAGGACCGGTGGGGGTGTTCGGCAGCTCCGGGGAGGTCGAGGGAGCCGTGCTCCGTCTCAGTTTCGCACCTAGGCACGGGCCCTTGGACGCGGCGTGCTCCAGGGGCTTCGATGGTGAACGGAGGGATACCGGTGATGCCTTCCTTGGTGCGGAGGAGAGCTCGGGCCGAGCTCGGAGATGGTGACGGCGGCAGCAGCGTCCCGGGGCGGGTCTGGAGCGGCACAGATCGCACGGGAGGAGCGGGGTGGAGGCGGTGGGGCGCGGAAGCCTCTGGCTGGCTAAAAAGGGGGTCGAAGGCGAGAGGGATCTGCTCGATCGAACGCCAGGACGGGTCGGGGTGGGGATCCAGCGGCGATGCGTGTAGGGCGGAGGTGGGGGATGACAAATCGGGCCCACCTGTCAGCTGCAGGGAGAAGGAGGGGTGCGGGAGCGGAGCGGCCTTTGGGCCGGACGCTGGAGACACGCGCGTTGCGGGCTCGGCCGAGCAGAGGGCGTAGGGCGGGCCGCGCTGGAAGGATGGGCCAGGAGCGCGGGAACGGGGAGGGAGGCCGGTGCGTGGGCCGCGAGGGGAAGCGGGGCTCTGGAGTGGGCTCAGCGTGCGGGCCGGAAGGAGTTGGGGGAAAGAAGGGAGGTTGGGCTTGCGGGCCGGTTGGGCCGGACTGGGGAAAAAAAATGGGAGGAGGGAGAGAGGCTGGCCCAGTTGCCTTTTTCCTTTCTTTTTCCTTTCTTTTCAAACCTTTTTGCAAATTTATTTCAATTCTAGATTCAAATCTGTTTGAAATCAAAAACATCTTTGCAAATTTTGGAAACATTTTCCCTAGATTTTGAAACAAAATTTGGAGTTTCATTTTGTAAAATTTTCTGAAACCTATTTATTTTATTTTCTAAATAGAATAAATCCGATTCGCCCTATACGGGTTTAATAAATCTATTTTCCACTCAATAAAATTATGCAACGGCATGAATGCAACAAACATCTGGCTAGAATTTTCCTCCATCTAGGATTTTGGCCATTTTCTAATTTATTTTTTAATTAATTAAACACCAGGGGTGTTACAGTGCCCCATACGGAGAAGGGTAGGAACCTTGTCTTGTCGGGGCCACTGGAGCCGATGTGATCGTCGCTGTTGAGGCGTCCTTGGGTCGTGGCTTCCATCCTGGGCGCGGACGTGGTGGTGCGACAAGGCGGGAGCCGTACAGCACCCATCCCGGAATGTACAGTACGCGGTGAGGTCCCTCCGGGTCTTGGGGTACCTGTCCTCCAATAGCATGAAAGTAGTTAGGGCTCGAAGGGCGCGGAGTCGGCTTCGAGGTGGTGCCACGGGGGCTCGAGGGGCGCGGAGCCGGCCTCGAGGTGTTACAGTGCAGGGCTCGAGGGGCGCGTAGCCGGCCTCGAGGGGTTACAGTGCAGGGCTCGAGGGGCGCATAGCCGGCCTCGAGGGGTTACAGTGCAGGGCTCGAGGGGCGCATAGCCGGCCTCGAGGGGTTACAGTGCCTGGCTTGGCCGAACAGTGCCGTACTAGTGCCCTTTTGCCCATGCTTGTGGTGAAAACAAGACTTGACCTTTACACCGAATCACTGTGGTACATGCTGTGCACTGGTGGACATGACCGGAGTAGGTGAAGACATTAAATGCGTGGCATGGGTTGGTACGGCTGTCTGTGCAGCTCGAGGTCCGTGCGTTAAGGCTCGAGGTGTGGGGGCGCGCTCGCCCGAGGCCTGGAGGGCTCGGGCGAGACGGAGAGCGATCGTGCTCGCCCGAGGCCTTGCTGGGAGGGCTCGGGCGAGACGGAGACAGAGCGTTCGCCCGAGGCCTGGCTGGGAGGGCTCGGGCGAGACGGAGATGGAGAGTTCGCCCGAGGCCTGGCTGGGAGGGCTCGGGCGAGACGGAGATGGAGCGTTCGCCCGAGGCCTGGCTGGGAGGGCTCGGGCGAGACGGAGACAGAGCGTTCGCCCGAGGCCTGGCTGGGAGGGCTCGGGCGAGACGGAGACAGAGCGTTAGGGTGTTTTGCGTTGATTGGGGGTACCCTTTTTTGTACCACCGACAGTAGTCGTCTATCTACGTTCGGGACTTGGTTTTTGGGGGTCGAACTTGTCTCGGTACTTTTGGCGTTTGGTTTGCTATCGCTTTGTGGTGCCTCGCTGTGATCCTAGGGATCATCCACCCTTTTCCAAGGGTCGTGGGCATCACGGTTTCGGTCGTAGCTTTAGGGAGTTGATTTTGGGATATTTGGCCAAAGTTTCGAAAGAAATTGTTGAGCTCCCATTCACCCCCCCTCTGGTCGCCTTGCTAGTGCATTCTTGGTCCTTCACACTCCAATTCATCACTTGAGGTACTTTTATATGGTGAAATATTGGTGTCCTACAAAACAAGTGAGAGCACCAAAACTCATGGAAGTTGTTAGTTTCAAACCCTACAACTATGCTTTATGGTTCATTTCATGTTAATTTATGCAATAGTTGATGGTATAATATTGACTATAAGGACCGTCAACACTCGCTGTGATCCTAGGGATCATCCACCCTCTTCCAAGGGTCGTGGGCATCACGTTTCAGTCGAAGCTTTTGGGGGTTGATTTTTGGGACAAAGGCCAAAGTTTCAAAAGAAATTTTTTGGCTCCCATTCACCTCCCCCTCTGGTCGCCTTGCTTTAGCATTCTCGGTCCTTCACTCTTGCGCCTTTAGGTCTCTCTTCAAGGGTCCAAACTTGGTTGCAGGTGAAGTTGTTCAATTCTTCATGCATTGCATTCACCCAATCTGGATCCTTTAGAGCATCATCTACAATGGTAGGCTCAATAAGAGAAACAAAGGAGTGATGTTCTATAAATAAAGCAAGTTTTTTAGATCGAGTCATTACACCCCTTGTTGGACTCCCTATGATGAGATCTTGAGGATGAGCTTGTAGTAGAGGAGTAGTCCTTCGATCAACCACTTGAGGGGCCGCTTGTGGAGCATCAACATCTTGAGCTTGTACCACCATTTGATCATGGGAGACATGAGTGTCTTCATTTGGATCCCTCCCATCTTTGTCATCATCTTGTGGTACATGTGATGAGGATGGCTTGTCAATGACTTGCACATCATCATCATCATCATCATCTTTAGGCTTGATGGCTGTTGACACTCCTTAATGGAATCACTCTAAGAATGAGCCACATAAAATAATAATCTAGTGAAGGCACTAAAGAGTGTACGGGACACTACTAACTTCACTTAACATCAAGTTGTCATCCCCAACATGAAGCTAGCAATGTAATTATATCAGGGCACTGGATTTAAAGATAAATATTTACCCGCAAGCGCATAGATAAATATACCCGTTGTAGAAGCATTTCACCCAAGCTAGTTTCAGGTATCGTTATTTATATTCAGCCTAGAGACTAATCAATTCAAAGTATGGTGGTATTATACTAATGAGGACTTAACAACATTCATTATGGCACACACTTATAACACACTAACTACTTCAAACAGGGATCAGGTTATAGAGTAAATGATAATGATAAATTATAAATGATAAATGATAACAGAGATCAGATCAATCAAAGATAATCCTAGAACAGTACTACCTAGCAAGTGATGATTAGAACAGGCATTAATAAGAAACATTCCTAAGTTGTTCTAATTACAAGTTATAGCATACATTGATTAGTGCAAACATATTTGGCAATCATTGGCTAGGTCACATCATATTTATAATCAAGAGGCAACTCCATAGTAAAGGTGTCAAACAGAGTAACCCCTAAACCATGAGTTAACTGAGCCATACTGAATACTACATTCGGGAGGTGGAATACAAAGGACTCAACATGAATGTCACACCCGTGATCTACCACTCTATCCGGAACATAGGACGCATTCGCAGATAAATAGTGTATAGGCACCATGCCTACACAACATCTATCACCCACCCGTTGTACTTTAAGATGAGCGCTATACGAACATGAGTATAAACATAAAGATAAACTATCTATGCCAAATATATAATCAAAGTAGACTATAAACAATATAATTAAGAATATAATAGTTGATGTCTTAGTCATATCAATTGTATTGCTATCTAGAATACGAAGATGAACAATAAGGTGAATTAGATCATCGAGAAGAACTAAAGTACGAACTAGAACATGAACTAGAACAAGATTATGAACTAGAAGTTGAACTAGACGATGAACATGAACTAGACGAGAACTAGAACATAAACAATGAAGAACAATGATGAACTAGAAGAACAACTATGAAATAGATCCATAATGTTAGTACAAGAGAGAAGATCTTGGGTTTACCGAGCCTTCTCATGACTAGATCAGGAATCCAAGCGAAGCTTGCCTTCTCTAATCCTATTCTATCTACTAATCTAGGTGGATGTAGTTCTAGGGCTTCCGATTGATCTCCCTCTCTGATGAATGCCTGATGCTCTGATTGATGATGTCTAATGATCAAACCCTGATGCTCTGGAGAGGGGGGTCAGGGACTGTTTATATAGACCTGGGCGATGAACCATGGCCCTTGGATCAAACCGACTTAAGGTACGGCCGAGATGCATCCTAGAGGTCGGTGGAGGAAGGTTCCAGAAGGAGGAGTCCGTAGGCCCCAAGGTGGGACCGGTCGGTCTCTAGGTGGGACCGGTCGGTCCCACCAGTCATCCCCTTGTGGTGGTCGACCTCCTGGTGTCTTCTTGCATCCTCTGGAGTCTTCTAGAATAATCCTAACGTGGTGGTGGCGTTATCTCCCGTCGGTTTCCTTCTATGGGAAGCTATCGGTGCTGATTTCCTGGTTTAGTCCCTGCAGAATCATAGTTCACCAAAACTCGTGGATTGTCTGTTGAAACCCTAAACCTTTGTTGGTGATCAAATTCTTGCCCTTTTCATATTTATTTATCCCTTAATTATGATAGATAACCAGTGTCAACAATGGCTCCAACCGTCATGTTCTTCATTGCTTCCCTCAAAGGTTCATCACCTACATCATCAAGATTCTCATGCTCTCCTTGAGAGCCGTTAGATTCATCGAATTTCACATCATATGTTTCTTCTACCATCCCTGTGGCATGGTTGAATACTAGATATGCTTTGGACTTCAATGAGTAACTAACAAGAAAACCAATATCACATCGGCGTTGAAACTTCCCTAGGTGTTGGTGCTTCTTATAGATGTAGCATTTGCACCCAAACACTCTAAAGAATGATACATACGGCTTCTTGTTGTTGAGTAGCTCATAGGGGGTCTTGCCAAGGATACGATGGGGGAACAAACGGTTGGATGCATAGCAAGCGGTGTTGATTGCTTCCACCCAAAATCTTTCCGATGTAGAGTACTCATCTAACATTGTTCTTGCTAGGGTTATTAGATTTCAGTTCTTCCTCTCAACTACCCCATTTTGTTATGGTGTGTAGGTTGCGGAGACTTCATGCTTGATCCCAACTTCATCACAATATTCCTCAATGTGGGTGTTGTCAAATTCCTTCCCATTATCACTTCTAATCTTTTTGATCTTCAAGTCAAACTCATTTTGGGCTCTCTTGGCAAACTTCTTGAATGAAGGGGTTGCTTCGGATTTGTCATGAAGAAAGAACACCCAAGTGTATCTTGAATAGTCATCAACAATCACTAAACAATAGAGATTTCCTCCCAAGCTAGCATATGTTGTTGGCCCAAATAGATCCATGTGAAGTAGCTCCAACTCTCTTGATGTTGTTATAAAGGCTTTGGTTGGATGAGTGTTTGCAACTTGTTTGCCGGCTTGACATGCACTACACAATTTGTCCTTCTCAAATTTGACATCCTTCAAGCCTTTAACCAAATCCTTCTTCAATAGCTTGTTGAGAGTATTCATTCCAACATGTGCCAATCTTCTATGCCATAGCCAACCGAGAGATTGCTTAGTGAACAAACATGTCTTCAAGTTGGCATCTTCGGAGGAGAAATCCACTAGATAGAGATCGTTGTATCTAAAGCCAATATCACTTGTGCATCATCTTTCTTTGTCACAACCACTTCTTTCTTGGTGAATAAGCATTGAAAGCCAAGATCACATAGTTGCCCAACGGATAGCAAGTTGAAGCTCAATGAAGCAACAAGGAGCACATTTGATATTGTATGATCAATGGATATTGCCACTTTTCCCAAACCCTTGACATTGTCCTTTGAGTTGTCACCAAATGTAATCTTTTATTTGTCATTGACATTCTCTTCTAGTGAGGTGAACATCCGAGGATCACTGGTCATATGTTGTGTGCAACTACTATCAATCACCGAATGAGATCCATCGATCTTGTAGTTCACCTACTGTTTACACCAGATTTTGGACTGAGGAATTTGATATTTTGTAAACATAAACGACTGATTTACTAAGGAAAAGAATCGGCCTGAAAATATAAAGGCTCGTGTAAGTCGAAGGTGACCCGGAAGCTTCACACGGACCAGCACAACGGGCTTGGAAGACGTGTCAGACTCAACCAAGGAGTTCAAGTTCGGGTCGTCTTTTGTTTTTTCCTTTTTTGTAATCTACTCGTATTAGGGCAGGAGTCAACCGGGTTGTAAATAGCTAGAAACCCAAATTTTGTACAGGGACAATCCAATCAATCAAACACAACCGGCCCTCGGCCAAAACCCTAGGAGTAGGAGTAACGTAGATCTCGGCGAGACCTTCAATCAGGCAGGGCTGCATCGACATCGACCGACCTCCGGTTTGCTTGTAAGTTTCACCAATGGCTTGTGTCATCGTGTAATAAGGCTGCATTGGCATCGACCAAACTCTTGTTAGGCTGTGGCATGGCTAGTTATTGGTCTAAGTTTGCCTTTTGTGAGACTGTCTTGACTCTGATCAATCTCTTGCTTTAGTCGATCTTGACTAGTTACCGGCTCTATTAGTTTGGCAAGCTAATAGATTCATTAAGTTATCGATATTGTTTTATGTTTTAATTCGTTTATTTACGTTTTAAACAACATCTTGCCCAATCAAGATTGACAAAGTAGCCTACACCTAAAGGATGCTTAGTATCGGCTGTTCTGAGGTTTACACGCTCATAACAGAGGAAATAGCCGATATAAGCCTCTCATCGGTTATTTTGCCAATCTTGGTTGTTACATGTTGTGCGTTCGAGATACTCGGTAAAACCGTGATCTGATTTAAGAGCAGATAGATTTGATCTAGCATGTCTATTACGACTGTATTTCCGAACCCCACTGATATATATGGTAGATTAAGTCTGTTCATCTTGGATTAAATCATGCTTCTATCGGGTAGATCTTGTTCGTGCCTCATGGACCCTGTATCGGCTGAAATAGTCGATCCAGTTATGCTTTCTTCATAATATGTTCTTTTAAGTGGGTTGGAATCAACGGATCTACTTTATGCACGAGATGTGATCTAGCTTGACCATCATCAAGGCTGTATGGAGACACCCCACTGTTGGTGTTTAAGTTATTTTATCGATCTATTTGTTATTATGGCTGCATGGAGACACCCTATTGTTAATGAATAGAACTGCTTGTGCATTTAGTCGATACGTTGGCTTCATGTCTCTTGAACGTACATATAGATTTTTACCTATCAATGTCTTTTAAGCTTATCGGCTATCTATTTATTATAAGCATCCATCTTACACATATCATAGTCGTTATGCTTCGTATCTTTTTTTGTTACTTTACATGCAATCTCATGGGAGTTGACTTTGAAGTCAATATCCTAAAGACAAATGGCTATATCAGAGCCGCATAATTTGGAACTGGCTGGCATCAAACCGGCAGGTTCCACGATTTGATGATCTTTTTCTTCTCCTTGTCAATTACAGGTCAAATTGACTAGCACGCCCGAAGTCGATTTTCGCTAAGAATCGGCACCATCGCTTGCTGAAGGTCCAGGAGGTCAGGATTTGCTCTGTACCCCTCTGAGGACCGTATTCCCGAGTGTGTTGGCGCACCCCGACCAAGATTTTGCGTCAACACATTCTTTTGGCACGCCCAGTGGGACACAATCGTCTGAGTCACGATGTTTGACTGCACGTGAAGATGGAGGACCTCCCAGAGGAAACTCAGCGCTTAATAGAAGAAACTGTCAATCAATATCGAAACATGTGCTTATTGAGTTTCAGGAAGACCAGAGATAAGAAGATCACTCAGAAATCTCACCTTCCAAGAGTGGTTTTGTGACACCCCAATTTTAAGAACAAAATTGGAGCACAATATATGTATGCCAGGATCAATTTTCATACATATATCCACATCATAGTAAATATCAAAACAATGCTTTATTAATAATATCGAACTTTATTACAAAAATGACCCTCGGGTCTGAAAGAAAAGTACAGACTCTCATGAAACTGACTCTAAAGTAAACTCCGACGAAGATGCGGAAGATCTGGACTCCACTCCACAGGAAGGTCGACCGGGGGTAGCGCCATCCTAGTACAGGTCGTCAGGGTCGAAGCCACCGTCTTCGGGATACTCCTGCTCCTCGTACGCGTAGTCACCGGCGTCTGGGTGGGGTAGCAGGGGGGACAAAGAGGAAGGGTGAGTACATCGAAATGTACTCCGCAAGTGTAGGAAATATATGCTTATGAGGCTTATAACAAAGGTAGGCTGACTTTGTTTGACTCAAGCGCCTAAAGCGACACATCCTGTTAATCCTATTAATCCTATGCACCTATTTACTAGGTTATAGACACAGACACTGTAGAAAAGTAACAACACTCGGAGTCGCACCGAGCAAACCACACTCGGAGTCGCACCGAGCAACCAACACCTGAAGTCCATCAGGCAACCGCACCTGAAGTCCATCAGATGACCCGAACCCAAAACCAACCAGTAACCAACTAATCTCAAAGAAGTCCAAGCCGCTCGTGACCGTGAGCACGGCTGATATATCAGTTTTACACTCTGCAGAGGTTGCACATCGTTACCCATGAGTCGTGCAGATCCCGTCACGCTAAACACTGCCGAGGTGCATAGCGGGTTGCACTGCAAGGCCTTTACAAAGCCCCCTCCAAGTCCGTTCCACACGTACCTCTAAAGTTTCACCCCGTACAAAGGTCTACGACCCCCAGGGCCCCCTCGTGAGCCACTAAAACAAACCCCGTGTGGACCCTCAACTTAGAGGTAACTAATTAATTAGCCAGGTCCAGCCCATCCAGATCTCATGGTTGCGCTGTCAAGCCGGGTTACATGCTCTGAGAACCGGGTCCTAGGGATCCAGGCAGGATATGTCTAGCACAAGCCCCGAACCAAAAACCAAAAGCAGCTGCCGAGTCCCACGGCACAAAACCACCAATACGGGTCCATCCTGCCGGATTTACCTAATAACCATGTTACTACAAAATTACCATGTCCACATTCGTTTCATATTTCATTAATCAAGATTATAAACATTTTAACTCCCATCCCAACCATGACTGCAGGGCTAAGCAAGACACCTACCCAAACATCCCAAACAGGCGACAAGGATAATATAAACGAATTCTAGTAAACCCTAACATGGGATTCAAATTAATGACAAGCATGCATCTACAAGATCTAACTACTCTAGTACCAAAAGTAAATAAAGTAGGTGCAAGATGTTCAAGGACACTTGCCTTCGGACTGGGTCGAATCAACTGGGTCGCAAGGATGGTCTGGAGCGTCCTCGTACCCCGCACTCTCTGGCCCAATCAACATACATGGCACAATACATAGAAATAAATAACAGTACAACAAACAGTATGAAAACAGTAAACTAATAGATCTACTGCGTAGAGAACGAAATTATGAATCTAACGCAAGTTGAACGGGTCAAATCGGAGTTAAAATGAGCAAGTTATAAGCGTTTGAAGTTGGATGGCATTTCTGTAAATAGCTCGAACTCATTTTGCGTTTTAAAATAAAACATATTCGAAAAGGAAAAAGGCTCGGGATCCGGCGTCATTTTCCCGGAAATCCGAGGGCTAGACCGAATAAAACTGCAGACTCAGTGCACAGGTGGGTGGGACGGCGGGTTGATTTCGGAAAAGATCAAGGTCTTCTGCGCAAAGTGGCCGATGACGACCGGTCGCGCGACGCGTGGCGTGCGCGGATTTGCGCGGTGCACGCCTGTGCGGTGGACAGAGCACACGGCTCTCCGGCTTACGGTCTTCCGTGGACCGAGGACTGCGCCTCGTTTTCTAAGAAGTGCAGGGGCTAAACCGAAAGAAAACCTAGACTCAGGGAACAGTGGATCTGGATCGCGGGTTGGTTTCTAAAAACGTGAAGGGGTTTTCTGCAAAACCACCATAACCGGCGCGTGCGTGCTTGCGTGGACGCCACGTTGTGCCGCGTGTCACCGCGTGATTGGGTTGGTGTGCCACGTGCTCCGTGGACAGGCTGACGCGGCGTGTGTGGATCACGCCAGTGAGTCCACGCGCTCGGTCTATACCGATTCAATCTTCAATCTAATCTAGGCCGCCGATCTGGATTCAGACGGTGCAGAGTGGGGAAGAGGGACGCGGTGGCCGGGGCCGAGGCAAAACGCGACGGCGCGAGGGTCATGCACGGCGGCGCCATGGATTTGGCTCGCCGGAGTGCTCGGGGGACGTCTACGAGACGTTAGAGACAGAGGGGTTGGGTGGGATCGAATGAGCAGCTCACCACGCGTCCAATGGAGGAGTTCTCGGCGACGGAGGTGGCTCGGCGGTGACGAATCGACGGCGGAAGCGGATGATGGCGTGCGGGTCCGTCGGTGCAGGAGCTGGAGAGGAAAAGGGGGCGCCTACGGGCGATTTGGGTGGTGGCGGGTGGTCCGCGCAAGAGGTGTGCGTGGGCTTATAAGGCCAGGGTGAGGGTGGTGGCGGCTGGGATCGATCGGCTCCGAGGGTGAGCGCGAAGGGCGGGGAGGGAGTTGAGGACGACGGCTGACAGCGAGGGGGCCACTCGTCAGCGCCAAGGAGGAGCCGGCGCGCGCCGGCGTTGGGCCGGCTCGGCGTGAGCGTGGGCCGCGCGGGGAAGTTGGGGAGATGGGCCGACGCTGGTGAGGAGAGGGAGGGAGCACGCGGCTGGGCCAAGAGTGGGGCGGGCCGCGCGCGAAGGGGAGAGAGAGGGCCGGTAGAGAGAGAAAGGTGAGGGTGGACTGGGCCGGTTTAGAGGGAGGGGGTGGCCGGTTGGGCTGGGATTGAGGTAGGTTGGGTCCTTTGCCCTTTTTCCTTTTTGTTTTCTTCTCCAAATTCTTTTGAAACCAAATTCAAATCAGTTTGAAACAAAACTAAGTTGCAAACTTTTCAAAATATTTTCCCTAGGTTTTGCAAATAAAATTTTGACTTTGAATTTGTACAATTTTGTAAACCTTTTTATTTAATTTTGAAATAGAATAAATTCGATTCGCCCTATTCGGGTTTAATAAATCATTTACCACACAATAAAATATGCAATGGCATGAATGCAATATGAAAATGATAAATAAATTTTATTTTCCTCCTCTAATAAACTAGCCAACCTATTTAGTTTCTAAATTCTTTAATTAAATTGGGGAAAATTAAATCAGAGTGCGGACTGTCCGCGGATGAACAGAAAGCACAATTCTGCTCGGGATAAAAAGGCAAATCGATCGGAACTTCACCAAATCAAAACGGGCTTCGATCAAACTTCTCCCAGGTGATCCTCTATGTATTGGGGTGCTAATCCTAAGAAATCATCGCACCAAACCAAGTCAATCAAGAGAGATTCGTGGATCACCATAAAAGGGGGAAGAACGAAGAACGAACACAAAATCAACCCGATCTATGGATTCGTGAGGTTAGGAGAGAATTCCTTCGGTAGAAAGAAGGGGCTCATGACCAAGAACAAATTGATTCAAGTGGAATCAAAAATCATCTCGCGGAGAGGAAGAACGAGGCAAATCTCCGGGAGATGCAAAACCAAAACGTGAAGAACAAAACACACAAGACACGATTTGATTTCAGCCGAAATTCCTCCACACGAGGAGACAACGAGAATACGGTCTCGTTTCCTCAAAATATCCAAATACACAGAGGTATGATTCCCGTCTCTGCGGATCGCTTGCAGCGAGGTATGATTAGAACCTAAGCGAGGGCTAGAGAGAGAGAGTGCTCAGGAACAAATGACTGCAAGGATAGAGGGAGAGGAGGGGTGCCTCTCTTATTTATAGCCTAAAACAATAATCCCCTTTCTACCCCTAGATACATGAGCGAAACGGCCAACCCTAGGGGTATCCCGATCCAACTCTGCTGATCGTTGATCTGACGGCCACGTGCCTTCCTCATCCTTAGCTTCCCCTCGACGCAAGCCTCAGGATGCCGCCACATGCCGCCCAGTCGACCGCCGTGCCTACCTCGTGGATAGCCTCGCCTCCGCGCCAGCCTCTCCACGCTGCCACGCGTCGACCGTCCTTTTTGTGGACCTCCCCCTGGTTTTGAGGCCGAAACCGGGAAACCTGGGCCTTCCCCCGGTTTTGAGGCCGAAACCGAGAAACCTGTCCTCAGGTTGAGTTTTGTGGCCCAAACTCAGAAACCCGCGCGCCCAGGTTTTGAGGCCCAAACCTAGAAACCATCCTCGCCGAGTTTTGAGGCCCAAACTCGGAAACCGGCCACCCCGAGTTTTGAGGCCCAAACTCGGAAACCGTCGAGGGTAGCTTTTTGAGGCTCAGCTACCGAACCCGCGCCGTAGACGGGATGTGGTTCACACACCTCAAGTTCCAGCACCGATGCCGGAGCATGTCCAGCCTCCGCGCCGGGCACAGTGCATTCACCATCCTTCTCGGCCTCTTGCCAAGTGTCACGACGCCATCACCTTCCTCCCGACTTGGCCGATGCACCGCACATCCCCATGTACTCTTGCTTGTCAACGCCACGTGCCAGCTACCACTGCTGATCCTCAGGTCTCCTGGTCCGTCGGTCCAAGCTCCACGTCCGCCCTTCACCGCTCCCGGTCCATCGGCACGGCACGTCCCTACTTGACCTTCACCTCACCTTCGATCACTGTCCGAGCTCCGCACCTGCACATCAACACAGCCAAGAGACATGTTGCCCGTTGATCGATCACTCATCACTCAGGAAGGGAACCACAAGGGCACATATCAACCTTGTGTTCTCAATCTCCCCCTTGATGAGTGCATCGTCAACTCATAGTATCCGTAACCAGAATAAAAGAAAAGCAGAATTAGATAGAAGGAGAGAGCTTACTCGAGATGTCCAAAAGCCAAAGAAAAGGCCGAAGAAGAACAACTCAAGATAAGCGAAGCTTGGTCCCCAAAGACATGGGCAACGGTTTGACACAACCAAGCGGAAAATCAGAGCAACAACTCATCAGAGAGCAAAACTCGATCAATCTTAGAGCAAAAAACTTGGTTCCCAAAGACATGGGCAACGGCTCGACGCAACCAAATCAGAAAAAAGCTAGTCCTCAAGAAGAGGTAGAAAGGGCTCAACACCACTAGCTGAAAGCTCGAAACCACATGAAGACTGCATAAGAAGCAGCTACTGCTAGTCCCTCAAGATAGAGGCATAGAGGCTCAACACAACTAGCAGTAAAAGATCGATTATCAAATAAGAGATGACTCAAAACACAGGCAGAAAAACTCCCCCTCACTCAAAGAACTCCCCCTCATCAAGTGAAGCATAAGTTGCAAATTGTCACCACAGAAAATCGAAAAAATCTCATCATTGGAAACATTCTCCCCCTTGGGGGCAATTTGCAATCAAAAGAGAGAGGAAAAGGACTCAAGTAAGGAAAACGGAGCTAGGTCATGCCTATCGGAGTCAAGAAAGTGCACATGAGTCAAAAGTGCATGTTAGCAGCTTCAAGGATATACTCGAAAGAGTGAAAGAATGCTCTAATGAGTGCTGATCCGACTACATAGCAGCATACACAAGTGCTAGCAAAGGCTCAAACTGATCACCAAAAACAAGATATGAATGTATAAGCCAAGTGAGCAATTTTAAGCCGTTCAGAAAGGAGTTTCACCATCAAATTTGCACTGAACATGTATAGACAGGAAGTCAAACAAGTGCTAAACATGTATACAAGGTGAACTACCCCTAGCACAGTTCAATCATCATGCTATAGAAAGTAACATAGACTTGCGTCTTCAGATTTTATCGGAGAATTTGCAGCGGTTATTAACACAAGTTTAAAATCAGCATGTGATTGCGAGAAGTTGAAAGCCTGTCATAGCCTAACTTTTCAACCGTGCTAAGCCTATGCATATGCAATCAGAAGCTTAAAGCATCGGTTTCGGTCTTACACTACACGGCTCAAGTTTTAACTCAAGGTGCTATGAGAAACAGTCTCGATACCGTGATGTGTTGACAGATCAATCTCATCTCGATCTTTTCAATTCACTAATACTTGGTTCATTTTAAATAGAATAGGAACAATCCAAGTAAGTGAAAGACTCGGAACTAGAGACATAGCAACCTAGCATATATGAAATAGCTCAAGTGACCTCAACACATCCTACACATGCTAGTTGCCAATCTCAATGGTGAACATGTATCAAGTTTTAAGATCATTAAGCATGTTCAGCGTTCTAAAAAATTAGCTTAGCTCACAAATTGTAGCAATGATCAAGGAGAGCCTAAGCTACAAGCATCATCATATATCATCGAAGCATACACTAAATAGAGCATAAATTCATTCTAAGGAATATAGACATGAAGCTTGAAAATGAAAGATGAATGCAAGATGAAGTCAGAATCGGAGCCAAAATAAAAACAAAAAGACTCAAGACCCAAAAACAAAAAGGATCAGAAAGTCAGTTTATTTTACAACAAGCAAAATGTTTCCCCCATCTAAAAGGGGAAACACACACCAAGCTCACCCTCAACCTAGCAAAGGTTGAGAGATCCAAAGGCTTGGTGAAAATATCCGCAACCTGGTTATGGGTGTCTACATGCCTAAGATCAATGTCGCCTTTCTCATAGTGATCACGAAGAAAGTGAAAGCGAACATCGATGTGCTTGGTCTTGGAGTGAAGAACAAGGTTCTTTGCTACACTAATGGCAGAAGTGCTATCGCAAAGCAAAGGGACCCGACTGAAATCTAGACCAAAATCACGCAATGTAGTAACCATCCATAAAAGCCGCGAAGCACAAGAAGCAGCGGCAACATACTCGGCTTCAGTAGTAGACTGGGCTACGTTCGACTGTTTGCGAGAAGACCACAAAACCAAAGAAGAGCCAAGAAACTAACAAGTCCCAGAAGTAGACTTGCGCTCAAGCCGACAGCCGGCAAAATCCGCATCGGAATAACCACAGAGCGAAAGAGTCGAAGAAGAGGAGTACCAAAGTCCGAACTCAGGAGTGTATCGGAGGTACCTCATGATGCGCTTGACCGCTTGCTTGTGGGAAGTCTGAGGGGACACCTGAAAATGAGCGCACAGACACACAGAAAACTGTATATCTGGCCTCGTCGCCGTCAGGTACAGAAGCGAGCCAATCATGCTTCTGTACTCCTTCTGGTCAACCGGCTCTCCGTCCTGGTCCGCGTCCATCGCCGCAGTCGTCGGCATGGGCGTCGTAAGAGGCTTGGCCTCGCCCATGTTGAATTTCTTCAGGATATCCTTTGTGTATTTTCCTTGATGCACAAACGTCCTGTCTCGAGTTTGCTTAATTTGCAACCCGAGGAAGAAAGTCAATTCCCCCATCATACTCATCTCGAACTCCCTGCTCATAGTATCTGAAAACTTTGCAACAAGCGCATGAGAAGAGCCACCAAAGATGATGTCATCCACGTAAATCTGGACTAACAGAGTATCGTTGCCTTGCTTGAGGAGAAACAAAGTTCTATCGACCCATCCCATTTTAAAACCCTTGGAGAGTAAAAAGATTTTCAACCGATCATACCACGCTCTCGGGGCTTGTTTCAAACCATACAAAGCTTTTGAAAGTTTATAAACATGGTTTGGAAACTTGGGATCCTCAAAACCAGGGGGTTGCCTAACATAAACCTCTTCCTCTATATACCCATTCAAGAAAGCACTATTGACATCCATCTGGTAAAGCTTAAAACCCTTCGAAGCAGCAAAGGCTAGAAGAATTCTAATGGCTTCTAAACGGGCTACAGGGGCAAAGGTTTCCTCATAGTCTATACCCTCTTTCTGGCAAAAACCCTGGGCTACTAGCCTAGCCTTGTTCCTCACTACCATCCCATCCTCACCCTCTTTGTTTTTGAAAACCCATTTGGTACCTATAGGGTGGCATTCTGGTGGAGGTGGAACTAGGGTCCAAACTTGGTTTCGCTCAAAGTTTTCTAGCTCCTCATGCATGGCATTGACCCAGTTAGGATCAGAAAGTGCATGTCCAACATCTTTGGGCTCAAAAGAAGCAACGAATGCAGAATGAGCAAAGTGAGAGATTTCATACGCTCGTGACCGCGTGACTCGCTGGTCGATGCCGCCGATCATCTGACGCGGGGGGTGAACTTGCTGAACGCTTCGGGGCGCTTGCCTCGCCGAAGTTGCCTCCCCCTCGCCAGATGTTGTCGCTCCCTCAGGTGCGGCGGGTGCTCGCTGGAGAGGTGGCTCTAGAGGACCCCAAGAAGAAGACGTCATGGGATCAGGTCCTCGAGTTGAAGTAGACGTCGCAGGGTCGACGGGGGCAGCCAGGGGAGTTGGCTCGGGATCACCCCAATCGGCATTCTCCTGCTCCTTCTCCATAAAGATGGTCTCTCCCATCTCCTATTCTCCTGCAACATCAAAAGCAGAAGAAACACAAGGCATAGTTTCATCGAATGTGACCTCGCAGGTCTCCACTATCCGGTTAGTTTCAAGGTTAAGAACTCGATAAGCACGTGAATAAGAAGCATAACCAAGAAACACCCCATCAGCAGATCGAGATTCAAATTTGTCCAAATTACCTTGCTTCAGGATAAAGCACTTACACCCAAACACCCGAAAATGAGACACCTTGGGTACCCGTCCGAAACGCAACTCATAAGAAGTCTTTTTCATCAAAGCACGAAGAAAGATGCGATTCGAAACATGGCAAGCGGTGTTGATCGCCTCGGCCCAAAAACACCTAGGAGTCCTATGCTCATCGAGCATCGTCCTGGCCATCTCAACAAGAGTCTGGTTCTTGCACTCAACAACACCGTTCTGCTGAGGGACATAAGGAGAAGAAAACTGATGCTCGATTCCATTAGAAGAACAGAAGGAAGCAAACTGAGAGTTATCAAACTCAATACCATTATCACTACGAATAGCTCTAATGGTATCGGGGGGGAACTCAGTTTTCAACTTTAGAATCAAATTACGAGCAAAAGAAAAAGCTTCATCCTTGCCCTTCATAAAGAACACCCAAGAGTACCTCGAAAAATTGTCAACGATCACTAGAACATACCACTTCCCACCCGCTGAGCAAACCCGAGCTGGACCAACTGTGTCCATGTGAAAAAGCTCACCGGGTCGCTTTGTCATCACCTGATTAACAGGTGGGTGAGAAGCAGCAACCATCTTCCCGTGACGACACGGATGGCAAACAAGGTCCTTCTGAAACTTAAGCTTGGGCAATCCTTGGATTAGGCCAAGTGAGCTAAGCCTCGCAAGCAAGTCAAAACTCAAGTGGCCGAGCCTCCTATGCCACTTCCACAAATCAGAAGAAGGACCAGCCATCAAACACCTAGCAGAGCCGAAAGAGTGAGAAAAATCGGCTCTGAAAACACGGCCAAAAGGGACGATCTGACAAACAAGATCTCCCCTAGGGTCTAAAACACGACTCAAACCCTTCTTAAAACACACTTCACAATCATCCTCAAGAAGTTGCGAAACAGAAAGCAATTTGAAATGCTAGTTAGAAACCAAGGCAACATCCTTAAGGACAAAGTTCTCATTGAGCCGGATAGCTCCATGAGAAACAACCTTACCTCTACTATTATCCCCGAAAGTGATGTACTCCTTGTGCATCACGGGGCTAAGTCTAGAGAACCATTCCTTCTTTCCGGTCATGTGGCGCGAACACTCGGAATCCATGAGCCACATGTTCTCCAACCGAAGTTCCTGCATCAATAGAAAGGCAGGAAGTGAGCATATGGCACAACACTGGGGTTAGTATACTGAGAAGGATACCGGTGCTGTGTCATAGGCCCAGAAAAAGTGTTAGTAGCAACACCAAACTGTCCTCGTCCCATGGGTGGATAGCGATCACCACCAACCTGAAAGGGTGGTCCGCTATGGAACGGAAATCCTCCATACTGACCTACTTGTCCTATTTGAGCAAAGCGATCACCACCATACTGAAAAGGTGGTCCGCTCTGGGACTGAGCAGCAAAACCTCTTACACTCAGCTCACAATCGTATTGAGGACGATCGGAACCGCGACGGGCACGACCACCACCCTGTGGTCTCGCTGCCTGGGGCCTAGCAACCTGAGGGGGTGCTCCTCCAGGTCTAGCGCCCTGCCTCTGAACTCCCCGACCTTGCACACCATGGAGAGGGTGGTGCCTGGCCTGGTTGTTCAGCTCCAACTCCTTCCTAGCGTCTCTCTTCCTCCGAAAACAAAACTCAGCTAGGTGACCCTCTCGGTGACAGTACTCGCACTCAAACCACACCACTCTCTTGGGTTGTTGGTTCCTATTGTTGCGAGGGTTGTTCACTCTAGCTGGCTGCTTGCCTCTCGGAAGGGGATCACTAGAGACGTCAGGAAGGGTATCAAGTGTGTTCCTAAGATGGTTAGGTTTGGGAATCCACACTTGCTTGCGAGGTGGAGCCTTGGGAGATTCATCAAGGATGCCATCCTTGGTGATAGGCTTGGGAGGCTCAGGTGGGGTGATCTTGGTAAGCTTAGGGATAGCAGATGGCTTCTCACTCGGGTTCACTCCGCTAAACTCACTGATCTTCCCAAAGGTACTAGTGCCCTTCCCACCTGAAGCAAAGCCTATTCCTGAGCAATCAGTTCCCCTCTTGAACTGACTGATCATCATGCCCAACTGCGGCTCACTGCATGACACCCAACTCAGGATGAACCGAAGGTATGTGTTTTCCTCCTCGGTTTGCATCCTGTCATGCCGACAGTTGGCAATCTCAAGCTCCATCCCCACGCATCGCTCACATGGAGCAGACAAGGTGCTAACTGAGCTGTCCTTCAAGGCTTCAGCAAGCTTGGCACTAACTTCTGCCAACTCAGTACGCAAGCCAGGACAGGACTTGCAAGCACCCATCAAAGAAGATCTCGCCTTCACTTCCTCCAGCTCCTTCTTCAGGGAGGGACACTCTTTGCAGTCACCCACCAAGTCTAGCCTACTCTTTAGCTCATCATACACCTCAATCAAGGAGGCATACTTGGTTTGCAGGGTGGCAAAGTTTGTCATATGCATCGTGCACTCCTCACACTCCTCCTCATCGGTCACCTTCACCTCAGACCTAGCACACTCAAGCTCCTTAAGCGTCTCATTCATCTTAGCCTTAAACTCGTTGCGCTCTCGGATGGCTCGCTTGAGTTGCTTGTCCTGAGTGAGAACTATGTCGCAAAGAGAATCGCGCTCACCGGTAAGACGATCGACAAGAGAAGAGTTTGATACCTCGAAAGCATCGTCGTCGTCGTCGTTGTCGGTGTCGGCGTCCTTTGCTTGGCACTTGGAGTCCTCTTCGTCCAGGGCCATGGTGCACAAGCCCTTGGAGGAGTGGCCGAAGAAGCAGAGTCCGTTGAAGCGTTCTTCTCTCTTGTGCTCGGACCCATCATCGCTGGAGTCGCCGTCGGAGGTCTTCTCGCCATCGCTCATGGTGGCGAGGAAGGCGCGCCAACCGGCGTCGAAGGCCTTCTCCATGTCCTCTCGGCGGTAGCCCCCCTTCTTCTTCTTCCCGGCCTTGTTCTCTGGCTTGCCCTTGTGCCTGAAGTTGCGGTTCTTGCCGGGGAAGGTCATGTCGTTCTTGGGGCAGTTCGCCATGAAGTGGTCTAGATCACTGTTGACGGTGCTTAAAGCATCATTTCACCATCAACATTTCACCCAAAACCAAGGTAAAACAACATAAAAAGTAGAAGATTTGGTTTATAACTAACCTATTTCCATAAGTGCATAGTTTCTTATCTTAATGCAGGAAATGATGGAATTTGGGCCAAACAAGTGTACCAGGAGCCAGGCCAAGCCACTCTGGCCCATTTGGGCCTGAGTAGGGTGGCGGCCGCCACCTATTACTGGCGGCCGCCAGGTAACTCGTGCCAAAAGTGGCCTAAGCCACGTCATCGATCCGTGGGAGTCACCTCAAGCTCAAATCTTGGCCGTTACACATTAAGGCGGTTTGATCCAAGGGCTAAGAAGAGTGTCACCTGGATAGTGGGCTTTGGACACGTGTCTGAACCCTAACCGGCCCTCAAACCGACTTGGGAGAGCAAATGAGGACCATTGGATGAATGGCGGTTGCAACGAACGGCTGAGAGGTGGCGGGCGCCACCCCCCTAAACCCTAACCGACCCCTCCTCACTCTATAAGTACCCTCCTACCTCCCTAGCACTATAAATAGGCCCCCTTGAGCTCTCATTCAGAGAGCCTCACACCATACCTCACCATTTGGGTAGAGTAGCACACTTGCTATGATAGAGAGATTAGAGAGAGTGTGAGTGCCTCACTAGAAGAGGAGCTGGAGAGGAGAAAAGTAGAAGTCTGGAGAGCTCCGGAGTTGTCGGAGACCCCTGCTTCGCTCTGCTCTGCGCTTCAACTTTGGTAACTTAGTATCTTATTTTATCTTTCAGTATTTACTTTCAGTACTTGTGTGTTTGTTTCATTGCTTGATATTACTTTCAAGTGCTCTAGTTCTAGTACAGGGCTAGTAGTAGTAGTATATAGATTAAGTGTGGTACTTAGGCTATATATTGCCAGTGAATACGGCTAGGCCCCCGGATAGCTGTGGTAGCAAGCAGGTGGTGACAGCCCTGTGCGCCTTGAATTCCACCACGTAGTTGGTCTAGTTTAACAGTAGGGCTCGTTGTGCTAGCGTTCAACCTAAGTCAGTGGTAAAGGCTAGTACGCCCACAATACACTAGTAAAGAACTTAAATCACTAGAAGTCTAATAGAACTAGGATCTACCCCAGTAGATAGTGCCCGTTCCCTTCAACTATCCTAGATATCCTTACCCCCTAGTTTTCTCAAAATCACTTCACGTTCCTCGTGGATTCGATACCCCGGAATACTCTGAGGTGAAAAGCTACAACTGACAGCCGTGCGCTTGCGGTTTCTTCTGCGTGCCACCCCAGGTGTCAACAAGCTTTTCTGGCGCCGTTGCCGGGGAACGGTAGCTGATTTTTGAGACTAGAGTTAGGATCATCTTTACCCTCTCCGCATGGAGAATCAATCTATCTTACAATTCGCAGCTCCTAAGAGTTCGCGATTAGAGCCACATTTATCATCACAACCTATATATGCCGATAGTTACGAATTGCGCCCTGACTTTATTAATAAAGTCCAGGAGAGCATGTTTACGGGATCAGAAAATCCCTACATACATCTACGTGAGTTTGAGCAAGTCTGTGCATGCTTGAACATTTCGGGCATTTCACCTGACACTGTCAAGTGGAAGCTGTTTCCGTTCACTTTGACGGGAGCAGCTAAAACATGGCATGCTCGAACCGTGGGAACTGCCGGAGGAGACTGGGGAACTTTACGGACCAAGTTTATCTTGACATATTTCCCTGTCCACCGAGTGGTACGACTACGAGTAGAAGTGTTGACCTTTAGACAAAATGTTAGGGAGACCTTAAGGGAGGCTTGGGACCATTTTATTGGTTTAATCAATTCAGGACCCGATTTAGCCATACCCGATCCAGTGCTCCTTCAGCATTTTTATGTCGGTCTAGAGAAAGAAAGCGCTCTTCACCTTGATCATTCGTCAGGTGGAGCGTTTCTTCATCTTTCTCCACAAGGTGGAAAGGAGGTTCTTGATAGAATTCTCGAGAATACTCCTTATACTGGAGTTTCCGATGAAATCCCTGAGGAAAAAGTCATAGAAACCCAAGTTTTGACCGTAGAACAACGAGAAGAGCCCGAGTCTAGCTCGCTAGACTTAGCGGAGCCTATTCCGTCCACATCTGGGAGAGAAATTCTTCCGGAATTTTTGGGCGAGATAGAGGATGATGTGTTTGAGGATTACGGAAATGCTATGAACTTCTCCGTTCAAGCTCTCCCATCCGACAAACCACTTCCTGAGTCTTCTGATGGAATCTATAGCCGAGAGCGTCTTTTGGAACTTTCAGCTGTCATGAGTCATGAATGGACAATGGAAGCCGAAGTATCAGAAAACATCTCTCGCATAGATAAAGTACCTAGCGTAATAGATTGTCGAATTAGGGGAGAAAGGGCCTTTGCCTTTTACGACCCTGTCGTGGGAATCAATGTTCTTGCTAGTGATTACGTATCCCGAACATTCCCCGACCTTCAACGACATCCAACTAAACGGTGTTTAAGAGACCCAAATGGTGACATCTTGGAAAGTGAAGGAATCCTAAAGATGGTCCCCATCCAAGTAGATGGAGCGGACATGGTCTTAGATTTCTACATTTTCGATGTAGTCCTTTTTGACGTCTTCTTAGGACAACCTTGGTCCATACTTGCCTTGCAAGGACCATGTCAAGAGCACTTTAATGCTCAAATCGGTGGAAAAGAGTACTCAGTACCTTTCGTTCGTGCATTGAATTCTATTGCCGAACAACCACCAGAACTAGATCTTCTCGGTCAAGCTAGAACCTCTACCCTTTATGAGTCGGCTCAGCCTGATTTTGAAGAAGATTCTGAGTTCTTAGTCGAAGAAGAAGCCGAGACAGATGAACCGTTTCGCTTAGACGAATCAGAAAAGCCATCTCGACCTTCCATAGAGCTAAAACCTTTGCCCGAAGGCCTAAGATACATTTTTCTAAACAATGACCCCGAGACTCCCGTAATCATCAGCAGTAAGCTATCCGAAGAGGAAGTCCTTAGGTTGACCCTTGTCTTAGAAAAACACCGATCTGTCTTTGGCTATTCACTTCAAGATTTGAAGGGAATTAGTCCAAATCTCTGCACCCATCGTATCCCTCTCGATCCTGAGATACCCTCTTCAAGAGAGCCTCAAAGACGACTTAATAACGCTATGCGTGAAGTCGTGAAAAAGGATGTTCTGAAACTCTTGCACGCGAGAATTATTTATCCAGTTCCTTATAGTGAATGGGTAAGTCCCGTGCAAGTAGTTCCAAAGAAAGGAGGTATGACAGTCGTTAAGAATGAGAAAAATGAGTTAATCCCTCAACGCACTGTCACTGGATGGAGGATGTGTATAGACTATAGGAAGATGAATAAAGCCACAAAGAAAGATCATTTCCCACTTCCTTTTATAGATGAGATGCTAGAGAGATTGGCAAACCATTCCTTCTTCTGCTTCCTGGATGGATATTCTGGTTATCACCAAATCCCAATCCATCCAGATGACCAAAGTAAGACCACTTTCACATGTCCGTATGGAACTTATGCCTATAGACGCATGTCCTTTGGACTTTGCAATGCGCCGGCATCTTTCCAACGGTGTATGATGTCCATCTTTTCTGACACGATTGAACAAATCATGGAGGTATTCATGGACGACTTCTCGGTCTATGGGAAAACCTTTGACGATTGCATAACCAATTTAGACAAAGTCCTCCAACGCTGTGAAGAGAAGGACCTAGTTCTTAACTGGGAAAAGTGTCACTTCATGGTGCGGGAAGGAATTGTCCTAGGCCATCGAATTTCAGAACGTGGGATAGAAGTGGATAAAGCCAAAATCAATATAATTGAACAATTGCCACCACCCACTAATGTGAGAGAGATCCAAAGCTTCTTGGGCCATGCCAGCTTTTATAGAAGGTTTATTAAGGATTTCTCACAAGTCGCTAGACCCTTAACGAGCCTGTTAGCAAAAGACGTCTCATTCAAATTTGACGAGGATTGTCTACAAGTTTTCAATATCTTGAAAAAGGCTCTAACTTCGGCACCAATCATCCAACCCCCAGATTGGAATCTACCGTTCAAAATCATGTGTGATGCTAGTAATTATGCTATGGGGGCCGTCCTTGGTCAAACTAAAGATAAGAAGCATTATGCTATTTCTTATGCTAGTAAGACCATGACTGGCCCCAAGCTAAACTATGCAACCACAGAAAAGGAACTTTTGGCTGTAGTCTTTGCCATAGACAAGTTTAGATCTTACTTAGTGGGAGCTAAGGTGATTGTTTATACCGTTCACTCTGCTCTAAAATATCTCTTCACTAAGAAAGATGCTAAGCCAAGGTTGATCCGCTGGATCCTACTCCTTCAAGAATTTGACCTGGAAATAAGAGACAAGAAAGGAGTAGAGAATTCAGTAGCTGATCACTTGTCTAGACTACAAGTCAATAATTCAGACAATCTCCCAATAAATGACTTTCTTCGCGATGATACCCTTTTAAAAGTCACATATACCAACCCTTGGTATGCAAACATCGTGAATTTTATAGTCACCGGCTATGTCCCGCCGGGGGAGAATAAAAAGAAACTGCTATATCAAAGCAGAACGCACCTATGGGATGAACCATATCTCTATAAGGTCTGTGCAGATGGACTCTTGAGAAAATGTGTTCCCATAGAAGAAGCAACGAAAATCATAGATAGATGTCACTCCGCCGAATATGGAGGACACTATGGAGCTTTTCGGACACATGCTAAAATATGGCAAAGTGGTTTTTATTGGCCATCAATGTACGAGGACACAAAGCATTATGTGAGACGTTGTCCTCGTTGCCAAAAGCATGGTAACATTAATGCCCGAGATGCTATGCCTCTCGTGAACAATCTCCAAGTTGAGTTGTTCGACGTTTGGGGTATAGACTTCATGGGCCCCTTTCCTAAATCCTATGACGCCGAGTACATTCTTGTGGCTGTGGATTATGTCTCGAAATGGGTAGAAGCCATACCCTGTCGAGCGGCAGATGCTAAACATTCGAAGAAAATGTTCCAAGAGAACATCTTTCCTCATTTTGGAGTTCCTAGACTAGTTATTAGTGACGGAGGCCCTCATTTTATAGATAAGAGCTTCTGACATTTCTTAGCTAGTCAAGGAATCCAACATAATGTAGCCACTGCATACCACCCCCAGACAAGTGGACAGGCTGAAACGTCTAATAAACAAATAAAGAATATCTTGCAAAAGACGGTAGAAGAAATGGGAAAGGGATGGAAACATAAGTTACCCGAAGCTCTGTGGGCCTATCGGACCGCCTATAAGAGCCCGATTGGAATGTCCCCATACCAACTAGTTTATGGGAAAACTTGTCATCTTCCTGTTGAGCTTGAGTTCAAAGCTCATTGGGCCATTAAGAAATGGAACATGGACCTTGACCAAGCTGGCCAAAATAGGAAGATGCAAATTTCCGAACTAGAAGAATGGCGAGAGAAAGCCTATCATAGTGCCAAGCTCTATAAAGAGAAGACTAAGAGATGGCACGATAAACGGATCAAAAAGAAAGAGTTCGAAGTAGGAGATAATGTTTTGCTCTTTAACTCCCGTGTTCGACTTTTCGGACATGGTAAACTTCGAAGCAAATGGGAAGGACCTTTCAAGGTTGTTGCAACCTCTTCCCATGGAGCCGTCACATTGGAAAGTGACGATGGGCAAATCTTCAAAGTCAATGGACAAAGATTAAAAATATTCTATGACTTTGATAAAAATGAGCTTAACGAAATTGATATAATTAACTTTGAAGTAGCTCAAGCCCATGACAATTAATGGATGGACCCAATTTACCCCTTGTCCTTTTCATACACCTAGTCCATCCAAAACCCCGAGAAAGGCCTCTTTAGGCCCAACCAAGCCATTTCGACCTCGGAAACTTTGAAATTTAGGAGGCTTACCTTCTCCCGCTCGATGCCCGTCGAAGGAGGAGTGGCGGCCGCCACTCCCAACTGGCGGCCGCCACCAAACCCTGGCGCCCGCCACTCTAGATGGTGGTTTAGAGGCCCCTCTCCACGTGGCAGCTAATCCCGAGCTCGGGAGAGTGAAAGAAGGAGGAGATGAGGACGAGTTAGTTCATCTAAGGCTTATCCCTCCACTTCTCCCCCTTCTTAAAAGAAGAACTCCTTCTCCCTCCATCCACTCACGAAGTCCAGCAAAGCCTCCTCCAAAAAACCATGTCGTCTCCACGGAAATCCGAGTCCTATAACCCTAAAGGATCCATCTCGTCCTCCACAAAAGCCATTATCCGATCTTTGATCGACGATGACATGGAGGTACTTGACGTACCCCCTTTAGCGATGGTGCTGCCTGATGGCACTTATGTCAAGGGGACACCACCGGAGGGCGCAGGGAAGGCACCAGCCACCACTCTAGTGGCGGGCTCCACTCCTGCTGGGCGGCCGCCAGGGGTGAAACGCCCCCTGGCCTCGTCTCCGCTCCGTCTTCATCCTCCTCCAGTGGCGCCACCCGAGAAGAAATTGAGGACGCCCACCAGGCCGACCACAGGGGAGATCACCCCGAGGAAATCTCCGGCCGTCAAGGCCAGGGGTGATGAAATGCCCTCTCCATCAAGGGCGAAATCCCGGGTCAGCTTTGGCTCGGATAGCCACACCCGGAGCTACAGCCCCAATCCTAAGAGGGCTAAGCTAGAGGTGTATGGCGTGAGGATGCCCGATGGGCATTATGAGAAGAGGCTGCATGAGCGCGAGATGAGCACTCATGACTCCAATGGGTCGCTCTCTGAGCCATCCGTACGCCGCCGTCTCAACCCATCGTCGGCAGGAGTCCCCGGCGAGATGGAGCACAGCGGTGGTGAGGAGGGGTTAACCCTCGAAAAACTCACCGCCGAGGTGAAGAAGCTGCGCAAGGAGAAAAGCGCCTTGGAGGATCAAGTCGCAGAGATAGCCCTCTGGCGAATGGACATGGAGGATCGGTTCACCGTCCTCCGCAAGGGTTGCACCTCGAAGATCAAGCGTCTCTTCAAAGAGACGGGCTTCGAGGATCTCTACGAGGCTCCTCCATTAGATTAGATTAGATTAGGGTGTCTAGCTAGATTTTTAGTTTGATTTAGTTTAAGTTTAGTTTTGCTTGATTTAAAATTTTAGATTGTTTAATTTTCATTTTAGAACTTTTGTTTAGGAAATTTTTATATAATGAATAAAAAGACACCCTTAGTTTTCTCTTCATCAAGTTTGTTCATTTTAAAAATAAAAAGTACCAAAACTTCTAGTGTGGGAGAAAACCCCCTCTCTAAACACCTCTCTAAAACGTGACAAAATGTTCAAAGCTGTAACCTGAACTTAGCAAGGTAACTACCACACTGTTTGCATGCCGCATGGGCCAAGACCCATGGCGGCCGCCACTTTTTACTGGCGGCCGCCAGGCCACTCTGCGCCGAAACACCCCCGGTGAACCCTTAAACCTGTGTTTTAAATTCTATACAATTTGGATCACTGGATGTCTCGGTTTGAACTAAAAATGCAGCTAGGAAAAAAATGTTGAAACAATTTCTTTTGAATTAAGTGTTTACATAACATGTTATTCTACCTTTTATTCATGTGTAGTAGCCTACTCATTTTGATAGGAAAGTCAACCTTGGTTGTTGTTTGATAAGATATAGAAGTAGTAATTGAAATTGCATTAGTACTCTGCTACAACCTTGGGAGTTTTTATTTTGAAAACCAAAATTACCATGGTTCATGATCTTTCTTTCCTATCCACCTACCAGAGCCAAAATATTAGAGTATAGGAGAACAGCCCATAAAGCCTTCTAAATCAATCTTTGAGCTTTGTCAAGAATAGTTGATCTAGGTAGAAGAGTTTAGTCATGCTCTAACAGCCAAGGCAAACCATGCCTTTTTGAGAGAACTCTCACACTGAGAGTATACTCATGTAGTTCTCCTCCAAAATTTTGTTCTAAAAGAACTGCATAAATTTTCTCATTCCTTCAAAGGACATGGCTATATGGCATCTAAAAAAAAGAGCAAATGCTCTAAAAAGGACAAGTGTCCAAGTATTCAAAAAAAAAGAGAGAGCAAATGCTCTCAAAAGGACAAGTGTCCAAGCTTTCAAAAAAAAAGAGAGATGCATTTAGCCATGATCCTTGGTAAGAGAAGATTTTCAAAAAGAACAAAGGAGTTGAGTTAGTCCACCCTATACCTTGGCTAGTGCATGACTATACTCTCCCATGATCCTAAACTTGACTTAGCAATAAAAGAGAGATAGAAGTGCCTTACATTCCTTCCTTTCCCTATAAACTCGACATAAGCCATAGGATAGACTCTGGCATTTTCTTTTGCCATAAAGTGAGGATATACACCATGAGTGCCTTGAGAGTTAAAGAGAGATTCAATGAACCATGAGTTTCATTTTGAAAATATCCTGAAACCCCAAGGTATGTAAAAGAGGAAAGTGTGTTTCTCTTGCTTGCAAGCTATTCTATCTCTCAACCGCCATAGGTATGATTTATTAGCCACTTGGAAAGGTTACCAACATGAGTATAGGTAGTTGAACATCTTGTGTGAAAGCTTAGTTCAATAAAATTGTTTCATTCCTTAAAGTCCATGCTTGCTCGGGACGAGCAAGAGGTTAGTGTGGGGGAGCTTGTTGACGGTGCTTAAAGCATCATTTCACCATCAACATTTCACCCAAAACCAAGGTAAAATAACATAAAAAGTAGAAGATTTGGTTTATAACTAACCTATTTCCACAAGTGCATAGTTCCTTATCTTAATGCAGGAAATGATGGAATTTGGGCCAAACAAGTGTACCAGGAGCCAGGCCAAGCCACTCTGGCCCATTTGGGCCTAAGTAGGGTGGCGGCCGCCACCTATTACTGGCGGCCGCCAGGTAACTCGTGCCAAAAGTGGCCCAAGCCACGTCATCGATCCGTGGGAGTCACCTCAAGCTCAAATCTTGGCCGTTACACATTAAGGTGGTTTGATCCAAGGGCTAAGAAGAGTGTCACCTGGATAGTGGGCTTTGGACACGTGTCTGAACCCTAACCGGCCCTCAAACCGACTTGGGACAGCAAATGAGGACCATTGGATGAATGGCGGTTGCAACGGACGGCTGAGAGGTGGCGGGCGCCACCCCCCTAAACCCTAACCGACCCCTCCTCACTCTATAAGTACCCCCTAGCTCCATAGCACTATAAATAGGCCCCCTTGAGCTCTCATTCGGAGAGCCTCACACCATACCTCACCATTTGAGTAGAGTAGCACACTTGCTATGATAGAGAGATTAGAGAGAGTGTGAGTGCCTCACTAGAAGAGGAGCTAGAGAGGAGAAGTGTAGAAGTCTGGAGAGCTCCGGAGTTGTCGGAGACCCCTGCTTCGCTCTGCTCTGCGCTTCAACTTTGGTAACTTAGTATCTTATTTTATCTTCCAGTATTTACTTTCAGTACTTGTGTGTTTGTTTCATTGCTTGATATTACTTTCAAGTGCTCTAGTTCTAGTACAGGGCTAGTAGTAATAGTATATAGATTAAGTGTGGTACTTAGGCTATATATTGCCAGTGAATACGGCTAGGCCCCCGGATAGCTGTGGTAGCAAGCAGGTGGTGACAACCCTGTGCGCCTTAAATTCCACCACGTAGTTGGTCTAGTTTAACAGTAGGGCTCGTTGTGCTAGCGTTCAACCTAAGTCAGTGGTAAAGGCTAGTACGCCCACAATACACTAGTAAAGAACTTAAATCACTAGAAGTCTAATAGAACTAGGATCTACCCCAGTAGATAGTGCCCGTTCCCTTCAACTATCCTAGATATCCTTACCCCCTAGTTTTCTCAAAATCACTTCACGTTCCTCGTGGATTCGATACCCCGGAATACTCTGAGGTGAAAAGCTACAACTGACAGTCGTGCGCTTGCGGTTTCTTCTGCGTGCCACCCCAGGTGTCAACAAGCTTTTCTGGCGCCGTTGCCGGGGAACGGTAGCTGATTTTTGAGACTAGAGTTAGGATCATCTTTACCCTCTCCGCATGGAGAATCAATCTATCTTACAATTCGCAGCTCCTAAGAGTTCGCGATTAGAGCCACATTTATCATCACAACCTATATATGCCGCTAGTTACGAATTGCGCCCTGACTTTATTAATAAAGTCCAGGAGAGCATGTTTACGGGATCAGAAAATCCCTACATACATCTACGTGAGTTTGAGCAAGTCTGTGCATGCTTGAACATTTCGGGCATTTCACCTGACACTGTCAAGTGGAAGCTGTTTCCGTTCACTTTGACGGGAGCAGCTAAAACATGGCATGCTCGAACCGTGGGAAGTGCCAGAGGAGACTGGGGAACTTTATGGACCAAGTTTATCTTGACATATTTCCCTGTCCACCGAGTGGTACGACTACGAGTAGAAGTGTTGACCTTTAGACAAAATGTTAGGGAGACCTTAAGGGAGGCTTGGGACCATTTTATTGGTTTAATCAATTCAGGACCCGATTTAGCCATACCCGATCCAGTGCTCCTTCAGCATTTTTATGTCGGTCTAGAGAAAGAAAGCGCTCTTCACCTTGATCATTCGTCAGGTGGAGCGTTTCTTCATCTTTCTCCACAAGGTGGAAAGGAGGTTCTTGATAGAATTCTCGAGAATACTCCTTATACTGGAGTTTCCGATGAAATCCCTGAGGAAAAAGTCATAGAAACCCAAGTTTTGACCGTAGAACAACGAGAAGAGCCTGAGTCTAGCTCGCTAGACTTAGCGGAGCCTATTCCGTCCACATCTGGGAGAGAAATTCTTGTTCACAATTGTTTGGAAGCGAGCGAACATGGCGTCAATCGTTTCTCCCTCCAACTGAACAAAGTTCTCGTACTCTCGCTTGTAGGTGTAACACCCCGGGTGTTAAATTAATTAAAATAAATTAGTATGTAATTAGGAAATGGACAAAACCCTAGATGGAGGAAAATTCTATCCAGATGTTTGTTGCCTTCATGCCGTTGCATAATTTTATTGGGTGAAAAAGAATTTGTTAAACCTGTTTAGGGCAAAGCGAATTTATTCTATTTAGAAAACAAATAAAAGGTTTATGAAAAATTTACAAAATTTTGAAAGCTCAAAGTTTTATTATCAAAACCTAGGGAAAATATTTCAAAACTTTTACCAAACTATTTGATTTCAAACTGGGTTTGATTTTGAATTCAAAAAGGCTTTTGAAATGTTTGGAAAATCAAAAGAAAAGAAAAGAAAAAGGAAAGAAATGGACATGGGCCAGCCTCTCTCCCTCTTCTTCCTTTTTCCCAGTCCGGCCCGCTGCCTTCCTCTCCCCTCCCCTGGGCCACGCCCGCGCTCCCTCCTTGGGCCGACGCCGGCCGGCCTGCTCCCAGAGCCCGCGCCACTCTTCCCCCCCCCCCCCCCCCGCGCGGCCCGTCTCCCTCGCTCGGCCCAGCCTGCTCGCGAGGACGCGTGCGCGCTCCACCACCGCAGCGCCGCAGCAGGCCGCGTAGCTCCCACTGACGGGCGGGACCACCGGTCAGAGCCTTCCCCAACCTCCTGTCCGCCCTATGCGCTCGTCCTCATCCCTCTCGGATCGATCTGGGAAGCACATCACCAGACGCCGCCACCCTGTCCCACACCCTATAAACCCTTCTACGACCCCGAGCCGCCTCCGTCCAAGGCCCTGACAAGCCCTCGCACCGCCCTAGAGCCTCCAGAGAGCTCGCCACCGCGCGCCACCATTGAAGAGCTCGGACCGAGCCATCCACCGCACCGAGACGCCACCAGTGCCTCTCCTCCGGCCGTGCTCTCTCCTCCTTCGGCATCGCGGACGCACGGCGCATCCAGGGGGGCCGACTTCGGTGTGGATCCTCGCCAGAATCACTGCCGCTTCAACCTCGCCGGAGCACCGAGCTGTGGTCGCCCCCTCCGCCATCGATCTTTCCCCGCCGAGCCACCTCCGTCGCCAGGGACCCCTTCTTCGAGTCTGTGGTGAGATCCTCTCCCTCCGGCACCCCTCCGAACTGTTTCCCCGCACTCTTAGGCCCCTTCCAAGCCGCGCCGCCGAGCACAGGGGGTTGGCAATGGCGCTCCGCCGTGCCTTGCATCGCCGGTCGCCGCCTCCCCTCCCCAAACGTCTCTACACCGTCCGATCTAAAACGAACGCCCAAGATTAGAACCCTCCCCTCCCAACCGGTATACGCCGGTCGTGCACCCGGTCCACCGCACCACCGCGCGGCCGTCCACGGCCACCTGGTGCGCCGCACCAGTCGCGCCTCGCCACCTGGCAGATGACAGCGCCACGCGGAGTCCACACAACCGGCTCTGGCCATTTTGCAAAGAGGCCCCTTAGTTCCCTGGAAACCAACCCGCCATCCATCCGGCACTATGCACTGAGTCATCCGAAACTTTCATCGAAGCCCTCACAGTTTCTTCAAAACGAGGCCCGGTCCAGTGCCATGTTATTTTCAGTTTTCATTTATTTAAATCACGAAAAAGAGTTCAGTTTATTTACAATTTTGCCATCAAACTCCAAACCCTTATAACTTGCTCATTTTAAGTCCATTTCGACCCATTCAACTTGCGTTAGATTCGTCTCGTCGAGCTCTACGCAGTAGATCAGTTCACGTTCTGTTTTATTACTGTATGATGTACTGTTTCTTATATGTTTTGTTTGGGCCATGTGATGATGCTTGATCCAGCGAGTGCGCATTGCGTGGAACCTCCAGATCAAGACCGTGCCTTCGTCGATCCGACCCAGCCTGAAGGCAAGTGTCCTTGAACATCTTGCACCTACTTTTATTTTACTTTTGGTATGAGAGTAGTTAGATCCTGTAGATGCATGCAGTCTTAAATTGAATCCCATGATGTGGTTTACTAGCACTTGATTACATTATCCTTGTCACCTGGTTTGGGATGTTTTAGGTAGAGGTCATGCTTAGCCCTGCTGTCTTGGGATGGGATGGTAAATAATTAATTCTGATTAATGATCTATGGAACATGGACTGGTAATGAGTAGTATGGTGAGTAGGTAAATCCGGTAGGATGGACCGTATTGGTGGTTTTGTGTCGTGGACTCGGCAGCTGGTTTTGTTTTTTGGTTCTGGGTTTGTGCTAGATTATCCTGCCTGGATCCCTAGGACCCGGTTCTTGGAGCATGTAACCCGGCAAAACAGCGCAAACCATGAGGCCTATATGGCTCTGGGACTGGCTAAGTATTTAGTTTCCTCCAAGTTGAGGGTTTACACGGGGTCGGATTTGTGGCACAAGAGGGGGCTTCTGCAGTGTTGTGTATATCCACTGTTAGCGGTGAAACCTTAGTGAACGTGTAGAACGGACTTGGAGGAGGCTTTGTAAAGGCCTTGTAGTGCGACCCTGCTGTGCACCTTGGCAGTGTTTAGCGTGATGGGGAACGCATGACTCATGGGTAAAGATGTGCGAACTCTGCAGAGTATTAAAACTGATATATCAGCCGTGCTCACGATCACGAGCGGGCTTGGACTTCTTCGAGATTAGTTGGTGGGTTTGTTCTAGTTCGTTAGGGAAGCCTTATGTGGACATTACTCCCATATGACACGGGTACAGAGGCTTCTTCTACGCGGGTTATTGCTTGGTACGGGAGTGACTCCCAGGCTCGGGCGCAGACCTGGTGTTATTACGGAAGGTAGCTCTCTATGTCGTGACATATGGACCTAATACACATAGGGGGACTCTTCGAGTCGGCCTCGTGGGTGGCCTGACGAACTTCAGGTGTGGTTTGCCTGATGGACTTCAGGTGTGGGTTTTGCTTGGTGTGACTCCAAGTGTGGTTGCTTGGTGGACTCCAAGTGTTGGTTGCTCGGTGTGACTCCGAGTGTGGTTTGCTCGGTGCGACTCCGAGTGTGGTTACTGTTATAGATGGAGACTGTGGTTATAACCTAGTAAATAGGTGCATAGGAAATAGGATTTAATAGGATGTGTTGCTTTAGGCGCTTGAGTCAAACAAAGTCAGCCTACCTTTGATAATAGCCTCATAAGCATATATTTCCTACACTTGCGGAGTACATTTCGATGTACTCACCCTTCCTCTTTGAACCCCCTGCTACCCCACCCAGAGACTGGAGTCTACGACGAGGAGCAGGAGTTACGAGAAGACGATGGATACGATCCAGACGACGTGTACTAGGATGGCGCAGCCCCCGGTCGACCTTCCTGTGGAGATGGCATCCAGTTTCCGCGAGTTACATTAGAGTTAGACTGAGAGTCTGTACTTTTCTTTCAGACCCGAGGGTCATTTATGTAATAATGTTCGATATATTAATAAAGCATTGTTTTGATATTTACTATGATGTGGATATATGTATGAAAATTGATCCTGGCATACTATATTGTGCTCCAATTTTGTTCTTAAAATTGGGGTGTCACAGTAGGTCTCGAAGAGTCTGGTCTTGACCTGAGCGGTCCCCTCGTGATAGCTTTGAAGCTTCACCCAGATCTCTCGTGCCGTCTCAAGCTCAGAGATACGTTCGAACTCAGGAAGGGAGATGCTGGCCAGAAGAGCATTACGAGCCTTGGAGTTGGCCTCGTGTTGGTCAATCTAGATCTGACCCACACGAGCCGCAAGGACTACGTACTCAGCATTCTCGCATATCTCCCAGACAGAAGATCCGATGCTGTTGAGATAAGCACGCATCCGAATCTTCCAATAGGGATAGTTCGTCCCATCGAACAAAGAAGCCTTGCCGTTCCCTCGTTCCATGTCGCCCTTAGGATCCGAAACCGATTAAGGTAGGAGAGATCCTTAACCGGCTCCGATACCAATTGAAGGACCGGATTAGCGACCAGAGGGGGGGTGAATGGGAGCCTCAAATTCAACTCGTGAATAGTATGGCCCTTGTCCTAGAAAGTCACCCCAAAAGCGAAGACTCGAAACGACCGGAGAGTTCTCGACCTACGAGTAGGTGGATACCCTAGGAGATGTCCTAGTGGTACAGCGGAACCTCCGGAGAAACTCCAAAACCAACTGCCAAAGCCACGGAGCAAAACTGCACAAACAGCAGATTCGCGGACTGTCCGCGGTCAGAGTCCCGGACTGTTCGCTGTTGAGTCCCGGACTATCCGCGACTTGGAGCCGGACTGTCCGCCGGCAAAAACGCAGAAATCAAACAGTGCTGAAAGTCTACTGGACAGGTTCCGGACTGTCCGCGGGTTTGTACCGCGGACTGTCCGCCATTCACTCGACAGTGAACAGTCAGGGGTCTGTGCCTGACTGAACCAGCCAAATCCCGATCCCCGGACTGTCCGCCGCTGGGGGCGCGGACTGTCCGCGGATGAACAGAAAGCACAATTCTGCTCGGGATAAAAAGGCAAATCGATCAGAACTTCACCAAATCTAAAGGGGTTTCAATCAAATTTCTCCCAGGTGATCCTCTATGTATTGGGGTGCTAATCCTAAGAAATCATCGCACCAAACCAAGTCAATCAAGAGAGATTCGTGGATCACCGTAAAAGGGGGAAGAACGAAGAACGAACACAAAATCAACCCAATCTATGGATTCGTGAGGTTAGGAGAGAATTCCTTCGGTAGAAAGAAGGGGCTCACGACCAAGAACAAATTGATTCAAGTGGAATCAAAAATCATCTCACGGAGAGGAAGAACGAGGCAAATCTCCGGAAGATGCAAAACCAAAACGTGAAGAACAAAACACACAAGACACGATTTGATTTCAGCCGAAATTCCTCCACACGAGGAGACAACGAGAATACGGTCTTGTTTCCTCAAAAGATCCAAATACACAGAGGTATGATTCCCGTCTCTGCGGATCGCTTGCAGCGAGGTATGATTAGAACCTAAGCGAGGGCCAGAGAGAGAGAGAGTGCTCAGGAACAAATGACTGCAAGGATAGAGGGAGAGGAGGGGTGCCTCTCTTATTTATAGCCTAAAACAATAATACCCTTTCTACCCCTAGATACACGAGCGAAACGGCCAACCCTAGGGGTATCCCGATCCAACTCTGTTGATCGTTGATCTGACGGCCACGCGCCTTCCTCATCCTTAGCTTTCCCTTGACGCAAGCCTTAGGATGCCGCCACGTGCCACCCAGTCGACCGCCGCGCCTACCTCGTGGATAGCCTCACCTCCGCGCCAGCCTCTCCAGGCCGCCACGCGTCGACCGTCCTTTTTGCGGACCTCCCCCCGGTTTTGAGGCCGAAACCGGGAAACCTGGGCCTTCCCCCAGTTTTGAGGCCGAAACCGGGAAACCTGTCCTCAGGCTGAGTTTTGTGGCCCAAACTCAGAAACCCGCGCGCCCAGGTTTTGAGGCCCAAACCTGGAAACCGTCCTCGCCGAGTTTTGAGGCCCAAACTCGGAAACCGGCCACCCCGAGTTTTGAGGCCCAAACTCAGAAACCGTCGAGGGTAGCTTTTTGAGGCTCAGCTACCGAACCCGTGCCGTAGACGGGATGTGGTTCGCACACCCCGAGTTCCAGCACCGATGCCGGAGCATGTCCAGCCTCCGCGCCGGGCACAGTGCATTCGCCATCCTTGTCGGCCTCCCGCCAAGTGTCACGACGCCATCACCTTCCTCCCGACTTGGCCGATGCACCACACATCCCCATGTACTCTTGCTTGTCAACGCCACGTGCCAGCTACCACAGCTGATCCTCAGGTCTCCTGGTCCGTCGGTCCAAGCTCCACATCCGCCCTTCACCGCTCCCGGTCCATCGGCACGGCACGTCCCTACTTGACCTTCACCTCACCTTCGATCATTGTCCGAGCTCCGCACTTGCACATCAACACAGCCAAGAGACATGTTGCCCGTTGATCGATCACTCATCACTCAGAAAGGGAACCACAAGGGCACATATCAACCTTGTGTTCTCAGATTTCAATACACCGCCATATCAAGGGAATGTAGCATCTGGTGATATCCCTCAGGGATATCATTATGTCTCTGATTTCTATACTTTGGATGCTCAAGAGAACCCAGGATACAACGGCAACACCGTCGGGGGGCAAAACATCGGCTATCAACAGCTGGTGAATCAGATTGACCAGTTGATGAGTCGGGTAACCGACCTTGTTCAGAAGCAATTTGGTTTGACTCCAAAATCCACTGTGACTGGTTACAAAAAGGCGTATCCAGAGTGGTTTCATCAGGTTATTCTTCCTCCAAGATATAGAATTCCTGATTTTACCAGGTTCATAGGAACTGGTTCAGTGTCAACCATGGAGCATATAACCCAGTTCCTGGTCCAGATCGGAGAGATCGGTGATGAGCAAGCACTCAAAGTCAGAATGTTCCCTCTCTCTCTATCTGGTTCGGCTTTCTCGTGGTTTTCATCTCTGTCACCCAATTCTATTCAGAGTTGGGATGACTTGGAAGATAAATTCCATAAGTATTTTGGCTTCGGGGTAATGGAAAAAGGCTTAGTTGATTTAATCGATACAAGGCAAACTAATAATGAGTCTGGATGCCAGTACCTCTAAAGATTCAGAGAAATGAAGAATCAATGCTATTCCTTAACATTGCCAAATTGAGAGGTGGTTAGCATTGCAATTCGAGGATTGATACCTGCTATTAGAGAGAAGATCGGCTTCGGTTGCAACAACATGGCCGATCTAGCTAAAAAGGTGGCAAGTATCGATGCCCAGAATCGGTACAATCAAGTCTTTAAGCCCAAGAAGGCTTACAATACAGAGAGCCATTTCTTCCTAGAAGATAAAAATAATAATTCAGAAGATGAAAGCGATGAAGAAATGGCTGCTGTAGATTGGGTTTGGAGAAACAATGAGTACATGCCTTGGGCAAAGAGTAAGAGCACCGAGAAAGATGTGAAATATATCTTCGACGTTACTAAGGCCGACAAGATATTTGACTACTGTTGGGTATTTTAAACGCACACAGAAGAATCCGCAAGCGCATGGATACCAATGTAGCTTTCACCCGAGAGTATTCTAGGGTATCGATTTCCATGGGGAACGTGAAGTGTACTAATCAAGGGGCAAGTCGTCCAAGAAAAGTACGATAAAATGGGTAAAGAGAGATTTAGGGTTTTCTAAGCAGGTCTATCTAATTAAAGGCTCACTATACTTTACTTACTTCGGGACATCAGAACACTAGCCACAGAAAAGGATGAGAAAGGGGCTAGGAAGCTCCGACTACGGTCCTACAGACACCAACCCGAACGTGGTGGACTACGTCGGCCGTCAGGGCTGTCACCACCTGGGGCTACCACAACTATCCGTGGGGCTGGGTGCAAACTCAGGTAAACCCTAGTCTAGACACCACGTATACACTAACGCTTACTACTCTAATTACCTCGAATAATTAGAGCACTCGATATGAGCGGAGATCCAGTAAATAAAATAAAGCAAGAACTGCAATTAAATATAATACTTAGAAATAGTAAATGAAGAACCTGGAGATTACTTGAAGACGAACTAGATGCTGCACCAATACAATGTCGAGGAAGATTCGATAGATCCGGCTCCTCCTCAGCTCTCTCCTTCTCCTCTCTTTAATCCAATCTCTAATTACAACTAGATGAACTAGACAACTAGAACTAGAACTAGATCTAATTCTAGATGAACTAGAAGAGATTCATCTAGAGGGACCTCTACTTCTAATTGAAACCCTAGTTTCTGATGTGGAGATGAATAATGAAGATTGAGATGCCTAGAGAGGGGGTCTGGGGTTGCTTATATATCCCGAGGTGGAGTAGGGGGCAAGGAATCGCCATGTCATCGATCCGCGTCACGTTTATCGCCCATCGTTGGATCAAACCGACTTCTGGGACGGTGGAGATGCATCCTAAAAGGCGGCGGAAGAACGTTCCAGAAGGCGGAGGTGAAACGGCCTCTGTGGCCGACCGGTCGGTCCCGGGGTGGGACCGGTCGGTCTGGCCCAGTGGGCCCACGTGGTGGCCCGCCTCGTGGTGTCTTCTGGTGTCTTCTAGATCCTTCTTTTGCAGATTTCGTTGCGAAATTAATATCTTTTCATCCGGGACTCCGAATATAGCAAATGATATGTCTGTTTCGATCGTCTCGACGAGCTCTTCACAATGGTGCACTCCAATTCATCACTTGAGATACTTTTATATGGTAAAAACATGGATGTCCTACAAAACAAGTGAGAGCACCAAAACTCATGGAACTTGTTAGTTTCAAACCCTGCAACTATGCTTTGTGATTCATTTAGTGTCATTTCACGCAATAGTTGATGGTTAATTTTGAGCATTAGTGAGCGTCAACAAGTTCCCCCAAGCTTAACCTTTGCTAGTCCCGAGCAAAGCCAATCTCAACAATGGATCAGGAGTTGCTGCAATATCTGTTTTTCTTGACAAGCACACAAGCATTTAAACAAAAGTTCTCATTTGGATTAGAAAAAGATATCATATTATTCATCACGGGGCTTAGTACTTTACCTTGAATCCTGAGTAATTGAAAGATAAAACGATCAAATCAAGCACTATGTCTCTTGTTCTTTCACTTCACCTTTGTCCCGGAGTTTTTATGAATTTTTAAAAGCTTAAAAACATATGTTGTCAAATTAAACAATGGATCCAAAGAGAAAGTCAACCACACCATTGAATCGAGAAGTGCATGTGTAGGGAAAATGGAGTCGGATGCTCTTTTAAATATATCACTCTCTTTTGTCAATCAGAGACACATGGCTATCAGGCTAATTCTACTATCGGGCACGTGCCCATATTTAATATTATTTTTTTCTCTTTTTTTCGAGGTTCCGGACACTTGTCCCTTTTTATTTCCTCGGGATCTATCTTTTTGAGGTTTCGGACACTTGTCCCTTTTTATTTCCTCGAATTTTCTCTTCTTTTTTTTTCTTTTTTTCAATAGCCACATGCTTCCAACAAACCTTTAAGAGGATTGGAACAAATAATCGTGAGCATTTATGCGGAAAATGGATGGAATGTGTAAGTGATCTCAATTCAATAGCATGATAACTTCTCATAGGGTCAACAAAACTTAATTTAACTCAATGCAATTATTAGTCATATTTATATTGAGAAATCTCCGGAACTCTAGTGTTGTTTAGAACAAGATAACAGTAGCTCAGATCATCACATATCATATCTGTCAATTACCTAGACTTTAGATCAAGTATTTGCCACCCATGCATTTAATTTCATTTCTAAGTATCATTATTAATTAGGAAAACTCATGTTTTGAAGGCTAACATCAGTGCTCTGTTCATGCTTCCTGCTGAGTTTAGATCCTCTGATCATGAAGAAGAATCTGATAATGAAGAAGCAGTTGCTCAGTGGATTTATCAAGCAAAAGAGGCCACATTTCAAAAACCTGAAAAATATTCTCATCTAAAGGCTTTATACTTGAAAGGGTTTGTTGATGGGAGACCTTTAAACAGGATGCTGGTTGATGGAGGGGTAGCTTTTAATTTAATGCCAAATGCTACTTTTAGGAAGCTTGGTAAGACTACAGAAGATTTGACTAAGACCGATATGAGGTTGACTGATTTTGCTGGCAATGTATCGGTCACTAGAGGTGCTATATGTGTTGAGTTAACAATTGGCAGCAAGAGTATGTCGACTACTTTCTTTGTAGTCAATGCAAAGGGATCCTACAGTGGTGCTTCTTGGAAGAGATTGGATACACGCCAATTGTTGCATTCCATCTACCATGCATCAGAACGTGATTCAGTGGATCGGTGATACCGTGGAAGTGGTACCGGCCGATTCAACTGTTAGTATTGCTTATTTGGATCCTGATGCTTGGAACTTTGACAACGTAGAGTGCTTTTCCGGAAGGATTCTTGAAGAAGACTTTCTCAAGACAACTAATGAAGGTCAACAGCCGATCTGAGCAATCGGCTCCGAAAAAACATTTTGAAGGGTTAGTTTGCTGCAATGATTCGCATCGATGCCAATGAACTAAGGCCGGTGTTGTGTCAGTTAAAATTAACACTTTTAGAATTAGAACGAGGAGTCGACTTGTTGGATTTTATAGCCGATACTATTGTATCGCCTTTAGAACAAAAATAGCCGATATGTATGTATCGTCTTTTGATTTTAATTGATAGCCGATACTAAGGAAGTATCGCCTTTAGAAGATTTATCAAAAGGAAAAGTTTTGGAAAGCTCAATGCAATGTAAAGAAATATCAGGCGAACAATATTTAACAAAATTATTGAGCCTGGCGATGCAGGGGCAGACTTGTTGTTCAGATTTGTTCGGCCACCAGGCCGGATACACAAAAGGGGCAATAAAAAACAAACTAATCTAGATGGAGCCGGTTCAGGAGATCCTCCAGGTGTGATACCTCCGTCACGGCGAGCCCCAGGGGCTGGAACTCCTCCACCAACTCCCTGAAGTCCTCCCTCGTCCTAGCATTGATGATGGAAGAAGAAACTTCCCCGGAGATCTCAGCACCGCTGAGTTCGGCTCCGGTGAGGGTGAAGGTGGCGCCATGGCAGATGGCGTGGAGGGCCAGCTCCTTGATACGCGTCCCGACGTCATCCAGGCGCGCCTGCAGGTTGTCTCCTCGTGCGTTCACGAAGTCAGCAATCGATGTGGCTCGCCCGGGGAGCCAATCGAGTTGCTGTTGGAGTTCTACAATTGGATAAAAGAGACTAAATTTCAGAAAGATAGCCGATTCAATCGAATCAGATAACAAATCGGCTAAGTATTTAAACAAACAGTTGCCAACAAGTTCACTAATGCTGTTACACGGAAAGCATTCAAGGTGATGAGTTGGGAGATTCGAAGAAATGTACCAGCGACTCTGGCGTCGGACGCCTCTAGGTGCTCGAGAGCACTGTTGAGGCGAGAGCGGAGGGTCTCTCGCTCCTCCACCAGGCGGCCGGTTCGACGACGCTCCTCTTCCAGGAGGCGTCGGGTGTCGGCGACGCCCCGGATGAAGGCCCATGCTCCATCATCCAATGACAACTCGTACTCCGACGGGGGTCGGCTAGGGACTTGGTCATCCGCCGGAGAAGAAGGGCTGCGGAGAAAGTTAGGGTTTTCCCCTAGGTAAGTGAAAAGCTTCAAAGTATAAGAAGGTGTTAAGGAAGGAAATCGTTACCCGAGCACACGGCGACGGGTCGCCGGAGGACCATCCACGGACTCCGATGCCTCCGCAGGGCGCTTCCCGCGGTTGTCCGCCAATGCTTCGGCCTCCGAGTGAGGAAGAAGAACAGTTGGTGAATGAGAAGAGCAAAGGCCGAAGAGTGAGGCAATGAATGCGCGATGTGTTCGAGAAGTCGGCGTCTAGTATTTATGAGTAAGACTCAAGAAGGTGAAAAGGGCATCAGCTCGGGGGGCATCCTTAGATTCGGATCCTAAGGTGAATCGACTAATTAAGCCGTTTTGGTACTGATCGGCTAAAGGACAAGTCGTCTAAATGACATCGGCTAAAGATAGCTGATAGAGCTTCGAGTATTAAATAAAAACAGAGTATCAAGGTATCGGTCAACCAATGAAGAATGTTTACAGAGGAAGGACTGAAAGTCAAAGATTACAAATAAGCAGAATTACATATTTAGCAAAGACTTCAGTAAATCCAGAGCATTTAGGCGAATAGCCTCTATCTCATCAATTTCTTTCTGGTCTTCTTCAATGGAGCCTGGGATTGGTTTCTTCTTAGCTTTGATATCCTGGAGCTCACCATGAAGGGTTGCTATCTTCTTCTTATGCTCACGAAGGGCAACAGGGATGTTCTCCAGGCTATCCTTCTTCAACTTGATTTTTTCATCGATAGCTTGAAGCCTGCTCAGCAACTCATTCCTCTCAGTTTCCAGAGATGACAGATTGCCGATAAGAACAGTGGAATCTGAATTTAGTTGATCTATGGCATTCTTTTCAGCAACCATGTCAGAAATGCAGCGTTGTTCACATACTGGCAAATGTATTTGAGCATCTCGTGCCCTGAATTTGGCTTTGACCTTGGAGAACTTTGGCTCAAGAAATCCTATATGGGCAACAGAGGACAATGTCTCCTTTAGGTCTTTGGGTATGTCATCTTTGATCAAATTGAAGATATCTATGACTCCCTGTGCATCCTGCATCAAGTTGGCTGTGTTGACCTCCAAAAGAGGGATTAATGTTTGAAGCCGAGTCTTGATTTCTTCAGGTAGATCTCCTGAGGATCTGGCTGCTGAAACTTCCTCTTCATCCATATAGTCGTTCAAGTTGAAGGGGATGACAGGGGAAGAAGGCTCTCCTTGTTCCTGCACAAATAAGTAAATAAATAATCACAGATGGGAAGCTATTGGAATGAGAAAGCAGTGTTGATTAGAATACCTGATCAAGTGGGTTGATTTGAAACTCAGGGAGGATAGAAGAAGGCTCAGGAAGTACGTCTGAAAGAAATCTTTCGTCAGTTTCAAAAACATCCACTGAAGAGGATGGAGCTATCAGCCAAAAGATATACCTGACTGAGGGGGTTCTTGGTCAATGTCAGGATGAGGAGGCGCCTCAGGGTCTGCATTTTGAGCATCCACCTGCTCCTGAGGCAACTCAACATTGTGAATGCTGGCCTGTTCTCAGAAATTAAGAGGATAAAAATTACAGACTTGTTGATGGGAATAAGGAAAAGCAGATTTTTACCTCTGTGTCGGCATTCTTGATCAAGGATTGGCTACTATTAAGAGTATCTTTCTTCTTCTTAGATACAACCATGGCAGTTGGCTTGGTAATCTTTTGCTTCTTAGAAGAGCCAGCTTCCCTTATAAAAGTGCTGAGAGTTTGGTCATCTGAAGCACCGGGAGCTTTCCTCTTCATCAAAGTCTTGATAGTGGGGGCATCACAGCCAATCCTTGGATTTGAACACCATATGTTATAATTTGTTTCTGGAGGGTTCAGAGTGACCAGATCCTACAAAGAAAATTTTGACATATGTCAGAAGTGAGCAGGTGGTAAAGAAATGAAATTTGGAGACAAATTGTACCTGATCAGTTGCCTGAAAGTCTGAGTCCAATTGCAGACAATAAGTGGCTACAGCTTCGCTAAAAAGATGGATGCTCCATTGCTGCCACCAGTTCTAAAAAGAGACTGAAGAAAAGGGTCTGAAGCTCCATTCCTTGGCCATCTTCAGGGAGACAGATTTTTCCAGTTGAAATATTTCGTCATACTCCAAGGCAGAGTCTACTGATTCCCTTGGCCTAAGTTTGTCAGCAAAATACAGGGATGGAGGCACTTGGCCAAAACCAATTTGTCTGGCTGCCATGACTGGATGATAAAATTCATAGGACATGGGAGGTTTTTCTCTACCATGCCTAATTTCAGTGGGCAGGAGACAAGGTCTCATAATTTGACTCAAGATCTTCAAACTCTCATTATCACATTCCCTTTGGAACCTGAAAGTGTATGGGTTCTCAAAATCTGTGATGTCTGGATATTGGAACCAGTTGAAGATGGCAGCAGGGAATCCCTTGTAGAATGTGGCAGAACTGTGGCCGAACCGTCTTGATTATAAGAGCTCAAGTACCGTCTTAGCCAAATTTGTCTGACATCGACTCCTACTTGAACCCATATAATCCCGGTAGTCCGGAAATCTCAAAGGATTTCAAACATCATACAACATACATGATTGCATTGTTCAAGTATCACATTCGTAAGGATACACCATCGATAATCGAAACCGAATTTTAAACATCAGAGTGCGGAAGCATAAAAGAGTTATTACAAAACATAGTCTTAAAGTGCGGAAGCTAAAATAAGTTTTAAAACACGACCACCACACATGTGGTCCAAATAAAACATTGTTTGATAACTCAACTCACTCCTCCTTTTTCAGATAATGTGCCACTAGGAGTCTTAGTCCAGCAAAAGAGAAGGAGAAGCTTCTTGACGACCCTGCCCTGGGCCTACTCCTCATCACCCTCCATGGGGTAGAGGCAGTGCTTACAATAGCCGTAGTACACCTGGCCATCTGCAACAACGGGATAAACCCTGAGTACGGGAATGTACTCAGCTAGACTTACCCGTCCAACTGAAAATAAAAGACACCAAGGGTATACAAGGCTTTTTGATGGAGCTGTGATCTTTGGTTGCGAAAAGCTCAAGTTAAGAGAAGGAATATTTAATGATATAGGTGAGCAGTCAAATTTTAGACCTACCTCTTTTAATCTAGGTTTGCACCTGAACTAAACATTCACTTGGATCTAGTCAAACAATAATATAACCATATCCAGTTGACTTATCCATATTTTAGTTGAACCTTTACACATCACATGGAGTTGTATCGTGGTGAAGCTCGCCATAGTTTCCCACTAACCGGGGGAGACGGCGACTCGAATCGAATTCCAAACCAACTGGTGAAAGAGCTTTAATACCAACCCACACTTTCCCCGTCGGGTCCATGCATTGGGTAACCGCTCGATGCTTGTTCGTGGTGGTAATCGTCGTGGCTCACAGCACGGACCATCCAATTGAAACTATACGATGGCCATTCCGCGGCAGATCGTGTTTCCATACTAGAGGGTGCGACACGGGTTGAGACTAGCCCGAACAGCGTCTAACCGGCTTGGGAGTCGATGATTACGGCACCGACATATCCCTAAGTAAAAGGGCGCGTTCAAAAATGAACGAGGGCCAACATCGATACAAACCTACACGATCCAACGGACGGACTGCCCCAAGTTTCCAAACTTGTGTTTTGCCTTCTAGTTGACCGTATTTCATTACTACTCAGGTTCTTTTCCACGATAGCAAATATAGCCAACCGTGATCCGGTGAATACCCACCAGGGGTATTACGGGAACATCCCTAACACTACTTTTATTAAGCAGAATAAGCAATTCTACTATAATAAATAACAGGCTAACAAAGCAGATATTAATCAATAAACAAGGAATGGTAATGCAGCAAGTGGGATTCAATCAACTCCTATACGTAATGCATCACAATATAAAATACTCAATTGAATTAACTGTAAATACTGGGAGACTTAGAATACTCCGGGGCTTGCCTTGAGAGAAGACTGAGGCCTCGTGAGCGGGGCACTCAGGCAGGTTAGTCTCGGGCACGGGGTCGGCTTTCTCGGTTTTGGGCAGCTCTGGGATCTCCTGCTCGACGTTTTCTTCCGGCTCCTGGCTGGGCTCTGGGACTGTCGATCCTATTGCAATGCGGTGGATAATAATTAAATAACTAATGCGGGGGTGCGGGATATGGTGGTATGAATGTAAATATTTCTTGCAAACCAACAAAGCCAACTTATTGAACCACTTTTGACATTGAGAAAAACACATATTTACTACATAAAACAAAACCATTAATTCAACTATTTCTTATTTATTAATTCAAAGAAATCCAGGTTTGAACTGCAAGTGTATTTTTCTGAATTCAAAAAAATCCATAAAAATTCCAGAAGGTAATTAACACTAACCGGACTTCACTACCAAAATTCCAGCCAGAGATAAATTACAGAATAGCAGATACAAAAAGATGAAATAAACTGCTCAAAAGGTACTTTGAACTAACTTTTCTAATAAAAAGTGTCAAACAACATATTTCATATTTTTCCTAGCTTTATCTACTTATAACCACCCTACTGCAGAAAATTCACTGTCAAAGCATAAACACATAAACCTACACAAAATAAACAAATTTACTCCAGATTAAACCATTTGAACTACAACCCTACTGGAAAAGGGTGACAACCTCATTTTCATATTTTTCCCTGGTTCTATTCCACATTTCATATTTTTCAAGAAAGTTCCATGATCAGAAACATTATATTCTTTCCTGTAAGAATTTTCTAAGAAAAACACAGAAAAGCACATGTGTACAACTTCTTATTTTTCTGTACAACAACCTATGCTTAACATTTTTCTTAGCTTGAACATAACATGCAGAGACTACATAAATTTTCCCATATTTTACTTTCACATATAAAACATCTTAACAATTATTCTAATAAAACAGCTAAAAAGGAATTTAAACCTAAACAGATACTTTTTCTACAGAAACAGTGCCTGATTCATTTTTCACAGATACATAACATGATAAGAAATCTACACAAATTTTTCCAAGAATTAATTCAACCAGAAAACATATAAATCCATTTATCCATACAAAAGCACATAAACTGGATTAAATAAAAACAGAAAAAATAAACTTTTATCAAAAATACTTTCATATTTTTTCATGATATATCTACTCATGAACAAGCTAACAAAACTGAAAACACTTCATTTGGATCAATAAAACGTGCTACACAAAAATAACAAACTCTTCTAGAAAATAAAACAAAAGGAAAAACATTTGAACTCTCCCGGCCCATACCGCACAGACTCGGTACATGGACCATGGGTGACTGACGCGTGGGACTAGCTGGTCAACGAGGCCCAGCGGTCAGTGAAGGTGAAGCAGGGGTGACGGTTGACCGGGGTTTTCTCGCCGACGGCGAGGTTGCCGGCAGTGAGGTGGTGCTCGGCGTGTTCCCCTTGGCTAGGCGGTTCGGGTGGTGGTGTTGGTTGGGCCAGCGCGCGACCGTAGCTCGCCGGCGGCGAGCGATGGCGAACGGCGGCGGCGGGGGTGCTCAGCTACGCCGTTTCTGGCGGTCACTGGCCAAATTGGCGAGTGCATCGTGCCTAGTGAACCCTAGGGAGTGGAACTAGGAGGTTGGTTTGGCTCGGGAAGCTCCGGTGGAGCTCGATCACGTGCACGGCCATGGTGGACCGTGGCGGTGCTCGGTCGAGAAGAAGAGGGGGTTAGGGAGCGGTAGAGACCTCGCGGGGGCGTGTTCTCACCTTGCCTTGGCCCGATGAAGCTTGTCGTTGAAGGAGAGGGGTGGCGAAGCTCGGGGTGGTGTGGAACGGGCTCGAGCTCCTTTCGGCGGCGAACGGGGACCGAAGGGGGCACCACGTCCTTCGACGGTGGTGGGGCTTGGTCGGGGAAGATGACGCGCGCACGGCGTGTGCACGGTGAAGGCGGAGAGGCTGGCGAGAGGAATTGGATGGTGGTGGTCGGGTGAGGTCGGAACGGCGGTGGCGAGTGGCGGTGTCGAACGGTGGCGAGCAGTGGAGTGCTCGGCTCGTTCGTGGAAGAGGAGAGGGAGAGAGCAGGCGCGAGAGGGTGTGTGTGCGGGTGAGTGAGGGAGAGGAGAGAGGCACTCGGGTTTTGCTCGGCGGAGAGGGTGGACGGCCGGTCGTGGCGGGGGCCACGACGGCGCAGCGGGCGAGGCGGCTGCAGGGCGCTGGCGTGCGCACGGCGTCCCGGGGGAGCGAGGGAGAGGCCGTGGTGGATCACTTGCGTGATCGGGTGAAGTGGATCGAGAGGGGAGTGGTCAAAGCGGATTTGGTGCAGGGTTTGGCGGCCACGCGGCGGTCGGGGCCGGCGTGCGGCGCGGCCGTGTCCGTGACCAGCGCGGCGCGCGCGCGGGAGCAGGCGAGGCGGGCGCGACGCGGGCTGGGCCCAAAGGCCAAACGGGCCAAAAGTGAAGCGCAGGATGAAAACATTTTCCTTTTTCTTTTTCCAATTCTTTTCCAAATTTTGACCATTTCAAATCAGTTTTAAAAACTCAAAACTAGGCTTTGACCCAAAAATAAAAGTTGCTCAAAATAATTTTCTCTACAACTTTTATATAAGACACTTTTGCTGAAAATCATTTTCACAACCTCCACATAAATAAAGCCAATTTTGAGCCATAAATCATTTTGTTTCCCTCATTTTTAGTTATCAAACCACTCTGAACTAGGTCAAGGTATCAATATAAAAAGTATTGTACTCAATATTCTCTATTTTGTAAAATCATTTGCCAAGACAGGAATCCACTTAAACAATCAAGTCCAATAGAAACCAAAATCCAAATAAACAATCAAAAGGCAAAAAGCACTTTCATGCACATGAAATGATGCAATGCATTGCTTATGCATTTTAGTAGCTAAATGTAGTTCCTAATGCAGTGCTTGACACAGGAACCGTCCTGATTATAAGAGCTCAAGGACCGTCTTAGTCAAATTCATCTGACCTTGACTCATACTTCAACCCATATAACCCCGGTAGTCCGGAAATCTCGAAGGATTTCAAACATCATATACATACAGGATCGCATTGTTCAAGTACCACATTCGTAAGGATACATCGTCGATAAAAGAAACCGAATTTAAATATCAGAGTGCGAAATCATAAAAGAGTTATTACAATACTGAGTTTTAAAAGTGCGGAAGCTGAAATAAGTTTGAAACACGACCACCACACATGTGGTCCAAATAAACATTATTTAATAACTCACTCCTCCTTTTGAAATAATGTGCCACTAGTAGTCTCAGTCTAGCAAAAGAAAAGGAGAAGCTTCTGGATGACCCTGCCCTGGGCCTACTCCTCATCACCCTCCACGGGGTAGAGGCAGTGCTTACAATAGCCGTAGTAGACCTGGCCATCTACAACAATGGGATAAACCCTAAGTACGGGAATGTACTCAGCTAGACTTACCCGTCCAACTGAAAATAAAGACGCCAAGGGTATGCAAGGCTTGTGGTGGAACTGGGATCTTTAGTTGCAAAAAGCTCAAATTAAGAGAAGGAACATTTAATGATAGCAGTGAGCGGTCGAATTTTTAGACCTACCTCTTGATCTAGATTTGCATCTGAACTAGTCATCCACTTGAATCTAACAAACAATAATATAACCATATCCAGTTAACTTATCCACATTTTAGTTGAACCTTTAAACAACACATGGAGTTGTATCGTGGTGAAGCTCGTCATAGTTTCCCACTAACCGGGGGAGACGGCGACTCGAATCGAATTCCAAACCAGCTGGTGATAAACCTTTAATACCAACCCACACTTTCCCCGTCGGGTCCATGCATTGGGTAACCGCTCGATGTTTGTTCGTGGTGGTAATCGTCGCGGCTCACAGCACGGACCACCCAATTGGAACTATACGATGGCCATTCCGCGGCAGATCGTGTTTCCATACTAGAGGGTGCGACATGGGTTGAGACCGGCCCGAACAGCGTCTAACCGACTTTGGGGTCGATGATTACAGCACCAACGTATCCCTAAGTAAAAGGGCGCGTTCAAAAATGAACGAGGGCCAACATCGATACAAACCTACACGATCCAACAGACGGACTGCCCCAAGTTTCCAAACTTGTGCCTTGCCTTCCAGTTGACCGTATTTCATTACTACTCAGGTTCTTTTCCACGATAGCAAATATAGCCAACCGTGATTCGGTAAATACCCACCAGGGGTATTACGGCAACATCCTTAACTACTACTTTTATTAAGCAGACTAAGCATTTCTACGTTATAAATAAATAACAGGATAACAAGGAAGATATTAATCAATAATCAAGGAATGGTAATTGTAAGGACCTGTGTGGCCTAGAGGGGGGGTGAATAGGCCTGTCAAAAATCACAGCTTAAAAACAAATTAGATAGGCCCGGCACTACCGCCCTGTGCCCGGCACTGCCGCTCCCCGGCACTGCCGGCCTCAGCGCGGTACTGCCGCGCAGATGAAGACCAGAAGCTGCAATTCGAAATCTAACCACAATCTGCAGATTCTATATGAATAGGAATGTAACAATAGGCTATATGAACCAGCAGAAACAACTACTCCAAGCCAAATATGAAAGATAGAGTAGATCGAGCCAAACCCTAGAATATATCACAAGCTCATGAACATAGAGAATGAAACTAAGCAAGCACGCGAGACAAGTGATTTATCCCGTGGTTCAGCTCGCCACCAAGGCTTGCCTACCTCCACGTTGTTGAGGTTGACCACTTAGGTCATGAGCTTTGCAACTCAACCTCGTTCTCAAGTCAAGGAACCAAATCCTTGAGATGAGGGGTAATCTTACTAGCTACACAAGTGATTACAAACCTCCCTAGGCCACCACACAAGTTGGCAAGGCTCTAGGGCGACGCCTAGCCGGCTAGGGTTCCAAGAACCCAAGAGTAATAGAAGCAAATCCACCGGCTATGGCTCAAATCAAGTGCTCTAGGCAGTAGATCTCAGCTAGGGCTCCTCTTTGGTGAAGGTTTGAGCCTCTCAACCACTTGGAATCAATGGGAATCAAGATTTTGGTGGTTGGGAGCTTGAAGGGCCTTCAATGGAGAAGAGAGAGCTTGTCTGGAGGTAGGTGGAGTGAATGGTCGTGGATGACCGTTGGGAGGCAGAGGGGGTGAAGTAAATACCCCCTGCCATCCAACGGGCAAATCAAGTCGCGGCAGTGCCGGCCTTAGCCCGGTAGTGCCGCGGCCCGGCACTGCCGCGCCTAGAGCGGCACTGCCGCGCCCACCAAACAGACAGGAACAGATCTACAATGGGTGCAGCTGTCTTTGGTTGGAAATGTGGATGGTATGAGTTGGTTTGAGCACATGTCATTCAGCCATATCAATGAATTTGCATTCCCCCTTTATAGTACGGCATTCCTAAAACTCAAATAACCAAAATAGAATTTCTTTGAAGCACTTTGAGTCCGGAACCGATGAAATGTAGTGTGAGGGGTCCACCAACGCATATACACCATCCTTTCTTATCATAACCTGCTTGTCAACTTCATAAATCTTATTAGTCCTCTAATCGTGTGGTCATTATCACCAAAACCCACAATTAGGGCTTGATTGCACTTACAATCTCCCCCTTTTTGGTGATTGATGACAACACAATTAGAGCTTACAAGAGAAGGGTATAAAACTGAGATTTTGAAGCTTAGGTGTGAAACCTCCCCCTAAATGTGTGAATGAGAGCTGAAATCTCAATTTGGCATTAAAGGCCAATATTCACATATTTGAAAGTGAGAGATAGGTTCAGTTTCACATCTAATAGCTTTGTGGGGTGCAATAAAACTGTGTCAATAATAATACGTGATGCGAATGACAGTTTAAGCACACATCAGAGATGTTTGCTGTCTTCTGCCAGAGCGGCACTGCCGCTCTGGGCGCGGCACTGCCGGGGCCCGGCACTGCCGGCCCTGGAGCGGCACTGCCGCTCAGGCAATAGACAGCAAACGCAGCGGACAAAAAACGTAACCACAAAGCATATAACAAAACTGATCTAAACAGGATAGCACAAGCTAAATAAGCAGGTAAAGATACATGTCCACATCCAAGCCTAAGAAGTAGTACTATAGAGTATTATTACATAACATAGAGTTTTGATCGTATCAAACTCTCTCACAACTCACAACTACAACTAAAGATGGGGACATGAAGCAGAAAAAAGTGGTTGTACCCCCTTCTCTTCACCTAATTCTCCCCCTTTGGCAACAAGTCACCAAAAAGAGAGAAAGAGAGAAGAGAAGAGTGTCCAAGCACTCAATCATCATCCGAAGCTATCGTGTCCCACTGAACTTCTTCTTCTTCCTCCTCATCATCATCGTCGTCGTCGTCATCGGACTCTACCACGGCCTTCCCCTGACGGTGTGTGGAACTGGTGTAGCGGGTCGAGGTGGAAGCACGTGTAGAACGACGAGGTGGCACTGGCACGATCTCCTCCTGCTCCTCCTCATCATCAGCATCATCAATATCATCTGAATCAAGGCTGGAGAGGTCGAAGCGAGGTGGAGAGCGGGGTGGAGGTAACGGCGAACGACCCGCCCGCTCTCGCTCGGCGCGCTGCTCAACAAGTGCCTGGTGCGCTGTCTGGGCTGCGTAGGTGCAGGTGGAGAAGATGGCCTTGATCCATCTTGCTAGCTTGCTCTTCTTCTTCCTCCGATAGGAAGGATGGGAGCTCTCAGGTCTATCTGCTGCCCCTGCTGAACCTCCTGCTGCCCCTTTCTTCTTCTCGGCCCTGTACGGCTCATGCAACCCATCCTTAGGAAAAGAATGGCCGGAGACCATCTCTATCATGAACATGACGTAGGGTGCATAAAGAACCGCCTTCCTAGCATCCTCAGCTGCAACCTGTAGCTCAGTCCATATGAAGCTGGATATGGAAAAGGGAGTAGCCTGAGGGGCCATCCTAGCCAACATGTTCCTGCCATATCCATATAAATTGGAGTGCGAGCCACTCTTTGGGTTGAGCGTCTGTCTGAAAAGGTTGTTGAGCATGTAATAAAAAGGTTTTAGCCCCTTCACCAACCCATCAGCCTTGCTAGGGTCTTCATACATGTGGGCAATCTCACTCTCTGTCAGGGTCCTCTCATCATGTAGATTGTCAAACTCCCTGTCCTCGCTGCCCAAGCCAAGGATCCTACTAAAGGTCTCATAAGTGACCTTGTAGTGGCGACCCTCGGTCATCCAGTGCATCTCCTACGCCACGTTGTCAACATACAGGGTGGCATGGAACTGGTGGATAATCTCTGTGTTCCAGTTGAGGCTGAATCCCATCAAGTCATACATGTTCCTTTGCTTGCACGCAGCCACTACCCTGTTGATATCACGGTCAGTCTTTGCTTCTAGGTGCTCCCAATCCACGTACTTCATGTTCAGAATCTTGGACTTCTTGGCATTGTACAGGACTGAGCGGTAGAAGTCAGAATGAAACTCATTCCAGAACCTGTAGTCAATGCCCATATCCTTTGGAGCATTGTATGGATTATGCTGTCGCTGGGACTTGACCGAGCTGAACTGCTGATAGTAGGACACAGGCTGCCTTGCTCTTGTGTCCTGCGGTGGCCTCTCCTGGACATCCTCCTCATAGGGCTGCACATGAGCCCTGCTGACCTCTGCCAAATGCTCAGGGGTGGCAGGGTAAAGGTCCTCCCTGATCTGTCGACCCTGCATCTGGAGACGTGCCTCATCTCTGATCTGCTGTCTAGCTGTCACATCTCCTTGGGAGCTAGCGCCTCCACGACGGGCTGGCTGCTTGCTCCTCCCCCTGAGCGGATCCATCCTTCTCTTGGTCCTCCTCTCATCATCACCTCCGCCCGACATCTAAAACATGGAAACTGTGGATTAGAAGACTGCATAAGGGCTGGTAGGTTATAGTGAGGCGATAGATTTTGATGAATAAGGTGTTACTTGGATCAAATCCCTGCTCATGGTCCGGCACTGCCGCTCTGGGAGCGGCACTGTCGGAGCCCGGCACTGCCGCGCAGGGCGCGGCACTGCCGCGCAGGCAGGTCAGATCTGAGCCAAGGAACACCACATCCATCATCTCTACCACTTCCCTATCATCTACAAACCCTTCTACAACCTCTAAATACAATACCCATGGCGCATTTTACAAATCGGGAAAAACTTAGGGGTAGGGATTTTGAACCTTCACCTTGAGAGGAAGGAGAGGGAAGGAGACCCTTGGAGAAGAGGATGTTGGAGCAGAACCGACGAGGATCCCAAGCAGCACCTCCGGTGGCCGGAAGTGCCGGGGACGGCCGGTTGGTGAGGAGAGGATGCGGTCGCCCGTTCACCCGAGAGAGAGAGAGGAGAGGGAAACACGGGTGCGGTGAATGGATGAGGGAGAGAGAGAGAGAGGGGGGGTCACGGGTAGAGTAGAAAAGTTTTCCCAATGACCCCACTCGGTAACAAACTGATTCAGTCGAATCAGTAAGTCGCGGCACTACCGCGCCTGGCCCGGCACTGCCGGACAGTTACCTACAGAGAGAGTTATTCTCTAAGATACTACAGCTTATTCTTGGAGTGGACAGGTACTTCTTGCATGATATGACCAGCAGCAAGTAATCAATACAGAACAATGGTCACACCAAGCAAGTTTCTTTCAAAGATTTTGAAACACAATATGAAAGTTTTGAAATTGTTTTACCTAGGTCAAACTAGTTGATCAATCAAGCATGCTAGGTTTCAAACTAAGTTACGAGAGTCAAGTATATTTAGTTCACTCCTTAAAGCACAAAACCTTGACTCATCTAGAGGCTTAGTGAAGATATCGGCTAGTTGTTTGTCGGTGCTCACATGTTTGATGGCGATATCTCCTTTGATTTCATGATCTCTCAAGAAGTGATGCCGGATGTCTATGTGTTTGGTTCTTGAATGACACACTGGGTTGTTTGCTAGCTTTATGGCGCTCTCATTGTCACACAAGAGTGGGATATGAGCAAATTGACATCCGAAATCACGAAGGGTTTGCCTCATCCAAAGTAGTTGCGCACAACATGCACCTGCTGCAACATACTCGGCCTCGGCTGTGGATAGGGCTACACAATTTTGCTTTTTAGAACTCCAAGACACTAAGGAGCGTCCAAGGAATTGACATGTCCCCGAAGTGCTTTTTCGATCTACCTTGCAACCGGCGTAATCGGAATCCGAATAGCCAAGTAGATCAAACTTGGAGCCCTTAGGATACCACAAGCCAAGGTTTGGAGTGTGAACTAGATATCTCAAGATTCTCTTAACGGCCACTAAGTGACACTCTTTCGGGTTAGCTTGAAATCTAGCACACATGCACACACTAAGCATAATATCGGGCCTAGATGCGCATAAGTAAAGGAGGGAGCCAATCATGGAACGATATACCTTGATGTCCACGGCTTTTCCTTCCTTATCAAGATCAAGATGTCCATTAGTTGGCATGGGTGTTTTGATAGGCTTAGCGTTCACCATGTCAAACTTCTTTAACATATCATGGGTGTACTTGGTTTGGCAAAGAAAAGTCCCTTCCTTCAATTGCTTGATTTGAAATCCAAGGAAGAACTTGAGCTCACCCATCATAGACATCTCAAATCTCTTAGTCATGATCCTACTAAACTCATCACAAAAGGATTTGTTAGTACTACCAAATATTATGTCATCGACATATATTTGGCACACAAAAATATCTCCATTGATTTTATGAGTGAAGAGAGTAGGATCGGCTTTGCCTATTTCAAAGCCTTGTTTGAGCAAGAATTCCTTAAGGCATTCATACCATGCTCTAGGTGCTTGCTTAAGCCCATAGAGCGCCTTTTGGAGTTTGAAGACGTGGTTGGGAAACGTGGGATCTTCAAAGCCCGGTGGTTGCTCGACATATACCAACTCTTGTATAGGGCCATTGAGGAATGCACTCTTCACATCCATTTGATATAGCTTGAATTCATGATGGGCTGCATAGGCTAGAAGAATCCGAATGGCTTCAAGTCTTGCAACCGGTGCATATGTTTCTTCAAAGTCCAGGCCCTCTACTTGTGTGAACCCTTGAGCTACCAATCTTGCCTTGTTCCTTGTCACCACACCTTCTTCATCTTGCTTGTTGCGAAAGACCCATTTGGTTCCAATGACATTGGTATTTGGTCTTTCCACGAGTGACCATACTTGATTGCGCTCGAAATTGTTGAGCTCTTCTTGCATGGCCATCACCCAATCCGGATCATCCAGGGCTTCTTCTACCTTGAGAGGTTCCAAAGAGGAGACAAACGAGTAATATTGACAGAAATTTGCCAAATGAGAGCGTGTCGTTACCCCCTTTCGTAGACTCCCAAGAATATTATCAACGGGATGATCTCGTTGAATAGTTTGCTTGAGTCTTGGATGATCGATGGGTTCTGGTTCATCTTCGGCTTCCTCTTCTTCATCTCGCTCGAAGATGGGTTGCAGGTTCACTCCATGAGGTGGAGTAGCTGCAGCTGCTCTGGGTGTGCCCGGCACTGCTTGGCTCCGCGCGGCACTGCCGGGGACGAGCCCGGCACTGCCGGGGACTGTATCTGACCAGTCCCAGCAGGAGCTTCAGCTTGAGGACCATCCTGATCAGTAGCCTGCAGTTCCTGTGGTCTTATATCACCAATGGCTAGTTGCTTGATTGCTTCACAAGGAGGTTCCTCATCACCTACAACCACCTCATCAACTTGCTCTACTTGAGAGCCATTAGTTTCATCAAACGTCACGTCTATCGCTATCTCAACCTTGCCGGAGGCCTTGTTGAAAACACGATAGGCATGCTCGTTTGATCCATAACCGAGAAGAAAACCTTCATCAACCTTGGATGCGAACTTAGAGACTCTGGGTCTCTTGTTCAATATGAAACATTTGCACCCAAATACCCTAAAGTAAGATACCTTAGGCTTGTTACCGGTTAGCAGCTCATAGGAGGTCTTCTTTCTTCTCTTGTGGAGGTAGAGGCGGTTGATTGCATGGCAAGCGGTGTTGACGGCTTCGGCCCAAAAGATGTCCGGCGTCTTGTACTCATCTAGCATCGTCCTTGCCATGTCAATGAGCGTTCTATTCTTCCTCTCCACCACACCATTTTGTTGAGGGGTGTAAGGCACTGAGAACTCATGCTTGATGCCCTCTTCATCAAGTAACTCTTCCACTTGGGTGTTTCGGAATTCGGTTCCATTATCACTACGAACCTTTTTGATGTTGAAACCGAATTCCCTTTGAGCTCTTCGTATGAACATCTTCACCTTCTCTTGCACTACACTCTTATCATGCAAAAAGAATACCCAAGTGAAACGAGAAAAGTCATCAACAATAACAAGACCATGTTTGTTACCGCCGATGCTAAGGTAGGCAACCGGTCCAAAGAGATCCATGTGAATCAATTCCAATGGATGAGTAGTAGTGTCATAGCTCTTTGGTGGGTGAGGTACGCCTACTTGCTTTCCGGCTTGGCAAGCTCCACATACTCTGTCTTTCTCAAAATGAACATTGGTTAGTCCTAGGATGTGGTTGTCCTTTTGAAGTTTGGCCAAATTCCTCATCCCAACATGAGCTAGTCGGCGGTGCCATAACCAACCCATGCTAGATTTTGCCACTAAACAAGTCTCAAGTTTGGCTTCACTTTTGTTGAAATCAACTAAGTATAGCTTCCCTTTCAAACGACCTGTAAAGACAATAGAGGAATCCTCCCTTCTAAAGACTTCCACACCCTCATCCGTAAAGAGACAATTGAAACTCATTCCACACAATTGCGAAACGGACAACAAATTGTAACTTAACGAATCAACATGTAAGACATTAGTAATTGAATGTTCAAGTGTGATAGCAACTTTACCAAGACCTAGCACATCCCCCTTGGAGTTATCACCAAATATGATGTTCTCACTTGCATTTGTAGTTGGGGAATATGATGAGAACATACTCCTTTCTCCGGTCATATGATTTGTACATCCGCTATCAAGCACCCAACTTGATCCACCGGAGGAGTAAGCCTGCAAAATAAGTTTAGTTCCTTGGTTTAGGTCCCCAATTGATATTGGGGCCTTGCATGTTAGTCACAAGTATCTTAGGAACCCAAATAAACTTGTCGGCTGCCCTCTTGTCATTACCAACATACTTTGCAACAACTTTACCACTGTTGTTGTGTCCTAAAAAGTAACAAGAGGACATGCTCATTCTTGGAGCTTCTATCTTGGGTTGATGCATGAACTTGTTCTTGGTTACCCAAATAGACTCCTTTGGTTTCTGAGACCCTTGCTTCTGATTTGGCATCTGCCTGGGCTGTGTGTGAGACTGAGCGGAAGGGGAACTGGTAGCCTTCCCTTTCTTGGGGCGCGGCACTGCCGGCCTGGGGGCGGCACTGCCGGGGCCCGGCACTGCCGCCTTCTGGCGCGGCACTGCCGCGGTCTGTGCAGGCTGAACTGTACCAATGTAACCCTTCTTCTCAAACCTCACACACTCATAGCCATTCACCTTCTTCCTTCCATTGGTTTTGCCTCCCTTTACATGCCCCAACCCATCCTTTATGAAAGGACGTCTTCCGTTCTTGAACTTGGGCATGTTCTTGCTTTGGGTCTTCTCACTAGCACTTATAGTAGCCTTGACACAACCACTTGCAATAACACTTGTCAATCTTGCTATTTCTTTTCTCATGACCTCCATGTTTGCAAGGTTAGTGGAATAGACATTCAAATCAAGATTATAGCATTTTCCACAACCTTCACTAGTGGAGGGAATAGGAGTGACATTTGCCTTAGGGAGAGTTGAGTTGCTTTCCCAAAGAAGGTTATATTGTAGCTCAAGTTCCTTGTGCTTTACATCCAAGTCACAATACTTTTTCTTGAGTTCAACATAAGCCTTCTTTAGGGAAGCATGTTCATCTTGCTGTTTGGCCAAGGCCTCATGCAAGACATCCAACTCACTTCTCTCTAATGCAAGAGCTTCCTTGCAAGCAATATAGAGATCCTCTTGTTTGATAAGAGCATCCTCACTTATTTCTAGCTCGGCTTGTACACCCTCTAGTTCCTCCATTAGCTTAGTGATAAAGAGTTTGGTTTTCTTATCTAAGTTCTTTGTTATCATGTTTATCTCTTCATCACTAGAGCTATCATCACTAGAAGAGTCACTAAGTTCACTACTAGAGATGTCACTAAGTGGAAGAGAAGGTTTAGGAGTATGAGTCTTTTTCACCTTCTCTTTCTTGGCCATGAGACAAGTGTGGGAGTTGCCTTCATCATCATCGGACAAGTTGTTGAATAGCCTTGGTGAAGGAGATGACTTTTGGAATGCAATGGTTGCCATCTTCTCATCTTCTTCACTTGAGGTTTGTGCGGTTGAATCCCATTCATGTCCGATGTGAGCTTCTCCCATGTATCTCTTGTTGTGCTTCTTGTAAGTGGCTTTGTCATCTTTCTTGCCCTTGTTGTCTTTCTTCTCATTTGGGCAATGAGCAATGAAGTGCTCGGTGCTACCACAATTGTAGCAAGTTCTCTTTTTCTTGTTAGGAAACTTCCTCTTTACAAATTTGTAACCTTCTTTCTTGAGCCCCTTGCGATATCTTCTCATGAATAGAGCTATATCATCAATCTTCTCAAACTCTTCACCATCACTCTCACTCTTGCAAGAGGATGATGTGCTGTCCTCAACCTCTATTTTCTTCTTTTGTTGCTTGGGCTTGCTTGTAGAGGCTTGCTTGCTTGAACTTGACTTGCTTGAAGTTGCTTGTTTTGTTGGCTTGCTTGCCTTGAGTGCCACTTCCTTGATCTTCATCCCATCTAGCCTTGCTTGCAACTCTCCAAGCTTCCTTCTTTCATTAGCTTCCTCTCTTTGCATATCAAATGTGATAATCCTCCCAAGCACATCACTAGGTGTGAACTTCTCAAACTTCTTCTTGTCTCTAATCAATGTCACTACGGTCTCATTTCTTGGTGAATAAGCTTCCAACATAATCTTCACAACCTTGTGATCATTGATTTCATTTCCACCTAGCCCTCTAATCTTGCCAACAATGACCATCAACCTATCAAACATCTCTTGAGGACCTTCACCATCACAAATCACAAACCGGTTGAGCTTGGCCATCAACAAATCAATCTTGGATTGCCTTACTTTATCAACCCCTTCATGAGCAATATGCAATGTGTCCCAAATCTCCTTTGCAACCTCAACTCCCATGACCTTGTTGTACTCATCACCATCCAAGGCACTAAGTAGCACACTAGTGGCTTGGGCATTGAGATGAATGTTGCGGAACTCATCTTGAGTGGGGTTCTTTGGATCAACCGGTGCTTCAAGTCCATTGTGCACAATCTCCCAAATACCTGGATGGAGACCAATAAGATAGGTCTTCATAATGTGCTTCCACTTGGCAAAGTTGGTCCCGTCGAAACGAGGCAACTTGCCCGCGGGTACATTAATGAGAGGCCTAGAATCATGGTTAGACATAGAAGAATAAGTGTAGGATACGGCTCCGTATGTCTTCTTGGTCTCCTCCTTCTTCTTCTTGTCACCCTTGAGATGATAGGAGATGTCATCATCACCATCTTCGGTGCTACTTGAGTCTTCACTCAAGTGCACACTCTTCTTAGCTTTGAGCTCTTCCTTCTTCTTCTTTTCTTCTCTTCTCTTGGCTCTTTCTTCTCTTCTAATCTTTCTTTCTTCTCTTCTTTGAGCCTTGTCTTCCTTTGCTTTGAGAGCTGCTGCATCTTCTTTTGCTTTGGCTCTAGCTTCTCTTCTCAACCTTCTTTCTTCCTTTCGTCTTGCGAGCTCTCCGGCCGACACAACCAATTGTGGAAGTGTCCTTCCGCTAGCTGTGGAGATACTCTCGCTGCTGCTAGTGGTGTGCACATCCGGATCTTCAAAGGGTTCGGGTTGCACAACACTAGCGTTACCCGTTCCTCCGTCAGTGGCCATACTCTCGCACGGTTAAGTGCTGCTGAGAGACCAGGCTCCGATACCACTTGTAAGGACCTGTGTGGCCTAGAGGGGGGGGTGAATAGGCCTGTCAAAAATCACAGCTTAAAAACAAATTAGATAGGCCCGGCACTACCGCCCTGTGCCCGGCACTGCCGCTCCCCGGCACTGCCGGCCTCAGCGCGGTACTGCCGCGCAGATGAAGACCAGAAGCTGCAATTCGAAATCTAACCACAATCTGCAGATTCTATATGAATAGGAATGTAACAATAGGCTATATGAACCAGCAGAAACAACTACTCCAAGCCAAATATGAAAGATAGAGTAGATCGAGCCAAACCCTAGAATATATCACAAGCTCATGAACATAGAGAATGAAACTAAGCAAGCACGCGAGACAAGTGATTTATCCCGTGGTTCAGCTCGCCACCAAGGCTTGCCTACCTCCACGTTGTTGAGGTTGACCACTTAGGTCATGAGCTTTGCAACTCAACCTCGTTCTCAAGTCAAGGAACCAAATCCTTGAGATGAGGGGTAATCTTACTAGCTGCACAAGTGATTACAAACCTCCCTAGGCCGCCACACAAGTTGGCAAGGCTCTAGGGCGACGCCTAGCCGGCTAGGGTTCCAAGAACCCAAGAGTAATAGAAGCAAATCCACCGGCTATGGCTCAAATCAAGTGCTCTAGGCAGTAGATCTCAGCTAGGGCTCCTCTTTGGTGAAGGTTTGAGCCTCTCAACCACTTGGAATCAATGGGAATCAAGATTTTGGTGGTTGGGAGCTTGAAGGGCCTTCAATGGAGAAGAGAGAGCTTGTCTGGAGGTAGGTGGAGTGAATGGTCGTGGATGACCGTTGGGAGGCAGAGGGGGTGAAGTAAATACCCCCTGCCATCCAACGGGCAAATCAAGTCGCGGCAGTGCCGGCCTTAGCCCGGTAGTGCCGCGGCCCGGCACTGCCGCGCCTAGAGCGGCACTGCCGCGCCCACCAAACAGACAGGAACAGATCTACAATGGGTGCAGCTGTCTTTGGTTGGAAATGTGGATGGTATGAGTTGGTTTGAGCACATGTCATTCAGCCATATCAATGAATTTGCATTCCCCCTTTATAGTACGGCATTCCTAAAACTCAAATAACCAAAATAGAATTTCTTTGAAGCACTTTGAGTCCGGAACCGATGAAATGTAGTGTGAGGGGTCCACCAACGCATATACACCATCCTTTCTTATCATAACCTGCTTGTCAACTTCATAAATCTTATTAGTCCTCTAATCGTGTGGTCATTATCACCAAAACCCACAATTAGGGCTTGATTGCACTTACAGTAATGCAGCAAATAGGATTCAATCAACTCCTATACCTAATGCATCACAATATAAAATACTCAAGTAAGTTAATTATAAAAGCTGGGAGACTTAAAATGCTCCGGGGCTTGCCTTGAGAAAAGATCGTGGCCTCGTGAGAGGGGCACTCGGGCAAGTTAGTTTCTGGCGTGGGGTCGGCCTCCTCGGTTCTGGGCAGCTCTGGAATCTCCTATTCGACGCTTAATTTCGGCTCCTGGTCGGGCTCCGGGACTGTCGATCCTATTGCAATGCGGTGGATAATAAATAAATAATGTGTGTCGCGAATTAAGGTGGTATGAAATGTAAACATTTCTTGCAAACCAACAAAACCAACTTGTTGAACAACTTTTGACATTGAGGAAAAACATGTATTTACCTCGTAAAACAAAATCATTATTTTAATCATTTCCTATTTATTAATTCAAAAGGAGGCTAGGTTTGAACAACAAGTACATTTTTATGAACTCAGAAAAATCCGCAAAAATTTCAAAAGGTAACTTATACTCACTGAACCTTACTAGATAATTTTCAGCAAGAAATAAATTACTGAACAGCAGATACAAAAAGATAAAATAAACTGCTCAAATGGTGCTTTGAACTAGCTTTTCTTAGAAAAAGTGTCAAACAGCAGATTTCATATTTTTCCTAGCTTTATCTACTTATAACCACTCTACTGCAGAAAATTTACTGCTAAAACATGAACACATAAATCTATACAAAATAAACAAGTTTATTACAAAATAAACCCTTTGAACTACAACCCTACTGGAAAAGGGTGACATCCTTATTTTCATATTTTTTACAGATTCTATTCCACATTTCATATTTATCAAGAAAGTTCCATGAACAAAAACATTATATTCTTTTCTACAAGAATTTTCTAAGAAAAACACAAAAAAGGACACTTGTACAGCAACTCCTTATTTTTCCATATAACAACCTATGCTTAACATTTTTCTCAGCTTAAACATATCATACAGAGAGTACATAAATTTTCCCATATTTTACTTTCACATATTAATTATTGTAACAATTATTTTAAGAAAACAGCTAAAAAGGAATTTAAACCTAAACAGATACTTTTTCTACAGAAATAGTGCCTCATAAAATTTTTACAGATACATAACTTGACAAGAAACGTGCACAAATTTTTCCATGAATTAATTCAACCAGAAAATAGGTGAACATATTTATCTAAACAAAAGCACATAAACTGGATTAAATAAAAACAGTGTAATAAACTTTCACCAAAAATACTTTCATATTTTTCCATGACAGATCTATTCATGAACGTGCAACACAAATTAAACAAACTTCCTGGAAAATAAAAGGAAAAAGAAAAACATTTTTGAATCCCGGTTGGGCCTCCGTGGACTTGGCCCATAGACCGCGGGCGGCTGACGCGTGGGACCTGCTGGTCAACGGGGCCCATTGGTCAGTGGGGGCAGAGCAGGGGCGAGCGTTTGACCGCCGATTCCTCGCCGACGGTGAGGTCGCCGGCGGGGAGGTAGGGTTCGATGAGCTCGTCTCATCAAGGCGAACCCATCGGTGGTGTTGGTTTGGCTAGAGGGCGGTCGTAGATTGCCGGCGGCGAGCCATGGCGAACGGTGATGCGGTGGTGCCTGGCTCGGCCGTTTCCGGCGGTCGCCGGTGAGATTGATGAGTGCGCAAGTGCTAGTGAACCCTAGGAAGGCTAATCAGTGAGTTGGTTTGGCCAATGAAGCCTCGGAGAGGCTTGACCGCGTGCACAGGCCACGGCGGCGGCCATGGTGCTCGGTCGTGGCAGTGAGGAAGCTACGGAGCGGTAGCGTTGCGGCCGAGGGGTGTTCTCACCTTGTCTTTGCTTGGTGAGGCTCGTCGAGGAAGAAGAAGGCTCGGCGTGGCTTGGTTGACGTGGGACGGTGGCGTGCCCTCCTTGGTGTCGACGACGGGCGAAGAGGGGCACGGCGTGTTCCGGCGTCCACGGGGCTCGGTTGGTGATGCGGGCGTGCGCACCGGGTGTGCGGGACGAAGGCGGAGCGTTTGCCGGAGGCAATCGGCCGGCGGTGGCGTGGTTGAGGCTGGAACGCCGGTGGCGTTTTGGTGGTGGCGTGCGGTGGCGAGAGCGTGCGCTTGCTCTGGCGTGCGGAGGAAGAGGGGGAGGCGAGAGCGAGTGCGAATAGGTGAGTGAGGGAGAGGAGAGGAGCGCGAGTGGTGCTCGGTTTTGTTCACGGGTCAGCCGGCCGGCGGTCGTGGCGAGGGCCACGGCGGTGCGGCGAGCGAGGCGGGTGGCAGGCGGTGGCATGGGCGCGGCGAGCGGGGCGAGCGGTGAGAGGCCGTGCGGGATCTTGGTGTGATCGAGTGGAGGAAGATCGGGCGGTGAGTGGCCGGTGAGGATTCGCGGCAGAGAGGGGCGGCCACGTGGCCGCGTCGCCGGCGTACGGCGCGGCCGTGGTCGGGGCGCGCGCGCGCGGAGCGGGAGCGGCGCAGGCGCGGCGAACGGGCCGGCGCGGCGCGAGCGGGCCGAAAGGCCAAGTGGGCCGGTCGGGAAGCACCGGGGAAAACATTTTTCCTTTTTCTTTTTTCCAAACCTATTCCAACTTTGACCATTTTAAATCAGTTTCAAAAACTCAAAGTTAGGCTTTGACCCAAAAATAAAAGTTGCTCAAAATAATTTTCTCTACAACTTTCATATAAGACATATTTTCTGAAACTCATTTTCTCAACCTCCACATAAATAAAGCCAATATTTGAGCTATAAATCATTTTGTTCCCACATTTTTAATTATTAAACTATATTGAACTAGGTCAAGGTGTCAATAGAAAAAGTGTTATACTCAATATTCTCTATTTTATAAAATTAAATGCCAAGGCAGAAATTCACTTAAACAACCAAGTCTTATTGAAACCAAAATCCAAATAAACAACTGATAGCTATTGTTATATGAGAACTCTGCGAGGGGTAACCATTTCTCCCATGATTCTCCTGAGGATAATACACATGCTCTGAGGATATCCTCCAAAATTTGATTCACTCTTTCTGTTTGTCCTGCGGTTTGAGGGTGATAAGCGGAACTTCGTACCAACTTAGTCCCTAGCTCCTTGTGCAACTGTTCCCAAAAACGTGATATGAACTGGGGTCCTCTATCAGAAACGATTCTTTTGGGAACTCCATGTAGCCTCAAAATGTTCTGAATGTACAAATCTGCATATTGGTATGGTCGATGTGTATTCTTGACTGGGATGAAGTGAGCCACTTTGGATAACCGATCCATGATAACCCAGATAGAGTCATGTCCCTTTTGGGTGGTGGGAAGACCTGTGATGAAATCCATGCTAATCTCTTCTCATTTCCATTCTGGGATGGATAGCGGTTGTAACAGTCTGGCGGGTTTCAAGTGTATAGCCTTTATCCTGCAGCAAGTATCGCACTTTGCGACATAAGCTGCAACCTCTTTCTTCATCTTTGACCACCAATACCTTGTTCTCAGATCTTGGTACATCTTACTGCTTCCTGGATGGATAGACAACCTTGAATTGTGAGCTTCATTCAGGATTCTTTCTTTCAGCTTCGTATCCTTAGGAACAACTAATCTTTGATTATACCATAAGATCCCTTGTTCATCTGTTCTGAAGTTCAACGAACTACTGGTCTCCAATCTCTTCTTAATCTAACAGATCTCTTCATCGGCCTTTTGTCCTTCGATGATATCACTTTCTAGAGTGCACTGTATGGTGATATTGTTTAGCATAACGGGGTGCATAAGGTTGAATCCATCTTCCAACAATGGTTGTAGGAAGTTGCAATGAGTTTTGCGACTCAAGGCATCTGCTACAACATTCGCTTTTCCGGGGTGGTAATGCACTTCTAGGTTGTAATCCTTAATCCACTCTAACCATCTCCTCTGCCTCATATTCAACTCTGGCTGGGTGAAGATGTATTTCAAACTTTTGTGATCTGTATACACATGACATAGGTTGCCCATAAGATAATGCCTCCAGATCTTGAGTGCATGAACTACGGCTGCCAATTCCAAATCATGAGTTGGGTAATTCTCTTCATGTGGTCGCAACTGTCGTGAAGCATATGCTATAACTCTCCCATTCTGCATAAGCACACACCCAAGTCCAAACTTGGATGTGCCACAAAACACATCAAAAGGTTCCTCCAGGTTTGATTGAGCCAAAACGAGTGCAGAAGTCAACAAAGTTCACAGAGTGCGGAACGCTGTTTCACACTCTGGGGTCCATTCAAACTTCTTGTTTTTCTGAGTTAGACGGGTCATAGGCTTGGCTATTCTTGAAAAATCCGGAATGAACTGACGGTAGTATCCGGCCAATCCTAGAAAGCTACGTACCTCATGTACGTTGATGGTTGCTTGCCAATCCATAACTTCCTGTACTTTCGTGGGATCCACAGAAATTCCTTCCTCTGAAAGGACGTGTCCGATAAAGGGTACTTTCTTCAACCAGAACTCACACTTGCTAAACTTAGCATACAACTTGTGCTCTCGTTTTCAGAGTATACCAAGATGTCATCGATAAACACCACAACAAACTTATCCAACTCAGGCATAAAGACAGAATTCATCAGATACATGAAATGTGTCGGTGCATTGGTTAATCCAAAAGACATAACTAGATATTCATAAAGTCCATATCTGGTGGAGAAAGCTATTTTGGGTATATCCTCTCTTCTGATCTTGATCTGATGGTAGTCTGATCTCAAGTCAACCTTGGAGAACACTTTTGCCTTTGATAACTGATCAAACAAGACATCAATTCAGGGTAAGGGATACTTGTTCTTTATAGTTACTGCATTTGTTGATGCTTGTTAGTGCAAATAGAATATGAAAGATTCCGCAAGCGCACAGAACACCATCGTAGCATTTTACCGGGAGTATTCTAGGATCGTTATTTATATTTTACCACAGGGAAGCTAGGGTCAAGAATCTGATGATTCACTATCATGCATCTACTAACTCAGAGTACTAAATAGACTAAAGCAGGAGTGAATGATATATGATATGAATGAAAGCACATAAAAGATATTCAATGATAACTGTATTGATAACTATAGTGGGAGGACAACGGGATAGATCAAGGTTCCTATGTACTTCTCTATTACTTGGGTTCTAAAGCAACAAAGATGAAAAGATATAGCAGTTATACACATTGGCACTTTGGAGCAGCATGTCCTTTCTAACTCTCGAAGAAGACTGGGAAAAAGGTAGTTGGGAGAAGGCTGCCAAAAGCTCTACGAAACATCAATCCGAACGCGGTGGACTACGAAGGCCTAACAGAGCTGTCACCCCTGGGGCTACCACAACTATTCCGTGGGATTGAGCGCAACCTCAGGTAACCTATAGACTAAACACCATATCTAATCTAACGATTACTACTCTAATTACCTAGGATAACTAGAGCACTCAATACGAACAAAGATCCCATGCCAAGATATAACAACTATACTAATCATATAATAAAGCATAAAGTAATTAGAGAAGATAAATATATTAAAGCACAAGTCTTGGAAGAAAAGATACAAAAGCATACCAAATCTCTGAAGACTCCTCTGCAATTAGAGCGTAGCTCCTCTCTAATCTCTACTTCTCCTCTTTCTAATTGGATCTCTAATTACAACTAGATGAACTAGACAACTAGAACTAGAACTAGATGAACTAGATCTAAATCTAGATGAACTAGAAGAGATTCATCTAGAGGGACCTCTACTTCTACATTGGAACCCTAATTTCTGATGTGGAGATGAATAATGAAGAGGGAGATGCCTGGAGAGGGAGGTCTGGGTCTGGTTTTATAGCCCGAAGCGTGGAACGTGAGCCCTTGGATCAAACCCACTTTAGGGGCGGTGGAGATGCATCCTAGGAGGCGGTGGAAGAAGGTTCCAGAAGACGGAGGCGAAACGGCCTCTGTGGCCGACCGATCGGTCCCGGGGTGGGACCGGTCGGTCTGGCCCAGTGGGCCCATGTGGTGGCCCGCCTCGTGGTGTCTTCTGGTGTCTTCTAGATCCTTCTTTTGCAGATTTCGCTTCAAAATTAATATCTTTTCATCCGAGACTCCGAATATAGCAAATGATATGTCCGTTTCGATTGTCTCGACGAGCCCTTCGCAATGGTGCACTCCAATTCATCACTTGAGATACTTTTATATGGTGAAATATTGATGTACTACAAAACAAGTGAGAGCACCAAAACTCGTGGAACTTGTTAGTTTCAAACCCTACAACCATGCTTTGTAATTCATTCTATGACACCCTAGTGTCAAGCACTGCATTAGGAACTACATTAGCTACTAAAGAGCATAAGTAATGCATTGCATCATTTCATGTGCATGAAAGTGTTTTTGGCTTTTGCTTGTTTAAATGGATTTTTGGTTTCTTTTGGACTTGGTTGTTTGAGTGACTTTCTGACTTGGCAAATAGTTTTATAAAATAGAGAATATGAGGCTAGTACTTTTCATGATTGACACCTTGATTAAGTTCAAAATTATTTATCAAATAAAAGTGAGATAAACAAAATGATCTATGTCTCAAAAATTGGTTTTATTTTTGTGGAGGTTGTAAAAATGGTTTTCAGAAAAAGTGTCCTATATGAAAGTTGTAGAGAAAATTATTTTGAGCAACTTTTATTTTTGGGTCAAAATCTAGTTTGGAGTTTTTAAAACTGTTTTTGAATAGTCAAAGTTTGAAAAGTTTTTGGAAAAAGAAAAAGGAAAACGATTTTTTCTTCCGCGCCCTCACTTTTTGCCCATCCGGCCTTTCTCGGCCCAGCCCGCGCCACGCCTGCCCCCGCTCCCGCGCGCGCTCACGCACGCCGCACACGCCGGCCCCGACCGCGCGGCCGCGCCGTACGCCGGCCGGCATGCCGCGCGGCGGCTTGCCTCTGCCGCGCATCTCCGCCGCCCAATCGCCGCGCGATCTTCTCCACCGGATCACGCCAACGATCGGCCTCGCCCACTCCCGCTCCGCCTCGCCTGTCGCGCCGCCTCGTCGCTCCCGCCGCTCTGCCGCGACGTCGCGTCGCCGTGGCCCCCGCCACGACCGCGCATCGCCGCCGGCCGAACCAAAAACCCGAGCGCACACCGCACCCCTCTCCCCCACTCGTCACTTGCAAACCACCGCTCTCGCTCTCCCCTCTCTCCAGCACACAAACGCGACCCGAGCGCCACCCTCGCCACCGCACGCCACCGCAAAGGCCCCTTCACCGTTCCGGCCTCGTCGGAGCACCCTTCCCCGATTTCTCCCGCTCACCACTCCGCCTCATCGTCGCACACGCAGTGCGCACGCTCCCACCACCAGCCGACCATCCTCGACACCAGAACACGTCGTGCCTCCATCGGCCACCGTTCGCCACCGCGGAGCCCGCACCACCGTTCCACGTCGACCAAGCTTCCGCCGAGCCCCATCCCTCTCGTCGAGCTCCGTCACACCAAGGCAAGGTGAGAACTCTGGTTCGCGAGCTCTCTACCACCCCGTAGCTCTCCCACCGCCTCTGACCGAGGACCATGGCCGCCGCCATGGCCACGCACGAGGCCAAGCTTCTCTGGAGCTTCGTCGGCCAAACCAAACCCTCCGATAGCCTCCCTAGGGTTTACTGGTTCTTCCCCTTCCATCAATTTCACCGGCGACCGCCGGAAACGGCGTAGCCGTGTGTCGCCGCCGCCGCCGTCCGCCACCGCTCGCCGCCGGCACGCTACGGCCATGCGCTAGCCCAACCACCACCACCATTCGATCCGCCTAGTCACGGGGAACACGCCAAGACTAACCCCACCGCCGGCGACCTCGCCGTCGGCAAGCAAGCCGCGGTCAACCCCTTCCCCTGTTCTGCCCTCACCGACGGGTGGGTCCGTTGACCGCACGGGTCCCACGCATCAGTTGCACGTGGTCCATCGACCGAGTTCACGCAGGCCCAGCCGGGAGATTTTAAAATGTTTTTCCTTTTTGTTTATGTTTTCCCAGAAAAGCTTGTTTATTTTGTGTAGCATGTTTTAATGATCCAAATGAGGTGCTTTCAGTTTTGTTAGCTTGTTCATGAGTAGATCTATCAAGGAAAAATATGAAAGTATTTTTGGTGGAAGTTTATATTACTGTTTTTATTTAAATCCGTTTATGTACTTTTGTTTGGATAAATGGAAATAAGTGCTTTCTGGTTGAGATAATTCATGGAAAATTTTGTGTAGGTTTCTTATCATGTTATGTATCTATGAAAAATGTATGAGGCACTGTTTATGTGGAAAAAGTTTCTGTTATGGTTTAAAGTCCTTTTTGGCTGATTCCTTGGAATAAGTGTTAGGGTGTTTTATGTGTCAAAATAAAATATGAGAAAAATTGTGCAGTCTCTGTATGTCATGTTCAAGCTAAGAAAAATGTTAAGCTTAGGCTGTTGTATGGAAAAATATGAAGTTGTTGTGTAAATGTACTTTTCTGTGTTTTTCTTTGGAAATTCATGTAAGAAATAATATAATGTTTCTGTTCATGGAACTTCCTTGATAAATATGAAATGTGAAGTAGAATCTGGGAAAAATATGAAACTCAGTTTAGCACCCTTTTTCAGTAGGGTTGTAGTTCAATGGGGTTATTTTGGAATAGATTTGTTTATTTTGTGTAGGGTGATATGTTTACGTTTTGGCAGTACCCTTCCTGCAGTAAAGTGTTCATGTGTAGATAAAGCAAGAAAAATTATGAAATCTGTTGTTTGACACATTTGGTGTGAAAAGTTAGTTCAAAGCATATTTTGAGTAGTTTATTTCATCTTTTTGTGGCTGCTGTTCTGCATTTTATTTCTTGCTGAAATTTGTGCAGTTAAGTCCTGATGGTGTTAGTTGCTTCCTGGAAATTTTGTGTATTTTTCTGAGTTCAGAAAAATGCACTTGCAGTTCAAACCTGAATTTCTTTTGAATTTCTAAATAGGAAATGGTTGAATTAATGATTTTATCTTATGGGATAAATACGTATTTACCTCAATGTCAAAAGTGGTTCAACAAGTTGGTTTTGTTAGTTTGCAAGAAATATTACTTTTCTTACCACCGCATCCCGCACCACATATTAGTTATTTATTATTTTCAACCGCATTGCAATAGGATCGACAGTTCAGGAAGAAGACCAGGAGCAGGAGGCAAACGTCGAGCTACAGATCCCGGAGCTATTCCAGGCCGAGGAAGTCGACCCTGCGGATACATGGGTGTATGCCGAGTCTCTGAGTGATGAGTGATTGTCAACGGGTTTGATCGCATGTTCTTTGGCTTGTGTTGTGCAGGTGTCGAGCACGGAGACAGTGATCGAGGGCAAGGTGAAGGTCAGGTTGAGACGTGTCGTGCCGATGGACTGGGTGCGATGAAGGATGGGTGTGCCGTGCGGCGGACGTGCCATGCCGATGGATCGAGCAGTGAAGGGCGGACGTGAGGCTTGGACTGAGGGACCGGAGTGCCTGAGGATCAGCTGTGGTGGCTGGCAGCCTGGGACAGCGACGAGCGGAGACTTGCGGGGCACGGTGTTGCTCGGGTCGAGGACCTGAGGACACGTGTCGGTGGACGGGGTGCACGGGCGGTGCATCCCCTCTACAGCTTCGGTTTGGTGGCTGAGCCAGCGAAAAACCACCGGTGGACGGTTTCCAGGTTTGGGCCTCAAAACCTGGGTGCTGAGGGTTTTCGAGTTTGGCCACAAAACTCGGGCTGAGGACGGTTTCCAGGTTTGGGCCTCAAAACCTGGGCGCGGATGGTTTGCTGAGTTTGGCCTCAAAACTCAGACGCTGGTGGGCTGGTTTCCCGGTTTGGGCCTCAAAACCGGGGGTTGCTGGAAAAGGCTGGTTTCCCGGTTTGGGCCACAAAACCGGGGGTGCAGAGCGAGGGCGGCACGTGGCGGCAATCGGAAGGTTGCGTGGAGGCAACGCGGACGACTTGTGCGGGCGTGGCCGTCGGATCTACCTACCACTTGAGTTGGTCCAGAATAACCCTAGGGTTTAGCTGGTTCGCTCTGTAATTAGAATAGAGAGGGGTAGAGTAGGAAATAGACTTAGTCTAGAATAGGATAAGTAGTCAGGGGAGACACCCTCCTCCCCTATCTTAGTGTTAGCCATCTCATTTGCTTCCTGCACTTAGGGTTTTCCTGCTCTCTCATCCCCTGCTGTAGCTGAGATCCGCAGAGAGACTTGACTCTGTGTTCTATTGATTTTGAGGAAAGGAGGCCGTAACCTCCTTGTCGTAGCGTGTGTTTGCGCTTCGGCTGCAAGATCGTGGGTGTGATTCGCGTTTTGTTCGTGTTTTTCGCGGAATCCTTTTTCTCCACGATTTTCCCATCGCTTGATCTCTTTGCTCGGTTCATCTCTTGCAAATCCGTTTGAACCAAGTTGTTCTAGATCGTGAGACACTTCTTTCCACTGAAGGAATTAAACTCTAACCTCACGGTCTAGGAGATCGATCGATTTTCGTTTTGGATCGCGTTCTTGCTCCCTTGCCCCGATTTCTTCCGATTCATTGATTTGGAGTTAGGTTCGAGCCATGATCTCTTAGGAGTAGCTCACTAACATCCTTGTGACTCCTCAGATCGAATCTTAGCCCTAGAGCTTTTGATTCGGAGGAGATCGAGTTAAATCCACGGAAGAACAGTGCCGCGTCAGGGGCATCGGACGCTCGTCACGGGAGCATCGGACGCTAGGGCTCATAGCATCGGACGCTCCGGTGACGCGTGTCACTTTCGCAGTTCTTGGAGTGGCATCGGACGCTAGGCATCGGACGCGTCCGTTGTCCATCGGACGCACCGAAGCTTTTGCATCGGACGCTGGGTGATCACTGTTCACAGCGTCCGATGGCCGAACAGTAAGGTTCCAGAGATGCACTGTTTGCATCGGACGCGTCCGTTGGCTAGGCATCGGACGCTGCCAGCTTCCGATGCAGCTTCCGATGCGTGTCCAGTAAGGTTTTGTTCTGGCACTGTTTACATCGGACGCTGCAGGTGTTTGGGCATCGGACGCTCGCCAGCATCCGATGCTGCTGTGACTGCGCTGTTTCGTTCGCCGTTTGTTCGCCCGTTGTCGGATTCGATTTCCGACTTTTGCGTTGGCTTTCTAGAGTTGTATAGTGTCCCGCTGTGCTTTTAGGAAGCATCCACCCTACATCTAGGGTCGTGGACACTAGCAAGCTCTAGGGTTTGTTTTTGGGGTTGATTCTTGGGACAGTGGCTACTAGTTTCCGAAAGGGAATTTTGAAGCTCCCATTCACCCCCCCTCTGGTCGCTTTCTGGTTGCTTCTCGGTCCTTCAATTGGTATCGGAGCGGGTTAAGGATCTTCCACCTTAGCCGGTTCCAGATCCACCGAAGGCGACATGGATCGCGGCGTGGGCAAACCGCCGTTTTTCGATGGGACGAACTATGCGTATTGGAAGATACGCATGTCGGCCTAGATGCAGAGTTTGGGTGCTTCCATCTGGGATATTTGCAACTCTGCTGATTACGTGGTCTTGGCTGCTCGTGTGACTCAGCTTCAGATCGATGAGCACGATGTCAATAGCCGAGCCCGTAATGCTCTCTTTTCATGTTTGAGCGCTGGAGAGTTTGATCGAGTTTCTCACCTCTCTACGGCTCAGGAGATTTGGGCCACCCTCATGCGCTTTCATGAGGGCACCTCTCAAGTCAAAACCCGACTCTACGAGTCGTACAAGAGAGAGTATGAGAACTTTCGACATCAGCCTGGCGAGAGCATAGAGAGTTTATTCGCTCGCTTTCAGGTGATTGTCAACAGGATGAGGGCTAACAAGGAGCAGTTGCCTTTCGACGATCATGAGAGAGCTTTGAAGCTTTTGCATACTCTTGATCGGTCGGTGTGGGATTCCAAGGTTCAGGCGATCATCGAATCGCCTAACTATGAGACCCTCACGTGCGATGAGCTCTTTAGTAAGCTCAAGTCCAGTGAGATTGACGCCATGGCAAGGGCTTCTTATGAAAATCCTTCTCGCCCGTCCATGGCTTTGGTTTCTGGCTCTTCCTCTAACCCCTCAGCTGGCTTTGCGCTTTCTTCTCTTTTCTCTGTCACAGAGGACCAACTGGAGTCTTTGGGAGACGACGAGTTGGCTTTGCTTGCCAACTGGTTCTCGCGGTTCCACAACAACCGCATGAACCGTCGTCGCGGAGGAGGACGCTCGGGCTGCTACGAGTGCGGCGACCCCGACCACTTCATCGCCAACTGCCCCAAGAAGAACAAGCATTCGGGGAAGGGCGATCATGGGCGCAAGTACGACTCCAAGCACAAGGAGAAGCACGTCCCCCCAAGGCACAAGAAGCGGGGCGGCTTCGACAAAGAGTACATCAAGAAGAAGTACTTGGAGAAGGCCCAAGCTGAGCAGCGTGCGTTCTTCGCCACGCTCAGCGACGTCGACGGCTCGGATGACGACTCCGCTTGCTCAAGCGATGACGAGTCCGAGAAGATGAAGAAGATCGAGGACAAGTTCAACGGTCTTTGCTTCTTCGCCGGCGACGGAGGCCTCTGCACCATGGTGCTCGGAGATGAGGTCGGAGGCGAGCTGGAGCACACCCCTCGGAACGACGACGATGACGACACCTCCCAGGTATCTCTCACCTACGACGAGCTTTCTTCCGAGGTTGAGAAACTTACTGCTGCCCTCCTTAGCCAAGATAAGTTGCTTAGGCGTGCTGCTAGAGAGCGCAAGGAGTTTAGGCAGAAGTGGGAGGACACGGTGAAGGAGCTTGAGTTTGCCAAGTCCACCGTGGTCGTGTTAGAGGAGGTTGAGTGTGAGTCGTGCACCACGCACATGACTGACCTTCTCACTTTGAGAGGTAAGTATGCTGCGTTGGTAGGAGAGCTGGATGAGCTGAAGGCTAGACCTTCCTTGTTGGGTGCGTGCAAGACTTGTCCTGTCTTGCAATCCGAGTTGGCAGAGAAGAATGCCAAGCTTGAGTCCTTAGAGAAGGCCAGCTCGGATAGCACTTGTGTCACGAAGTGTGCTTTGTGTGAGGGCTTGGAGATGGAGATAGCCAATGTGAAGCATGGCAAGATGCAAACCGAAGAAGAAAACACATACCTTCGGACCATCTTGTCATGGGTATCTTGTGGGGAGCCGCAGCTCGGGATGATGATCTCCCAATTTAAGCGAGCTGCTGGAGGTCCTGGTGTAGGTTTTGCTCAGGGTGTTGATCTTTCTGCTTTTGGAAAGATTGGAGAGTCGAGTGGTCTGAACCCTAGTGAGAAGCCCAACTCCACCACTACTCCCAAACTTGCCAAGCTTCCACCCAAAGAGCCTGCCAAGCCTACCACCAAGGATGGGGTGTTTGAGGAACCCCCGAGAGCTCCGCCCAAGAACCAAGTCTGGGCACCCAAGCCGAACCACCTCAAGAACAAGCTGGACACAATGCCACCCATCCAGCAGGAGTGTTTGCCACAGAAGGGCAAAGTGAACCATACCCACAGCCCTGCGTACCAACAACCCCCTGTGCGTGCGGTGAGGTACCAGTGTGACTTCTGTGGGAGAGATGGACACCTGAGCGAGTTCTGCTTTCGGCGTAAGCGAGAGGCGCGCCGTGCTCGGGAGATGGACAACCCGGACTTGTACCACCCTTTCCATGGTGGGCATGGGCCGAATGTCCAGAGGAGAGCTGCTAGGCCCGGAGGTGAGGTTCCCAGGCCTAGGCAGGAGAGGAGAGCTCCGAGGAGAGACACTAGGGCTAGAGGTCCAGAACCTCAAGTACCTAGGCGTAGGCCTCGTAGAGAGCGTGCCTGGCGGGAGCCTGCAGTTGCAGGTTTTGGACCCCGTGACGGAGGCTTCGCAGTTGAGCGCTATCCCCCACCGCAGTTTGAGTATCGCGGTGAGCGCTTCTTCCCTAGCGGACCACGTTTTCCTGTGCGTGGTGATCGCTACCCCCGTAGACGTACTAGGAATGGTTTTTCTGCTAACCGTTTTTTTGAGCAGCCGGCCCAACACTGGTATCCTTCCTATTTCACTAACCCCAGTGTTGGACCGTATGCTCACCCTATGTCTTTTTATTGATGTAGGTAAAACGGTTGGAGGACATTTGGTTGGTGGATTCCGGTTGCTCGAGGCACATGACCGGAAACGCCAAGTGGTTCTCCAGCCTTAGCCCGGTCGCCGGAAAGGAGTACATAACCTTCGGCGACAATAGTAAAGGTAAGGTGTTGTCTCGTGGGACGGTGCGGGTTAATGAGTACTTTGTGTTGCGCGATGTTGCTCTTGTTTCTAACCTGCATTTTAACTTGCTCTCTGTTTCGCAACTTTTTGATGATGACTATGAGATTCGTTTTAAACCGAATCTTAGTCGCATCTTAGATCCGCAGGGCGATCTTGTATGTCTGATTTCGCCCTTTGGGAAAGTCTTTCGAGCGAATTTCTCGGAGTCGTTTGGATCTTCTCGCTGCCTTTTGGCTAGTCCTTCTTCCTCCGATCTTTGGAAGTGGCATAGGAGGCTCGGTCATTTAAGCTTCGACTTGCTTGCAAGACTTAGCTCACTTGGCCTAATCCGAGGATTGCCCAAGCTTTCGATGGAGAAGGATCTCGTTTGCCACTCTTGTAGACACGGGAAGATGGTTGCCGCTTCCCACCATCCAGTAACTCAGGTCATGACCAAGCACCCTGGAGAGCTTTTGCATATGGACCTTGTTGGTCCGGCTCGGGTGAGCTCGGTTGGAGGGAAGTGGTATGTGTTTGTGGTTGTTGATGACTTTTCGAGATATTCGTGGGTCTTCTTTTTAGCTGAGAAGACCGAGACTTTCTCCTTCGCTCGCAATCTGATTTTGCGTCTTCAGAACGAGTTCCCTTTGAACTCGATGCGAGCTATTCGTAGTGATAATGGTTCCGAATTCAAAAATTCGGATTTTGAGAAGTTTTGTAACCACCTTGGTTTGGAGCATCAGTTTTCTTCCCCCTACACACCGCCCCAAAATGGTGTTGTAGAGAGGAAGAATCGGACCCTTGTTGAGATGGCTAGGACGATGCTCGATGAGCATAGGACTCCTAGGCGCTATTGGGCCGAAGCTATGAACACTGCATGCTACATTTCAAATCGTATTTTTCTGAGAGCGTTTTTGAAGAAGACCTCTTATGAGTTGCGTTTTGGGCGCCAGCCCAAGGTGAGTTATTTTAGAGTCTTCGGTTGCCACTGTTTTATATTGAAGAAAGGCAACCTGGACAAGTTTGAGTCTTGATCTTCTGACGGGGTATTTTTGGGTTATGGCACTCACACTAGAGCATATCGTGTACTTAACCTTGATACTAACCGAGTCATGGAGACATCAGATGTCACCTTCGACGAGACTCTTGTTTCTCCTTCTTCTCGTTTTGAACGTGTAGGTGATCATGAGGTTGGAGAGCCTCTTTTTGATGACGAGGATGAGGGTGCTGAAGGTATAGATGATCCAGCACCCCCTCCACCTGCCGTGCCGCAAGGAGCGGCCTCGACGACGACTCACGGCCCCGACACCTCTTCTTCCTAGGGGCCGTGGGATCCTCCACCTCGCGCGGTACCTTTTGTACCCGGGGTGGAACCAGCTGCTGTTGAGGGGGAGGTCACTTCATCCCAGGAGGCGCCACGACACATCCAGCGCTAGCACCCCCCTCAGCAGATGATCAGCGACATCGGCGAGCGAGTCACTCGGTCCAGGTCACAACACATCTCTCACTTCGCTCATTCTGCTTTTGTTGCTAATTTTGAGCCCCGAGATGTTGGACACGCATTGACGGATCCGGATTGGGTCAATGCCATGCATGAGGAGTTAGAAAACTTTGAGCGAAATCGGGTTTGGGTTCTAGTTCCACCTCCACCTGACTGTAAGCCTATTGGGACAAAATGGGTTTTTAAAAACAAGCAAGGAGAGGATGGCCACGTTGTTAGAAACAAGGCCCGGCTTGTAGCGAAAGGTTATAGTCAGAAAGAGGGGATAGACTATGAGGAGACCTTTGCTCCTGTAGCTCGTTTGGAGGCTATTAGGATACTCTTGGCTTTTGCTACATCCAAAGGTTTCAAACTTTTTCAAATGGATGTCAAGAGTGCCTTCTTAAACGGCTACATAGAGGAGGAGGTTTATGTTGAGCAACCCCCCGGTTTTGAAAATCCCAAGTTTCCAAACCATGTTTTTAAACTCCACAAAGCTTTGTATGGTTTGAAACAAGCCCCTAGTGCCTGGTACAATAGATTGAAAACTTTTCTGCTAGCTAAGGGTTTTAAAATGGGGTGTGTAGATAAAACGCTCTTTCTCCTCCGGCAAGGCAAAGACACGCTCTTGGTCCAGATTTACGTGGATGATATCATTTTCGGTGGTTCTTCTCACGCTTTGGTTGCCAAGTTTGCAGATACTATGAGCAGGGAGTTCGAGATGAGCATGATGGGCGAGCTGACATTCTTTCTCGGGTTGCAAATTAAGCAATCCCGGGAGGGGACGTTTGTGCACCAGGGCAAGTACACGAAGGACTTGCTGAAGCGGTTCGATATGGGTGAGGCCAAGCCTCTTCCAACACCCATGTCGACGACGACTGCCCTGGATGCGGATGTGGATGGAGAAGCAGTGGACCAGAAGGAGTACCGCAGTATGATCGGGTCGCTCCTCTACCTGACGGCGACACGCCCGGACATCCAGTTCGCGGTGTGTCTGTGCGCGCGCTTTCAGGCGTCGTCGCGCACTTCTCACCGTCAGGCGGTGAAGCGCATTTTCAGGTACCTTCGTTTCACGCCTGAGTTCGGGATTTGGTATTCTGCTTCCTCCACCCTCTCGCTTTGTGGTTATTCCGATGCCGATTTTGCTTGTTGTCGCATTGAGCGCAAGTCCACCTCTGGGACTTGCCAATTTATTGGATCTTCTCTTGTTTCGTGGTCTTCTCGCAAGCAGTCTAGTGTCGCTCAGTCTACCACGGAGGCTGAATATGTGGCTGCGGCTAGCTGCTGTTCCCAGTTGCTTTGGATGATGGCCACTTTGCGTGATTTTGGTCTGAGCTTTACTCGTGTTCCTTTGCTTTGTGACAGCACGAGTGCTATTAGCGTTGCTAAGAACCCCGTGCTTCACTCGAAGACCAAACACATTGATGTGCGCTTTCATTTCTTGCGAGACCACCAGGAGAAGGGTGATATCGACCTTCGCCATGTCGATACTCATCATCAACTGGCTGATATTTTCACCAAGCCTTTAGACGAATCAACCTTTAATCGGTTGAGGGGTGAGCTTGGTGTGTGTTTCCCCTTTTAGATGGGGGAAACATTTTGGATCTTGTATAGACTGACTTTTTCTTTTGTCTCTCTTTCCTTTTGCATTTAAGCATACGCATTCTCACTCTGAGCTTCATGTTTATAATCACTAGAATGTAACTATGCTCTGTTTAGTATGCTCCGATGCTTATGATTGATGCTTGTAGTTTATGCTTCTTCTGATCACTAGTACATGTTATGAGCTGAGCTATTTTTGGAATGGTGAATTTGCTTAATGTATATAAATCTGAAAATGATCACCATTGAGATATACAACTAGCATGTGTAGGATGTGTTGAGTTCATTCCTGCTTTTCATATATGCTGGGTTGCTATGTCTCTAGTTCTGAGTCATTCACTTGATTGGTCTGTTCATGTCATGTTTAAAATTTGAACCAAGTTTTAGTGAATTGAAAAGATCGAGATGGGATTGCTTGCCAACACCTCACGGTATCGAGACTGTTTCTCATTGCACTTTGAGTTAAACTTGAGCCGTGTAGTGTATGACCGAAACTGTAGCTTTAAGCTTCTGATTGCTTCGGCATAGGCTTCGCTCGGTTGAAAAGTTAGGCAATGACAAGCTTTCAACCTCTCGCAATCACATGCTAATTAATTGAACTTGTGAATTCTTTACCGCTGCAACTCCGACATTAAAACTGAAATCACAAGTGTATGTTTCGGTCCTTCAATTGGTATGATTGAACTTTGCTAGGGGTAGTTCACCTTGTATATATGCTTAGCACTTGTTTGGATTCCTACCTATACATGTGTAGTGCTATTTTGATGGTGACTATCTTTTTGGCTAAAAAACTGCTCACTTGCTCATATGCTTCATATTTCGTATGTGTGATCAGTTTGAGCCTTCGCTATTTGAGTGCTTAGTTGTGCCATTGGAGCTATACCGATTAGAGCATTTTTGCACTCTTTTGATTATATGTCTGAAGCTGCTAACTTGCATTTCTGACTTCATATGCATTTTGGAAGGGAAGAGTTTGTGCTTTATAAGTGCATTTTCAACTAAGGGGGAGAGTTTTTGCAAATCATATGTCTCCTGGCGTTCAACTAAGGGGGAGCTTTTGCTAAGGGGGAGATTTTCAAATCTTTATGCTCTTCTCTTGTTGGACCTAAGGGTGAGTCCCTGGTTGCTTGCACTTGTCGAGGGGGAGTTTGCTAGTTGTGTTGAGCCGTTGCCTCTGTCTTGAGGGACTAGCAAACATTTTCCTCATTTGGCGTCGAAGTTTGATTTCGACTAGTTCGGAGACTTTTTGTTGGTCTTTGTGTTTCATTTGGTTCGGAGTGGTTTTCATGCTAGTTGTGTTGAGCCTCTGTGCCTCTATCTTGAGGGACTAGCATTTTGTCAAGTGTTTGCTCTGATTTTCGATTGGCTTTTGCTAGCGGTGTTGAGCCTGTTCTACCTCTTCTTCAGGGCTAGTTTTGCTTTGCTTGGTTGCGTCGAGCCGTTGCCCATGTCTTTGGGGACCAAGTTTTCGCTTCTTCCACTTGACCTTTTTTGGCTTTGCTATGCTTTTGGGTCATTTGGTCGAGTTCTCTTCTTCTCCTTCTTCCTTCTTCTTTCTTTCACTATGATTTGTGTGAGTAGTTGACAATGCACTCATCAAGGGGGAGATTGCGGATACATGGGTGTATGCCGAGTCTCTGAGTGATGAGTGATTGTCAACGGGTTTGATCGCATGTTCTTTGGCTTGTGTTGTGCAGGTGTCGAGCACGGAGACAGTGATCGAGGGCAAGGTGAAGGTCAGGTTGAGACGTGTCGTGCCGATGGACTGGGTGCGATGAAGGATGGGTGTGCCGTGCGGCGGACGTGCCATGCCGATGGATCGAGCAGTGAAGGGCGGACGTGAGGCTTGGACTGAGGGACCGGAGTGCCTGAGGATCAGCTGTGGTGGCTGGCAGCCTGGGACAGCGACGAGCGGAGACTTGCGGGGCACGGTGTTGCTCGGGTCGAGGACCTGAGGACACGTGTCGGTGGACGGGGTGCACGGGCGGTGCATCCCCTCTACAGCTTCGGTTTGGTGGCTGAGCCAGCGAAAAACCACCGGTGGACGGTTTCCAGGTTTGGGCCTCAAAACCTGGGTGCTGAGGGTTTTCGAGTTTGGCCACAAAACTCGGGCTGAGGACGGTTTCCAGGTTTGGGCCTCAAAACCTGGGCGCGGATGGTTTGCTGAGTTTGGCCTCAAAACTCAGACGCTGGTGGGCTGGTTTCCCGGTTTGGGCCTCAAAACCGGGGGTTGCTGGAAAAGGCTGGTTTCCCGGTTTGGGCCACAAAACCGGGGGTGCAGAGCGAGGGCGGCACGTGGCGGCAATCGGAAGGTTGCGTGGAGGCAACGCGGACGACTTGTGCGGGCGTGGCCGTCGGATCTACCTACCACTTGAGTTGGTCCAGAATAACCCTAGGGTTTAGCTGGTTCGCTCTGTAATTAGAATAGAGAGGGGTAGAGTAGGAAATAGACTTAGTCTAGAATAGGATAAGTAGTCAGGGGAGACACCCTCCTCCCCTATCTCAGTGTTAGCCATCTCATTTGCTTCCTGCACTTAGGGTTTTCCTGCTCTCTCATCCCCTGCTGTAGCTGAGATCCGCAGAGAGACTTGACTCTGTGTTCTATTGATTTTGAGGAAAGGAGGCCGTAACCTCCTTGTCGTAGCGTGTGTTTGCGCTTCGGCTGCAAGATCGTGGGTGTGATTCGCGTTTTGTTCGTGTTTTTCGCGGAATCCTTTTTCTCCACGATTTTCCCATCGCTTGATCTCTTTGCTCGGTTCATCTCTTGCAAATCCGTTTGAACCAAGTTGTTCTAGATCGTGAGACACTTCTTTCCACTGAAGGAATTAAACTCTAACCTCACGGTCTAGGAGATCGATCGATTTTCGTTTTGGATCGCGTTCTTGCTCCCTTGCCCCGATTTCTTCCGATTCATTGATTTGGAGTTAGGTTTGAGCCATGATCTCTTAGGAGTAGCTCACTAACATCCTTGTGACTCCTCAGATCGAATCTTAGCCCTAGAGCTTTTGATTCGGAGGAGATCGAGTTAAATCCACGGAAGAACAGTGCCGCGTCAGGGGCATCAGACGCTCGTCACGGGAGCATCGGACGCTAGGGCTCATAGCATCGGACGCTCCGGTGACGCGTGTCACTTTCGCAGTTCTTGGAGTGGCATCAGACGCTAGGCATCGGACGCGTCCGTTGTCCATCGGACGCACCGAAGCTTTTGCATCGGACGCTGGGTGATCACTGTTCACAGTGTCCGATGGCCGAACAGTAAGGTTCCAGAGACGCACTGTTTGCATCGGACGCGTCCGTTGGCTAGGCATCGGACGCTGCCAGCTTCCGATGCAGCTTCCGATGCGTGTCTAGTAAGGTTTTGTTCTGGCACTGTTTACATCGGACGCTGCAGGTGTTTGGGCATCGGACGCTCGCCAGCATCCGATGCTGCTGTGACTGCGCTGTTTCGTTCGCCGTTTGTTCGCCCGTTGTCGGATTCGATTTCCGACTTTTGCGTTGGCTTTCTAGAGTTGTATAGTGTCCCGCTGTGCTTCTAGGAAGCATCCACCCTACATCTAGGGTCGAGGACACTAGCAAGCTCTAGGGTTTGTTTTTGGGGTTGATTCTTGGGACAGTGGCTACTAGTTTCCGAAAGGGAATTTTGAAGCTCCCATTCACCCCCCCTCTGGTCGCTTTCTGGTTGCTTCTCGGTCCTTCAGACCCCGCAGCAGAAACTAACCTGCCCGAGTGCCCCTCCCACGAGGCCTCGGTCTTCGCTCAAGGCAAGCCCCGGAGCATATTAAGCCTCCTATCTTTTGCAATTAAACTTACTTGAGTCCTTTTATATTGTGATGCATTAGGTTAGGAGTTGATTGAATCCTACTTGCTGCATTACCATTCCTTGAATTATTAATTATTACCTGGCTTGTTATCCTGTTACTTATTTATATGTAGAATTGCTTAGTCTGCTAGATAAAAGTAGTAGTTAAGGATGTTCCCGTAATACCCCTGGTGGGTATTTACCGGATCACGGTTGGCTATATTTGCTATCGTGGAAAAGAACCTGAGTAGTAATAAAATACGGTCAACTGGAAGGCAAGGCACAAGTTTGGAAACTTGGGGCAGTCCGTCCGTTGGATCGTGTAGGTTTGTATCGATGTTGGCCCTCGTTCATTTTTGAACGCGCCCTTTTACTTAGGGATATGTCGGTGCTGTAATCATCGACCCCAAAGCCGGTTAGAAGCTGTTCGGGCCGGTCTCAACCCGTGTCGCACCCTCTAGTATGGAAATGTGATCTGCCGCGTGAGGCCATCGCCAGGTTCCAATTGGGTGGTCCGTGCTGTCAGCCGCGACGATTACCACCATGAACAAGCATCGAGCGGTTGCCCAATGCATAGACCCGACGGGGAAAGTGTTGGCTGGTATTAAAGGTCTTTCACCAGCTGGTTTGGAATTCGATTCGAGTCGCCGTCTCCCCCGGTTAGTGGGAAACTATGGCGAGCTTCACCACGATGCAACTCCATGTGATGTTTAAAGGTTCAACTAAAATGTGGATAAGTCAACTGGATATGGTTATACTATTGCTTGTTAGACTCAAGTGTGTGTAATAGTTCAGGTGCAAACCTAGAGTAAAGAATAGGTCTAAAAACTGACAGCTCATCTATGTCATTAATACTCTTATCCTAATTTTGAGCTTTTCGCAACTAAAAATCCCAGCTCCACCGAAAAGGCCATGCATACCCTTGGTGTCTTTATTTTCAGTTGGACGGGTAAGTCTAGCTGAGTACATCCCCTTACTCAGGGTTTATCCCGTTTGTTGCAGATGGCCAGGTCTACTATGGCTATTGTAAGCACTGCCTCTACCCAGTGGAAGGTGATGAGGAGTAGGCCCAGGGCAGGGTCGTCCAGAAGCTTTCCTTTTTCTTTTGCTGGTCTGAGACTTCTTGTGGCACATTACTTGAAAAAGGAGGAGTGAGTTGTGTTGAGTTAAGTTATCAAACAATGTTTTATTTGGACCACATGTGTGGTGGTCGTGTTTCAAAACTTATTAAGCTTCCGCACTTTAAATTCGGGTTTGTAATAACTCGGTCTTAAATTCGCACTCTGATGTTTTAAATTCGGTTTCGATTATTCTGTGATGTATCCTTGCGAATGTAATTCTTCGACGATGCAATCCTGTATGTTGTATGATGATAGAAATCCTTCGAGATTTCCGGACTACCGGGGTTATATGGGTTCAAGTATGAGTCGATGTCAGACGGATTTGACTAAGACAGTACTTGAGCTCTTATAATCAGGACGATTCCGCCACACATTTAGTGTCATTTCATGCAATAGTTGATGGTTAATTATGAGCATTAGTGAGCGTCAACAAGTTCCCCCAAGCTTAACCTTTGCTACTCCCCAGCAAAGCCAATCTCAACAATGGATCAGGAGTTGCTGCAATATCTTCACTTCCAACAAGTAGACATGTATTCAAACAAAAGTTCTCATATGGAATAGAAAAAAGTATCATATTATTCATCACGGGGCTTAGTACTTTACCTTGAATCCTAAGTAATTGATAGATAGAAAGATCAAATCAAGCATTATGTCTCTTGCTCTGTCACTTCACCATTATCCCGGAGTTTTATGAATTTTTAGAAAAGATTAAAAACATATGTTGCCGCATTAAACAATGGATCCAAAGAGAAAGTCAACCACACCATTGAATCGAGAAGTGCATGTGTACGGAAAATGGAGTCGGATGCTCTTTTGAAATATATCACTCTCTTTTGTTTATTAGAGACATATGGCTATCAGGCTAATTCTACTGACGGGCACGTGCCCATTTTTTTCTAATATTCGCTTTTTTTCTCTTCTTTTTTTCGAGGTTCCGGACACTTGTCCCTTTTTATTTTCTCGGGATCAATCTTTTGAGGTTTCGGACACTCGTCCCTTTTTATTTCCTCGGGTTTTTTTTCTTTCTTTTTTTTCAATAGTCATATGCTTCCAACAAACTTTTGAGAGGATAGCAACAAATAATCATGAGCATTTATGCGGAAGATGGATGGAATGTGTAAGTGATCTCAATTCAATAGCATGATAACTTCTCATAGGGTCAACAAAGCTTAATTTAACTCAATGCCATTATTAGTCATATTAATATTGGAAACTCTCCGGAACTCTAGTGTTGTTTTAGAACAAGATAACAGTAGCTCAGATCATCACATATCATATTTGTCAATTACCTAGACTCTGGATCAAGCATTTGCTACCCATATGTTTAATTTTATTTTTTAAGCATCATTATTAATCAGGAGAACTCAAGCTTTGAAGGCTAGGTACTTGAAAGAAATTAGATAGAGCAACTATTCATCATTTCCATGTAAAAGATTAGAGAGAGAGTTCTTCTTTTATTATTAATTTCTTAAAACAAACTTAACACACTATTTATTTAACACACACTTATTATAAATAACTAAGATAGTGAATAAGACATACCTGGATTACGAAGATAACGGGGGTGCGTCTCCCCCAAGCCGGTTCCTTTAATACCATTGAGCCTTCATGTGCCCATATATTTTTGTTGTTTTTTTTCTTTTTAAGGGTGAGCCTTCATGTGCTCATTTTTTTTTGTATTTTGAATTTATTTATAGAAAGAAAACTTAAGAGGATAAAGATACTTACCTGGATACACATGGGTGCTTTCCCCCAAGCTGAATATTGACGTAGTCGTTTGATCTTGCAATGTAGCAGACTGGCACTGAAAATGTTCTTTCTCTGTCGGAGCATTGATTGATGTTGATGGTTGTTGAAATAGTGCTCCAACAGTGGATGGAACATCCACTTGCTCGTCAGCTTTTCTTGGTCATTCAATCATGTGAAACTCAAATAGACAACAAAACTTGTGGAATAGATTAAGCGTTAGTGGTTGGCCACTCAAGCCTTAGTTGTCAGGAAGTTCCGGTGAGATATCTTTCTCAATATTTTTGTATTTTAATATTTTCTATGATGCAATGATAGTTTAACAAAATGAATGCATTTTTATTTTTATGCCACCACGGTGAATATCCCTACGGGTTTTTACACACCATAGAATTATTCACATGAGGCTTTTAGGTTTTATGATGTAGTGTAATATTTTTATTTTCTTTTTTTTATGCAATGCTAATGCAGAAAAGTAAATATGCTATAGAGAAATGATTATGCAAATGATAGAAAGTAAACATGCAAAAAGAGAAATTAATGCAGAAAAGATAAATATGGATAACCACTGATTTTACCTTTCGGCGAGGGTTCAATGTTTTAAGTCCTCTGAACAGGACTTCTCACCATGTTCATTCCTGAGGTGTATCATTTGATCTCGATATGTAGACCTTGATAACTACACCTCTTGATATGGTGTCACTCATGTTCTTCGTTCGCCCAACAATTTGAAGTGAAACATTAATTGTGGAAGCTGGCAGCATCTTGCTCAGTGTGCATATTCTTATAGATCCAGGACCTTCACTCTATAGAATTTAGGAGTTTGACAAACTCCTCTATGTTTTGCAAGAGTGTATCCTACTCATAAAGACAAGGTAGAGATCAAGTGTATGGGCTCTGTTGGTGGAAAAACACCAACAGAACCAAAGGTTTTGTTCATTCCTCTCTAACCTTAGGCACATTGCACAAGATAAACTTGTTGTTTATGTGTTCTATTCAATCTTAACATGAGTGATTGGATCATCAGATGAGCATGAAAGTAGCATCATAAAATATTTAATAAATCAGATTGCATAACCCAAGGAAAGATAATCTCTGCATAATGTGTCGATCTTTTCATGATTGTGATATATCATCTTCCAAAGGTTAGATGCATAACATTTTAGCTCATTTAGATACTGAGATAGTGAGATTCAAGAGAGTAAAACCATGAATAAAGAGTAAAGAACTAAACATGTTGAGTTGATTAGGTTGGATCAAGTGAGGTGCAACTTAAACATGTTTGGTTCTTTATGTATGCGCATACCAGAATCAAGGAGAAGCTTTTAAAGTGATGGTCACTTACCTTGAAATGTTACTTTATCATTGAAGAGTGATTGTGTTGAACCACCTTGCGGAAGCTTCTCTTGTCTATTTGGTTATTGTTCATAAATGACTTGTCTTCTCTTGCTTATCTCATAGTGGGCCAACTGAGTATTGTTCTCAACAGGTCCAGACGATGGAGACTTTGTCAACTATTCTCTTGATTCGTAGGCTCAGGTACTATCTCTCCATCTTTGAATTCTTCCAGTGCATTGGCTTCATCCTTCATGATATCCTCCTCAATTCCTGGTAGTTGGTTCTTCCTGTATTGGTTGAGTCAACGTCTTCTCTTGGTTTCCTTCGGCTGCTCATAAATGGTGTAGTCAATTCTTTTGATCGAAGATCCAAAAGTGGACGTCTTCAGGACTAACATATATGACAACATTGGTGGTGTTCAAGAACATTCTTCCAAGAATGAGTGATGGATCATATTCTTCTTCTTGGCTGGGGCAACATCCAGTGGCTTGTACTGATCAAAGTGTTGAAGCTGGATTTCTCCTTCCTCTCCTTGATCGTGAAGCAAATCTAGACAACGGAATTTTGTCTCCCCCAAGCTGGCTTGTGAAGTAGGTAGATGCCCAAATTTGTTCAACAACATGTTCATGTGTTGAATTGGTAGACCTTGTTGTTGTTGAAGTCGTACCACCTCGTCCCCCAAACTAGCTCTTGTGTTGCATTGATTAGTAGTGAGGAGAACTTCCACTGCTTGTCTTCATAGTGAACCACCAACAGACTTTCTTCGGATGACACATAGATGTATGTTATAATGTAGTGGAATATTGTCACCCTGATATTTGTTTTTGGTGTCAGTGTTGATGTCTTCGACAATGATGAGCGTAGGCATAGATTGACCCATACGGGGTGAGTTGCATCCTGCTCGTCATTAGTGTCCTAGCTTAAGCCTTGGTAAGGCTCACAGCTTGGCTGCCTTTGACATCACTAGTGACTTATCTGATGATGAGTTTCGTCTATCCACGGGTTGGGTTTTGGATCTTTAAGTTCACACCATGAACAAGCAAACCTCATCTTCTGCAAAATGTTAGTGGACATATACCCGAGGGATTGTACTGAATTTGAAACATGGGTTGTTATCCACAACTATGTGTTATTCATCCATGCTAATGAGAAGATGACTTTAGGATTATTTTAGCATAGACTAGCATTTTATGTGTTGGCTGCATTTTAACATGGTTCAAGGCAAAAGATACTTGCAGTAGAAGATGAATTAAAATAAACTTTAATACTCACAGTTCTTTCATCCATGATGAATGGGCTGAGTCTTCATTATGCAGTTCATCGTATGCCTTGCTTCATCTCTGATGTGAATTCATCTCAGGACTTTCCCGAAGTGTTTTTAGAGATCTCTGCAGGGGTTAGTCTAACAAAATATCCAATGTCTACACTAGCAATTTTCAGTTCAATAATCAAACTAGACTCCATGTCTAATTGGATTAAGGAAGGCATTTTAACCTAAGCACCACGCTTAATTTAAAATCCTTTGAAAGTACTCTCGAGAAGCACAACCAAACCAAAGCATACTATAGCAAACACAGGTAGAATGAGAGCATGAAAGAGATTTATTCAAAAAGAGATGACATAGTATGATCACTGTGAGAAATTTTTTTTATATATATATATTTTAGATGCAGATGACATGAATGCATGCAAGGAACTAAACATGTTATGAACTTGATATGAGGAAACATAAACTAAATGAAGTGGATGCAAGGATGATTCAAAGTAAACATGCAGTGGAATGCAAGAAATTAAAAAGATAACTACTCATAAAGTTTAAAGTCCATGAGCAAGACTGTCTCACCTTGATCATACTTACCATGACTCACAACTGGGACTTGTGAGTGGCGCAGCATATCCGTCACATGGGATGGGAGTTGAATTCTTGTGACGACGACCTTTTCTCCAATCTACACATGGTTAGAATAAATAATATATATGTATACACAAACCTAAGAGATGGCAGGGTTCCAAAGCTAATGATGGATCTTGAATATTTAGGCACCCTGGGTTCTTCATTCTTGTGGAATCTTGCCATAAGGTCGAAACGACATCTGATGTCCTATCTATTCCACACTCAACAAAACAAGGGGTAATCCTACTAAAGCTAGTGGTACACTAAATTAGCAGACATCAAGATCATTATCAAAAATTTTACACCAATTGCTTCCCCGGCAACGGCGCCAAAAATGCTTGTTGACGTTTGTTAGTGCAAATAGAATATGAAAGATTTCGCAAGTGCACAGAACACCATCGTAGCATTTTACCGGGAGTATTCCAGGATCGTTATTTATATTTTACCACAGGGAAGCTAGGGTCAAGAATCTGATGATTCACTATCATGCATCTACTAACTCAGAGTACTAAATAGACTAAAGCAGGAGTGAATGATATATGATATGAATGAAAGCACATAAAAGATATTCAATGATAACTGTATTGATAACTATAGTGGGAGGACAACGGGATAGATCAAGGTTCCTATGTACTTCTCTATTACTTGGGTTCTAAAGCAACAAAGATGAAAAGATATAGCAGTTATACACATTGGCACTTTGGAGCAGCAGGTCCTTTCCAACTCTCGAAGAAGACTGGGAAAAAGGTAGTTGGGAGAAGGCTGCCAAAAGCTCTATGAAACATCAATCCAAACATGGTGGACTACGAAGGCCTAACTGAGCTGTCACCCCTGGGGCTACCACAACTATTCCGTGGGATTGAGCGCAACCTCAGGTAACCTATAGACTAAACACCATATCTAATCTAACGATTACTACTCTAATTACCTAGGATAACTAGAGCACTCAATACGAACAAAGGTCCCATGCCAAGATATAACAACTATACTAATCATATAATAAAGCATAAAGTAATTAGAGAAGATAAATATATTAAAGCACAAGTCTTATAAGAAAAGATACAAGAGCATACCAAATCTCTGAAGACTCCTCTGGAATTAGAGCGTAGCTCCTATCTAATCTCTCCTTCTCCTCTTTCTAATTGGATCTCTAATTACAACTAGATTAACTAGACAACTAGAACTAGAACTAGACGAACTAGATCTAAATCTAGATGAACTAGAAGAGATTCATCTAGAGGGACCTCTACTTCTACATTGGAACCCTAGTTTCTGATGTGGAGATGAATAATGAAGAGGGAGATGCCTGGAGAGGGAGTTCTGGGTCTGGTTTTATAGCCCGGAGCGTGGAACGTGAGCCCTTGGATCAAACTAACTTCAGGGACGGTGGAGATGCATCCTAGGAGGCGGTGGAAGAAGGTTCCAGAAGGCGGAGGCGAAACGGCCTCTGTGGCCGACCGGTCGGTCCCGGGGTGGGACCGGTCGGTCTGGCCCAGTGGGCCCACGTGGTGGCCCGCCTCGTGGTGTCTTCTGGTGTCTTCTAGATCCTTCTTTTGCAGATTTCGCTTCGAAATTAATATCTTTTCATCCGGGACTCCGAATATAGCAAATGATATGTCTGTTTCGATCATCTCGACGAGCCCTTCGCAATGGTGCACTCCAATTAATCACTTGAGATACTTTTATATGGTGAAATATTGATGTCCTACAAAACAAGTGAGAGCACCAAAACTCGTGGAACTTGTTAGTTTCAAACCCTACAACCATGCTTTGTAATTCATTTAGTGTCATTTCATGCAATAGTTGATGGTTAATTATGAGCATTAGTGAGCGTCAACAGCATTCAGCGGTCTATAATCCACACACATCCTTAAAGTTTTGTCCTTCTTTTTCACGAAGATGGCGGGACATCCCCAAGGTGACGAACTAGGACGTATCAAACCTTTACCCAAAAGCTCTTGCAACTGAGTCTTGAGCTCTGCTAGCTTGTTAGCTAGCATCCTATATGGCCTCCGAGAAATGGGTGTCGTTCCAGGGATTAACTCTATAGCAAACTCCACATCCCTATCCGGTGGTAGTCCTGGCAACTCATCAGGGAAGACATCCGGAAACTCACACACTACGGGGATCTCGGCTATCTGCTTTGCCATGATATTGAACAACACTCCTATCTCATGGGGGTTTCGGGGTAACTTAAACCGAAAAGAAGACCCACTCCGGGGACTAACCATGGAAACTACTCGCTCTGCGATGTCAAGGTTGACCTTCCAGAGTTTCATCCAACCCATACCCAAGATTACATCCAAACCTAGACCAGGGATTACTATGGGATCCACTATGGCCTTCTTATCCCCAAAAGTCATTTCCACTCCCTTAGCCATTTTACGGGCGGAGAGAACAGCTCCAGCGGAACTTATCTGGTATCCCCGATCCAACTCTACTAACTCAAGGTTACTTCTTATAACAAAATTCTCGCTTATGAAAGAATGTGATGCTCCAGAATCAAACAACACAACTGTAGTGTATTGATTAACAAGAAACGTACCAGCGATAACAGGTTCTCCCTCTGGTACTTCCTCAATGGTGGTGAAATGCACATTGCCGGTACGAGGTCGGGGCTGGGTATACTGTTTCTTCGGCTGGGAGCACTGGCGTGACAAGTGTCCAGTTTGACCACAGTTGTACCATGGTTCAATTACATACGGGGTCTTGGGACCTCCTGAACTTCCTGCCTTTGCTTTGTTCTGCATCAAGGGAGCAGTGTAGGGCTTCTGGAAACTCGGACGGGGACGGTTGGTGGTTATCTTCCTCTGTGGGGGACGGAATCTTGCTCCTGCAACTGGCGGGCGATACGGGGTGCGTGCTCCGAAAGGGATCCTCTGTTGAGACGAACCTCCTTCGTTCGCACGACGACAGGTTTCTGTCGCCAGCCTACTGTCATTGGCCTCTTGGTTCAGGCAGTCACTGACAAAGTCACTGAAGGTGGTGCGGTGACTGTTTCCCATCTTAGAGAGCATGGTGGCACTCATGCCACGCTTGAAACTTGCAATCTTCTTGGCTTCTGTGTTAACGAAATCTGGGGCATAACGAGACAGGTTGTTGAAGCTATGGAGATACTCTGAGATGGACCTGGTTCCCTGGGATAGCCTCATGAACTCTGTGATCTTCATTTCCATCAAACCACTGGGGATGTAGTGGTTGCGCATAGCAGTAGAGAACTGGTCCCAAGTGACCGGTGCGTTGGCTAGCAGGGATGCACGGTACGGGGCCCACCACAAACATGCGGGTCCTTCCAACATGTGGGCGGCATACTCCGCCTTGAGCTCTTCGGTCAAGCGGAGCTGGCGAAACTTCTGGGTGATGGATTTGAGCCATTCATCTGCTACAAGCGGTTCGGTGGCTTCCTTGAACACAGGGGGACGAGTGTCCAAGAAGTCAGGATAGGAACTGTACTGATTGGGCTCGGGTCCCTGACGCTGCTGATGCTGCTGCACGGTGTTGTTGGCGATATTACGGAGGGTGGCCTCCATATGCCTCTGCATCTCTTCCATGTTCCTCTGGCTACCCAAAAACTGCTCGAAAAACACTTCCGGCGTCATCGGCGATGGTGTGGGTGGTGGCAAATTCTCCTCTTGCCCTGACTCCTGTCCACGCTGGCTGCCAGTGTGTGCCGGCATCTGCATATCCCATTAATAAGCAATCATTAGGTGGTGTCATAATGATCATGAATAAATACTGTGCTGCACATAATTCGAAAATTTAGCACACGACCAAGTATAATTACTCATTTCCATACAACATCACAAAATAATTGCTCGAAAATAGGCATGCAAACGATGAATTTCCATAAAAGGTGCCAGATCGAAGTCTGGACTTCGTCCAAAAACCATACATCCCATCATACAACTTAAACATAAAACCAACACATGTTCGGGTTACATCATTAGCAAGCATGCTCAAGCTATAAAAAAGAAAACGACTCCTATAAAGCTAGCGCTCAAGCGTCTCCAGCGGCGGACGCGGCATCCTCCACGTCGGCGTCGATCATCGACTCGTTAACATGAGCCTCATCCTCTGGGGGAACGTCGGGACCAAGGACTACTCCATCCTGGGGCTCCTGGGCCTCGTCTGTAGAGGGGCTCGTCAGCTGCTGGGGCGGCGGCCTCCTGTGCCTGGTGGTGCATCTGTTGGATCCCCTCGTGGAGCTGGTCGATGTAGGCCTGCTGGTCGTGCACCTGCTGTATCAGGTGATGGGCACCCTCTCTGAGCTGGTCAAGCGTTGTGCGGGCCTCATCCCGCTGGAAAGCTGTCGTCAGGTACATCTGCTCAGCAACGGTCCAGACGGTGCTCTCTGCTCCTGCTGTGGCACGGGCGTCGTCATGCTCTAGGGTGACCTGATGCAACCTCTCCTGTAGATGGGCTACCTCGGCGTCAAACTCCTGCAGCTTCCTCTTGCTCTGGTAGGTGGCGATGAGGGTGAAGGACACGCTCTCGAGGCTGCGCTCCAAACTCTCACATACACCCACCAAAGCTCCGGTGGCGCTCATCGCAGACGTCTCGCAGTAGAACCTCTCCTCAGGACTCCCTGTCAGAACTGACTCCAAGGTCTGCCTCCAGTGCAATGGAAAAAGTGATCCACGAGGGAACACTCCTGCCATAGCACTAGCAAGGTCGGCGGGGAAACGGTCGATGATGTCCTTCAGCCCTAAATAAGCTGCCGTGTTAGCTCCATCCTTGGCACAATTGCCTCTGGCGATCTCTGTCCATCCTGACCAGTGGGGCTTGGCAGGTGTTGGCGCAAAATGTGACACCTCACGCCTAACACACGGCAAGCCAAAAAGCTTAGCTTCAATCAGGTGCCCGGAGTGTATTGAACCCGGAGACGTGTCGGTCGGTTTGACCTGAAAACCAACAAGGGATAAAATTGTGAGAATACCACTGGAATATGCCGGGTGAGACCAGACAGTTCCATATGTACGGCTTTGAAAGCCAATCTCGACGGCACACAGCTATAGAAGCTGTCTGTCAAAACATGTTTATAGAGTCATTCGACAAGTATAAAAAGAAAGCATGTAAGCATGTTGATTGCCGAACGCATATATAAGAAAAGAAACAGGTAACTCGTAAATATAAATCTATTCAAACAACACATGCATAGGCTAATCCAACTAGTCTGTCGCACGTCTAATCTTCATAAACCCGTCAAGCGTAAACTTGAGCAAAGCTAATCCACCGCATGATACCACTTGCTACAAATCTACGCTACTTCTTATAATTAGATTAATCCACTGTATGATACAATCTAATAATAAGAAGCTAAAAGCATGCATGTATTCAAACAGATCTATATATACTCATTACTCGTGTAAGCTTAACCAAGATCGGCAAACTAGCTGAATTGGGGTCCATGAAGAAGGAACAAACAAGCAAGCATAATTAAACCAATCTAAAACCTGCATCTGCCACACGATACCCAGTTCTATCAAAGCCTAACCGTGATTGACATGCATGAACCCACAACATGTGACAATCTAGATTGAAAGTTGATTCGGCCATCATGATCTTATGATTAACAAAACACAAGCAAGCTTGTGAAACAGGGCCGAACAAAGATCAATCTAGATTGGGCAAAAGAGTGTTACAAGAATTAAATAATAAAACACATAACACATGATAACTTAATGAATCTATCAGATTTGCCAGATCTAATAGAGCCGATAACTATTTTTACCCATGACTTAATCCGCCGCACGATACAAGGCACAAGCAAAAACCTCCCGTCATAAGCTTAAATCCGTCGCATGATACTAAGCTTAACAAACGAGATTACTTGCATTATATCTAAATCCACCGCATGATACTAGACATGATAACAAGGTTGCCGGGACTTACGGAGGTCAACGGATCGATGATTCCTCTCGAAGAACTCGACGGCACGACTAAGGACTCGAAGGTGGCACGGGGCCGGTTTGTATTGATATGGTTGTGAACAGTTCATTACAATGGCCGAGGATTTATATTTATACCCTGGGCGAATAAGAGTCCTAAAAGTTTTTGCCTAACAAGATATAATAAAAGGAAACATTAAGATACTTCCGACTCGTCCGTGAGAAGTCCAATTCAAACACGTGATCAATCTGGACCTCTTTTTTGGATACGACAACTTTGTTTCCTAATCACCGTAGGTGCATGATGGCCTCATCTTTTAATATAAAGCTTGACGTCATCACCTATCCATCTCAATTATTTAATTCCCTTGTATACGTAGTCTTGGCCAAATAATATAAATTATTCCTTTTTAAATACAATCTCCTTCATTAACTGGCCTTGCTTGGTCTGGCACGTGATACTCATCGTAGATCAATTCATATTGCTTCTAGCGATCAGGTTTCTCCTCTCCACGTAATCTGAATAGTACTAGCCTTATTCGCTCTTGGTAATATACAATAGATGTATTAACTCCTCGGAGCTAGTAAATGCATAATGCCTGATGCTCGTACAACTTTGTGCACACCCTGGATTGCTTCTTTGCTTTTAATTCTCCATGATTGGCTTTTGATGGTCTCAGCCAATACTTGCCAAATTCTGGTGTCAACACAGCCCCCCTAGTTTGTAGTATGAATTTTCATGCTTCAAACTATTCCAGTCTATTGATCTGCTCTTTCTAAGGTGATGTCTTCTGACCTCTGCATGAGCTCCATACTGATTACCTTTTGACTTCCTGACTTTATAATCACAATTGGTCACCTGAAAACAATAAACATTGGTCTCTTCCTTGCGGTTGACCATGAGTATCAAAATCTGGAGTGAACTGAGAATGCCTTTCTATTATTAGCATGTATAACTTGATATACTCGACTGGCTGCCAACAGACTGATTGACTTGGACTGTAGATTCAACATCAGTAGTAGTCTTTACTATAATCGGCCTTCTCAGTAGCCGATGAAATACTTCTTGGGAATTATCAACTGATGATCTATAATATATCAATGTTTTTTCCAAGAAGCCGATGAACTCACTGGCAACAATAGCATGATCTCACCGAATTTCTAAAATTTTCATGTAAAATAATAAACCTCCAAATACATGTTAACAGTAAATGCGTATATAATAATTCTCCATTTTGTTGTTGATCGAAAGACGCTGCAATGTTGACTATATCTCAAGAGTATCACATTTATAACTAAGATTTCTCTTAAATTTGAATAAAACGGTTTTCTAGCTACCCTTCTTTCTCGTCAACCATGGGGCTTTTAGTTTTGACTAAATCTGTCAGTAAATCGCAAAACAAAATAAAAACAGAATTGCTTATCCTTTATTCTTCGAACACTCTTCTTCTGGAGTTTTTATATTCTTCTCGGTTTCAGCGAACACTTGTTCGTCATTTTTATTTCCGAGTATGAAAGATATCACACAATATTGCAAAGTCAAAAATCTGGACTATAAGGAGCTACAAGTCATATACTTAGATCAAGAAGTGCGAGTAAAGATTTTTATTCTTCTACATATTATTCTCTCTTAGTCATTTTAAAATATATGAGGCTACTGGACCTTTGGTCATTTTTTATTTTATCTGGCGATCACGTGACTGTCATTTCTTCTAACTCAGTTCTGGCGGACACGTGCCCGTCGTTTTTATTTCTGAGTTTTTTTTTCTTTTTTTAGAGTAAAAATAGCCTCATATACTATAATCAAAGAAAGAGTGCATGCACAAGATATTATTAATTATATGTAAATCTTGATCTTGGGAATATGACTATAATCTCACTAGAAGTCTCAACAATTTGACAAAGCTTAATATGACATTTAAGAAAATTTTATTTTATGAATTCTCTAGAACTAAAGTATCTCTTAGAATAATATTATAGCAAATTCTATCCCCATTCATATTTTACAATCACTTTTAGATAAAGTTTAAACTTTATGCGACCCATAAGATTCAAAGATTTCTAGATATATATTATAACCACTAAATCCAAATTTAGAGAAATCAAAGCTATAAGGTAAAACATAAAACAGTGTATCTATTCATCATTTCAACAATAGATAAGCTAGAACATATGATTATTATTCTCAAGACTTCAATTTATCATGGAGATGCAACATCATAAGTTTTGCCCTTTAAATATTTTAATTCTAAACTTCAATATTGTTTAAAAAGTAAGGGTAGAGTCACACAAACCACCGTTGAAGATGAAGGAGTCAATGGAAGTCATTCATCTTGTCCTTCTTCTCTTGTCCTTCTTCATGATGAATCACTCGATGTTGCGTAATGCATATGCGTGGCGAGTCCAAATCTCCTTCAATAGATAATTTTTTGCTTAGCTGATCATCGGCTATCTATCTCGTCTTTCTCAACTCCGAGCCTGATCAACTGAGCATACTCGTGACTCTCCTTGCCGAATCAATGACAACTCGTGGCCTCCCTAGTTGTCGCTGAAGAACTCGATTTCGTCAGATTACTTGATAAGTAACAGGCCTCCCGAGCATAGTCATGGCTCAAACTTCTCCACGTTCTCCACTTGTTTATCAGAAAAGAGCCAATGAGCTAGGAGAGGGTCTTCGACTTTGTTTGCCTGCTTACCTGCTGAATAACCCAGAGTGATGAATAGCAATGTATGGTCTCAATCTGCAGTAAGCGGCAACCCCTGTGAACTATCATTCTTGGGCTGATATCTTTTGATTACTAGACGTGCAAAATCTAGCCGAAACAATCATAGATGTTGGCTTACTGAAACTATTGGAGTATGTTTCTAGGCCGACTGAGATGTCTGATATGAAGTACTGAATCTCCCCTGAGTCGGTCGTTGCACAACCTGTTGAATGAATGGTGAGATTGGCTACTAAACTGAATACGCTTGGTAAATCCCGTAGTGTACTGACTTTGCGCGACGGGGACTCTGGGATGTTGCTGAACTGATGGTTGCCACCCTGATGGCGGCGAAGTTGGTCATTGCCCCCTGCTGATAGCGGGGTTTGATTTATCTTGGATTGATCCTCCTGGAAGCTGCTGTGCTACTGGCTGTCCTCCATTCGGCTATTGACTAATACGTGCTTGGCTCCCAATAGCCGATGAATTGAAAACATCAGGATTCACTATACTATCTTGATCAATGACTTGCCTCATGACGTTGCTAATCGAGTTCGCCAATATGATTTATGAGAGCTTCATAGATGTCCTTCTCTCTGGTCTCTTTTTCCATTGGCTGATAAAGTATGATCTCATAGAATACGGGTGTGTCGTCAGCTGATGGAAGATCTCGATGGTAATGAGGGACCAGCCGGTGGTGGCCAAGGCTCTTGCTTTCTGGTCTATTGGACTTACAAACCATCCTATTGAGTAAAACTTCCTTGGCTGTTGTTGTATGTTTGATCGGCTATTGTTTTTCTCCATGACCAGCTTCTGCTGGCATCATCAACCCGAATTCTTGATTTCTGATTAAGCAATTGTTTCTCGGTTTGATAACAACATATGTAACTATTCTGGCCATCCTGCTAACATACTTTTCTCCAAATATTTTAACAAATAATCAAGGAAAAATATGCTTGGTCAAACAGCCGATATCAATAGCTGATCTCTGGATTTAGCCGATTCCTGCATGGTTGACTATACTATTCTCTTTTCAAAATTAAATTAGCCAGAATCTCAGCTTTCTCTGAACCGACCTGATATTGCTTCGGGTAGCCGAATGACAAGACAAATTCTTCTTGGACAAACACTTCTAATTATCGGGCATGCAACAAAACAAAGCTCGTGAATTGTGATGGCTTCTGGAAACTCTTCCTATAATGTACATCTCCTTCTGAATTTGTCCTTTGTTTATGTTTCCATATAAAATCATCTCTCATTAACTCCAGTGACACATGTTGAATCCTCTTGACTCTTTTGAACAGCAGCATGTGGCATCTAATTAGAAGACCATCTTGATGTCTTGAAACTTTGATGGCTCAGCATATCATTTATTGAAAGATCATCGGCTGAGTAGATAATTTTGTATCTACTCCTCGTCACTTCTCCAGGCCAAAACCTTGTTGACGAAATATAAGTTCATATGCGCCTGACTTGTAATCAAATGATTGTGGTCCCACCAGGCGTGCCAAAAAGTGTGTTGGCGCAAAATGTGACACCTCACGCCTAACACACGGCAAGCCGAAAAGCTTAGCTTCAATCGGGTGCCCGGAGTGTATTAAACCCGAAGACGTGCCAGTCGGTTTGACCTGAAAACCAACAAGGGATAAAATTACGAGAATACCACTGGAACATGCCGGGTGAGACCAGACAGTTCCATATGTATAGCTTTAAAAGCCAATCTCGACGGCACACAGCTATAGAAGCTGTCTGTCAAAACATGTTTATAGAGTCATTCAACAAGTATAAAAAGAAAGCATGTAAGCATGTTGATTGCCGAACGCATATATAAGAAAAGAAACAGGTAACTCGTAAATATAAATCTATTCAAACAACACATGCATAGGCTAATCCAACTAGTCTGCCGCACGTCTAGTCTTCATAAACCCGTCAAGCGTAAACTTGAGCGAAGCTAATCCACCGCATGATACCACTTGCTACAAATCTACGCTACTTATTATAATTAGATTAATCCACCGCATGATACAATCTAATAACAAGAAGCTAAAAGCATGCATGTATTCAAACAGATCTACATATACTCATTACTCGTGTAAGCTTAACCAAGATCGGCAAACTAGCCGAATTGGGGTCCATGAAGAAGGAACACACAAGCAAGCATAATTAAACCAATATAAAACCTGCATCTGCCATATGATACCCAGTTCTATCAGATTTGCCAGATCTAATAGAGCCGATAACTATTTTTACCCATGATTTAATCCGCCGCACGATACAAGGCACAAGCAAAAACCTCCCGTCATAAGCTTAAATCTGCCGCACGATACTAAGCTTAACAAACGAGACTACTTGCATCATATCTAAATCCACCGCATGATACTAGACATGATAACAAGGTTGCCGGGACTTACGGAGGTCGACGGATCGATGATTCCTCTCGAAGAACTCAACGACACGACTAAGGACTCGAAGGTGGCACGGGGCTGGTTTGTATTGATATGGTTGTGAATAGTTCATTACAATGGCCGATGATTTATATTTATACCCTGGGCGAATAAGAGTCCTAAAAGTTTTTGCCTAACAAGATATAATAAAAGGAAACATTAAGATACTTCCGACTCGTCCATGAGAAGTCCAATTCAAACACGTGATCAATCTGGACCTCTTCTTTGGATACGGCTACTTTGTTTCCTAATCACCGTAGGTGCATGATGGCCTCATCTTTAATATAAAGCTTGACGTCATCACCTATCCGTCTCAATTATTTAATTCCCTTGTATACGTAGTCTTGGCCAAATAATATAAATTATTCCTTTTTAAATACAATCTCCTTCATTAACTGACCTTGCTTGGTCTGGCACGTGATACTCATCGTAGATCAATTCATATTGCTTCTAGCGATCAGGTTTCTCCTCTCCACGTAATCTGAATAGTACTAGCCTTATTCGCTCTTGGTAATATACAATAGATGTATTAACTCCTCGGAGCTAGTAAATGCATAATGCCTTATGCTCGTACAGCTTTGTGCACACCCTGGATTGCTTCTTTGCTTTTAATTCTCCATGATTGGCTTTTGACGGTCTCAGCCAATACTTGCCAAATTCTGGTGTCAACAGCAGGCAAGGCTTTAACCTTGATCTACACCATGACCAACGAGTCCTGCCCATAGATCTCCTTCTGCCACGAGTACCTGGGCTCCTGTCCGTCCTCATATCCCATTGCCTGCAGGATCCTCCAAAGGATAGTTGGCAACCCGAAGTAAGACAAAAATGTCTTTTTGGTCAACTTGGTGGCCAAGCGGTGACGTGGAACTCCTCTGCCCCCGGTGGCCTTGCGAGCAGTCAACTTAGTCCGGGCCATCTGTAGAAAAAAAGGGTTTCGAACTCTCGTGAGACGTATATTAAGTTGGCAAATTTTATAGAAAAAGAGACAACTTTTAATTAAGGGGAGGTAATGCAAATGCAAGAATATAAACATGATGCATGATCGTACTTACGTTCTCACTCACTAACCATGACTCGTAAGTCCTAACGTTCTAGTCGGTGGCAAGAATGATCCCTCATGCGTTATCTACACGTTCTACTCGATCGCATAGTCAGTGTACCTGCAGAAGATTCATTTCAGCCCAAGCAAAATCCCAATGATAAAATAACGGAGTATTGGCCACATGCACAAAATACATAGAAGCCAACACTAAACCCCATGCACCAATCCAGAAAACATACCCAACATTTGGTACCCTTGTATATGCTTGCGTAGAGCTCGCACATACTTGGTATAGCAACACTCACCCTAGACCGACGGTTGGACGGTCGTGCTCTCATAACTCACAAAATTATTTTATGCTTGTTTTCGCAATCGACGCATTCTCTTTCCCTAGAGAATGGACCAGCAAATAAAGATCCAGCATGAAGCAAAACCCTGAACCCTGTTAGCAGTTAAGCCACCTGAATCCTAGTATAGGGCTTAAGGAGAAGACTGGGCACACTTAATAATTTAAAATAGTTTTGAAGATAGTTTTGAAATACCCCTTTGACGGACCAGGATGTCAGAGATGTCATCAGTAGATGATTACTCCGACTAATCCTGGGCGACACGGGAGATCCGAAGACTTGTTACGAAGTATACTGGGTTTAGGACTCTCGTTTGTATCTCAGCCGAGTTGTAAAAGGAAGTCCTGTAATTAGAATAGGACTCCACTGTTGTAACCGGCTAGGACTCGGTCTACGTTGAGGCTCACCCGGATATATAAGGGGAGTCGGGCGCAGGTCCTAGATGATCGAACATTGAATCATAACAATACACAAGGCACACGCCGCACTGGACGTAAGGTATTACGCTATTTAGCGGCCTGAACCAGTATAAATCGCTGTCCCTGTGTACTCGCCGAGTCCTACGAACGCCGATCCCCACCGAACAAATCGTCTGAGATTACTCAAGACGAGTTGCCGGTTAACAAACACCGACAGCTGGCGCGCCAGGTAGGGTCTAAAGTCGGAGGTTTCTCAGACACCACGCTGCTTGAAGTCCCTTGCGCCGTTCCAGCATCTGATATAACGACATATATAAGACAAGAGATTATCAACACTCAAAAGGATTATAAAGTACTCGGGTTTTCCCTTACCAGGAGCACCCGGCTTATAGTGCTTATCAGACAATTCTTGAGATAAAAGAACTTTTCGGCAAGCACGGCGATTACCAGTGCGAGCCTTCTTAAGGACGGGTCCCCCGGCTTCTAGTTGAGGAGTCGGCGACCTCTTCCGGCTACCTTCAGCCTCTGGTTCTATAAGCAGGACATCAGAGTCAGTTGATTCTGTGTCAAGCCAGTCAAGATCTTCAGGCGAAGTTGGTTTATTAGGAAGATCCTCACTTCGGATTGGACCTTCCAACGCAATGCCTCCGCCTTCTTCAGCTGCCGGAGGCAGGGGAGGACAATCATTGTTATCTCTCCTCTGACCCTAAAAAACAGAAGGGTACTTAGTCAGGACAGAAGGATATTTATTCCGAACCTTGACGACACGACAAATCCAGTACTTACCGGAGGAGGAGGATTAATGGCGGAGAAGGATGTCATCACTGGAGCAAGACGTTCACGGCTCTTAAGCAGCCGGTTGACTCTCCAGAGGACTTCATAGTCTGCCAATTGCTCGACAGCGTGGCGACCCAGGTCGTTCTTACCCAGGTATTCGAATCCATAGTTGGCTCGCTGCTAAAGCGGATGGATGTGCCGTGCAACAAAGTCTTGAACGTCAGTGTATCCGATCAGCCCATCGATTATCAAAGCATCTATCATAATGAGGAGGATTGGATAGCCGCTACTTCTTCACTTGTGAGCTTTTCCTTCCATTCACGGCACTTCTGCGGTGGCCATCCATCATGACGACGAAGAGCTGGGGGTGGGTTACCCATATAGAACCACCCAGCAGCCCAGTCTTTTACCGACTCCAACAACTCAATAGTTATATATTGATTGGCTACTTCCAATCTAACCTGAAGACTAGCCCCTCCGACTACTTCGGTATTAGCGTCACTAGGTTGACACTTAAACCAGAAAAAGAAGCGGAAGAGGGTAAAGGAGGGACATATCCCCAGAAAATCCTCACATAGATGGGCAAAGATTTCAATATGAAGAACCGCATTGGGAGTAATATGGTTCAGAGTCAAACCATAGTAATGTAGCAAGCCACGGAAGAAATCAGAAGTAGGAAGTCCCAATCCCCGCTCCACGAAGGACTTGAACATCACGATCTCCGTGGTGTTGGGAGCAGGAGCGCGATGATCAATGGGTACCCTCCATCCATCCAGTGGTTGTGCCCATAGCAATCCTTGCTGCTCCAGGAAGGCCAGTTCCGCTAAGGTGGTGTCTGGTTTCTTCCACGCCAAAACATCAGTTGGCGGGTTCGGATGCTTAGGCTTTCCGGTGGTGGTGATCTTAGGCTTCTTCTTGTCTCCTGCAGACTGCCTCTTGGGACCCATGTTGGTAACGAGAGATTTTCTACGCATTCACCAAGAGATGGCTAAGGAATTTCTAGCTCTGAAGGTGATGGCTCGTTGAAAGTGTGAGGAAAGCATAAGCCTGATGGTGGCTTATTATAGATCTGTTCTGATAACCGTTCAGCTTTCTTCAAACGGCGTCATGGCAACGTCTGTAACCCTAACGGCTGGGAACACGTGTCAGACGGCGTCAGAGATAGAGAATGGGAACAATAAACAGACAAATTTTCCTTCTAATAAGATACATTTAGTACTCGGGAAACAAGACAGAGGACTCGGAAAATATCCCAAGTACCCGGATCTTTGTTTTTATTACTCGGAATTACAACAGAGATGCACGGAAATATCTTGAGATACAGCAACTTTCATCGAAAGTACAATCAAGGTATAAAACGCTACTCTAGTGAATTCAAGGTACATAGCCTTGATGCCTATTACACCAAGGACCGGGTTCAGTGAGACGCAGTAAAGCAGACACAGAACCTTGGGTAGACACTATCTTTTCAGTGCATCCCAAGGTGGGTCTTTGGTACTACCCCAGTACTCAAGGAACTCGGGCAAGACCATCACCCTCGCCGCCCCTTTTGACAACCTGTGACTCCGAGGTTATCTACGAGTGGTAGTCACAAGAGTTCTTCTAGGCGCACCTCTGTGTCCCTCTGCTTGCGACCACTTGGAAACCACCCTAACGGATGGTCCTTTCACAAGAGTTCTTCTGGGCACTTCATCTATTCTACAGAAGGAAGACACCCGGGGGCTCGCTTATCTCAGCTACTGCTATTACAATACCCATGGAACTAATAAGAAGTTCTACACTCCTGAAGGATATGAGCTCTTTGCTTCCCAGGCAGGGTATTTATAGGCGGTTCCTCCTTGGTCTATGGACATGGTTCATCAACAAGAGTAAACGCTGGACCAATAATTCAACCAATGTACTGTGGTGCATGTGAAGCTCGACATGGGTAACAGAGCTGATTCTCACACGCGCTTCAAGACGAAGACGACAAAAGTTTGCAGTTGCAGAAAACGACAAAAGACATTTATTACGCACAGTTGGAACATTCACTTGTCAATAATTGCTGGCCTCGTGGTAATTTTTATTCAGTGGGGGGTGATACGGGATGTTTGTTGAAAACATTACCCACCTGAAGCTGAACAATTATTACTCGGACGGTTTTAGCAACAGATTGGTGTCATGTTCCGACTCCTCAAGACCTTAATAGATTACCTAATGACTTCATTTAGAAGACCCCGAGAACCGACTACTATGGTACTCGAAACTCAGGCTCGGGGGCTGCAGGGTATAATCTATAAAGGAAATGTTTTTTCTTATTCAAGATTTACTCGGAAAAGGCTCCAAAGATCCTCAAAGTTATTATAAATAACAAGAGGCTCGGGGGCTACACCCTATGGGTGCACTTTTTGTAAAAAGTGCACACCATGGAACTTCTTTACTCTCGGAGCACTTCAAGATTTCTCAAAGACATTACTCGGAGATTCTCAAGAAGAAATTAGAAGATAACGTTGTGAAGAAATGATGAAGAGCTCGGGGGCTTGACGGACCAGGATGTCAGAGATGTCATCAGTAGATGATTACTCCGACTAATCCTGGGCGACACGGGAGATCCGAAGACTTGTTACGAAGTATACTGGGTTTAGGACTCTCGTTTGTATCTCAGCCGAGTTGTAAAAGGAAGTCCTGTATTTATAATAGGACTCCACTGTTGTAACCGGCTAGGACTCGGTCTACGCTGAGGCTCACCCGGATATATAAGGGGAGTCGGGCGCAGGTCCTAGATGATCGAACATTGAATCATAACAATACACAAGGCACACGCCGCACTGGACGTAAGGTATTACGCTATTTAGCGGCCTGAACCAGTATAAATCGCTGTCCCTGTGTACTCGCCGAGTCCTACGAACGCCGATCCCCACCGAACAAATCGTCTGAGATTACTCAAGACGAGTTGCCGGTTAACAAACACCGACACCCTTTTAGTTCGAAAATAGCTCCTTTCGGATGCAATACTTGAACCATGCTCTGATACCAGCTGTGGCGGAACCGTCCTGATTATAAGAGCTCAAGGACCGTCTTAGTCAAATTCGTCTCACCTTAACTCATACTTGAACCCATATAACCCTGGTAGTCCGGAAATCTCGAAGGATTTCAAACATCGTATACATACAGGATCGCATTGTTCAAGTACCACATTCGTAAGGATACATCGTCGATAAACGAAACCGAATTTAAACATCAGAGTGCGAAATCATAAAAGAGTTATTACAATACTGAGTTTTAAAAGTGCGGAAGCTGAAATAAGTTTGAAACATGACCACCACACATGTGGTTCAAATAAACATTGTTTAATAACTCACTCCTCCTTTTTCAAATAATGTGCCACTAGTAGTCTCAGTCCAGCAAAAGAAAAGGAGAAGCTTCTAGATGACCCTGCCCTGGGCCTACTCCTCATCACCCTCCATGGGGTAGAGGCAGTGCTTACAATAGCCGTAATAGACCTGGCCATCTGCAACAACGGGATAAACCCTGAGTACGGGAATGTACTCAGCTAGACTTACCCGTCCAACTGAAAATAAAGACACCAAGGGTATGCAAGGCTTGTGGTGGAGCTGGGATCTTTAGTTGCAAAAAGCTCAAATTAAGAGAAGGAACATTTAATGATACCAGTGAGCGGTCGAATTTTTAGACCTACCTCTTGATCTAGATTTGCACCTGAACTAGTCATCCACTTGAATCTAACAAACAATAATATAGCCATATCCAGTTGACTTATCCACATTTTAGTTGAACCTTTAAACAACACATGGAGTTGTATCGTGGTGAAGCTCGTCATAGTTTCCCACTAACCGGGGGAGACGGCGACTCGAATCGAATTCCAAACCAGCTGGTGATAAACCTTTAATACCAACTGAATGCATCGTGGCCCCTAGTGGGTTTCGGTGATTGGATGAAACAAAAGATTACTGTGACTAACGTGTGTTTTGCAGAAATAGGGATGAGTTAGGTCACGATAATGGCGACGATACGGGCATATGGAGTTCATGTCCCCTGGCGATGGAAATCATTTCGGTTTTCAAAGGACGGATGACGAAGACGGTGGTAGGCTAGGCTAAGTGTCGCATGGTGTTGGAGGACACTTAGGTAGTCTTAGGTCTTTGTTTTTTCCTTGGCCGTACTATAAAGGGGAGCGTGAATCAGTAGCTTGACCTAGATGAGACTATTGAGGTAGGTGTGGTGCACACTTGTTATTTCATAGCCCTAGGTAGCTCAGAGAGATGCCTTATGTCGAGAGGAACTAAAGTTGTTTAGGCCGCGTCGCGATCCGAGTTTGTTTCCGCCTTGTAATAGGCATCGGATGCTGATTAGGTGGGGCATCAGAGGCTTCGATGCTCCATCGGATGCTGGCCAGGTGGGCATCGGAAGCTCCGATGCTCACTCCGACTTAGGGTTTAGTCTGGTGCGTGGCATCGGAGGCTCCGTTGTTGCCACATCGGACGCTCCTGTGTCACTGTTCACTTGCGAGTGAACTGTGGGAGGCATCGGACACTGGCATCGGACGCTGAGGGCCAGCGTCCGATGGCCATCCAGAGAGGTTCCAGAGAGGTCAAAATGGCATTGGACGCGTCCGATGCAGGGGCATCGGACGCTGCCCAGCGTCCGATGCTCCTTTAACATGTCTGACAGGTTGGTATAGTCGACCGTTGGTCGAGGTCATCAGCGCGTCTGATGCCAGGCATCGGAGCGTCTGATGCCCCCGCAGAAACCGTGTCTTGTGCTGTTTTTGGATGGCCGGTTGGGGGAGTATTTATACTCCACCTCCTCATCCATTTCAGTGTTCTTGCCACTTTCCCTTGCTGAGAAACACCTTGTGAGTGTGAGAAAGAGCAAGAGCTCTAGTGAGGTTGAGATATTTGCTAATTGAGAGAATTAGTGACCTCCTAGTGAGAATTGAGTAGCAAGTGTGCATCCATCCATCTCTTTGGCCTTGTCTTGGTCAAGTGAGAGTTCTAGCTTGTTACTCTTGGTGATCGGCATCACGTAGACGGCTTGGTGGCGATCGGAGTGCTTGGTGATCATCCGGAGGCTTTGTGGATGACCCAAGCCATGTTGTGACCGGTAGCGAGCGATTCACCGGGCCGGAGTGGCAAAGAATCAGCTCGTAGTGAGCACTTGATCCTTGCGCGGATCAAGGGGGAGCGATACCCTTGCGCGGGTGCTCCAACGAGGACTAGGGGGTGTGCCGACACCTTGATACCTCGGCAAAAAGATCGTCGTGTCATCTCTACTCTCTTTACTACGCATTTACTTTTGTGCAATTCAATTCCGCATTTACTTGTTATTCTTTCACAAGTTGAATTGCCATGTTAGAGTAGAAATGGTTTAGCGATAGTCTTTTGTGCGGTTGATCCGTGTCATACACACTTCTAGGCACTAGGGGGTTAATTGGGCTTGATAGGTTTTAATTCTTGCAAAAGTTTTAGAAAAGCCCAATTCATCCCCCTCTTGGGCATCTTGATCCTTTCACCAACCCACACTTTCTCCGTCAAGTCCATGCATTGGGTAACCGCTCGATGCTTGTTCGTGGTGGTAATCGTCGCGGCTCACAGCACGAACCACCCAATTGGAACTATACGATGGTCATTCCGTGGCAGATCGTGTTTCCATACTAGAGGGTGCGACACGGGTTGAGACCGGCCCGAATAGCGTATAACCGGCTTTGGGGTCAATGATTACAGCACCGATGTATCCCTAAGTAAAATGGCGCGTTCAAAAATGAATGAGGGCTAACATCGATACAAACCTACACGATCCAACGGACGGACTGCCCCAAGTTTCCAAACTTGTGCCTTGCCTTCCAGTTGACCGTATTTCATTACTACTTAGGTTCTTTTCCACGGTAGCAAATATAGCCAACCGTGATCCGGTAAATACCCACCAGGGGTATTATGGGAACATCCTTAACTACTACTTTTATTAAGCAGACTAAGAATCTCTACGTTATAAATAAATAACAGGATAACAAGGCAGATATTAATCAATAATCAAGGAATGGTAATGCAGCAAATAGGATTCAATCAACTCCTATACCTAATGCATCACAATATAAAATACTCAAGTAAGTTAATTATAAAAGCTGGGAGACTTAAAATGCTCCGGGGCTTGCCTTGAGAAAAGACCGAGGCCTCGTGAGAGGGGCACTCGGGCAAGTTAGTTTCTGGCGCGGGGTCGGCCTCCTCGGTTCTGGGCAGCTCTGGAATCTCCTGTTCGACGCTTAATTCCGGCTCCTGGTCGGGCTCCGGGACTGTCGATCCTATTGCAATGCAGTGGATAATAAATAAATAATGTGTGTCGCGAATTAAGGTGGTATGAAATGTAAACATTTCTTGTAAACCAACAAAACCAACTTGTTGAACAACTTTTGACATTGAGGAAAAACATGTATTTACCTCGTAAAACAAAATTATTATTTTAATCATTTCCTATTTATTAATTCAAAAGGAGGCTAGGTTTGAACAGCAAGTACATTTTTCTGAACTTAGAAAAATCCGCAAAAATTCCAGAAAGTAACTTATACTCACTGGACCTTACTGCATAATTTTCAGCAAGAAATAATTTACTGAACAGCAGATACAAAAAGATGAAATAAACTGCGCAAATGGTGCTTTGAACTAGCTTTTCTTATAAAAAGTGTCAAACAGCAGATTTCATATTTTTCCTAGCTTTATCTACTTATAACCACTCTACTGCAGAAAATTTACTGCTAAAACATGAACACATAAATCTACACAAAACAAACAATTTTATTACAAAATAAACCCTTCGAACTACAACCTACTGGAAAAGGGTGGCATCCTTATTTTTCATATTTTTCCCAGATTCTATTCCATATTTCATATTTATCAAGAAAGTTCTATGAACAGAAACTTTATATTCTTTTCTACAAGAACTTTCTAAGAAAAACACAGAAAAGCACACTTGTACAACAACTCCTTATTTTTCCATATAACAACCTATGCTTAACATTTTTCTCAGCTTAAACATATCATACAGAGACTACATAAATTTTCCCATATTTTACTTTCACATATTAATCATCGTAAAAATTATTTTAAGAAACCAGCTAAAAAGGAATTTAAACCCAAACAGATACTTTTTCTACAGAAACAGTGCCTCATAAAAATTTTACAGATACATAACCTGACAAGAAACCTACACAAATTTTGCCATGAATTAATTCAACCAGAAAACAGGTGAACACATTTATCTAAACAATAGCACATAAACTGGATTAAATAAAAACAGTGTAATAAACTTTCACCAAAAATACTTTCATATTTTTCCATGACAGATCTATTCATGAACAAGCTAACAAAACTGTAAACACCTTATTTGGATCATTAAAACGTGCTACACAAATTAAACAAACTTCCTGGAAAATAAAAGGAAAAAGAAAAACATTTTCGAATCCTGGCTGGGCCTTCGTGGACTTGGCCCATAGACCGTGGGTGCGAACACAAGGTTGATATGTGCCCTTGTGGTTCCCTTCCTGAGTGATGAGTGATCGATCAACGGGCAACATGTCTCTTGGCTGTGTTGATGTGCAGGTGCGGAGCTCGGGCAGTGGTCGAAGGTGAGGTGAAGGTCAAGTAGGGACGTGCCGTGCCGACGGACCGGGAGCGGTGAAGGGTGGACGTGGAGCTTGGTCCGACGGACCGGGAGACCTGAGGACCAGCTGTGGTAGCTGGCATGTGGCGTTGACAAGCAAGAGTACATGGGGATATGCGGTGCATCGGCCGAGTCGGGAGGAAGGTTGTTGGTATAAATTAACGCACACTCTACTTTATCCGCAAGCGCACAGATAAGATCTACCGATGTAGCACTTCACCGGAGTAACTCAGTTTTAATATCGAACCCAAAGGAACGGATAGGGTTTAATATCGAACCCAAAGGAACGGATAGGGTTAAGTCTTAAAGTCTAACCCCTGAGTAGCTAACAAGGACGGAGAATCTAGAAGTATAGAGGGGATCACTAAGGCTATCTAATTCCAACTTAAGAGTGATATGTTTATATTAATCTTAGTGGGGAAGTTGCCATAAAAGGTCACAAACAGAGTATGAGTCTTTTATGCAAATGTATAATCCTACCGAGCCTACACACGGGTAAATGGACTATAGAAGAATCAACAAGGCTATAAGAGTCACCCTTGCGAACAACCACTACTACCGGCGTTATAGGAGGCATTTATGAGCTATCAAGTCTAAGCACCACGCTTACACTATCCAACTACTCTAACTCTAGAGCAACTTAGAATTAGAGTACTCAAAAGAGAGTCATAAACCTTAAGAATAATGAGAACAATAACTCAAACTTAAATATAGACGTTGATTACCGAAACAATCGCTGAAGCAAGTTGAAGATGAACTTGAATCCGCAGGTACAAGATGACGAAGTTGATCCGATAGGCCGGAGCTCCTTCTTGATCTCTTCCTCTCTCTCTCTTCTAGTTCAAGTATAAGACTAGGTTCTAATCCTAAATAGAGGGGTAACTAGTCTTCTACTTGATAGCTGGCTCTTGATTACAACTAGATGAACTAGATCTAATTCTAGATGAACTAGAAGAGATTCATCTAGAGGGACCTCTACTTCTAATTGAAACCCTAGTTTCTGATGTGGAGATGAATAATGAAGATGGAGATGCCTGGAGAGGGGGGTCTGGGGCTGCTTATATAGCCCTGAGGGATCAACCGCGGTCGTTGGATCAAACCGACTTAAGGTACGGCCGAGATGAGTCCTAGAGGTCGGTGGAGGAAGCTTGCAGAAGACGGAAGCCAGCGGGCCTGGGGGGAGACCGACCGGTCTCATGGTGGGACCGGTCGGTCCCACCTTTCATCCTCTCGTGGTGGTCGACCTCCTGGTGTCTTCTGGTGTCCCCTGGAGTCTTCTAGAATCTTCCTAACGTGGCGGTTGCGTTATCTCCCGTCGGTTTCCTTCTAGGGGAAGCAATCAGCGCTGGTTTCCTGGTTTAGTCCCTGCAGAATCACAATTCACCAAAACTCGTGGAATATTGTCAATTAAAACCCTAAACCTTTGTTGGTGATTGAATTCATGCCCTTTTCATATTTATTTATCCTTTAATTTTGATAGTTAACCAGTGTCAACAATTCCCCCAAGCTTACCCTTTGCTAGTCCCTTAGCAAAACCAAAATTAACAATGGATCAGGAGTTGCTACAAAATCTTCACTTTCAACAAGTATACCTGCTGTTAAACAAAAATTCTCCAACATATATTATGTTATTCTTCATGGGGCTTATTACTCTTACCTTAGATCATGAATAATTGAGAGATTGAACGATCAAATCAAGCACTATGTCTCTAGTTCTTTCACTTCACCTTTATCCCAGAGTTTTAATTAATTTTCAAAAGCATTAATACATGTGTTGTCAAATTAAACAATGGATCCAAAGAGAAAGTCAACCAACCATTGAATCAAGAAGTGCATGTGTACGGAAAAATGAAGTCGGATGCTTTTTTTGAATATATTCACTCTCTTCTGTCTATCAGAGACATATGGCTATCAGGCTAATTCTACTGTCGGGCACGTGCCCATTTTTTCTGGCATTTTTTTTCTTTCGAGGTTTCGGACACTTGTCCCTTTTTATTTCCTCGGGATCTATCCTTTTGAGGTTTCGGACACTTGTCCTTTTTTATTTCCTCGGATCTCTTTTTTTTTCTTTTCTTTTTTTTCATAGCCACATGTTTCTAACAAACTTCAGAGCAACAGTTAATTATGAGCATTTATGCGGAAGATGGATGAAATGTGTAAGTGATCTCAATTCAATGGCAAGATAACATCTCACAGGGTCACAAAGCTTAATTTAACTCAATGCAATTATTAGTCATATTCATATTTAGAAATCTCCGGAACTTTAGTGTTGTTTAGAACAAGATAATAGTAGCTCAGATCATCACATGTAATATCCCAATTACCTAGACCTTAGATTAAGTATTTGCCATCCATGCATTTAATTTTATTTTAAGGCATCATTATTAATTAGGAGAACTCATGCTTTGAAGGCTAGGTACTTGAAAGAAATTAGATAGAGCAACTATTCATCATTTCCACGCAAAAGCTTAGAGAGAGAGGGTTCTTTTTTTGTTATCAACTTCTTAAAACAAACTAGGCACACTATTTTATTTATTTAATCTAACACACTTTAAGATATAATATAAAAGCTAGTAGTAGTAGTAATAAAGACATACCTGAATCGCGAAGATAACGGGGGTGCGTCTCCCCCAAGCTGGTTCCCTTAATAGCGTTGAGCCTTCATGTGCCCATATATTTTTGTCTTTTTTTAATTAATTGTGAGCCTTCATGTGCCCACATATTTTTGTTCTTTTCTTTTATGGGTGAGCCTTCATGTGCCCATATATTTTGGGGGTTTTCATTTTTAAGAGTGAACCTTCATGTGCTCACATATTTTTGGTGTTTTGAATTTCTTTATAGAATGAAAAACTTAAGAAGATAGAGATACTTACGTGGATACATGGGGTGCCTTCCCCCAAGCTGAATATGACGTAGTCGTTCGATATTGCAATGTAGCAGACTAGCAGTGGATATGTCCTTACTCTATTAGAGCTTTGATTGATGTTGATGTTTGTTGAGACAGTGCTCCAACAGTGGATGGAACATTCACTTGCTTGTCAGCTTTTCTTGGCCTTTCAAATCCTGTGAAACTCAAATAGACAACAAAACTTGTGGAACAGATTAAACATTAGTGGTTGCCCACTCAAGCCTTAGCTGTCTAGAATTTCAGTAAGATCTCTTTCTCAATATTTTTGTATTTTTATTTTTATGATGCAAGAGGAAATGCAACAGGATGAATGCATGCATATTTATTTTTATTATTTTTATGCCATCACGGTGAACATTCCTGTGGGTTTTTACACACCAAAGATTTATTCACATGGGGCTTCATGGTTTATGATGTAATGTAACAAATGCAACATTTTTATTTTCTTTTCTAATGCAATGCAAAAATTAAAATGTTTGTGAATTAAATATGATGATGCAATGATTAAATATGATGATGCAATAAATAACTAAGAATTAAATATGAGAAATATGCAGCAAAGTAAATATGGGGATAACTACCGATTTTTTACATTTTGGCGAAGGTTCGGATATTTAGGTCCGACGAACCGGACCTTCCCTTGGTTCAGACCTCCCAAGGTATGTCAGACGTTTGGAAAGTTGTTATTGATTGTACCTCTTAGGTGCAGACATTTTCTTCCATACTTTCTTGGTCTGAGTCTTCACTTCCTGTGGCTCACTGTCTTGAGGTCTCTTTCCTTTCTTTTCTGGGACAGTGTCAATAGCTTCTTCTTCGTGATTGGCCTCTCTATTCTTGATAGTTTGTCTTCTTTGGCATTGAGAGCGGCGTATTTTACTTCTGTTCTTCTTGAGTGCTTCATTAGGCATTTAGTTGATGAAGGTGCATTGTGCCTTTTCTCTAGGAAAGTGAAAATGAATTTCCTCTTGTAGATGATTGTACTTATAGTGTAGAGAAATCATCTTCCTAGGATAAGGTGGACATCATCGTCTTCTCCCATGTCGAGGATCAAGAAGTCTGTGGGGACATCATGACCTCTAATTCTGACTATGACGTCTTCTATTATTCCTTCTTGTTTATGCCTCTTGATATGGTGTCACTCATGTTCTTCGTTCGTCCAGCAGTTTGAAGTGAAGCGTTAATTATGAAAGCTGGCAGCGTCTTGCTCAGTGTGCATGTTCTTGCAGATCTAGGACCTTCACTCTGTAGAATTTCAGAGTGATAAACTTCTCCATGTTTGCTCAAGAGTGTCCTGCTCATAAAGACAAGGTAGAGATCAAGTGCATGGGCTCTGTTGGTGGAAAAAACACCAATAGAACCAAAATTTTTGTTTATTCCCCTCTAATCCTTAGGCACATTGCACAAGACAAACTTGTTGTTTATGTGTTCTATTCAATCTTAACATGAGTGATAGGATCAGAGGATGAGCATGAAATTAGCATCTTAAAATATTTAACAGATCAAATTACTTAACCCAAGGAAGGATAATCTATGCATAAAGTGTCAATCTTTTCATAATTGAGATATATCATCTTCCAAAGGTTAGATGCACAACATTTTAGCTCATTTAGTTAAGACAGTGAGATTCAAGAGAGTAAAGCTATGAACTAGGATCAAAAGACTGAATATGTTGAGTTGATTAGGTTGGATCAAGTGAGGTGCAACTTGAACATGTTTAGTTCTTTATTTATGTTCATACTAGAATAAAGAAGAATCTTTTAAAGTGATGGTCACTTACCTTGAAATGTTACTTTGTCATTGGAAAGTGATTGTGCTAAACCACCTTGTGGAAGCTTCTCTTGTCTAGCTGATTATGAATGGCTTGTCTTCTCTTGTTTGTCTCACAGTGTGATTGAGAGGAGGAAGATCACAGTGGAATCATCTTTAGAGGTATCGACCTTCCTTCTCTTGTGTCGACTTATCAGTGAAGGCGCATTGTTCCTCGAGTATGCTGACTAGGATCCTATCTCTTTCTTGTATTAATTATGTATTATGAGGATGTAGGGACAGTTCTGCATTCTTCTCTTGTCAACCTTTCTTGTTTTCCTTTAATCATTGGGTTGGCAAGAGACTTGAATTTAGAGTTGCTACTCGAGTGCCTCCATGAGAGTCTTTTGTCTTGTAATGTCACAACTGAGACTTGTTCTCTCAATAGTGTCTAGATGATGGAGATCATATCGGCTGTTCTTCTTGATTTGCTAGCTCAGGTAATCTCTTCATCTTCTAACTCTTGTGGTGTAGTGGCTTCATCCTTCATGATGCCCTCCTCAATTCTTGGCAGTTGGTTCTCCCTTCGACGTCTTCTCTTGGTTCTCTTTGGCTGCTCATAAGTGATGTAGATGTTGAAGATGCAGTGAAAGATCCAAAAGTTGACTTCTCCAGGTCCGGCAAAGATGATAACATTGATGGTGTTCAAGAATAATCTTCCAAGAATGAGTGGTGGATCATATTCTTCTTCTCGACTGGTGAAGGACCGAAAGTTCTACCAGAAAGCGACCAGAGGGGGGTGAATGGGAGCTTTAAATTTCCTTTCAGAAACTTTAAGCCTCTGTCCCGAAAATCAACCCCAAGAGCAAAACCGATGCGCGTGATGTCCACGACCCAAGAGAATGGGTGGATGTTCCCTAGGAACACAGCGGGACACCACAAAAATTCCCTCGCCCAAGTCCACGCAGGTCAACTAGTGATAGGATGAACTTTGGGTAACCTCTATTTTGTAAAGTGAGAAGCCCGATTTCTGTAGAGCACGAAGTCAGAAATCCAACGCAACAAGCGGATCTCAAATCGAAAGTCGGACGAACAAACTGCGGACAAAACAGCGCAAATCAGCACTAACCGAACTCACCGGTGCGTCCGGTCAATAGGCACCGGACGCGTCCGGTCGACCAATACTCAAAACGGAACCTCTCTGTTCCTGACCGGACTCTCTGAAGAGTAGTGTCCGGTCATGAACAGTGCGTCCGGTCAGCAGTGAAAACTCAGATGAACAGTGACAAGAGCGAGTCCGGTCAGAGAGAGAAGAGTGCGTTCGGTCAAGTCAACTGAAACTGAGCAGATCAGACATTCAACGACCGGACTCTGACCGAGCGTCCGGTCATCCCGACCCTAGCGTCCGATCACCCCGACGCAGCACCGTTCGTCCACCGATTCAACTCGATCTCACCCAAAACAAATCTTCTAGGGATCAAACTTGGTGAGAAGAGTCACAAGGAGGATAGTGAGCTATCTCTAAGAGATCATGGCTCGAACCTATCCCAAAATCGATGAATCGAAGAAATTCGGGGGAAGGGAGAAAAACTTAACCCGAAACAAAAATCGATCGATCTACTAGCTCGTGAGGTTAGAGGTGAATTCCTTCGGTGGAAAGAAGTGCCTCACGATCTAGAACATCTTGGTTCAAACGGATTTGCAAAAGACGCACCAAGTTGGGAGATCGATCAACGAGAGAAACGTGGAGAAAAGTAATCCGCGAAGAACACGAACAAAACACGAATCACAACCACAAAATTGCAACCGTGTGGCTACCACACGCTACAATAGTGAGATTACGGTCTCACTTCCTCAAAATCTCACGGGCACAGAGGTATTGTTCTCTTCTCTGTGGATCTCAGTTTGCTACAGCAGGGAATGGGAGAGCAGGAAACCCTAGGAGTGAAAGAGCAAATGACTGAGATAGAATGGGAGGAGGGTGTCTCCCTCTACTTATCCTAATTCTAATTCCTACTCTACCCCTCACTAATTACAGAGCGAACTAGCTAAACCCTAGGGTTATTCTGGACCAACTCGAAGATAGCTGTGATCCGACGGCCACGCCCGCACAACTGGTAGCGTTGCCTCGACGCAACCTCACCGATTGCCGCCACGTGCCGCCACCGCTCTGCTCGTCCTTTTCCCGGACTTCGCACCCCCGGTTTTGTGGCCGAAACCGGGAAACCAGGCCTTCAAGTCCATCCCCCGGTTTTGTGGCCTAAACCGGGAAACCAGCCGCCCATCGCCTGAGTTTTGTGGCGCAAACTCAGAAACCCGCCAGCGCCCAGGTTTTGTGGCCCAAACCTGGAAACCGTCCACCCGGTGGTTTTTCTGTGGCTCAACCACCAAATCGGAGCTGTAGAGGGGATGCACCGCCCGTGCACCCCGTCCACCGACACGTGTCCCCAGGTCCTCAACCCGAGCAACACCATGTCCCGCAAGTCTCCGCTCGTCGTTGTCCCAGGCTGTCAACCACCACAGCTGATCCTCAGGCCACCGGTTCCTCAGTCCAAGCCTCACATCCGCCCTTCACCGCTCCCAGTCCATCAGTACGACACGTCTCTACTTGACCTTCACCTTGCCCTCGATCACTGTCTCCGTGCTCGACACCTGCACAACACAAGCCAAAGAACATGCGATCAAACCCGTTGACAATCACTCATCACTCGAGACTCGGCATACACCCATGTATCCGCAATCTCCCCCTTGATGAGTGCATTGTCAACTACACACACAAATCATAATGGAATAGAGGAAGGAAGGAAGAAGATGAGAGAACTCAACCAAATGACCCAAAAGCATAGCAAAGCTGAAGAAGGTCAAGTGGAAGAAGCAAGACAACTTGGTCCCCAAAGACATGGGCAACGGCTCGACGCAACCAAGCAAAGCAAAGCTAGCCCTCAAGAAGAGGTAGAACAGGCTCAACACCGCTAGCAAGAAAGCTCGATACCAATTGTTACCAGCTTAAGAACAAGAGAGCTCGACACCAATTGGAAGACTGAAAAGTGAATGCTAGTCCCTCAAGAAAGAGGCACAGAGGCTCAACACAACTAGCATAAACTCGCTTCGAACCAACTGAACTGAAAAACGTTTGCTAGTCCCTCAAGAAAGAGGCAAAGGCTCAACACAACTAGCAAAGCGCTCCGAACCAATTGGAAATGACAAAAACTCATCACGAGCAAACTCCCCCTCGAATAGTGCACACAACCAGGAAAACTCCCCCTTCGTTCAACTCGGAAAGCACAAAATTTGAAAAATTTCTCCCCCTTAGTTGAACTCTGGAGGCATATGATTTGCAATCTCTCCCCCTTAGTTGAAAATGCACCATCAAGTAAAGAATGCTCCATCGTGTAAAAACTCTCCCCCTTAGAAAATGCACCATCAAAAGTGCCAGCAAGCAAATTTCTTCCCCTTCCAAAATGCAAGAGTCAAAATGCAAGTTAGCAGCTTCAGGAATATAGTCAATAGAATGCAAGGATGCTCTACACAGTTCTGATCCGATGATTCAACAACGTCCATAAAATGCTAGCAAAGGCTCAAACTGATCACCAAATACGAAATATGAACATATGAGCAAAGTGAGCAGTTTTAGCCAAAAAGGTATTCACCATCAAAATAGCACTAAGCATGTATAGACAGGAACTCAGGCAAGTGCTAAGCATGTATACAAAGTGAACTACCCCTAGCAAAGTTCAATCATCATGCTATAGAGTGAAACATACACTTGTGATTTCAGATTATAATCGGAGTTGCAGCGGTGAAATTACACAAGTTTAAAGTTCAGCATGTGATTGCGAGAGGTTGAAAGCTTGTCTTTGCCTAACTTTTCAACCGAGCTAAGCCTATGCATATGCAATCAGAAGCTTAAAGCATCGGTTTCGGTCATACACTACACGGCTCAAGTTTAACTCAAAGTGCAATGAGAAACAGTCTCGATACCGTGATGTGTTGACAAGCAATCCCATCTCGATCTTTTCAATTTACTTAACACTTGGTTCAGATTTTAAACAGAATATGAACAAACCAAGCAAGTGAATGACTCAGAACTAGAGACATAGCAACCTAGCATATATGAAAAGCATGAGTGAATTCAACACATCCTACACATGCTAGTTGCATATCTCAATGGTGAACATTTTCAGATTTTATGTTTGTTAAGCAAGTTCACCATTCAAAAATAGCTCAGCTCACAACATGTATTAGTGATCAGCAAGAGCATAAGCTACAAACATCAACATAAAACATCGGAGCATACTACATAGAGCATAGTCACATTCTAAGGATTATATACATGAAGCTCAGAATGTAAAAGCGTATGCTGAAATGCAAAGGACTAAACTAAAGAAAATGAAAACAAAGACAAACGAAAAATAGTCAGTCTACAGTACAAGAACCAAAATGTTTCCCCCATCTAAAAGGGAAAACACACACCAAGCTCACCCCTCAACCGATTAAAGGTTGATTCGTCCAAAGGCTTGGTGAAAATATCAGCCAACTGATGATGAGTATCGACATGGCGAAGGTCGATATCACCCTTCTCATGGTGGTCTCGCAGAAAATGAAAGCGCACATCAAAGTGTTTGGTCTTCGAGTGAAGCACGGGGTTCTTAGCAACGCTAATAGCACTCGTGCTGTCACAAAGCAAAGGCACGCGAGAAAAGCTCAGACCAAAATCACGCAAAGTGGCCATCATCCAAAGCAACTGAGAACAGCAGCTGGCCGCAGCAACATATTCAGCCTCTGTGGTAGACTGAGCGACACTAGACTGCTTGCGAGAAGACCACGATACAAGAGAAGAACCAATAAAGTGGCAAGTCCCAGAAGTGGACTTGCGCTCCAAACGGCAACCAGCAAAATCAGCATCAGAATAACCGCAAAGGGAGAGGGTGGAGGAAGCTGAATACCAAATCTCAAACTCAGGTGTGAAACGAAGGTACCTAAAAATGCGCTTGACTGCCTGACGGTGAGAAGTGCGCGGCGACGCCTGAAAGCGCGCGCACAGACACACCGCGAACTGGATGTCCGGGCGTGTCGCCATCAGGTAGAGCAGCGACCCGATCATGCTTCGGTACTCCTTCTGGTCCACAGCTGTTAACACCGGATTTTCGCACACACGAGGGTATGACAGGTGGGTCCAGCCAGTAGAGAAGAGAAGGATTCGGCAAGCATTCGGACGACTATTTGGTCCTTAAGATTTTCGGTGAATACCTGCGTGGTCGGCTATTTCGTGAAGCAGTGGCCCCATTCGGGAAATGGATGATGCAGGTAAAGCCGGCTTGCACGAGAAGACACGTGACGATGGAAGATGCCGAAAGGATTAGGAATATGATTTGTATCTTTCCTTGTTTTTTAAGTCGTAATCGTCTAGGACTCATGTCTCGTCCAGGGTATAAATATAAACTCTCGACCATTGTAAAACTGTTCACAACCATATCAATACAACCGGCCCCGTGCCATCTTCGAGTCCCTAAGTCGTGTCGTCGAGTCCTTTGAGAGGAACCATCGATCTGTCGACCTCCGTAAGTACCAGCAACCTTGTTATCATGTCTAGTATCATGCAGTGGATTTAGATATGATGCAAGTAGTCTCGTATGTTAAGCTTAGTATCGTGCGGCGGATTTAAGCTTATGACGGGAAGTTTTTGCTTATGCCTTGTATCGTGCGGCGGATTAAGACATGAGTAAAAATAGTTATCGGCTCTATTAGATTTGGCAGATCTAATAGATTCATTAAGTTAACGAATCTTATATGTTTCATTTATTTAATTCCTATAACACTCTTTGCCCAATCTAGATTGATCTTTGTTCGGCCTTGCTGCATGAGTTTACTTGTGCTTCGTTAATCATAAGATCATGATGGCCGAATTAACTTTCAATCCAGATTGTTACATGTTGTGGGTTCATGCATGTCGACCATGTTTAGGCTTTGATAGAGCTGGGTACCATGCGGCAGGTGCAGGTTTTAGATTAGTTTAATCATGCTTTGCTTGTATGTTCCTTCTTCATGGACCCCAGTTCGGCTAGTTTGCCGATTCTGGTTAAGCTTACATGAGTAATGAGTTTTTATAGATCTGTTCAAATATATGTATGCTTTTAGCTTCTTATAATTAGATCGTATCATGCGGTGGATTAATCTAATTATAAGGAGTGGTGTGGACTTATAGCAAGTGGTATCATGCGGTGGATTAGCTTTGCTTGAGTTTATACTTGACGGGTTCATGAAGGCTAAACGTGCGGCAGATTAGTTGGATTAGCCTATGCATATGTTATTTGGATAGATTTATATTTACAAATTACCCTTTTATCCTTTTGTTATTCATGTGTTCGGTATTCAACATGTCGAATGACATTATAAACCTTTTTCGACAAACAGCTTTTATAGCTGTGTGCCGTCATGATTGGCTTTCAAAGCCGTACATATGGAACTGTCTGGTCTCACCCAGCATGTTCCAAGGTATTCTCATATTTTTATCCCTTGTTGGTTTTCAGGTCAAACCGACTGGCACGCTTCCGGATTCAGAATACTCCGGGTACCCGATTGAAGCCAGCCTCGTTCGGCTTGCTGTGTGCCTGGCGCAGGGCGTCACGTTTTGCGTCAACAACAGCTTCTCCATCCTTGTCCGCATCCAGGGCCGTCGTGGTCGATATGGGTGTTGGAAGAGGCTTGGCCTCACCCATAACGAACTTCTTCAGCAAGTCTTTGGTGTACTTGCCCTGGTGCACAAACGTCCCTTCTCAGGATTGCTTAATTTGCAACCCAAGAAAGAATGTCAACTCGCCCATCATACTCATATCGAACTCCCTGCTCATTAAATCTGCAAACTTGGCAACCAAAGCATGAGAAGAACCACCGAAAATAATATCATCCACGTAAATTTGGACCAAGAGAGTGTCTTTGCCTTGCTTGAGGAGAAAGAGCGTTTTATCCACACATCCCATTTTAAAACCCTTAGCAAGCAAAAAGGTTTTCAACCTATCATACCAGGCTCTAGGGGCTTGTTTCAAACCATATAAAGCTTTGTGGAGTTTGAAAACATGGTTTGGAAACTTGGGATTTTCAAAACCGGGGGGTTGTTCAACATAGACCTCTTCTTCTATGTAGCCATTTAAGAAGGCACTCTTGACATCCATTTGAAAGAGTTTGAAACCTTTGGATGCAGCAAAAGCCAAGAGTATCCTAATAGCCTCCAAACGAGCTACAGGAGCAAAAGTCTCCTCATAATCTATCCCCTCCATCTGACTATAACCCTTGGCCACAAGTCTAGCTTTATTCCTCACAATGTGGCCATCCTCTCCTAGTTTGTTTTTGAAAACCCATTTTGTCCCAATAGGTTTACAGTCTGGAGGAGGTGGAACTAGAACCCAAACCCGATTTCGCTCAAAGTTTTCTAACTCCTCATGCATGGCATTGACCCAATCCAGATCCGTCAAGGCGTGTCCAACATCTCGGGGTTCAAAATCAGCAACAAATGCAGAATGAGCAAAGTGAGAGATTTGTTGTGACCTAGACCGAGTGACACGTTCGTCGATGTTGTCGATCATCTGTTGAGGCGGGTGTTGGCGCTGGATATGTCGTGGCGCCTCCCGAGCTGAAGTAACCTCCCCCTCAATAGCAGTTAGTGCCTCCCCGGGTACAAAAGGTACCACTCGGGGTGGCGGATCCCACGGCCCCCAAGTGGTAGAGGAAGAAGGGTCGTAGTAGAAGCCGCTCTTTGCGGCACAGCAGGTGGAGGGGGTGCTGGATCATCCATACCTTCATCACCCTCTTCTTCGTCATCAAAAAGAGGCTCACCAACCTCATGATCACCTGCACGCTCAAAACGAGAAGAAGGACAAACCATGGTCTCGTCGAAGGTGACATCGGATGTCTCCATGACTCGGTTAGTATCAAGGTTAAGTACACGATAAGCTCGAGTGTGAGTGCCATAACCCAAAAATACACCGTCAGAAGAACGAGACTCAAATTTGTCCAGGTTGCCTTTCTTCAATATAAAACAGTGGCAACCAAAAACTCTAAAGTAACTCACTTTGGGCTATCTTCCAAAGCGCAACTCATAAGAAGTCTTTTTCAAGAAAGCTCGGAGGAAAATGCGATTGGAAATATAGCATGTAGTGTTCATAGCCTCGGCCCAATATCGCCTAGGAGTCCTATGCTCATCGAGCATCGTCCTGGCCATCTCCACAAGGGTCCGATTCTTCCTCTCTACAACACAATTTTGTGGCGGTGTGTAGGGGGAAGAAAACTGATGCTCCAAACCCAAAGAGTCACAAAACTTCTCAAAATCCGAATTCTTGAATTCGGAACCATTATCACTACGAATAGCTCGCATCGAGTTCATAGGGAACTCGTTCTGAAGACGCAAAATCAGATTGCGAGCAAAAGAGAAAGTCTCAGTCTTCTCAGTCAAAAAGAAGACCCACGAATATCTCAAAAAATCGTCGACAACAACAAGCACGTACCACTTCCCCCAACCGAGCTCACCCGAGCCGGACCAACAAGGTCCATGTGTAAAAGCTCTCCAGAGTGCTGTGTCATGACCTGAGTCACTGGATGGTGGGGAGCGGCAACCATCTTCCCATGTCTACAAGAATGGCAAACAAGGTCCTTCTCCATCGATAACTTGGGCAATCCTCGGATTAGGCCAAGTGATCTAAGCCTTGCAAGCAAGTCGAAGCTCAAGTGACCGAGTCTCCTATGCCACTTCCAAAGATCAGAGGAGGAAGGGCCAGCCACAAGACAGCGAGAAAATCCAAACGACTCCGAGAAATTCGCACGAAAGACTTTCCCAAAGGGCGAAATCAAACATACAAGATTGCCCTGAGGATCTAAAATACGACTGAGATTCGGTTTAAAACGAATCGCATAGTCATCATCAAAAAGTTGCGAAACAGAAAGAAGGATAAAATGCAAGTTAGAAACAAGAGCAACATCACGCAACACAAAGTGCTCATTAACTCGCACCGACCCACGAGACAACACTTTACCTTTACTATTGTCGCCGAAGGTGATAAACTCCTTTCCGGCAATAGGACTAAGACTGGAGAACCACTTGGTGTTTCCGGTCATGTGCCTCGAGCAACCGGAATCCACCAACCAAATGTCCTCCAATCATTTTACCTACATCAATAAAAAGACATAGGGTGAGCATACGGTCCAACATTGGCGTTAGTGAAGTAGGAAGAGTACCAGTGTTGGGCCGGCTGCTCAAAAGAACGGTCAGTATAAAAACCATTCCTAGCACGCCTATGGGGAAAGCGATCACCACACACAGGAAAACATGGTCCGCTAAGGAAAGAGCGTCCATCGCGATACTCAAAACGCGGTGGAGGGAAACGCTCAACAAAGCCTCCGCCACGGGGTCCGTATCCTGCAAAGTCAGGACCCCGTCGGGCAACACCTCCCTGACGCCTAGGACCTTGAGGTGCTGCACCTCTAGGCCTAGCAGCTCTCCTCTGAACATTCGACACATGTACATCATGGAAAGGATGGTACATGTCCGCATTGTTCATCTCCCTGGCACGGCGCTCCTCTCTCTTGCGCCTAAAGCAAAACTCACCCAAGTGTCCAACTCTCCCACAGTACTCACAATGATACCTCACCGCTCTCATAGGGGGTTGTTGGTACTCACAGTTGTGGGTTTGGATCACTTTGCCCTTCTGTGGCATAAGCTCCTCTTGGATAGGTGGCATTGTATCCAGCTTGTTTTCAGGTGGTTGGGTTTGGGATGCCACACTTGGTTCTTGGGTGGAGCTCTCGAAGGTTCCTCAAACACTCCGTCCTTGGTGTTAGGCTTGAGAGGCTCTTTGGGTGGTAGCTTGGTAAGCTTGGGAGTAGTGGTGGAGTTAGGCTTCTCACTCGGGTTAAGACCACTCGACTCTCCAATCTTCCCAAAAGCAGAAACATCAACACCCGGAGCAAAACCTACACCTGGACCTCCAGCAGCTCGCTTAAACTGAGCGATCATCATCCCAAGCTGCGGCTCATTACAAGATACCCATGACAAGATGGTCCGAAGGTATGTGTTTTCCTCCTCGGTTTGCATCTTGCCATGCTTCACATTAGCTATCTCCATCTCCAAACCCTCGCACAAAGCGCACCTAGACACACAAGTGCTATCCGAGCTGGCCTTCTCAAGAGACTCAATCTTGGCATTCTTCTCTGCCAACTCGGTTTGCAAGCCAGCACAAGACTTGCACGCACCCAACAACATGGCTCTAGCCCGGAGCTCATCCACCTCTCCAACCAAAGCAGCATACTTACTCCTCAAGGTGAGAAGGTCAGTCATGTGCTTGGTGCACGACTCGCACTCAGCCTCCTCAGACACGACTATGGTGGATCTAGCAAACTCAAGCTCCTTCACCGTATCCTCCCACTTCTGCCTAAACTCCTTGCGCTCTCTAGCTGCACGCCTAAGCAACTTATCCTGACTAAGCAAAGCGGCAGTAAGCTTATCAACTTCGGCAGAAAGTTCCTCGGGGGTTTGAGATACCTGCGAGGAGTCATTGTCGTCGTCGTTCTAAGGGATGTCCTCCAGCTTGCCGTCAGCCTCATCACCAAGGGTCATGGTGCAGAAGCCCTCGTCGTCGGCGAAGAAGCAGAGACCGTTCAGCTTGTCCTCGATCCTCTTCCTCTTCTCGGACTCGTCATCACTTGAGCGTGCAGAGTCATCATCCGAGTCGTCGACGTCGCTGAGCGTGGCGAAGAATGCACGCTACTCAGCTTGGGCCTTCTCGAAGTACTTCTTCTTGATGTACTCCTTATTGAAGCCGCCCTTCCGCTTTGGCTTCGCGGGGACGTACTTCTCCTTGCGCTTTCCGGAGTCGTACTTGTGCCCATTCCCCTTACTTCACTAACCCCAGTGTTGGCCCGTATGCTCACCCTGTCTTTTTATTGATGTAGGTAAAATGATTGGAGAACGTTTGGTTGGTGGATTCCGGATGTTCGAGGCACATGACCGGAAACGCCAAGTGGTTCTCCAGTCTTAGTCCGGTCGCCGGAAAGGAGTATATTACCTTCGGCGACAACAGCAAAGGTAAGGTGCTGTCTCGTGGGTCTGTGCGAGTTAATGAGCACTTTGTGTTGTGCGATGTTGCTCTTGTTTCTAACTTGCATTTTAACCTTCTTTATGTTTCGCAACTTTTCGATGATGACTATGAGATTCGTTTTAAACCGAATCTCAGTCGCATTTTGGATCCTCAGGGCAATCTTGTTTGCGTGATTTCGCCCTTTGGAAAAGTCTTTCGTGCGGATTTCTCGGAGTCATTTGGATTTTCTCGTTGTCTTTTGGCTGGACCTTCCTCCTCTGATCTTTGGAAGTGGCATAGGAGACTTGGTCACCTAAGCTTCGACTTGCTTGCAAGACTTAGTTCACTTGGCCTAATCCGAGGATTGCCCAAGTTGTCCATGGAGAAGGATCTTGTTTGTCACTCTTGTAGACATGGGAAGATGGTAGCCGCTCCCCACCATCCAGTGACTCAGGTCATGACTAAGCGCCCTGGAGAGCTTTTACACATGGACCTTGTTGGTCCGGCTCGGGTGAGCTCGGTTGGGGGGAAGTGGTATGTGCTTGTTGTTGTCGACGATTTTTCGAGATATTCATGGGTCTTCTTTTTAGCTGAGAAGACCGAGACTTTCTCCCTTGCTCGCAATCTGATTTTGCGTCTTCTGAACGAGTTCCCTTTGAACTCGATGCGAGCTATTAGGAGTGATAATGGTTCCGAATTCAAGAATTTGGATTTTGAGAAGTTTTGTAACTCTTTGGGTTTAGAGCATCAGTTTTCTTCCCCCTACACACCGCCACAAAATGGTGTTGTAGAGAGGAAAAATCGGACCCTTGTAGAGATGGCCAGGACGATGCTCGATGAGCATAGGACTCCTAGGCGATATTGGGCCGAAGCAATGAGCACTGCATGCTATATTTCTAATCACATTTTTCTTCGAGCTTTCTTGAAAAATACCTCTTATGAGTTGCGTTTGGGAGAACTCCCTAAGGTGAGTTATTTTAGAGTTTTTGGTTGCCATTGTTTTATACTCAAAAAGGGCAACTTGGACAAGTTTGAGTCTCGTTCTTCTGACGGTGTGTTTTTGGGTTATGGCACTCATACTCATGCTTATCGTGTACTTAACCTTGACACTAACCGAGCCATGGAGACATCCGATGTCACCTTCGACGAGACCATGGTTTGTCCTTCTTCTCGTTTTGAGCGTGCAGGTGATCATGAGGTTGGCGAGCCTCTTTTCGATGATGAAGAAGAAGGTGCTGAAGGCATGGATGACCCAGCACCTCCTCCTCCACCTGATGTGCCGCAAGGAGTGGCTTCTACGACGACTCACGGCCCCGACACGTCTTCTTCCTGGGGGCCGTGGGATCCGCCACCTCGAGCGGTACCCTTTGTACCCGAGGAGGCACCAGCTGCTGTTGAGGGGGAGGCCACTTCGGCAAGGGAGGCGCCACGACATATTCAGCGCCAGCACCCGCCTCAACAAATGATCGGCAGCATCGACGAACGCGTCACCCGGTCAAGGCAAATCTCTCACTTTGCTCATTCTGCATTCGTTGCTGATTTTGAACCTCGAGATGTTGGACACGCTTTGACGGATCCGGATTGGATCAATGCCATGCATGAGGAGTTGGAAAACTTTGAGAGAAATCGGGTTTGGGTTCTAGTGTCTCCACCTTCTGAGTGTCATCCAATTGGGACAAAATGGGTTTTCAAAAACAAACAGGGAGAAGATGGCCATGTTGTGAGAAACAAGGCCAGACTCATAGCCCAGGGATATAGTCATAAGGAGGGGATAGACTATGAGGAGACTTTTGCTCCTGTAGCTCGTTTGGAGGCTATTAGGATACTCTTGGCATGATGGGCGAGTTGACGTTTTTCCTCGGGTTGCAAATCAAGCAATCCCGAGAGGGAACGTTTGTGCACCAGGGCAAGTACACCCGGGACATTTTGAAGAAATTCGACATGGGTGAGGCCAAGCCTCTTCCAACACCCATGGCGACCACGACGGCCCTAGATGCGGACAAGGAGGGAGAAGCAGTGGACCAGAAGGAGTACCAGAGTATGATCGGTTCGCTGCTGTACCTGACGGCGACACGCCCGGACATCCAGTTCGCGGTGTGTCTTTGCGCGCGTTTTCAGTCTTCGCCGCGCACTTCTCACCGTCAGGCGGTCAAGCGCATTATGAGGTATTTATCCTTCACTCCAGAATTCGGGATTTGGTATTCTGCTTCCTCCAACCTTTCCCTTTGCGGTTATTCCGATGCTGATTTTGCTGGTTGCCGGATTGAGCGCAAGTCCACTTCTGGGACTTGCCAGTTTATTGGTTCTTCTCTTGTATCGTGGTCCTCTCGCAAGCAGTCTAGTGTCGCCCAGTCTACCACGGAGGCTGAGTATGTTGCTGCGGCTAGCTGTTGTTCCCAGTTACTCTGGATGATGGCCACTTTGCGTGATTTTGGTCTGAGTTTTTCTCGTGTTCCTTTGCTTTGTGACAGCACGAGTGCGATTAGCGTTGCTAAGAACCCCGTGCTGCACTCGAAGACCAAACACATTGATGTGCGCTTTCATTTTCTGCGAGACCACTATGAGAAGGGTGATATCGACCTTCGCCATGTCGATACTCATCATTAGTTGGCTGATATTTTCACCAAGCCTTTGGACCAATCAACTTTTAATCGGTTGAGAGGTGAGCTTGGTGTGTGTTTCCCTTTTTAGATGGGGGAAACATTTTTGACTCTTGTATGATACACTGACTTTGTGTTTTTCAGTTGGTTTTGCTTCTTTTTGGTTTCTTCATGCATCTTTGCATTTCAGCATACGCTTTTACATTCTGAGCTTCATGAATATAGTCTGAAGAATGTAACTATGCTCTGTGTAGTCTTTGCTTTGATGCTTTATGTAGATGTTGTAGCTTATGCTCTTTCTGATCACTGATACATACTGTGAGCTGAGTTATTTTTGAATGGTGAATTTGATTAATGAACTTAAAACTTGAAAATGTTCACCATTGAGATATGCAACTAGCATGTGTAGAATGTGTAGAAGTCACTTATGCTATTTATGTATGCTAGGTTGGTATGTCTCTAGTGTTGAGTCATTCACTTGCTTGATATGTCATATTCTGTTTAAAATCTGAACCAAGTTAAGTGAATTGAAAAGATCGAGATGGGTTTGCTTGTTAGCACCTCACAGTTTCGAGACTATTTCTCATTGCACTGTGAGTTAAACTTGAGCTGTGTAGTGTATGACCGAAACTGTTGCTTTAAGCTTCTGATTGCTTATGCATAGGCTTCGCACAGTTGGAAAGTTAGGCAATAACAAGCATTCAACCTCTCGCAGTCACATGCTGATCTCTGGACTTGTGTAATTTCACCGCTGCAACTCCGATTAAAATTTGAAATCACAAGTGTATGCTTCATTTTTCAATTAATATCAGCATGATGATTGAACTGTGTTAGGGGTAGTTCACCTTGTATACATGTTTAGCACTTGTTTGACTTTCCTGTCTATACATGTCTTGTGCTATTTTGATGGTGAATACCTTTTCGGCTAAAAACTACTCTTTTGCTCTCATTTCAGACTTAGTGATCAGTTTGAGCCTTTGCTAGCATTCTGTGCATCTTCTGCATCATCGGATCAGAACTCTGTAGAGCATCTTTGCACTCTTTTGAGTATACTCCTGAAGCTCCTAACTTGCATTTTGACTCATATGCATTTTGGAAGGGGAGAAATCTGCATGTTGGCACTTTTTGATGGTGCATTTTCTGAGGGGGAGCATTGTTTCTTGATAAGTGCATTTTCAACTAAGGGGGAGAAATTGCAAATCATTACCCTCTACCCTCTGTTTCAACTAAGGGGGAGCTTTCCTAGTTGTTTGCACTATTCGAGGGGGAGTTTTGCTGCTTCCTGTTGACCGTAAGGTTTTGCTATCGAGCTTTCTTTGCTAGTTGTGTTGAGCCTCTGTGCCTCTGTCTTGAGGGACTAGCATTTGCTTCGATTTTTCGAGTGGTATCTGCTAGCGGTGTTGAGCCTGTTCTACCTCTTCTTGAGGGCTAGCTTTGCTTTGCTTGGTTGCATCGAGTCGTTGCCCATGTCTTTGGGGACCAAGTTGTTTCGCTCTTTCCACTTGACCTTCTTCGGCTTTGCTATGCTTTTGGGTCATTTGGTTGAGTTCTCTCTTCTCCTTCTTCCTCCTTCTATTTCCATTATGATTTGTGTTGGTAGTTGACAATGCACTCATCAAGGGGGAGATTGCGGATACATGGGTGTATGTCGAGTCTCTGAGTGATGAGTGATTGTCAACTGGGATGATGCGCATGTTCTTTGGCTTGTGTTGTGCAGGTGTCGAGCACGGATACAGTGATCAAAGGCAAGGTGAAGGTCAAGTAGAGACGTGCCATGCCGATGGACCGAGAGCGGCGAAGGGAGGACGTGAGGCTTGGACTGAGGGACTGGTGGCCTGAGGATCAGCTGTGGTGGCTGGCAGCCTGGGATAGCGACGAGTGAAGACTTGCGGTCATGTGTTGCCTGAGTCGTGGACTTGGGGACACGTGTCGGTGGACGGGGTGCACGGGCGGTGCATCCCTTCTACGGCGTCGGTTTGGTGGTAGAGCCAGAGAAAAACCATCGAGTGGACGGTTTCCAGGTTTGGGCCTCAAAACCTGGGTGCTGAGGGTTTCCGAGTTTGGCCACAAAACTCGGGTTGAGGACGGTTTCCAGGTTTGGGCCTCAAAACCTGGGCGCTGCGGGTTTGCTGAGTTTGGGCCTCAAAACTCAGATGCTGGTGGGCTGGTTTTCCGGTTTGGGCCTCAAAACCGGGGGTTGGCTGGAAAGGCTGGTTTCCCGGTTTGGGCCACAAAATCGGGGGTGCAGAGCGAGGGCGGCACGTGGCGGCAATCGGGAGGTTGCGTCGAGGCAACGCTACGAGTTGTGCGAGCGTGGCCGTCGGATCCACCTACCATCGAGTTGGTCCAGAATAACCTTAGGGTTTAGCTGGTTCGCTTTGTAACTAGTTGAGGGGTAGAGTAGGAATTAGAATTAGGATAAGTAGAGGGAGACACCCTCCTCCCATTCTATCTCAGTTCATTTGCACTTAGGGTTTCCTGCTCTCCCAATCCCCTGCTGTAGCTAGCTGAGATCCGCAGAGAACCATACCTCTGTGTACTGGAGATTTTGAGGAAGTGAGGTCGTAACCTCACTGTTGTAGCGTGTGGTAGCCACACGGTTGCAGATCGATGTGTTGATTCGCGTTTTGTTCGTGTTCTTCGCGTTCTTCGTTTCTCCACGATTTTCCCGTCACTCAATCTCTCTCCCTACTGCGTCTTTGCGAAATCCGTTTGAATCAACTTGTTCATTTTTGAAAGGAGATCATTTCCACCGAAGGAATTCATCTAACTCCTTGCGAACAAGTAGATCGGGTTGATTTCGTTTTCGTGGCGCTTTTTCATTCTTGATCTTCCCCTTTCAATTTCCCGGTGATTGAATCGATTTGAGCGGATGATTTCTTGGGGATAGTCTCCTAACTACCTCGTTATCATCTTCTCCAAGTTTGGGAACGTGGGATTTTGATTTGGATCGAATTTGGAGAGATTTGGAGAGGAGGCGACTGAAATCGCCCTCTCTGCTCGTTGGCGGACAGTCCGCGGTTTTGACCGGTGGACAGTCCGCGCGTCGGGTTTGGCCGGACCAGTGGCCAGACTCCGCGCTGAGGAGCAAGTGATTTTTGAACCGCGGACAGTCCGCCATTGTGTTTCGCGGACAGTCCGGGAACGTCTAGGGGACTTGCAGCAGCACTGCTGTTTTGTGTTTTCTGCCGGCGGACAGTCCGCCAGTGAACCGCGGACAGTCCGGCCTTGGGCGGACAGTCCGGGACTCCAGGTCCGGACAGTCCGGGATTTGGCTGAAGCCTCCGGTTTTGTGCGTTTGCTCTCCCGGCTTCCTCGCTTGGTTTTCGGACTTCTCGTTTGGCCTTATAGTTGACCAAGGAACCTCTCTAGGTATCTTTGCTACTTGTTAGCATCGGTATTTGGGGATTTCTCGACGTGGTCGTCTATCTACGTTCGAGACTTGGTTTTTGAGGGTTGAACTTGTGCCGGAGCTTGTGGTGTTTGGTTTGCTATCGCTTTGTGGTGCCTCGCTGTGATCCTATGGATCATCCACCCTCTTCCAAGGGTCGTGGGCATCACGGTTTCGGTCGTAGCTTTCGGGGGTTGATTTTGGAACATTTGGCCAAAGTTTCGAGAGAAATTTTGAGCTCTCATTCACCCCCCCCCTCTGATCGCCTTGCTAGTGCTTTCTCGGTCCTTCATTTAGAACTGATAACCAAGATCTTCGACACATATCAAACAAAATGGTTACAAAGTGCATAATGGTGATAAGGGGAAATTTGACCTTGTTATTCATTTGATTTTGTTTCAAATCCGAAATTATCATAACCCCGAGTAAAATGAAAAGAGAAGACCTATGTAGTGACAAGGATCATTAATGTCATCTTCACATATGACTAAATAAAGGAAAATCAGTGTGTAATGTACTAAGCAGTAATCAATAGTCCAAAACTTTTGGCGCAATTTTTTTTGGAATACTCCCTCCGTCCAACAAAACATACAACTATGGGTTCCGTGCCACTAAAAATAGTTTACGTTTGACCAAATTTCTAGTAAATACTATTCACATTTATGACTCCAAATTAATTTATTAAAAAAATTACATTTCGTAATGAATCTATTGGTATTTATTTGATATTATAAATATTAATATATTTTTATCTATAATTATACTAGAGATACTAAACCACGACACTGTGCTAGAATTGCATGTTTTTATGGACGGAGGGAGTACATGTTACTCCCATAGTTTTGGTACGAGTCCATGTATTCCAAATGTAAGGTGCATCTTGGAAGGAGCAAGTCTTCAAAGGTCGATTTGACCTTTGATTTCTCAGGCCCTGTTTGGATCCTTGAAATTGAATTCATTTTAATAATCATAATTTAGGCACATATTAATTAAGCTAATATGGTTGTATATGGATTATATTTGTATATTATTGTTGGATATACGAGAGAGATACTAAAGTGTTGCATTTTTGTCACTCTAGACAAAGCAAGTGAACCAAGTAACAAGTGAAGCAAGGTGTATTCCGGAGTTGAAGACGTATTGTAACCATTTAACCTTTGCCATGTAGGGTATCTGGCAATTAAGTGCTTGGAACCCAAGATGGGTAGACAATCCGACATCCGACATTACGTAAAACACGAAATCGCCTAAAGCGGAGGTGTTCCTCGCCGGCGTTCCTCTCCGTTCCTTGTACTCGATTTCTCACATCAATGGCGATCTGTCGGCGGCCAGGGGTAACAATTTCTACCGTAGGGGAGCGAGTTAAAGAGTGTGTTATAAGTTGCAAAGTAGAAACATAGCAAGATGATCTATAGAATCAAATTCCATCTCCCACCCATGTATTTAAGGTAGGCTAATATGTGAACTTTGGAAAGTGGTGGAACGTCACATTCCAAGCCAAATAGAGTAGTTCATTAAGTAGATTTCAATTCCACTAAATGAAAGGATCCAAATGGCCCCTAACAATATATTGCCAATTGCCACAAAATCGACAGCATCCTAAAATAATTCGAGTATCAATCCATTGATGCAACTTTTGTACACTAAACATTGATATAATTTGACCAATTTTTGCCAACACTTACAAAGACTCACTTCAAAAACCAAAATACACCTTGGACAAAGGTAGCAGTTGCTTGTACAAACCAAAAAATGCACTATTGTTCTGCTATTTTGCACATATTAATCACACTGAACACTAAAGCATTTTTAATTACACGAGAGCTATAAAACAATATATATCTATGGAACGACAATAAATAATCCTATTTCTAATTATTAATTAAGGAAATCAAGAGTGCAAACTAAACTTCATGTATACTAAATAATTCAAGTGCACAGTTATACAGCATTCACAATCTATCCCAACTTTAATGATGTAAAAGAAATTTGAAGTTACAGTATGGTATATGAGAGGATGTTGTAGTGATCCAACCTCATATGTTTTATGCATGTGGGAAGGTTAGCCTTATATATCATGAAATGAATAATGTAATTAAAAAATAAGGAATATAAGTCTACTTATAACACACTTAAGTACAACACAAGGTATTTTCCCCCTAAATTATTCCATACCATCTACCACCTAAATGATTCTCTTGCAGGCCTTTGGTGGCAGTTTTACCCACATGGTTCGTTAGGTGGATGCTGCCACGTGGGCAAAACTGCCCACCAATACAGCCCCAAGGTGGTTTCATACTAACTTGGAGCCAAACCTCAATACTAAGGGGTGTTAGGTACATGTATTCCATGAAATAATTGAATTGTAGTAAGTATGAATGTGCACCTGTTCCACAACGATGGGATCATCCCTGCTAAAATTGACGATATAGTTACGCAATGGATCCAGATCATCCTGCACTGCTATGTATCCATACAACTCTGCTAACCCACACTCCACTGGAATTTTAGCCACCTTTAACGATAAAATTTGCAGCATGCAACAAGAAAAATGTTTCGTGCAAGTTCCATTGCGTATAATACAATTTGTAGGTTCTGATAACTTCATTGCCTCCAACCGAGCTTCATAAAAAGTAAAGTCATAATCAAAGTTTGTAACTGTAAACAAATACTTGACATTCAAAAGAACATATGCTATTTGAGTATCACATGCACCGAAAAGTTCTTCAGGAACACTCAATGAAAGCATTGGCTCTAATGAAAACAATGAGCATAGGGCTAATGAGAAAACCCCAACAAAAATTGTATGGCATCTTTTGTCCCAAACCATACAACATGTGTCATCTATCTATATGAGATTGGTGTGCTAGGAGTTGACTGGAATGATTTCCAGTTAATTGGTGCTACAACTCAATGCCCTCTAGTATCACTGCAGAAGAGCAAGGGAGGAGAACAACCCCTATGCTTGTAATGTGGTAAGAGTCCTAGTGCCACCTAAAAGCTTATGTTATTTCACAAGAGATTCTAGTGAATGTGCTAACACTAATGAGCCTCCTGTTAACCTGCCTTCGTATAACAATAAGGCAGGTAGGCACAGAAGGTCAACGAAAAAGCAACCACTTGAGGTGCAGGGGAAAAAAGATGTTCAGACATGGAGTCAAACTACACTGAGACATTTCAGCGAACCGAACCATGACTAGAAGAGATGTAACATCAAAAGGCTGGTATTAATTAAGCCTATAAAGCCAAGAAAAAAAGAAGCTAGTGAAATTCTTTATAGGCTTGTGGGCTATCGTGGACTATCGTGGTCGCGCGCGTGGTGAAGTCCTCGTGTAAAAATGGCAGGATCAAGGAGTGCTGTAAATATCTTGGTTAATGATTAATTAGCCAGATAATCATGTCATTAGCAGTTGCTAATGGTAGTGGCCAGTGGGGACACAATAATTCAGAGCAGTTGCTAGAAGTGAGGTCATGGCATCAATACATGGATTTGTTCTCTAAATTTTCTCTCGAGTAATCTCAATTTCTAACAGCTCTCACCGGTGGGCTCATATCCTACTGTCATCTCTTGTCTCCCTGTCGACAAATCGTATCGCTCTCTTCATATTTGTAGCCCAAACCTAGTGTTAATTAAAAATAATGAAGAAACAAAGCATGATACGACTGCTGGACCGAATAAGTAGAAAGTACAAAGGCTAACTTATTACAATAGTGCATAATCCAAGTTTGCCACACCTGGTCTCTCGAGCCCACTCGTTACAGAAGCATTAGTGTTATTAGTCTAAGGCAGAAGGTACGGTCGACCAAGTCACCTTCACTGAGATTAAAGCAAGAGCAGTCTTTATTTCTTGAATATCATGACCATGAGTTCTTGCCTCGAAGGAACAACAATGTTGGCCAGAAATAGATGACAGTGTGCCTATTTTGAACTTCAAATCTATCGAAGAATCCTTTAGTACAGCAACCACAGACCTCTTCAAGCCACATGACTCAGTGATTGCACCACCAAAGAGCAAGATTCGCTCATCCAGCCCACTAGTTAAACAACTAAGCAACAAATCAAAACTGCTTTGCACTTCAGATATGAGAACCTCTACAGTCGCCTCAACTGCATAATCAAGACGTGACAATTTTATATCAATTGCACCATAATCGCCAGGGATGCGAATTGTATATGGCTGATCCCATATGCCTGCAGGGCCTATAATTGATGCACCATCGATCAGCTGTAGGTCATCTTTTTCATCTTTGCCTGTCTTGACCCTCATGTCATATTCGATCAGAGCAAGGTCCATCATGTCTATCCCTCGCTTGGGGCCGGTCATGTGGATGAGAGAACCCTACAAAATTATTATATTCATCATATATAAAATGAGAATCTAAAGCTAGATGGTTCCCATGTAGCAGCATTCACTTGAAAGAAATATTTTACAACTGATAACCAAGATCTTCGTCAACTCCGCCTATGTTGGGGTGTCTATGGTGGCTCAACATAGCAGGTCCCAAGCCCTAAGCCCTGGTTGAGGAGGAGGGTTGTGATAGGCTTGGCGAGCCAACGTAAAAACCTAGCTAACCTTATGGAGATGAAACCTAAAAGAATCCCGTTGGGGCGTAACCCTCTTAGCGACGCGCCATGTCGGAACCCGGGCATGGTGTCAAATGAGCAAGGGCCGGGTCGTCACCCCCGTGACGCACCGTGTCGTGATCTGGGCATGGTGTCAAGTGAGCAAGGATCGGGTCGTCGCATCCTTAGTGGCGCGCCACATCGGCGCCCGGATGTGGTGAAAAATGTGCAAGGGTCTTCTCATCTGACTCGGCGGGTGAGAAGGGTAAGGAAGCTAGTCGAGCCAACTAGGATCCGTATAGGCAGTTGGAACGTAGGGTCCCTCACGGGTAAGTTAAGAGAGTTAGTTGATACAGCGATTAGGAGGCGTGTAAATATCTTGTGCGTCCAAGAGACTAAATGGAAGGGTCAGAAGGCGAAGGAGGTGGAAAATACTGGTTTCAAGCTCTGGTACACAGGGACAACTTCAAATATTAATGGAGTAGGAGTTTTGATTGACAAGAGCCTAAAGGATGGAGTAGTGGAGGTGAGAAGACAAGGAGATAGGATTATCTTAGTTAAACTTGTCATTAGTGACATGGTTCTAAACGTAATTAGTGCTTATGCCCCTCAAGTAGGCCTTGATGAGAGTGTTAAGAGGCAGTTCTGGGAAGATTTGGATGGCTTGGTTAGAGTTGTACCTAGCAGTGAGAAGCTCTTCATAGGAGGGGACCTAAATGGCCATGTAGGGTCTTCAAGTGCAGGTTTTGAGGCGGCTCATGGTGGTTTCGGTTATGGTAGTAGGAACCAGGAGGGAGTGGATGTCCTAGATTTTGCTACAGCTTTCGATCTGATGATAGCCAACACTTTCTTTAGAAAGAGACCTTCCCATTTAGTGACCTTTAGTAGTGGTCGTTCCTCTAGCCAGATCGACTTTGTCCTTACAAGAAGGGGGGATAAACACACTTGCGAGGATTGTAAGGTGATACCTGGAGAATGTGTGGTTTCTCAACACAAGCTACTGGTGGCCGATTTTCGCTTCCTGGTGCATGCTCGTAGGGTCAAACAAGCCAAGAGTGCGAGGACAAAGTGGTGGAATTTAAAAGGAGAAGCATTGAAGGGCTTCAAAGAAAGAGTTATTGATGAGGGCCCTTGGAAAGACGAAGGAGATGCAAACAACATGTGCGAGAAGATGGCAACTTGCGTTCGGAAGGTTGCCGCAGAGGTGCTTGGAGTGTCTAAAGGAAGTGGTCGCGATCCAAAAGACACTTGGTGGTGGAATGAAGATGTGCAAAAGGCTATTAAGGAAAAAAAGGAATGCTATAAGTGCTTGTACCAAGACCGGTGCGCGGACAACATAGAAAAGTACAAGGTGGCTAAGAAGGCTGCAAAACGAGCGGTGGGCGAGGCGAAGGGGCGGGCTTACGAGGATCTTTACCAACGTTTGAATACGAAGGAAGGAGAGAAGGACATTTATAGGATGGCTAGGGCTCGTGATAAGAAGACAAGGGACTTCAACCAAGTCAAGTGCATTAAGGATAAGAGGGAGCAACTCTTGGTGAAGGAAGATGAGATTAGACATAGGTGGCAAGAATATTTTGATAATTTGTTCAATGGGGAGAATGAGAACTCCACCGTTCGGTTGGATGATTCATATGATGACACCAATAGGCGCTATGTGCGGAGGATCCAAGAGCAGGAGGTTAGAGAAGCTTTGAAAAGGATGAAAGTGGATAAAGCGATGGGTCCTGATGGTATTCCAATCAAGGTGTGGAGATGCCTCGGGGATATAGCTGTAGTATGGCTAACCAAGTTGTTTAACAGTATCTATCGTTCAAACAAGATGCCTCAGGAGTGGAGAAGAAGCATATTGGTTCCAATCTACAAGAACAAGGGAGACGTCCAAAGCTGCACTAACTATCGGGGAATTAAGTTGATGAGCCACACGATGAAGTTGTGGGAGAGAGTTATTGAGCATAGATTGCGAGGGTCGACGCGGATATCCATGAACCAATTTGGTTTCATGCCTGGAAGGTCAACCATAGAAGCAATCTTCTTAATAAGACAAGTTATGGAGCGGTTCGGGGAGCAAAAGAAGGACCTACACATGGTTTTCATTGACTTGGAGAAGGCGTACGACAAGATACCAAGGAATGTCATGTGGTGAGCTTTGGACAAACATAAAGTCCCAACAAAGTATGTTACCCTCATCAAGGACATGTACAACAACGCCGAGACCAGTGTGCGGACAAATGATGGTGACACTGATTTCTTTCCGATTAAAATAGGTCTTCATCAAGGGTCAGCCTTGAGCCCATATCTCTTTGCCTTGGTTATGGATGAGGTTACGAGGGACATACAAGGAGATATCCCTTGGTGTATGCTTTTTGCAGACGATGTAGTGTTAGTTGATGAAAGTCGGACAGGAGTAAATAGAAAACTGGAGTTGTGGCGGCAGACCCTTGAGTCCAAAGGGTTTAGAATAAGCAGGACTAAGACCGAGTACACGAGATGTGATTTTGGCAATGCTGCACAAGAAGAGGGAGAGGTGAGCTTGGAAGACCAAGTGGTGCCTAAGAAAGATGTCTTCCGGTATCTTAGATCAATGTTGCAGAAGGATGGAGATATTGATGCAGATGTTAGCCATAGGATCAAAGCAGGGTGGATGAAGTGGCGCCAAGCATCTGGTATTTTCTGTGACAAGAGGGTACCACAAAAGCTCAAAGGCAAGTTTTATAGGACGGCGATTCGACCGGCTATGTTGTATGGAGCAGAATGTTGGCCTACTAAAAGACGACATGTCCAACAAATGAGTGTTGCAAAAATGTGTATGTTGCGCTGGATTTGTGGCCACTCAAGGATGGACCGTGTCCGAAATGACGATATTCGTGACCGGCTAGGGGTAGCACCAATTGAAGAAAAGTTGGTCCAACATCGGTTGAGGTGGTTTGGTCATGTCCAAAGGAGACCTCTAGAGGCACCAGTGCATTGTGGAGTTTTAGCCCAAGATTTTCATATGAGGAGAGGTAGAGGTAGACCGAAATTGACGTGGGGGGAGGCAATAAAGAGAGATCTAAAAAGTTGGGATATACCTAGAGATCTATGTTTGGATAGAATTGCATGGAGAGCAGCCATTGACGTGCCTGAACCGTGACTAGGGTCTCTTGTTGGGTTTCAACTCTAGCCTACCCCAACTTGTTTGGGACTAAGAGGCTTGGTTGTTGTTGTTGTTGTTGTTGTATAACCAAGATCTTCGTCACGTATCAAACAAATTGGTTACAAAGTGCATAATGGTGATAGAAAGGGGAAATTTGACCTTGTTATTCATTTGATTTTGTACGAGTCCATGTATTCCAAATGTAAGGTGCGTCTTGGACGGAGCAAGTCTTCAAAGGTTGATTTGACTTTTGATTTCTCTAGGCCCCGCTTGGATCTTTGGAATTAAATTCATTTTAATAATCGTAATTTAGGTACATATCAGTTAAGCTAATATGGTTGTATATGGTTTATATTTGTATATTATTATTGGCAATACGAGAGAGATACTAAAGTGTTGCATTTCTGTCACTCTAGAGACAGCAAGTGAACCAAGTAACAAGTGAAGCAAGGTATATTTCGGAGTTGAAGACGTATTGTACCCATTTAACGTTTGCCATGTGGGCCCAAGGGGTCAGAGTTTGTATCCGGCAATTAAGTGCTTTGAACCCAAGATGGGTAGACAATCCGACATTATGTAAAACACGAAATCGCCTGAGGCAAAGGTGTTTCTCGCCGGCGTTCCTTGTACTCGCTTGATTTCTCACATCAATGGCAATCTGCCGGTGGCCAGGGGTAACAATTTCTGTTGTAGGGTTGCGAGTTAAAGAGCGTGCTATAAGTTGCAAAGTAGAAACATAGAAAGATGATCTTTGCAAAGTAGAAACATAGCAAGATGATCTATAGAATCAAATTCTATCTCCCACCCATGAATTTGAGGCAGGCTAATATGTGAACTTTGAAAAGTGGTGGAATGTCACATTCCAAGCCAAATAGAGTAGTTTATTAAGTAGATTTCAGTTCCTCCAAATGAAAGGACCAAATGGCCCCTAACAATATATTGCCAATTGCCACAAAATCGACAGCAACAGCATCCTAAAAATAATTCGAGTATCAATCCATTGATGCAACTTTTGTGCACTAAATATTGATACAACTTGACCAATTTTTGCCAACACTTGTAACGACTCAATTCAAAAACCAAAATACACCTTAGACAAAGGTAGCAGTTGCTTGTACAAACCAAAAAAATTGCACTACTGTAACACCTCAGGTGTTTACATGAATAAAATATTGTCATGCCATCATAAGCATTCCATTCCATAGCATCATGTGCTAGCTCACCTTGAGATGCATTCACTAAAATGAGTTTAATTCCTAATGTGTGAAGCATTTTGTTAATGCTTGTGAGGTAGCTCAAAACCCTAATTTGAAATGTCATTATGAAGTAACTTGTGTTCATTCCCTTTTGACTAGAGTCATGTAAAGGCATGAATCCAAGTTCAGCAATTCAAAAGGTTACAAAATTTACTTAGCCTAAAAATGGGAAAATCATCAATTTCTATATAAGTTAATTAACCTTTTCCAGTTAACTCAAAATCTGTGCATATTTAGGGGCTGACCCTAAAAGCTTTTTAGTAGATCTTGAGAAGAGGTACAACTTTGGTATTCAAAATTTTCAAAGTTTCTGTACAAAATTCTAAGTAATTTTGAATCTATTCAAACCCTGGAAATGGTCCCTTTTTGATTTCAAACTTGTTTTTCGAAAACTATTTGAAATCTGAGTTGGTGATCTACATCAAAGTTGTAGAGAATTTAAAAATGAACCTTTCATACATTGACCATTTTTCAAGTGTTAATGTAAAATCAAAAGTAATTTTGCTTTTACTGCAAAACCCTAAATCTGTCCCCTTTTCAAATTTCCAAATTTGAATTGGATTTGAACTGTTTTGATTCAATTGACCTTTTTCCTTTTGAAATCAGCTTTGGGGTATTAAAGCAAAGTTGTACAACTTTTCAAACTCTACCTTTCATATTTTGACAAAATTTGAGGTTGTTCAGGAAATTTGAAAGTAATTTTGAATTCAGTTTGGTCCACTTTTGATCTTTTAACCTTATTCCATAATCTAAACAGAATTTGACTTTGATTCATAAAACAAAGTTGTAGAATCCAAAGTTTGGAGCAACTTTGGTTTTGAAAGTTTTTGCAGTGTAGTACAAGTTTTTAGAGAAATAGAAAAGGGGGAAAATGCGGTGCTACAGTAATCTGGGAGAGGGGGGATAAAGAGCAGAGCATGTGCTCTGCCCTTGGCCGCCGCGTCGCCGCCGCCGTAGTCGAGCGCCTCCGCCCGGCTCCGCGTGTCCGGCCACGCAGCTGCTTGCCGCTCTGCGTCACCCCGTGCGGTGGCCAGCTCTGGGAGCTTCCCCACCTTCTTTTCACCCGCATCCGCCACCTCCCCTCCTGCTCTGTTTTCCGCTCGGCTGCGATGAGCTTCTTCTCCACCGTTGTCGTGTCTCTGCCATCTCCATCTTCCCAGTTACTTCGCCCAACTCTTCTGCTTCTCCTGAGCTAGCTACCTCAAGCCTTAGTGCTTGCAATCACCACCGCCACCGTCTTCTTCCTCACTGCCGGCAGAAAGCCGCCGTGAGTGCCTTAGTTGTGCTCACGGTAAGCCAAGGTATCTCCGGTCAGTTCAATCAGTGTTTTAGCTTCGGGTGGTGTCATGGCTCATGATCGACTTGTTTTGGAGGTCGCTAACGCTGTGACTTGAGCAGTCCACGACGGTTGCTGCCGGCGCGAGCTCCGCCATCGCCACCGCCGTCGCCAACCTTGGTCCCGTGCTCCTCGAGTCAAGGCAAGGTGAGCACCGTAGTCGTCGTGAGCTCCTCGATGTGTTGCGCTCCCTGGTTCAGTCGCTACCGAGTCACCATGGTCGGTCCGCGAGGTCCGCCGTCGGCGCAAGAGCCGCCATGGCCGCCACCGTGGACCGCATGTTTGCAAGCCGTCTCTGTCCAAGATAGGGGGTGTACCATGGTCGCGAGGCGTACCTCAAGGTGGTGCTAACCTCTTCTAGGTCGCTACCGAGCCCTAGCGGCCGGAACGCCACATCACCGCCGTGCTCAGCATGGCCGAGCCGCCATGGCCGCTAATAGCTTAAGGTCGTGTAGGTGCTAGGGCTAGTGAAGGGTGGAATCGATGCGCGAGATCCAGACGAGGTTGTGGAAGGCCTCACCGTCGCCGGAGACCTCGCCGGTGATGAGGTTGGAGGCCGGTCAACGGGAGTGCGCGTTCGGTCGAAGCTTTCGGCTGTCAGCCTCGGGCGAGACGGAGAAGGAGTCGAGGCTGCCCGGACGCAGGTCTCGGGCGAGCCGGAGAAGGTCTCGGGCGAGCCGGAGAAAGCCTCGGGCGAGGCGGAGAAGGCCTCGGACGAGGCGGAGAAGGGGAACCTGCTGGCCTCGGCGCGAGACGGAAACCCGCTAGCCTCGAGCGAGGCGGAGACCTGTCGGCCTCGGCGCGAGACGGAAACCCGCTGGCCTCGGGCGAGACGGAGAACCCGCTGGCCTCGGGCGAGACGGAGAGAGAGGACGCTGACACCTGGGTCCGGCTGTCAGAAGCCGTAGGCCGGAGATGGGCCGAGCCCAGTAAGGAGAGGTGAATGTTTTTCTTTTTCTGTTTTGGTTGTATAGTGTTAGATTTTGTCTTTTTGATATCTTTTTGTAGGAAGCTCCAAAAATTGTGAAAATTTTTGTGTAGCTTGCTCAAGCTGCCTAATATTTAAGAAAAATATGGAACTGGAGTTTTGAACAAATTTTGAAAATGATTTAAATAGGTCCTTTTATTAATAAATGGACTTTGATGATTTTTGTAGGCCTATTTAATTGTCCAAAAATCATGAAACTATTTTTGTCATTGTTTTTAGATGAAAGAGTATCATCACAAAAATTTTGAGCTCGGTTAAAGAAAATAAATTTTATTCTTATTTATATATGTTTTATTTAATCATATGAATGTTTAGGTAGTTAGTTTTGTTGGTTTGCAACTTTACCGTGGAGGCAAATTATTGCAAGTCAAGTGCTTATGACCTAGTAAATTTCCATCTTACCATGATCATGACATGAGCATCTCATTAAGCATACATTCTATTATCGTGTAGCTTCCGAAGTGATCGAGTGTCCAGGCGAGGTTGATCCAGAAAGTTCAGAGTGTCTAGTTGACCCAAGTTATCAGGGGTTCCAGACTCTCCCGATCATCGAAGGCAAGCCCCGGTTCATTTAACCATTTCCTTAGTTTTACAATTACACTTACTTTCGATAACCTGATGCATTAAATGTTTATCAAATAAATTCTTTAAACCTGTTGATGCATGACCAACCTCGTTATCGATATATCATTCCTTGATACCTGTTTTAGGCCACTGATAGAAATGCTTAGCCTTGCTTCATAAAGCTTTTGCGAAATGTTTTCAATACTTATCGTTTTGGAATGATAATGAGAAAGAATGATGGTTAAGGCCAGACGGGCACCTGCATCGATCCTTGGATTGGATGCAGGGTAACCCGGATGTGTCGATTAGGGTTAACCGTTGTTGGTCTGCTAGATTGAGAAACTGTGAAGTACCGATCATATGCTACGGTAAGCCCTGCCTTGGTGGTTCTTAAATGAGAACGGCTAATCGCGCACTGGGAGTGGAGAGATGGCGAGAGTACTAGCTACCCTCGTGGGTCGAAGTCCCGGATTGGAGGTGTACAAGTACTCTCGGGTGGCGCGGACCCGGTCTTGTTTGGAGGATCCGAGGTTGCGGTTGGTATATGTGTGATCCAGGGTCTACATATATCGTATGATCGTGGAAAACTACCAGATCTGGTTGAATCGATTCGAATCGTCGTGCTCCTCGGTTAAGGAGACTCAATCTTTCAACCCGCACCGTAGAATGAAAATGGAACTGGTTTAAGAAAGAATGATGATAATCTCTCACTAATGATTTACTTTCAGTTCATACCAAGTACTTAAATGATTAAGTAAAATTTGGATCTAGGATTACTTTAGTAAGCATTTATGCAAATGAAAAATACTGTTGAGCCTACCCAAGCCAGCATACCTGTTCTTCTCTTCTCTTGTCGGGTCAGTCTTGTTGAGTACCTTTGTACTCAGGATTTGTTAATCCACTGTTGCAGGTGACGTTCACGAGCAGCCTTGTTTCGAGGCTTGTTGCGTGACCGTCGTTGAGGAGGACGTGTCCGGGGAGGAGTAATGCAACCCTTAGGCGGGGTTGTTTGTGTGAAATACAGTTCTATTAATGCTACTTCCACTACCTAGGATAAAGTTTAAAACTATGGTTTGTAATAATGACGTGAGTTTGAACAACTGGTTTGTAAAACTTATGGTGTAATACTTCCGCACTTTTATTCTCTGATGTATATTATTTGTGAAATGTTGTAATACTGCAATGACTCTTGCAATGATCCTGGGAAGGTAAGGAAACGTGGATGAGTCGGGTTACCCGATGACACGTGGTGGGTCTTTTGGGCTATTGGGGCACAGTATATGACTGTCCGAGGTCTGTAGGACAAGGATAAGTATACGTGGGCCCTATTAATCCAGGAGGTTCCGTCACAACTACTATTCTGCTATTTTGGACATATTAATCACACTGAACACTAAAGCATTTTTTATTACACGAGAACTATAAAACAATATATATCTATGGGACGACAATAAACTAAATCCTATTTCTATTTATTAAGGAAATCAAGAGTGCAAACTAAACTTCATGTATACTAAATAATTCAAGTGCACAGTGATACAGCATTCACAATCTATCCCAACTTTAATGATGTAAAAGAAATTTGCAGTTGCAGTATGGTATACGAGAGGATGTTGTAGTGATCCAACCTCATATATTTTAGGGTTAATTCGAATCATACCATTACAAATATCATGCTTTAGAAATCTACCACTACTATTCACGATATTAGAAATCTGCCATTATAATTTCTCCTTTCCTTGAACCATGCCATTTTATACGGGTGACTACTCCTTATGCGTATCTACAGACACATGTATTTTTGTATTGCCCAAACTGCCCCTTTCTTCTACCTCTGTCGTCAACAAGCTAAAATCTCAAAACAATGGCGTGACAAGGTGTGTGGGCAGCAGGAAGGCGTTGGGGCTGGGGGCAATTGCCAGTGAAGAGCGGATGCAGCGCCCTCCTCCCCATACATCATCTCTCTCGCGCGCTCTCTCTCTCTTGCTCAAGCCACCAGCCAACGGCCGGCACAGGCGTGGTCGCGAACCTGACGAGCCGACGCACTGGAGGAGAATGACGGTGTTGCAGCGGTTGCAACAAGAGGGGCCTCAACACACACGGCTGGCAGGTGACGAATTGGGGCCGGCTTCGTTTGTGTGGGTCCCCACCTGCTGTTGCGACGTCCATGGCCGGATCTACGTCCATGTCCGAACTCCCAGAATTGTAATGGCATTGTTCAAATTAACCCTCTATTTTATGCATGTGGGAAGGATAGCCTTATATATCGTGAAATGAGTAATGTAATTAAAAAAATAAGGAATATAAGTCTACTTAACACGCTTAAGTACAACACAAGGTATTTTCCCCCTAAATTATTCCATACCATCTACCACCTAAATGATTTCTCTTGGGGCCTTTGGTGGCAGTTTTTCCCACGTGACAGCATCCACCTAACGAACCATGTGGGCAAAACTGCCACCAATACAGCCCCAAGGTGGTTTTATACTGGCTTGGAGCCAAACCTCAATACCAAGGGGTGTTAGGCACATGTATTCAATGAAATAATTGAATTGTAGTAAGTATGAATGTGCACCTGTTCCACAACGATGGGATCATCCCTGCTAAAATTGACGATATAGTTACGCAATGGATCCAGATCATCCCGCACTGCTATGTATCCATACAACTCTGCTAACCCACAATCCACTGGAATTTTAGCCAACTTTAACGATAAAATTTGCAGCATGCGACAAGGAAAATGTTTCCTGCAAGTTCCATTGCGTATAATACAATTTGTGGGTTCTGATAACTTCATGGCCTCCAGCCGAGCTTCATAAAAAGTAAATCATAATCAATGTTTGTAACTGTAAACAGATACTTGACATTCAAAAGTGCATATGCTATTTGAGTATCACATGCACCGAAAAGTTCTTCAGGAACACTCAATGAAAGCATTGGCTCTAATGAAAACAACGAGCATAGGGCTAATGAGAAAACCCCAACAAAAATTGTATGGCATCTTTTGTCCCAAACCATACAATGTGTGCCATCTATTTATATGAGATTGGTGTGCTAGGAGTTGACTGGAATGATTTCCAGTCAATTGGTACTACAACTCAATGCCCTCTAGTATCACTGCAGAAGAGCAAGGGAGGAGAACAACCCCTATGCTTGTAATGTGATAAGAGTTCTAGTGCCACCTAAAAGCTTATGTTATTTCACAAGAGATTCTAGTGAATGTGCTAACACTAATGAGCCTCCTGTTAACCTGCCTTCGCATAACAATAAGGCAGGTAGGCACAGAAGGTCAATGAAAAAGGCAACCACTTGAGGTGCAGGGAAAAAACAAGATGTCCAAACATGGAGTCAAACTACACTGGGACATTTCAGAGAACCGAACCACGACTAGAAGAGATGTAACATAAAAAAAAGCTGGTATTAATTAAGCCTACAAAGCCAAGGAAAAAAAAAGCTAGTGAGATGCTTAAAGACCAACAGAATGAGGAACCAATAAAAGCCCAAGGCCAGACTACATCTACAGTAAACTAGGTATACTCTTTCCTTTACCAACCCTCTAGGCTATAGAACTTCACTTCTAAACGTTTTCTTCCCTTGTCACAGCTAAGGCATGTGTGTGAATTCATCACAAAACTACAACCAACAATTACTTAGTGCAGCAGAAAAACATCTCTCCTACATCCCACTTTCATATCCAACATGAGGTCAGAAACAATTGATGCTCCACACACAACAAGCAGGGAGGGCACAAGTATTGAAGAGGGTTAAGGTGCACAACAATTGCCAAGACGAATTGATATCAATCAGTGAGGTAATGTCTCCTCATGTGAAGATTGTGTAGCGGCTAAAAAAAGCACCTATAATTTTGCTAGCTAAGTGGTACTCCTCCTGTTGCTGATCCCACCAGCTACCGCAGCCTTGTGGGCGCCCTTCAGTATCTCCTCCTGTTGCTGTTCCCTCGAGCGCCCAACAGGGGCTCCTCCTCGACGTTCCAGCATGATCCCGTCTCCACCACGCTACGTCAAGAGCGACCCTCCGATCCCTGCTGGTGCGGTGCCCATCCAGCCGGTCTCCAATTACAGAAGGACGAGCTGGAACGGCAGTGCTCGGCCATGCTGGCGCAAGGCATCATCCGGACGAGTACTTCGCCGTTCTCCGTGCCCGTTCTCCTCGTGCGGAAGGCGGATCAGTCTTGGCGTTTCTGCATCGACTACCGTGCTCTAAACGCCAAGACCTCTAAGGACAAGTTCCCGATTCCGGTGGTCGACGAGCTGCTGGATGAGTTGCACGGAGCGAGGTTCTTCACCAAGCTTGACCTCCGCTCCGGCTACCACCAGGTGCGGATGCACCCCGACGACATCGCCAAGATGGCATTCCGCACACATCATGGCCACTTTGAGTTCCTGGTCATGCCTTTTGGGCTCTCCAATGCACCGACCACTTTCCAGGCCTTGATGAACAACGTCCTCCGCCCCTACCTCCAGAGGTTTGTGTTGGTGTTTTTCGATGACATACTTATCTACAGTTCGTCGTGGGTTGAACACTTGCAGCACATCAACATCGTCCTCAACGCCCTGCGAGCACACCATCTTCATCTGAAGCGCTAAAGTGTTCCTTCGGGGCATCATCTGTGGCTAGGCCATGTCATCGCCGCAGATGGTGTGCTCCATGGACGCCGACAAGGTCGCCGCAGTGGCTGTGTGGCCACTTCCCCGCTCCGCTCGGGCCCTCCGTGGCTTCTTGGGTCTGGCGGGGTACTACCGGAAATTCATCCGGGACTTTGGCATCATCGCTGCCTCGCTCACGCGTCTCTTGCGGCGAGACGCATTCGTGTGGGACGACGACGCGACGACAGCGTTTGAGGCGCTCAAATGCGCCTTGACGACGGGGCCCGTTCTTCAGATGTCGAACTTTGACGCTACCTTTGTGGTCGACTGCGACGCTTCGGGCGCGGGATTCGGCGCCGTCCTCCACCAGGGCGCGGGACCCCTCGCCTACTTCAGCCGGCCCTTTGCAGCTCGCCATCTCAAGCTTGTTGCCTATGAACGCGAGTTGATCGGGCTGGTGCAGGAAGTGCGCCACTGGCGCCCGTATCTGTGGGGGCGCCCCTTCCTGGTTCGCACTGATCATTACAGTCTCAAATTTTTGCTTGACCAGCGTTTGTCCACCGTTCCGCAGCACCAGTGGCTCAGCAAACTCTTCGGCTTCGACTTCACGGTGGAGTACCGCCCGGGCCGCCTGAATGCGGTGGCAGATGTTGTCATGCCATGACGCCGAGGAGGGCACCGCTGCTCCTTCACCGGGGGCGCCTGGGGCGGCTCTGGCCTTGTCCAGGCCCACATTCGCCCTCCTGGACGACATTCATCGTGCCACGTCGGTGGCTCCAAACGGGCTGCTACAGCAACTCCAGGCCGGTGAGCTTAGGGACCCGTGGCGCCTCAACAACGGCTTTCTCCTCCATGGGTCTCGCGTCTTCGTGCCGGACCATGGGGATCTACGCCACCAGGTCCTCCTGTTGGCCCACGCGGCCGGCCATGAGGGCATCCAGAAGACGCTCCATCGCCTACGTTCCGACTTCTACATTCCACGGGACAGGGTGCTGGTTCAGGACTTGGTGCGTTCCTGTACCACGTGCCAGCGCAACAAGACGGCGACGCTGCAGCCGGCGGGGCTGCTGCAACCCCTTGAGGTGCCCTCCCAAGTCTGGGCGGACATCTCAATGGACTTCATTGAGGGGCTGTCGAAGGTTGCGGGCAAGTCGGTCATCCTCACTGTCGTCGACCGCTTCTCCAAGTACGCACATTTTATTGCGCACGGCCACCCCTACACAGCCGCGTCGGTCGCCCGTGCCTTCTTCAACGGGGTTGTACGACTACATGGATTCCCACTCCATCGTCAGCGACCGGGACCCTGTGTTCACCGGCCATGTGTGGCGGGACCTTTTCCAGATGGCGGGCGTGAAGCTTCGCATGAGCACCGCTTTACATCCTCAGACCGACGGCCAGTCCGAGGTGGTGAACAAGGTGATTGCTATGTATTTGCGTTGTGTTACAGGTGATCGGCCTCGGGCGTGGGTGGACTGGCTGTCTTGGGCGGAGTATTGCTATAATACTTCCTTCCATACTGCCCTCCGTGCTACGCCATTCGAGGTCGTGTACGGCCGTCCCACGCCGCCCATTCTGCCATATACGCCAGGGACGGCCCGCACAGAGGCTGCCGACGCCCTCCTCTGCAGTCGTGATGTGATGCTCGCCGAGGTTCGTCAGCGGCTCCTCCAAGCGCAGCAGCTATCCAAGAAATACTACGACGCCAACCACAGGGACGTGGAGTTTGAGGTTGCCTCGTGGGTCTGGCTGCGTCTCCTTCACCGCACCACGCAGTCCCTTGACCCGCGCTCCAAGCGCAAGCTGGGGCCGCGTTGGGCGGGACCGTTTCGCGTTCTCGAACGCATCGGTCATGTCGCCTACCGCATCCAGTTGCCGACGGGCGCTCGCATCCACGACGTCTTCCATGTCAGTCTCCTGAAACAGCATCGCGGCACCCTCCACAGGCTCCGGGTGACCTTCCCCCAACGCTTGACGGTCGGGTTCTACCGGCTCCGGAACGCGTCCTTCAGGCACAACAGCGCCGCGGCGCCTGGCATGTCTTGATCAAGTGGCATGGCCTTCCAGCAGACGACGCGACATGGGAGCCCCTCGACGAGTTCCGTGCGGACTTCCCCGACTTCTAGCTCGAGGACAAGCTGTTTTCGCAGGCGGGGAGAGATGTTATGGTCGGCATCCCCTACCAGCGCCGCAGGCCCGTTAGTGGCTAGGAGGGAGCCAATATAATATTGTCGAAATTTCTATTACTTTAGGGGGTTATTTTATAATTTACATTATTAGAGAGATATATATATTTGTAAAACTCTATGGAGGAAATTAAGCAGAAACAATTATTGTTTCCGGCTTCCTCAGGGAGCCGGGAGAAACCCTAGCCGCCTCCTTCCCTCTTCTTCCCGTGAACAGTACCGCGGGTACTGTAGCGTGGGTACTGTAGCGCCTCCGCCATCTGCTCGCACACACGCACCTCGCCCCGGCGCCTGCTCCGCCTCCCTCTCATCCCTACAGACTCCGTGATCTATGAGGTAGGATCCGTAATCCTATCAGAGGATCTCTAGTGCAATTATCTCATAACTAAAAGAGTACAAGGTTATGAACGTTTGGGGAAATGTCACAGACTGCTCCTCATATACAATAATCTCTAGGATCACAATAAAATATGTAGCTCTAAGATATGGAAAGACATACGCTATGCTTAAGGAAACAAATCATATCTATAATAACAACAACAACAACAACAACAACAATAACAACAAATTAAAAATACAAAAAGAGATATTGATCACTTACTCTCATTATGGTCCGCAATAAGATAATCCCTTTTCCACCATGTATCCATACCCCTGTATATGGAACCATCACGGTGTCTACTTTTTGCAAGTATATTATTCACAGTGGATTCTTCATCATCACTGGCATTTTTGTCGTCACTGGCAACCATTTCTCCCCTGTGATTTTCCATTGAGCTCCCTTGCTCTCCTTTCACAATTTGTCCTGATGCATCACGTTTGACATAAATAACCTCTGAGGTGGCCCTACAAGCATCTTTATCGCTTTTGTCATCTCGAGCTATAACCTCCAAGATTGTGCCTCTGGTATCAATGTTTTTCATGCCCTGGATGTCCGCATTATGCTTGTTGTCCTTGGCTATAATAATAACGTTGGCAGAATAGCCGGATGCCCCCAAGTATGGTTCACAAGACTCATCGTCTTTTACTCGACTGATGGTGACCATGTTACGAGGTTCAGGAAGAAATCTATCATATCATTAGAGAGCATAAAAAGGCAATATCAGCATTTGAAATAAATAAGATGGTACCATCAGTGAGCATTGAAATCGTAAGTAACATTATCTAAGCCTGAAACCGATTCTATGTTTTTTCGATTTTTTTGTCTGCTTTGGCAATCATATGGGATAAGCAAAAAAAAATGCTAGGGGAACTACGGCGACCGAGCAGGCAGCCGGAACTAGTAAATTCCCCCACCTGCCTTCAAAAACCAACATAGAAAGAAAAAAAAAATCAAAAGTCCACGTTGGTCACAATCCAGACCCGAAAACTGAAACTGCGGAAACTTCATCAGAACGACAAACCACACATCCCCACATTTGCCTTCAAAAAACAAGAGAAGGGTAAAAAACCCCAAAGTTCCCCACAATCCAGATCTAAAACTACAGAAACGAAGTAAAGGTGCAAACTTTAGCATCAGGAGAAGAAAACACACCGAGGAACCCGACGGAAAGATGGATTGGCAAACACCATATGTGGGGAAATTTGTTGCGCGCGCGCTGACCAGCAAGTAGTTGCGCATGCCATGAAAGAGAGGAGAGGTCGCGAGGGGCAGGAAAACCGGTGAATCGGGGGATGTCGGAGACAGAGAATAGGGCGGAGGATTGCATCTGGGCGAGCGGCGGCGGCCGGGGGGGGGGGGGGGGGGGGGGGGGGGAGGGGGGAGGATCAGCATCAGGTTCCTTATATATTGTTCCCAGAAACAAAGGTTCTTATCTCTCATCACACAACTATAATAATAATTAATAAAGGGAATCTCTTTATTACGAATCTGCAGGAGAAGCTCCGGGCGGGCAAGATATCCACGTCACCCGTTAGCCCGCAAGCCATTGGATCCAGCGAACTTACAATATGGGCCGTCAGATACAGATTGATTCGGGTGTTCAAACTGTTTCTTCGCGGACCCGATAACTCGCGAACCTTCTAGGGTCCGGCCTCATCGCATTGGTGCGGCGCGGTAGAGAGGCCCAGCCCAGCGCAGGCTACCAGCGCCTGGAAATCTTTCGTGTCGTGCACGACCCATAAAACTGCAACACAACGGTCCACGCGCATGATCGAGCTACGGCCCACGCACACACGTACCTGGTGCAGCAGCTCACAAAACAAGCAGCCCACGTGTTCGAGAGCAGAGGCGCACAAGTTTCTGATGACCACGCCAGCTCTTCTAGGTACGTGCTTTTTCTCCTTTTTTTATTAAAATTTATTTTCCTTTTCATTTTTCTTTCATTTCCTTTTTATTTTTTATATTTATTTTTATTTCTCTTTCTATTTATTTTCTGCTTTATTTAGATTTACTTATTTTTAGTTCTGTTATTTTTAAATTTAACTTTCTTTATTTATAAAATTAATTAATCTTCTTTTCATTTTTTTATGTTCAAATTTTACTTTTTTATTTCCTTCACAAGATACATAAAATATTCACATAAAATATAAGTATCTTTTGGTGTATCTATATATTGCCTATTAAGATTTTGAAACACTAAATATTGTAAGAATATAAGAATCTAGGAAAAAAAAATGCACGTATAGAAAGCAGGTATTGATAGTGTAAGTGTGTAACTCTAAAATGACATGATAGAAATCAACTCTAGGGATTGATAGTTTGAAGTCATCTAAACAAGGCCAGACCGATAATACATCGGCGCGGCAACGGCGCGCCATGTTTTCTAGTGTATGTTATAGAAACCAGTTTCCTGTGTAAATTATAGAAACTCTAATAAAGACTACAGGAATCTAATCCAATGGTGGATTATTTTAGCACTTAGATCTCTCCATTCATCTCATCCTAGTCAAACAGTCGTGGACACAGTGGAAGGGTTTAAGTGTTAAAATAACTCACCTTCACATCTAACCATCGGATTAGATTCTTGTGGTCTTATTGCATAGGAAGCTAGTTTTCATAGCATACTTTCCTATTAATAATAATAATAATAATAATAATATAATCTCATCCCTCCCCACAAACACAAAACAAAAAATATATTATAATAATAAATTATATAATGGGGACTCCGCTATTTGGAACCCAGATACCAAATAGTTATTCAGTACCCAAATCCATTTGGCAGCTCAACAACCCTCACACAACATCCTTAGCTTTTTTGACGTCTGTATTTTTTGGGTCTGTCTAGTTGAAACTCGAGTGTTTTAGGGGCTGCCAACACTCGAGCGTTTTCCTAGAGAAAAACACATGAATGGCAGCCTGACCACAATTCGTGTGTTTTAGGCTGTTGTAGCACACGAATTTTCCCAGCCTGGCAGCAAAAGCTACTAGCACCATCAATTCCAAATTCATGTGCTATTTCTCTCTGTTACACATGATTTTTCCCAGGCTACCAGAAACAATAAAACCGTGTATTTTGTAGCCAACTAGCACACAAATATGTATATGTACAAGTTGTAATTGTATTTGTACTAGGAGTTGTATTTGAACTCGTTTTGGGCCCCTCTGTTTTAAAAAAGCCCACAATCTCTCTAGAAGGCCCGGCTGTCCTATTTGTTACTTGTCCAATTCTTCCAGCCCACCAAACCTGACCATAATGAAAGGCCCATGTCATATACTACAACAACTGCTCAGTCCAACAGCTAATAGGTCCTATATAAGACCAACTTGAGAAACAAGAAAGCAGAAACAGATCCTCCCGATCTGTTCTGGGGATGCGCAATGCTCGACCCAAAAAAGGGGAGAAAACCCTAGATCAAAGCAGACGATTCAGAAGAAATCAACAAAAGGAAGGAACAAGAAGTTACCTCAAGATCATCTAAGGTCAGCATAAAATGATTTCCATGCATCCTTCGTTAAGATGAACTGATTCTTTGATTTCAATCAACCCCTGATAACTTGTTTCCTCAATTATATATTTCTTCATCAGAAATGATCAGTTCATCACAAAGTATAACAAAAATGGAAACAAACTTAATTTTCAGCAGATTTGTACAATTGCACATACTGAAAACAAAGATTGCAGTGCTTAGTGAATGCAATAAATACAACTGTCAAATGCAATTTTCTCCGGCAACAGAACACTGTATGATCTTATGCACTTGTTTTGTTTTCATTTAGTTATGGACAATATGGCCTAATTGATCTAAAACAATTAGGAAAACAAGTGCGACATAACCTGCAATTGCATGTTCTGAATTGTACAATTGCAGTTCATATTTCCTTTAAACAATTAGGAACTGAGCAGTATGCTAGTAGACACCTATTACTGACAGATTTAGCAAATGTACCTGTACATTATTGAAGTGATCAAGGTAACTTGAACCACTTCACTGTAAAACAGATGATTCACACAACTGATTCCCTGAAAATGATGAAACATGATCAATCAAACTGATGAAACTATATATTGCCCTGAAATAAAATTGCATATCTAGAGATCTAAAATTGCACTGCAAAGTACATGCAATTCATAGTATCATATATTGCAATTTTTTAAACTCATAGTTTCATCAAGTATACCTGCTTGCTGGATTATTACATTATCTGGATTAATACATTCCATATTGACAAAACCTTCAAAGACTAATCCATGTATATCTTGTGCATTTATTATGTTTTCAGCTACCAATTCCAAATATGGATGGTCAATCAACACCAAATTATGATTTCAACACACCAGAAGGGATGCACAAATGGCAGCAAGATTTGCTAAACATGTTCCAAGCAAACCAGAACAATCATTTTGCTAACCCTACGATGGTATTCAACCAGCCTACATATTTTGGTAACCCTGGTTTCTATGAAGGAAATCCAAGCAGTAGCAACACTATGTTTCCTACATCACTACTCACCGGATCAATAGTTGGCCCTTCAAACACATTGACTATCAAGAAGGTGAGCAAATGAGAACCTCAAGTCTCATTTAAATATTGATCATTATGAAGCCTATATAGATTGAAAAAAATATCAAGATAAAATGTTTGAGATCTGAGCTATTTTCAAATTCATTGCAGGGAGGATACACTGACCTCATTTATGAACAAATCCTGAGTTCACAAGAAGAAAAGGATGCGACACAAAGACTTCCAACGCAGGTAGACAATCACCTCCTCAACTGTTGTAAATTACAAAATAAAATACCTGTAGTTAGAATTTAATACAAGTATAATAAAAGATATAATTACAGAATATGCAGGTACAACAAGGTATAACAGGACCCTTGACACATCAAATGACACAAATGCTCTTGATGAAACATTTGGAACAAAAAATTATTGCACACAAACAGACTCAACACTAGCATACCAGGTACAAAGACAACTCAATAATTTGATTGATATATTTTTTTAAAAAAATCCACTGTACCGCTGTCGTGAAACAAAAATAATAAACTTACATTTGCACAACACAGGATTACGGTGACGACAACGATAGACAATTGCCAAGCGTGAATGAGGACGAGGTAAAAACATCAGCTATGACGAGGTAATACAGCAATTTCATAGTAAACATGTCACAATCTATTGTATTCAGATGCATCAATATTTATGATACTGTAATGTCAAAAAACAATGGCTCACACGAACTAGTAATCTATTTACAGGCACAAAACTCAATATCAGAAAATGGGTTAAGCAAAATGAATGCACAAGCATCAGCAAGCACAGAGGTTGCATCAGGTCTTACGGACGAAACTGGAAATGGCAATGGCAATCAAGCAGCAAATGACGATACGAATGAAATACTATCGGAGAAAGAAATTGATGAATTCCTCTTGATAGAGGAGGTTGCTGCATCAGAAGGAAACAATGCTTCAGTTGATAGCTTATACACCCCACAACTACATCAGAAATTTAACAGCAGGGAGGATGCCCAGTATGTATTCAGCTTTTACGCATTCCTTGCTGGTTTCAGGGTAGCAATCACACACGCCACAAGAACAACTAGCAGGAAGAGAAACCAGGAAATTGTCAAGGTTGAAATGAAGTGCACAAGAGCAGGAAAACCAAAGAAATCTAAATCCATTGAGCAAGAAGAGACTGATGTAGAAAAGCAAATTGGAAAGAAGCCTGTACAAAAAAGAAATACAAATGTGCACAACAAAACAGATTGCCCTTGTGTAATGTTGGCCAAAGAAGAGTATGAAGAAGGAAAGTGGGTGGTTGTAAAACTTGATCTTGAGCACAACCACGAATTGAGGCCAGGAGACAGAGATATGCTATTCTCAGGTCGTAAATACATGACAGATATGGAGAAGGGGCTAATAAGGACACTAAATGCAAACAACATACCAACCAGGCAGATGGTCAGTATCCTATCATTCCTAAGAGGAGGTGTTGCAGCACTGCCGATGAAGAAGAAGGACATTGCCAATTATAGAACAAATATCAACTCAGAGTTGAAAAAATCAGACATGACAAATGTTATGGACTATTTCAGAAGGAGGCAGAAAGAGGATGGGACATTCTTCTACAAGTTCCAGTTTGATGAGGACAAAAGGGTTACCAACCTATTTTGGGCAGATGCTTGCTCAATCAAGTATTATCAGGAATTTGGTGAATGTGTCAGCTTCGACACAACCTTCATGACAAACCGGTACAACTTGTCGTTTGCTCCATTTGTTGGAATTACAGGTCACGCACAGAGTTGTCTATTTGCCTGCGCATTACTACATGATCAAACTATTGAGACATTCCAGTGGGTATTTGAGACTTTCCTAGAGGCAATGGGTGGGAAACACCCACAAACCATAATCACAGACCAGGACAAAGCTATGAGAACTGCAATTGAGGTGGTTTTTCCGGGCACAAGGCACATGAACTGTCTCTTTCACATCAAAACAAAGTGTTACAGCAAGAATGCAAAAAATTTTGCAGCCAAGGTAAACAAGGGCCTATATGAAGATTTTGAGGACATCATTAACAACAGCCTCACAATAGAAGATTTCGAAAGAGATTGGCTTCAGTTGATCAGAGACAGACAGCTTGAGAGAAACAACTACATAACAAAGATGTGGGAGATGAGGCATAGATTCATTCCAGTGTATTACAAGAATGACTTCTTCCCATTCATTCAAACAACTTCAAGAAGCGAGTCGCTAAACTCGAGGATGAAAAACAACGTTGGCCCTACATACAATTTTATGAAGTTCATAACAGAGTACGACTGCTTGATAGAGACCATCAACAGAAATGAACAGCAAGAGGACTGCTACAGCAATGAGAAAACACCAAAGGAATACATTTTTGGATACACAATAGAGATGCAAGCAGCAGAGTTATACAATAGAGCTATATTCAGGAAGTTCCAGATTCAGCTAAAGGCAACAGCTAGACTAAGCTACCAGGAGACAGAACAAGGAAAAACATTTCAGGTGTGGGCAAAGAGCAACCAGATTCAGAAAGTGCATAGAGTCAGGAGGTACACAGTAACCACTGACCTAACAGAAGTCAAAAAAGAGTTTTCCTGCATTTGCGCAAAGTTCAGCAAAGATGGCATCCTTTGCTCCCACATCCTAAAGATAATCATTGAGAAGGAGATTAGTAGAATTCCAGACAAGTACATTATACACAGATGGAGAAAGAAAAGTGCAAACACAATTGTTACAAACGATCAATAAGAAAGTCTCGCAACTAGTTCTTTGCTTAGGTACAATGTCCTGTCTAGAAAATCAGCAATCATCAATGATAAAGGATTCAAAAGTCAAAATGCTATGGAGTACCTACTGACCCATTTCGACAAGCTTGACAAGAATCTCGATATAATACTAGCCAATGAGCAATCAACACAAGAAGGCAATCAGAATCAAGCTACTGATGATGGACACAGCTCTACACCACCAGGAGATGAAGAAAGGCATAGTATGCCTGCAGCACAGACAGAACAAGATACAGATACAGACATAGAGGCACCAGAAGTGGTTAAGAGACAGGGAAGACCAGCTAAACCTAAGAGATTCAAAACATTCTTGGAGGACTTGAGAAAAAAAGAGGAAGAGAAACAGAAGAAGAGAATAGCAGCACAAGAAAAGAGGAAAGCTACTGAAGAGAGGAAGAAAGCTACTGAAGAGAGGAAGAAAATTGCTGAAGAGAGAAAGAAAGCAGCTGCAGAACGAAACAAAAATAAGAAGGCTAATGACACTGAAAGTGCAGGTAATAGTACATGTACAATAATTTATTTTCAAGAATACATAATATATAACTATAATTTAACTACAAACCTATATATTATAACAACAAATTATATGTTTTTTTATAGGAGGATCTCCTATGAAACCTCAAAGGAAGAAAAGGAAGCAAACTACAAAAGCTACAAGCCACACTCAAAAGACAGTAGGGACATCTACATGAAGACAATAGACAGAAGCAATATTGCTGGAGTAGAATCAAAATATTTATGGATATTATGTAATGACAATTATAGTAGGATCAGTATTTTAAATTATGACCATACATATAATTGCAATTTATGAAAACTACAATTGCAGTATCAATGTGTGGCAATTTATATTACCAAATTTTGCAATTAATGAAATGAATGCATATGTGTTAGATGTCTGAACAATTTCATCAGTTGCAGTACCTTATAAAACGTACAATAGTGTGGTTAAGCCTAAAACAGATCTCAATACCTCATTTGTAAACACAAGTGCTCATTACCTTGTATGACACTATGCCCCTGCCAAAGTCAAACAAAAAATATACTCCAACCTGCATAGCAAATAAAACAGAAGAACAATCATTTTGAACCCTCCTCCTTTACCAGGGCTTGGGACCTGCTATGATGGGACCAACATAGGTCACACACCATAGGCGGAGTTAAAAACTGCAATCAATCTAAATAACAATTAAAGAAAAACAACATGCTAATTACTAATTAAATTATTACAGACATGCTTATTAACAAAGTAACCAAAACAGTTCACATAATACACTTCAAATTTAGAGAACAACATTGAAAGATTCACAAATAAAACAGGTCCATCAACAAAGCTTGGAAAACACATAACATCAAGTGATTACTTGAAAATACTAAGATGAAGACTAAATACCCTACGAGCTAGAAGACCAGAGCCTATCAACATCAACATTCTGATAGAAATCTTCATCTTTAGATCTAACATTGATACTCATAACACGGTAAAATGACATCCTTTGACCATCAACCTCAAAAGAACGCCCAACCATCAGATTAGCATCTTCCTCATCTTTCACCAAAATAAAAACAGTAGCAATCTTTGAATCCAAAACAAACTTGTACGCAGAAAGAAATTCATAGCCTCGATTCTGTCGAACAACTCTGGCAACAAGCTTAACACTGCTCACACCTTTAGCTGCAATGAGTTGAGTTTGGTTTTCAGGAACTAAATCCAAATATTCAACAACAAACAATGACACATCTTCATTCTCTAAGGAGAATGGAACTGCAGCATCAGGAACTAGAGAATTTTTTGCAGAAACAACCTATGAAAAAAGGGAAGCAAGCAATATCAGCAAATTACCATAACAACAACTTTTAAAAATAGAAAAAAGGGAAGCAAACAATTATGCAAATGATAAACACACCATACTAATATAAATATCAACTTAAAGAAACAGAAATGAAAAAAAATTAAATAAACATACCTTGATCCTTACAGGAATATTCATAAATTTAGAGGAAGAGTCCTGTCTGAGGACAATACTTTTCACTTCATAAATCCCAATACTATCAAATCCAACTCTAATTCTCCAAGCACGATAGTACGAAGCAATATCAACTTCATGAGCTAAAACATAAACAACACCATCAGCTTCATCAACACAGAATCTCAATTTCTTCACAAATTCTTTGCCACGAAGATGCTTGAAAGCACGAGCAACAACCATAACTTTGTCAGGACAATGTCTAATCCACCTAACTACCATCATAAAACCCTGGACACTAGTATCCAAACCAAAAATCTCAAAGACATATTTGGAAACACTCCTCTCCTCCAAGATAAACTTTCCCACCATAGAAGCCATTCAACTACTGTCAACAACTCACAGGAAGCAAACAAGTGAAGGGGAAAAGGGGAAAAGAAGGGAATAGAACAGATCCAAGCAAATGTGACAACAAGAGGAAGGGCAAGCATATAAGCCAGGAGATGAATCGAACAACACCAAAAGGAACTATTTAAGCAACGAGATGGATGGGAGAAAGAGAAGAAACTGAAATAGTAAGTGCCATTAATAACAGTAGGTGGAGAGTGAATGCAGGAGGCCATTAATAACAGTAGGTGGAGTCGTGGAGAGTGAATGCAGGAGGAGCGGATGGAGACAAAACAGGAAACAACATGACTTTTCACATGCAAGACACGTGTACCAGTAATAAAAGGATGCAACAGGCTTCAAAATATAGAAAAAAGGCCCAATAAAAAGCCCAAAATATATGGGCCTTTTTGAAAATGGGCCAAAAAAAGACCAAAAGATATAACTCCTTCTCAGTAATTAGACACTACCAGTAAACACTGATCTAACAAAAGACAAGGAGATAAGCACAATTCAACAAAAGTACATTATACAAAATTCCCATTTAGTATAACAGCAAAGTAATGCACTATGTTGTAACATCCCAAAATTTGCATCGATTTAAAAATAGGCAATATGATTTAATTATGCATTATGTGTGTTGCATAAAACTTAGTTAATAAATTATTTGCAAAAGCTAAAATAAATTCTAGGCCAAAGACCATGATGATGCATACATGCTGGTGCATATCTTATTTATGTGATGTTTGGTTTTGCTCAAAAGTTGTTTGAATTCAAAAAGGATTTGAAAATGCATTTGAAAAATCAAATCGGAATTTGGAAAACAATTTTCCTTCTCCCTCCTCCTTCTTTCTCCCTTCTGGCCCGAACCAGCTTGGCCGGCCTGCTCTTTCCCTTGCGCCGGCCCGCTTCTCCTCTCCCCTCTCCCCTCTCTCTCCGTCGCTCGCGTGGGCCGCCGCCCGGCCCAGCAGCCTTGCGCAGCGCCGCAGCCCCGCGCTGAGCCGAGGGTCCAGCCTCGGCGCTGCACTCGCGTGCGCATCTCCGTCTCGCCCGAGGCTCCAGCCTCGCGCGAGCACCGCCGTCTCCGTCTCGCCCGAGGCTCCAGCCTCGCGTGAGCATCACCGTCTCCGTCTCGCCCGAGGGTTCAGCCTCGCGCGAGCGTAGCCGTTTCCGTCTCGCCCGAGGGTTCAGCCTCGCGCCTGCACTCGCTGACAGCCCGACCCCGCCTGTCAGCGTCCCATCGCTCTTTCTCCCTCTCGTAACCGGCTCGGACTCCATGGTCGAGATCGAATCCATCCTCGCCTCGCGTCCTCGCTTGCCAAATCGACCGAACCGACCCTCTTATAAGGTCCCCAGGAACCCGCCGCCTCTTCCCACGCATCAAGCTCCTGCCCTTGTGCCCCAAAACGCCGCAACCGAGAGCTCCGCACGCCGCAAGATCTCCGCCGCCATCAACCCGACGATTCGTCGAGTTTCCGAGCTTGTAAGTGGCACCTCGAGTTTCCCTTGATCTCTCGAAGCTAACCGAGTGTGTTCCCCTCTTTTTCCCCCTCGTCTTGGTGCTCTAATCGCTCGCCGTCGCTCTGCAGAGGCCGCTGTCCGCCAAACTGTGTAATCCGCCGTCACCGAGATCTCCCCGACGCCATTAACACCACTGGTGAGTTCGCCTTGAGCTCCTCTTTCGATTGGATCTTCTCCCGAGGTCTCTACCGCTCTGTAGCGGAATCCCGAGCCGCGCCGCCGCTTTCCGGCCGTGGAGCCGCCGCGTCCTTCTTTCTCTCCGGCGAAAAGCGCCGCCGACCCTCCCTGATCTAATCTCGAGCGTCCATCTCAGATCCGACGCACACCAGAGCTCGATACCCCTTCGTTGCCTGTTTTACAAAAAGATCCTTACACCTTTTTAGGTCTAAACCCGCGGTCCCAATGGCCCTGTTCATTGAGTCTGTGAATTCTTCCGTTTGAGCCCCTGCGCTTTGTCCTATTTGAGGCGCAGACCAGCCAGATCTGATAATTTGTTTAAATCGATTTTAAATACAAAATCAATTTCAGTTTATTTACAGTTTTGCCACCAGTTTTAAATGCTTATAACTTCTACGTTTTTAGTCCGATTTAGTCCGTTCAAGTTGCGTTAGATTCGTTTTGAAAAGATCTATCTATCTGTACCGGAATATCTACTGTTTTCAGTACTTAAAATTTGAGTTAGGTTTAATCTACTAATTAAGGTTTTGTAACTTGTTTAGTTCATAACTTTCGCGTTACAATTCCGTTTTTCGTGATCTTCGCGTTTATGTGATCGTAGTAGATCGTACTTTCTGTTTTCAAACTTTTTATATTATTTTCTTACTGTTGGTGTAATGTTCTAATTATAGCTTGTTTGCTTTGTATGGTTGTTGTTCCGATGGTTGTGTGTTGATGTGATAATCGAGTATAGACGGTGAGACATACGCTGGTGATCAGGAGCCCTACTTCGACAACCAGGAGCAACCAGAGTACTCTGAATCAGGCAAGTATAGCATGGGATCATCCTTGTTGACCTATTCACCATGAACATCTAAATTCATGTGCATGTGTCTAATTTTGATCTCCTATCTAGTTTACCCTAGACCTTTGACCCGTTACCTTGATAACCTTGGGATGCTATGCATATGGGTAGAGTTTTGCTAGAGCTTTACTTAAACCAAACATGATCTAATAATGGTGAGTAAAATTTGATCTTTTTAGCAACATGGATTAGGACCCCCTGTCAGCAAAAGCTGGGACATACAGTGCAACCATGAGGGTTATATGGCTCTGACCTTAGCTCAGTATAAGGACCTTTTCTAGCTTGTTAGTGGACACCTGTGTAGGCGCGTTGGATCTTGCCGAGTTGGGTATAGTGCGGCTTCTGTCCACGTGAGTATAGGCTGCGTGTTATTGTGCCACCTGGAAGGAGGGCTCTACATCCCCTTGCCTTAAGAACCAGCGGCCCTAACTTGTTAGACGAACCTTTGAAAGGCTTTGCGTGTGTCCTGCCCGCTCACCTTGGAAGTGTTATGGGAGTAATTAACCCGGGCATCTGGATATCACGACTCATCGGGTAAAGTGTACACCTCTGCGCAGAGTTTAATAAACTGTTATAACAGCCGTGCTCACGGATACGAGCGGCCCGGAAAACTCACAGATTAGTTGTTATATGTTGTTTATTTATGTTGCTCATGCTGTTTACCTTATTGCTACGTTTCAGTTTTTATGATCATGTGGGTTGGGTTTTAAGCCTTCATATATGTTCACCTTAATGTTAAAATGTTGCCAAATAAAAGCTACTGCAGTTTAACCAGTGTCAGCCTTTTTGAGCCTCATGAACCCCATGTTACACTTGTTAAGTACGAGATGTACTTATGCTTGTTTATTTTCTTTCTACTTGGATAAAAATCCCGGATGGGTAACAGATTGCTATGGTAACGACGACTTCCCTGAAGAGTTCTAGTCTTGCTGTCAACCAGTCATCTTCCCTGTGATGGAGCTACCGCGAGAGATACTTTATTTATCCGCTGCTATGTAAAGACTTTGAATATTATTCGTTATGTAATAAACATATGTGATGGTACTTCTTAAATTTGTGGCTTATGTGTGTGGTTGATCTCTGGGCACACATGAGTTTTTGCATTCAATTTTGTTCTTAAAATTGGGTGTGACAAATTGGTATCAGAGCTATGTTGACTGTAGGACGCAAGCCTAGTTAGTTATGGTCGTTTTAGTGGTCCTTGCTCCTCAATTCTTGCTATTTATCTTAGCCTTGTTAATTTATCAAAACTATATGCTTCTCTTTACTTGCTCTATTACACAAATATATTGATTCTATTGTATCTATCTCTTGGTCTATTCCATAGATGGCTCGTCGTATCACCCGCAGGACCGTCAGTGGACGCAGGAGGGCAGGCAACCCCGTTCCGCAAGCACCGCAAGCACCCCAGGAGCCAGAACAGCAGGAGGTAGCACCGCAAGAGCCAGTACTGCAAGAACAAGCACCTCAAGAAGTGGAACCACAAGCGCCGGCACCACCAGTACAAGCTCCAGCTCAGCAAGCACCAGCCCCACAAGTTCCAGTACCTCCCGCGCCAGTGCCCCCAGAAGTGCTGGAGGTTGAAGACGATGAAGAGCTTCCAACGGGTTGGGATGTGGACTCCGGGTATTTCGTCGGAGCGCCTACAGCTGCCCAGAGCCCCACACATCACAGGCTGATGGGACTTTTTGATGCCTACTACCCCGACAAGAACATCATCGTACAGTACACCCATTGGAGGTACAGTCATCCCATGGAAAGGACCTACTGGAAGGCAAGAGTGACTGTCGCCGTCCGAGAACCAGAGAGTGGCCTATACCTGCATGAGATGGTGATCGGCCACAGGGCTCGTCGGTCCACTCTAGCGTCAGCCTTGGAAGCCGTGGCAGTTGAAGCCTACAAAGCATTCCGAGGTCAACGCATTGAAGACATGAGGAATGATGCATACCGCTATCTGCCCTATTGGAACAGTGAGAATAAGGAGGCTATGGTAGAAGACCCCAATGCAACACCAACCGAGAAGGCCACACGAGATTTTCTCCTTGACAGGGAAAGGTCTAACGCGGACTTGGAAAGGCAGGTGATATCCATGGGAAAAGATCTCAAAAGATGTTATAGCACTATAGATGGGCTCTTGGAACTTCTCAATCAACCCCCTATGTACAAGAGGCTCCGCGAACCGCTCTACAAATAGGCATAGGTCACCCTTCTATGTAATAAGACGATAGTAGTAAGCGTTTGTCGAGTCTAGTTAACCTTTGTGCTAGTGTGCTTCTTTATGTGTGAGTTGGATTATTATTATGTTTATGTGTGATTTGGTTCTTTGTAATGAGTGTTGAGATATTGTGGGCTTGTCTACAAATCTCATAGTTAGACATAACGTTTATGAATAATAAAAGGGTTAGTTACATCTTGTCCTATGCTGTTTTCTGGAAGCAACCTGTGATCTTTTGGTTATATCTCAAGTTCTGATCGTGCAACATGGCTGAAAATTTTATGATGGAAAATAGACTCCTATATCTAACCAATGCCTCTGGAATCACTTCAATAGCTGATATGGTTTGTGAGATATGGCTGCTTCAAGTTAGAGTTTCTGCGCAGTTTTGAGCTCTGGACAGATCTGTTTGTTCTCTGTTTTTGACTAACTTAACGACAGAATCTGGGAAAGTCACTTAAATAAAAGTTGTAGATAATTTCGTTATCTTTCCAACCGTGTATCACACGCCCTGTTTGGATTTCTGGAACTCCGTATATGACTGTTTTTTTTGTACTGCTGTTACCGGATCTCGCCCAGAAATTTTCAGATCTCCTGTTTCCTCTCATATAAGTGATCTTTTCTTAAAAAGTTCACTAACCTTGATCCCTGTTTGGAAACACAGATGGCCGCCAGAGGAGGTGGAGTTGGAGGTGGACGTGGACGTGGCCGTGGTCGTGGAGCACCTGTTAACCCGCCACCACCACCCCCAGTTGACATTCAGCAGTTGATGGGCATCCAAGCCCAATTTATGCAAACTATGATGCAACATATGCAGCATCAGCCAGTTGGAGGAGCACCACCGATGCAAGTGAGGGACAAGAGGGGTGAGTTTTTGAAGGGTCACCCGCCAGTGTTCTCTCATGCCGCTGATCCCCTGGAGGCTGATGACTGGCTTCGTGCTATTGAACGCCAGCTTACCATCGCGCAATGCAATGACCAGGAGAAGGTGCTCTATGCTTCTGGTCAGTTGCAAGGAGCTGCTCTGGATTGGTGGGAATCGTTTCAGTTCGGTCTAACCAACAATGCCCCACCTGTCACCTTTGAGGAATTCAAGACCAACTTCAAAGCGTACCATATCCCTGCTGGTCTGATTGAATTGAAGCAGGAAGAGTTCAGATCTCTGCGCCAAGGAGCCATGACCGTTGCTGAGTACCGTGACAAGTTTGCTCAATTGTCACGCTATGCCCCCACTGATGTTGCTCAGGATGCCGACAAGCAGCGTCGCTTTCTCAAGGGTCTGAATGACGGACTGGCACTGCAGCTTATGTCCAATGAGTATGCCAGCTACCAGACTCTAGTCAATCGTGCTATAGTGGTTGACAACAAGCGCAAGGAAATGGAGGCTAGAAAGAGGAAGCTCCAAGGTCAGTCTTCTGGTAGTAACAACCGCCCTCGCCCTAATTTTGCACCGGGCAACCAGCAGAGGTATCAGGGACCTACTTCTCAGTGGAACCGTAACCAGGGACCGCAACGCCCTTCATATCAGCAGCAAGGAAACAATCAGCGCCCACAGCAGCAGCAGCACAATAGTCATGCTCAACGCCAAGGTACCCCCGTCAACACCCCCATGAAGAATAGTGCACCTAACACTCCCAATAAGTGCTTTGTCTGCGGTGAGGTTGGTCACCTCTCCTACAATTGTCCTAAGAAGCAGAATCAACAGACTCCACCGAGTCAGAACAATAAGGGACGTCAGAATCCATCACCCAACTCCGGCAAGGTGAATCACGTGTCCGCAGAGACCGTGCAGGAAGCGCCAGAGATTATGCTTGGTACGTTCAACATCAGTTCCATCCCTGCTACAGTTCTTTTCGATTCTGGTGCATCGCATACTTTCATATCTCATACATTTGTTAGAATGCATAATCTACCTGTTAGTCTCATGAAAACCCCTATAATGGTTACTTCACCGGGTGGAGGTTTGCAAGCTACGCTCCAGTGTATGCCTATAGATGTGTCCCTAGGGGGGGTAGATTTCTCAGTATCCCCAATTGTGCTGAGGACAGCTGGTATTGATTTGATACTTGGTATGGACTGGATGAAAAGGTGTAAGACAGATATACAGTGTCAAGATAAAGTTGTGACAGTTACTACAGCTAAGGGAGACAGAATCAGTGTGAAGGTAGTGTTACAACCAACACCGACCGCAACCGTGAACCAGATGAATGAAGAGGTTTGCCAGGAAGATCTAGTGGTGGATGAGTTTCCGGATGTGTTCCCCGATGATTTGCCAGGTATGCCACCCGATCGCGACATTGAATTTATTATTGAACTTTTACCTGGAACTGCACCCATAGCTAAAAGACCATATAGGATGGGAGTACCTGAATTAGATGAACTTAAGAAACAAATTAAAGAGTTACAAGAAAAAGGGTTTATTCGTCCTAGTTCATCACCTTGGGGAGCTCCTGTTATCTTTGTTGACAAAAAGGATGGTGGTCAACGGATGTGTGTTGACTATAGATCGCTTAATGAAGTTACCATCAAGAACAAGTACCCGTTGCCGAGGATTGATGATCTGTTTGATCAGCTGAAAGGTGCATGTGTGTTCTCTAAGATTGATCTGCGTTCTGGTTACCATCAGTTGAAGATTCGAGCATCTGATATTCCAAAGACAGCTTTCACTACCAGGTATGGGTTGTATGAGTATACAGTCATGTCATTTGGATTGACCAATGCACCTGCCTACTTTATGTATTTGATGAATAAGGTGTTCATGGAATATCTCGACAAGTTCGTAGTTGTGTTTATTGATGATATTCTGGTATACTCTAAGAACAAGGAAGATCATGCTAAACACCTGAGGTTAGTGCTACAAAAACTCAGAGAGCACAAGTTGTATGCCAAGCGCAGCAAGTGTGAGTTTTGGTTGAAGGAAGTCTCTTTCCTTGGACATGTTATCTCTAATGGAGGCATCTCAGTAGATCCGGGCAAGGTTGAAGATGTGTTGAATTGGAATCCACCAACAGATGTGACCGAGATTCGTAGTTTCCTTGGATTGGCCGGTTACTATAGAAGGTTCATCGAAGGATTCTCCAAACTTGCTAAGCCAATGACAGCTCTGCTAGAGAAGAATGCTAAGTTTGTTTGGTCCGATAAATGTCAAGCTAATTTTGAGGAGTTGAAGAAACGTCTGACTACAGCTCCAGTGTTAATTCTGCCAGATCTGAGTAAGGATTTCTCTATTTATTGTGATGCATCTCGTCAAGGTTTGGGTTGTGTTCTTATGCAAGAAGGCAGAGTGGTAGCATATGCATCAAGGCAGTTGAGAAAGCATGAGCTGAACTATCCCACTCATGATTTAGAGTTAGCAGCTGTTGTCCATGCATTGAAAATTTGGAGACACTATCTAGTGGGTCACAAGACGGACATCTATACCGATCATAAGAGCTTGAAGTACATTTTCACTCAGTCTGATCTGAATTTGAGACAACGCAGATGGTTGGAATTGATTAAGGATTATGATTTGGAAATACACTATCATCCCGGGAAGGCTAATGTTGTAGCAGATGCCTTGAGTAGAAAGAGCCATGCCAATGAGGTCAGAATTGCTTCTATGCCAGATGAGTTGTGTGCTGAATTTGCACATCTAAATTTGGGAATTGTGATCAACAGAATAGAGTTAGAACTTGAACCGGTATTGATGCAAGAGATACGAAAGGGTCAGATGTCAGACGAGAAGTTGAAGCAGATAGCCGATAATATTGTTCTTGGCAAAGCGTCAGGTTTCCGGTTAGATGATGATGGCACATTATGGCATGGAAATAGATTATGTGTACCTGCAATCAAGGAGATACGTGAGTCTATACTGCGGGAAGTGCATGAGTCAGCTTATTCCATTCATCCTGGAAGCACTAAGATGTACCTTGATCTGAAGAAAAAGTATTGGTGGGATGGACTGAAGCGAGATGTAGCCGAGTATGTCGCTCTGTGTGATACATGTCAGAGGGTGAAGGCAGAACATCAAAGACCCGCTGGTTTGCTACAACCGATGAAGATACCTGAATGGAAGTGGGAAGAAGTCGGTATGGACTTTATAGTTGGTTTGCCTCGTACGCAGAGAGGGTACGACTCCATATGGGTAATAGTTGATCGATTGACCAAAGTTGCTCACTTTATACCGGTCAAAACTACCTATACGGGAGCTAGATTGGCAGAATTGTACATGGAACGGATAGTATGTTTGCATGGAGTGCCCCGAAAGATTGTGTCAGATCGTGGTACTCAGTTCACCTCTCACTTTTGGCAAATGATACATCGATCATTAGGTACAAGATTGAACTTCAGTACTGCTTATCATCCACAAACTGATGGACAGACGGAAAGAACAAATCAGATTCTGGAAGGCATGTTGAGAGCATGTGCATTACAGTATGGCACCAGTTGGGACAAGAATTTGTGTTATGCAGAGTTCTCATACAACAATAGCTATCAGGAGAGTCTAAAGATGGCACCGTTTGAAGCTTTGTATGGAAGATCGTGTAGAACACCGTTGTTCTGGGATCAGACAGGTGAAAGTCAAGTGTTTGGACCTGATGTGTTGAGGAATGCCGAGGAACATGTCAGGATAATCAGAGATAACCTGAGAGCCGCTCAGTCTCGGCAAAAGAGTTATGCAAACAACCGTCGTCGAGATCTATCTTTTGCAATAGGTGATTATGTCTACCTAAAGGTGTCACCGATGAGAGGTGTGAAAAGGTTCAATAAGAAAGGAAAGCTCGCACCTAGGTATATTGGACCGTTCAAAATTCTTGAAAGACGTGGCGAAGTGGCATATCAGTTAGAGTTGCCTGAAAGCTTGTCAGGAGTGCATGATGTGTTTCATGTCTCCCAGTTGAAAAAGTGCCTGCGAGTACCCGAAGAGCAGATACCGTTGGAGGAGCTCACAGTTAAGGAAGATTTGACTTATGATGAGTACCCAACAAGAATTCTAGAGACCGCTGAAAGAGTTACCAGGAGCAGAATAATAAAGATGTGTAAGGTTCAGTGGAATCGGTATTCAGAAGCAGAGGCAACTTGGGAAAGAGAAGAGGATTTGAGGAAGTCATACCCACAGTTGTTTGAGTAAGCATCGTTGGAATCTCGAGGACGAGATTCTTTAAGGGGGGTAGAATTGTAACATCCAAAAATTTGCATCGATTTAAAAATAGGCAATATGATTTAATTATGCATTATGTGTGTTGCATAAAACTTAGTTAATAAATTATTTGCAAAAGCTAAAATAAATTCTAGGCCAAAGACCATGATGATGCATACATGCTGGTGCATATCTTATTTATGTGATGTTTGGTTTTGCTCAAAAGTTGTTTGAATTCAAAAAGGATTTGAAAATGCATTTGAAAAATCAAATCGGAATTTGGAAAACAATTTTCCTTCTCCCTCCTCCTTCTTTCTCCCTTCTGGCCCGAACCAGCTTGGCCGGCCTGCTCTTTCCCTTGCGCCGGCCCGCTTCTCCTCTCCCCTCTCCCCTCTCTCTCCGTCGCTCGCGTGGGCCGCCGCCCGGCCCAGCAGCCTTGCGCAGCGCCGCAGCCCCGCGCTGAGCCGAGGGTCCAGCCTCGGCGCTGCACTCGCGTGCGCATCTCCGTCTCGCCCGAGGCTCCAGCCTCGCGCGAGCACCGCCGTCTCCGTCTCGCCCGAGGCTCCAGCCTCGCGTGAGCATCACCGTCTCCGTCTCGCCCGAGGGTTCAGCCTCGCGCGAGCGTAGCCGTTTCCGTCTCGCCCGAGGGTTCAGCCTCGCGCCTGCACTCGCTGACAGCCCGACCCCGCCTGTCAGCGTCCCATCGCTCTTTCTCCCTCTCGTAACCGGCTCGGACTCCATGGCCGAGATCGAATCCATCCTCGCCTCGCGTCCTCGCTTGCCAAATCGACCGAACCGACCCTCTTATAAGGTCCCCAGGAACCCGCCGCCTCTTCCCACGCATCAAGCTCCTGCCCTTGTGCCCCAAAACGCCGCAACCGAGAGCTCCGCACGCCGCAAGATCTCCGCCGCCATCAACCCGACGATTCGTCGAGTTTCCGAGCTTGTAAGTGGCACCTCGAGTTTCCCTTGATCTCTCGAAGCTAACCGAGTGTGTTCCCCTCTTTTTCCCCCTCGTCTTGGTGCTCTAATCGCTCGCCGTCGCTCTGCAGAGGCCGCTGTCCGCCAAACTGTGTAATCCGCCGTCACCGAGATCTCCCCGACGCCATTAACACCACTGGTGAGTTCGCCTTGAGCTCCTCTTTCGATTGGATCTTCTCCCGAGGTCTCTACCGCTCTGTAGCGGAATCCCGAGCCGCGCCGCCGCTTTCCGGCCGTGGAGCCGCCGCGTCCTTCTTTCTCTCCGGCGAAAAGCGCCGCCGACCCTCCCTGATCTAATCTCGAGCGTCCATCTCAGATCCGACGCACACCAGAGCTCGATACCCCTTCGTTGCCTGTTTTACAAAAAGATCCTTACACCTTTTTAGGTCTAAACCCGCGGTCCCAATGGCCCTGTTCATTGAGTCTGTGAATTCTTCCGTTTGAGCCCCTGCGCTTTGTCCTATTTGAGGCGCAGACCAGCCAGATCTGATAATTTGTTTAAATCGATTTTAAATACAAAATCAATTTCAGTTTATTTACAGTTTTGCCACCAGTTTTAAATGCTTATAACTTCTACGTTTTTAGTCCGATTTAGTCCGTTCAAGTTGCGTTAGATTCGTTTGGAAAAGATCTATCTATCTGTACCGGAATATCTACTGTTTTCAGTACTTAAAATTTGAGTTAGGTTTAATCTACTAATTAAGGTTTTGTAACTTGTTTAGTTCATAACTTTCGCGTTACAATTCCGTTTTTCGTGATCTTCGCGTTTATGTGATCGTAGTAGATCGTACTTTCTGTTTTCAAACTTTTTATATTATTTTCTTACTGTTGGTGTAATGTTCTAATTATAGCTTGTTTGCTTTGTATGGTTGTTGTTCCGATGGTTGTGTGTTGATGTGATAATCGAGTATAGACGGTGAGACATACGCTGGTGATCAGGAGCCCTACTTCGACAACCAGGAGCAACCAGAGTACTCTGAATCAGGCAAGTATAGCATGGGATCATCCTTGTTGACCTATTCACCATGAACATCTAAATTCATGTGCATGTGTCTAATTTTGATCTCCTATCTAGTTTACCCTAGACCTTTGACCCGTTACCTTGATAACCTTGGGATGCTATGCATATGGGTAGAGTTTTGCTAGAGCTTTACTTAAACCAAACATGATCTAATAATGGTGAGTAAAATTTGATCTTTTTAGCAACATGGATTAGGACCCCCTGTCAGCAAAAGCTGGGACATACAGTGCAACCATGAGGGTTATATGGCTCTGACCTTAGCTCAGTATAAGGACCTTTTCTAGCTTGTTAGTGGACACCTGTGTAGGCGCGTTGGATCTTGCCGAGTTGGGTATAGTGCGGCTTCTGTCCACGTGAGTATAGGCTGCGTGTTATTGTGCCACCTGGAAGGAGGGCTCTACATCCCCTTGCCTTAAGAACCAGCGGCCCTAACTTGTTAGACGAACCTTTGAAAGGCTTTGCGTGTGTCCTGCCCGCTCACCTTGGAAGTGTTATGGGAGTAATTAACCCGGGCATCTGGATATCACGACTCATCGGGTAAAGTGTACACCTCTGCGCAGAGTTTAATAAACTGTTATAACAGCCGTGCTCACGGATACGAGCGGCCCGGAAAACTCACAGATTAGTTGTTATATGTTGTTTATTTATGTTGCTCATGCTGTTTACCTTATTGCTACGTTTCAGTTTTTATGATCATGTGGGTTGGGTTTTAAGCCTTCATATATGTTCACCTTAATGTTAAAATGTTGCCAAATAAAAGCTACTGCAGTTTAACCAGTGTCAGCCTTTTTGAGCCTCATGAACCCCATGTTACACTTGTTAAGTACGAGATGTACTTATGCTTGTTTATTTTCTTTCTACTTGGATAAAAATCCCGGATGGGTAACAGATTGCTATGGTAACGACGACTTCCCTGAAGAGTTCTAGTCTTGCTGTCAACCAGTCATCTTCCCTGTGATGGAGCTACCGCGAGAGATACTTTATTTATCCGCTGCTATGTAAAGACTTTGAATATTATTCGTTATGTAATAAACATATGTGATGGTACTTCTTAAATTTGTGGCTTATGTGTGTGGTTGATCTCTGGGCACACATGAGTTTTTGCATTCAATTTTGTTCTTAAAATTGGGTGTGACATATGTGAGTGGAAATTCCTGTAGTACAAAATTCCCTCCACTTCTAACTTCTCACAACAGCAAAGTGGAATAGTTCAACTGTTTTGAGGAGGTACAAGCAAATTATGAAGCATGCAAACTGATAATTCTCTCAAGCATCATTTCTACACCTAGCAACCGAAACTACTGCAACGAAATCCAAAGCCACAACCCAAAATTCTCCAAAGCAATGGAAACCCAACACAAATCTGAGAAACACATCCATGCCAAATGCTTAATCAAATGGAAAAAGGTAAACATAATAGAAACCTATAAGTGAGAATACTAGATATTGCACATGTCAAACACCATAATTGTATTAATCTAGATGTGCAATTTACTAAAAACAAACGTTCAATTACGAAATGGATATTAACTAGTTATTTCTAGTACAGTTGCACCATGCATCTATCATAGATTAACTAGTTACTAATTGATAGACAGTAGCCTAGCACACACAATGCCCATCCAATCACCAGAAAAAATATATGCCCACACAATCACAACTAGACACATATACAACCATTGTGGTGAAAAATCGGGCACAAGTGATTTGTGGTGAAAAAATGAGAGATGAACAAATCAAATGTAACAAAGATGCGGTGTTTGCTCACAGAAAACAAAACAAACAATATTTTCTATGAAACAAGAAGAAGAAAAATTGTGTCTCGCCACAAAACAAAAAAATAGAGATGTGGTGTGTGCTATCAAAAAACACAATAAGAAACAAATGACATTTTTTTCTATGAAAGGACAAGAACAAATCACAGTTTGAGGTAACACAAATCGCACAAATCATGAAAAAACAACAAAAATTTTCAACCCTCCTCCTTTACCAGGGCTTGGGACCTGCTATGATGGGACAAACATAGGTCACACACCATAGGCGGAGTTAAATTTTTTTGACTAACTTAGATTCTACAAAATGATTGTTTCATGTCTTTCATGGATAGAGGGTATCAAAGACAAAATGATAAAATATGTTGGCACAGAAGAAAACAAATAACAATTTTTTCAATGTAGCACAAACTCACAAGAGACAATTTTTTTATTTATGAAGGGACAAGGACAAAATCAGAGTTACCTTAGGTCCATTTAGCCCATCCTCAAATGTCAACTTATCTTCTAGTAGATTTCATGTATATGCTCCCACCTATTAGCTTAGTTGTGCCATATAAACGAAACAATTAACATTTACAAGCAACAAGTCTAGACATTATTCATATAGGGCATGTTTATATATTGTTCTATACACATATCCATGAACAGGTTCCATTAAAAACAACCTATCAAACTAATTATATGAAGCTCATGCCGTCTTGTAGTACTTCTCATAGACCTGATAACAAATAATTAAAACAAAATAACAACAACATGTCAGATGGCACAAATACAAAATGCAAGTGTTATGCTAGTGTTTACCTCAACATCATATTCCATAACTTTACGTCGACCGTCGTCAGAGCAGTTGAATTCGTTGAAGATCATCTCACTGACAAACTTGATGCGAAGGTGAGGAATATCGACCTCAGCAAACTTATCATTCACATATACATTTGGTTCCCATAGTTCCAGGTACTTCATGGCAAATACACCACTATCATTATCAAAGCTGAAACAAGATATAAAGGGAAAAAAGAAAATAAGTTTCATGTGAGTATGAATAATGTGCAAATATACAAAAAAAACATTACAAAATAGGAAACATACTTCTCAGATTGCAGAGGCACATTTCCAAAGATGATAGAATACGAATGAAAGCCCATATCAATCTTAACAACATCTTTCCAAAGTGTGGCAAAGTTTTCCACCTGAAACAAGTTTGATGAAAAGTATTACAAAACATCTCTATCTTTTGACTTTAGCAAAAAACAAGGGGTATGCCTACTCACAAATTCATCTCGCACAACTCTATGGAAATCCGAGTCAACTCCAGACCACGAATCCAAGATAACAAACAACCTTCTTTTTATGTGCACAACAACTACATACCACCACTCATGGAATAGAATTGGAAAGTAAAGCTGCCAAATTAAGAAATACCATAACACAAAGACATATACTAATACTACGCCCACAATAATGACAGAAATTAATATGTTACTAACCAAGCTCAAATTTGCTAAAGGCCTAGCACGAGAAGCACCCTCAAAGCACCTCTTAGCATTACCACGAAGCACTTGTTCCTTAATGTCGTTAGGACCATGATTTCCAATCAAGTAGTCCTAAAGAAACAGATTCAATCACATGGTCACATGCATGTATTGCAGCACGGAGGCAAACAACAATTTACTTACCCCAACTTTTGAGAAGTAGTAGTGGTTGTAAGAGGTCCTGAGATGTCTCTTATGGAATAGAAGTTTGCACAGTGCATTGACTACAAAATAATTAACCTTGTCATCTGGTTTCAGAGAACTTCTAAGCGCACTTAGCTTAACAATGACATGTCCATAGTCAATCACTGTAACACTACAAAGAACAAAAAACAAAACAGTTATCCACATGTTTGTAAAACATCAACAACTAACTGATATTAGCATAATGACTACAACTTACTCTGAGAATTCACTTTCAGACAACCTCAACACAACATCATACACATCGGCCTCAAGACTTGACACTCTAATATTAGCATGGGGCTTGATATAAGGGCTCAGTTTGAATTTGCTTGGGATCACAACCCTCCTTGGCCGATGAACTACAATCTTATAGCTGGAACAATGATATGAAGCTTCACCACCATCTTGGTTGAATAAGAAGCCAGAGCCATCACACGAACCATTACTCCTTGAAACATCTTCATGCATAGGACTTGGTGTGCCAGAAGGTACCTGAAAAATTTAGAAAAGCACATAAAATTGTTCAAAGATGATGAATATAAGTGGTCATAATAAAAAAAAGTACAAAACAAATCAACACCAACAACCATACGATACATCCATGTCGAATGCATTGTCATTGTTCTGGATACACACATCCCTCATCCAACTACTCATAATAGTTAATATTACAGCAGTTACCCAACTACAACCATTCCTCATCTAATAGAGGACACAACCTAATCGAAAATCCACCAAATTATTGCAACTTGCTTAAACTATAAATCCCAAATCAACGAATCTTGTCGTACTCCAGGAGGAAAAACAGCAGCAAGTGGTACTGGCTCAATAACATCTTCATCTTCTGCACCAGCACTAGTCTGATTAAGTCCAGTAGCACTTGCCTCATTCATTCCAGGAGGAACACTAGCTGAAGCATCAGCACTATCATATTCAGTCCAAGGCAAAGATTTTAAAGTGATACATTCCTATACATCAGGATAACATGGTATTAGGAAACAATATTTCAAAGATTACAAACACAATCTTCCTACTATGTGCTAAAGAATCTTACATTTCCAACATTATTGTGATACTGTTCTTCTACAATATGTCCACTTTGAAGATTCCTAGAAACTGAATCTATAGATACTGGATTATCCATGATAGGAACAACAACAATAAATCCTTCCGGTCCAGGACAAAATTGGAAATGAAAATGGCTTTCAGATTGCACCTTAAGAAAAATACAAACAATTCACAATAATTAATTAAAGACAATGAATACGCACATGCACCATCTATAATTACCACAGAAACAAATATTACCAACGAAACTTATAACTTGTCACACATATAAGTGACTACCAACGAAAAAAGAAACACAAACCAATACGACATTTACCTCAGATTGAACTCCACTACCAATTAGACGCCTAAGTCTAGGATCTTCAACATAGTTGTCCAAATCATCTTCATCTTCTATAATCCTAAACGAAGGCATGCTAGGACTATTGAAATATGGAGTCCTTTTGGATGAAGATTTCTGAGCACGTGCTTTTCCTCCTAAATTCAATGGAAAACAAATAAACAACCATAAATAAAAATGCCAAATCTATTACTTCAGTAATACAAAACCCAAAAACAAGAATACGAACCACCTGTATCTGATGCAGCAGGAACAATCTCATCTGGAATTGGTGCTGCATGTACTTCATTGACACCCTCCAAGATGACCTCCTCATTCAACTATAATTAAGTAGACAATTGCCAACTGAGTACTAAGCACGTGAAGCAAAGTAAAAGTGTATAGGTTATTAATTGCATGTCCTAAATACTAAAATTGCACTACTCAATGCCTGCAATTTACAATATTCCTAATTGCAATTATGTACTGTGAATACAAACAACTCACAATTATTTATATGCGTCTAAGCAAGGCCTACTCGTTGGAAGGAAAAAGGATTAACAAGTAGGCATGATTTCGAACAACCTCAACTGTAGACGCCAATGGAACAGCAACAGATGCAATAATCGGTTCACCTTCGTGAGAAAAATAGCAAATGGAACAACTTTCTGAAGTTGCAGGAACAGAAGTTACAACATGCAGTATTTTACAAATTGAAACATGCATAGTCACTCACTGAAGTAGCAGGGACAGAAGTAGTAGCAATTTCAGCTTTCTCACCAACATCATCACCAGCATCCGCACGGCTAAGTGGCGATCTCCCAAGTTTTTTCTGAATTGCACATCGACACTTACGTGAGCCAGTGGCAGACATTGCAGATTCAGGTATACTTTCTTTCCTCTTCCCACATATCTTGGATTGAGCAACTAAAATATAGGAAAACAAAAAGCATTGAAGGCAAAAAAATAAGCATTGAAGATAAACTGCCTATATTCCTCTCTTTCAGTGCACACTTACCCTTTTGTGGAGAGGGATCTTCAAGAATAAGAGGGTTCTCTGCAGTAGCTCCAGCTCCAAATATTGGACATGATTGGGAAAGTCTTGTAGACATCCTCAACCGCATCTTCCGATCAATGTCAGGGCTTAGGTGCAAACTGCTACTTTTCCTCTTCTTTTTCTTTGTAACTAAAGATAAATAAGTTTTTAAAAAATAAGTATGGCAAACAGAATCAACAGGCAACTCATTAACCACTTCAACTACCATGACCTGCAACGTCTTGAGACGAAAAAAATTCGGATCCATCAGGTGGTACAATTTGTTTTCTCTTCCCTTTACTTGCACCTGATTCTGCACATGATTAAAAGATTTTATACAAGGAATACAAACCAAATACCTTGAGCAAACAAACCAACACAAAATAATCCATATACCTTGAGCAGAAGAGTTACCAGAAGGAAGAATTTCAGTTGCCTGAGAAGCACCACAGAATTCAGAACCAGTAGCATCATAAAAACCACCATCTAATTCAAACACCTCTGTCGCAGAAACTTCTTCTTCATGACTTTTAGGTGCAGACACATTCTTCGGTTCAACAACTTTCATATTTCCATCTTTACCACTTCCATCATTTGAACAACCAACAACACCAACAGTATCATCAGGAACTGTATTTTCAACAGTAGCAGTAGGCATTACAGGATCAACAGTAGCATTAGCCACTAAAGGATCCAATTCTTCCACAGGTTTCCGACTACTTTCACCTGCCATTCTTGATTTGAACTCATGATGCATTGGCACACGATCCTCCCTAGCTAAATTCATTGTGACATCAGCCATGGTACCATCCTCCGTATCATTAGACATTCTTCCAGCAGAACTCCCAGGCTCTGAGTTATCACCACCACGTCCATAACGACTACGTAGCACTTTGAACACTGACATAACAAGTTCACCAGGGCTCCTAAAACCATATGTTGTGTGATGTTCTTCAAAAACTTGACAAAACTCGTCTATGACCTATCAAATTCATACAACCATATGAATCATGTTAAAAATGATATTAACAAAACTCAATCAAAAACATAACTAAAGCAGTAATGCGCATAATGAACAAAAAGGCACCTACTTGGTGACTAAGATAATCCAAATTTAGTAGAGAATCCCTAAAAGAAGCTGAAGCATCAGAAGTTAACAAAGATTCAGCATAACAGGTTTCAGCAATGGACTTTACCTGAAAAAAACATTAGAGTGAAACAATAATTAAACTAAACAAGAACAAAAACCAAGATGAAAACAGACATCACATTTCAAGCCAATACTTACAGGACGCTTTCCATATTTCTTTGCAGAAACACAATCGTATGAACAATATTTCTTGATCATTGAACCTTTCCAACAAAGGATTCTTGGCAAAGATTGAGAAATCGGGTTATGTGTTCCAAAGTTCAAGAAATCCAGATAGTAAGCCTAGAAATAATGCATAGGGTACAATTCATTTGGTACTTGAGAAATTAAATGTACACAATTTAGGCAAAAAATACTTACTGCAAAGAAGTATATGCAACCACCAATTGTGTGTCTTTTCTTCTTCCTATAACTCAAAATTGAAGAGACCAACCATTCAAATATAAATTTCGACCAGTTCCAATCTTTTGCAGTAGAGACATCAATCAAAGGACCAAGATACTTTGGACTGGGAAGAGTACTTGAATTTGGACAAAGAAATGTTGACAACGCAACAACCATGAAATACCGGAAAACATTATCATCTGATAGTGAATTGCCTAGCAATTCACTTCCAAATGTCTTGATAAGGGGCATAGAAGACTTATCAATTTTCTTCAAAAATATTGACTTGAAAGAATCTTCTTGCTGTTCATTGAAATCTTCACCAGCATTTCGAGATCCTAAGAACATTTTCACTTGCTGTTCTTTGATATTTCCACCAGCATTTGGAAGTCCTAAGAACATTTTAACTGATTCTGGAGAGAAAGGGATGATCTTGCCTCCAACCACAATATTAGAGCAATTCACATCTACATGATTGGCAAGCCACTGAACAAATACTCTTGGTACATCACATCCATCATACTCAAGGAGGATACCAAACCCAAGATCTCTGATAATTTTTTTCTTATCTGCATCCAATCCTTTGATTATTTCTCCAAAATACTTGTTATTGCACCGACTCTTTGCTGTGCCTGATGTACTCTGAAAACAATTCAAAAATATTACAGTTTTCAAACTCATCCTTCATTCAATAAACATGGTGCTGGCAAAAGCACATACTACTAATTATACCTTTCCACGACGCTTTTGAACTCCAGATTCTGGTCGTTTCCTTTTCTTCTTAAAAGACTTAGCAAACTGTAAAAATAATTTCAAAAAAGATATGAACAAACTAAAAGAACAGAGTATACACAATTCTTTTTTAAATCAGGTTACACTACACTGTTTCAATCCAAAAATATTTAAAATTGCAAAGAGATAGACAAACATACCCCTTTCATATGTTTGAAAGCCCTCAGAACATTAGCAGGATCAATATCTTCATCACTGGAATTTGAATCCTAAAAACCAAACAACATATAACATACTATAATACACAATTCCATAAACAATTAAAAAACAAACAACATATATAACCTCAAGAATATTCAAAGAAGCTGAAGTCTCCTCTCCTTCAGTGTTCATATTGTAGTCACCATCACTATCAGCATTATAAGATTCAGCATCGGAATTCATAACATCATCATCAGACATGGCTATAGGACAAAAACAGGTTGGTCATCATCAACATCATATTAGTAGTGTGCAAATAATGAACTGAACAAATCCATAATTACACTAAAAACTCAATAATATGCTCATCATCATATGAAAGTTTAAAAATTAACATCAAATAATATTGTTCTTAAACATAACTTTACATCAATAAAAACTCCAACTTCAACGATTCTAATACACAAATAACGATTCTGTTCTAATACCTTACTCCTCTCTCTTTTCTTCACTCAACTCAGGGGGCCTCCACCGACAAACAGGACACGTAGGACTTTCACTCAACCACTTGTAAATACAATCCTTATGGAATGTATGATAACATGGCATGACACGAAGGTTCTCCTCAACCAACTCTAAACAATTATAAACATCATCTTCAAATGGCTCTGAAAGCCTCATCAAGCAAATGCTGCACTTTTCATCAAGGTCCACTCCAATCAACCATTTATCTTTTCCAGGGCCATGAAACTCTGGAACTTCTTCATACTTGACATAACTATCTCCACTATCTTCAATATCTTCAGGTAAAAGTGGCTGAGTTTTAGGAGGAGGTTCTGAAGCTGCACGCAAACGCTCAGGAGGAGGTTCTGAAGCTGCACTCAAACGATCCAACCAAAGACGACTGTTCATGTATGGGCCCCTCCTTTGATGTGACAAATGCTCTCTTTCTATCCCTCCTAAAAACAGACTGCAATATATATATATATATAGGATAATGTAACTAATAATGCCCTTACTATGGGCCCCTATTTGCATATCTATACTTTTTATTAAAATTGCATGTTTCGTTCATTGCAATTACAGTATGTGCAATATACAATTTTCCGCAAACCACAAAGATAATTAAACAATATTCTATTATTTATATATGAGGACCACAACAAAAAAATATAATATGTAATTAGACAAAGACAACAAATAAATCACAATAACTAACAATACCTGATATCAGTTAACTGATATGTTGACGAGTAATGAACTAATCAGCTCAATCGCAATAATCCCAACAAATTCAGAAAACAACTCAGCCTGAAACAAAAAGCATCATCAGATACATGGTCATACTGGATTGAAGACAAGCCTAACAAATCATAAAGATGTACAGTACTGTTCAGCTTATCAGAACCTAAAATTATTAGCATCCATTTCATATGACTACAAAGAACTTTACAAACAAGGCAAATTACTACTCAAGGCTTGAAAAAAATATAAGCTAGCCACTGGATCCAACAAAACAGATTCTACATATGTATAACTGAATAAAATAACTGAACAACTCATTCTCTCCATTCAGTACTATCAGTAGCACTGCATGTCAACAAGCCAAAAATAGATGCTTCATCGACATATCAGTGTGAACAACATTCAGATTTTTCCTACTCATGCACTGCACAACAAATTCTTTCACTATCTAGTACCATCAGTGCCACTGAACAAATCAAAACATAACTTAAACCCTAATACCACCCTATTTACAGCACATGCTCAGCATAAACTACTCATCCTCTCCATTCAGATTTTTAACTAATTGTAGCATGGCTTCATATGAGGACAAGAGCCTAAACATCAGTAACTGAACAACTCATGCTCTGCATTCAGTATAGAACAACTGAATGAAAACAGGAACCATTCCCCTCCCCCTTCCACTCATGACCTCATGACCTAACCCCTTCACTTCCTTGCAGGGTGCGTCGACGGCTACATGTCCGTCTCCGGGTCCCGGGCGGCGTGCAGAACTCCTGTTCGCACGGCTCAACCAACCTCTACTTCCAGCACTGACACTACAAGATCTGCAGAGACTGGGAGGAGACAAACAAAGACGACGAACACAGATCTACAACAAACCCTAGAACCCTACAAATAGGAACCATGAAGAACATGAATCGCCCGATAATTGCAGGGTGCGAAACCCTACAAATTACAGGGTGCGAAACCCTACAACCATGAAGAGGAACCGAAGCTACAAATAGGAGAGAAATGGAGAGGAACTCGCCTGAATCCCCGGGACGGAGAGCGTCGGCTTCGTCGTCGACTTCCCCGTCAAAATCGCCGCGGTCCTCGTCCTCACCGCCCAAATCGCCAGGGAGCCAGGGATGAGGGAGGAGAGAAGGGGACAGACCCGCCCAAATCGACGAAGAAGGCGAATCCCCCAACACGAGCAGCAACACCGGCACCCCGGGACGGAGAGCGTCGCCTCCGTCGTAGCCTTCGCCGTCCAAATCTCCGCGGTCGTCGACCTCGCCGCCCAAATCACCAGGGATGACATAAGAGAGAAGGGGAACCGACGCAAAATGGAGAGGCACGTGACTCAGAGAAGACAAACAGGCGGGACTCCCAATAATTTTGAACAGTACTCGCCAGAAGTGGGACCCACACGTCAGCCGAACAAAGAAGACCAACCGGCGCCGAACAAAGACAGACGCGCGATGCACATCCGACGGACGCCAAATTCGTGTGTTGTGTCACTTAGACTTTCTGTATTTTTTCGTACAAGTTTTTCTCCGTATAGTTTTTTTGACGTTCGTTATTTGTTTTTTTATCACTTTTGCATACCAGGTTTTTCTCCGTGCAGTTTTGTTTGACGTTGTGATTTGATTTTTTTTACCCGTGCAGCACAGCTCTTTTACGTTCGTGATCATGAGGAAATAATCTTGTGTCTGTGTGGAATAGATTAGTTGCCATGTGGTAAGATTTTTTATTCTTCATTCACCAAGAATTAGAAAATGAGGAAATCTTTTAGAGTTGCAGCAAATTGTGCGACCAAAATTGGATATTGAAAAGCGACTTTCCATTTGATGGGTATAAGTTTCTATTAAATCGATGAAAATAAATATTTTTACCAAAACCAAAAAATAATAATTAATAATAATCAGCTCTTTACAATTTTTCTGCTTCTTTGATACAATAACTAAGATAAACATAACAAAATTCACACAAGCGTGAATTTTCAATTTTATATATAACTAAGATAATCAGCTCAATATAATAGGCTATTTTGTATATGGCCATCATATCAAGGTGGACTATTTTTTCACACAAGCGTGATCACATGGCCCCAATGAGACTTGTATGGCTACGATCAAAATTAGAAAAATAATCAGTAACTCTAAATTTATTGTGCTTGCCATTTGTCAAATCAAAGGCATGAACTTTACTGAAAAATTACAAATCCATCAGGAAATGTGGACTATTATTCAAGAAAAAGTATTCCATTGACAAAAATATACTAATTTCCTCGACAAATGCTCCAATCTCACCAGAAAAAGCAATGCTTGCTCTCGCACAAGGCCATATTCCAGACACGGTAAGCACAATGATCATATCTGCAAAAATTACAATTCATAAACAAGAGGGTGTGGAACGCAAAGATCCAAATGACTAAAACACTAAAAATTTGCAAGTTCACAACAAAAATTAGTCAGAAGGTAGTCGAGCAAGTAGCTCAACCATGAAAAAAAATTTGGAGCAAAGTCCATGCAAAACATTGACTTGTTCAGTTCTTTTAAAACAATGCTTGTAGCAAATAAACACCATCTGCTGCTACAATTAGGAGAAACTTAAATGTCAGGATTAGCATTGATTGTGTGCCTCTAGTGCATGAGACCCGATTGTGGGGCCAATTCGCACCTCACTTGACCAAACCAAACCTATGATGTGAGCATGAAAACTTAAATTGTATATAGTCTAGCATCAAGAAAAGAATTGTAGTCACAAAACAATGATGTTTGTATGAAAAAAGCCTATGATACCATGACGAATGCACCTGACTATCACAAATAACGACGTCTATGAATACCAGAGTTGTGTATAGTCAGGTACAGAGCAAGCTCTCCTAGAGGCCATATATCATTTCCATTGGATATACACCATTTGCAATGCAACTGCACTTGCGCAAATAAAAAAATAGGGGAAATGATATTTTTGAAAAAAAAGATACCAATACTATGTTCAATGAGTATTTGTGAAGTGTTTACTATTCTGTTTTGTGCTAAGTAATGGATTGTTTTATTTTTCTAACTAATTCAGAAATGCAATTTTTGGGCCTGCTAATAATGTGTCTAAACATTAATTATATCTCTAATTACTGTTTGATAGTATAGGAATTTAAATTTTTCCTAAACATGAGAATAAAAGTCACAAATTATAAATAAACACAACTTGCATTAGTTGATCTCATCCTGAGTGCTCATGTGAACCATGTAGGAACCAAGAATTTTTTATTTATATTTGTTTACAGAGATATTAAAAGAATGGATCAATGTAATTGCATGATTAATGCTCTTTGTAGTGGAAGGCCACAAAAATGCAATTCTAGAAATGATGAACAACACTACTTGCCATGAGAGCTAAATCTGCCAAACCAAACACAGACCTTGTGTAGGGACTAGGAACTTGCACAAGGGAAAATGACAAGAATTGGACAGACATGAATAAAGCTTTTATTTGGCTCTGATTGTATTTTCCCTGATTGTCCATTCTAATTAAGAATAAGGCTAGAAGTATTAACAAATTACTTAATCATTATGGGCCTGTTCACGTTTGGTTGCTGCTGCAGCCTTGTGCCTGTGCAGCAAGCTTAACCGAAGTCACTATGTTGAAAATGCAATTCTTATGAACATGCTATGCATGAGTTATCTCAAAAGCATCCTAAAAATAGATCTACTAATGACATAAAATGTGAACATGCTATCATATGAACATTCTGAATCTCCTAACTTCACAGAGCCTATAAATTACCAGATGTTTTAATGCAGCAAGTGGACCACAGAAGATTCTGGTTTATTTAATTTAATCAGTTCAAAAGAGCTGCTGCCAAAACACCAGTCGCTAGCATTTGCCACCTGCCTTTTCAGATTGAACCATATATATGCTTTGGAAAATATTTTTTTATTGGTTAAGGATCAATTTGGTAATAACTATTTGTGGACCAAAGACAAGAAACTTATGTGGTTTAAAAAAATGATTTGTTATAGTTAAGAATAAATTTGCACATAAGTTTATTTATTTGACAAATGAGGAACATGTGTTCAGATAATCAATTTTAATGGCAAAAGAAGATTAGGTCCAAGTACATAACATCATCTTCTTTTCTAATGCAATTAAGTCAACCAAAGTAGAAGTTTGGATCTCCTTTTTAAGCCTGTGAACTGAAAATCCTAGTCTAGAATTGGAAGGAAAAGTACACAAATTATTTAACTAAATAATCTAGTATAGATAGGGAAAGGTAATTGTTATATCTCTATATAACTAAAAATAGAAGTCTTTAGATCAACCTTGCACCAGATTAATCCATCAAAACATATAGAAAATTATGTAAATAGTTATCAGTTGTGGATTGCATGATCAAGCCCATGGGAAAGCAGGTAGTTGATTAGTTAGGGAATCTGAAGAAAATATGTTATGCTTCAGAATCAAGAAAAAAAAATAGTAAACAAAGCAGTCTCAAATAAAAAGTAGTAGCACATCAATATGTTTCATTCAACAAAAAAGACATTCACACTACACAAAAATGGTAAAATTTTATTACACTTCAGATACAGTTACAAATAGTACATAGATTTTGTCCTTTAGTGTTTAGAAGAAGAAAAAAATACACAAAACTGACATGCATGAATTCTATTTTGCTGTTGTGGTCTCGATGGTGGATTCAGTGGTCTCAAAATTCAACAGTCTTTAGATTAACCTAAAACTACAGCAGTTCGGCCCTTGTTTTATATCAACATAAATTTGACAGTGGTTGATTCAGTGGTCTCGGAAGAACTGAAATTTCGCGGGCCATGCTTTATTTGTTTGGGGATTCACCCTGTAGTTTTAGAGAATTGCAGAGTTTAACAGAGTCGTAGACGCAGAGAGTGGTTTAACTCACTAGAGCAGCTTCAGAGGTTTCATAAAGTTGTAGGTGACAACGGAGACCATGGCACCCGTGCGCTCGTACGAGAGATGTGTGCTCACCTGGGAGACACAACTGCTAGACGGTGGCGCAGCACTGCTGCTAGGTCAAGGTCAAGGTCGAGGTCGAGGTCGAGGTCGAGGGCGAGGGCACGGGGCGTACAACGCTGGGGAGTAGCGCGGCAGGGCGGGGCACCGGGGAACGCTAGCCAAGAACAACACGACGTGGGATGTACTCTTCCATAATCAATATATGTACTGCAAATTACTGAGATTTTTTTCCTAAAACATCAAAAAACGGATGAGTCACGACAATGACAAATTAAGGAACATTGTTAACAATGCAGCCTGTGATAGTTTCATCCACTAGTGAACTGAAATGGATAGAGAAAAAAATTATTAATGTTCAACAGTATTTAGCTCCACCTATAACCAGTGTTTGATTCGACTGGAATAAACCTAAACATGAACCAATATCCTTTTCTCTCATCATCGTCTTGTCTATGTAAAATGCTAACACAAACTAGAAAAAATAGCAGGAGTCTCTGAATACCTGAACCTAAACCTAAACCAGTAGAACCGGGATTTTAGAAAACCTCATACACCCGGTCTCTGAATATAAGAACATGAGAGCAGCAGTTGCAAAGAGAAAATGAAATCGAGTCACATTACTGGTCACAGAATAGAAAAGTGTTGAGCTGCAGCTGCTGATGCTCTATAGTCCTGCAAAGAGAAAATGAAAATGAGTCGACCAAGGTAGTTGATCTGCTGCTAAACTGACAACCAACAAAAAGAGAGCACGAGTTGCTTCTTTAGAATAAATACAGAAAACTGCAACTCCGCCTATTTTAGAAAATCGTGTGCAAAACCAAAACCCATTTTGGTTTACATGAAATCAGAAACAAATATTTGTCCAAGCTGCTGTATACTAAATAGAGAAAAACTTTAGCTCTACCTATTTGATAAAATCAGTTGCAAAACCAAACTGTCAACAGAACCCTTGCTCTGAGTTTGTAATCCCTCAAACGGACCATGAAAATCTGTACAGCTGGTATCTAAATGGATTAATGACATCTTATGAATTTGTTTTCTAATTTAATATCAGAAGCAATCTGCCAGTGTAAAAAAAGGCTCACTCTTGGACTAAAGATGTGAGAGAACTCTATAGAGCTTGCAGGCTTGCGAGATACGACGTATGGACGTGCAACACAAGGACAGGCGAAGTTGAGATGTGCTCACCGGGTGCGGATCTTGGCAGGGACCTGGTCTGAGAGGAGCTCCGGCATGCAGTCTAAGACGCAGTTGGCATCTCCGTCCACATACACAAGTAGGTGCACTAACCTTAAGATGAAGCAAAATAACAAAAGAATTAGGGCGTCCACCTTGGATCTGCGAGGAGTGAGATAGATGCAGAGAGTTTAGGGTGGCTTGCCTTGGCCGCCTCGCCCGCTTGTGCCGCCCTCGATAGTGTCGGGCGCCTCGTCCACTCATACGGCGCGGCGCTAGGCAGCAGCGGGACGCATGGCGGTGAGCGGTGGTAGGAAGAGGAAGAGTGCGGCGAGGGCAGCGCTGCGGCGGTGAGGTGTGGCATCGGCAGAAGTGCGGGTGGATGGGGTCCAGGTGGAAACCGCAAAACAATTGAGGGTGGGTGAGTGGGGGAGCTTAGAGCAACCCTAGCAGTTTGGTAAAATTTACATGCTATATCTTATGATTTGACAAGTTGCTAAATTATATAGCATGTAGAAAAAAGGACTCTCTCCAATAGTTTGCTATTCCAACTTTGTAAAACTAAAAAAAGTGGACCCAGAAAGTAGGAAATCCAACCGGCCAGGCCCTCGTCGTCGCGACTTTCTTCCACATCGCCATAATGTGTGACGCCGCCGAGAGCAGCGCGCTGCTGAGGAAGTTGTCGATGCCTAGGCTGATCATGGCGTACGAACTCTTCATGCCCTCGGGCACCTGGTCATCGAAGAACTCGATCTTGGCCACCTCCAGGAAGGCGTCGGCCACGCCCATGAGCACGAACTGCAGGAGCAACACGAATATGGTGATCGGGATCGTGGTGTCCTTGCTGTTGTAGAGCCCGTGCTCGTGCGCCACGGCCAGGCGGTGCCGCTCCGTCACCGACGTGATGCCCATGATGACGATGTGGATGATGAAGCCAACGCTCATCTGCTGCAACAGCGAGATGTCGCGCGGGTTCCCCGTGACCCGGCGCGTGAACGGCGTGTGTGGGAGCGGGGCCGCCTTCCTCTTGGCATAGTGCTCACCGTCGAGCTCGTGCAGGTCGCGAGGCTCTTCATGTCGGGGAAGAGAGACGCGAGGCCGGGAGAGGATATGTCGCAAAAAAAAATCGCAACGTCGGAGGGAAAAAGATCTCGCGATAGGGAATTTTTAGGCGCGCGGAGATATACGCGCCCGAGCCGCCTGGATGCCAAGTTGCCAAAGATAACAACGTGTTTTGAGGAACTGCTGGAGAGAGATTTCTGTGATTTTGCCAAAATATTAAGGATAGCAAGTTGATTTCCCAAACTGCTGAGCATCTCCAACAACTCCCAATATTTCACTTGGTATATCTTGTGTTATAGCAACTTGCTATTTTGTTTCCCAAGTGAAAAACTTGAGTCTCTCCAACAACTCCCTATTCTAACTTGCTAAAATAAAAAAAGTAGGCCCACCAAGGACCCATTTGAACTCAGCGTGACGTCTGGATCCGCACCCTGAGCTGCGACGCTCCCCCTACCTCTCGCCGCGACGCTCCCCTACCTCTCGCCGCGCTACTCATCTTCGCGACTCCAGTCGCCGCGCGCCGCCTGTCCACCTCCTCATCGAAGCTTTCTTCTCCTTCCCCAAAACAGATCGGTGAGAAGCTAGCCGGTGAGAAGCTGCATCAAGGCCGGTGAGAAGGCGGTGAGGAGCTGGAGCAAGGCCGACATTGACGTCCTCCAATCAACCAGGTCAATATCTCCCCATCAGTCTCCTGCTGGAGGGCGGCGGCACAATCTTCCTCCACGCGAGAACGGCGGCGAGGGGACGGGAGAGCTGGAGGCTATTTTTATCCCGCGGGAGAGGAGAATAAGCGTGAGGCAAGATCTATCGACGGGAGAGCTGGCGGCTATTTTTATCCCGCGGAAGAGGGAACGATCGGACTCCAGAGCGCGCGTGATCGGTTCGGAGTCCTTCGCGCGCGTGGGAAAGAAAAATACACCGCGCGGGAGAGAGGAGAAGAGCCCCGAAATCACCGATGCGCGCTGCCTACGCGCGCGCCGCGCGCGTACCCTCTTTTTTCCCAAGTTGACAAAATACCAAGTCACTTTACCAAGTTTGTTGGAGACGTACTTTTGTGATTTTGCAAAAAAAATAGAATACCAAGTTGTTTTTGGGAGCCCTTGGAGATGCTCTGCATATAGGATGTGCGTCTCGATCTCGGGCCGTCTCAAAAAAAAGACCTCGTGGGTGGGCCGAGTTGTGAGCCTCAAGCCGAATGAAGTTGGGGACGTGTGTTTTGGCTGGCTAATAGGATGGTGGGTACCAAGTATATATTTGGTACCTAGGTATACGGTAAATTTTTCATACTCTCTAGAACTATCTACTCCCTGCTCATAATTGCACACACGTACACCCGTAGAATCCCTATTGGTTAGTGGGTTTAAAGAACAAACCCGTTAATCTAAGATATAGGAAACGTCCACACCCATCTTCCCGGAGCTCACCCGTTGTCTTCTCGCAATCTCAACCGTCGCCAGTCAGCCACCTCTCGACCTTCAGGTTTCGCCGGAGCTGCGAGCGCCTCCTCGTGCATCTAAAAGCGCCAACGCCAGACCCATGCCTCTAGCCGCCCACCACGCCACGAGGTGGCCGTTGAGGACCGCCGCTGAATAGGTACGAGTCAGAATTGGTAACATGGATAGATATGAATTCAAATCCTAATCAAATAGATCTTTTAGGTTTACATCAATCCAAATTCAACCATAAACCTTCATTGGTGATTTACTTTAGGCCCTTTTCGAGTCTATGTTGACGGTTTAAATTAAAATAGTTGTTAACTACTATCAACACACATAAACCTTGTGTTTGCTTTCACCATCAAAATTGGTATCATCAACTTCGGCTTCGCCAACTTTTTTGCTTGGGGTTTCATCACTAACCCTGGTACTATCGACTACGACTTCATCAAGGTTCAGCGGTAGGATTCAATAATGACTTTAGTGTCATCGACAAAGTCTTAAGAAACATTTCGACAACAAGTCCCCAACGACATCTTCAACTCCGTCTTTGCCAATATTTAGGAGTGAAGCGATGATCGGAATTTCCCACAAGCGCTAATGGTGTGGGGTTGGCGTAGAGTGCATTGGACAAGCAATTCACCTAAAGATAAAAGCCTCATCTAGCGCCCGTGAGTGAAGGTTTGAAGATACATCATGATCACATATGACTATTTTTTTGGTGTCAACTACTTCGTTTGGTTCAACCACATAAATGTCTTATTCAGCAAAGGTTGAACGGTGAGGAGGAAGCCACCATGGACAGGGCCACAAAGGAACGACCAAAGAGCGCCATTGAAGGCCAGCTAGAGACAGTGAAGTCCTCAGACACTTTGTATAGATGAAAGTTGTATACCGAATTTGAGTTGTAATCGGGGCCACACCTTGTTGTATTCAACTATTGAATTTTGAACTTTCGATGAAAACCGAATACTTGAGGGACTACTGTTGGGGGGTGTCATAGCTTAGGGCCCCCTATGGTAACATTTAGGGGTTGTATGTAGTGTTTAATGGCTTTTCTGTAAATATGCACTCCTTTAAAGATAATTTGTAGCCTCTAGGGGTGTTTCTATAAATACAAACTCCACTAAGGGGAATAAAGAGAACCCCTCTCCCACCTCCACTATAAAATGAGGAGAGGGGAGACGAAGAAGGGTAGTCTTAACATTTTAGTATGCTACATATTGAATCCTAAACTTCCCGTACACTAGGGTGCAAACAAACAATAGTTTCCCAAATATCATTCTTACTATAAATAATTATGTTGTAAACTAGTCTCAATATTCAGAATAAGTTTAAAAAATAACAACAACAACATATATAGGCAATGAAAACTAACAAGTCAAAAGATGATGATATCCTTAACATGGAAAAAATGAAACAGACAATAGATTCAATAAAATTCAAAACAATAGATTCAACAAGGAAAGTTAGCTTAAGTGGGTTCCAAGTCTATTTGTTGTTGTATCTCATTTCTTTTTGTCATTGTCTACAACCAAGAGTACCTTCAATTAAACATATAAATGATGAAAAAATTATACAACAGAAAATATATCATTGTATTTAAGCGAAGCGGAGAAACATGTTTTAAGCGAAGCGGAGAAACATGTTTTAAGCGAAGCGGAGAAACATGCTACTCCAGGACATTTGTCATCAGTGAACTTGCAAGCACCTTCTTCATGTTCATGTATATGGCGAGAGCACGGTTTCCATAATTAGCATACATGACATGTGTGTTCAATGGATCCATAACACCAATCAGTGGTGTCCCCTTTTGTGTTCCTGCATCGGCTAAGAGTGGGCTAAGAGCTGACTGGTGCTCTAACGTCCAACCATCGTCATCATTGTCAAGAGTGCAATAGAACCACCCCATTTATAAAAGATTAAGTACAGTTGTCTCACTTGACATGTTGACACCTTATACAAAAATAGTAGTCCGGCGAGTGTCACAAAAAACCTTGATATAATTTCACATCACAACCAAGATCGCATGGTTAAGTAAATACACATCACATGTACGGAATTTACAGCGGAAATAAATATTACAATAGAGTTCACAAGTAATGATACAAGTTTGAGTTCAAGTAATTAGAGGAAATAACATAGCTTGAAAATAAATACAATAACATAAGTTGAAATACATCACTAGTTTAAAGGATATCCTACAACAGTAGCATATAAAGAAGTATTATGGAACCGTCAAGCCCACCGGCGCTTAGTCACCACCTTTCAGCAGGTCGAACACTTCATCTGCGACAGGGTGGGATAAAACCTAAGTACTCGAATACCTTTTAGTAGGTCAAACACTTCACCTACAATAGGATGGGATAAAACTCAGAGTACTCGAATGTAACTAGACTTACACGACATGAGAGAAAATAAAATGACTCTCAAAGATATACCAGGCTTATTTCGTAGAGCTAGTTGGGTAGCATAACTTTGTTAAAAGAGCATTACTAACATAAATCATTACTTTTAATATTTTGGTCAAGGTTTTAGCATCAATTTTAGTTAAGATATTTAGAGCTAAATTTGCACCTATTTTATAGCAATCACTTGATTAAGTAGCATCATAATAATAATTGTATCTAGTTTAGCATAACCATTATGTTTTATCAAGTGTTACTACGAATGCTGGACAATGATCAAGTTTCTTACTATCTAGGAGAGACGATGATTCGAATCGATTGCAACTAGCTGACAGAAATCTATAACACAAATTCAGGCATACCAACACCTCAGTAGCATTAGGTCACCTTTGGCACTATTCAGGAACATGTCATGGGTTTGAACTGTGGCGGAACCGTCCTGATTATAAGAGCTCAAGTACCGTCTTAGTCAAATCCATCTGACATCGACTCATACTTAACCCATATAACCCGGTAGTCCAGAAATCTCGAAGGATTTCTATCTTCATACAACATACAGGATCGTATTGTTCAAGAATTACATTCGTAAGGATACAACATTGATAATTGAAATCAAAATATTAAACATCAGAGTGCAAATTTTAAACCGAGTTATTACAACACTGAGATAAAGTGCGGAAGCTTAAATAAGTTTTGAAACATGACCACCACACAAGTGGTCCAAATAAAATATTGTTTGATAACTCCAACTCAACACAACTCACTCCTCCTTTTTCAAGTAATGTGCCACTAGTAGTCTCAGTCCAGCAAAAGAAAAGGGGAAGCTTCTTGACGACCCTGCTCTGGGCCTACTCCTCATCACCTTCCACCGGGTAGAGGCAGTGCTTATAATAGCCATAGTAGACCTGGCCATCTGCAACAACGGGATAAACCCTGAGTACGGGAATGTACTCAGCTAGACTTACTCGTCCAACTAAAAATAAAGGACACCAAGGGTATGCAAAGCTTTTTGGTGGAGCTGGGATCTTTAGTTGCGAAAAGCTCAAGTTAAGATATGGAGTACTTAATGATATTGACGAGCTGCCAGTTTTAGACCTATCTCTTAATCTAGGTATGCACCTGAACTATTACACACACTTGAGTCTAACAATCAATAATATAACCATATCCAGTTGACTTATCCATATTTTAGTTGAACCTTTAAAACATCACATGAAGTTGTATCGTGGTGAAGCTCGTCATAGTTTCCCACTAGCCGGGGGAGACGGCGACTCGAATCGAATTCCAAACCAGCTAGTGAAAGACCTTTAATACCAACCCACACTTTCCGCGTCGGGTCCATGCATTGGGTAACCGCTCGATGCTTGTTCGTGGTGGTAATCGTCGCGGCTCACAGCACGGACCACCCAATTGGAACTATATGATGGTCATTCCGCGGCAGATCGTGTTTCCATACTAGAGGGTGCGACACGGGTTGAGACCGGCCCGAACAGCATCTAACCGGCTTTGGGGTCGATGATTACAGCACCGACATATCCCTAAGTAAAAGGGCGCGTTCAAAAATGAACGAGGGCCAACATCGATGCAAACCTACACGATCCAACGGACGGACTGCCCCAAGTTTCCAACTTGTGCGTTGCCTTCCAGTTGACCGTATTCCATTACTACTCAGGTTCTTTTCCACGATAGCAAATATAGCCAACCGTGATCCGGTAAATATCCACCAGGGGTATTATGGGAGCATCCTTAACTACTACTTTTATTAAGCAGACTAAGCAATTCTATATTATAATAACTAACAGGATAACAAGGCAGGTATAACAATAATCAAGGAAGGATAATGCAGCAATTAGGATTCAATCAACTCCTATACCTAATGCATCACAATATAAAATACTCAAATAGATTAATTGTAAATACTGAGAGACTTAGAATGCTCCGTGGCTTGCCTTGAGAAAAGACTGAGGCCTCGTGAGCGGGGCACTCAGGCAGGTTAGCTTCCGGCGCGGGGTCGACTTCCTCGGCTTGGGGTAGCTCCGGAATCTGTTGCTCGACGCTTGCCTCCTGCTCCTGGTCGGGCTCCGGGAGTGTCGATCCTATTGCATGCGGTGGATAATAATAAATAATTAAATAAATAAAGTGCAGTGCGGATTATGGTGGTATGAAATGTAAACATTTATTGCAAACCAACAAAACCAACTTATTGAACCACTTTCGACATTGAGGAAAAACACTTATTTACCACATAAAACAAAATCATTATTTCAACCATTTTCTATTTATCAAATTCAAAAGAAATCCAAGTTTGAACTGCAAGTATAATTTTCTGAACTCCAAAAAATCCACAAAAATTCCAGAAGGTAACTTGCACTGACTGGACCTCACTGCATAAATTTCAGCAAGAGATAAAATACAGAACAACAGTTATAAAAGGATGAAATAAACTGCTACAAAGGTACTTTGAACTAACTTTTCTCAGACAAAGTGTCAAACAACAGATTTCATAATTTTCCTAGCTTCATATACTTATAACCACTCTCCTGCAGAAAATTTACTGCTAAAGCATCAATACATAAATCTACACAAAATAAACAAGTTTATTTCAAAATAAACCATTTGAACTACAACCCTACTGGAAAAGGGTGATAAACTCATTTCATATTTTTCCCAGATTCTACTCCACATTTCATAGTTATCAAGAAAGTTCCATGAACAGAAACATTATATTATTTTTTATATGAATTTCCTAAGAAAAACACAGAAAAGCACATTTATACAGCAACTCCATATTTCTCTACATAACAACCCATACTTACATTTTTCCTAACTGAAACATAACACACAGAGACTGTACCAATTTTTCCATATTTTATTTTTTACATATAAAATACCTTAACATTTATTCCAAGAAAACAACTAAAAAGGACTTTAAATCATAACAGACACTTTTTCTACACAAATAGTGCCTCATACATTTTTCACAGATACATATCATGATAAGAAACCTACACAAATTTTTCCATGAATTAACTTAACCAGAAAACATATAAATTCATTTATCTCATCAAAAGCATATAAACTGGATTAAAATAAAAACAGTAATATAAACTTCCATAAAAAATACTTTCATATTTTTCTATGATAGATCTACTCATGAATAAGCTAACAAAACTAAAAACACCTCATTTGGACTTTTAAAACGTGCTATACAAAAATAACAAGCTTTTTTGGAAAATAAAATAAAAAGGAAAAACATTTGAAAACGCTCGGCCCAACTTGCGCAGACTCGGTCCATGGACCAAGGGTGGCTGACGCGTGGGTCCGCGTGGTCAACGGGGCCCAGCAGTCAGTGAGGGCAGAGCAGATTAAAGGTTTGACCGGGGGTTTCTCGCCGACGGCGAGGTCGCCGGCGGTGAGGTGGTGCTCGGCGTGTTCCCCTTGATGAGGCGGATCGGATGGTGGTGGTGGTTGGGCTAGTGCGCGACCGTAGCTCGCCGGCGGCGAATGATGGCGGACGGCGGTGTCGGGGGTTTATAAAAGGGGTACCCCCAATCAACGCAAATAAATAGGTTAAACCTAGAGCACCAATTAATAAACTCCAGCTAGGCTAGCCTTCCCAGCAACCAACCCCTCGAAGCCCGCCTCGTTCGAGCCATCCATCAGGCCTCGGGCGAGCCCATGCACTCCGTCCCGACCAAGCCCTCTAAGCCAGGCCTCGGACGAATGACACGTGTCCTCTGGCCAGGCCTCGAGCAAGCACACGTTCTCCGTCTCGCCCGAGTCCTCCAGGCCTCGGGCGAGCTCTTGCTTTCCGCCTCGTCCGAGCCCTCCCGCAGGCCTCGGACGGCCACACGTTCTCCGTCTCGCCCGAGCCCTCCAGGCCTCGGACGAGCGCGCCCTACACCTCGAGCCTCGGCGCACGGGCCTCGAGCCCACCACGCCGTACACCACACCTCGAGACCCTTGCGGGAGCCTCGAGCCCCTCCAACACGGCAGCCTATCCCTCGAGCAGCACCAAACATCGGATGCCAGCCCATACCACGCATTTAATGCACCCACCCACTCCGGTCATGTCCACTAGTGCACAACACGTATCACAGTGACTCGGTGTAAAGGTCAAGTCTTGTTTTCACCACAGGCATGGGCTAAAAGGCACAAAGTACAACACTGTTCGGCCATACCCCGCACTGTTACACGCTCGAGCCCCTACCTCGAGACCCGGATGCCCGCCGTCCCAACGGGTTTTTTCCCGGAGCCTGCCCATACCAGCAGGGTCTCGAGCCCTCCTTTAACACCACCTCGAGGCTGGCTCTAAGCCCCTCGAGCCCTGACGACTCTCATGACCTTTAAGAGCAGGTACCCCGAGGATCTGGAGAGGCCCAGCTACGACCAGTATGAGCTAGTACATGCGCGGCATGGCCGCCACGACACCACGTCGCCACGTCTGCACTCAGGACGGAGGCCATGCTGCTACAGCAACCCCCACGCCGACTACAACAACTCAGACAAGACAGGGTTCCAACCCTCCTTCGCATTGGGCGCCGGACGTGCGTCTCCAGTACAATTCCTGTACCATCCCTGTATCTCCCATGTAAACCTGGCCTCCCCTTAGCTCTATAAAAGGAGGACGCCAGGGGCCTCCGCGAGGCAGGTTCTCAGGTTTTTTAGGCTAGGACGTCTCCACACTCGACGTCTCACACACACGTCCTCAGGGACAACTTCACGGGTCGGCACCACTCTACGCACGCACTCGAGTCCGGACCCCGGTCCACGCTCACTGAGCTTGTATCCACCCCCGTACAAGCACTTAGGTGCAAGTAATACAAGAACATCCCCCTGCTGGACGTAGGGCCTTCTTTGCCCGAACCAGGATAAATCTTGTGTCCTCTTGCATCACCATCCAGGAAGAGAAGCACGCGATCTTATTACTCGTCGGTGTGATACCCCCGGTTACGAAACACCGACAGTTGGCGCGCCAGGTAGGGGGCGTCGCGTGTCGAGTCGGTTTCTCGCCGTTTCCTGGATGGCTGCTTCGACTCCTTCGTTCTCTGCCGGTGCCGTCATCTGGTTTGGGAGCCTCGAGTTCCTGGCCACCGACAATGGCAACGAGCCGACCTTGCTCTCCATGGAGGGCCCGAGTGGAGGGCGTGTCACGCCACCCCGTGCGAGGAACGTGGCACGTCGCCCACACCATCACGCGTCGCCACCTCGTGAGCGGCGCCGTCGTTACCGTCGTCGCCAGGCACAGGCCGTGCCGGCGGCGTACACCCACTTCCTCGTGGCCGGCGCGGAGTTCCCAAGGAGGAGCCTGCCCGGCGCACGGCCGGAGACTTCCGGGGCGCGCCCGCGCCCGCCCAGCGACTTCGCGTTCATCATGCGCACGGACCAGGAGCCAGGCCAGAGGCCTCCGAGCCGAGCACCATTGACGCCACCCAGCCTCCTCCCGCACGAGGTGTACTGCGCTCGACGCCGGCGGTTCCCGTTCGGCCTCAACAGCTCCGCAGCAGCCTACGCCCGCCAGCTCAACGAGCGCCGTCGGGACCGACCGCCAGCAGGCCAGGAGGAGCGCCCGGGCGTGCTACTGCAGGCCATGGCCAACCTAGAGATCGTCCACCCCGCGTACGACGACCGTGGCTTCGCGCGAGCCATCGAGCCTCCCCGGCGATCCACCGTCGGAGAATGGTACCGCGAGCTGCGGTCCCAGCATCTGCCAAGACTGCACGCCGTCGACAGCTCCGACTCCGACGAATACGACTACCACGACCCCGACCTCTGGGATCCCACCAGGGAGTGTTTCCAACTCGAGGGGGTCGCATGCGATACCGAGGACGAGGGCGACGACGGCAGGCCAGCGCTCAATCTAGAGGGCCCCAGCGACGTGGCCACGGCAGGCGGATCACGTGTGCAGGGGAGGAACGAACCTCCAGCACCGGCTGCACTGCCTCAGCACGACGACGGCCGGGCGGCGCAACTCGCGCAAGTGCAGGAGGCAATCACCAAAGCCGAGGAAGAACGGCGACACCTGCTGCAGCTCCGGCAAACCCTGATGCAGGAACCACCCCAGCCCCGAGGAGCCGGAGCTCGAGGTCGGGCTCGAGAGGTCCACCGGCGGATCCTCGAGGACGGGGCACCAGCACGCCCCGAGGTATGCTTCCCGCGTGTCGGGCAGAACGTGGTGGCGGCGGCGATGATGCTCCGTGACCTGCCCGCCGTCTCCAACCCCGACGCCAGGCGCATGCTCGGGGAAATGAAGAACCTCCTCGAGACAGCCGCTGTGCAGCAGGCCGAGAGCTTGGCGTCACGTCGGCGCGGAGCAGCCTCAGGGAAACCGGCGGACGCGCCCCGCAACGAGCGTGAGGCATCCGTCCACCAGCCGGACGCCTCTCAAGCTAGGCCAGTCCGTGAACGGATCATCGACAACCGGCCACCTCGAGACCCCAACGACGCCCGCAACGACATCAACCGCCGGCGCAAGGACAAGGGGGCCCAGGAGCGTAGCTATAGCGCCCATCGAGGGGGGCGCTACGACAGCGACGAGGACCGGCAAGTCCTCGAGCCCCCGGGCCCCAGAGTCTTCAGCCGGGCCATCCGCAGCTCAACCCTCCCCGACCGCTTTCGACCGCCGACCAACATCGTGAAGTACGACGGGGAGGTCGAGCCCAAGCTCTGGCTCTCGGACTTCCGCCTAGGCTGCCAGCTGGGCGGAGCGAAGAACGACGACCGTGTGATCATACGCCAACTCCCGCTTTACCTCTCGGACACCGTCCGCCGGTGGCTCGAGGGGCTCCCGCCGGATCGGATCGACGACTGGGCCGACCTAGTCAGGGTCTTCGACGGGAATTTCAAGGGGACTTGCGTGCGCCCAGGCAACCCCTGGGACCTACGGCGTTGCAGGCAGGCGGCGGACGAGCCCCTCCGCGACTTTGCTCGACGGTTCTCGAAGCAGCGTCTCGAGCTCCCCCACGTGCCTGATGAGGATGTCATCTCAGCGTTCCTCGCGGGCACGACATGCCAAGAGCTAGTTCACGAGCTAGGACGCTATCGTCCCAGGACGGTCGAGGACCTGATGGATCGTGTCACCAGCTTTGCCTCAGGCGACGAGGCAGTAGGGGCCTTCTTTGGCCGTTCCACGGACAAAGGTAAGGCGGTGGCCGCGCCGGAGGTCCCGAGCAAAGGCAACGACGCCAAGAACGACAACAATAACAGCAAAAAGAAGAAGAGCAAACGCAAAGGTCAGAAGGCGAAGCGCGACGCCAATGACGACGACGACGAAGAAGTGCTCGCAGGCGCCCTCGAGCTTAAGAAGCCCCGAGGCCCCCCCGACGGGGCTGTTTTCGACCAAATGCTCGAGGGCCCCTGCGCTTATCACAGGGGCCCCGTAAATCACAAGTTAAAGGACTGTCGACTGTTGAAAGGCTACTACTCCAAGCTCGGTGATAAGAGAGAAGACGCGCCTAAGGACAAGGATAACAATCAGCGCGGCGGTGGGGACGCGGACGGCAACTTCCCCCCGGTGCGCGACTGCTACATGATCTACGGGGGGCCGACCGTCGGGCTCTCAGCTCGAGAAAGAAAGAAGGAGCGCCGGGAGATCTTTGCACTCGGCCACGACGCCCCCCGGTATCTTGACTGGTCTGATGCGCCGATCACGTTCGACCGAGACGACCATCCGGACCGCGTCATAAACCTGGGGGCGTACCCCCTCGTCGTCGACCCCGTCATCGTCGACGTACGGTTCTCCAAGGTATTGATGGATGGGGGCTCGAGCCTCAACATCATATACCTCGAGACCCTTGACCTCCTGGGGATTTCAGAGGGTCAGCTCCGACCCAGCGTCGGGGGATTTCACGGAGTCGTACCAGGGAAGAAGGCCCACCCCCTCGGGCGCATCGACCTGCCGGTTTACTTTGGCACGCCGGCTAACTTCCGCCAGGAGACGCTCACCTTCGAGGTGGTTGGATTCCAGGGGACCTACCACGCCATCATCGGCCGGCCAGGCTACGCCAAGTTCATGGCGGTTCCCAACTACACGTACTTGAAGCTCAAAATGCCGGGGTCAAAAGGGGTCATCACCGTCGACACATCCTACGAGCACGCGTACCACTGCGACGTGGAGTGCGTCGAGCGTGGGGAGGCAAACGTCCAGCTCGACTCGCTTGAGGCTCTGGCCGCCCTGGCCACCGAGGAGGCCCCTGAAGCAAAGCGCCACACTGGCACCTTCGAGCCGGCGGAGCACACGAAGCAGATACCCGTCGACCCGACCTCGACCAATGGCAAGACGCTGGCAGTCAGTGCCAGCCTCGAGCCTAAATAGGAAGCAGTGCTCGTCGACTTTCTCCGCGCGAACATCGACATGTTTGCGTGGGGCCCCTCGGACATGCCAGGCATACCGAGGGAAGTCGCCGAGCACGCCTTGGAAATCCAGGCCGGGTCCAGACCGGTGAGGCAACGCCTGCGCCGCTTCGACGAGGAGAAGCGCAGGATCATCGGCGAGGAGGTGCACAAGCTTTTGACGGCCGGTTTCATCAAGGAGGTACTTCACCCAGAGTGGCTAGCTAACCCTGTACTAGTTAGGAAAAAGAATGGAAAAATGCGGATGTGTGTAGACTACACTGGTCTGAATAAAGCATGTCCAAAAGTTCCATTTCCTTTACCTAGAATTGATCAGATTGTCGATTCCACTGCTGGGTGCGAAGTGCTTTCGTTCCTTGATGCATATTCCGGCTACCACCAAATTAAGATGAAAAAATCCGACGAACTCGCAACCTCTTTTATTACGCCTTTTGGTATGTATTGCTACATTACAATGCCCTTCGGCCTTCGAAACGCCGGGGCAACGTACCAACGTTGCATGCAGCATATTTTTGGTGTACACATAGGCAAAACCGTCGAGGCTTACGTCGATGACATCGTGGTGAAAACCAAGAAAGTCGGGAACCTCATTAGCGATCTCGAGACCACGTTCGAGTGCCTCCGGGCCAAGAATGTGAAGCTCAACCCCGAGAAGTGTGTCTTTGGTGTGCCTCGAGGCATGTTACTTGGCTACATTGTCTCACAACGGGGGATCGAGGCAAACCCTGAAAAAATCTCAGCAGTCACGAGGATGGGCCCAATTCGAGACCTCAAGGGTGTGCAGAAAGTGACAGGCTGCCTGGCCGCTCTCAGCAGATTCATCTCGAGGTTAGGGGAAAAAGCGCTACCCCTCTACCGCCTGCTAAAGAAGACGGAACACTTTGCGTGGACTGCCGAAGCCGAGGAGGCCTTAACCAACTTGAAGGGGTTGCTGACTTCCGCACCAATCCTCGTGCCTCCGCAACCAGCCGACGGTGGTGAGTCCCCCGAGCCTCTCCTCCTCTATGTGGCCGCAACCACTCAGGTGGTCAGCGCGGTCATAGTCGTCGAAAGGCACGAGGAGGGTCATGCATTGCCGGTCCAACGACCGGTGTACTTCACCAGTGAGGTGCTCTCCGAGGCCAAGGTCCGGTACCCGCACATCCAGAAGCTGCTCTACGGCATCATCGTCACAAGGCGCAAGCTCCAGCACTACTTCCTCGCTCATCCCGTAACGGTGGTGTCGTCCTTCCCCCTCGGTGAGATCATCCACAATCGGGAGGCCACGGGGCGCATCGCCAAGTGGTCCGCCGAACTAATGGGGGAGACCATCACCTACGCCCCGCGAAAGGCCATCAAGTCGCAAGCGTTGGTAGACTTCGTTGCTGAATGGACCGACACTCAGCTCCCGCCGGCGCAAATTCAAGCCGAGCTTTGGACCATGTTCTTCGACGGATCCCTCATGAAGACGGGGGCAGGCGCGTGCCTGCTCTTCGTCTCACCCCTCGGAGTCCACATGCGCTACCTGCTACGCTTGCACTTCCCCGCCTCCAACAACGTCGCCGAGTACGAGGCCCTCGTCAATGGGCTGCGCATCGCTCTCGAGCTCGGGGTCCGACGCCTCGACGCCCGAGGAGACTCACAGCTCGTCATCAACCAGGTTATGAAGGCTTCAAGCTGTATCGATCCCAAGATGGAGGCATACTACGGGGAGATGCGCAAGCTAGAAAATAAGTTCTATGGTCTCGAGCTCAACCACATAGCTCGAAAGTACAACGAGGCCGCAGACGAGCTGGCAAAGTTGGCGTCCACGCGCGGCACGGTTCCACCAGACGTCTTCTCGAAGGACGTTTTCGAGCCATCTGTCCAAATCGACCCAGGGGCTGGCCCCTCGACGCCACCCCTCGAGTTAAACACGGGGGCTCGACTTTCAACGCCGCCCTTCGGGAGTGACCCCTCGACATCCGCTGAGGCGATGCAGGTCGACACACCCGCCTCTTCTTCACCACGACCCCTCGACTGGCGGACGCCCTACCTCGACTACCTGACGCAAGGCGTGCTACCAGAAGACAAGACGGAGGCCCGACGCATCGCTCGAAGGGCCAAGACCTACGTCATCTACGACGACGAACGGGAACTGTACCGACGAAGTCCGACCGGGATCCTTCAGCGCTGCATCCCACTCAAAGAAGGACGCAAGCTCCTCGACGGCATGCACTCGGGGGCTTGCGGCCACCACGCAGCGCCAAGGACCCTGGTTGGGAACGCCTTCCGCCAAGGCTTCTATTGGCCGACCGCCATTGGAGACGCCAAGCGCTTGGTCCGAACATGCCATGGGTGTCAATTCTACGCCAAGCAGACGCACCAACCCGCACATGCCCTGCAGATGATCCCAATTACTTGGCCATTCGCCGTTTGGGGGCTCGACCTTGTAGGTCCCCTCAAAAAGACAAGTGGAGGGCACTCACACGTGCTCGTGGCCATCGACAAGTTCACCAAGTGGGTCGAGGCTAAGCCGATAGGCGACCCCACCTCCGAGAAGGCTGTCGAGTTCATCGCCAACATCATGTACCGGTTTGGGGTGCCTAATGTCATCATCACCGACAATGGCACCCAATTCACGGGCAAAAAGTTCACCAACTTTTGCGATGACAGCAACATTCGCGTGACCTGGGCCTCGGTCGCATACCCTCAATGCAACGGGCAGGTCAAGCGCGCCAACGGCATGATACTCCATGGGCTGAAGCCGAGGCTGTTCAAGACTCTCAAAAATTTTGGAAAGGGGTGGGCCGCAGAGCTCCCCTCGGTGCTGTGGGGCCTTAGGACTACGCCGAGTCGAGCCACTGGGTTCACACCTTTCTTCCTAACCTACGGCGCCGAGGCCGTCTTGCCTACTGACCTCGAATACGGCTCCCCTCGACTTCGAGCCTACAACGAGCAAACCAACGACGAAAAGCTCGCCAACGCCAAGGACCAGCTCGAGGAGGCCCGAGACGTGGCGCTCATCAACTCCGCGCGCTACCAGCAAACGCTTCGACGCTACCACGACAAGCACGTGCGCAAGAGGGACCTGGCGGTGGGGGACCTCGTGCTTCGACGGCTGCAAGATAATCGAGGGCGCCACAAGCTTACCCCCCCATGGGAGGGCCCATACACCGTAGCTGAAGTGCTCAGGCCAGGAACGTACAAGCTCTACGACGATCAAGGCAGGATCCTGGCGAACGCGTGGAACATATCTCAGCTACGTCGCTTCTACCCTTAAAGGCTTCGAGGCCTCATTCATTTTGTTGCTTTGTACAAACACGCCCAAAATGAATGAACAAACTCGTGCATTGACTTTCATTTCGCCTAGCATCTTAAGGTAGCCTCGACCCTACTTCGCTCAGGGTCGAGCCTCCCTCGGGGGCTGACAAGGGGGTAACCGCCCCCCAGACTCCGGAAAAAATGCGTGTTTTCTTTTCATAAATTCGACCCTGGTCTCGACTCACGCCTCGAGTGAGCTAGCGACGCCTAAATCCTAAAATACCTCGAGCCTCCAAAGGTCGGGGGGCGTCGACGTAGACGGCCACCTACGCCCCCGGGCTACGGTGCCCTACCTACGCCTCCCCTCGAGAGGCTCGCGACGTATCGAAGGAACACAGACTAAGGTAGCAGAAACTCGAGCTTGCAACAAAGAGAAGTGGTCAAACGCACTTGAAAAGAAAACAACTCCTTTAAACAAACAAGTCGTATATACGTACGGGTCTCGACGGACCCTCACCCATGTCATAAAATTCTTACAGGGGCCTCGACGCCCAAATTTGGCACGCAGGCCCTAATCCTCGTCGGTGTGGTACTCCTCCCCGAGGTCTTCCACGGCAGGCTCAACCTCGACACCCGAGCTAGAAGGAGGAGGGCCCTCGACACCGCTGCTGGCGTCAGGGGGCAGCACGTCCTCCTCGAAGATCTTCGCAAGCGACGTCCCCGGCCTCTCCATCTTCTCCAAAATTTTGTCGACACGGCGGTTGTTCCACTCCTCGTCCTTCCCCTCGATCTCGATGAAGCCGTCGGCGACAACGTGGACCGGGAAGCGGAAGCCGGAGCGGACAACTGCGAGCGTCTGCTTTACGCCATGATGGAGAGCTCGCTGGACACGGTCCCGCGTGGCTACGTCGAGGAAGCACAAGGCATCGACCAAGGCGTCGCCTCGGGCCACCGCACCCTCTGCCGCAGCCACTGGAGGAGCACCCCACATGGGGCCAAGCCGGTCGAGGGAGATGCGAGCCCGCTCCGCCACCATCGTCTCGTCTTGGAGTTGGTCCAAAAGAGCCTGGTTCGTCCCGCGAAGCTCCTTGACCGTCTTCTCGACCCCTGCGCAACGAACGAGGAAGAGTGAGACTGCAGCGTAACAGAAAACTTAGAGGCCCAAACAAGGACAAGGTCTAAGCCTCACCATCGCAATGTTGCCCCAGTGCGGCGAGGTCGCTGGTAAGGCCCTCCGCGCGCTGCTCGAGCCTGCGCTTCTCGGCCAGCATGAGGCGCTTCTCGGACCTAAGCTCCTCGACCATCTTGCCCGCCTCCGCGAGGGCCAGATCCTTTCGGATCACCTCCTGCCGCGCCACCCCCTCGGCAGCTCGGGCGGTGGCGACACCACTCTCGGCGTCTTCGGCCTCCTTCTTCGCTGCCTCCGCTGCGGACCAAGCGGCGGCGGCATCGCGTTGAGCATCCTCAGCCTCTTTTCTCGCCGCCTCCGCTGCGGTTCGGGCGGTGGCGGCCTCGCCTCGGGCGTCAGCGGCCGCCTGCTTCGCCGCCTCAGCTTCAGCCCGGGCGGAGGTGGCCTCGCTTCGGGCGTCCGCGGCCTCCTTCCTTGACCCCTCGAGAGCAGCGGCGGTCTCCTCCTTGGATCGAGTGGCCTCACCTCGAGCCGCCCGGACCTCCGCCTCCGCCTCGTTGAGCCGGCTCGCCATTTGGGCGTTCCGGCTCAGCTCAGCGCGGAGATTTTGAAGCTCCGCCTCAGCCCTCGCGAGGGCGGCCGACACTCGTACGGACCGGCCCGCCTCCTCAGAGCAGGACCGCTCCGCCTCCGCCATGAGCTCGGCCACCTCCCGGAAGATGGACCGCACCTCGCGCGGGGCCCCCCGCTAGGTCGGTTGCTCGACGGGGACCATGGCAAGGGACGAAGACTCGAGCGGCGGCGAGTCGATCGAAAGAAGGCTCAACCCTGGGCCCTCTTCCCTGGTCGGGTCCTCCAGCGTCTTGGCAGCGCGAGCCGGCGCCTCGGGCGCCTCCACCATCGTCAAGCCCGCGCGCGAGGAGCGACCCCTGCTCCAGCTCGTTCAGGAGGTCCTCCACCGTCGGCTCCTTCTCCGCCAACGCCTCTCCCCCCTCTCCCCCCTGCGCAGCCCGGCTCGTGTCGATCGGGGCCTCGAGGGGCGCAGTCTCCTCGGCCCCAGACATCGGCGGGGCCGTGCTCGCCCCAGGCGCTTCCCCCGGAACAGCCGTCGCGGTGGGGGGAAGGGCGGCGCTCCCAATTGGCGCCATCGCGGGAGGAGGAGGAGGGGGAGGGGGCAGCGCCTCAGTGAGCGTGGTAGCAGCGGGCTCGACGCCGTGAGCTGAGGCCCCTGCAATACGAGATGACAGTGATATCAGAACCAGGAAGAGTGCCTCGACCCCTGCGGTCGATGGCGACGGCCTCACCAAAATTTGCGACGATCATCTGGCCTCCTCGAGCCATGGCAGCCCGAGCCTTCTCCAGCCAAGCGGCTTCCCTAGCGGAGGAAGGTGCCATACCTCGAGGTGCTTGTGCCTCGACGGGGCTCGAGGTCTTGACCCGCTTGGACGAAGCGAGGTCCACCTTCTGGTAGGAACGCTTCCCCCTGAGAAACCAGAGATGGCATGCGTCATCAAAAGTAAAGAGGTAAAGCCTCGCTACCGACGAGGTCCAAGAAAATTACTCACCCAAAGCGGCGGCTGGGCTTCTTTCCGGAATCGCCGGACCCACTCAGGGGCTGCGAGCCCACCCCGCGGCTCGCGTCCTGCGCCTGGGCCGTCTCCGCAGGGCTGGGATGGGGGGAGGGCTCCCGACGCCTCCCGTGGCTCGACCTCGAGGGAGATCCCTCCCTCCGCCCCACATCACGGGAGGGCGACCGCACCTCCCTCATGCTGTCATCATGGCGCCCGCCCCGGCGCGGGCTCCGGGACTTGCTCCGGCGCTCGCGCTGGAGGTCGCGCCCTCCCGCATTTGCTTCTGTGTCCCGGCGGCGGTGCGGCGATGGACTCCGGGGACGCTCACGCCCTGGCCACGAGACGCCCGGGGGCTCCCTCCCCGACGCTCGTGATGGCGCGGGCTCGACACCTCCTCCTGGCGCCCGCTCCTCCGCGGGCTCGACCCCGACCTCGATGGCTCGCGGCGGTAGGACCCGGAGCCCCTCCCGATGTGGTCACTGCCCCTCGAGGCTCGGCCCTTCTCGAGACCTCCCACCTGGGTTGACGCAGGGGCGGCCTCCGTTGGTGCTGTGGTAGAGGCGCTCCGTGTTCGGGGCTTCCTCACGACCGGGGGCACGTCCGGCGCAGAGCTCGACGTACCTCGGGCCCCCGACGAGGCAGGGATCGGCGCCGCCTTCCACGGCTGCGTCCTGCGAGGTCCCTTCGTCGGGGGGACCTCCAGTATACCCTCCTGCACAGAGGAGCGGTCAGCCCTGTCATCGATGACTCCCGCGCGCCTCAGGCGCGCATCCACCCCCTCGTCGTCGCTCTCCTCTTCGTCATCGCTCTCCTCCTCCGAGCTCGAGGAGCTCAGCTCGGGGGACCCGTCTCCAGGCTGACGGTTGTGACGAGCCTTCGCCAGCCTCTGCTCCCGAGCCAAGCGACGCAAGTTTTTGTTTTTCTCTTTCTTCTTCCTGGCATCCTTGCTCTCCTTGTCTTTCTGAGCAGAGAGGCGTCTCACCTGAGTATCCGCAGCGTCCTCCCTCACTGGGGGCCTCGACGCGCGACAAGTAAACGCCCCCTGCAAGAAAGAAGAAGCGTGATGAGACAAACCACAAGAAGAATGCAAAGGGTTCGAAGGAGGAGAAAGGGGGAGAAGGCTCGGGACGGCTCAACTCGAGGGAGGCTTACCAGGTCGAGGCACCCCTCGTCGGGTGCCATGGCGACCAGGTCGGTATACTCAGGGATGAACGGCCCCTGGATCGTGATTGACACCCGGGAGACGCCCTCGTTCCGGGACAGCCTCTCCTCGGCCATCCTCGATCGATTAAGCGCCTCGAGCTGGGCCTTCGGCCCCATCTCGTGCATAAGAAGGGGGCGGTCCGCCAGCGGGAGAACTCTTCGCTGGTGGAACGCCCAAATGACCGCCTGCACGGTCAACTTCTCCTCATCCACCAGCGTCTTCATCATCTCCATCAGCGGCGCCAGGTGGCGTTGCCTGTCAGCCGCGACGCCCCAGGTCCACTTCTCTGGGCGTTGGGTAAGGACCCTGCCGGTGTACTGCGGAAAGAGACCACCTTCATTCCGCAGATAGAACCAATGGTCGTCCCACCCGGCCTGGTTGGTGGAAAGCTTGTATCGCAGGTATTTGCGGGGGACATTGGCCGACGAGGTCCCAGCCCTCGCAGTGATGGCGAGGGAGCCCATGCGCACGAGCCGCCTCCCGCTGGGCTTTAGGGCCTTGATGAAGAGCTCACCCCGGAAGAGATGGACGAACATCTCCCAGTGCGGCTCCATCTTCAGGTACCCCTCGCACACCGCGGCGAATATGGTGGCGTGCGAAATGGAGTTGGGGGAGAAGTGCTGCAGCTCCACCTCGAAGTGGTGGGCCAGCCCCCGCATGAAGCGGCTTGGCGGGACGCCGAGCCCCATACGGTGGTAGCGCGTGAAGCTCACCACGTACCCCTCCGGCGGGTGCGGCTCCCGGTGCTCCGCCGACGGGATAACCCACCACGCGGGTCCCTCCTCCGGGTTGGGGCGCAGAAGCCCCTGGGCCACTAACGAGTCCATCTCGCCCTGCGTCACCTTCGACGGGCTCCAGTCTTCGGCCGGCAGCACTTGTGTCTGGGCGGCCATGGCGGTGGCGCGGCGCGGACCCGAGCAGCGGACGGGCAGCCGGAAAATCCCCAATCGACTAGCTCGAAGGAGAGGGCGCGTGGAGGCTACGGCGGCGTTGAAGGCGAAGGCAAAGTAAAGGGTTCCTTTTCCCCCTCTTTCAATATTTATAAGGGGAAACCCCAACGGGCGGGGTCCCCCACGACGTAAAAAGGTAACCGCATGCATTTAATGCGCCCACCTAACCACGTCTCGAGCCGGTTGACAGGTACACGCGGCAGCTCTCCATTCGCCACAGGCATGGGCCAAAAGGCACAAAGTACAACACTGTTCGGCCATACCCCGCACTGTTACACGCTCGAGCCCCTACCTCGAGACCCGAATGCCCGCCGTCCCAACGGGTTTTTTCCCGGAGCCTGCCCATACCAGCAGGGTCTCGAGCCCTCCTTTAACACCACCTCGAGGCTGGCTCTAAGCCCCTCGAGCCCTGACGACTCTCATGACCTTTAAGAGCAGGTACCCCGAGGATCCGGAGGGGCCCAGCTACGACCAGTACGAGCTAGTACATGCGCGGCATGGCCGCCACGACACCACGTCGCCACGTCTGCACTCAGGACGGAGGCCATGCTGCTACAGCAACCCCCACGCCGACTACAACAACTCAGACAAGACAGGGTTCCAACCCTCCTTCGCATTGGGCGCCGGACGTGCGTCTCCAGTACAATTCCTGTACCATCCCTGTATCTCCCATGTAAACCTGGCCTCCCCTTAGCTCTATAAAAGGAGGACGCCAGGGGCCTCCGCGAGGCAGGTTCTCAGGTTTTTTAGGCTAGGACGTCTCCACACTCGACGGCTCACACACACGTCCTCAGGGACAACTTCACGGGTCGGCACCACTCTACGCACGCACTCGAGTCCGGACCCCGGTCCACGCTCAGTGAGCTTGTATCCACCCCCGTACAAGCACTTAGGTGCAAGTAATACAAGAACATCCCCCCCCCCCCCCGCTGGACGTAGGGCCTTCTTTGCCCGAACCAGGATAAATCTTGTGTCCTCTTGCATCACCATCCAGGAAGAGAAGCACGCGATCGTATTACTCGTCGGTGTGATACCCCCGGTTACGAAACACCGACAGGCGGCGACGGGGGTGCTCAGCTACGCCGTGTCCGGCGGTCGCAGGTGAAATTAACGGAAGAGGGAGAACCAGTGAACCCTAAGGGGGCTATTGGAGGCCCTAGTTTGGCCAGTGAAGCTCCAGAGGAGCTTGGCCTCGGGCTCGGCCATGGCGGCGCCCATGGTGTGCGGCCAGTGATGGAGGGAGAGCTACAGGGCGGTAGAGAGCTCGCGAACTGGTGTTCTCACCTTGCCTTGGCGTGACGGGGCTCGACGAAGAAGAGGGGGCTCGGCGGAGGCTTGGTTGGGGGCGAACGACTTCGAGCTCCGGGCGGCGCCGATGGCGGCCGCGGCGGCGCTTCTTGCGTTCTGGTGACGGTGAGGCTCGAGGGGTGGTGCGGAGGTGCGCACCGTGTGTGCGGGATGAAGGTGGAGTGGCGAGCGGAAGGAATCGAGCCGAGGGGCTCTAGGGAGGCGGGAATGGCGAGGGTGCTCTCGCGGTGGCGTGCGGTGGCCAAGGCGAGTCGAGCCCTCGGCCTTGCGTTCGCGTGCAGAAGAGAGAGTGGGAGCGAGAGCGAGGAGGTGCGAATGGCGAGTGGGAGAGGGAGGAGTGTGGGCGGTCGGGCTTTGCCCTCGGGCTTGGCCGGCGGCGACCCGAGGTCGTGGCGAGGGCCACGGCCGACGCGACGCGCGGGCAGCGTGCGCGGCAGCCGAGACGGCAGGCGAGTGGCCGGTGGAGATCGTTGCGTGATCGGGAGAGAAAAGATTGCGCGGAGAGTGGCGGAGACGGATTCGCGGCAGAAGTTGGCGGCCACGCGGCGCTCCGGCCGGCGTACGGCGCGGCCGCGCGGTCGGGGCCGGCATGCGCGGCGCGCGGCGCGCGCGGGAGGGGGCGCGAGCGAGCGAGCACGGGCCTGGGCCGGAAAAGGCCGAACAGGCCGAAAGGTTGGCGCCGGGAAAAGCAAAATCCTTTTTCTTTTTTCCAAAACTTTTTCAAACTTTGACCATTCAAAAACAGTTTCAAAACCTCCAAACTAGGCTTTGACCCAAAAATAAAAGTTGCTCCAAATAATTTTCTCTACAACTTTCATATAGAACATTTTGCTGAAAAGCATTTTTACAACCTCCACAGAAATAAAGCCAATTTTGAGACATAAATCATTTTGTTTACCCTATTTTTATTTGCCAAAATATTTTGAACTAGACCAAGGGGTCAATAAAGAAAGTATTAGACTTAATATTCTCTATTTTATAAAATTAATTGCCAAGACAGAAAGTCACTCAAACAACCAAGTCTTATAAAAACCAAAATCCAAATAAACAAACAAAAGGCAAAAAGCACTTTTTTGCACATGAAATGATGCAATGCATTGCTTATGTATTTTAGTAGCTAAATGTAGTTCTTAATGCAGTGCTTGACACTAGGGTGTCACATGAACTAAGCCGCGCACCAGGGGCGAAGCTAGGAGAAATAGCTGCCGGGGTCGGTGCTTATACAGTACTAATTACTGATTTATAGGGTCTAATAATATATACCACATATAACTTCTGTCTTCTTAATGCAATGATACACAATGTTCTTGTATATTTGAAAAAAATAAAAAACAACTATATATTGTGACAAAAATAAGGTTTTAATGGCAATTACCTCTCATATAGTTTCTCTTATGACTATGATCCTCCATCTTATGAAAACAAAAAAAATCATATCTTTCATTCGGTGGTTAGAAATCCTGGCTCCATGAAGTGTGTGTGTATATATATATATATATATAGAACTACTATTTATGATATAACACTCTAAATAATATTTAGAGCGTCGGTGGAGCATCCCAAATCTCACAACCGTAAATATTGTTACCAACAACCATCTTTCTGTATGCACTAGCAAAGCGATCCCGCAACCGTAAATATTTCAGCCCGCAACCGTAAATGTCGTAGAAGGAAGAGAATGATCTGGATAACATTTACGGTTGTGGGATGTGAATTAGCAGTAACTTTTACGGTTGCGGATGGAAGAGAGAATGGTGTGGCTGCCATTTACGATTGCGGGATGAGAATTAGTGACGCTCTAATTATATATTGCTTTTACTAGTTGGCTTGTGTAGCATTGCTAGTTACATTGCTTAGTTTGTGTAGCTAAGTATTTGTTGAGCTCTCTAATTTAGCTTGTGTAGCCTTGTTATTGAGCATTGCTAGTTGTCGGTGTTTCTACCCCGGGGGTATGTCACCAACCAGTAATTATGATCGCGTGCTCTCTTCCTGGATGGTGATGCAAGATGACACAAGGATTTATCCTGGTTCGGGCGAAGAAGGCCCTACGTCCAGCGGGGGGAGGATGCTCTTGTATTACTTGCACCTAAGTGCTTGTACAGGGGCGTTATAAGCTCAACAAGCTTGGACCGGAGTCCGGACTCGTCTGGGTATGGTGTTGTATGGGCTTGTGTGCTGACCCGAGTGGAGGTGGACCTAGACTTGTCTATCGTGGAGTTGTGTAACCGGGTGCGTGAAGACCCCTGGTGTCCTCTTTTATAGAGCAAGATGAGGTCAGGGTTACACAGGAATGATACAGGAGTCGGGATGTACAATGCCCAATACGACAGAGGGTAGGAATTCTGTCTTGTCGGGGTCGCTATAGCCGGCGTGGGGGCTGCTGTTGAAGCGTCCTTGAAGCGTGGCCTCCATCCCTGGCGCGGACGTGGAGACATGGCGACGTGGAGGTCATGCAGCGCCCATCCCGGCGCGTACATAACGTGGCAGGGTTCCTCCGGGTCTTGGGGGTACCTGTCCTCCAATAGCAGGAAAGCCGTCAGGGCTCGAGGGGCGCAGGGCCGGCCTCGAGGTGGCGTTTACGTGGGGCTCGAGCCCCCGCAGGTATGGGCAAGTCCCGGAAAGCCCGACCGAACAGCGGGAATCCAGGCTTCGAGAGATGGCTCGAGGGTGCTACAGTGCAAGGTATGGCCGAACAGTGCTGTACTTGCGCCTTTTTGCCCATGCTTGAGGTGAAAGCGAGATTTGACTGTGGCTCCGGTTTACTGTGGCGCACGTCGGGTTCCAGAGGACGTGACCGGAGTAGGTGAACGCATTAAATGCGTAGTGTGGGATTGGCATCCGAAGTCTGGCGCTGCTCGAAGGAGATGTGAAATGTCTCGAGGGATAGGCTATCGTGCTTGAGAGGCTCGAGGTCCCCGCGCGGGGTCTCGAGGAGCGGTGTACGGCTGTGGTGGGCTCGAGGCCTAGGTGCCAGGGCTCGAGGGGTAGGTTGCCGGGAGGCGGTCGGTAAGGCTTTGGCGAGTCTAAGCTTCCTGGCGGAGGGTCGGTGCGGCCGGCCTCGAGGGTTTGGTTTTTAGGGAGCTAGACTAGTTTCTCCTCTTATTAATTGGTGTTCTAGGTTTAACTTGTTTGTTTTGCGTCGATTGGAGGTACCCCTTTGGTGTTCCCCCGACAGTAGCCCCCGAGCCCTTGTTTGAGTGCTTGCACTCGAGCAAGGGCTCCTCAGCGGGATCGTGAGGGTTAGCTGACTGGTTCTCGAGGGTTTGGCTGTGTTGATTCCGCGGGTGTCGCGCGAGCGACACCTACGGGTGTAGCCCCCGAGGCCATGGGGGAGTGGTTAGGACTCCCTCGTGGGCTTTCTTACGCGTGCGAGTGTGAGTGTCAGTTACGTCTTTTAGGTTCGGGAGTGTCGAGCCCCCGAGTTTTTTACCCTCTTTCGTCGAGGTGTGCCAGGCTGAACCGACCGACCGGCACTTCGAGCCGTCCGGCACGCCGGTTGCCCTGGCTTGTCGTCCCGCGAGTCCTTTCGATCGGATGCGAGGGGGGATGCCTCGTACTACCACGAGCGGGCGAGTATCGAGGTTCCCGGTGAGCTGGTAACGGGGGAATCCAAGTGAGACCTCGTGCCCCGTTCGATGGGGTCGACTGTAGCCCGAAGGCGATCTCATAAAGCATGGGTGCTCAGTCTGCAGGAGTGCCGGGTCCATTCGATAGGACCTGGTGGCTCGATGCCTCCCTCCGAGGGGATCTCACTGCATGTCGTGCTCCCCGCCTTGGATACACGTGAGGGGCCTCGAGGGCTTGGCCCTCGAGCGATGCTGCGAGTGGCGCCCCTTGGTGTCCCTGACTCGGGTGCTCGAAGCCGGCTGTCGAACCCTCTTCGAGGGCCAGCCTTCGCTACTTCGAGACTTAGGGCCGGGGCCCGTTTTTACCTTCCTGAAGAAGCCTCCGTCGCTTGGAAACCTTCTGCCCGTTGGGCGCGCCTTTTTAGGCGAGGTAGTGGAGATCGTGGTGCTAGGGCAACTGACAAGAAGTCGGAGCGGCGGCCGTGGTGGGCCCAGAGGAGTGGAGCGAGTGCGGAGTTGCCGCGTGTACCTGTCGACCAGCTCGAGATGCGGTTAGGTGAGCACATTAAAAGCGTGCGGTTACTTTTTCCGCCGTCGTGGGAAACCCCGCCTGTTGGGGTTTCCTCTTATAAATATCAAAAGAGAGGAGAGGAACCCTTTACTTTGCCTTTGCCTTCACCGCCGTCGTAGCCTCCGCACGCCTTCTTCCCGAGCCTGCAATTGGGAATCTTCCCGGCCGCCCATCCGCTGCTCAAATCCGCGCCGTCGCCGCCATGGCCGCTCAGACTCCAGCGCTGCCGGCCGAAGACTGGAGCCCGTCGAAGACGACGCAACGCGAGCTGGATTCGCTGGTGGCCCAGGGGCTCCTCCGTCCCAACCTGCAGGAGGGACCCGCGTGGTGGGTTCTTCCGTCGGAGGATCACCGGGAGCCGCACCTACCGGAGGGGTATGTGGTGAGCTTCACGCGCTACCACCGCATGGGGCTTGGCATTCCGCCGTGCCGCTTCATGCGGGGGCTAGCTCACCACTTCGAGGTGGAGCTGCAACACTTCTCCCCCAACTCAATCTCGCACGCCGCCATCTTCGCCGCGGTGTGCGAGGGATATTTGAAGATCGAGCCGCACTGGGAGATGTTCGTCCACCTCTTCCGGGGCGAGCTCTTCCTCAAGGCCTTGAAACCTAGCGGGAGGAGGCTTGTGCATGTGGGCTCTCTCACCGTCACCACGAGGACTGGGACCTCGTCGGCCAACGTCCCCCGCGAATATCTCCGCTACAAGCTTTCCACCAACCAGGCGGGGTGGGACGACCATTGGTTCTACCTGCGGAACGAGGGCGGGCTCCTTCCGCAGTACACCGGTGGGGTCATCACCCAGCGCCCGGAGAAGTGGACCTGGGGCGTCGCAGCGGACCGACAGGGCCACCTGATGCCGCTGATGAAGACGATACGGTCGTTGGTGGAGGACAAGGGTTTGACCGTCCAGGCGGTTATTTGGGCGTTCCACCAGCGGAGGGTCCTTCCTCTGGCGGACCGCCCCCTCCTCATGCATGAGATGGGACCAAAGGCCCCGCTCGAGGCGCTGAACGAGTCGAGGATAGCCGAGGAAAGGCTGCCTCGGAGCGAGGGCGTCTCCCGGGTGTCGATCACAGTCCATGGGTCGTTTGTCCCCGAGGACACCAACCTGATCCCCATGGCGCCTGACGAGGGGTGTCTTGACCTGGTAAGCCACCCTCGAGTCAGGTTGTCTCGAGCCTCCCCTCCTTTCTCTTTTTCCGAATCTTGTTTTACTCTCCTTATGGTTTTTCTTATCAAATTTGTTTTCTTGAAGGGGGGTGTTCACATGTCGCGCGTCGAGGCCCCCGGTGAGGGAGGACGCCGCGGAAAGACAGGTGAGGCGCCTCTCTACTCAGAAAGATAAGAAAAGTAAGGATGCAAAGAAGAAGAAAGAAAAAGAGAGGAACTTGCGCCGTTCGGCCTAGGAACAGAAGCTCGTGAAGGCTCGTCATAACCGGCAGCCTGGAGAGGAGTCCCTCGAGCTCAGTTCCTCGAGCTTGGAGGAGGAGGACGATGATGAGGAGGAGAGTGATGACGAAGGGATGGATGCGCGTTTGAGGCGCGCGGGGGTCGTCGACGTCAGGGCTGATCTCTCCTCTGTGCAGGAGAATGTTTTGGAGGTCCCCCGGCGAAGGGATCGCGCGGGGCGCAGCTGCGGAAGGCTCCGTCAGGCCCAGCCTCGTCAGAGGCTCAGGGCACATCGAGCTCCGTACCGGACGTGCCCGCTGACGCGAGGAAACCTCGAACCAGGAGCGCCATTGCTGCGGCGCAGAAGGAGGCCGCGACCGTGTCGACCCAGGCGGGGGGTCTCGAGAAGGGCCGGCCGTCGAGGAGCGGTCCACACGTCGAGAAGGACTCCGGGCCCGACCACCGCAAGGCGTCGAGGGCAACATCGAGCCCGCGCCACCATGACCGTCGAGGGGGGAGCCCCCGGTCGTCCCGTGATGAGAGTCGCGAGCGACCCCGGAGCCCGTCGCCGCATCGCCGCCGGGAGAAGGAGGCAGGCGCGGTGGGGCGCGGCCGTCAGCACGAGCGCCGGAGCAGGTCTCGGAGCCCGCGCCGGGAAAGGCGTCAAGATGACCGCTCGAAGGAGACGCAGTCTCCCCCTCGGGACGGGAGACAAAAGGAGAGCTCTCCGCCGGGGTCGAGCCACGGGATGCATCGGGAGCCTTCCCCCCGTCCAAGTCACGTGGAGACGGCTTAGGGGCGTGGCTCGAGCCATGGGGCGGGCTCGAAGCCCTTGAGCAGGTCCGGCGATTCGGGGAAGAAGCCCTGCCCTCGCTTTGGGTGAGTAGGTCTCCTTAATTTCATTGGTAGGGAAACTTCACCTCTTTACCTTTGGTGATGAGTGCCGCTTCTGGTTTTTCAGGGAAAAGCGCTCCCGGCAGGTGTAACGTAACGGCTCTAATCCCATGGCCCACTGATCACCGTCAACCACTGACAGTCGATCCGTACAGCCAAGAGATTAAGACCGGTTCCGCTACTGGGCTACATCAGTGCCCGATGTCCGCAGGATCATCTCACAATTCAGTTACAATCTCTTGAACATTTGGACAAATAACATCGGAGTAAATAGCGGAAGACTTAGATAACAATAGTTTTACAAACCAGGGTTCAATATAAAATAAAAGTGAAGTTATTACAGACCATAGTTCAAATAGATAGAATTGGCAGAGTAGCATATGACAACAACTGAAAGGTAAAGATACTTCACCCAGCCCGAGGGTGAATAATCACTCATCGGCCTCATCGGCCTCCTCCTGAACAACAGTCACACAGCAGGGTCCAAGGCATACTGAGGGATCTGCCATACCTGCAACATGGGTAATAAAACCCTGAGTACAAAGGTACTCAACAAGACTTACCCGACTAAAGAAAAAGGGAGAAGACTCAGGAATGAAGGCTTAGGGTAGTCAAGGTAAGGCTTAAGCAAGATCAAGTATTTTGCAGAAAAGCATTTTGTAAACCTTATTTTATTTTGAAAAATTCGGTATTCCTCAATTCTTCATCATTCATGATTCATTTTACATTTCAAAACATTCCTAGTTGAGAACCACTCTCCGTTGACAGTCAGTGGACCAAGTCTCCATAACCGAGGAGCAACGTTAATCCGGATAAATAATACTCAGCTGAGGATCCCTATCCACACTGCATATGTAGCACCCAAGCTTGCATATGCCAACTTGTCTACCACGATTCCTCCAAGATTGGGCCCGGTCCTACGCCACCCGGAAGTACAGTACACCACTCCAATCCGGGACTCTAACCCACGTGGGTACATGCTACTTCCGCCATCTCTCCACTCCCAGTGCGCGGTTGTCGGTCCAATAATGGATTTCTCGGAGCCAGAGCTTTCCGGAGTATGTGAATAGTTACAAGTCTTGACCAGCAGGCCCCCATACGGATGGTCCCTACATTTTTCCGCCAGCGACAAGCACCTCGGGACTCTAACCCAAGAGTACAGGTCCTGTCGGTTTTTCCAACCCTGTCCCGGTCGGTGTCAACTGTTGAGTCCCGGACTACAACATGACGGCACCGTACGCAAGGACAACCTCTCCTTCCTATTGACTAAGTACGGATCAGATACTTAGCCCATAGTGGGAGTAAACCAGAAATTCCCATAAAGTTTCTTTCAGTGATCACACTTTTGAAATTGGCATTTTTATTGCAAAGTCTAATTCAATAAGCATTGCTAAGCATTTTTTTTTCAAATACTTTTGAAAAGCAGGCTTCGGGTGTATCAGTGGTCAAGGTGGATAATGCATCAGTTAGGATATCACTCAACTCCTATAAACCTAATGCAATAATTTAACTCAAAAGCATTTAAGGAAACATTTTATAAATTCAAGGAAAGGGGTTAAATGCACCGGGGCTTGCCTTGAATGGCAAAAAGAGCAGACTCGGGGTTGGTGGTGTAGGTGCCGGAGCTCGGGGTTGCCTCGGGGACAGATCCTTCGGTGGCTACCTCGACTTCAGGTCCTTCTTCGTCTACTATACGGATGCAATGATGAATGCTCATGAGAATGATGATATGAACTTATGGTGCAAGACAATTCCACTGATTCTAGATTACTCTTAAACAAGGCATAGTCGAAATCTAGGTTGAGCATAAAAGGTAACCATTTCTTCCTTAAGCAATATTGATTAAACTAGCCCTTATTATAATTATCCTAAGCATCAACCAAACATAGCATCACAAACATCATAGACCAAAGGGTAGGGGTCTATGAACATCAATCAATCCAAAGATCACATCATCAAACACTTATTACCAACCCTAAACCATCTTTTCTATTTTCTTAATTTATTTAAAAGGTCATTTTATGAAGTTGCTCCAAAAATTACCAAATTAATCACATAAGTTCATTATGGTGTAGATAGATGGCAAAACAAATTTCATAATTTTTGGAGGTCATTAAGGTGTTCAAATAATTCTAGACACTTAATTAACAAAAGGCACTATTCAAGAATTAAAATAAATGCTCAAAAATCAACTTGTTCCAAAAGACTTCAAAATTTTACCAGAGGCTAAACATGGCATAAGAAGCTCACAAAAATTTGCCTCATGATTTTTGGAGTTATAAATAATTTTCTAAAAATCCAAAACCATCCATTTATTAATTAAAAGGGAAATTTTACATTTTCAAATTTTTGCACAAAACTCAAGTTTCATATTTTTATAAAATACTCCAGAGCATAAAGAGTCTACCACAAAAATTTCAGAATTTTTGGATGCACACAGAAAATCATACAAAAAAGATAAAACAGAACACTATTCACATCTCTCAGAAAAAGAGAAGAGCACTGTGCTCTTTCTAGGCCGGGCTCGGCGAATCGCGGGGCTCGGGCGAATCGCGCGGGGCTCGGTCGAGACGGGCTCGGTCGAGACGGGAGCGACAGCTTCGTCCGAGGCCTGGCCCGGAGGCTCGGGCGAGACGGAGAAGTGAGCCTCCGTCCGAGGCCTGGCTCGGGCGAAGCGGAGAGCATGCGTCGCCGAGGCTTGGGCTCGGGCGAAGCGGAGGGCATGCGCTCGCCGAGGCTCGGGCTCGGGCGAGACGGAAAAACAAGCCTCCGTCCGAGACCTGGGAGGCTCGGGCGAAACGGAGTGGAAGCAGAGACCGGAGGCTCGGATGCTTACCACGGGTCGGAGGCAGGGCTCGAGGGTGAGGCTCGACTCGTGCTCGAGGGTGAGGCTCGGCACGTTCTCGAGGGTGAGGCTCGACACGCTCGAGGGAGAAGACGACAGCGGCGGCGCTCCGGCGATCCGGCGGTCCTGCGCAACACACGAGACCGCAAGGGCCGGTTTAGAGTCGCACGGAACCAAGGAACATGACACGGGGGTCGGTGAGGGATGATCATGGCCGGAGACGGCGAATTTCACGAACCCGAGTTCACCGGTGTTCGGTCGGAGATCGGGAAGATGGGGTTACGCCGGGCAAACGGAGGCGGGGAAGGTGAAATTGAAGGGTGAGAAAGCTTCACGAGCTCAAGGCGGAGCTTTAGGGCTAGCTGGTGGAGAGGCGGAGTGTCTGGAGAGGTCTGGCCACGGTGGCGGAGGTGGAGTGAGGAGGTCGGAGCTCCGGCGGCTTATATAGCCGCGGCCAGGGGCCGGTAGAGAACACGGGGGTGGGTGGATAAGCTCGGCGAGAGCGTGCGCACTCGATTGCGCTCTGGCGAGAAGGACGGCGTGCAGCCGGGGCTCGGGCGTGCGTTCGCCGGCGACGGCCACGCGGCGGCGACGCGCGGGGAAACAGTGGGGGACGGGGCGGAGGTCAACTGTGCGCGTGCGGGTGCGAAAGAGCTGTCGCGGGCGCGGGCGACAAGCCAGGGCAGACGAGCGGCTGCCAACGCGTGGCGCGCGCAACGCCGGAGGCTCGGCCACGGCCGGGGCCCCCTCTGCACTGCGCCGGCTAGAGGTAGGGGACGAACAGTGCTAGGCCTTAGGGTTTGACTTTTGGCTGAACTCTGTATTTTGCAAATTATTTCCAAAACTTGAACTGGGCAACAAAAACTCAAAATACCAAAGTTGCTCAGAAAAATGAGATCTACAACTTTGCCAATATGAACATTTTCAAATTCCAAATAGTTTTTGAACTACATTCAAAAACAGAAAAGGGAACACTTTTCAAATTTGATTCAAATCAAAATTACTTTGGATTTCAAACTGAAGCTTGAAAATCTTTATATATGAAAGTTGTTTCATTTGTCAAAACCTACAACTTTGCTAATATACACTTTTTCTGAAACTCAATAGTTTTTGAATAAATTTTTAAAACTGAAAAGGGGACAAAAACTGGAATTTGAATGGATTTGAAATTACTTCAAATTTCATACAGAAACTTTGAAATTTGTAAATACCAAAGTTGTTCCTCTTGATCAGATTCACAACTTTGCTTTTTGAACCAACTCAAAATTTTGAATTTTGAAAAAGTTATCAAAAAGGGAATAAATCCAGGATTTGGGATTTTAGGGTTTTGCAAAAGGAAAATCAAATCAAATCTGATTTTTGAACTTTGATCAAAGCAACAAACATCAGGGCACTAAATTTGAACAAGAATTACATAGAACTAGGCACAGAGGTGAAATTACCATTTTGCCCCTATAGGAAGAAGTGGGCTAATAAGGGTTTTTGCAATAGAGATACATCACATAAAATGATACACTAAGCAAATGCATACACATAAAATCATGATCAAGATGATTAATGATGCTAATGATGATATGTCAAGTTAATTACATGCTTAAACACCAGAGGTGTTACAGCAGGAGGCGGACTCCACGGTGTCCAAGCGGGCCAAGACCTCGAGCTCTGCTAAGGTCCAAGCACCTCGAGGTATGGCTCCTTCTTCTGCTGGAGAGGCCGCTTGGCTGGTGAAGGCTCGAGCAGCCATGGCTCGAGGAAGCCAGATGGCCGCCGCGGATCTTGGTGAGGCTGACGCCGTCGACCACGGGGGTCGAAGCTTTTTCTTGATCCTGACGATGTCGTTTTCTCTTTTTTTTCGCAGGGACCGCGGCTCTTGGTGCCGAGCCTACCGCCACCGCGTCCATCGCGGCGCCGTCTCCTCCTCCTTCAGTGGCGCCTACCGAGAGGGCCACTTCTCCCCCTGCTACGACGACCGTTCTGGGGGGAGCACCGGAGGCAGGCGCGGCTTCGTCGGTGCTTGAGGCTGAGGGGATAGCGGCCCTTGGGGCCCCGGACGCCGCGAGCCAGCCCGCTGGACAGGATCTCCCACCGCCGGAGCCTCTCGCGCCCGTGGAGCAGGAGAACGACGGGGAGGTGTCGGCGGCGAGGACACCGACGGTGGAGGAGCTTTTGGACGAGCTGGAGCAGGTGCCGCCTCCGGTCGAGGGCTCAATGCTGGGAGGAGCGCTCGAGGCACCGGCTGGGGGTGACAAGACGCCGGAAGACTCGGTGAGGGAGGAGAGCTTGGGGGGAGCCACCCCTCGAGCGATCCGCCACCCCTCGAGTCCCCGCCCCCACGCGAGGCCGTGCCGTCGCCTCGAGAGGAGACGGAGCAGCGGGAGGAGACGGCGGAGGGGCGGAGGGAGCCGCAGCCTGCGCCGCTGGTTGATGAGCCGCAGCTGGCGCCGCTCGAGCTAGAGGAGGAGGGCCTGCCTATCGTCGAGCTCGATAGACCGGTGTGGCCGTACCCTGACGCGCCGAGCCCGACCGGCGCCGTCATCGTCGCCGAGCGGTCGACTCGGCAGGGGGCCCCGCGGGAGGCGCGGCTGGTCTTCACGGAGGTGGCTGAGCTCGTGGCGGAGGTGGAGAGATCCTACGTCGAGGAGGCGGACAAGTCCGCGCGGGCGGCGGCTGCCCTCATGAAGGCGGAGGAGGAGCTCCAGGAGCTCCGCGCCGAGCGGAGTCGGAACGCGCAGATGGCGAGCCGGCTCAACGCGGCGCAGGCGGAGACCCAGGCGGCTCGTGACGAGGCCACCCAAGCCAAGCGGGAGGCCACCACCGCTCTGGCCACGGCAGAGGCGTCGAGGAAGGAGGCCGCCGACGCCCGTAGCGAAGCCGCCAACGCCCGGTCTGCGGCGGAGGCCGCGAAGAAGGAGGCCGAGGGGGCCAAGGGCGAAGCCACCACCGCTCGGTCTGCAGCGGAGGCAGCAAGGAAAGAGGCCGAGGAGGCCAAAACCGAGGCGGCCACTGCCCTGGCTTCAGCAGAGACAGCGCGGCAGGGGGTAATCCAGAAGGATCTGGCCCTTGCGGAGATAGGCAAGCTGGTCGAGGACCTTAGGGGCGAAAAGCTCGACGCGCTGTCCTAGAAGCGCACACTTGAGCAGCGCGTCGAGGTCCTTGCCAGCGACTTCGCCGCTCTGGGCGTACACTGCCAGGGTAACTTTCATGCTTCGTCTTGCTTTACTCTCGAGATTTTTGCCACGCCGCAGACTTACCTTTTTCTGTCTGTTGCATAGATGTCAAGAAGACCGCCGAGGAGCTCCGCAAGACGAATCAAACTCTCGTGGATCAACTCCAGGACAAAACCATGGTAGCGGAGCGGGCGCGTGTCACCCTCGACAGGCTCAGCTCCATGTGGGGTGTCGACCCGGTGGCCCCAGCGGAGGGTACGGTGGCTCGAGGCGACGCCTTGGTGGATGCCTTGTGCTATTTTGACGTGGCCGTGCGGGACCGCGTCAGGGGCGCTCTCCACCACGGCGTGAAGCAGGCGTTCGCAGCCGTCCGCTCGGCTTTCGTTACCCGGTCAACGTCGTTGCCAAGGGCTTCGTCGAGATCGAGGGGAAGGACGAAGAGTGGAATGACCGCCGCGTCGAGAAGATTTTGGAGAAGGTGGAGAGGCCGGGGGCGGCGTTCGCCAAGCTCTTCGAGGAGGACGTACTGCCTCCTGTTGCAAGCAGCGGTGTAGAAGGTCCCCCTCCTCCTTCCTTGGACGTCGAGGCTGAGCCCGTGGCAGAGGACCTCGGGGAGGAATTCCAGACAGACGAAGAATGAGGCCTGCGAGCCAAATTTGGGCGTCGAGGCCCTTGTAAAAATTCATATCATAACTTATGGTACGTCGAGGCTAATATATGAAGGTGACTTGTTTGTTTTACGGAAGCTGTTTTCTTTTCAAGTTTATCCGATCACTTCTCTTTTATCGCAAGCTCGAGCTTTTACCGGCTTAGTCTGTGTTCTTTCGATATGCGCGAGTTCCTCGAGGGGCGGCGTAGGTAGGGTACCGTAGCCCTAGGGTATGGGTGGCCGTCTACATCGACGCCCCCCGACTCTTGGAGGCTCGAGGTATCTACGGATTTAGACGTTGCTAGTGCGCTCGAGATGCGAATCGAGATGAGGGTCGAATTTTTGAAAAGAAAAACGCGCTTTTTCCGGGGTCTGGGGGAGGGTCCCCCCTGTCAGCCCCCGAGGGAGGCTTGACCCTGAGCAAGGCAGGGTTGAGGCTACCTTAAGTTGCTAAGTAATATGAAAGATGGTGCACGAGTTTGCTCATTCATATTAATCATGTTTGTACAAAGCAACAAAATGAACAAGGCCTCGAGGCCTTTAAGGGTAGAAGCAACGTAGCTGAGATATGTTCCACGCATTCGTCAGGATCCTGCCTTGACCATCGTGGAGTTTGTATGTTCCTGGCTTGAGTACTTCAGCTACGGTATATGGGCCCTCCCATGGAGGGGTGAGCTTATGGCGCCCTCGATTATCTTGCAGCCGTCGAAGCACGAGGTCCCCCACCGCTAGGTCCCTTTTGCGCACGTGCTTGTCGTGGTAGCGTCGAAGTGTTTGCTGGTAGCGCGCGGAGTTGATGAGCGCCACGTCTCGGGCCTCCTCGAGCTGGTCCTTGGCGTTGGCGAGCCTTTCATTATTGGTTTGCTCGTTGTAGGCTCGAAGTCGAGGGGAGCCATACTCGAGGTCCGTAGGCAAGACAGCCTCGGCGCCGTAGGTTAGGAAGAACGGAGTGAACCCGGTGGCTCGACTCGGCGTAGTCCTGAGGCCCCACAGCACCGAGGGGAGCTCTGCAGCCCACCCCTTTCCGAAATTCTTGAGGGTCTTGAACAGCCTCGGCTTCAGCCCGTGGAGTATCATGCCGTTGGCGCGCTCGACCTACCCGTTGCATTGAGGGTATGCGACCGAGGCCCAGGTCACGCGAATGTTGTTGTCGTCGCAGAAGTTGGTGAACTTTTTGCCCGTGAATTGGGTGCCATTGTCGGTGATGATGACGTTAGGCACCCCAAACCGGTACATGATGTCGGCGATGAACTCGACAACCTTCTCGGAGGTGGGGTCGCCTATGGGCTTGGCCTCGATCCACTTGGTGAATTTGTCGATGGCCACGAGCACATGCGTGTACTTTCCAGTTGTCATCTTGAGGGGACCCACGAGGTCGAGCCCCCAGACGGCAAACGGCCAAGTGATGGGGATCATCTGCAGGGCGTGCGCGGGCTGGTGCGTTTGCTTGGCGTAGAACTGACACCCTTGGCAAGCTTGGACCAGGCGCTTGGCGTCTCCGATGGCGGTTGGCCAGTAGAAGCCCTGTCGGAAGGCGTTCCCTACCAGGGTCCTTGGCGCTGCGTGATGGCTGCAAGCCCCCGAGTGCATGTCGTCGAGGAGCCTGCGTCCCTCCTCGAGGGGGATGCAGCGTTGAAGGATTCCTGATGGGCTTCGACGGTACAGCTCTCGTTCGTCGTCATAGATGACGTAGGTCTTGGCCCTTCGAGCGATGCATCGGGCCTCCGTCTTGTCTTCCGGCAGCACGCCTTGCGTCAGGTAGTCGAGGAAGGGTGTCAGCCAGTCGAGGGGTCGTGATGAGGAAGGGGCGGGCGTGTCGATCTGCATTGCTTCAGCGGATGTCGAGGGGTCGATCTCGAGGGGTGACGTTGATGGTCGAGCCCCCGTGTCTGGCTCGAGGGGTGGCGTCGAGGGGCCAGCCCCCGGGTCGATTTTGACGGATGACTCGAAAACGTCCCTCGAGAAGACATCTGGTGGAACCGTGCCGCGCGTGGACGCCAACTTTGCCAGCTCGTCTGCGGCCTCGTTGTATTTTTGAGCGATGTGGTTGAGCTCGAGGCCGTAGAACTTGTCCTCTAGCTTGCGCACTTCTCCGCAGTATGCCTCCATCTTGGGATCGATGCAGCTTGAAGCCTTCATAACCTGGTTGATGACGAGCTGCGAGTCCCCTCGAACATCGAGGAGTCGGACCCCGAGCTCGAGGGCGATGCGCAGCCCATTAGCGAGGGCCTCGTACTCAGCGACGTTGTTGGAGGCGGGGAAGTGCAAGTGTAGCAGGTAGCGCATGTGGACTCCGAGGGGTGAGATGAAGAGCAGGCCTGCGCCTGCCCCCGTCTTCATGAGGGATCTGTCGAAGTACATGGTCCAGAGCTCAGCTTGGATTTGTGCCGGCGGGAGCTGGGTGTCGGTCCATTCAGCAACGAAGTCCACCAACGCTTGCGACTTGATGGCTTTTCGCGGGGCGTAGGTGATGGCCTCCCCCATTAGCTCGGCGGACCACTTGGCGATGCGCCCCGTGGCCTCCCAATTGTTGATGATCTCATCGAGGGGGAAGGATGACACCACCGTTACTGGATGAGCGAGGAAGTAGTGCTGGAGCTTGCGCCTCGTGATGATGATGCCGTAGAGCAGCTTCTGGATGTGCGGGTACCGGACCTTGGCCTCGGAGAGCACCTCACTGGTGAAGTACACCGGCCGTTGGACCGGCAACGCACGACCCTCCTCGTGCCTCTCGACGACTATGACCGCGCTGACCACCTGAGTGGTTGCGGCCACATAGAGGAGAAGGGACTCGGGGGGATCATCACCCTGGGCTGGTCGTGGTGGCACGAGGATTGGCGCGGAAGTCAGCAACCCCTTCAACTTGGTTAGGGCCTCCTCGGCTTCAAGGGTCCATGCAAAGCATTCTGTCTTCTTCAGCAAGCGGTAGAGAGGTAGCGCCTTTTCCCCTAGCCTCGAGATGAACCTACTGAGAGCAGCTAGGCAGCCTGTCACTTTCTGTACGCCCTTGAGGTCTCGAATTGGGCCCATCCTCGTGACTGCTGAGATTTTTTCGGGGTTGGCCTCGATCCCCCTTTGTGAGACAATGTAGCCAAGTAGCATGCCCCGAGGTACGCCAAAGACACATTTCTCGGTGTTGAGCTTCACATTCTTGGCCCGGAGGCACTCGAGCGTGGTCTCGAGATTGCTGATGAGGTCCCCGACCTTCTCGGTTTTAACCACGATGTCATCGACGTAGGCCTCGACGGTTTTGCCTATGTATCCGCCAAATATATGCTGCATGCAACGTTGGTACGTTGCCCCGACGTTTCGAAGGCCGAAGGGCATTGTAACATAGCAATACATACCAAAGGGCATAACAAAAGAGGTAGCGAGTTCGTCGGATTCTTTCATCTTAATCTGGTGGTAGCCGGAGTACGCATCGAGAAATGAAAGTACTTCACACCCCGCAGTGGAATCGACAATCTGATCAATTCTAGGTAAGGGAAATGGAACTTTTGGACATGCTTTATTCAGACCAGTGTAATCTACACACATCCGCATTTTCCATTCTTTTTCCTAACTAGTACAGGGTTAGCTAGCCACTCCGGGTGAAATACCTCCTTGATGAATCCAGCCGCCAAAAGCTTGTGCACCTCCTCGCCGATGATCCTGCGCTTCTCCTCGTCGAAGCGGTGCAGGCGTTGCTTCACTGGTCTGGACCCGGCCTGGATCTCCAAGGCATGCTCGGCGACTCCCCTCGGTATACCTGGCATGTCCGAGGGGCTCCACGCAAACATGTCGATGTTCGCGCGGAGAAAGTCGACGAGCACTGCTTCCTATTTAGGCTCGAGGCTGGCACTGATGGCTAGCGTCTTGCCATCGGTCGAGGTCGGGTCGACGGGTATCAGCTTGGTGTGCTCTACCGGCTCGAAGGTGCCGGCATGGCGTTTTGCTTCAGGGGCCTCCTCGGTGGCCAGGGCCGCTAGGGCTTCGAGCGAGTCGAGGTGGCCATTGGCCTCCCCACGCTCGACGCACTCCACGTCGCAGTGGTACGCGTGCTCGTAGGAGGTGTCGATGGTGATGACCCCTTTCGGCCCCGGCATCTTGAGCTTCAAGTACGTGTAGTTGGGAACCGCCATGAACTTGGCGTAGCCTGGCCGGCCGATGATGGCGTGGTAGGTCCCTTAGAATCCAACCACCTCGAAGGTGAGCGTCTCCCGGCAGAAGTTAGCCGGCGTGCCAAAGCAAACCGGCAGGTCGATGCGCCCGAGGGGGTGGGCCTTCTTCCCTGGTACGACTCCGTGGAACCCCCCGACGCTGGGTCGGAGCTGATCCCTCGAAATCCCCAGGAGGTCGAGAGTCTCGAGGTATATGACGTACGTCGACGATGACGGGGTCGACGACGAGGGGGTACGCCCCCGGATTTACGACATGGTCCGGATGGTCGTCACGGTCGAATGTGATTGGCGCATCGGACCAGTCGAAGTACTGGGGAGTGTCGTGGCGGAGTGCGAAGACCTCCCGGCGTTCCTTCTTCCTCTCCCGAGCTGAGAGCTCGACGGTTGGGCCCCCGTAGATCATGAAGCAGTCACGCACCGGGGGGAAACCCACGTCCCCGTCGTCGCGTCGTTTGTTGTCCTTGCCCTTAGGCGTGTCCTCCTTCTTGTCGTCGAGCTTGGCGTAGAAGCCCTTCAGCAGTCGGCAGTCTTTTAGCTTGTGATTCACGGGGCCCTTGTGATAAGGGAAGGGGTCCTCGAGCATCTGGTCGAAAACAGCCCCGTCAGGGGGGCCTCGAGGTTTCTTATGGTCGAGGGTGCCCATGAGCACTTCTTCATCGTCGTCGGCGTCGGCGTCGCGCTTCGCCTTTTGACCTTTGCTTTTGTTCTTCTTCTTTTTGTTGTTGCGGTTCTTGGCGTCGTTGCCCTTGTTCGAGCCCTCCGGCGCGGCCACCGTCTTGCCTTTGTCCGTGGGGCGGCCGAAGAAGGCCCCCACTGCCTCGTCGCCTGAGGCAAAGCTGGTGACACGATCCATCAGATCCTCGACCGTCCTGGGACGGTAGCGCCCTAGCTCGTGAACTAGCTCTTGGCATGTCGTGCCCGCGAGGAACGCCGAGATGACATCCTCATCAGGCACGTGGGGGAGCTCGAGGCGCTGCTTCGAGAATCGTCGAGCGAAGCCGCGGAGGGGCTCGTCCGTTGCCTGCCTGCAACGTCGAAGATCCCAGGGGTTGCCTGGGCGCACGCAAGTCCCCTTGAAATTCCCGTCGAAAACCCTGACTAGGTCGGCCCAGTCGTGGATCCGATCCGGTGGGAGCCCCTCGAGCCACCGACGGGCGGTGTCCGAGAGGTAAAGTGGGAGCTGGCGTATGATCACGCGGTCGTCGCTCTTTGCCCCACCCAGTTGGCAACCTAGGCAGAAGTCGGAGAGCCATAGCTTGGGCTCGACCTCTCCGTCATACTTCACGATGTTGGTAGGCGGTCGAAAACGGTCGGGGAGGGTCGAGCTGCGGATGGCCCGGCTGAAGACCCTGGGGCCCGGGGGCTCGAGGGCTTGCCGGTCCTTGTCGCTGTTGTAACGCCCTCCTCGATGGGCGTTATAGCCACGCTCCTCGGCCCCTTTGTCCTTGCGCCGACGGTTGATGTCGTTGCGGGCTTCATCGGCATCTCGAGGTGGTCTGTTGTCGACAATCCGTTCCCAGACTGGCCTGGCTCGAGGGGCGTCCGGCTGGTGGATGGACATCTCCCGCTCGTTGCGGGGCGCGTCTGCTGGCTTCCCCGAGGCCGCCCCGCACCGTCGCGAGGCTGAGCTCTCGGCTTGCTGCACAGCGGCTGTCTCGAGGAGGTTCTTCATTTCCCTGAGCATGTGCCTGGCGTCGGGGTTGGAGACGGCGGGTAGATCACGGAGCAGCATTGCCGCCGCCACCACGTTCTGCCCGGCTCGCGGGAAACGCACCTCGGGGCGTGCTGGTGCCTCGTCCTCGAGGATCTGCCGGTGGACCTCTCGAGCGCGGCCACAAACACCGGCGCCTCAAGGCTGGGCTGGTTCCTGTGCTATAGTTTTCTCGAGTTGCAGCAGGCGCTGTCGTTCCTCCTCAGCCTTGGCGATGGCCTCCTGCAGCTGCGCGAGCTGCGTCGCCCGGTCGTCGCTGTGCTGGGATGGTGCAGCCGGTGCCGGGGGTTCGTTCCTCCCCTGAACGCGTGATCCTCCTGCCGCAGCCACGTTTCCGGGCTCTTCGAGGTTGAGCGCCGGCCTGGTGTCGTCGTCGCCGTCGTCCTCGGCGTCGTCCACGACCTCCTCGAGCTGGAAGCACTCCCTGGTGGGGTCCCAGAGGTCAGGGTCTTGGTAGTCGTACTCATCGGAGTCGGAGCTGCTGATGCCGCGCCGTCCTGGCTCGTGCCGGGACTGCAGCTCGCGGTACCACTCCCCGAAGGTGGCTCGACGAGGTGGCTCGACGGCTCGTGAGAGGCCGCGGTCGACGTGCGCGGGGTAGACGATCTCCAGGTCGGTGGTGGCTCATAGAAGTACGCCCGGACGCTCCTCCCGCTCTGCGGCTGCCCGGTCCTGACGGCGCTCGTCGAGGTGGTGGGCGTAGACAGCCGCGGAGTTGTTGAGGCCAAACGGGAACCGCTGGCGTCGAGCGCGGTACACCCCGTGCGGGAGGAGGCCAGGTGGTGTCGACGGAGCGTGGCTCGGGGGCCTCTGGCCAGGCTCCCGGTCCATGCGCATGACGGACACGAACTCGCTGGGGGAGTGCGCACGCGCCCTGGAAGTCTCCGGCCGCGCGCCGGGCAGGTTTCCCCTCGGGGACTCTGCGTCGGCCGCGGGGAAGTGGGCGCACGCCGCGGGCACTGCCTGCGCCTGGCGACGATGGTGACAACGGCGTCGCTCGCGAGGTGGCGACGTGTGGTGGCGCGGGCGACGCGCCACGCCCCCCGCGCGGGGTGGCGTGACACGCCCTCCGCTCGGGCCCTCCGTGGAGAGCAGGGTCAGCTCGTTGCCGCTGCCGGTGGCCCGGAACTCGAGGCTCCCGAACCAGACGACGGCACCAGCAGAGAACGGAGGAGTGGAAGAAGCCATCCAGGAAACAACGAGAAATCGACTCGAACACGCAAAGAGCCCCTACCTGGCGCGCCAACTGTCGGTGTTTCTACCCCGGGGGTATGTCACCAACTAGTAATTATGATCGCGTGCTCTCTTCCTGGATGGTGATGCAAGATGACACAAGGATTTATCCTGGTTCGGGCGAAGAAGGCCCTACGTCCAGCGGGGGGAGGATGCTCTTGTATTACTTGCACCTAAGTGCTTGTACAGGGGCGTTACAAGCTCAACAAGCTTGGACCGGAGTCCGGACTCGTCTGGGTATGGTGTTGTATGGGCTTGTGTGCTGACCCGAGTGGAGGTGGACCTAGACTTGTCTATCGTGGAGTTGTGTAACTGGGTGCGTGAAGACCCCTGGTGTCCTCTTTTATAGAGCAAGAGGAGGCCAGAGTTACACAGGAATGATACAGGAGTCGAGATGTATAATGCCCAATACGACAGAGGGTAGGAATTCTGTCTTGTCGGGGTCGTTGTAGCCGGCGTGGGGGCTGCTGTTGAAGCGTCCTTGAAGCATGGCCTCCATCCCTGGCGCAGACGTGGAGACGTGGCGACGTGGAGGTCATGCAGTGCCCATCCCGGCGCGTACATAACGTGGCAGGGTTCCTGTGGCGGAACCGTCCTGATTATAAGAGCTCAAGTATTATCTTAGTCAAATCTGTCTGACTTCGATCCACACTTGAACCCATATAACCCCGGTAGTCCGGAAATCTCGAAGGATTTCTTACACCAGAACATACAGGATCGCATCGTTCAAGGTTACATTCGTAAAGATACATTACAGCGAAACGAAATCGAATTTAAAACATCAGAGTGTGGAATTTAAAACGGAGTTATTACAACATTGAGTTTAAAAGTGCGGAAGCTTAAATAAGTTTAAAACACGACCACAACACACGTGGTCCAAATAAAACATTGTTTGATAAACCAACTCAACACAAGTCATTCCTTTTTTTTAAGATAGTGTGCCACCAGTAGTCTCAGTCCGGCAAAAGAAGGAGGAAAGCTTCTAGACGACCCTGCCCTAGGCCTACTCCTCATCACCTTCCACTGGGTAGAGGCAGTGCTTACAATAGCCAAAGTAGACCTGGCCATCTGCAACAAACGGGATAAACCCTGAGTACGGGAATGTACTCAGCTAGACTTACCCGTCTAACTGAAAATAAAGGACTCCAAGGGTATGCAAGGCTTTTGAGGTGGAGCTGGGATCTTTTAGTTGCGAAAGGCTCAAATCCAGATAAGGGATAATTAATGATTATGATGAGCTGTTACTTTTAAGCCTATTCCTTCGTTCTAGGTTATTACCTGTACTAGAGCACTCACTTGAACCTAACAAACAATAATATAACCATATCCAGTTGACTTATCCACATTTTAGTTGAACCTTTAAACATCACATGGAGTTGTATCGTGGTGAAGCTCGCCATAGTTTCCCACTAACCGGGGGAGACGGCGACTCGAATCGAATTCCAAACCAGCTGGTGAAAGACCTTTAATACCAGCCCACACTTTCCCCGTCGGGTCCATGCATTGGGCAACCGCTCGACGCTTGTTCGTGGTGGTAATCGTCGCGGCTCAAGCACGGACCGCCCAATCAGAGTCTGGCGATGGCCTCACGCGGCAGATCGCAACTTCCGTACTAGAGGGCACGACACGGGTTGAGACCGGCCCGAACAGCTTCTAACCGGCTTTGGGGTCGATGATTACGGCACCGACATATCCCTAAGTAAAAGGGCGCGTTCAAAAATGAACGAGGGCCAACATCGATACAAACCTACACGATCCAACGGACGGACTGCCCCAAGTTTCCAAACTTGTGCCTTGCCTTCCAGTTGACCGCATTTCATTACTACTCAGGTTCTTTTCCACGATAGCAAATATAGCCAACCGTGATCCGGTAAGTACCCATCGGGGTATTACGGAAACATCCTTAACTACTACTTTTATTAAGCAGGCTAAGCAATTCTACATTGCAAATAAATAACAGGATAACAAGGCAGGTAATAATCAATCATCAAGGAATGGTAATGCAGCAAATAGGATTCATTCAACTCCTAAACCTAATGCATCACAATATAAAAGGACTCAAGTAATTTAATTGTAAATACTGGGAGACTTAGAATGCTCCGGGGCTTGCCTTGAGTGAAAACCGAGGCCTCGTGGGAGGGGCACTCGGGCAGGTTAGTGTCGTGGACGGGGTCGACTTCCTCTGGCTGCTGCAGCTCCTGGATCTCCGGCTCGGCGTTTAGCTCCTGCTCTTGGTGAAGCTCCGGCGGGGTCGATCCTATTGCGTGCGATGAATTTATAATTCAATAAATGCGGAAATAACTCTTGCAAACCAACCAAGCCAACTTGTTGAACCACTTTTAACATTGGGGCAATATCTCATTTATTTCATAAAACAAAATCTGAGTATTCAACTCTTTCTTATTTAAATACATCAAAGGAAACTCAGATTTGAACTGCAAGTGTATTTTTCTGGGCTCAGAAAAATCCACAAAAATTCCAGAAGGTAAACCACATTTGCTGGACTCTACTGAACAAGTTTCGGCCAAAGATAAAATACAGAGCTGCAGATACAAAAATGACAAGCAAACTGCCTAAAAAGGTACTTTGAACTACAACCCTACTGTAAAAGAGTGCATAGCTCTATTTCCTATTTTTCCCAGATTCTACTTCACATTTCATATTTATCCAGGAAGTTCCATGACCAGAACCATCATATATTTTCTTACATGAATTTCTAAAGATCTATACAGAAAAGCACAGTTGTAAAGCAACTACAAATTTTTTCCATAAAACAGATCAAGTTCGTACTTTTCTTAGATTCTACAAGGCATACAGAGACTGTACAAATTTTCCCATATTTTATTTCAGCATATAAAACACCTTAACACTTATTCTAAGAAATCAGCAAAAAGAGACTTTTAACTATAACAGTAACTTTTCTACATAAACAGTGCATCATATATTTTTCACAGGTGCCAAACAGTATAATAAACTTACACAAAATTTCCCAGGAATTATCTCAACCAGAAAACACTTATAATCATTTATCTAAACAAAAGCATATAAACTGAAATAAATGAAAACAGTAAAATAAACTGCTATCAAAAATACATTCATATTTTCCCATGATAGATCTATTCATAAGAAAGCTAATAAAACTGGAAGCACTTTATTTGGATTTATAAAACAGGCTACACAAAAATAACAAGCATCTCTGGAAATTAAACCGAAAAGAAAAACATTTAATTTCTCCCGGCTGGCTTGCGAGAACTCGGTCTATGGACCGGTAAGGGGCTGACGCGCGGGACCCGTGGGTCAGCAGAACCCATTCGGGCTCGGGCGCACGGCGGAAAGCGAACCGGCCGAGACTTGGCTCGACGAAACCGCGGCCGAGGGCTCGGCTCGGGCGAATCGGAAGAACGCACGTTCGTCCGAGGCCTGGCTCGCGGGCTCGGGCGAGACGGAACACGCACGCTCGTCCGAGGCCTGGCTCGCGGGCTCGGGCGAGACGGAACACGCACGCTCGTCCGAGGCCTGGCTCGCGGGCTCGGGCGAGACGGAAAACGCACGCTCGTCCGAGGCCTGGCTCGCGGGCTCGGGCGAGACGGAAAACGCACGCTCGTCCGAGGCCTGGCTCCGAGGGCGGACTCGGGGCTTGGGCGAGACGGAACACAGGCGCGCCCGTCCGAGGCCTGGCTCGGGGGCTCGGACGAGACGGAAACAGGGGAGGGATTGGTCCGGCGATTTCTCGCCGTCGGTGAGGTCGCCGGCGCGGAGGCTGGGCCCTGCGGACTCGTCTCAACGAGGCGCATCCGGCGGTACCGGTGGTTTGGCCAGCGCACGGCCGTAGCGTGCCGGCGGCGAGCGGCAGCGCACGGCGGCGACGGCATCGCGCGGCTACGCCGTTTCCGGCGGTCGCCGGCTAAACTGGCGGGCGTGTGAGACTCAGTGAACCTAGAAGGGAGTCCTAGGGGTGATGGTTTGGCCGGAGGTGCGCTGGTGCGTGCTGGCCACGTGTGAGGTCCGCGATGGCGGCAATGGCGCTCGGCCGTGGTGAACAGAGAGATAGGGAACGGTAGCGTTAGGGCTAGTTGGTGTTCTCACCTTGCCTTGCCTTGGCGAAGCTGGAGGAGGAAGAAGGGAGGCGGTGGAGCTCGGGTCGGGGACGAACGGCTCCGGGCTCCGAGCGGCGCTGAAAGCTTCCGCGGCGGGGCTCTTCGGACTTCGGCGTCGGTGGAGCTCGGCGGATGGCGCGGGGGTGCGCACCGTGTGTCCGAGACGAAGGCGGGGCAGTGGCCGGGGTTAATCGGCCGGTGATGGAGGTGGTGACTGGAATTTGGGAAGGGGCCTTGCGGCGGTGGTTGCAGCGAGCGGAGAGTGCTCAGTTCGCTTCGCGCACGGGTGAGAGTGGGGAGCGAGAGCGAGAGTGAGTGTGCGAGTGAGTGAAGGAGTGGGAGAGGCGCTCGGGCTTTTGCCCGGCGGAGCGGAGGGGCGGCCGGTCGTGGCGGGGGCCACGGCGGCTCGGCAGACGAGGATGCGCGGGAGTGGCCGGCGAAGATCGCTGGCGTGCTCCGGTGGGAGAAGATCGGAGAGGGAGTGGTCAGCGTGGATTTGGCGCAGAGAAGGGGCGCCACGCGGCAAGCCGGCCGGCGTACGGCGCGGCCGTGTCGAGTGGCCGGCGCGCGGTGCGCGGGCGGGCGCGCGCGCGGGCGAGGCGGCGAGCGCTGGGCCAAGGCGGGGAAGTGGGCCGAAAGGCCGGATGGGCCGAAAGGTTGGCGCCGGGAAAGAAAATTATTCTTTTTTCTTTTTCCAGAAATTTCCAAAGTTTGACTTCTCAAAAACAGTTTGAAAAACTCCAAACCAGGCTTTGACCCAAATATAAAAGTTGCTCAAAATATTTTTCTCTACAACTTTCATATAGAACACTTTTTCTGAAAACCATTTTTAAATCCTCCTCAAGAATAAAGCCAAAATCAAAGCATCAAGTCAAATAGAAATCCAATTTCAAATAAACAATCAAAAGATCAAAGGCATACTTATGCACATGAAATGATGCGATGCATTGCTTATGCTTTCTTAGTGGCTAATTGCAGTGCCTAATGCAGTGCTTGACACTAGGGTGTCACAGCCCTTCCCCCCTTAAAGAAATCTCGTCCCGAGATTTAAGTTACGTACCAATCTTTATAAAAAGCGGGGTAGTTTACGCTTAGGTACTCCTCGGTTTCCCATGTAGCATCGTTGGGTCCGTGATTACTCCAGAGAATCTTGTAAGTCTTCACTGTTCGGTTACGAGTCTCTCGAGTCTTGGTATCCAAAATCTCCTTAGGTTGTTCGTAGTACTCCAGATCTGATCTGATCGTGACATCCGGGACTCGAACTTCCTCTTGTTCGGGAACTCGAAGGCACTTCTTTAGCTGTGATACGTGGAACACTGGGAAAACTGCACTCATCACTGGGGGTAACTGTACTTCATATGCCACTTTTCCCTTCTTTGCTATGATCTGGTAAGGTCCCACATATCGAGGTGCTAGCTTCTTTTTAATTCCAAAGCGTTGGACCTTTCTCATAGGTGAAACCTTGAGATACACATAATCTCCAACTTGAAATTCCAAAGGTCTCCTTCGGGTGTCAGCATAACTCTTTTGTCGAGACTGTGCTACCTTGATATGTTGCTGTACTGTTTGCACAATTTCCTCGGCATCTTTTACATAATCGGACCCATAGAATCCTCGATCTCCAGACTCAACCCAATTTACTGGGGTTCTGCATCTTCGTCCATATAGAACCTCAAAAGGTGCCATTTTTATACTTTCTTGATAACTGTTATTATATGAAAACTCAGCAAGGGGTAACCATTTCTCCCATGACTCTCCTGAAGACAAGACACAAGCTCTCAGGATATCTTCTAGAATCTGATTTACTCTCTCCGTTTGCCCTGCGGTTTGGGGGTGGTAGGCGGAACTTCTTACCAACTTGGTTCCTAATTCCTTGTGCAACTGTTCCCAAAAACGTGCTATGAACTGGGGTCCTCTATCAGAGACAATCCTTTTTGGAATCCCATGCAATCTCAAGATATTCTGTATGTACAGGTCTGCATACTGATGCGGTCGGTGGGTAGTTTTGACTGGTATGAAGTGAGCCACTTTAGATAACCGATCCACAATAACCCAAATCGAATCGTTCCCTTTTTGAGTAGTGGGAAGGCCTGTGATAAAGTCCATACTGATCTCTTCCCATTTCCACTCTGGAATCGATAACGGTTGTAATAGTCCGGCGGGTTTCAGATGTATTGCCTTTACTCTGCAACAAGTATCACATCTGGCGACATAGGCTGCAACTTCTTTCTTCATCTTTGACCACCAATATCTGGTTTTCAAACCCTGATACATCTTACTACTTCCTGGGTGGATAGACAACTTTGAATTGTGAGCTTCACCCAGAATTCTTCCTTTCAGCTCTGCATCCTTAGGAACGACTAACCTCTGGTTATACCACAAGATTCCCTGATTATCAGTCCTGAAGTTCAAAGAACTATTGGTTTCTAACCTCTTCTTTATCTGACAGATTTCTGCATCGGACTTCTGTCTCTCGATGATGTCACTTTCTAAGGTGCACTGAAGAGTGATATTGTTTAACATGACAGGGTGCATAAGATTAAATCCATCTTCCAACAGTGGTTGTAGAGAGTTGCAATGAGTCTTGCGACTCAAGGCATCAGCTACAACATTCGCTTTTCCAGGGTGGTAATGCACTTCCAGGTTGTAATCCTTTATTAATTCTAACCATCTTCTCTGCCTCATGTTCAACTCCGGCTGGGTGAAGATATACTTCAGACTTTTATGATCCGTGTACACATGACATAGATTTCCCATAAGGTAATGTCTCCAAATCTTGAGTGCATGCACGACGGCTGCTAATTCCAAATCATGAGTGGGGTAATTCTCTTCGTGTGGTCTCAACTGACGAGAAGCATAGGCGATGACTCTTCCATTTTGCATGAGTACACATCCGAGTCCAACCTTAGATGCGTCACAAAACACATCAAAAGGTTCCTCCAAGTTTGGCTGAGCCAAAACTGGTGCGGAAGTCAACAACGTTCGCAGAGTGCGAAAAGCTGTTTCACACTCTGGAGTCCATTCGAACTTCTTGTTCTTTTGTGTCAAACGGGTCATAGGCTTGGCTATTCTTGAAAAATCCAGAATAAACCGACGGTAATATCCTGCCAAACCTAAGAAGCTGCGAACCTCGTGTACGGTGGTAGGTGCTTGCCAATCCATAACTTCCTGTACTTTAGAAGGGTCTACGGAGATTCCTTCCTCCGAAAGGATATGACCAAGGAAAAGTACCTTCTTCAACCAGAACTCACACTTACTGAACTTAGCATACAACTTATGCTCTCTAAGTCGGGTCAGAACAACTTGTAGATGCTCAGCATGATCCTTCTCATTCTCAGAGTATACCAAAATATCATCGATGAACACTACGACAAACTTGTCCAACTCTGGCACGAAGACGGAATTCATCAGGTACATGAAATGTGCCGGTGCATTAGTCAACCCAAAAGACATAACCAGATACTCGTACAGTCCATATCTAGTAGAGAAAGCTGTTTTTGGTATGTCCTCACGTCTGATCTTGATCTGATGGTAACCTGACCTCAGGTCGATTTTGGAGAACACTTTTGCTTTAGACAACTGATCAAACAAGACGTCAATCCGGGGTAAGGGGTACTTGTTCTTTATAGTTACTGTATTAAGCGGCCTATAATCCACACACATCCTCAGAGTCTTATCTTTCTTTTTCACAAAGATAGCGGGACATCCCCAAGGCGACGAACTAGGGCGTATCAAACCTTTATCCAAAAGCTCTTGCAATTGAATCTTAAGCTCTGCTAACTCTTTAGCGTGCATTCTATACGGTCTTCGTGATATGGGTGCCGTTCCAGGGATTAACTCGATAGCAAACTCCACATCCCTATCTGGCGGTAGTCCAGGCAACTCATCAGGAAAAACATCTGGAAACTCACATACTACTGGAATCTCGGCTATCTGTTTTGCCGTGACATTGAACAATACTCCGATCTCATGGGGGTTTCGAGGTAACTGGAACCTGAAAGAAGATCCATTCCTGGGACTAACCATGGACACTATTCTCTCTGCGGTGTCTAGATTAACCTTTCATAGTTTCATCCAACCCATACCCAAGATTACATCCAGACCTAGACCAGGAATGACTATGGGGTCCACTATGGCCTTTTTATCCCCAAAGGTCATTTCTACTCCTTTAGCCATTTTTCGCGCGGAGAGAACGGCTCCGGCGGAACTTATCTGATATCCCCGGTCTAACTCTATCAACTCAAGATTACTTCTCAAAACAAAATTCTCACTTATGAAAGAATGTGATGCTCCAGAATCAAACAACACAACTGCGGGGCATTGATTAACAAGAAACGTACCAGCGGTGACAGGCTCTCCTTCTGGCACTTCTTCCACAGTGGTGTGGTGCACATGACCGGTACGAGGCTGGGGCTGAGTGTACTGCTTCTTCGGTCGAGGGCACTGACGTGACAGGTGTCCGGTTTGACCACAGTTGTAGCATGGGCCAATTACGTACGGAGTCCTGGGACCTGCTGCATTTCCTGCTTTGCTCTTGTTCTGCATCATGGGGGCGGTGTAGGGCTTCTGAAAACTAGGACGGGGACGGTTGGTGGTGATCTTTCTCTGTGGGGGACGGTACCTTGCTCCAGTGACCGGCGGGCGGTACGGGGCGCGTGCTCCGAAGGTGGTCCTCTGCTGGGACGAACCTCCTTCGTTCGCACGACGGCGTGTCTCTATTGCTAGCCGGCTGTCATTGGCCTCTTGGTTGAGACAGTCACTGACGAAGTCACTAAAGGTGGTGCGGTGACTGTTACCCATCTTGGATAGCATTGTGGCATTCATGCCACGCTTGAAACTGGCAATCTTCTTGGCCTCAGTATTTACAAAATCTGGGGCATAGCGAGCCAGATTGTTGAAGCTGTGGAGGTACTCTGATACGGACCTGGTCCCCTGGGACAACCTCATGAACTCGGCAATCTTCATTTCCATCAGACCACTAGGGATGTAGTGGTTGCGTATAGCAGTAGAGAATTGATCCCAAGTAACACGTGCATTAACTGGCAGAGATGCATGGTACTGGGTCCACCACAAACCTGCGGGTCCTTCCAACATGTGAGCGGCATACTCCGCTTTAAGCTCTTCCGTCAGACGAAGCAGACGGAACTTCTGGGTAATGGAGTTGAGCCATTCATCAGCTTCGAGCGGCTCGGTGGCTTCCTTGAACACTGGAGGACGAGTGTCCAAGAAGTCACGGTAGGAGCTGTACTGGTTGGGCTCCGGGCCTTGACGTTGATGATGCTGCTGTGCAGTGTTGTTAGCGATGTTGCGGAGGGTGGCCTCCATGTGCCTCTGCATTTCTTCCATGTTCCTCTGGCTACCTAGGAACTGTCCAAAGAACGCTTCAGGCGTCATTGGCGGCGGCGGGGGAGGTGGCAAGTTCTCCTCCGGTCCTGCTCCCTGTCCACGCTGGCTGCGGGTGTGTGCCGGCATCTGCATATCCCATTAATAAGCAATCATTAGGTGATGTTACACCGATCATGAATAAATACTGTGCTGTACATAAATTCGGAAATTTAGCACACGTCCAAGTATAATTACTCATTTCCATACAACATCACAGAATAATTGCTTGGAATTAGACATGCAAACGACGAATTCCCATAAAAGAGGTGCCGGATCGAAGTCCGGACTTTGTCCAAAAGCCATTACATGCCATCATAAGTTAAACATAAAACCATCACATGTTTGGATCATTACATCACTTAGCGAGCAAGCTCAAGCTATACAAAAGAAAACGATCCCTAACAAACTAGCGCTCAGGGATCTCCAGCGGCGGATGCGGCGTCCTCGATGTCAACATCGATCATAGGCTCATCTGCATGAGCCTCCTCTGGTGGGGCGTCGGGACCAAGAACCTCTCCGTCCTGGGGATCTGGGGCCTCTGCTGCGGGAGCTGCTGGTGCTGCTGCCTCCTGTGCTGCATGATGGAACTCATGGACGGCCTCATGGAGCTGCTCGATGTAGACCTGCTGTGCGTTGATCTGCTGAACCAGGAGATGGGCTCCCTCTCTGAGGTGGTCAAGTGCGGCACGGGCCTCATCTCTCTGCAGAGATGCGGTCAGGTACATCTGCTCGGTGACTGTCCTGGCGGTAGACTGAGCTGCGGCAGTGGTGCGGGCGTCGTCACGCTCTAGAGTGAGCTGCTGAATCCTCTCCTGCAGACGAGTCACCTCGGCGTCAAAGTCCTGCTGAAGTCTATCCTTGTTCTGATAGGTGGCGGTGAGAGTGAAGGACACGCTCTCGAGAGTGCGCTCCAAGCTCTCACATACACCCAACAGAGCTCCAGTGGCGCTCATCGCAGGTGTCTCGCAGTAGAAACGCTCCTCAGGGCTCCCTGTCAAGGCTGACTCTGGAGTCTGCTTCCAGCGCAATGGGAAAAGTGATCCACGGGGAAACACTCCTGCCATCGCACTGGCTAAGTCGGCGGGGAAACGGGCGATGATATCCTTCAGCACTATGCTGCCCTGTTAGCTCCATTCTTGGCACACGTGCCTCTGGTGATCTCTGTCCATCCTGTCCAGTGGGGCTTAGCAGGTAGAGCCTTGACCTTGATCTCCACCATGACCAAGGAATCCTGCCCGTAAATCTCCTTCTGCCACGAGTATCTGGGCTCCTGTCCTTCCTCGTAGCCAACGGCCTGCAAAATCCTCCAAAGGATAGTCGGCAATCCGAAGTAGGACAAGAACGTCCTCCGGGTCAGCTTGGTGGCCAAGCGGTGACACGGAACTCCTCTGCCTCCGGTGGCCTTGCGAGCAGTCAACCTGGTTCGGGCCATCTGTAGAAGCAAAAAGGGTTTCGATCTCTCGTGAGACAGATATTAAGTTGGCAAATTTTATAGAAAAGAGACAACTTTTAATTAAGGGGAGGTAATGTAAATGCAAGAATTTAAACATGATGCATGATCGTACTTACGTTCTCACTCACTATTAATGACTCGTAAGTCCTAACGTTCTAGTCGGTGGCAAGAACGATCTCTCATGCGTTATCTACACGTTCTACTCGTTCGCATAGTTAGTGTACCTGCAGAAGATTCATTTCAGCCCAACAAAATTCCCAATGACAAAACAACTGAGTATTGGCCAATATGCGCAAAATACATAGAAGCCAATACTAAATACCATGCACCAATAGAAATCACCCTTAAAATCATTGATACCCTCATATGTGTCTGCGTGGAGCTCGCACATACTTGGTATAAGAACTCTCACCTAGACCGACGGTTGGACGGTCATGCTCTCATATCTCACAAAATCATTTTATGCATGTTTTCGCAATCGACGCATTCTCTTTTCCCGAGAATGGACCAGCAAATAAAGATCCAGCATGAAGCAAAACCCTGAACCCTGTTAGCAGTTAAGCCACCTGAATCCTAGTATAGGGCTTAAGGACGAGACTGGGCACACTTAGTAATTAAAATAGTTTTGAAAATAGTTTTGAAATACCCATTTTAGTTCGAAAATAGCTCTTTACGAAGGTAATCACTCGAACCATGCTCCGATACCAGCTGTGGCGGAACCGTCCTGATTATAAGAGCTCAAGTATTATCTTAGTCAAATCTGTCTGACTTCGATCCACACTTGAACCCATATAACCCCGGTAGTCCGGAAATCTCGAAGGATTTCTTACACCAGAACATACAGGATCGCATCGTTCAAGGTTACATTCGTAAAGATACATTACAGCGAAACGAAATCGAATTTAAAACATCAGAGTGCGGAATTTAAAACGGAGTTATTACAACATTGAGTTTAAAAGTGCGGAAGCTTAAATAAGTTTAAAACACGACCACAACACACGTGGTCCAAATAAAACATTGTTTGATAAACCAACTCAACACAAGTCATTCTTTTTTTTAAGATAGTGTGCCACCAGTAGTCTCAGTCCGGCAAAAGAAGGAGGAAAGCTTCTAGACGACCCTGCCCTGGGCCTACTCCTCATCACCTTCCACTGGGTAGAGGCAGTGCTTACAATAGCCAAAGTAGACCTGGCCATCTGCAACAAACGGGATAAACCCTGAGTACGGGAATGTACTCAGCTAGACTTACCCGTCTAACTGAAAATAAAGGACTCCAAGGGTATGCAAGGCTTTTGAGGTGGAGCTGGGATCTTTTAGTTGCGAAAGGCTCAAATCCAGATAAGGGATAATTAATGATTATGATGAGCTGTTACTTTTAAGCCTATTCCTTCGTTCTAGGTTATTACCTGTACTAGAGCACTCACTTGAACCTAACAAACAATAATATAACCATATCCAGTTGACTTATCCACATTTTAGTTGAACCTTTAAACATCACATGGAGTTGTATCGTGGTGAAGCTCGCCATAGTTTCCCACTAACCGGGGGAGACGGCGACTCGAATCGAATTCCAAACCAGCTGGTGAAAGACCTTTAATACCAGCCCACACTTTCCCCGTCGGGTCCATGCATTGGGCAACCGCTCGACGCTTGTTCGTGGTGGTAATCGTCGCGGCTCAAGCACGGACCGCCCAATCAGAGTCTGGCGATGGCCTCACGCGGCAGATCGCAACTTCCGTACTAGAGGGCACGACACGGGTTGAGACCGGCCCGAACAGCTTCTAACCGGCTTTGGGGTCGATGATTACGGCACCGACATATCCCTAAGTAAAAGGGCGCGTTCAAAAATGAACGAGGGCCAACATCGATACAAACCTACACGATCCAACGGACGGACTGCCCCAAGTTTCCAAACTTGTGCCTTGCCTTCCAGTTGACCGCATTTCATTACTACTCAGGTTCTTTTCCACGATAGCAAATATAGCCAACCGTGATCCGGTAAGTACCCATCGGGGTATTACGGAAACATCCTTAACTACTACTTTTATTAAGCAGGCTAAGCAATTCTACATTGCAAATAAATAACAGGATAACAAGGCAGGTAATAATCAATCATCAAGGAATGGTAATGCAGCAAATAGGATTCATTCAACTCCTAAACCTAATGCATCACAATATAAAAGGACTCAAGTAATTTAATTGTAAATACTGGGAGACTTAGAATGCTCCGGGGCTTGCCTTGAGTGAAAACCGAGGCCTCGTGGGAGGGGCACTCGGGCAGGTTAGTGTCGTGGACGGGGTCGACTTCCTCTGGCTGCTGCAGCTCCTGGATCTCCGGCTCGGCGTTTAGCTCCTGCTCTTGGTGAAGCTCCGGCGGGGTCGATCCTATTGCGTGCGATGAATTTATAATTCAATAAATGCGGAAATAACTCTTGCAAACCAACCAAGCCAACTTGTTGAACCACTTTTAACATTGGGGCAATATCTCATTTATTTCATAAAACAAAATCTGAGTATTCAACTCTTTCTTATTTAAATACATCAAAGGAAACTCAGATTTGAACTGCAAGTGTATTTTTCTGGGCTCAGAAAAATCCACAAAAATTCCAGAAGGTAAACCACACTTGCTGGACTCTACTGAACAAGTTTCGGCCAAAGATAAAATACAGAGCTGCAGATACAAAAATGACAAGCAAACTGCCTAAAAAGGTACTTTGAACTACAACCCTACTGTAAAAGAGTGCATAGCTCTATTTCCTATTTTTCCCAGATTCTACTTCACATTTCATATTTATCCAGGAAGTTCCATGACCAGAACCATCATATATTTTCTTACATGAATTTCTAAAGATCTATACAGAAAAGCACAGTTGTAAAGCAACTACAAATTTTTTCCATAAAACAGATCAAGTTCATACTTTTCTTAGATTCTACAAGGCATACAGAGACTGTACAAATTTTCCCATATTTTATTTCAGCATATAAAACACCTTAACACTTATTCTAAGAAATCAGCAAAAAGAGACTTTTAACTATAACAGTAACTTTTCTACATAAACAGTGCATCATATATTTTTCACAGGTGCCAAACAGTATAATAAACTTACACAAAATTTCCCAGAAACTATCTCAACCAGAAAACACTTATAATCATTTATCTAAACAAAAGCATATAAACTGAAATAAATGAAAACAGTAAAATAAACTGCTATCAAAAATACATTCATATTTTCCCATGATAGATCTATTCATAAGAAAGCTAATAAAACTGGAAGCACTTTATTTGGATTTATAAAACAGGCTACACAAAAATAACAAGCATCTCTGGAAATTAAACCGAAAAGAAAAACATTTAATTTCTCCCGGCTGGCTTGCGAGAACTCGGTCTATGGACCGGTAAGGGGCTGACGCGCGGGACCCGTGGGTCAGCAGAACCCATTCGGGCTCGGGCGCACGGCGGAAAGCGAACCGGCCGAGACTTGGCTCGACGAAACCGCGGCCGAGGGCTCGGCTCGGGCGAATCGGAAGAACGCACGTTCGTCTGAGGCCTGGCTCGCGGGCTCGGGCGAGACGGAACACGCACGCTCGTCCGAGGCCTGGCTCGCGGGCTCGGGCGAGACGGAACACGCACGCTCGTCCGAGGCCTGGCTCGCGGGCTCGGGCGAGACGGAAAACGCACGCTCGTCCGAGGCCTGGCTCGCGGGCTCGGGCGAGACGGAAAACGCACGCTCGTCCGAGGCCTGGCTCCGAGGGCGGACTCGGGGCTTGGGCGAGACGGAACACAGGCGCGCCCGTCCGAGGCCTGGCTCGGGGGCTCGGACGAGACGGAAACAGGGGAGGGATTGGTCCGGCGATTTCTCGCCGTCGGTGAGGTCGCCGGCGCGGAGGCTGGGCCCTGCGGACTCGTCTCAACGAGGCGCATCCGGCGGTACCGGTGGTTTGGCCAGCGCACGGCCGTAGCGTGCCGGCGGCGAGCGGCAGCGCACGGCGGCGACGGCATCGCGCGGCTACGCCGTTTCCGGCGGTCGCCGGCTAAACTGGCGGGCGTGTGAGACTCAGTGAACCTAGAAGGGAGTCCTAGGGGTGATGGTTTGGCCGGAGGTGCGCTGGTGCGTGCTGGCCACGTGTGAGGTCCGCGATGGCGGCAATGGCGCTCGGCCGTGGTGAACAGAGAGATAGGGAACGGTAGCGTTAGGGCTAGTTGGTGTTCTCACCTTGCCTTGGCTTGGCGAAGCTGGAGGAGGAAGAAGGGAGGCGGTGGAGCTCGGGTCGGGGACGAACGGCTCCGGGCTCCGAGCGGCGCTGAAAGCTTCCGCGGCGGGGCTCTTCGGACTTCGGCGTCGGTGGAGCTCGGCGGATGGCGCGGGGGTGCGCACCGTGTGTCCGAGACGAAGGCGGGGCAGTGGCCGGGGTTAATCGGCCGGTGATGGAGGTGGTGACTGGAATTTGGGAAGGGGCCTTGCGGCGGTGGTTGCAGCGAGCGGAGAGTGCTCAGTTCGCTTCGCGCACGGGTGAGAGTGGGGAGCGAGAGCGAGAGTGAGTGTGCGAGTGAGTGAAGGAGTGGGAGAGGCGCTCGGGCTTTTGCCCGGCGGAGCGGAGGGGCGGCCGGTCGTGGCGGGGGCCACGGCGGCTCGGCAGACGAGGATGCGCGGGAGTGGCCGGCGAAGATCGCTGGCGTGCTCCGGTGGGAGAAGATCGGAGAGGGAGTGGTCAGCGTGGATTTGGCGCAGAGAAGGGGCGCCACGCGGCAAGCCGGCCGGCGTACGACGCGGCCGTGTCGAGTGGCCGGCGCGCGGTGCGCGGGCGGGCGCGCGCGCGGGCGAGGCGGCGAGCGCTGGGCCAAGGCGGGGAAGTGGGCCGAAAGGCCGGATGGGCCGAAAGGTTGGCGCCGGGAAAGAAAATTATTCTTTTTTCTTTTTCCAGAAATTTCCAAAGTTTGACTTCTCAAAAACAGTTTGAAAAACTCCAAACCAGGCTTTGACCCAAATATAAAAGTTGCTCAAAATATTTTTCTCTACAACTTTCATATAGAACACTTTTTCTGAAAACCATTTTTAAATCCTCCTCAAGAATAAAGCCAAAATCAAAGCATCAAGTCAAATAGAAATCCAATTTCAAATAAACAATCAAAAGATCAAAGGCATACTTATGCACATGAAATGATGCGATGCATTGCTTATGCTTTCTTAGTGGCTAATTGCAGTGCCTAATGCAGTGCTTGACACTAGGGTGTCACAGTTCCTCCGGGTCTTGGGGGTACCTGTCCTCCAATAGCAGGAAAGCCGTCAGGGCTCGAGGGGCGCTGGGCCGGGCTCGAGGTGGCGTTTACGTGGGGCTCGAGCCCCCGCAGGTATGGGCAAGTCCCGGAAAGCCCGGCCGAACAGCGGGAATCCAGGCTTCGAGAGGTGGCTCGAGGGTGCTACAGTGCAAGGTATGGCCAAACAGTGCTGTACTTGCGCCTTTTTGCCCATGCTTGAGGTGAAAGCGAGATTTGACTGTGGCTCCGGTTTACTGTGGCGCACGTCGGGTTCCAGAGGACGTGACTGGAGTAGGTGAACGCATTAAATGCGTAGTGTGGGATTCGCATCCGAAGTCTGGCGCTGCTCGAAGGAGATGTGAAATGTCTCGAGGGATAGGCTATCGTGCTTGAGAGGCTCGAGGTCCCCGCGCGGGGTCTCGAGGAGCGGTGTACGGCTGTGGTGGGCTCGAGGCCTAGGTGCCAGGGCTCGAGGGGTAGGTTGCCGGGAGGCGGTCGGTAAGGCTTTGGCGAGTCTAAGCTTCCTGGCGGAGGGTCGGTGCGGCCGGCCTCGAGGGTTTGGTTTTTAGGGAGCTAGACTAGTTTCTCCTCTTATTAATTGGTGTTCTAGGTTTAACTTGTTTGTTTTGCGTCGATTGGGGGTACCCCTTTGGTGTTCCCCCGACACTAGTGAACTTAGGAGCTTTGTGCTTTTGCTTACTAGATTGTGTAGGAGCTCCCTCGTGCTTGAAGTACTAGTTGCATAGGTTTGTGTGACCTTGCTTCTAGAATTGTTTAGGTGAGCTCTTGCTAGCCCGGCACCTTATTTGCTTGGTTTAGGATCTTTGTAAGGTGCTTGAGAGTATAGGTAGAGGGGTGTAGTCTTGGCTAGACCGATAGTTTTAATTCCGCATTTATTTCGGTTAGCCAGTGCGATTAATTTTAGAAAGGACTATTCACCCTCCCCTCTAGTCCGCCATCTCGACCTTACACGTGGTATCGGAGCCGTGGTCTCTCATTTGTGGTCTTCACCGACCCGAGAGGATGGCGACTTATGGGCTAGATGTTGATTGTCCACACATTTTTGATGGCACACACTTTGCACAATGGAAAAATTGGAATATATGCAATTTCAAGTTTATTTGCCCTCAAATGTGGTGGATGGTAGATGTAGGATTTTCTCATGTGTTGGATGAAAATAATCTAACTCAAGCACAAGAGAAATGCCTAGATCTTGACATCCAAGCTACTAACATCATCTATAGATCTTTGCATGATGATATATTTGGAGAGATCATGGACATGAAGTCCTCCCATGAAATTTGGAAATATCTTAATGACAAGTATGGGAGTGTCTCTCATGATGGTGATGATGATGTTGATGAGTCGAAGAAGGAGACACATGAGGATGTTGAGCATGACCACAACTTGGTGATTGTGGAAGATTGCTTCACCTCATGGTCAAGTGATGATGATGATCGATCTACTACAAGTTCACTTGACAAAGTTGATGATGATGGTTCATGTTCGGGCCGTAATTGTGATGCCATTACAAGCTCATCCACTACATCACATTGCTTCATGTCACATGGTGACACCGAGGTATCTAATGCAAATGTGATTGATCTTGACTCATATGAGGAGCTTTTATATAGATTTGGTAGAATGATCAAAGCTTTAGAAAATGAGATGGCTAAAACAAAGAAATTGGAAAATGAAAACTCGTTTCTAAAGAACACATGTGAACAACAAAAGCATCTACTCTATGTTACTACTGGTTCACATGAGGAGCTAAAATTGGCTCATGGGGAACTTAATGTTGCTCATGATAACTTGGTACAAGACCATGCTTTACTCACTAACAAGTATTCTAATGAAGAAATTAAAACTAGTGAGAGCTCATCACTTGGGTCAAATGATCAATCACATATTGTTGCTAACCCTTGTGATGTAGAGAAGAAGCATGTATCCACCTCTTGTGATGATTTATTATCTATGCCTTGTACTTCACATATAGATGCTTGTTCTACTTTTGTGTCTTGTGAGACTAACCTTTTGAAGGAGAACAATGAGCTCAAAAGTGAAGTGAAGAATTTGAGCAACAAGTTAGAGAGGTGCTACAAATCAAAAGTCACCTTTGAGCATATGTTGAATAATCATAGAAGTTATGGTGACAAGAGTGGCATTGGCTTCAACAAGAGCAATGTCAAAGGCAAGAGAAGGGGCAAGAGAAGACATGAAAGGGAGATGAAGAAGCAAGAACAAGAGAAGTTATCTCATTTCATGTGCTACAAATGCCATGAGATGGACATCTCGCAAATGGTTGCCCTAACAAAGAAAAGCTCAAGTTGAAGAAACAAGAAGCGAGGCTCAAGCATGTCAAGTGCTTCAAGTGCCGCACAAGAGGACATTTCACCTCTATGTGCCCAACCAAGAAATTGGTGAAGCAACAAGAAGAGCCTCAACCAAAGTCACAAGTTAAGCAAGAGAAGCCCCAAGATCAAATCAAGATCAACCATGATGGTGGTGACTTGATGAAGAAGAGGAGAACAAGAAGGGGTGGAAGAACAAGAGCAAGGCATCCAACTCATATCCAAGATGCCAAGAAGATGATGAGCAAGGATCAATATGAGAAGAGAGATTTGGCTCACATCAAGTGCTACAAGTGTGGTGATATGGGACACTTTGCCTCAAGGTGTCCTACCAAGCTTGAGAAGAAGGCTCAAGCAATTCATGAGAGGCAAGGCAATGAGAAGCAACAAATGAGCAAGGAAGAGAAGGCTCAATCAAAGAGAGTTTGCTACTCATGCTAGGAAAGGGGACACATGGCTAATTCATGTCCCCTAGGTATGTATTCTAAGCCTATTTCAATTGATGATAATATTGTGCTTAGAAAGGATGGTAATGGTACCTCATTGGTTACTATTGCAAAACATCCCGCTACTCATACTAAGGCATTGCCTAAGTATGTTGCTCCTAACTTGAGAGGACCCAAACAAGTTTGAGTACCATCAAAGAGTGGATGAATGTGTGTAGGTACCATGGCATTGGAGACTTGATTCAATTGATTCCATATTGTTCATCATGTGATTGAGTCAGTAAAAAAAACTTAGTGCACATCCAAACCCAATGCCAAGTCAAATTGAGTGAAGTCCAAATGCTACAGCATACAAGTGTCATATTCAAGTTGTGGTGATTTTATTGGAATATTTGAAGGCTTGCAAATAAATGAATTGAAGCTTGTTGTTGATAATCATGAGCTACTAAGGTATATTTCTTGTTGATCATATTCATTTGGGTGCATATGAGTTGAATGAATTGGAAATATGCATATGTTGCTTGCCATAAGATGATTGAATGGATAAATTGCTTAGTGATCAAGCTTGAGTTAGTTTGATTGGATATGTTCACAAGATGACCTTCAGTAAGTGGATTTGCATGGATATATGTCTTGTGAGAGTATTCAAACAAGTTGATTTCGAGTTTGATTCAAATTGAAGAAGTATAGCACAAATGTTGAAATCTGTCCAATATTGCAAATCTGAGCTAACTGTGATGATAACCATGTTTCAGTGATCAAATATATTTGGATTGGCTTGAAATTTGGTACACATGCTCTATATTTATGGTACTAGTTGTTGTGAAAAATTCATGAGTATTGGATAAGGGATACTTCAGTTTTGGAGTGGATCTTGTCAATTATAGTGCAGCAGTTTTCAGCATGTAGTAGTTGGGAAAGATGTGAAATCTGGTAGAAATCTAGAAGTCCAATGAAGCTCAAATTTTTATGGTTACTAGAGCACTTAGTGAGGCACATCTGCACCAAATTTCATGGCAATTGGATCAATATATTGTGAGATATGATCAATTCATTGAAGATGACAGAATCTGCCATATAAGTGACCTTTATTGATAGATCACAAGTCACTTTGATTGGAAGGTCCTCAAGTTGGAATCATGTTGAACAGTGATTGAGGCACCTATGTTTGGTTTTGAGATGATATAGAATCATGTCAAATATGGGTACAAGGCCATCTTATTGAGGAATGTTTTTGACACACAATTTGGTACTCAAATTGAAGATCAAGGCTAATATCAAGATGAAGATCAAGATCAAGTTCTAAGTATCAATTAAAGATCATTTGGAATAAAGAAAAAGATTCAAAGTCACATTTTCAAGAAGAGTTCAAATGGATCAATCAAACAAAGTCAATTCAAGTGAGTATCAAGGATGGTTCTTTGGAGAAAGGTCACTTCTCCCTAGTGTAGGGGCTTGCCGCCTTTTGTAGGTTAACCAAGCATGTGGCTTGGAAGGCTAACATGGAAGTGGTGATCTAAAGGACATTTGAGATGCTTAGTTGAAGAAATCAAAAGGGTTGATCTAGAAAATAAGCAACACCCAAATAGAGAGCAAATCAAGAAGATCTTAGATGGTATTCACATGCAAGCTATGGTCAAATGAAGAAGCAAGTCAATCACAACAAGATAGTGCACTTGATCATTAGTGGTTCTCAATTCATATGGGTGAAGAATGGAATTCATATATGGTATCAATTTGTCCTCACCAAGCTTACAAATGGACTTCACATTACTATTATGGAGCTTAATTGGAACTATTGACTTTCCTCTACTCCAAGATAGCAAAGGTATCATTGTAATGTGCATGATCATTTCATCCCTTACTAGTATGCGGTTAGTGCATATAGTACATGTTTAATAGGATCATGCATAACAAATGAAAAATTTAAATTCATAGCCTACCACTATTGCTTGATTAATTATATGATCTAGTGGTTAGTATATGAGTTTGTTCATGAGCTAGTGAATCCAAGTACTTGATCTAGAAGATGCGCATTCAAATATCTAATTCAACGTGAGTAAGATAACCATTGAAAGATGTGTGAAGAAGCTTACTCTAGAGCAAGCCGAGTTAGATATCTTATGCAAGTTGACTAGTTCAAGTCACAAATGAGAAGCTCATGAAGATGACAAATGTTCAAGAAGAAGACAACAATGAAAATGGATATCAAGTTCAACTTACTCAAGTGGTATCTAGACTCAACCAATCCTTCAAGTTCTATTCATAAGTAGTGTCTAGATCAATATCACAAGTGGTATCCTACAAGACTTCAAGTGATCCTCAACTTTAAGTGATCAAATCAAGCAAAGTTCCCTCACCAACAAGAGCTCAAGTGAATGACCCATGTTATGACATAGGGGGAGATGCCCCACCGATTGGTATCAAGGTCAAAGATCCTACAAGTGTTCTAATGTAGTATTTCAAAGTGGTTTTCATGCATCTACATGTGGTATCTACAAGCGGTGTCATTCCAACATATATGGTAGAGTCCATCAAAAAAAATACAAGACTCTAGTGTCAACCATCTACCCTCTAGAGCAACCCTTTGCATCAAGAGAAGCGTGCCTTTTATGGTCATTGATGACAAAGGGGGAGAAATTATGGCAAAGATATGTCAAAGGATAAGAGGGAGAAAATAAGAAAACAAGATGGACATGGATCAAGAGGGATCAAGATTGAAGAATGTAAAGGGATCACAATTCTTGGACAAGGGAAACACACAAGTAGGGGGAGCAAACTCATGAATACATGTTTGATGCATTTGTTTGTGCATTACATTTGCTTGCTCGCATTGCATGTGTTTTACATTCCTACATGCTTGTGTGCAATGTTAGCTAGAGCTAAGACTTGAATGATGTTTGCTTCATTTTGGTATCTAGAGCCTAGTCTTAGTGTAGCAAGTGGTAATTAGAACCTTGTTTGCTTCATTTTGGTATCTAGAGCCTAGTCTTAGTGTAGCAAGTGGTAACTAGAACCTTGTTTATAATGTTGATCTCACGTGGTATCTAGTTTCACTTGTTTCTAGCAATTTGATGCTAAGGATGATTTAAAATGTGGTATACACGCTACAAAGGTACAACTTTATCTTGTATACCTTAGCATCACTTAGTAGTGGTAACACTCCCACAAATTTTATATTTATGCATGTGTGCAAGATTGAAACCAAACCATTTGAGCACACATGTAGGGGGAGTTATCACTACCAAGTCGGGTTGTATGGTGCTTATCCAAATCTTCACAAGTGATATTAATGTTGGATAAGTAACATAGAATCCAAAGAGCTTAATTTCCATATCTTTGTAGAGTTGTCATCAATTACCAAAAAGGGGGAGATCGAAAGGTCCTTGTTTGGTTTTGGTAATTGAGTGACAACCTAGGTGAACTAATATGTACTTATGAGAGATACACAGGAAATTAGTTCACAAGTGAATGTGCAATGAAGGAGCTTATTGCATATGAGACATGACATGGAGTCGTGTGGCTAAGGTGGTGAAGATCAAGGTAAGACTTGTCTTGATGGACCAATTGAGAAGGTGAAGGGCAAGTTGGAGGCTTTGAAGCCGTTGGTACCGAGTGTCGGGAGGCTTGAGCAAAGACTTGCCGTCGATGGACCAAAGCAACGGTGAAGAGCAAGTGAAGTCAAGATCGATGGACCATGGAGGCCATGTGATGATATGACATGGATCATATCATTTGATCAAGGTTGGTGCATGTGTTGCATCAACAATGAAGGAGATGAAATGGAATGCGCAAGGCAAAGGTATATTTGTAGGGCATTTCATTTCACCGGTCTAAGGTTGAGTAGAGAAGAAATAGACCGGGTTTAAGATAGATAGCCGTACTATAAAGAGGAGAAATCTTTAGTTGCAACGGTTATCTAGTGCCACTAAGTGTGAGTTTCATGTGCATTTGCATTGCGCTTAGTGACGTGGTGAGATTGATGAGAAAGCCCGAGAAAATTCTTTGTGAAAAGCTATCTCAAGTGCTAAATTTGATTTGGTGCTTGTGGGAAGAGATAGCACTTAAAAAGGGTTTAAAAGGAGAAGAAAGTTGGCTGTGGTCGGAAATTCCAGCTTAGCTCGTTGATATTCCAGAGAGGGGTTCTCTGTTTGGTTCTCCACTTTCATCAGGAAATTGGTGTCGCCCGAGCTGGAATTTTCAGTCCGTGTTCTTTTCGACGCAAAGGCTGCTCCCACCCTGGAATTTCCAGGGCGCGCCGCCTGGAATTTCCAGTGCGGGTTTGAACCTTTGACAACGGTCGGGAGACGCTCCCTCCCTGGAAATTCCAGGGGGGCGTCGCCTGGAATTTCCAGTGCGCGTTCGAACGTTGGAGTGAAAGAGCCGTTAGGGGCGTGTGGGCTGCCCCCACTCTGGAATTTCCAGGTCGTGCTTCCTGGAAATTCCAGTGCGGGGCTGTTCCTGGGGAGGCCTGGACGTTGGAGGGGATAAGGCTAGTTCCCCTCCTTCTTCCTCCCCACTTCTCTCCCCATTTTCTTACCTTTGGAGAGCTAGCTAGTTAGGGTTCTTTCTCCCCTCTCCTCTCTCCCATGATTTGAGCTAAGATTTCTAGAGAGAGAAGAGTGCCCTTTGTGGGTGTGGATGAGAGAGTGCAGATCCACCTCTTCCCCTTCCTCTCTCTCTCAAGCTTGGTGCTAATTTGAGTGAGGGATTGAGGAACCCTAGTGTGTGCATTTGAGGATTTGCATTTGGTGGCACTAGGTAATCTTTGTGATTGGGGAGTTCTTATTACTCTTGGTGATTGCCATCACCTAGACGGCTTGGTGGATTGTGTCTCCGTGGTGAAGCCCACGTGGTGATTGTGTGTGGCTCCGGAGAAGAATTTGTGAGGGGTGTTGTGCTCGCCCCGCGGGGATCGCGAAGAGCAACTCTAGTTGAGCGAGACGTGAAGAGCGTCAAGTGGTCCGGCCGGGTCAAGTGCTAGAGCTTGTGGTAAGCACTCCGTGTGGGAGAGTGTGACTAGTGTAGTCACCACTAGCAAGAGGACCGGCGGCAACCTTGAGCTTGTCTCAACGGGGAGTAGGTGGTTGGCAAGGCACCGAACCTCGGGATAAAATCACCGTGTCAACTTGTTCATCCCGTTGGTTTGCTTACTCCTAACACAAGCTTGTATTTACTCTTTCATATATTATTCTTGTGTTATTGCTCTTGTGTAGCTTATTTGCTTGTGTAGCATATTTGTAGCAGTCATGAGTAACTAGTTGGCTTGTGTAGCATTGCTAGTTACATTGCTTAGTTTATGTAGCTAAGTATTTGTTGAGCTCTCTAATTTGGCTTGTGTAGCCTTGGTATCGAGCATTGCTAGTGAGCTTAGGAGCTTTGTGCTTTTGCTTACTAGATTGTGTAGGAGCTCCCTCGTGCTTGAAGTACTAGTTGCGTAGGTTTGTGTGACCTTGCTTCTAGAATTGTTTAGGTGAGCTCTTGCTAGCCCGGCACCTTATTTGCTTGGTTTAGGATCTTTGTAAGGTGCTTGAGAGTATAGGTAGAGGGGTGTAGTCTTGGCTAGACCGATAGTTTTAATTCCGCATTTATTTCGGTTAGCCGATGCGATTAATTTTAGAAAGGACTATTCACCCCCCTCTAGTCCGCCATCTCGACCCTACACCGTTTTAGACGCATGCATGGAACATTAAATGTAGGTAAAAAAATAACTAATTGTACTTTTAGTCTGATCATGTCGAGACGAATCTTTTGAGTCTAGTTGGGTCATGTTTGGACAAAGTTTGTCAAATAACAATGAAAGTGCTACAGTAACTTTTCGCCAAATATTTCGCGAACCGAACAAGGCCTAAATTTTGCTGGGGTCTAAGCCGGCCAAAAAATATTCCGTATAAGGTGAAACGGCAAAGTCGTCGGTATCGTCGGACCCGATGCGTGAACGTAGCTTCGCCACTGCCGCACACTCAGGGACTAACCAGAAGCCAGGATGTTCAGACAATCCGGTCTGCGCAAGGTACATTCGTGTTCCTGCATGTACATCCACGCTCTAGTGTGTGTGCCATACATAGCAAATTTCCACACCGAATAGAGCTACTCGGCTTCACGGTCAAAACGAGTTATCCGACTAGCTAAGTGAAAGATTGTGTTCAATCTCAAGCAAGGTCCAATAATGATACGGTCCTTAATCGACACACACGGGATTTCGACCAATCCCGACCGATCTCCATTTAGCATTTTTTTCCACGATAGCAAATATAGCCAACTGTGACTTTTACCGGTCTAAGCATGACTAAGCATAAATCGACCTACACATACTAGTAAGTGTGCAGGGAGCTGCTCCACCAATTTGGTGGGACTAGATCCACCCTTTTTGGTAGATCAGATCCATGGTGGATCTGAAAGTGTTTGTCAACAAAAGTTGGATCTGAATCTGGTTTTGGTAAATCTAGAGCTAGCGAATCTCGGTCAAACAAGCTCTTTATATCATCGTTTGGTTCCCTCCTCAAGATCGAAAATCAAATAATATGCCTCACTCAACTCCAAGTACTCTGATTATAGGTTCTTCCCTCCATCAAAATAATATGGGTTGTTATGCTTATTACTAAACATCTTGAAGAGCTAAAATTAGGACCAAGGTTTACCTTTTTATCAAAGGTTAAATCAACTATCATTAGAAGAATTAGGAGAAAATAGATATATTATGAGGAAATGAAACTTCCATGGAAGAGAAGCCAATGAAACACTTTCATAAAAATTATTGTAGAAACGAGATGAAGTTTTCATTTTGTATATATACCAAATCATGAATTAGTAACCACAACTAGTCTCTGAGAAGTTTCAAGTTTTGGATTGGGATAGTTTCAGAATACCCATAAATTGGATAAAAATAAAAGCTTCATTATATTTCCATAAGGTTGCTCTTTCTTTCTTATTCTTAAGCAAGCCCCCGAGAGGGCTTGGTTGATCCCATTGTCCTAGAACTAAATCTGGTTTCTCAATGCTTGTGGATTCATTTTCATAAGTTTTTTTTTTTGGATTTATCATGTGCTAACATACCTTTTAGGATTTTCTTTCAAAAAACTTTTAGGAGCTTCAATATTTTTTTCGTGGTTCAAAAAATCTTACTCCTCTGTTCTAAATTCTAAGTCGTACAAACCTTTTAGATGTATCATTAGTTGTTTACCATGTTTTCTAATGATTAAAAATAATAGTAAAACCACCTTGAGACCACTTCAAAAAAGGATAGCGAAATAATCTTAGGGCTCCTTTGGATGGAGCTTTACCGGCGGGGATACCCGTGTCATCTGCAAGGGAGCCAAAGCCCGTGGAAGCGTCACCCTGTCCATTCCACTTACAGTTTGGATACTACTTGCGCTAAAAAAAACTCGTGCCTTTTCAGCCCGATCCACATGGATGCACGGGGAAATAAAAAACCACCTCCTGAGTCGTGTATCTGTTTTCCCGTCATCTCTCGCGCTCGCCATCAACTCGGCAGCACAAAGCAAGACATGATGGCTAGGGTTTGAGCGCCCCACTCCCAGTCGTGTGCGCTATCTGTCCCTATCTCGCTCTGTCCCGCGATTCCCTTTCTACTAGCAATGGCGCCGCACGCTCTATCCATCCACCAAGAAGCAACGCTGACGAGCACTCCATCCTCTCGCAAGGTAAGCCATGGCAGCTATGGATCGAGCTCTACCCTCTCCTATTTGTGCTCCTCTACTGGTGTTCTTCCCATCTCTGCCCCCTCGGTTCACAGGATATATGTTCTTTTCATCTTCCTCGCAAATGGGCTGCTATGGTGCCTAGGATTTGAACAACGTCAGTCGCTGCTCCGTCCCCAACCGACCAGCTGCCATCTCATGCGTGGTCTGTAGCTACAGGTTTGACGCCTCCTCTTGTTCTACGTTTCTTTTTAGATCTGTTAACTTGAACTACAAGGACAAGAAATAAGTTGCTAACCTGAACCTACAAAGACAAATTGTAGATAAAATTCTTTTGGATTGAGCCTGCAACTGTTAGTCTGTTATCTTTGGCACATCTAGCCAACTCAGTGCATTTGCATATATTAATTTTCTTTTGGATGAGAATGTGTTTTCTGTTATAATCTGAATTTTCACTCTCACCCAAATATCATGCAGCCAACCAAATCAAAATAATCTGACTCAACTAATAGTAGGCTGCTTTATTAAATTGCAAGACACAATATTTAGAATATCCTATTGCTGATTCTTGAATAGGAACAGTAGGTATTTCACAATGTGTATCCCTTGTGTGAAATGAAAATTCTGTCAGTCTAACCAGTCAGTGAGCTGCGGCCACTCAATAACTATAAGTGAATCTCATGGTAGAAATTTCAGAAAGCAAGTTCACCTTGCCCTACAAGTGAATCAGAGAGCTACGGCCACATAGTTCTCATCATTGTTCTAAAGTTTTATGGGGACATATGTTCATTATTGCAGGTTTGAGTGTAGCTGCTCTCCATCTCCGTCGTCCTCATTCAAATTGAAACAATAGTTTCAAGGTAAAATTACAATCGCTATACTGAATCTTCTTGCTTGTAAGCTACTGATCTATTTTCACCATTCAAATTCAAGGGCTTGGTTATTGATTTCTTTGTGTTGATTTCTTTGTTTGATGATTCCTACAAAAATAATAACTATGTATTTTTGTTTGTTCGGTGTTTCTGAAACAACAGGGTTTTCAGAAACAATAGCAACCGGAAACAACTTTCTTGTCTCTTCTTGTGCTAGTCAAGTTAGTTTATATTTAATAAATCTTGTACATGAGTTTTGTTTCATACCCTACAAGAAATCTCATGATACATGACGTTTCAATGGTGACCTTATAACAAATCATCACAGAATGTTATAATTTGTGACGGTTTATTTTCAAGGTGCTAAGTCCATGACAACTAGTTAAAGTATCGTCATGGGTTGACGTCACGTATCTATCGTGCGAAATTTCCGTTGCTCTGCGCCACTCAATTTCACACGCCCGCGCGGCAATAGAATAACTTTTGTGTTTTCAAGCTTTAGAATAAATTATGTACTATAAGTTGGTACTATATTTTTTAAAAATATATATAAATAGGTCTAGTTTTGTTTATCTCATTATACAGACGTAATTATAAAAAAATAGACCGCTAAGATATTATAATAATTTAAAATAAATATTTCGCTTTTTTCCCTCAGCCTGTTGCTCTGCATGCATGCAGGAGTGCCGCGGCAGCGCTAGTGAGTACTACCAAATAGGGTAATAGGCGGAAATTATTTCTTTCCTAAAAAAGAATTAAAAGCTCTCAGAATTTTGTCGGCTTGATTCTTGATCAGTGAGCGTTCGCGAATTATCCACGCCGAGCACCGATCCATCGTCGCTGGTCCGCGACCGCGATCCGAGTCCGACCATTAGAATGTGGAAAACTATTTAAGTCTCACTGTTCTAGAAAGAATATAATTCTAGCATAGTAATACGTTCTTTGATCAATTATAGATTCAAAAATATCAAAATTTTATAATACTAAATAAATATCATTAGATTAGTTACAAAATATATTTAGAAAATAAATTAATTTAAAGTTATAAATATAAACATTATTTATTAAAAAATTGATTAAACATAAACTACTTTACATGACATGTAACCTGTAGTTATATTCTTTTAGGGACGGAGGTAGTACTGTTTAGATCTAAGAGCTAATAGTTAGCTACTAATACTCCTTTGAGCCAAACATAATCTTGTTCTCTTGTATCAAATGCAACGCAAGAGTCCAAAGAAACACTATCCACGTCTCCTTTAATTTTTTAGGCGTCCGATCTTTTGGTGGACGGCCCAGATTGGTTGGAGCGGATTCAATTAGAAGCGGCTTTCCGTTAATCGTCTTCGCTTCTCCGGCTTCTCCTCTACTTCTCCAGTTTCTCATTTGAATCTACAGAAGCTAATATATACAGCCTCAGCTTCCACTTTTCCTTCCACATTCTTCTACCTCCCCCCCTCTCCCTCTCTCCATCGCTCTTTCCCTCTCGATCCTCACACGGAGGACGACCACGGCGGGCGCGGGCGGCGGGCAGCGCGCGCGGTGCCTGTGGGCGACCTCCTCCTCCTCCCCTGCGTTGGACTCCTCCTCCTCCTCTCCCCTCGCGGGCGGCCGGGCGCGGTGGGTACGGTGGCCACGACGCGAGCTGCCCCCGCCTATGGTGCGGCACCGCCCATGCCCCCCTCCCCGCCCCTGACAGCCGTCTCGGGGTCACAGCGCCACTCCAGCCGGCCCCGCCGCCGGCCGCCGACGTGCCTCCCTCGCGCTGCTCCTCCCTCAAATCCGCGTGTCCTACAGGAAACCCTAGCTTCTCCCTGCTACCGCTGCGCGGCTCCCCGTTGTCGATCCGTACGCTCGCTGGTTTCCTCCCTCTCTCTCACTCTCTATCTCCCCCTCTCCTTCTTGAGTCTATGCAGTGCATCTGCCATGTGTGTGGGGATCCAATTTATTTTGATATATTTTTGTTACCGCAGAGCTTGCAAGACTGTAAATAGTTGGATAAAAATGCTAGATTTCTATGGACAAATTCATGCTACTTATAACATGTTAGACTCTCTACGTTGCCCTTAGGTTCCCATTCATTAGTCATATTAAAAATTAGTGTACAGTTCTACCTTCTATTTTTTTTAATACAAAAATCTCATGCTTCTGATATACAAATGTAATGTACTGAACTTAAATATTATTACAAGATGGTTGGTCTATGATGATTTTTGGACAACAATGCTATCTCTATATATAAACGAAATAGATGAGATGGTGATTTACTTATAACAAAACTTTGTCACTATTGAGTGCACTGTGATACTGATCCAATTTTTCTCTAAGGTTTAGTGATTCTAATATCCAATTCGTGGCCACTATATCAGATTACGTGAGCAATTTCAGAAACGATTCCTATGTGTAGAGAGTTCTCTTTTATTGGAACCTTGATGAAGAAGTTCTGATTAAAAAAGTTGTTCTCCTTTGTTCCTTTCTCAGGTGAAGGAGAGGTTCACATAAATATGTAGATAGAGAAATCACAGCTGGTTCTAAGTAATTGTTACACTAAGTTTTTTTTTTGGGTGTGTCCTTCTCTAATAATGGCATGCTGCTCTCCAGGTTTCCTGAAAATGCTAATTGATTTGAATAATTATTTTGTGTGAAGGTTGCTTCACTAAATCTCATTACCATATTATTAACATGTGCAAGAGTGGTTCATGTCATGGACAATTAAGGGTGCCATTTTTCTGTCAGTTGTGTTGCACTTCTGTTCACACACGAACTCAAAAGTATAATCAACATGGTCTGTTATTCTTGTCGTCGAAGCTATTTAAAATATGCAATTTTACAGTCAATGCAGTGGTTGTGTCCTTCAGTTATGTTGCATGTTCTGCAAATAGTTTGGACAACTCCAAGTCTAAAGTGCATTCATATTTAAATCGGTTGTGCATTCTTACATTATTCTGAAAACCATATAGTTAGTAGCTCTGTCAGCACAGGTGATGGTTGGGTATTGTTTTACTTGCTTGGTTGATTTAGTGCACCCATATTTCGATTTAATCCAAGTGTATTTTACTTTTTTCTGTTGGTCACAATATGGGCCTAATAAGAAGAATAATGACTTGTTGAGTTTGCCATCTCCCGCTTCCTTTGGTTAACGATTATTTATGCGTTCATGAATGATCCAAGTTGTTGTCTACCTCTTGCGAATTTGTGTCCATCTGCTGCAGCTTGCACAAATATTAATGCTAGGGTATTTGACATGATGTCTTTAATTACTGATGTTTCAAGCTTTTGGCCATACATATTGCCAGCAGCTTCTTTAGTTAGTGATTTTCCATGCTTTTGGTTGTATATATATATATATACAAACGACTTCTGGCCGGGTTGCAGTGCACTTATCTTTCTTTAACAAATGATTGCATCAAAGTGTTTGTTTGATGGCCTAAAATACAAGAACAGGGGTCACTGATGCTAATTATTTTCAAAGTTCCTCTCAGCTTTTATCTTTAGTTCCCAAGACATTGTTGGGTACCCACACTGAGTCCTCCCAAATTTGACATGATACATATTTAGTAGTGACCTCTGTTTATTTATGCAGTATTGATCTTTATTGACCATGATGGAGAGACCAAGGACTCCCAGTATTTCTATGGAGATGGTAAATTTAAAGAGAAGATTTCAGGTACATCTCATTCAGTCATGTGACATGATATAGATTTAATAGTGAACTCTGATTATTTAGGCAGTATTGATCTTTATTGACTTTTATGAAGAGACCAAGGACTCCCAATATTTCCATGCACAAGGTATCTCTTAAAAGTCAATATAATGCTAGAGTAATCCTTGCATGTTAAACAGAGACCAAGATCAATACTGCCTAAATAAACAGAGTTCACTATTATATCTATATCATGGGAGACCAAGATCAATACTGCCTAAATAAACAGAGTTCGAGGGACTCCCAATATTTCCATGGACAAGGTATCTCTTAATAGTGAAAACCTTTAAAGTTAAAATTTTAGGTATCTCTCATTCAGCCATGTTATCTTTATGGGGTACTTAGTTTTTACTGTCATATCAGAGGAACTGATCTAACTAGAGTCTTGGGGTTGACTTGATTTTAAGAAAATTATGACTATTGGTTCCATCCACATTGACTGATAAGAAATGCATTTTTTTTATATTTCCATAGTAATCCACATTGACTGATAAGAAGTGTATTCTTTTTTATATTTTCATAGTATGCAACCATGTTTCATGTGCTGTGATAATATTACTGTGTTCCTCTAAAAAAAAAGGCAGCAGTTTTAGTTGTTGCTTTTTTATTTTCATTTTGGTGGGCATTTCCATTTTTTTGTTCTCTGCTCAGATTCAGTGTGGCTAGATTTCCCCCTTCAGGATGGTATATCATTCCAGCCTGTTGCTTTAGACTTGGTAACAATTCCATATTTTCATAATATTGTGAGTTCGAATTAGATTCATCAACTCAATTCACTGATCCAATAACCTTCGCAAGCTTACCAGTGTCCTACCATTCATCTCATCAATCAAAGCAATGCGCACGACCTAATATAGTCAAGTGCAGCAGCTATGTTTAATGGTCAAGCTCCTTACTCAGTTTTGTTTATTGTTCTAAGGATAAAAAAGATATGGTGCCTGCATTGCCTGCCAACCGATGGATCTATTGCTCTTACTATGCCAGTATAATGCTTGCATGTTTGATGCTGTCAACCAAATTGATTACCACGTAGCAACTACAGCAGTTCAGAGCATCAATTCAACACCGCTCGCAGCCTACTCTTTTCATCGCAGATTTGCCAGGTGTGATGCAGGTATGTCTGCGAATTCCCCTATAGGACATCCACTTTAAATAAATAAATCAAAGATCTTGGTTTGATATTGTTCTCGATTGAACTTACTTCTCTACATTTTCTTCCGCGTGTTTATATTAAACAAAAAAGGGGCGTACTCAGTGCTGGAGAACTCTCACTCTATGCAGGGTCTGGGAAAGGGTATTTAGTGACAAGTCTTACACTCGCATAAATGTGAGGAGACCGCGACTCGAACCCGGAACCTTCTGGTCATAGGTGTGTTTATATTAAACAGAAGACCAAAAATTGCTCCTTCAGTAATATGTACATATGTTCCTTTTAAAGTTGTTTTCATAGTCATACTGTTTCTTCAGCTGAATAGTGCTTTAATATTTTCTTTCTACCTACTTATTGCAGAGCAATAAGACGACACCTTTCAGAATAATGGATTTGTACCTATCTTCATAGGGATGTAAGCACTATATAGATCAATGAGATGTTACATTGCTGAATCATGTAGGATATGTTCACGGCTTCCCCTATTGCACATCCAGTTCAAATAAATAATTGAAGACAATGAAATGAATTAGGAGCGACGGACTCTCTTATTTTTCTATTTTGCTTAGCCTCCTACGCAACTACTAGCCCTGCCGTTTTTCTCCTCTCCATTTTTTAGTTCCTACTATTTAAGCAGTTGGGGATATCAGCGCATTGATTTACATTGTTGCTACTTTCAAAAGAAAAATTACAACGCCCGGTGTATTTTTCCTAGAATTTATATGGCTCTCATAGATGTTAGCCATAGATAATTCCCATGAATTATTCTCAGATTATTTAAACACATGTACACGATATTATGTGTTGTGACAGAACACTACATTTCAGGCTGTTATAGGCCACATTGCAATATTAATTGACAACTGATGTAGTAGTAACTTCTGTTAGGACCCGTCTGGATCCCTGAAATTGAATTCATTTTAACAACTATAATTTAGAAACATATTAGTTAAGCTAATATGGTTGTATATGGATTTTTTTATATTATTGTTGGCTATACGAGAGAGATATTCACATGTTGCATTTTTACTATAGGGGGTGAGTTGAAGAGAGTGTTTGTAAAGTAGAAATATAATATGGTGATTTATAGAATCCATTTTCTTCTTCCACCCTATAATTTTGAGACAAGCTTATATGTAAACTTGGAAAAGTTGTGGAATGTTTAATTTAAAGCCGAATAGCGTAATTTATTGAGTGGATTCCAATTCCTCCAAAATGAAATGATCCAATCGGCCTCTTACACTCTTTGTCAATATAGAATGTGGTCTTCCACATGTTTAGAATGTGTTTCTAATTCAATTCTGATCCTATGCAACTGAATATAAATTTTCATGAAAAAATCAGTTCCCGGTTTTCATATTTCAAACTGATTTGTCTAATGATGTGACCATTTCTCTCTTACAGATGACCAACATGCGATACTGAATGCTTTGATAAAGAGTGATGCTTCAAATTCCTCCTTTGTTTTGTCAGGCATGGAAAAGATCTGGTTTTGCGAATTGACTATTCATCATTTCCAAGCTGTCGCTGATTCATTGACGAAGGGACAAAAAATTTAAAACTCATTTTACCAGCTAATCATTACTGTCTTATCATGATCATGATACCAATATGTCTTTAGAGTAGTTTGTTATGTCTTTAGAGTAGTTTGTTATGTTCACTTATCTTTATGTAAGCCAAACATTGATGCTTTTGTTCTCCAATGAACTATGACATTAGTCTGTCCGGCGACCATTTTCTGATAAACATACTCATTCACGTTTATTTGGAATATATCAACCTGACATATGTTTTCTTTTATAGCTACCATCTTGTCTTACCCTTTCCTTCTCAAATAGAGTTTACCACTTCCTTAGATAACGCGCGCAGGGGCGCGCGTTTTCCACTACTTAGAACCCAAACATAGTCCAGACGTCACTTGTCAGGCCACATGCAAACATTTTGAGAATCGGACAAGTTTGATTAAGTTGACAAGTGTTTGATTAGTAATTAAGTTTAGATAGAATTATTTTGAGCCCCACATGTCGTAGAGTAAAAAAAATATGACAAGATTCTCTTAAACATGGTGAAGTGCGATAACTAATTTGTTAGCCATATTTTTTTTAACTTGCTATACTTAACTAAGGTTAGTTATGATAGACTATGAGTAACAACTATATGCCGGAGTTGCCGATGCTTTGAAATTGACAGTGAATTAGTGATTGGTGATTGGTGATTTGTACGGTGTCAGAGTAGGGATCTACCCCAATCGTAGATCGTACGTACTGTACTACTCGTCTACTCCCATCCCATCACCGCATGTCGCAAACTACCAGTCGCCCATAGACTGGCCTGAGCGGATGCACTGCGAAATGACCAATCGCCCAACTATAGACCAGCGTGAACGGTGAGCGGATGCACTACGAAATGCTGCTGTCCAGGTCTCAATCGCCCGTAGAGTTGTGCTCTGGCAAGGGTGGCCATCGATGCGATGCGAGAGCTCATGATTCAGCAATCAGCAGTTTAGCACACTGGAGAACATCGAAATTCAAATGAGAATTCGCACAAAACGAAAAAAAGAAATTGAGATGAGTATTTTTACTGCAGTGTTGTACGTTCAAGTTTGAACGAGGGCAAAACGGGAAACAGGAAAACCTTGCGATCTCCGCCTACCCTGCTCTTCCATTTTCCACCCCGAATCCACTGACGCCGAGCTACCTACCTCCCCCGCGCCAACCTCTAAAATCCCCCGCGGGCAGTGGCCCAACCAAACCCGCCCACGGATTCCTAGTAGTGGTACCGACTACCGAGGGAGGCCGCACGCAGCCATGGATTTCCTGCAGGGGCAAAGCATCGAGACCACAGTGGCCGTCGCCGTCGCGGTCGTCGCCGTCGCAGCGGGCGGCGCCTTCCTCCTCCTCCGATCCAGGAAGCCCGAGGGTATGGACATGCATACACCCTACTATTCTAGCTGTGGGGTTGTGCGGAACTGAGGATGCGAGATGCCTCTGTTTCGAGATCTGGTTGCCAATGGGCTCCGCGCTTTCATTTTCTCCAGTGGAATTAGCTTGCTAATTCGGTTATTTCGGAAGGGGTTTCAGCGCGTCACACTGTATAGTTTTTTTTTAATTATTATTTGGACTCCACCTGTAGAGTTTCTACTTGCAGCCTCCAAGGCAATAGTTGTTGGGGGCAAAAATCAAAAGAAAAAAAAAACGAGCAGAAGTTTATGCCCATGGAGTCTTGCTTGTAGCTGTAGTAGGCTGTCAATCAATTATAGTTACTTTAACCTGGTAAGCAGTTCTCTGTCATTGGACGCCACATCTGTTCTGGCTGACTGCTCCATTTCTGAATGGCAGGCGTGGAGCTTTGAGCTTATTTTCCTTAAAAATGTCTTATATCTCTGATTGTAGCATAGGTTGCTAGAAAAATACCTGTTGCCTAACTGTCCTAACCACATGATGTAACAAATAGTCTGTGTTATTACCTGCGTAGTAGGAAATGTCTTCTATTATTAGTATTATTGGTTTTGATGTGATATTAGTGACTGACAGCCTTATTCTATGCAATATAGTTGCTGTTTCATTGTTTATTCATGCTTCTGAACCATCTACGAGTATTAGTTGTTGGCAGTATATGGTAATTTATTCCTGGCATCCATTACATTTTTTGTTTGTCACCCAAAAATTATTTGTGCTTAAGTTTGCTTCTGCAATTCAAGGTTAATGCACTATAGCTCAATTTGATTGTTGCGCTGTTGTTTTGATATCAGGCTGCTTGGATCCTGAGAACTTCAGGAAGTTCAAACTTGTTGAAAAGAAGCAGATTAGTCATAATGTTGCCAGGTTCAAATTCGCTCTTCCAACTCCGACTTCTGTATTGGGCCTTCCAATCGGTCAACATATCAGTTGCAGGTTTTGATTCTGCATTTTCCCTAAATTTTGCTTTTACATAGTTTCTTTTTAACTATATCTGTGTTCCCTTGTTTCAATGCAGAGGACAAGATGCTACAGGTGAAGAAGTAATCAAGCCTTATACCCCTACCACATTGGATTCTGATCTCGGATATTTCGAGCTTCTCATAAAGGTAAATATTTATATTGATTTTCCTTGTTCAGATACTTTCTTTTGTGTGGACATATTATTTGACAAACTTGGACAGTTACTTTTGTGCGTTGCGTTCATTTGTCGGCTCACCAGCCCTTTAATCCTCTTGATAATGCAGATGTATCCTCAAGGGAGAATGTCCCATCATTTCCGCGAGATGAAAGTTGGTGATTATTTGTCTGTTAAGGGACCTAAGGTGATCATCATGTTGTCAGCTTCTGATGTAGTCAGCTTAGGTTTCTTTTGTGGTCTCAAAAAAACTTTGGTTCCTTTGAGTGCTGAGGTGAATTCAAATGGATTTCCTCAAACACTATGAAGCGCCTCACAGTTTCTGTAGCATGCACATTTTCCTTCAGTTAGGAGGTTAATATGATTTCATCTCTCATATAGGGCCGTTTCAAGTACCACGTTGGCCAAGTGAGGGCATTTGGAATGCTGGCTGGTGGATCAGGCATTACTCCAATGTTCCAAGTAACAATTAATCCTGAGTTGTATATTGCGATAGATCATGCTACAAAACACTTCGTTTTCAATTGATCAATGATATCTTTGTTTTTGCTACCGCAGGTTGCTAGAGCAATTCTTGAGAACCCCAATGACAACACCAAGGTTCACTTAATTTATGCTAATGTCACATATGAAGACATTCTTCTGAAGGTAGAATTTTCATTTGTGGTGGTTGTGATAGTCAATTTAAATAACATAATATATGGTATTTTTCTTGTTGATATGGTGGTTAGCATTTCATCAACTGTGCCTTCTGTGGTGTATATGATTTAGTTGACTGTTGTGGACATGTTTACTATTCTATACACACTAATTTTTGTTGCCCATGAGAACCAGTGACATTCAGTTTACTCCTGTTCTGTTTCTGCTCTATTTAGCATATTTTCAACATAATTTTAAGTTATTATTATCTAACTCGTGCAATTTGGTGTGCACAAGATAGCAATGAGTTATACATTAGAATTTAGCAGCTGAAGCTTATCCTTAGCACATAGCTTTCTGAGAATTTTCTTCAGACATTTGTTGAAGGCTCTGTAGCCAATGTAAAATGATATACTGGCAGCAGCATATGCTTAAGAAAATATTCCGTTGCCATATAATGTTATACTGCTATAGATTAAGCCATTATTCCCTTTTGTGTATTGTTTTCTTTACATTGTTGTTATTCTTTTATCTGACAGATTGTTTGCACATGCTCTTTATGATGGGCTGCCATACTGAATTTAATAATTTCTGTTCAATTCGATTCATGCAGGATGAGCTGGACAACCTGGCCCAAACCTATCCTGGTCGCTTTAAGATCTACTACGTGTTGAATCAGGTTTGTGTCACATCCTTTACAAAAGATATTACTGTATCAGCATTCTTGATTTTGGTTGTAGGAATACATTAGTTTTTTTAAAGGAACAGTGGGCTCCACTGTTTAACTAAAACAATACAGTATCTGAGTTTACTTCGTTGCTATGTTGTTCTATATTTTCTGAAGTTATTATGCTGAGAAATCTGCTTTACATACTATTAGTTGCGCATTATTTCCAAAGACATCTATGACATACTCTGTTTTTACATATGCAGCCTCCTGAGAACTGGAACGGTGGTGTTGGGTTTGTGTCGAAGGAAATGATCCAATCTCATTGTCCAGCGCCTGCTGAGGACATTCAGGTGAATCTTGAGTCTTATTTTCTTTCAGTTCATTGAGGAGGATTGATCGTGACTCCTCTATTCTTGTATGTAACCTGGAAGCTTACATTGTGTTTACCTATTTCAGATCCTGAGATGTGGTCCTCCTCCGATGAACAAGGCCATGGCTGCACACCTTGACGAGCTCAACTACACGAAGGAGATGCAGTTCCAGTTCTAAGCAACGCGAAGTTTGCAAATAATAATTAGTGGCCGGCATGGTTCTTCGGTCAACTCTGCTCGTTAGCTGATATCAGGAATTCAGGCTTACATGATGATTAGCAGTGCGCCAGCAATTATTTTTGAGGTCAAACGGAAATCCACATTGGCAGAGACAGTTTTGTTACTATTGTTGATTTGAAATGTACAACATTGGATGCTATAAAAAATGTCTCACTATCACCAGTTAGCAATGCAAAAAACCTTAACATTTTGGTTATGCAATTACCTTAATTCGAGATGTGGATTGGGAATACCTCTTTTTAATAGCTGGAGTAAACATTTTGTTTATGGGAACATATGCTATGGAAACTCGCACGTGGATCGCTGGATTTAAATCCGATGGCTATGGCTAATGGTGTTGTCCACCTGTGTTGTACCTGTGTTGGCTATATATATTAGGGAGAGACAAATGGGAGGGGTTAAATGCTAATCTTCACTATTAGTCATAGCTATCGGATTTAGATCCAGCGATCCACATGCGAGTTTCCATAGTTTCCACGAGAACGTGGTTTCATAGCTATCGGATTTAGATCCAGCGATTCACATGCGAGTTTCCATAGTTTCCACGAGAACGTGGTTTCATAGCATACGTTCCCTTACGTTCCCTTTGTTTATACGCGGTTAAGCCCCGTTAGGCGTTAGCAGGCACATGCGAGTTTCCATAGTTTCCACGAGAACGTGGTTTCATAGCATACGTTCCCTTACGTTCCCTTTGTTTATACGCGGTTAAGCCCCGTTAGGCGTTAGCAGGACAATTGTGAACGGCGATTTACAAATTCTGGTAACGGGCCAATTCTCAAGCGGATCCCGGAGGGCGCGCGCTTCAGAATCTACAATCCAGCTATATGTACATGTACTCCAGCCAATGAGCCATGCTCTCGCGGAGCGGAACTGGGCTTGGAGTGGAGCCTGGAGGACACGAACCCGCAACCCACAGCCCCTCCCCTCTCCTCTTATCCTGAAAACAACTCCCCTCTCCTCCCTAAACCCCTGGGCAGCCGACGAACAAGCACACAGCACGAGCGAAGAGTCGCGGCCATGGCGATGGCTCCGCCGCCCGCCTGCTCGCTCCTCCTCCGGGTCGCCGCCGCCGCGCCCAGTTCCGTTACGTCCAACTCCGTTTTGACTCCGCGCGTCCCCGGTCTCCTCCCTTCCCCGCGCCCCGCCTCCGCTCGCCGCCACCTTACCGCGGCATGGTCATCGAAGGCCGCGGCCTCCGCTTCTGTCGAAATCCAGGATGACTACGCGGATGAGATGGACGCGTTGAACATTGCGCAGGACGTCACTCAGGTACATGGGTGCTTCCCGTCCTTACGTTTTCCTCCATCCTTTGTATAGTGATTTGGGTATGCGGAGCTGATGACTATATGGGTTCTAGTGATTTCACCGATTATGACTCAGAATCGCTGGATTTCTTGGTAAAATAGGCATTTTATACTTTTCATTAGCTAGCAGCTGTATAGGGGATAGTTGTCAAAAAATCCTCTTCATTTTCGTTTCAGTATGCCCAATTGCCCAGTTGCATCTCTGATAAAATGTTTATGTCCTGTTAACAGCTAATTGGGAAAACACCAATGGTGTATCTCAATAGTGTTGCTGACGGTTGTGTCGCTAATATTGCTGCAAAGCTTGAGTACATGGGTCCTTGCCGAAGTGTCAAGGACAGGTACACTTTTGTGACAGGCACATGATTTCATGTCCATGATGCAATTATTTCGTTATTTGTGTGTCAACTCATGCACATGTTTACAGGATTGGATTAAGCATGATTAATGATGCTGAAGAGAAGGGTTTAATTTCGCCAGATAAGGTTTATATACCATTCTCATATTTTTAGCAATATTATCATGATGAACATTGTAATATATGCAGATGGTTTCTACCTGTGCAGACCATTTTGGTAGAACCAACAACTGGAAATACTGGTGTTGCCATTGCTTCTGTGGCTGCAGCAAGAGGATACAAGTTGATAGCAACTATGCCTTCATCAATAGATGTCGAGAGACGCATTCTTCTGCGTGCATTTGGAGCAGAGATTGTGTTAACTGATCCTACCAAAGGACTAAAAGGAGCTTTTGATAAAGCTGAGGAAATAGTTTTGAGAACACCAAATGCGTATATGTTTCAGCAGTTCAACAATGAGGCAAATAGTGAGGTTGGCATTGAAACTTTATATTTCACTCAAATGATCCGTATTGCAGCAAATGTGAAATGCATTTGCTTTCTTTTTCTTTAATGATCTATTGAGAAACCACTTGGGTAAATTACAGATCCACTTTCAAACCACAGGCCCAGAAATATGGGAAGACACGTTGGGTTCTGTTGATATACTTGTTGCAAGCGTAGGAACAGGTGGGACCATTTCTGGCACTGGGCGTTACTTGAAAAGGATGAACAAAGATATTAAGGTTCCTACTTTTGCCTAGATTAATTCTTGAATGAACTTTGCTTTAAAGGGATTGTCTTGTATTTTGTTATCCAACGATTATGTGTATCTTGTTCAATGCTGTTGTACTTAGATCTTATTCATTTTTTTAAGTGCTTAAATATTTCATATCAATGTAAAGTTCGAGGCCTTGCTTGTAATAACCCTCTCTACTTTGCCATTAACCTTACTTCTTTAAGATACGCGCAAATTAGTTATTTTATGAGAACAGAGACATTACTATCAAACTAATTTTAGCAAAAGGAAAGCAGCACCATCATTCTGTTATCGGTTCATTTTTTTCATTCTAAGGTTCAACTATCATAATTTCTATTTTGAGAATACTGTTGATTTTGCAAGTCGGATGTCAATATGTATGAAATTTATCTGAGCTAATTTTCCTGTCACTGTTTGGTTTTGTTTGAATAATTTTCCTCCTATCATTTCAGGTTATTGGGGTAGAACCTGCCGAAACTAGTGTGATTTCTGGTGATAACCCTGGTAATGCATTAACTCCCTGCCCCCTTTGTAATAAGCAATTCAATATGCTTGGAAACAAAAGCTCGTCGAATATCTTTTCCTTGCCACTGACATATACTGTTGGTGCATGCCAATAAACAACAGGTTACATTCCAAGTATATTAGATGTTCAGTTGATTGATGAGGTTGTGAAGGTCTGTAATGATAACTTTAGAACCACTTTTATGTCGAGCAGATTTTGTTGGCAGTTTTAAACTTTTTGCAGTCTGATGAGTTAATTAATGATTATGGTTGTTGACTTTCCAGGTTAGCACAGCAGAAGCCGTTGATTCTGCAAGGGAACTTGCACTAAAAGAGGGATTGCTGGTGAGTAATGCACTGTAAAATGAATGGTTTTTGAGTTTTTTTTTTTTAAGTATTACAGTAGCATCTCCAATTTCGTTGCTATGTGATTAATTTACGGGTTTGTTTGCAGGTTGGCATTTCCTCTGGTGCTGCAGCAATTGCTGCTATCAATGTTGCCAAAAGACCTGAAAATGCTGGAAAGCTGATTGCGGTGCGAGCATCTTAAATTTTGTTTATGACATTTTGCCATGATTCAGACAATTAACCAGTCACATGGGTTTGCAGGTCATTTTCCCCAGCTTTGGAGAGAGATACATTTCCAGCATTCTATTCCGTCCGATATATGACTCTGTCCGAAGAATGAGGAAGAGATAGTGAGCCTTGTACAACTTCAAGCGCATCTCCCGTCCCTTCTCTAGATCTGACAGGCTTCCATAACATGATAAGCATGGAACAGTGAAGACCCTGATTGAATGAAACAAGCAGGGTCCGAAGTTTTGTAACGCTCCCAGCGCTAATACTAGACCTTTGAAGCTGCACAGACTTTCTGTCTAGTGACCTGCAGGCCTGCAGTTTGGTTTTAGTCCTCTAGGAGTGCCTCATCTTTAGAACCTGCTTGTACAATCTTGGTGAAACATGCAGAATTGGGTGCCGCAGTTAGCTTAGACCTTTTTTTTCTTTTTCTTTCAGTAGTCTAGGACCGGGTACAAACCGCTTGTAACCTGATACGCACTTGGGCTGATCTTAGCAACCAACTATCTGCAAATTGATTTTGCCTTTTGATTGTTTCATCTTTTATTAGGCCTCTGCTTTACTAATTAGTTTTCGCGGAGCCAAACACTGAATATTTGTCTGTACAATTTTATTTGTCTCTTTTTTGTCTATGCAAAAGATCAAAGGTTAAGTTTGCAAGACATGGGGATCATGACAAAGCTCAAGCAAAAAATTGCAGTATCTTCAGGTTCGAGCGGGAAGCTCTAGAACTGTCAGAACATCTCCAAAAGTGACAAAAAATGGCAGCCAAAAACTGATTTTGATATTTGGGGCAAAAACATCCTTCCGACAGCAGCCTAAACCACCGCCCTATTTTTGTCATCGCCTGAAACCAACGTCAAATCTCCTCAAATTTGTGTTCCTTCTCCAGGAAATCACCGTCCTATTTTACTAAAGAGGTGACGGGAGAAGTCTCACGCAATGATTTTGCAAGTTTTAGACACAAAAAATAGGATGCTCTTAGAGTCAATTCTTATTTTCACCCAATACATTTTTTTTTTGAACTTTGGGTGCTTTATTACTCGTATGACCCAGCCAAATCGCTGGTCACCAATTCCTCCACCTCCTGAGAAACACCCTCCCAAGTATCAACATGATCACTTGGAACTTACACCCAAACGCTGCAAGAGCATGAGCTACTCTATTACAATCACGATTGCAAACTACGACACAACTCGAACTGAAATCAAAAGCTAGCATGTGCTTGATCTCGGTCACTAAACCTCCTACATCGGATAGGCGGTAGTCTTCTGTTTCCACGGCTGCTTTGACTTGGACAGCGTCCACCTCAACACAAATATCCGACGTACCCAGCCGAGCAGCTTCGTTTACTCTAGCCGCGCAGCCCAGGAGTTCAGCCTGAAAAGCGTGTAGCAGTGAAGATTCACACCCAGACTCTTGGAAATACTCTGGCCAATGCGCTAGCGAACAATGAGAGTGCTTTGTCATTTTTTAAATTTGTTTTACAGATTTCGAATTTGCAAAGGAAATATTCTGTCGACGGAGTCCGTAGACAAAACTTTCAACATCTCTCAGGCCATCCGCAATGGTTGTCAAATAGCTAGCTAGGAGAAATTCTATTAGCTCTCAATAGCACTTTACAAATAGCTAGCGAGATGATGTATAAAAATAATAAAAAAATAGCACTTTTAGGCCATCCGCAATGGTTGTCAAATAACTACCTAGGAGGAATTTTATTGGCTCTCAATAACACTTTACAAATAGCTAGCGAGATGACATATAAAAATAATATAAAAGTAGCACTCTTATTGCCTATCGAGGAGAGAGATCAAATAGCTAGCGACGATAACCAATAAGAATGCTACTTTTATAAGTTGTCTCATCAAAATAATATTTATTTATCAAAATTCAGCTAGGCGGTAGGCGGTATCTAGGTGGTGACCCACAACCTAGAGCCTAGTCGGGATTAATCGCGCCTAGGCGTTCCTAGGCGTTTTGGCAATATACCATAATATATATATATATATTATGTATATAGCTATATATAGCAATAATTCTGAATATATAGGTTACAGTAAATGTAAAAAGAGGGCTAGTAGACATACCTGATCTCTTGGTAGCTTATTCTTGCATGTTCATAGCTCCTACAAGACATTTTGACAGCCAAATTGTGAATAGACAGCAAGCTGTTAATAAAAAAAAAAAGAAAACACTAAGTTGTCACTTATCTTAATCATTTCAGCAATCTCCCAACCATGAGCACACCATATCAGCAGCTGCCAATTACAAATTTCAAAGCACAAAGTCACAAACAATTGGATAGGACAGCAATACAAGTGCACAACACTACCACAAGTCCACAACACAGTTTTTACATAAAGGACAACACACACATAGTTCTACTTCTTAGTTCTCACTTCTCAGTTCTCACAATCACAAGCAAAAGTCATAACTCATAAGCAAAACACATAGACAGTCACACAACTGCAATTCAATAGGGTTTGACATAAGTGTCGTCCTCATCGTCATCAAACTCTTCGTCTTCAGACTCGAACTCTTCTCCTTCATAGAGCTCCCTCACTCTTGCACTTCTACGTCGCTCAAGTTATTCATCTGCTCCCACTGCCTCTCCAATAACAGACCAAGGTATCCCTGTACCTTCCATCTCATCCTCATCTTCCTCATCTCTAAACACAACTAACGCACAATCATCTCCACCCTCTTGGAGAAAACCTTGAGCTTCATTTGTATCACTAGAGAAGAGAACATCAGTGATTTTCTTTGTCTTGATTTTTTCTCTCTTATTCAGCAGCTTGTTGTTGAACTGAATAAACACCAACTTGTTGAGGCGGATTGTAGTAAGCCTATTTCTCTTCTTAGTGTGTATCTATAAATTAAGAAAAAAGTGCATTTTCAGTTCTGCAATTTAACCATAATGTTGTTGTTTTGGTTCATAAGTCATAATAGATAGGTACTAACCGCTTCAAACCCACTCCAATTTCTTTCACAACCTGAAGAGCTTGATGTCAAAGATAAGATCCTTGTAGCCATCTTCTGTAAAGCTGGTGTCTCAGTTCCATACAACCGCCACCATGATGCTGCAATAAAATAAAACAACTCATTTAGATTTGAAAACAACAAACAAACATGTTACTTAGATGAAAACAACAAGCAAACAACCATGTTATTTAGATGAAAACAGCAAGCAAATAGCCATGTAATAGCATGTACCTCTACCTGGATTGTAATCAAAGTTTTGAAAAGTCCTTGCAAGCTTCTTGTTAAATGGCCCTTCTCTATTCTGAATTTTTTTGAGTTCAATGTTGGCAGCCTGATCTTGCATCTCCTCATCATAATAATAAAATGTCTCAACACAAGCTATGAACCCTTCTGTTATTGTGGGCTCATCAAAGATGGATGGGTTAGTATAGCTATAGTGTGAATTCAGCAAATAAGGTGTCAAGTGCAATGGAGAATCAAGTCTTCCTTTGAACTTCTTGTCAACAACAGCAATTACCTCCTTGAACCTAGACTCATTATTGTTGAAGGCCTCTTTGATCTCTCTCTTTGCCTTTAGTAGTTCTCCATAAACGAAACCCATGGATGGCTCCACATCCCCATCAACCAAACGGAGTACTTTGACCAATGGCTCAAAAACACTCAATGTTAGCTTCACTTCCTTCGAAAAGGTTGGACTCAATATAGTTGTTGTGGCCTCTTTTCCTTTCTTTGATTTCACATCCTTCAAAGAGTCCCACCTACTATGAACCACCATCTTCCTTAACTGGTCCTTCTTCTCTTGCATGCTGCTCAAAGTGAGAAAGTTTGTAGCAAACCTAGTCACTCCTGGCCTCACTACCTCTTTCCCATCTGTGAAGTGCCTCAAGCAATCCAATGTTCTTGTGTGCCCATAGACAAATATGGTGAATGACTTTGCTTGGTCAATCACCTTCTTGAACCGAGGCATGTTGCCAATTCCTTGCAGCATCAAGTTGATTGTGTGAGCTGCACAAGAGGTCCAAAATAAGTTTGGTCTCTTCTCAAGCAGTAGCTTCTTTGCTCCCATGTTGTTAGAGGCATTGTCTGTCACTACTTGCACCACATGTTCTGGACCAATTTCTTCAATTGCTTTGTCCACTAGTTCAAAGATGACTTCACTTGTGTGTGACACATCTGACATCTCTTTTGAGCTGATGAAGGTGGTTCCATCAGCACAATTAGTGCACACATTCATTATGCTCCTCCTCTTCCTACCTGACCAAGCATCGGTCATAATAGAGCACCCATTTTTCATCTTCTCGGCTTCACGTTCCTGCAGCAAGCTCTTGGTTCTTGCATATTCTTCTTCCAGCAATCTCTCTCGTAGTGAATCTTGACATGGAGGTACAAGACCTGGACCAAACTGACCAATTGCTTCACACATTTGCTTGAACTCATCATTGTCACATGCATTGAAAGGTATTGCTGCCCACGATAAAAAAAACTAATTAGTAGACACATTAACAGCTATTGCAAGGTATTGTCACAACAATAAGCCAATAACAGCAATAAGCCAATAACAGCAATAAGCAATTTACCATGTGTATAGGCCCATCTTTCAATGTACTTATGCACCTCATGTGTTCTTTCTTTCCAAAGCTCCTTGTTCAGCTGTTGTTGCTTCAAAGGTTCAGTCTTGGTAGCTTTAGGATCAATAGCACGTGTCTATTTGTCAATGGGTCCTAATTTGTGAGGCTCTGAACTTCCAACACAAGTCACTTCCTCTGACTCTCCAACCCTAGACACATTAACTTCCTCTCTAAGTTCTAGCTCACGAACAGTCTTCTCCTCCCTCTTCCTTTTTGTTTCATCTAGTGCTTTCTTGCACTTCTCTTTAGCCTCCAGAGCTTGCGGTGTTTTAGCCCTGCATTTCGCCAAATTCTTTCCATCATGGGCCAAATGCTGCTTCAACCGATAAATGCCTCCTTGCATCACCTTGTCACATAGATTGCACTTCACCTTATCCTTGTTGGAAGGATCAACAAGGACCCCATACTCCCATCCGACATCATCTGAATTTCTTTTCAGGAGATTTTCATTACTAGTTGCAGGGCCTAAGGCTAAACCATCTCCATCTGCTGTCGACATCCTGCATTCAGGCAATCACAAGAACCTAGACCTCTTTCACTACAAGTCTACAAGACTACAACTACAAGAACAGGCTGAGCATATCAGGCTGTGCATAACAGGCTAAGCAGAGGAGCAGGGAGAGGAGCAGAGGAGCAGAGCAGGGAGAGGAGCAGAGGAGCCAGAGCAGGGACCTTGTGAGGAACAAAGGAGGGCTATGGGGAGAGGAGAAGGGAGAGGAGCCCACCTTGGGGTGGCCGGCGGGGAGCAGGAGCAGTACCAGCGGGAGCAGGGGCAGGGGACGGGCGGACGGGGAGGGGAGAAGCGGGACCGACGACGAGCAGGGGACGAGCAGGGGAAGAGCCCGCACGGTCCTTTGCGCGCGCGCGGATGACCTCCCGGCGGATGGCGGAAGAGCCCGCGCGGACCGCGGACCGCGTACGGCGGACGACGGACAGCAGGTGGAGCTCGTCCGGCGGCGGTCAACGTCTATCTCCCTCTCCCTCCCTCCCTCCCTCTCTCTCTCTCTCTCTCTCCCTTATCCGTCCGGCGGGCAGGAGCCGGGAGCCGGGAGGTCATCCGCGCGCGCGCAGAGCGGGATTTCGCGCGCGCTCCACCTCCGCGCGGGCTATTTTCGCGCCAGCGGGCGGGCGGGCGGGATTCCGCAGCTCGCCCAGCTTGCGACCGCCTCCGCGCTGCCTCCTCGCCGCCTAGAGCCGCCTCCTCGCCGCCTAGCTCCGCCTAGCGCTCAGGAACCCGCCCACCCCCGTAGGCGAGGCGGACACCCATCGCCTAGCGCCTAGTCGCGCCTAGGCGCCGCCTAATCACCGCCTAGCGGAACTTTGTTATTTATATGTCTCATCTAACTAGCTATTTATAAGTTGTCATTGAGAGTCAATAACATTCTTCCTAGACATCAAATAGCTAGCGATTTAAACACCATTGCGGACGCCCTTATTGGCTATAGCTAGCTATTTGATCTCTCTCCTCGATAGCCAATAAGAGTGCTACTTTTGTAAGTTGCCTCATCAAAATAGTATTTATTTATATGTCTCATCTAGCTAGCTATTTGTAAGTTGCCATTGAGAACCAATAACATTCTTACTAGAGATCAAATAGCTAGCGATTTGAACACCATTGCGGACGCCCTCGGTTCTCAGGTCTTCTCGAACCTAACAACTGTCAAACATTGGAGGGATCAGGAAGGGTTGTGCTTGTGCCGGACTGCCGGCAACGAGAAAACTACTATTATATATGACTCTAAACAAGTGGCTTCTCTAAAATATGATTACTAACATCGATTTTGCTAAAATATGACTCAGAACATTGACACTAAGCTAGACATATGATTTTGTTTCTTTTAATCATTTTTGTCATCTAAATACTTGTATTTGTTGGTAAAGTGACCCTTTTACCCTTCATTGCTTTTACCGTGACTGTTTCTAGGTTTTTTTAGACGAAAGAAGAATTGTATTAAAATATAGCTGGGTACATCATCATATTACAAGTATTCTGGAAAAAACATATATCCAGAAACTGATTTTCATCTATATTGCACCCACACTGTGAATAGCTCAAACTCTCAAATCCAAACCCATTTGACGCTTTATATGGATGACCGCACAGGCAAATACTCGGCAACAATTGTTTTAGGACAGATAATAGATGCCCAACGGACGGCCAACATTCCTGCAGGTGGAGTTGAGAAACTTCTTCTTTCCCGTGTCTTCCTTCTTTTTTCTGCCACCGAAGAGTGAAGAAGACTGATCTGAAACTTATTCTCCCTGGTCCTTCATTATGGTCAGATCTAACCACAATAAAACAGAGAAAGGACCGAAAAAAATTATTCCATGACGACGACATCATCTCCGCCTTGATTCGTCGTCCGGAAACAAAAATCTCCATATCGTCATGCTGGTGAAGATGCTAACGCCGAAGTTGTCGTCCCCATCTTCAACGAAGCCGCCATGGAGAAGACAATTCTATCCTTTCCCTACTCCGTCGCCGAAGAGGAGAAGAAGGATAAATCTCCAATACCACAATACTTGGCATGGCATGAAGAGACTCAAACCCTAAAAAATGATCTATTAAGAAAAAGTATTAAAAAACGATGGATCCCCACTCTCTCCAACCTCCAGCGTAGGCCAGAGGGAGGAGAGAGGGGGACCGACGGACGACGGCGGCGGCGCGAAGGAGCGACGGGCGGCGGCGGCGGGTCGAGTTGGGAGATAGGAACGCGATTTGACTGTTTCCAGGTTACGGGGGAAAAAATGCGGAGTTGGGGCGTGTCTCCTTGGCTGTCAGCGGTCTTGGCTGCTGGCCGTGGTCATGCCGTGGCTTTGGCTGCTGGCCGTGATCATGCGGTGGCTGCTGGCCGTGTGGCCATGGCTGCCAGCTGCCTTGCTCCGAATCCCAACTAGGGTCCGCAAGCTCCAAGTGATTTCTTAAATGGCATCACACAAAATTAAAATTAGCCTCATCTTCCTTTCCCTCGGCGTCCATGGCGATGGGACCTCCGTGAAGACCTTCGGGCGGAGGATCTCCTCCTTCCATTGACCAGCGTCGCCGTGGGGAGGGGCAGATCGGCGGCGTGGGAACCGGTGGAGGGGCGGCAGGCACGGGCGGCGGCGCGTGTTCCGTCGGGGGAGACGATGAGACACACACGTACCAGAAGGATCGGTCTCCTGTTTAGATGGATCGGTGATTTAGGTAGTATGGTCAATAAAAAAAATACATGTATTTTATACTCTAAAAGAGATTAAATGAATAAAATCATATGTATTACGGAGTATCAACGTTTCGAGTCATATTTTAGCGAAGTCGATGTTAGGAATCATATTTTAGATATTTTAGAGAAGCCACTTGTTTAGAGTCATGTAATACAGTTTTCTCGCCGGGAGCCCGGGACCAATTCCTACTAGTTTTGAAGAATTAATTACAACAAATTCAATGATGTAATCGGAATTTAATTTGGATTTTCGGTTTGTGAGATATAGCATTTTTAAAAAACAAAATTGAGTGGGGCCCGTGCCGTACTTTCCCCTCTCTCTCACACCAGCATGACTGGCTCTCTCCGCGCTCCATCCGCTAAAGCTCCTACATCACGCCAAATTTAACGCTCGCTTCGTGATAAAGGATCGGATGGAGGACGCCGCTGCAGATTTTTTTTTTACGTTATATGCTCAGTTGGCTTTTTACCGTTCCCTATACCGTTGCCAGTGCAGATCGTCTGAATCCTCCAAATCCAAAGGAGGCGAGAATCGGCGGCCGGCGCCTGCGCAAGTTAACGGAGTCACGGAGACACGGCGTACCTCTCCGGCTCTCCCTAGTTCCTACCTCCCGCCCTCCGACATGTCGGCGGCGGATCTTCCCGACGAGCTGTGGGCGCGCGTCCTGGAGCTGGGAGCCGCGTCGTCCGCGCTGGGGTTCCGCGACCTCTGCTGCCTCGCCATCGCTTCCCGCCGCCTCGGACGCCTCTCCGTCTACCCCGCCCTCTGGTCGGAACTCCTCTCTCGCGACTTCCCCTCCCAATCCCAACCCTCCACGTCCTCGGCCTCCACCTCCCAGCCGCAGCAGCAGCTGCTGCACCCCAAATCCCTTTACAAGACCAAGTAATTTCCTCGCCTTCCCTTTCGCCTAGATCGTGTCTTGTGCGTTCGGGTTGCTCGACTGATGCATCTCTGCTGCAGGTTCGAGAGGCACAAGGTGCGGATGGCGGAGGCGAGGCGGCGGGCTGTGTTCGAGGCGGAGGCGCGGGTGCTGGCTTCCAGGAGGCGGCTGGCGGAGCTGGAAGGATCCATGCGGGCAGAGGGGGAGAGGATGAAGACGGCTGCGCAGGAGCTCCATAACCTCGAGAGGGTCAGGTCGGTTTGCTAGCTTTTTATGTCAAATCTCTCATGTTTCATCCGTTTAGCGCTGTCTCTATACTTTCCAAACGCTTAATTAATCATCTGTGACTCAAAGAAAAGAACGTATCAGCTATCCGCACACTAAATTTTAGTGTAATACAGAAAGTAGAAACATCAATTTGCAGATCAGTAAGGAATTATCTGAGCTAAAGTGCATCTGTTCAACTGAAAAATGTGTGCAATTTTCTCATTGTAGTACAGCCCTTTGTGAGCACTTATCTAATTGGCAGCGCATGAGAATTTTTTTTTTCTTATGACTGTTTTTACACGATATATTAAGTTGCTTGTTTATGCAAGAGCCAGACAAAGATTGTTCGTTCATACCACATATATGGCTGGTTAGTCCAGTCAATGATCTGCCATTGTTTGTCCTCTTCAATTCTTCATCCAAACTAGAGTCTCCTGTGTGTACTCATTACAAAAAAGACATCCTACACAAGTGCCATATTGCTCAAGACAATAGCTTCCATGGTATGTTGAGCTGCTTGTTTACACGAGCTTGAGATTGATTATAGTTATTAATGATTTTTTTTCTGTTTTGTCATGTTAATCAAAATTGAAGGCTTGTGTATTTTATTCATGTCAAAAGCAGTGTCTTGTAAAAGTATCATATTGCTCAAGACAGTTGCTTCCACGATATATGATCTGGTCACATACACAGCCAATCTTTCAGACCACATGTACAGCTGGTTAGGCCATGTCAATGATTTGCGCTATTTGTTTTGTCCGATTGAAAGCCTCTTGTTTTTTTTTCCACCACGGCAATGCCAAATTTCATTACTTAAAAAAGCAACGAAATTACAGAAGTTTGAAGCGATGAACAGTCAACGAACTACGCCCCGCAAAAAGCCGCATTGGAATGAACACAAAGGGTTCATCTAATCGGCACACCCACAACTAACCACAAAAACAAAAAACGACTCCGCAACATTAAGCGTTCAAGCGCAAAATGAAACAACTAAGTCTTCCCAGCTTATTACATGCCTAGAACGGCAATGCACAACATACAGGCTGTTTCTCTCACAGGGTGAGTCTGACACCGATTTGAAGGGTTTAATCTTCAGACGATCGCCATCCTGTTCTTGCCTTCATCCATCCGATCCTTCTGATGAAAGTGGAGAGCCGCCATCTTGAGAACTTTCGCGCCCTGCTCCATCTGCACTGAGATTGGATCCTTCTGTAAACCTGTCCAATATGTTAGCGTGGAGCAGATCAGAATTGAAAGCCTCTTGTATGTTACAGTACTGGGAAACATTGCCTTGCACAAAATGTTCTGTAGCTAAGTTTTACTGCACGATCATTTATGTGGCACAATTATACTCTAGACAAGCGTTCTGTTCTGGGTTCATATCTTTGACAGAAAACAGTTGTGCTTGGTAATTGGTATCTTTCCAATTGTAACGGTGAACCTCTCGGTTAGCTCATAACCTCATATGTGTGGTTGTGTGGTTGATGGACAATCATCCTACCCATCAGGCAGACAAACCTATTATTGTCTCTCTTTTGTTGAACTAGGCTAAAAAGTCCTTTATCAAGGGAAGTGTTCTGAATAAAAAAAAGGTCAATGGAAGCATATTAATGGTGCACAGAAAGTTTCTAGGTTGTCTGCCAGCACTCAGGTTTGTTGTTGGCCCACATGAACAAGAAAGCAAACTGAACAAAAAGGGTGCCACTTATAAGAGATAAAAGATGTCTAAAAACCAGTGGGTTGAAACATCAATGATGGGCGTTTCTTAGTCCAGCACAGTTAAATTGGAAAAATGATGATTACAATTACAACTCTCGTCTCCAGCACCTCTACAGTGAACTAAGCAGGATTTTCTTGTTTCTGTGTTCTATTTGAATTAGCTAGGAGTTTGGCAATTCTCTGCTGCGAGGAAGGGGGTAGTAAGGATTTAAATTGTGAAGTCAATACAATGGCATCTCTAATTTTGTACCCTCCAGCGGTCCAGCCAGTCTGAATCCTGTGGAGAGATGTTGCTTCATCGTCTAGCACTACACTGCTACAGTCCTGCCTTATAAAAGGACAAATACAGTCCTTCCTAAGCATGTCGTTAGAGAAGAATATATTGCTTGTGCTTGGTACACAATGCATTGCCTGCAATATCTTCAACCATTTATTTAAAGTGGCTTTTGCACCGTTTCTTTCATTACTGTCATGATTGCATATTTCTTATCATTAGTGTATGTTGATTGTGCTCTGAAACATATGCAGGAGAGCTTCTGTGGCATTAAACGTATGGCAGCCACAAGTTGTCCGTGGGCGTCAGAAGCAGTTGGTTCAGCAATGCACAGTTCCTGTCGATTCTCGTCTTAGTGATCTAAACATGGAGCTGAAAGTTTGTAAGCAACAAATAGCAACATATAAGAATGCTTATGTATGTGATCACGGGTTTAAGTACAATTGACAGAGAAGAAAAGGCTGGCCTTACTATAGCTGTGCTTTTGTTGTTATCATCAGAACAAAGAGAAGCACAAGTTGAATGATTGTGAGGAAGCATTGCAAAGAGCAAAGTATCACCCGCTGCAGGATAGTCATACAAGTGGAAGTGTCAATGAGCCACGTGCAAAGAGGAAGAAATTGAAATAAGCCTACGGTTTGCCTTCAGGTTCTCAAGGGACTCAAGGTATTCTAGATTGATTGAATATACTTGACACATTTGCTTTCACAATAAGAGTAATTGTGCCTGGATGAGACTTGTATTTTGCTATGTTTTTTTTTTTTTTGTATATATGCATGTCCACATATTTAGCTGATTATTTACATCGCCAAATATTGTCATCATCAGAATATATAGCTGGTAATGAAGTATGAACTAATGTGGATTATGTGGATTACATGGGAATTTGATGCGCACTGTCAACTAATTTACTTTTTTTTGGGGGGGGGGGGTTCACAGATAGCAAGATCTGCATTGCACCCAGCGCTAAAACATCTTGGGAGCATGTGCCGCTGGTTTGACAGATTGGACAGCACAGCGAGCCACTTTCATCCTCGGCAGTTCGGCTTCCTGTCTGCTGTAGGGCTATTATGGCCCTGTTTGGTTCAGCTTATCTCAATCTTGCTTGTAAGCTAAGCAGATATATGTGATAAGCCACGATATGTAGAATCTAAGCTAGGCGTTTGGTTGTTCTGATTATTTCAGATAGCATATTTTGCATTCGGGTCCTTCTTCTTCTTCCAAACCGATGCAGGAGCTCGGAGATCCGACGGAGGGAGGGAGTCGGCCAAGAGGTGGAGATCTAGCGAGGAGGGAGGGAGCCGGCGGAGGAGGTGGAGATCCGGCGCCAACACGGGAGGAGGAGGAGGAGGCGCACGCACGGGAGGGGCGAGCTCACCTGCGCCCGGCAGGAATGGGAGATTCGGCGGAGGAAGGGAGCCGGCCAAGAGGTGGAGATCCAGCGACCAGTGGAGGAGGTGGAGATCCGGCGCATGCACGGGAGGAGGAGGAGGGGCACGCACGGGAGGAGCGAGCTCACTTGTGCCCGGCGGGAAGGGGAGACCTCAGACCTGGCGCTCGCACGGGAGGAGGCGGCGGCGCCCGCACGGGAGGGGGCGTTACCTTTGGCCGGCGAAGAGGGGGATTTTTCATTTTTACCATTATAAAGATTGGCGTGCATCAGATTGTCACTCTTATTTTGCCACTTACACTTTTACCAGATGAGAGAAGTTTTACTTCTTCATTTACCACATTTGGCCATTTGGCAAGCCACGGCAGCACTGTACAGTCAGCATGCACATGTAAAATGACCTCCCTGACCCTCCCTGGTTTGTACATGTCCCTGTCTCCAGCCCGCAATAGCCCGACCCGTCCTCTCCTCTCTCTCATTTGCTTCCCCCTCACCTGGACGCCGCCGCCGCCTTCCTGTCTCCGTCCCCGCGCCGTCGCCGCTGACTGAAGCTCCTCCCGCCGGACCTGCTGGCCATGTCGCAGGGGGCGGAGTCACTGACCAGTAGGTCGTTGAGGAGGCAGGAACGTGGCGGTAGGTCCTTGCGTGGTCCACGGTATTCGGTTGGGCAAGAAACCGGGCTCCCTTTGATTCAATGTCCGGACTGCCATATGGCCCGTGTGATCGAGCTTCGTGTGAAGCAGGATACTCCAAACAAGGGCCGAAGCTTCTTCAAGTGCCCGAGGAATGGGGTGAGTTTTCTCGGGCTCTTGTCTCTCCACTATTTTTGCTTTCTCTGTTTCAGATTTGGAACTAGGGTTTGACATTCAAGTGGTTGTTTGCAGAATCCAAAATATTGTGGATTCTACAGATTTGCAAGGGAGTATCTAGATGTGCTGATTGAGAAGAAGGTAGTCATTGTCAGCTTTGACGAGGTTGATGAACTGGAAGTAGAGTCAGAGGCCCCCAATTCAGGTGGTAACCATGATGATGGACAGACTGTCCTAGAGAAGAACATTGAGAAACTGTTGTGGAAAATGAACTGTTTCATTGTTGTCATCGCGGTTGTAGTTGTTGCTATCGTTTTCCGATCAGCTGTAATGATCTGATGTATTAGGGGATCCCATGTATTAGTGGTGTTGCTAATGTTGTTGTTGGACCCTTGTTGCTATCAGTGATGTAGTAGTTGTGTTGCTATCAGCTGTAATGATCTGTTATTGATGAATGTTATATGAACCTCCTTTGCAAAAGTGTGCTATCTTGCATTTAGAATTACTGAAATGTGTCATGACAAATGCAGCTGTTATTTACTTGGAATTATTTCTGAATTTGGGCATGAGTTTGGCCACGAATTTCCACAATGGACAGATCAATATGACAGACAGATAGCAAAGAAGCAAATGGGAACAATACAATATAGAGAATTATCAACTGTGCCAACTTTGGGCATTACTTAAGTTCATGCAAATTCTGGGCATTACATACCCTCAGGTCACCCATAAGCATCCAAAACAGGGCATTACATCAGGTTTTTTAGCCCATTACACATCAAATTCTGGGCATTACAACTGGTTTTTGAGCCCATTAGACATCAAATTCTGGGCATTACATCAAAATGAACTGTTTCAGCCAGCTCAATACATAGTAAGGCCATGCAAAATGTTTCTGCCAGTTCATGATATTGGCAAAAGAAGACCAATCAGGCTCCAGTCTTCTGCTTCTTTCCTCCTCTTGTCTTCGGTGGGGTCTTCTTCACCTTGGTGGCCAACTTCTTCTTTCTGGGAGTCATCTTCTTAGTTGGCTGCACTTCAACCTCCACACTAGCTTCAGCAAACATGGGTGACCTGAGGGTATTATTAGTGAGTTATTAGACATTAGCAATTAACAAGCTATGAGTAAAGAAGATTAGTTTCTGTGATCTGCACTACCTCCTAGCTGTGGGGGAAGCTGGGGAGGGCTCAAGATCAGTTTCTGGGAGCTGAACCTCTAGAGGGATCACTGCCAGTACTTCATCCTGGTTCTGGGAGTTTGAAAACCCATTCCTTGCTGCCTCAGATTCTTCCCTTGCTGCTAATTGGGCTGCCTCCAGAGCTGCTGCTGCCTTCATCTCTGCCTCTCTAGCCTCTATCTTTGCCTTTGCTGCTGCCTCTCTTGCAGCAGCTAATCTGGTCTTAGGAGATGTTGCAGCCTCACCAGCAGCAGCCTTCTTCCTCCCCATCTTCTTTGTTCTCTTCCTCTTCTTGGTGCCAGTGAGTGGACATTTCCAGCTGCCTCCCCTATGACCATACTCATTGCAGTTAGGGCATCTCACCTGTCTTGTGGCCTTGGCACCTGTCTCTCTAGCAGATTTCATCCTATTTTTCCTAATTCTCCCTGCTGCTCTTTTCTTTTGGCATGGTGGGTACACTTTGAAGCCTTTGTCCACCTCAGGCCACTGGTTCCTATCAGTGATGTTAGGAATGATTCCCTCATAGGCTGCTTGGAACTTCTCAACTGAATAATATTGATCCACAAATTTAGCCATGTTTGGCTGTCTAGTGCTGGTGATGACAGCTAGGGCATGAGGACATGGTTGACCAGTTATCTGCCACTGTCTACATGTACACACTTTGTCAATTAGATACACAACATGCCTCCTCACTTCTTTATCCTTGTAGACCTCTGTCACCTCAGCCTGATTTGGATGCCCCTTGGATATGGTCAGATGCCCAAGTCCCCTGGAAGCTGCATTCAATTGATGGATGATCCCAGGCAATATACCAGGTGGGAGGGCCTTGGAAATCTTCCTTCTTTTGCCAAACAAGACCATTACCTTCTCTCTGAGTGCATCTACCATACAATGGACAGGAAGGTCTTTGTGTTGTTTGATCCAAGCATTCCATGACTCTGCTAAGTTATTATTGATGTAGTCACACTTAATGTCATCTGAAAACTTGCTCCTAGCCCACAGAAATGGATGATGATCAGCTAGCCACTTCTCCACATCAGGGCTAGCTTGCAAGACTTTGTCAAAAAAATACTTGAATTTGTGAGGTGAATATGCTCTAGCTGCAGGCCACATGTTTTTAGCATACACATCCCCACTGAAATATTTCTTCATGTTCTCCATTAAGTGCCTGAAACACTCTCTCATCTCTGCCTGTGGAAAAACTAGCCTAACTGCCGACTCCAACCCTTTACAAGCATCAGTGCAGATGGCAAGTGTTTCCATTGGGCCAATGGCCTTGCTTAGTTGCTGCATAAACCACACCCAGTTGTCCTTTGATTCTGAATCAAACAAACCAAAGGCCAATGGAAACATCCAATTGTGGCCATCTAAAGCTAGGGCTGCTGGCATGTGGCCATTCCACATCCCATTCAATGCTGTGGAATCTACACTTATGTAAGGCCTGCACCCATTCAAAAATCCATCTATACTGGCCTTAAATGCACAGAAGAATCTGCTAAACTTAATCTTACCATCCTTAGGATCAGTGACAGTGTCTATCTCTACAACACTTCCAGGTGATCTCAGCTCTATCTCAGCCTTAAACCTATACAAATAATGAAAAGAATCATTCCATTTACCAAATAATTTGTCTGCAGCTCGTTGCCTCCCATTGTACACAGTCTGGTAGGGGATGTCAATGTGATACTTATACAGCAGCTCCTCTTTCAGTGCTTGTGGCCCCATTTGAGGGTTCCTCTTCAGATATGGGATTGCTCTCTCAGCCACCCAACCAATATTTGCCATCCTGCTGACAACTCTTTGAGAAGATGCACACTTATGGTCCCCCTCGTTGAATTGAATCTGCATAATAAAAACAGAAATGCCATGAGGAAAACACAACAACAAGATTTGAGGAAACAATAGAACAATTACAAATGTTAGTGAACAATAAAAAAAAATACCCTGACACTGCCATCATGTTGTGTTCTAGCTCTCAGAAACCATGGGCAACCAGCAACAGAACAATTAGCCCTAAACCTTTCTTTATCTGAATGAGGGGTGTCATATTCAAACTCCTTAACTATAGCATGCTGCCTCATAGCAAGCCTAAACTCATCCATGCTAGGATAGATTGTGCCCACACTCATATCAGGATTGTCCCTGTCCCAGTCATGCATTGGTTCTTCATCAACTACATCATCAACATCAATAGCTACTTCATTCATATCTGCATGCATCTCGGCTGACATAGCTGGAATTGGGACCTCCTGTCCAGCTCCTTCTTCTGCTGTTGCCTCTGTATCCATGAACCCCATTGCCTCATAAACCTTGTCCTCATCAGCAACCTCTTTAGCTAGACCATCATCATCAGGCTGCCCTATTATTGTCAGCAAAGTCCAGTCAACTGCTATAGGCAAATCAGGGGTATGTGCTGGGGTATGTGCTGGGGAACTGAAGGTATCTCCACAGCCTTCACCATCATCCTGCACACCACTAGGCCCACTAGTCACACCAGAGACACATCTACCACCAGAGCTAACATTTGCATTAGAAGCATCCTTCCTCACAACATCTACTGCAATAATAGCTAATCTATCATCCCATCTGTCCTTAATCATCTGTTCAAAGTGTTCATCCCTCCTAATCTTCCACTCAGATCCAGTTTCTTGGTCAAGAACCCACACTGATATTGTCTGAGATGGACCCCAGATTATTTTTGTGGCCAAATCTTCATGGAATTGAGCAATAGAGTACTGACAGTTCCTATCCAACCATATGTCATGCTGCTGCTCTGCCATTTCAACTAGTCCATACTCAAGATCAGCCACGAATTTACCAACTTTAACGACTAGTCTAAACCCATTGCCAGGATCAATCCTGGCATCAGCGTAAACAATGAAACAAATGAGGATTCATGTGTTACCCAACTACTCCAATTGAGCCTACACGGTTAGGTTGATCGAGCACTTACCAAGGAGGACACTCGCTGTTGCTATCCATTTCGACACTCAATGCGGCTAGCACTACATCACAAGCCTACGGATCCAAACAAACAAACTTCAATCAAGAAATGCAAAGCCAACATCTCTAACCATAACCCTAGCCCTAACCCTAAGAAGTAAGGGGAAAACTGGACAAGGGGTCGAGCTCAGGTGGATGACCAAATGCACATACCTGTGATCCTTTGATCTGTCGTACCAGGGTGCGCAGGTCCGGCGGGAGGAGCTTGAGGCGGCGGCGGCGCAGGGGGAGACAGGAAGGCGGCGGCGGCGTCGGGGTGAGGGGGAAGCAAATGAGGGAGAGGAGAGGACGGGCCGGGCTATTGGGGATCCCGGGCTATTGCGGGCTGGGGACAGGGACATGTACAAACCAGGGAGGGTCAGGGAGGTCATTTTACATGTGCATGTTGACTGTGCAGTGCTGCCGTGGCTTGCCAAATGGCCAAATGTGGTAAATGAAGAAGTAAAACTTCTCTCATCTGGTAAAAGTGTAAGTGGCAAAATAAGAGTGACAATCTGATGCACGCCAATCTTTATAATGGTAAAAATGAAAAATCCCCGGCGAAGGGAGGGAGCTGGTGGAGGAAGGCGCTCGCAGGAGAGGAGGCCCGAGCAGCTCGGCCGCGTTTTGCAAATCGCAGACCTTCGCTCGCGTTTCCAATCGCCGTTGCGAGGGGGAAATCGAACGCAAACGCCGCGTTCGCGATGGAGGCCGTCGCAACCCGTTTGGTGGACTTATTCCGCTCATTTGGCTCAGAATCGAAGCAATCGCGGTACCAAACAGGGCCTATATGCTGGCATGTTCAAATCTTCGTTGCCATTTTGCCAGGCACGAAGGTGCTAGGGTGCTTCCATATATTGCTGAAAGAATCTATTTCCACGGATGTTGTACACCGTCCACCGGCCAGATAATTCCGCCGCAAAAAGGTGCCGACTATTCTATTGTGGAATTGTCTAGCGTATGCTTATCCTTCACGAAGCTGTGGGCTAGAGCTGAAGCTTGCCAGATTTGACTTTGAAAACTGGTAGCAGTAACTTGTACGCAACTACTCCATGTATCTTGTGTACTCCCTCCGTCCCTAAATAAGTGTCGTCGTTGGTGTGCGTGTCACGTGTTTGACTTAATTTGTAGAAAATATGTGCAATATTTATATCTCCAAATAATTTTGTTAAAAAACTAGATGTAAAAATCTTTCCGATGATACTAATTACTTAGCATAAATATTAATATATTTTAATATATAATTGCCGGTAACTTTTTCTCGGGAAGCGAGAACGACACTTATTTAGGGACGGAGGGAGTACGTATCTTGTATACCATCATCCTTATAAAGACACTTATCTATTTTCGTTCCTTGAAATCAAAAGAAGCTTATCCATGTCTCGCTTGATACGCTCTTCGCCTTATTATAGGTGAGTGAGTTTGTTTCTATCCTCACGTACCTTTCATGCATAACCTAATCTGTGCCAAACGTCGAAATCTGGTGTTAAGCATAGTGACAGAATCGGTAAAATAGATCTGTGCACCTCAGCGTCTGTTCGTGTTTTTTTCTTGTTTTCTCGAGAGCTTCACGGTGATGTGAAGGGGAATTCCCGGTCCCGACAAGAAAGAAAAATGTATTATAACATTTCTTCGAACTCAAGTTGTGCAGAGTTGTTGGGTACGAATGGCCAATGCTGATACGGATCAGGACAGAAAAAAATAGATTCCAAGAGAAAAGAACAGCGGTGTCCATCATGCTGGCTGCATTGCAGCTCAGCAGTTTTGTTTGCTTGGACAGCCGGTTCAGGACTCGGAGAACCACTCCCGGTACCTCTCTCACAAGTCCGACGTGGCAAGGCCTTCCGTGCCGCACCCTCCCGCCAGCCGCGGGCGCGCCTTTGACCAGTCTGTCTTGTCGCCGAGGGCCACGCGGAGTGGACCCTACCTGTCATTCAGACGCCGCCGATAACTTTTTAGAAAAAGAATCCAAACCCTCGCCTATAAAACCACCCCAGTTTGTCCGGTTCCTGGTCCCAGTACCGTCTCACCGCGTACTGGGACCCAACAATCCGGACCCACATGTCAGAGGGTCGAAAATAGTACTATAAAGAGACACCCCAAAGCGGCCTCTCGCCACACCAACAGCCAATCCGCGCACCTCGCCTCTCCCCTCTCGCGTTGTCCTCGCGGCCGCGGCCTCGCCCTGATCCGGTTCCCCCCTCAAATCCTTCCTCCTTTGTCGTCGCCGTATCGTATCCTCCGGACTCCGGAGCCAAATCGAGCCAAGCGAAGCCGTGATCCGGTCCATGCGCCGAGCGTGGTAGCCGGATTCCGCCGCCGTCGCTTCCCCTTCCGCCGCCGTCGCCCGCCCGTTTCTGGTCGCCGGGATCAGCCGAGTTGGATCTCGAGGCATAAAGCGTTGCGGGCGCCCGGCGAGGATACGATGCCTGCGGTGCTCGCCGCATTCGCTACCCTCCGAGCGGCCGCTGCCATCGCCTCCGGGGACTCCTCCTTCCCCTGTTCCCATCGCCTCAAGCATCGTTTTAGTAGTAATAATTTTAGTAGTAGTAGTAATTGTCTTTGACCTTTGCGTTCCCTCCGTCGCCCACGCCCCTCGGTCCTTACCTTCGCATCCCGGTTTCGATCTGGTTGTGCTCGCTCGGAGGCTTCCTTTGGCCTTGCGGCTTCTCTCGTTGTCAGAGTTTGGTGTCTGGATTCGATCTGCGGGATCGAAAGGAAGCAAGGTGTTGGACCACGTGGTCATTACCACCTACAAGATAAGAGGTATCGAAAGTTACAATCATGGAATCGGGTTCCGAATTTTGATGTTTAGAGCATTGTGTAGGTATCATTTCTATGTGCGATCCTAGCAGTACCTAAATTGTTATACACACTTTCGCGTAGCTCTTTCATTAAACCAAAAAAAATAGTTTGGCTATTTTTGCCTGTTTGAAACCTGCTTATTTTTCTATTTCTATCCTTGTTCCTTGGATCAACATCCAACTACTTACTATTTTAGGTGTTTTAAGTTGTTCGTGTTGATGAGTTGATCCAAGGGTGTAGAGTGCTGCTTGATTCCAAGCATTTTAAAAATAGCCACACCCAAAATATATGATTACGAAGATACCTTTTTATGAATCTCATCATCAAAGGTAGCTGTGCTCCTAGGTTGAATGAAAAGCTAATATACTTGAAGGTTCAAATATTAGCAAAATATGTTGATGCATATAGTTGCAAAATCATCTATCTGTGCATTATTATAGATTTCATAACTCTATCCAGTGACTGCGCAAAGAGTCCTTATGCAACCCTTGTATTTGCATGCAAATTACTTATTGCTTGCCCATTCCCCTTTTCAACAGAAACTTCTCTTTGTAATTTGGGATTAAGCTTGTGGATGGGCGAACCCTCGGCGGACTTCAGTGCTGAAGGTGTTAGCAGCAGCTCAGGTCTCTGCCACAGCACTTGTGTAAAACCTGGTTGCGAGCACGGTTGTGCTTGCTGGGAAGATGAATATGTCGAAGCTGTAAAATCTTGTGGGCAAGATGATTTGGCGGTTGAGGAAATTGGAATGGCTCTTACTGAAGTAATGCATGCCTATGATGATGACGAAGGGCCAGGTCTGGATGAAGATTTTGACGACGACACTGGCGATGATCCAATTCTTTCTTTGGAATCTGATTCAACCGATGATTTAGTGGACGTTGACTCTGTATCACCTGCCTTTCCTAGTGGTGATGCAACGGAATCATCAATTAGCAATTCAGTTGCTGGGAATTCTTCAATTAATGTAGGTTTTTAATTTACTTTTCATTCTTTGCATATATTTGTGGTCAGATATTTGCTCCACACTCATATTATTCTGATACCAAGTTACTGGTAGCTATGTGACTATTTTCAATCACAATAGCTTTTACAATAATTAGGGACTTAATCATTGATGCTGATTCTGTATAGTTATCTGTGTTTTGGCACCTTTGATAACTAAAGGACACTTGAAATTTGATTCCTTTTATTTGTCTTCATTGATGGTGTGATTCTATTTTTGTGAAGCTTAATGTTTGTGGGAGTTGATGGGTTTTGGTATTGTACTTATTGCAATTACGATTTTCTTAGTTCGTTATGGCTGTCAACATTATTGGTCCTTGTCTATCTGAATGAGTAATGAGTGTAGCATCTCATGGGGTTGTTACTTCCATATTTTATCTGCTGATTATGTAAAAGAATAGAATGTATGGACCAATTTTGTTTTGCTAACATGTATATAAATTATTTCCATGCAGGGCACTCCAAGGTTAGTTTCTGCACTGAAAGGAACTCGTGCGAAGGAGGGAGTCATGACAAAGTTGAGCGTTTCTTGGGCCCCTGATGTATATGACCCTCCTATTACTTCTGACTCTCACACTGTGAGAGGGCACCGTAGGAGTTCAACAAAGGGCAACTACAAATACAAGTCCTCCAAGAGCAGTAGCAGCAGTAGCCGCAGTACTACTGGAAGCAAAAAGGACAAGAAGCATTCTAGGCACAGTAGCAGCAGTGGCAGTGGCAGCAAAAGGGACAAGAAGCATTCTTCCCGCAGTACCAGTAGCGCCAGCAGCAGCAGAACTGTTACCAGTTCTCTAAATCGTAACACATACAGTGGTGGTGGGATCAGCAGCGGCAGAACTGTGACGAGTGTTCCTGAATCTGCCAAGGTATCTCCATTGGTGGTAGCTGAAAATGCCACACCGCAAGAGATGGTTCCTGCACTCAAGGCACTTGAACCAATCAAATGTGCTACCGGCTGCGGCAAAGAGAAGCCATTTGCCATGCTGTCGCGTCAGTTCTCCCCTGCAAGGTACAAGGGGATGTTTTCCTTTTGGAGCCAAAACCAAATGGCTTCTTGATAATATGCTATACGGAAGCTCACCTGGAAGTCTTCGTTGCTAATTATGTTGTATCAGTGTGATTGTTTGGTATCGTTCTCTTTGTTACCATATTTGTTTCGCCTGTGTCTGAAACTTGAGAGATCACGTTTTCGAATGTTGCCCGGCAAAGTGCTTGTATATTTGAGTTTCCGTTATTATTATTTCCTCACTGAATCTTGTAATTCTTTAATCTATTTCATGTGTTTGGTATTGTTCCATTTGGGACCGTGTTGTATTATTTGCACATTTACTCGTACATTGTTTGGACTGGGTTCAGTTTTGTGTGCTTTGGTTATGCTGGAATTGCACCGCTTTTAGTTAAATGACGAGGTCGCAGGGTATTCAACACCTGGTGCCCAGGACATACGATTTATTTTTTTGTTGACTCAGGACTATGACTATACACGTCTATAGTCAGCGTTGCAAATGTTGTTGATTTAGGAATATGCTCGGGGAAACTCTATTGTAATGTCTATATGCAGCCTTTTGAGTTTAAGATCCATGTCCCGCAGTCTCAGGCTCTAATGGCCAACTGCACTTTGTTCAATGTCCATCCATCCCAACCCAATTCAACGGGCAATGAGCCTCTGCCTGCGGAGTGGCTGAAATTTTCCGCAGGTTGTTGATTTGTCCTGAAATTTGTTTGGAATTTTCGGGAAAACATGCATGGAACAGCATGACAGTATTTGTAATATTATGCTCAAACCTCGCTTCTTAAAAAATTCGCCCATTGCGGCCAAGTTGAAAATGGTAATAAAAAGAGCACAATCGAACATGAAAATAGTCTTAAAAAATTCGCCCATTGCGGCCAAGTTGAAAATGGTAATAAAAAGAGCACAATCGAACATGAAAATAGTCTAACAGCTTCCGCACAAGCTTATAGAGAAAAAAAAAAGCAGCAATTCTTCCAATCGTCATGGCAAAAAGGTGTCCTCAAAAAGAACAAAACTATGAGATCTCCTATTCTCGCGGCGAAAGCAGCCCAGGTGGTTTTTGCTGCTCGTTCGCTGCTGACCCGGCACCAGCACCACCGCCGGATGACGCTTGCTGCTGCCCTGCAGTCCGCGCATCGGGTGACTCTCTGACGCCGTAGGCCAGCCCGGTGTGATCCTCGTACGTGTCGAAGATCCCTGACAAACTGGTGTCACCGTTGAACCAGTCGACCAAGTACTCTGCGCCATAATAGTCGGGCACCGGAGCTTCTGCAGACGCTGCTGGTTGCTGATCGCCATGTGGCGCGGCGCCACCGCCAGACGGCCCTTGCGGCTGTTGGCCTGCCTGTGTCCCGGCGCCTCCACCGCCTGTCTGGTGCCGCTGCTCTGGGTCTGGGAGATGCTTCTCGTGTGGCTCGCCGCCGCCGCCGCCGTCTGGCGTCGGTTGGTCCACCTCGTCGCCTTCCACACTCAGCGTCAGCGACCTGTCTGTAATCTTGCACAGCACGCAGTCGTTCAACTGTATAGGCGGCGCACGGCAAGCCAAAAACATGTCAGCAATCTATCTGCAGGCCTGCAGCATTGTTACTAGAAACTACTCTATTCTATGACACCTATAGCCCAAGATTTAAAACCTTGCTAGAATTAGTACATATCACAGTTGTGACATGATCGAGGATGGGGGTCAGGGATCACCAACCAGCATGGGGTCGAGCGCGGTATCGCTGCCGGCGGGCCTGCACGAGTTGCTGCAGACGAACTCCACCATCTTCCACTTGGAGGGCCTGGACGCCGACCTTTTCTTCACCCGCCTACGCCTCCCGAAGCTGCCCATCTCGTAGGTGTCCTCGTGGAACGTGAGCGCGCGCCTTGTCCCGATCACCTCCTTGCCGCCGGTGCCACCGAGGACCGGCTTCTCGGCTCCCGTCGCCTTCCAGTGGCCTTCGTCGTCGCCCATGGCACGCTTCGGCCGCATCCCGCCGGCGTACTTGCGCCGCCGCGGCGAGAACAGGTACCAGGAGCCCTCGATGCCCTCCCCCAGCTTCGGCACTGTGACAACAGAAGGCGAAGGTGCGTGAGAGCGAGAGAATAATAAAGAGACGACGGCCTAAAAGGATGATTGGCTGCGTGCGTCGAACGAAGCCGTACGTGTCGGCGAGGACTCGTACCCAGCTTCTTGGGATGCTCGGCGTAGGCGTCGTGGCCGTCGTGCACGAGGTCGTTGGGGAGCGGCTCGCCGCGCAGTTTCGGCGCGAGGTAGTAGACGATGAGCTCCTGGTCCGACGGGACGAACCGGACGCCCGGGGCGCTCATGTATTCCTCATTGTAATAAGCAGCAGCCCCGACGACGCCGGGGTAATCCTCGTTGTAATAAGCAGCCCCGACGCCGAGCGTCCACGACGTAGATGCAGACATCTATCGTTGTCGGGTTTTGTTTTGTTTTTTTCTCAGAGACAGGATGGCGCCTTGCTTTGGTGCGGATTTGACGTACTATATACTCCTATATATATATATCTGTCCGAGTTGGAGTGCGCCACGAGAGGCGCATGTCTCCCTGACAGCACGATCGTACATGATTCCAACTCGACAACACTCCATGTAAAGTCCTTTCATTACAAAATAGAAATATCCGTTCCGAAATTGAAGTCGAGACATTTTATGATGGATTTGATCTAAGGAAATCATCTCGGTATTATAATTAATTTGTATATTTTTTCTATTAATCTATACCTAATATAATAATATATAATATAATATATAATACTAATAATACCTATTATATAATTATATATATATATAATATTAAAGAGGCAAAATTTCAGCTAAAATTTTGGTCTGGACAAAATTTTCGTCTGCCCCTCCTATACCGAACTTCGGAGTTCGCATGCCTGCTACAAATATGGCTTCTCTGTTCTCTTTTGACACTTCCCAAACTCGGATCTAACTCCTGTAAAAAATCCAGTCCAACTCTACCTTCCTGCGGTAAGAACTCCAAATTAAAAAGGAAGCCAACTACAAATCGAATCGAGAAAGGAAGTCCAACTCTGCCTTCCTGCGGTAAAAACTCCAAATCAAATCGGAAGCCAACTGCAAATCGAATCGACGCGTCGAGGCCGGGGGCCGCCGTTTCCGCTTGCGCGGACTCGGGCCGCAAGCCGCAGCCACCGCGTCGGGCTGGGGCCATTGTCACCTCCGACGCGAGCTCCGACCTTCATTGCCACCAAGGCCTAAGGGCACCGGGTGCAGGGCTCGACGGAGCCGCGCGCGGCTCTGCCGCACGCGTGCACCGGCGAGCCGCGCGCCGCGGTGCCGCTGTCGTGTGCATCCGGTCGACTACCAACGCGCCGCCTGCACTCCTCAGTCTCTTTGTCTCTGCGTTTCGGCGGCTGAGGGGAAAAAGGAGAGAGTGATAAGTGAGTGGGGATTAGGGTAAGATTATTTTATATGAGCACTGGATGAATCGTGCCCGCTGGATTGAGATGAACGGCTAAGATGTGTCTCAGCCATCAGGGTTTTCTTGATGGGCCATTAGCAGGCCTGCGCACCTGGAGCCGCCCCATGCGCCTCTGCTGGACCATTTTTGTTAATTTAAAAGCCAAATTAAGTTTACCCCTTTCTCCAAAATTTATGTATTCTTTAAATATCAGTGTACTATTTAAGCTTTCCAATTACGTTTTAAGCTGATTAATGTAAATTCCTATTAATTATGAGTTTATTTTAAACTCATATAAACTTGTCCACTGAGTTTTATGTATGCACTTGTGTGGCTACTGCGAAAAGATACATAAAGAAAAATGGGTAATTGTGGATGTTAGCGTTTTTGGTAGGGTATTTCTACCAAAAAAAAAACTATAGCATGTGTACGTGGACTTCACGTGGATAAGACAATGTCCAATTAGAAGACAACAGAAGATAGTTATAGTTTAAAAATTTAAACTTCGGATTAAACTTAACCTAAAAGTTTTTTAGAGTCTCTTTCTTCTCCCGTTGCAACGCACGGGCAGTTGTCCTAGTTTGATCAAAATTGAAGAAATTTAATTAGGTAAAACGACTTGCATTTTTTTAGAACAAAAATAAAGTATTCAAAATTCAAGCAAACAATAAGAAATCCTGAAAAATGCTGTGAGATTAGAAGAAGAAAACTTTATGAGATGAGTATTGTCTATATGTAAAAATCTGAGTTTTTTTTATTCTGGGGCCATATGTCTCTTTTATTTATTTATTATAATATAATCATTGAAAGCTCAATATATATTGGAGGACTACATAGGGAATTTCTAAAGCAAAATACTCTGCAAACGTGTCGTATGTTGCAATAGAAGTATACCTTTTTGCACAATCACATAATGACTTACGACTCAGAGATACATATAACGGTCACATCAACTGTTCCAACCAAATTAAACAAAGACGGATGAAAGAATCACCACGCTCTTTAATATCAAGGTATATACGTAGATTAAAGAGTCGAAGGTTTTTTCATCTTTTATCGCGCAGAACCGTCTTATGCGAAGAACCCAATTCTTTCCGGTATCCATACTAGTTAGAGTAGTATTATCCATATGAGTTAGAGTAGTACTATGTCCAAGAACGATGAAATCTGATTCCAAAACGAATTGCAATACAAGCCATATAAGTTGGAGTAAAGCGTTCATATATGGTTTTGGTCTCAAAATGAATTGAAATGTACAAACGCGATCACACATAAATCTCTAATAAAGCTCCCGTAACCAAAGAGTTAGATCAGCACATGCTACGGAGTTCAATTTCTAGACGAATTGAACGGATGACATGATCAGTAAAATAAATCTCCGAGCCACAAACCGTCCAAGTAACAATGCAACAACATGAATGTTCCATTGCAACACACGTATATTTGCTAGTATATTAATTAATAATAAGAAGAAAAGAAAGAATCACCAAAAGTCCTTACATGAACAACTTCCTCCAACAAATTTGTGGAAACGAACACGATCCCTAGCGATGATTTCTCGGTTATATGACTTGCTTATTATTTTTGTCACTTCATGACAATCCAGGCAAAATCTCAAGTTCTTTACAACCCGGATGACATGAGGGGCTTTTGTCTTTAGCAATCCATATGCGATGGCTAGCCTTTCACTATGTTCACAAAGGGCAACTTCCTTTTCCTCTTCACCAACGTCATGCAGAACGGCTGCAGTCCAAGGTTTGTGGCCAGCTCGTCGCACCCGGTCCGCTATTTCTCTCAGGACCAGTCTTATCTCCTTGATTTCAGGGTGTGAATCGTCGCTTACCACGAACTCATGCAAGTGGCCGTTTATTTCAATTGAACTGCATCCAGCAATAGCAGTAACATTACTGTCTCTCATCTTCTTCCTCAAATAGCTCACGCTGTCCCACTGGGAGTTCGATGCGTACAAGTTGGAGAGCAGAACGTAGTTATCTGGACTGTGAGGTTCTAACTCAAGGAGTCTCTTTGATGCTGATTCTGCTATGTCAATCCTGTTTGAGCTTTTACAAGCCACAAGAAGCGTCCTCCAGATTACAGAATTTGGTGAGATAGGCATACCAATAACAAAGGAGTAAGCATCATCCAGAAGGCCAGATCGACACAGGAGATCAACCATGCAGCCATAATTCTCCATTGAAGGTTTAATTCCCAAGTTTTGCATAGTAGACCAATACCGTCGCCCATCATCCACTAACCCACTATGAGCACAGGCAGACAGCACACCGATAAAGGTGACATTGTTAGGCCTCACCTAGAATATTGCAATGCACACAAGAACTTAGGTGAGACATGAGAATTGTAATGACCACTTTGTGGTTTGTGAAGGCAATATATGAATGAAATCCTAATAATGACCGGACACTAGGTCGAATATACAAGTCAATGCATGTGACTTTGATATCACCTAACCAACAAAATCAAAGTGCCTAGTCAATCTCTAGATACATATCAGTGCAGCATTCTTACCTTGAGCTCCAGCATTCTTGAGAAAAGTCCCAACGCATCCTCTACGAGCCCATGAATTGCAAATCCAACTATCATTGCGCTCCATGCCTTCGTATCTTTCTCCACCATCGCATCAAACACTCCTCTCGCCCGCTCTATCAACCCGCACTTGGCATACATATCAATCAAAGCGGTGCTCAGCTCCAGATCGACGGTGATGCCTTTCCGATCGATGTAAGCATGCACCCACTTCCCCAAATCCAGTGCCCCTGCCTTGGCGCACGCAGATATCACACCGACCATGGTGACCTCATCCGGCTCCACCCCGACCGCCTGCATCTCCCGGAACAGCCCCAGCGCCTCGTTCACCATCCCCACCCTCGAGTACCCGCTGATCATCGCGCTCCACGCGACCAGACTCTTGTCCGGGGACATGCCATCGAACACGGTCCTCGCCAGCGCGACCTGCTCGCACCTGGCGTAGAGGTTGAGCAGCCCGGTCTGCACGTAGGCGCTGGCCTCTAGCCCCTGGCGGAGCGCCTGCGCGTGCAGCTGCTGCCCCTCGCCGGGGGCCGCGCACGCCTTGAGCGCGAACGCGAGCGTGAAGGTGTTGGGACGCGGGGACCCCGCCCGCAGCATGCGGCGGTAGACGGCCAGCGCGGGCGCGGGGCCCGCGGGCGGGAGCGCGCGGATGAGGGAGTTGTAGCAGAAGGCGGTCGGGTCGGGGATTTGGTCGAACAGGCTGCGGGCGTAGGGGGACGCCACGTCGGCTGCGGCCGCGGGCGACGAGGCGCAGGAGGCGAGCAGCTTGGAGAGCGCGAAGGCGGCGATGAGGCGCGGGAGGCAGAGCCGTGTGAGGTGCGCGTGCGCGCTGCGGAGCGCGAGCAGGCCCCGGCATCCGCGGAGCAGCGAGACGATGTGGGCCTCGAGGGCGTCGCGCGGGAGTGCGGCGGCTTCCTTCGGTTTGAGCAGGCGCATGCGAGGCGTTCTCCGGGGGCTCGGGACGCTGCAGGCTGCAGCGCTGCCGCGGCTTTGGTTGTTGCGGCCGAGACGGCGTCGCGCGTAGCACGGCAGCAGGCTGAGGCTGGTGTAGCGGCGTTGGTGACAAACATTTGATTCTGCCGATCAAGGTACGACGTATTTCCTCCGTCTCTAAATAACTGTGTCTAAAAATCTAAAAATCTGTGTTTCCCTCACAAACACGCTTTTCAAGACAACAATTAAAAAGGACCGAGGAAGTAGCTCCTGCTCCCATGCGGCCGGCAAACAGGTGCTCTGCGTCTGCACGCGTCCGTGTACAGTATTCGTACACGACGTATTGGCAGGCCAGAACACTCGGCATCCACATGTCAGCATATGAGGCAGGGAGACAGACCAGGGAAACGAACGAGCGAATCCCCCGCTCGGCGTTTCGCAACCGGGCATGTGCCAGGGCAAGTACGCACGCAAGCACATGATGCCCCCCCCCCCCCCCCCCCCCCCCCCCCCCCCCCACACACACACACACACAGGCCGCGCCGTGCCGCAGCCCGTAGAACCGGGATCACGTCCGAATCCAGCGAGAATTCGCGTCGCTGATGACAGCGTCAGTTCGTGCGCTCCTACTCGTCCACCACTTTCTCCCCACCCGCGGCTCCCTCTCCCTCCTCCCCAACCGGGAACCCGCCCGCCCGTTCACCTCTCTCCCCGTATACACAGCACGTGCGCGCCTCTAACTCGCCCGCCGCCCCGGTCAACTCCGCCAGCCGGCGCCCCGGACCCGGAGGAGGGCGACGCATGCAGATGCGGATCGAATGCCGCCAGCCATTCCAGCGGGAGGCGCTCCTTCCTTAAACTATTCTCCTCCGCGCGACAGTTGTGCCCTCCTCCCGCGGTTTAAAGAATCCACGGAAGGAAGGAGCCCCCGCAATGGCCATGCGTTCCCCGGCCTCCCCCGACCCCATCCCGGATTCCACCAGGGGCCGCGGCCCGGCGTCTGCTCGTGGAGTTGGTTTTCTTGGCCAGTAGGACAGGCGGCGGCGGTGCTCGCGGCCGTGCCGGCAGGACCGCAGGAGCGGCGATTGGTGAGCACTCTTGGGTCTTGGTTCTGCCGGCTTCTTGGCTGCGGGTTTTGGGATTTGGAGGTCCTGCCTGCAGGCTTAGGTGGGTATGCTTGATGTGGCATTGTGCGTTTCCTATGTGTCGGGTTTTCCAGGGCGAGATTGGTGATTGAGAGATTGCATATTGGTTGCGTGCGGTTTTCATGACAGTCGTTGGAAGGTTTCCTGTTGCAACGGCTGCCGTGTCTTGTTTGCGCGATTCTCCTCTGTCGCAGGCGCAGCGGGGTGATTTGTTTTGAACAGCATATCCTCTCTTTTTTTAATTAAAGTCGGAGGCAGACTGTTTCCGTGAATGTGATTTGTAATATTTTTGTTCAAATTTGCATTTTATGATGCTTTTGTTTTTGTAGAAAAAGAAACGTTTTAGAGTTAAAGGAAAACAACTCATCCGTCATTGCATTAAGTTTTTTCTTACTTAACCTCTGCTTTAATCTTATGTACTCTTTACTAAGTATAAACTGGTTGCAGAATACTAATTACATCGCACTCAGTGTTCAAGCTTAAATATCACAAAGGAAACCTTCTACTGGGTTCGGTGAATAATGGCGTCCACTGGCAAGGAAAAAACTAAGGTGATATTTGCTGTGACTGCATTACTACAATTGCATTATGCAGAAACGAAACTCGACTTAATTCTTTTTTACTTGTATTTCAGGGCTGTGGCCCAAAACTTTTCGCAACAAAGGAGAAGAAAGCTGCTAAGAGCACAAACAATCCAAGCCGCCATGCTGGTTGGTTCACATTCTTGTTTTTTAAAGTTCTATCTAGCAGACTAGCGCGAGGAATGTCACCTGAATGTTACTTCTTATGAACAGACTTTCTGGTAACTATCACCTGTCACTCCAAACTTAGAAAGACTCATGGTGACTTAACACACCCAATTTGGATTCCTGAAGAGGGGCTGAAATTGTGGTGCTGAGAGACAACTGCCTGTTTGGATACTTTACAATTGAACCCAAGAATTTGTCCCCAGTTCCACCAGTGGTGAAGCTGGAGCAAATCTGAGGGGGGTGCGGCTGACTTGTAGATGCGTAGATCATGGTGAAAATTAAACCTTATCCACTGATATTCAAAATTTTCACGGCCCACAACAGTACATGTAGCTTCGCCACTGAGTTCCACAATATTCTATCACAATAAAATTGCATCACCACAATTGCCCTGAAATCATGTAATGTTTATTCATCTCTTAGTAAATCGTCCACTTGAAGACAACCTTGCTTACAACTACACTCCCTATTGCCATTAGCTCGTAATTAACCTAACTTTTCTGGGTGCTCGTATATAACACCAGGTAAGCTTGCGCCAACTTCTTCTAAGGCATCATCATCATCATCCCCATTGAGAACACTTTCAGGTACTCTAGTCTTCAAAGTACAGTGCCTTTTCCTGATTTCCCAAATTACATTTTTGGTAGTTTTGATTGGCTTCTTATGCTGTTTTCAACTAAATGGACCAGAAGTTAAGAGCATGCGCCTCAGCCATTTCCTTGCCCAATCTTCTAATAACACTAACACTGAACCCATCAGGTATAATGTCTGTGTTTCATATACTATACCATCCTTGAGCCTGTTTTATGCTAACTAGGTCAAATTGTTCACCCTCTGCCGTCATTGTGCAGAATATTTGTTTCCACCTGGAATGTTGGAGGAAAAACACCTACTGCTGCACTGAACCTGGATGATTTTCTTCCCCCTGATGACAATTCGGATATTTATGTTTTGGGGTAGGTCTTTTGTTGATTTTTTAATACATGCAAAAATCCCTTTCAATGTCATTAGCTCTATCACCGATGTTTTCTGCTTTCATGTTTACTTACTTGATTCTAGATTTGTCTCACATATTAGTACTAATACACAACCGAAAATGGTAAATTGATGAAGTTTTACTTTTACTTGATTCCTCCAAGGTAGTGTGGTTGACGTATTTAGTATCCATTCGAAGCACAATGAAGTATATTTTCTTTCAAGGATATTTTAATGGAACTTTTAAGTTTGATGCAAGCCTTTGTGTAATTGCTTTTGTTTGTTTAACATTTGAACAGTTTTCAGGAAATTGTTCCTCTCAGTGCCGGTAACGTGCTTGTGATAGAAGACAATGAACCAGCTGCTAGATGGCTCGTTCTTATAAACCAAGCACTTAATCGACCAGCTGACAGTGATGCCAACGTCTTTCAGCATGAACCATCTCCCTCTGTTGATTCTTCTTCCTCTCGAGCTTCATCAAGCCTCGACACCTCATTCTCTGACCTATCAAAAACAGCAAGTGGCGCCACAATCTTCCAGAAGTCCTTGCTAAAAGCCATTAGTAAATCTTTCATGCCAGTCCGTAGAAAGCAACTTAAGGCCTGCAATTGCCCGATAGAAATGATCAAAACGTCCTACAGGGATGCTTGCTTTGGATGTCAAAAAGCATATGCAGATGAGACTGATTCCTCTGGAGAGGATGAAGAAGAGAAAGGGAAAGATAAAGAGAAATTAAGGGACTCTGATGGCTCTGTGGTCGATGGAATTACTTCTAGTCCTGCCACTAGGGATCAACTAAAATATAATCTCATAGCATGCAAACAAATGGTTGGCATTTTTGTTACTGTGTGGGTGAAGAAAGAACTAGTACAGCATATTGGGCATCTAAGGAAGTCTTGCATAGGGCGTGGGATTCTGGGCTGTCTTGGAAACAAGGTCAGGACAGAATCATATCAAATTATACTGGATGTAATTATTCTATCTGTTCCTGAATGAGCTTCTACTGCAGGGATGTATATCAATAAGCATGACACTGCACCAGACAAGCTTTTGTTTTGTCTGCAGCCATTTGGCTTCAGGTCAAAAAGAAGGAGACGAATTCAGGAGGAACTCGGATGTTCTAGAGATACTGAGGCTCACAATGTTTTCAAGGATTTGCAGAAGAGCTGGAAGAAAAATCCCGGAGAAAATACTTGATCACGAGTAAGAATGATGTGCGTTTAACATTGTGAATATATGTTCCTTTTCAACATATTTTTCCTACTAATTTATGCACTGTTGGTTTCAGTAAGGTGATATGGCTTGGTGATCTGAACTACCGTATTGCACTGAGCTATGCAGATACCAAGAAGCTTTTAATGGAAAATGACTGGGATGCTCTTTTTGAAAAGGATCAGGTAACTTTTCTGTCTCACCACGAACGTGCCTGTGCTTGGGGGTGGGGTGGGGGGATCTGTAGGACTGCTTTGGGTCTACATATGCTTCTTTAGTGAATGCCAGAGTTTGAGGATAATCTTTCTTTTAGGAAAAAGAACTCATCGGAGGAATGGAGCCAGTTCTAAATATGCTTTATTTAAAGAATTAAGTTAATAATTATTCATTGAAAGACGATAGGAAGATTAAATAATTTGTTTGTTGAAGATGCTACCGTTTTATGCTGACAAGTACTACAAAGGATATCTGAAAAGTTCCAGCAAATCTTTCGATAGCTTATCCCTTCCCAACAATTTTTTATGTCATTACATTGCCTTATGTTGTGTATATTTTGCTTCAGCTTAAAATTGAACGGGATTCTGGGCGAGTATTTAAGGGATGGAATGAGGGGAAGATATATTTTGCTCCAACATATAAGTACTCCTTTAACTCAGATGTTTATGATGGTGAGACTGCGACATCAAAGAAAAAGAGAAGAACTCCTGCGTGGTATGCACCACTTTTAAATCTAGTTTCTGTTACACAAAATTACCTAATACCACTTTCATTTCTTTTTACTCCGGTCTCCAAGTGTCAAAGGGAACATAGTATTCCACGGAAGAAATGAGGCATTCTTATTATACTTCTATTTCAATAATACAATACAATGAAAACCACCACATTCTGCAGTTTTCATATTGTATAAGCTAATTTGTTTAGGATAAACATGCTATGCCCCAATTGATATCTGTTCCTGCACTTTTTTCAGTTTATGATGCGGCTTGGCTGTGTTTTCTTTCCAGTGCTGTGCTATGAAAATACTGTACTTCTGAACCATCATTTACTTGAACTTGTTGCATCCCATCCCTCTGAAGTAGTTGAACTTTCTCAGGTGTGATAGAATATTGTGGCGTGGGGATGGAATTGTGCAATTATCGTACTATCGTGGGGAGTCTAGATTTTCTGATCACCGTCCTGTTTGCGGAACCTTCATTGTTGAGGTTGAGATACTAAACAAGACAAAGAGGCGCTCATCAAATGCTGACATGAGAATTGACGCTGAAGAGCTCTTAACCACGGGCAAGGGTAAAGGTAATGTTACACCTATTGTTTGCATTGTCATTATTCTTCTCATGTTATGCCTATTGCTTGAATTGACGCTGGATATGAAAAATACTAGTATTGGAACACGTACGCAGGAGGCAATGATTCTTGTTGATATTCCATGATATTCATTCAATTTGGCAGGCACCGGACGAAATGTCAGCTCTCTGAGAACATGATAAGAATATATAGATATATATAGCTTACACCAGTATATAAAAAGAAAAAGAAGCACTACGAAGGACGCCTATTTGGATGAGGGGTAAACCACAACCAATGTCCTCCCTCATCCTAGCAGGTTTCATGTGCTTTTGGTGACTTTGGGAAATTGTTTCTCTTGAAGAACCACATTACCACCTAACATGTACTAGTCTTTGCAAAATTCTGTCAGGGTCCCATTTGTAGGTCTGTTGAAATTTCTTCAGCTTAGCTGGAGGTTGCAACTGAGACAACATTTTTTTTTTCTTTGAGGAGAGCAGATTTTCTTTTATTTTATTACTAGAGCAAAAGCAAAGGCCGATGTTTCTTTGTTTTTTTTTTGGGAAGAAAGATGCTGCTTGTGTCAGGATACACAAACTAATCGATTACTAACTCTGTATTGGGGCATTTTGTCTCCGTCGGTTTAACTGTATCGATTGGACTTTCAGTTTTAGGGCAACCTTGGAACCAGTACATTTTAGGAGCTGGTCACCTTTTCTTTCCTGTAATAACTAAAAGAAAGAGATCGATGATCATCTATGCTTTATTCGGTTCTCTGAGGGTGTTTTTGGCTATGTTTGCTGGAACTTATTCATGACTAATTTCGGTTGTTTTAATGGTGTTACGAGAGAGGGGCACATGACATTTTTTTTTTTTTGAGAATTCGATTGAAAACCATCGATCCGGCGACAGCTTTTTTTCCCCATACCCAGCTTCCTACTGTGTATATCGTGCTCGACCGTGTGGCTGCGGCGGCAAACACATGTAAAAGCTGCTTCTGGTAATCGTGGAAGAACGTCGGCAGCTGCGGATGTCCGGCGTGCCCGTGCGGTTCCACGGTGAGGCGGGAAACCAAACCAACCAACGGCCTGCGCCGCCGCGCGCCTTCTCCGTTCTCCCTGATGCGGAGCAGGGCTAGCATGCACATTCACCTGCCCTACACGGTACGCCACGCTATGCCGCAGATCCGGCCCGGCGCACTTGTTCCACGCTCCCGTCTCGCCGTGCCTCTACCGAGCCCGTGAGTTGCTGCTGTACGAATTCGTCTCCTCCGCCCAGGCCTGTACTGTACAGCAACGAACGGGATACCCAAACCCAACCAAAGTACTGCAGGAGCAACATTCTTGGATCTTCCTGTCCGTGAACCCCTGCGCCTGGAAGCAGTCCCTACACTACACGCGCGGAGAAGCTTGCAGTTGCAGTTGAGGATCAGGATTGAATTCTCATTGATGTCCCAACGGCCAGCGCTCAAGATGGACGACCACCGGGGCCGGAGTGTCCACGCTGCCTACAGTACACTACAACGGCCTGCCGACCGCCAGATCCGACGCTTGTGCAGCTCATCGCCAAGTTTCGCTCTCGAATTATTCCATCACCGGTGCCAATTCATCGCCGCTACTGTTCGCTATTAGTACTGCCACTGCACAGCATTTGCTACCTTGTCGTGTCCGTGCGTGGATCGTGTGACTCGTGACCTGTGACCCGAGGCAGAGAGAGAGAGAGAGAAACCAACAACAGGGCCGGCGACATTGAACTAACTGCATATAGTAGAAAGATACCAAGACGATGCTACGTACATATACAGCGTCACGAGCTCTAGCAAACTACAGTACACGCCACAAAGAAACAGATCCGGAAGAATCTCGTGCCCCGAATAGTTGTTTGTACGTAATAATAAGTATCATAATCAATGCACAAACATATGTGTGTTGTAAGAAGAATGAGCAAGAAATCACAAGTCTAAAGACGGCTGGCAAGGCAAACTCTGATAATAGATGCTCTAGAACATGATCCCGGCGGCGGCGGCCGTGACGGCGAGGGCGATGAGGCTGCCGGCGGCGGTAACGCGTCGTCCCGGGGCGTGGCTTGAGGATTTGGCTGAGCCGGTCGGCGTGTTGGCTGCACAACACAGCAGGAGGCAAAGTTATCAGAGCAAAGTAGAGTTACGAATGCATGTGTGAGCGTGACAGACTGACAGCTACTAACAGCACAATGAAACCCTCTAGAGTACGGAGCATCAGAAATTAAGAGCTGACACTGATGGATATTTAGTGCTAATATTCTCTATTCTCTATTCTTTCCTCTTCTCTATAATAATAGCATGCTTAAGGGGATCTATGGATTTCCAGGGATAGACAGAGAGCCCTCAAAAGTGCTCTGCTTTTCATTATTTTTCTACTTCCTCAGTTCTGAATTACAAGTCACTTTAACCTGTGTTTACGTCGAATTTGCTATGTACATATATAGAAAATTGGATGTACCAAAAAATTCAATTTGGAACCGAGGGAATGGCTCGTATGCTGGTGTCGATACCTATTTCAGTTTCAGCGCTTTCAATGCTTTAATCCTACGGAACTAGTTGGACAGAGGTGTGCAAAGTGATGATATATCTCCAACAAAAGATTTGGAGTATGAGCTAGCAAAGGACTGAGAGAATCAAAGTAAGCAAAGCACTGAGAGAACCAAAGCAGTCAAATAATACTAAAAGTTACCACATACCAGGCACTTCTGGGCCGGAAGATGGAGAGAGGCCTGAGCCTGACATGGGCGCGGCGGTAGGCACCAATCCCGCGGGGACAGGGACTCCAAAAGCTGCAGATACAAAATAGTTCACTGGTCTCAGATATCTGAACGTTACGAATGGAGTACTGCAAAAAAAAAAAAAAAAAAAACAATGCATGGAGTATTTTTGCAGGAACAGTTTAACAAAATTTAGCTAGGAATGGATTTGGCGGCCGGCTAGTATGTACTGTATGTAATACTCCTCGATCGATTAGAGGAAACTAAGCTTTCTTTCATGGACCAACAACCGAAACAGTTGAGGTGCAAAGCCCTGAACGCGCTTAGCTGGTGACTGCGCACAACACAGCACGGTGGTACCTGCGCAGGCGGCGACGGGCGGCGCGGTGAGGCGGCAGATCCCCGGGAGCGCGAGCGCGCGCTTGTAGTCGACGCTGACGCCGTAGGACTCGGCGCCGCCGGCCAGCAGCTGGCAGAGGCAGACGGGGTGGGACTCGAGCAGGCCCGCCAGCTCCGGGCAGCAGGGCTTGTCCGGGTGCCGCACCGTGCTCCCGGCCGTCACGTACGACAGGCAGTCCGACATGTTGAGCACCGCGTTGAAGCACTCCTCGCTGATCCCGGGCGCCGGCCCAGGGGCGGCGGCCGGACCCTGCGCCGACGCCATCCCGAACGCCAGCGCCAGCGCCACGGCCAGCGCCGCAACAAGCACCGTAGGCCGCGGCAGCATAATATTTGCCATGCTATGCTCCTGCTGCTGATGCTATTGTAGCTAGCCGAGGCGCGCGGTGGTGTGTACTGGCTGGCACCCTATGCGCCGCTTCCAGTTGCGTTTCTCTGGCGCTATGCAGCTGCAGCTGCCTGTGCTTAGCTTATATATGGCGCGACTCTGTGAGTGTGACTCTGACTGACGGCATGGCACTATGGCAGCGTGTGCCGGAGTCGTTGCCGGCCGGCGGGTGAACTGGACAACTGGTGAAGTGAAGCGTGTATACCGAACTAACGATGGAGCAGGGCCTGGGCCTGCTCGAGCTGTGCAGTCTGTGGCGAGGTAGTTGCAGTTGCAGCGTGTCTTTAGCGAGCTAACCAAAGCAAGGCTCCAAACCAAGAGTGTCCCTGGCCGCGATCTTGTACACTACATCAGAAACGTTGCCAGGTTACGCGCAGTAGTAGTAGTAGTGTTCATAGGAGCCGGTGAGAATCCTCAAAACTGCCCGGGCGCAGGCCGGGTCCCCCCGCGATCCGCGATGGCGATCGGCCCAGGCCGATGCCGATCTCCATCTCCCAGTGCAGTGCAACTGTACGTGCAAGCCGCCGCTCGCTGGTCGGTCGTGGTCGCTAGCCAGCCGGACCCGGCCGGCGGCTGCCCCTGCGCGCGAATGAATGCGGACATGAATGCGGCTGCCCCTGTAGGCCCGCCGTGGCGCACCCACCATGCTGCGGCAGCGCGCTGGGAAAACCGGACCGAGCCGGAGCGCGGGCGCCGGTGCCATGTGCGCGCGTGCAGCGCTCGCACTCAAACTTGAATGCCGCATCAATGCGGCCGGCGGTCCCAGTCCACAGTCCAGAGACCAGACCAGAGTCCGAGTCCACGCTCCAGCCTCCACCCTCCAGGCATGGCTGCTTGCTCGCGCACAGCGATGGCCGATGAGCGATCTACTACTACTACCACAACTACTAGTAGTCTGTATCCAAGTGTGCGTCGCCTTTAGTGTGCTCTGAAAATTCGTTGAGGGCTTGAGGCCATGAGCCCATGAGGGGACGATCGGCCGAGAAATCTCGGCTCCTCGATCTGCCGGCATTCAAGCGCCGTCCTGGAGAGGGTGAAGACGGAGTAAAAGCACTCGGCATGGCATGTCTACACCACGCCCCAGCGCCAATAGCTTCGGATCATGCTTGTGTGTCTCAGTTCAATTTCACATGAAAACGTGTTCCGAAGAGCCCCTTAGATTTGCATGTCAGGGATTAGCTTAGCGTAAGATGGTGACTTCAATTGGACTTGACATGGTCTTTAAGAATATATTTTGACCTATAATTTCACTTATGATAAATTGTTTATAGGAACACAAGTTTAATCACAGTAAAGTATTTCTGAATACAAATCTAATATAACTACTTTTGTAGTATAAACTTCTCTTATGACTAGGCTAATTTTCAGTCAAAGATAACAAAGTTTGAATTTTAAAGCTCCTGCATGCCTTACATGTCTTGTAACTCCTCTTTGCGCTGGATGAGTTCAAATCTGAAGAGACTGCGTCCTGCGAGGAACGAGGGCCAGAGCATTACAAAGAGCATGCTGCTATGTTTTGTATAGATTCAGGGAAGGACAAAGAACACGTCCGCTCATCGACGAAATGTAATGTGTATATATTCCCGGATCCCGGGAGATAACATAACAATTCAACTACAACACAGTTTCCCGGTTCAGTAAAATTTTCAGACTGCGGTATCATCATCAGGCTCATTAAACTGCTCTAGGTCCACATCCTCTTGGGCGCCATCCTCAATGCTGCTGTCAGCACTGACACCATCGGCGTCTTCATCGTTGTGGTTGGCACTATCAGTCTCTTCTTCATCAATCAAGCTCAACTCTTTCCAATCACCATTTTTGTTTACACCAAGGATGTTGTCATTGGCCATCTCGGCATTCTCCAAATCGTCTGTGCTAATATTACTTCCTATTTCAATCTGATTCACCTTAACAATAGGAAACTGAAGAGGCTTATCTGGCCAGTCCTTAAAGAAATTGTTCAAGGTCATGAATTTGAACACGTGGAGAAGTCTATGCCTGTCCCTCTTGATATCAGAGCTAAGAAGCTTCTGCAGGAGGGTTGGTTCTCTGCTCTTGGCCATCGCATCATCAGCACGAGGAGTGCGGTTCCATACCTTAGATCTTTTAGACTGAAAACCTCCACGCTCATATCTTGGTCTTTTGTTATTATTGAAACGATTTCCAAAATTAGAATCCCTGCATTGAGTTTTCCTATTATTTTTATTGTCAATGCATTGATCCCCAGTTTCTGATAGATAGCCAGGTGGTAGCTCAGGTAGGTCAAAACCCAGTTCTTGCTGCTTTGCTAGAACTTCCTTCAGTTCCTGCACCAAATAAAACAGCAGCATCTAAGAGCAAGACCAACATACATTTCCAAACTGAAATAATAGAATCATATCATCAACATTTATGCGCCCACTACTTGAATGCTGCGGACAGCGCTTCTACTCCCTCCAGCCACAAATAAGTGTCATTTTGGACATCGAGACAGTCTTCAAAACACAACTTTGACTAGTACCTTTTTACCTTTTCCTTTTGTTCCAAAATAATTTACAAAACATTTCAAGACAATCGATTTTCGAATATCCAAACTAACACATAAGAAATAGTATGCAAAAAAAGTTTGGAATGGTTGACTTGGAACCCCAAAACATCACTTATTTGTAACTGGAGAGGGAGTAATTAGAAATCATTTAAAGCCAAACCAATTCCATTTTCCTTTAAAAATGAGAAGGTATATCATGATCATAAATTCATAATAACAAATATAGGATAACCTGACGTCGTAGCTGGGCATCTTTGTCCTTGTTTTCATTATCTGACTTCATCTCAGACAACTTCTGCATTTTAGAGTATATAAGCAGCTGATCAGTAAATGTTGCTTTCATGCAGACATGAAGTTGGTCAGGCCTAATAAAAGGACGGTACAAGCATGGACCTTATTTACGTTGACACTTGTAGGGTAGTTCTTCTTTCGTGACTCTACCCACTGTTTAACTTCATTTGCGTCATAAATTATTGGAGGGGGCCTGCAAGTATATGTTTTCCATAAAAAATAGGAATCTGTAACCCAATGATAAATTTGTGTTTGTGCAGCCATAAAGAACGGGAGGATAGGCAGATAAACTTCGAAGACACAAATAAAAAAGCACCAATATAAAATGAATGCAGAAAAACTAGAAAGTTGAGGCTCTCCTGTTCAATGTGCTGTCCTAGCATATCATCCTGTTTCTAGACATTAAAAAGGTATTAAAAAATCACCAGAGAACCATGTGCTTCAACTATTCTAAAAATAAAGGCATATGAAGTTCTGAGGGTTTGATGACAGCATAAGCATACTAACTAAGCAGTGGACGTTGTATCGAAGCTACGTCCAGTCAACTACCTGACACATTTGACTTTCTAATGGTCTTCCATGCATATCTTTGACCACTAATTTCTTCTAGAATAATATTCTTAAAATACTCAAAATTTAAGAGGTTTTGCAAGTATTTTGAATACAAATATACACATATAAATTACATGTGTCCAAACTAAATAATGTAATAGTTATTGATATTTGTAGTTTTCAAGTTAGACCAAATATTGTCCACAACGACAAGTTTTGTGACTGGAGGGAGTACTTAACACGAAAATGTGGTAAAAGGCATAATAAAAAGTTCTGTAAGCCATTTGAACTTCAAACAGACTAGAAGAGATGCCAATATCACTAACACATGATCTGGTTCTTCTCAATCCTTACGGGGTGGGTGGCATAAGATTTGCCCTGTCAGTGACTCATGGGGTCCCATGTGTCAGTGACACATGTTTGGATTGCATCCGTAAGGATGGCAAATATTTAAATGTCCCCAATCAGACGTGTGGCGATGATATTAACAGTAAAATACATCATTTGGTAACTCATACTTTCGGCGTCCTCCAGATGCTGGAGCTGGAATATCACTGCAATGTCCTGATGCTGAACTTCTGTGCCCCATGAAGTTTGTTTTTATTTCTCCCCAGTTGTTGCTTCCTAATAAAGTGATGAAATAATCATGTCAGTTAGTTGCAGAGATATTGGAAGGGTACAAATAAAATGGAGCTTAGAAACAACAGTGGCAGATATTTGAATGGTACAAGTAAAATGGAGCTCAGAAAGATATTTTCCCACAAAAAGATTCAAGGTTAACTGGTTAAGTGGATGTGCAGGTTAGTTTTACAAATTGTTGGAAAAAGAATGCATTGCAGACTTGCAATGATGAAATGCGCTCCAGCTTGATGATTAACATTTAGCATAGCTTCAGTCCAAAACATACGATCCCAACTCCTTGAATACGGAGAGAAGATAGTCAGTGTTTAATTTATCAATCTTAGAGTGTATGAATGTTCAAAAGCTAAGAGGTGAAAAAAATTAATATGTATGGTTAACAGCATGTCATAAATCACACTACCTCTGCCACGACTTTGATTTGGGTGCCTTCCTCTGCCCCTCCCTCTAAACGCACCAAATTGCCTCCCACCTCTACCATCTCTTCCAGCGCTAAATCCTGATTTCTGGTCTGTTATTTTGTCCCCACTTTCAGGGGCAAAATTAGATATGTCGTCTGCTTTATTCTCAAAGTGATGCACCTGTTATATTCAACAAATCAGAAATTAAATGAGTCAACGCATTCTTTAATTAATGGAAAAAAATGTCGCTGAAACGAAATTATCTAAACAGAATGGGTTACAGCTGACGATGTTAAACTTATCTACACAGTTATTAACGGATGGTAATAACATAAGATGATACAATAAAAAACTTAAAAGGAATAAGGAACCAATCTAAGAAAAGTTATAGAGCATAAGAGGAATAGAACTAGACCACCAAAAGGTTCAAACAACCAATGTCCAAATGAACAAAAGGGCATCAGCCATCAAGGATAGAGTTAGCCTTGCTCATAGGGCCATTTGGTGGAAACGTCAATGGAAGATCAAGTGACTCAGCAATGTTAGGTTAAACATTTATTGTTTGATTGCAATACACTGTGGTTTATCTCTACCGAAAATCATGCTTGGAATCCGGCACAATGATTGGAATCTTAAGCATATGGAGTGGCCATCTTAATATCAACTCCTACTAATATCCATGAAAAGGCGTCAGCAGAAGAGAAAGCTACGACGCCTAGTGTTAGTTCATACCCATATATCAATTTCAACAAATAACGGCGCATGATTCAATCACCTCGCCATTGCCGCCAGCGCTGCTATCCCGGTCCTTCCTCCCAACATCGAGAATCGTCCTTGGCGTGCCACCGTTCCCGGCTTTGCTGTTGTGGTCCTTCCTACCAACGTTGAGAATCGGCCTCGACGCTCCACCGCTTCCAGCAACGACGTTGTTGTTAGAACCGTTCCCCGCAGGGCTCATCATGGGACTGGGTGGCCGCGGCCCAAAAATCCCAGCACCGCCCGGCCGAAACGCCCTGCCGCCATTGAAACCAGCAGGCGGCGGACCACCAGCGAAGGGCGCAAACTGATTGGGGTTCGCCGGGAACCCTCCCGGAAAGAACGGCACCTGCTGCTGCTGCTGGAGCGCGGCAGCGGCGAAGAAACCGAGATTCTGGAGCTGCTGGGCCTGGCCGAGGAGCTGCAGCGCCAGGAAAGGGCTGGCCGCCGCCGCAGCAGCCATGGGGTTGGCGGCGGCGGCGAGGTTGGGGACAGGCGGCGGGAAAGCGGGGTGCATAGGGGTAACGGGAAGGTGAGGCAGGCCCGGGTCGCCGCCGGGCCGTGTGCGGTGGTGTTGGTTGGGGTTGGGGCGGGGAGGGTGGAAGGGGCGCATAGCTGCGCCGGCGTTTTGGACGGCGAAGAGGTGGCCGCCGACCAGTGACGGTGGGGGAGAGATTTTGTGTAGGGTTTTAGGACTTAGGGGCACGTTTGTCGTTTGATAAAGCTTTCCTGTCTACTTTTCCTTTCGCGGAAAAGAACTGCCCACCCTACTAATGGGTGTTCGTTTAGATGAAAAAAAATTGAGAATTTTATGTGTATATCATTAAGATCGTAATTGTGCATATATCACTAAAAAATCAAGCAGACACGTATGCTATTATGTCATTTTTTTTTGTTGTCCATGTCACTTCCGTCAGATTACCTCTAACGGTGTTAAACAGCCGGTGTGAAAAGTCAAAAATATCATCATGTGTGAATATGTTATTAATTCTTTTTTAGCATTCTAACGACTTCAAAATGAAAAACTCAGAACTAGAAAGTTATAGACCTCTTTGAGATCTATTATTTTCATATAAAAATTATTTTTATTTAATTTCATACAAAAAAATTATGGTTTAATATGATTAATATGACCTAGACAAAAACATTTTTTATTTTATATAAAATCAAATGAAAATAGGTTTTATATGTAAACTGTAGATCTCGAGGAGATTTACAACTTTCTAGTTTTGAGTTTTTTTCATTTAAAGTTGTTATAAGATGCTATAATAATATATTCACACTTAGAAGGTATTTTTGACTTTTCACCTCAGCTGTTTAACACCGTTGAGCCAAATCTGACGGAAGTGGCATGCACGACAAAAAAGTTTAGCACGATGGCATATGTATACTAATTTGATCTATTAAAAATAAATTAATTATATCATCATATACTAATTAATAAGATAAATCTATTAATTCAAATTAATCCATCATTAGTAAATGTTATTATAGCCTCCGGCTGACAAATTAGTTTTTTAATTAGTCTGTTTTTAATAGGCTATGATCCTGTTTAGCAGGGCTAATTTACCGTCTTCAGAAGCTGTTTGGAGTTGTATTTTTTGTGAAACAGGAAACCCTAAAAATGTGTTGAGACAAAAGATTGACCTTTGCATCATGGATTTTTTTTCTAGTCGGGGCATCCAGCAGCTAGTGGCGTATGAGAAATAAAATTGTCAAGGATATTGAAGTCCTTTGTCATCCATACTTAACATCGTTAGTGCTGAAAATAGATGGAATGACGTAAAAGAGAAAACTTCTAAGACTCAGGGACAAGAGCGTTAGAACCCATTTTCAAGGAACATGAACAATTACACTATCTTTTTTAATGGCATAAGTAAAAGGCTCCCTTTCGAAATCTCTCTATCGTAAAACAGAATGAAAATGCACGGCAACTAGCTGAATCACAAACACAAGGCAACACTTCACAGCGAATTGGTTATGTAGTGACCAAGCAAACATGGACATCTAAAAGGGAAAAAGAAGAGCTTTTTTTATAAAGAAAGAAAAAACGTGGGTAAAGATATATCATGATCCTTTACTATGATGAGCACTAATATTGCCGAGGGGAATCGACAGCCCCTTTAACATACTCCCTCCGTCCCTAAATAAGTGTCGTTCTCGCTTCCCGATAAAAAGTTACCGGCAATTATATATTAAAATATATTAATATTTATACTAAGTAATTAGTATCATTGGAAAGATCTTTACATCTAGTTTTTTAACAAAATTATTTGGAGATATAAATATTGCACATATTTTCTATAAATTGAGTCAAACACGTGGCACGCACACCAACGGCGACACTTATTTAGGGACGGAGGGAGTACAAAGTTAATACCCATTACTGAACAACACAACATCTGACAGCAATAACGATCTTTTGGTGAACATCTTTTTATTTTACTATTTAAGGACCGAATAAGGGTAATGATGATGTAAAAATGCCATCTCTTCTCATTCACAACAGGGTTTAACAAGAACATGAACACAACCCACGGGCAAATGTCAAAATGGTGAAATAAAAACTTTGATGCTTGACCAGCACTGCATGCCAGAGATACATCAGTCCATGGGAGCAGAGAACACAGCTTTTGCTTCAGGCAAAATTCCAGCAATCCTGCCATGTAGACTTCTATGCAGTCCTTTCTGATATACAAGAGAGGGTAGACAATGAAATCCAATATACATATTTACCTCTGGGCTTCAGATTCGATGCACATTTGCTTTCAATGCATCTAGTATAATACACCTGAGCATCCATTTGAGTTTTGACCGGTGCCGATTGCCTTCCTCTTCTGTCCACCACTATCCAGCAAAACACTCTTTACTAGCGCTCACTCAAATGGATTCCTAGGTGGAAAAGCTCCATGATGTGTTGAACTCCTGTAAGAAAGTGATGCTTTAGAAAGTAATGTGCATTACCAACTATATGTGCAAGTGCAAGTATCAACTATCAAGGAGCTTACAACATGTGAGACTCTTGTCCTGCCACATAGGATAACCCTCCTGGATCATAAATCAGGTATGGTATTAAAAGCGGATTTTCGGTCTTTCTGTGACTATATATTTGTGCATGAAGAGTAATATGAGCAAAGAAAAGTACCTTGAGGCCCAGAAGGAATATATGACATAGTGGAATTCTGAGAAATCCATGGCTCTGTTAACCTCCCAGAATAATCTGTAGGAGTGTGAGGATCTGGCAATGTTTTTTGCAGTGAGGTCAAATCCATGAACTGAAAAAGAGAACCAAAAGGTGTAAGTGAATAAAGAGAACACGAAAAAAGAGTATTAGGCAACATGGGAGCAATTGCATTCAGGTTAGCATGTCAAGAACCAAAGAATAATGTACAGACTCAACAAAAAACTAAAATTCAATGAATATTTTCCTTTTAATTTGAACTGGTGTGTTATAAAGTCACAAAGACAGGGAACACATTTTCTTCCAATGGGAGCCAAAGTTGCTGGAGGGATACATCTTAGAAAATTTTGAAGATTGAAAGTTCACAGTAAGTCTTGCTTTAGGAGGGAGCCTTTGATCAAGTCTATCAAGAACTCAGATTTGAATTTCTTGTACTATAGCTCTGTTTGAAGAATTATAGGCTGACTTAGGTTAGTTGGCTCTTTCGCTTAATTTCTTTTGTCTATTCATATCCAGCCATGAATACTGTTGTTTCAAATAAGAAGCTTATAAATAGAAGGAACAAAATTACTAGCCTTTGTTATTCTTAATACTATTGTAAATTAAAAATAATAATAATACCATGTCATTAGCGTCAACATCAGATTCAAATGCCATGTCAAACGGATTTGTTGACTTTCCAGGATGAGAGACCATGCCACCCTGAAATAAAAATCACGAAATTGATATCGTGGTGAAATAATCCTGTTTTGACACTTGGATAAACTGGTTCCAGTTATCCAGTAGCACTGTGACAGGAAGATTACAAGAAACAAAGGGCATGCAAAGAAGACAAATGTCATTCGCAGGTGCCCATGAAGGTGATGTATGCATTGTGGGAACCTCAAAATGCATGGTCCAAAGGGCCCGTTTGGATCCTTGGAATTGAATTCATTTTAAGAATCATAATTTAGACAAATACAGTAATAATTAAGCTAATATGATTGTACATGGATTATGTTTGTATATTATTGTCGGCTATATGAGAAAGATACTTATGTGTTGCATTTCTACCGTAGGAGAGTGAGTTGAAGAATGTGTTGTACTACGTAAGTTGCAAAATAGAAACATGACATGGTAATCTATAGAATCAAATTCCATCTCCCACCTTATGAATTTGAGGTAGGCATATATGTGAACTTTGGAAAGTGGTGGAATGTCACATTCCAAGCCAATCTAGTTTATTGAGGAGATTTCAATTCCTCCAAATGAAAGGATCCAAACGGCCCCTTAGTAAAATGTTCCCTCAATGTTTGTGATAAGCTAGATAATGCCATGTCAAGTAGACCCCACGAACAAATATTATATGTGGAAGGGCACAATTTTAATGTCTGACCATGTTTGCTAAAATGGAACTATTGCCAAACAAGAAAGCTAACTGGTTAACATAGGAAAGAATCTTAAATCAAGGATAAAACATACCAAATGGGGCTGGAGTGATGAAGCAAACGATGGTCCAACCACCTCAACATGTGAAACATTGAAGCCAGAAAACGTATCCCCAGGAGTTGGCCTTTCAGGCTCACCCCTAGCTAAATCCTAAAGAATGATTCAGACTACTGAGTCCAGTCTTCATTGAGAAATATACTTTTTTAGTCGTAACTGAAACTTATGTACCTGTGGAGTTCTGGATTCAACATATGGACCACTTGGCATAGAGAATTGATGAGCTTCTACTTGAGACATAGTATTAAATGTGAACAGATCATTCAATGTGGTCTGAGTAGATTCACCAAAGGCATTCCAAGACTATAAACAACCAGGATAAAGTTATTAAACATGTGAAGCTATAATAATCCGTTAACAGCCTCATATTTCAAATGATCACATTACCTGAGAATTTTCTTTGGGGACAGGGATCTTCCCTTCCTTGGCATTTAAACTCCAGTTATCCATCATAGCCGGAGAAATTTGCGACCCAATCGCAGTTGGTGGCGAAGTTGGTAATGTTGATTGATCAATTCCTTTAGCAATACCATCAGATGGAGGGAATGCAGCAGGCACCTGACCTTGCACATTTGAAACAGATGTCAACGATCCATGTTGCACGTCAAAGAAAGCCCATCCATCATTAGCAGGCAATGGAGCTGCTGATGGGATTTTCTGAACAGTAGACAAATGTGGCAAATGTTGGTCAAAGCCAGAAAATAGATCTATTGGCTGAGAGGACGAGGGTGTTGCTGGTTCCTGCAAAATTGACAGACTGAATAAATCTTGGTGCACAGCATCAGATGTGGTGAGTGCTTCAGCTGATGGTACCATGCCCATCTGAACAACATTATGGGCAGGTTCCTTAGCAACATCAGAATGACTGGATACATTATCCTTATTATGAGAAGCTGGTAACTGTTCATCAAAGCCAGCAAACAGATCTATCGGCGCAGCAGATGTGATAGGCTGTTGCACAGTTGATTGATCAAAAAGGCCAAGAGGTGTGAAAGTCGTTGGTTGTACTGGAGCACGTGTCGGCACCACAGCTTCAATCTGAGTGCCACTATGTTGCGCTGGTTTCCTGGTGCCAGCAGTTTGGCTACCTAAATCAGCAGATTTCTGAGGTACCAAGTTCTGATTGTTGGGTGGCGAGGCATATTGTTGCGTGACTTGTGTTGAACAAACCTCAGGAGAAGCCACAGTCCGATGGTTTACAGCACAAGGCACTGACTTTTCTGTTGGTGCATCAGGCAGGTAACCTGATTCGATTGATTTGTTGGAAACTGAGCTACCATCAAATGATCCAAAACTTCCAGAAGAAGCCGTTCGCTACACATGGAAAGAAGGAATAATTTATATATAATCAACTATACATGGAAGAGTTTTCTAAGTCCACGAGGCATTTACTGGAAAGGAAAGAGAACAGAAGAATAAAAAACCTGTGAATGTCGAACTCCATTGAAATCTATTTGTGAAGCTGCAGTAGGATATTTCTGGGATTGAGGATTGTCAGCAGAGACATTTCTTGAATGGTGGACTGAGGGACTGCTGTAGCCTGTCTCCTGAGAGCTAGGAGAAAGCACGTCATTTCTAAAGTCACCAGTGCTTGAGGCCGAGAAGTCAGAAAACCTTGATCCTGAACTTTCATTAGCAAAACGGTCTTCATTCATCTGATCTCGCAAATGACCTGGACTGAATAGTAAGTTGCCAAGTTTCCCATCGAAGAGTGCCCTATCTGAAGGCCTTCTAGCAAGTGTGTCAACTTGCTTGCCATATCGTCTATCCTCATACTGAAAATCATAGGGCGGGCTCTGGGAATATGAATGATAAGAGCTAGGTCTTCTCGTGTCATTCTCGTTGCTCTTCATACTCTGCCAGAAAAAAAATGGAAACTATAATTAAAGCATATACATGGACTATGGTAGTTTCAGCAGGAATATGTGGACAACTATGGAAATTAGTTGGAATAACAAATTCAAAGGTTACATAAAGACAGCACAATTACTAATATCTCCATATCTCTGTTCAGTAGACTTATACAAAGGATAACACAATGTACTCGCAAGACACGTCAGCTCATTACCTCACTATCTGTGGCTGGTTTGTTAGAGGATCCACCAGCATACTTCTTCTCCACATAAACAGCCCTGATGAATTCCCTTATCCTATCCGGATTGCTGAAGCAAAACATAGATGAGAAATATAATATTCTTTGAATAGCATAAACACAAGTGCCCATAAAAACTCAAGAATGAAACAAAACTCACGTATTGACAGGCAACCTCATCCGTTGCCAATCCCAATCCTTTAGGTAGATGTCACGTGCTCGCTGCAGTCATGACCTCAACTTTAAGTCATAAAAGATGAATGGGGGGCTCTAGAGATACAAGATCAAATAGCTATGGGTTTTGTTTTACCTGATTACCCCCTTGTTCAATGGCCTGCACTTCTTGGGTAGTAAATTTGGACATTGATACCGACTTAACACGGTGAGTGAATTCACGGCTGCATATCACACCAAGACGTCAAGAAGGTAACAACATCGAGAAGATACATCAGAACTAAAAGCAGACCAAACATACAAAGGATAACAATGTACAACAGGACTTGATTATCTGCTTCTCCAGTTGAAAACTGATTGCATGTGCAAGTAAAACATACAGACTAGAGTTGTAAAATGCCATGATGGAAATTTCCATTAGGGAACTAACTGGAAAATAATGTGATAGTCCTTAAATATAGATTTTCAGCCATGTCTGGGAAGCAGACAGTACCATTTTGTTTTTCATCTAAAGCACATTCTTATTATTTGCCTTGTTAGAAGCATCACATACCAAAACCATACATTTTCTAGCTAAAGTTATAAGGTAGGGAAAAAGATACTTACTGAATTCCACTACATGACAGGCAGATGAAGGTCCAGAAATTGGTACACACATATTGTGGCCCCTATATAACAAAACAAAAGTTGTTCAGTTGAATTCAAGAGAATAGTATATAAAAAACACTTGGGCAAGAAACTGAGACGAAATGCATCACTGGATAAAGTTTTGTGCTGAGCAGCAAAGGTACATTCAATACCCATTAACCAAATGGGGAAATCAACTCTACTGCCACACTATATATTACATAAACTGGTACATGCAACACAAATAGTACTTACTGACAATTAAAATACTAAAAAGCTCAGCAAGTCAGTCAACTAAGCAACTTAATTGTCAAACACAAAAAGAAGGTGCATACAAAAGTAACGAAACCAGTAAGTAGCTCAAATAAATCAAAGAACTATCTATCAACATATGAATCAAGCAATTGTGTATTAAGAAACAGTAGCAACATTTATAGTGTGTTTGGTTTAAGGAATGAGATGGTCCATCATCTACTTATTCCTCACTCTTTTTGTTTGGTTTGTGGAATGGAATAGGTTGATGCATCATCACCTCATTCCCCACAATCTAATAATTAGTACAAGTATGAGGAATGGAGTCATTCCACCAAATTTGAGAAATGAACTCATGATGCACCACCTCATCTTGGATGGAGTGACTCCTCAAACCAAACAACCTATTAGAGTTTCACAATCCAGAGTAAACCAAGGACGAAACAGAAGTACCACAAGTGATCGAAGTAAAATAGCAAGGAGTATGTCATGATAATATTCGTCCAGCTAACAGGTACAGCTTGAAAATATAAACCAACGAGCCAAAAGTTCATAAGGAACTCGATATTTTTTTTCGCAAATCTGAGCTAACTGCGTAACATTCCAAACGACAGTCAGATTCCACTGCCTCCCATGCAACGATCCGCTAAGTGGAACAGCAGACGCCTCCCAATCAGCTTAGTGATGAACCAAAAATGCGCGAGAGGGTTACCACACTGTTGCAATTGATGCACTTGCGGTTGGGCGGCAGCTTCATGAGGCCGCGGATGATCTTCTCGTTCCTCTCCTCCTCCCTTCTGCTCCCCATCGTGCGCCGCAGAATTCGAAAAATCCCCTCAGGATAAACCGAAGGATTCACCAGAAAAGACCGGCCGAAATTTCAACGGGCCCGGCCAGAAATTGGCGAGCCCTAGCTCGATTGGGACCGGGATTCGGGCGCTGGTAGGGGATTGGAGGGGTCGGCGGCTAGGGTTTTGCGGAGGTGGAGAAGAGAAGGAGAGGGCGAATGGGAATGGCGGCGATGGCGAGCCTCGTCGAGAGGGATGGGAGAAGGAAAGGCGAAGCGAGAAAATTGGCTTTGGAAATTAGTGGCTGAAAGCCGACGGATCCGGGAGTTTTTTTTATATGAAATATTAACTCCACGAAAAAGGGTTTTAACGGCGTCGTGACCTCAAATTGAATTCCTACGAGAAACGACCGCAGCGTGACAAACAAAGTACGCTCCGTGCGATTCCGTAGGCGTAATAATAACGGTCTAATGCGACCATTTGTCCGTTTCGTCTGGGACCATGATAAGCAAGCTGTACATGTCGGCTGTTTGTTTTGCACATGAGTATCTTCACCACCAAAGGTACTCTAATATACTCTAATAAAACCTAATAAAACCACATGAGTATCTGCACGAGTATAACTCTAATAAAACCTGTAATGAGATCACCTAGGGTATATATAACTCCAATAAAACTAATTCGTAATATTTATCTCTTCAGGTAAGGTATTCACGTCATTCTCAGTCTCCACTAAGTAGTGGCGGAGCCAGGATTTGGAACTTGGGTATTCCCACAACCAAAAAAATTTCAATGCATAGCAGTAGGTTTCAAGTATAGTTTGCAATAATATTGTATCATAATTAAAGTCACAGAAAACAGTACAATACTAGAATAATAAATTGTTCACATCTAAAATAGACATGAAAATCGCAACCAACCGGTAACAAAAAAAACTTACAAATACTATAATCTTCCTTTAAATCTGAGATCCTTCATATTTTGGAAGCGATTAATAATGTCTTTCTTGTCTTTGTGGAGCCTAATTCTTTTTTTTTTTGCCTTTGTTGTTCTATCTCATAAACTCTTCAAATCAATTGCTTTTTTTCATTATGCAATAATCTATAGGAAGAAAATCTAATACCGTGGATTGGAGAAAATCCAAATGAACAAATCTAGTAATGGGGATTGAGAAAAATCAACATGACGCCCTCACCAGTCACCACACGTCCACGCCGCAGCCAGCCGCTCGCCGCTCCGCCAGTAGCCCCAACCTCTGCGCGGACCAGCCGCCACCGTGCGCCGCAGGCTGGCTCGCAACTTGCCATCGCCACCGTTGGCTGCTCGTAACTCGTCGCCAGCGAGCGCCGCCGCTGGATTGGGGATTGGGAACTGAGGACTAGGAAATAGAGAGCAGGACCGAGCAGTCGAGGCGCCGGACGACCACGCGTGCGTCGGGAGCGTCTTCGCGACTTCACATTTGCGTCGTGGGAACAGAAGAGAGGAGGCCATGGGCCACTAGGCCTTGCGTCCTTGCGTCTTGCGGCCTTGCGGGACGGACTATAAGCTGAAAATGTAGGAAGACTGAGAGAATTGACTGTGGACTAACTTTATGCTCGAAAATAATCAAATAATGACCAATATATATTATATATTTGAGAATACCTATATATATACTTGTTGGTGTAAAAAAAGTTGGGTATTCCTGGAAATACACATGCATCCATGTGGCTCCGCCCATACTAAGTGATCTTATTAAATGTTTTATCTTTTTATACATGTTGCCCACATCATTCTTCACTAAGTTCATGTCATCATGTTTTATCTTTTCATACAAGGTGTTCACATCATTTTCTATTAAGTTTGTATCATCTCTTATTAATTAAAAAAATATTCATGACATCTCATCACGTAAAATACTTTAAATCTTTAATCTATTAACATACAAGTCATTTGCAAATGTTATTGTTTCACCACATGTTCTTCTACAAAGTAATCAAATATTTTATTATTTTTTATTCGACTAGCTTACCGATTTTTTACTATATCTGATACAATAGATAGCATACAAGTCAAATTTCATATATTTGTACGAGTAAAATCTATCACCGGTCCCTGAACTTGTGTCGTTGTGTCATCCCGGTCCCTAAACTCGCAAATCGATCATCTAGGTCCTCAAACTTGTTTGGTTGTGTCATCCCGGTCCCTAAACTTACAAATCGCTCATTTAAGTCGTCAAACTTAGTCAGTTGTGTCATCCTGGTCCCTAAACTTTGTTTTGAGTCTCATCTAGATCTAAACATGACAATTTAAAAACTTTATATCAACAAATAATTCATAACTTTTTCATACAAACTCGAAAGAAGACAAACTTTATATCAAAATTATAGCCCTCGATGTGATCTACAACTTTGTAGTTGAAAAGTTTTTGATTTAAAACTGTTTAGGGTCCCAAAATATTGTTGTATGTTTATAGATTTTGAAATTTAAAATTTAAAATTAATTTTTTTGGATACTAAATAACTTTAAATAAAAAAAGTTTATCTACAACGTTGTAGATTGCATTGAGAACTATAACTTTTATATAGATCATATCAATATTCAAGATTGTTTGATAATTTTAAATTTTAAATTTCAAAATCTATAAACATACAACAATATTTTGGGACCCTAAACAGTTTTAAATCAAAAAAAATCAACTACAAAGTTGTAGATCACATCGAGGACTATAATTTTGATATAAAGTTTGTCTTTGTTTGAGTTTATATGAAAAAGTTATGAATTATTTGTTGATATAAGATTTTTAAATTGCCATATTTAGATCCAGATGAGACTCAAAATAAAGTTTAGGGACCAAGATGACACAACTGTCTAAGTTTGAGGACCTAAACAAGCGATTTGTAAGTTTATAGACCGAGATGACACAACCGAACAAGTTTAGGGACCGGGATGACATAACCGAACAAGTTTGAGGACCTAGATGATCGATTTGCGAGTTTAGGGACCGGGATGACACAACGACACAAGTTTAGGGACCGGTGATGGACTTTACTCTATTTGTACACATGATATACAGAATATTATATAGTAATATTATGTATATAACATATATTTTTAAGAAAATCTTGTGCCAACATGCGGGGTATACTTCTAGTTTCTTATATGCAACTACGGGGATTGACGAAAGAGACTTTTAGAGCATATAAGATAATTGTGCTCCACTAAATTGAGGAAGAAAAGGAGTTAGAAAAAAGGTTGCTTGTTGCCCTCTATTTAAAAGATTAATGGGAGGCTTTGAGTGATTGAGAAAAAATGAAGGAAAACGACTGAGAAAGTGGAATTGTTGTAGTTTTTTTCATCCCATTCATTATAACCGTTTTTAGATAAAGATGATTATTTTTTTAATCTGGCAGAGTTGCTCTTTATAAGGGGTTGCCTTGCATCCTGAAATATCACGAGTTTTCGATTGTTCTAGATCAACAGGAAAACAGTTACACCAGTGACCATTATTCAAAATTGAAGTAGGAGAAAAGTTACCCAATTTAAAACTCCCTGAAGTTATTGAAAAGAGAAATATGCAAGTCCGAGCTATATAAAGCCACGGTGATATATAATGGAGAATGATCCCCCCTCATGGCCTCATTCTTATCGTCCATCCAAATCCCTAGCACTAAAGACATCAGAATGGCGCTAACAGCTAGGAAGACATCCGGTGAGCCAAAAATTCTGCTCCGCCAGCAAGAATTTAAGTGGTTTCTGCTTATTTGTATAGCTAATTTATTATGAAGGAAAACATTATTTTACGTTGATTTATATGGATTAAAACTGAGTTATACCTCAAACGAATAAAGCCTGATTCTATCACAGGTTCCCGTGTCCATTAGGGTGTGTTTGGTTGCTTGTATATGCCTGGATGGGATGGGATCATCCACGGATCACTAGTGTTTGGTTGGATGAATCGCTTGGATCAGGAAATCCTTGTACAAAGAATATACCACAAGATGCCGGATTTTCTGGTCCGTAAAAATCTGGTGGACCAGCTCATCCATGTCTTCTAATCTTTCTTATTAGTAAATAAATTAACGGTTATTAATATATTATATTATTTCTTAGTAATTATGATGGTAGGATTAGTTTTAATAAGTGTTAATAGGTTGATTAGTGCATGTTTTGTACGCTAATTGTGTCATTAGTAGTGCTAATTAACATATTTATTGTGGATTAATGATTATCATGACAAAATTAGTATTAGTATATATTTATTAGTATCTAATTATTTTTTATTATTCCAAAATAATAGAGATAATTAGTTAACTATTCTAATCTCATCCACTTTCATCCATCCAACCAAACAGAAAAATAGTTTGTCTCATCCGTCCAACCAAACATGCATTATGGATTTATCCCAATATCCATGGATCATTCTATCCCATCCAACTTGGTCCTCCAACCAAACGCACAAGTTTATGTGAGTCAAGCATCGTCTAGCTAGCCGGGTGAGACGCTAATTTTTTTGGCATTAATTGTTGTATGAGCTTTGCTGAGGTACCCCTAAATAATTGTGAGCCGTCCATTTAGTTTGATCTGATGGTTATGATCACGTATTTGACTTCTTAAGAAGTAATACTAGTATGATGATCATCATCTCATGTCTAACTTCTCTGATACTGTTCCACCGGTACACTGATCATCTCATATCCAAGCTGTAACGTCCCGCCTCCTCGAGGTCGGGCCCGCTTACATCAGGCAGCTTTCATAGGACCTAGACTATCCCCACAGACCAACACCAGTCTTTTCTGCGCACTTTGTCCTCACTCATGCGTACCCGGGAAAGACTTCCCGGTCGGTCACCCATCGCTCCAAGCCAAGCACGCTTAACTTTGGAGTTTTTAGTAGATGGGCTTCCGGAAAAGAAGTTGCAACTTATTGGTATGAGTATTCTATTAATCCTATTAAGCCCTGAGCCGAGATGTTACAATCTCACCCCCTTAAGAGATCGACGTCCTCGTCGATCAATCCCAGGCCAGGAACGTCCTCTCTTGGCCACGTCCGTATGCCCAATGCCAGCGCATATGTCATGCTGTGTGACCACTCCGGATCCACACCAGCCATGCGCACTATGCCTGCGCAACTGCGACACACGCGCCCGTGAAACCGCGAGAGTCGGCTCTGATACCATTCTGTAACGTCCCGCCTCCTCGAGGTCGGGCCCGCTTACATCAGGCAGCTTTCATAGGACCTAGACTATCCCCACAGACCAACACCAATCTTTTCTGCGCACTTTGTCCTCACTCATGCGTACCCGGGAAAGACTTCCCGGTCGGTCACCCATCGCTCCAAGCCAAGCACGCTTAACTTTGGAGTTTTTAGGAGATGGGCTTCCGGAAAAGAAGTTGCAACTTATTGGTATGAGTATTCTATTAATCCTATTAAGCCCTGAGCCGAGATGTTATACAAGCCTGGCCGGGAATCGACGAGGTAGCACAAGTCTGAGCGTGTTGGACAACTAGCCAGTAGGCATGCCGGTATGGCGGTATTTACCGCAGGACGGTGAGGATGCTCTCGACGTCGACGGGCAGCTCAGCTTGTGTTGTTCATGGAGGCTTTATGCCCACCACTCGCTGGACATCGATGATGCGGCGGAGGCATCACTGTGGGTGTTGTATGTGCTAGCACTGGTGCGCCGCCTCACACGGGCACAACCTCCCGTTACCACTGTTCGTGTGTGTACTATAAGTGATTTGGATACTTGATTTCCCCGAACGAGGACACTATCTCACCATCTCTAACCGAAGTGTGAGACGCGCAAGTGCTCCTGCTCGATTAGTTATCTGACACCAACAGGTGGCTGTGTGCTCCGACTCGATTGGACATTTGACCTAATTATCTGGATTTTCAAAATTTAGCTGTGGTGGCACTGGACCCATCGTTGTTTGGATGGAATCATGGAAGCAAAAGCAGATTGTAGCGGCCGAATTAACTAGGATGCACGAGGTTGAGCTATCTGATAAGTGTACGCTTTTGGTTGACTTTGTACATTTTTGGTTGACTTCCATCTGCTTCCATCATAGTACTCCTCAGGAGTTGCTTTCATCACAGGTTTTGTTTAGTTTTCACCCAACGTGTATGATAGCTTGTGCGCTGCCGCAAGTAAGCCCCGTTGGCAAGCACGCGCTCCATGCTCCGCTACTCGAAACTGGCGACTACTACGGCCACACGCGAGTTCACCTGCCCGGGAGTGGCCGTCGCATGGCCAGTTGGCCGCCGCATGTATCCCTCCGTCAGTCGCGCTCCTGCTTCGCTAATGTGCTGCTCAGCCTGCACCGCTTTTGCTATGTCCTTTTTCACCACTCCTGCTTGGAAAAAGTCTAACAAAGAATCGAATATACTGTTATGGTGTCTTTGGATTAGGGATTTAACTAGGCTGGGAGAGATTGACCCAAATTTGGTAGTGTTTGATTCGGGGTTTAAGTAGGTTATAGGTTACTATGCACGCTAGATACGGGTTGATCCGATTCGACCAAATAGAAAGGACTGGGCGGACCCAGATGAAGCATGCATGTTTAGAGGGAGCGGCGTCGTGACCGACATGAGGCAGGGGTGTTGTGACCGGTGGACTAACGAGTGCGCAAGTGGCAGATGCGGACAAAGCTATGGAGTAGTAGCACACGAGTGAGAGCGAGGCAAGCCAAGCCGCGCAAAAGTGTGGCTAGGTGGTGGTGTTGGGTACCTAACGAGCAGCATGGAGGCGGGGCTGTGTCGACGAAATATGGTCGATAGCCCACCTAGGGGTATGCCCAAGGTGGTAGATTAGCGGGGAAAGCGCGTGGAACGACGATCCGGACGTGACACAGGAGCGAAACTAGATGAACACCAGGGTTTATCCAGGTTCGGGCCGCCAAGTTCAGTGTAATACCCTACGTCCTGCGTCGAGTTATCTATTCTGTATATTGATCAACGTGTTTTTTAGAGGGGGTCCCTGCTCGCCTTATATAGCTGTGGGGAGCAGGGTTACAGATCCCAGAAGATCGGATCTCACGGTAGTATAAGGAAACCTAGTCGATTACAATCTCATGTCGTGGAGAACACGATATCTTTCCTAACCGACTACGCTTCCTTGCTTTCCAATCCTGAGAAGGCTTCCGTGCCATCATCCGACCAGTTGGGCCGCCTGTCCGACCAGCTGGGCCTTAACGTTACGAACCTTCACAGTGAGTTGGGCCAGCCTTCATGAAGCAGCCCAAGTCTAGCCGCAAGGGTACCTGGGTTTATACCCCCACAGCTAGTCCCCGAGCACATTGAATCTTTGAGCGGTGAAAAAAGATCTTGACAACATCTTCGAGCAGCTTCATCCGCACTTCAAACCTAATCTCCGACCAGGTTATACTCTGTTGACTGCCATATCATGAACCTAAAAGATGCGATGTGCTCTTAAAAAAGAAGAAACGACTTCTAGGAGTCCGGCGAAGTCTGCCCACTTTATGGTTACATAACAGAAACAACCATCCAGTCTTGAGAGAGATAATGCTGAAGTTCACCTGCATACTCACCGATTAGGTGAAGTGTGCCCACTTAGTCCCCGAGCTTAGCAACAGATGACTCGGTCCTGTGATGCCAAGGTCAAAAAATAAAAATATACATGCGCGACCAAGCGCCATGTATACACGGTAGTCCCCGAGCTTGGCAATAGATGACTCGGTCATGTGATGCCAAGGTCCAAAAAATGAAAGCAAAAATAAAAATATACATGCGCGACCAAGCGCCATGTATACATGGTAGTCCCCGAGCTTGGCAATAGATGACTCGGTCATGTGATGCCAAGGTCCAAAAAATGAAAGCAAAAATAAAAATATACATGCGCGACCAAGCGCCATGTATACACGGTAGTCCCCGAGCTTGGTAATAGATGACTCGGTCATGTGATGCCATGGTCCAAAAAGAAACTGTAGGCCCGTGACAGAAGAACCACACCATATGCCATCAGACGCAGACAAAAACATCATCTTTTTACTGTCACGCTTCCCTTTAAAGTGTACCCTTCTTGTCCTTTCTTCAACTTTAACCGTACGCCGTCACATAAAGTAACCTTTACTCTGTTGAATCCGTGACATAATGTGATCTTCCTTTTTAATGGACATGGTCCATGGGCATGTGCATCTCGGCTATAAATATCGCATCATAGAACCTTTGTTTTGCCCATCAGCCATGGAACCAAAACTTCAAACATCCGATGGACCAACAATGAGTGTTGCTGAACTAGTGAACCCACCTAGGTTAGATTTTAAGGCATAGTGCGAAGTTCCTGGTAGGATTCTTGTGAGGGAATAGTTTGTTAGAGTTGTTCCCAATTGGTTGTGGTTAGATAGGGATGACGGAGTTCCTAGGAGGATTCTTGTGACGCCGGCAATAACTCTAAGCCATTTTGTCACATATTGAGTCCTCCAAGGTTCTCCAAGCTTGAGCTTGTTACCCAGGCAACCAACCTAGTTTCTAAGAAAACTCGGGGGTGCCAGGGTGATAGTCTTGCCAGTGACGGGCCGCAGGAATGGTGTTTGGAACACCTCCCAATATCCTCTGTGTGTTATTGTTGTAGAAGCCGACCAGTCCCCAGTATAACTGGTGGAGCTGGTCCTGAAGCCAACGCAGCTCTGGCACGTGTGTGCCTGTAACTGGTCATCTGACCAGTCCCCAGCTTTGCTGAGAAGGCTGGCGGAGAAGCCGACCAGTCCCCAGTATAACTGGTGGAGCTGGTCCTGAAGCCAACGCAGCTCTGCCACGTGTGTGCCTGTAACTGGTCATCTGACCAGTCCCCAGCTCTGCTGAGAAGGCTGGCGGAGAAGCCAACCAGTCCCCAGTATAACTGGTGGAGCTGGTCCTGAAGCCAATGCAGCTCTGGCACGTGTGTGCCTATAACTGGTCATCTGACCAGTCCCTACCTTTGCTGAGAAGGCTGGCGGAGAAGCCGACCAGTCCCCAGTATAACTGGTGGAGCTGGTCCTGAAGCCAACGCAGCTCTGGCACGTGTGTGCCTGTAACTGGTCATCTGACCAGTCCCCAGCTTTGCTGAGAAGGCTGGCGGTTCTCCGACCAGTCCCCAGTATAACTGGTGGAGCTGGTCCTGAAGCCAACGCAGCTCTGTCACGTGTGTGCCTGTAACTAGTCATCTGACCAGTCCCCAGCTTTGCTGAGAAGGCTGGCGGAGAAGCCGACCAGTCCCCAGTATAACTGGTGGAGCTGGTCCTGAAGCCAACGCAGCTCTGCCACGTGTGTGCCTCTAACTGGTCATTTGACCAGTCCCCAGCTTTGCTGAGAAGGCTGGCGGAGAAGCCGACCGGTCCCCAGTATAACTGGTGGAGCTGGTCCTGAAGCCAACGCAGCTCTGCCACGTGTGTGTCTGTAACTGGTCATCTGACCAGTCCCCAGCTTTGCTGAGAAGGCCGACGCTTATTATTAATATTAAAAGGAAAATTTGTTGAATCGTAAAAGGCCTTACACTTGGGCCGGTGAAATGGGCCGTAATGATTGTTATCGTACGAATAGCCTTTTTCGCGACGAATGAAAATCTCGAAGAGTCGCGCAGTAGGTTATAAAGACAAACACCACATAGTCAACACTTACCCTAACCGTTGCCATTCCCCATTTCCTTGCCTCCCACCGAATCTTGCACTGTAGCCCTAGATCCAGAGCAGCAGAGTCGGGGGCGAAGCTCGCACTCTTCCAGCGGATCCGATGGCGCGGAGGGCGAAAAAACCTGCAGCGGCGACGGCTGTGAGATTGGATCAGGAATGGGTTCCATCTAGGAGCACGAAGGAGAGTGTCGGCCGCCTCGCCGCCAGCGGACTTCTACCGGACAAGGTGACCGGCGGGTGGAGAGCGCCCACTGGTGAGACCTATCCTCAACCCAATGCTGATGAGATAGTTGTCTTTGAGGATTATTTCATTAGAGGATTTGGTCTGCCGTGCCATGTGTTCCTCTGCGGATTGCTTGATTTTTGGAGTATTGGACTTTGTAATCTTGGCCCGAATTCCATCCTGTCTGTGTCCATTTTCATTCACTTGTGTGAGGCGTTTCTCGGAATACGACCGCACTTCAACTTGTTTCGCTATTTCTTCCAACTGAAGAAGAACAGTCATGGATCACGCATTGCGGGTAGCGCATACATCCTGCTGCACGAGGGGATGGCATCTGAGTACATCAACGTCCCTCTGCAGAGTAATGTGAGCGGCTGGCAAGAGAAGTGGTTCTACATGACGCAGTGTCAGACGCCCGCTTTAAGTTGTGATGTGGGGAAGGTAGTTGAATCGAGTTGGACCTGGTCGTCGAAGCCTTCTGCAAGTGACATGGAGCAGGTCCGGGAGCTGCTTAGTTTGATGAGGGAGATGACTGCTGATGGAATCCAAATTACTGCCAATTTTATGTACCGTCGGGTATAGCCGTGCAAAGAAAGGGTGCATCCTGGCTTTGAATATGTTGGACGGCCTGACCCGACTCGTGAGTGCGCCGAAGATTTGGAATCTAAGGAGTTGGAGAGGCGTGTTCACGTGGTGCTCCAATTCTCTGATTGGAAAGCACCAAAGAGGGTTACGCAGCCATTCAGCCTGGCACGGCCTGTTAGGGATGTGAGTTGCCTCTTAATCCTGCGTTATTTTGTAGGATCGCTCCAGTGTATACGTCTCGGGCGTGCCGTCGGTCGATTGGTCGGAAGGGGTCGACCGACGGCCTGGAGCTAGACGATCTCCACATTTCCATGCTGGGGAGGCGACAGCTGAGAAGACAAGGAAAGGTAAGGAGGCTGTAGATACGGCTGACCCACGAGCTGTGAAAGCTGCAGGTAAGCGCGTAGTTACTGGTCGTAGGGCTGCCACGAGGTCGTCTACGCGGGCTGATGGCCCGTTGGAGATTCTGGGCAGCGGGACGCCCAAGACTTCCGAGTCCATTCGTGACTGGGACAACGATGATGATGATGAAGAGCCGCCTCCGTCCAAACGCGTCCGTGTCGAACAACCGACCAGGACTGTTTTACCGACGCGAAAGACAAAAGGGCTCAAGCTGAAGGGAGGTCTGCGGGTCAGCGACCTGTGAGCATTCGGCTTCCTTTGTCATGAGTTTATGGCTATTACCATATTTTTGACTTTTTGTGCTTGTTTCATGTCAGCGATCCCGTGCCGAAGGTTGATCCTGTCGATGATGACAGGGTCCCTGAGCCAACCAGTGGCCCGGATGCGGGGTCCGAGCAGGTCCGGGAGGAGCCAACCGCGGGCGGAGCGCCAGATGGAGGAGGTGATGTCGTAGTGAAGCCGATGGGCAGCCGACTTCGACCAGTGCTCAGGGGGCCAGGTCAGGTAGCGAGAGGTCCTCCGACCAGGGGTTGCCGGATGAGCGTCGTGAGTCATCTGACTCCACACAAATTCCCCCGGATGCTCCGCTTCCTCCTCCGGAGGCAAACGCGCTTGGCGCAGTTGGGCATGCTGTGGATCCCGCCAGAGCTGAGGAAGTGTCGGTGGCGCCAGAAGAGGACGTTGTGGAGATTCCTCGCCCACCGAGATCTCCAGAGCGGATAATCAGAGTGGCACGCCAGCGGGCCAGCGAGTGGGTGTTTCACGAGGAGAACACTGACAACCGTCCAATGAAGAATTTTGACCGGATGCTTAGCCAGCTCCGTAAATATGCACAGGTAATCCTCTGAAGGGTGTGATACTGTGAAGACGAGTCGTGTAGATACTGAATTTCGAGTTCTTGTGTTAACCTGCAGGGATTGTTGGGTTTATCGGAAGAGCGCCGCAAGTGTTTCGAGTCTATCGGTCCTTTGATCGATGCGAAAGAAAAGCTCGAAGAAGCGTGCATACGGTACCGAGCAGATCTTGACAGTGCCTGCCAGACTGAGGTTGAACTGCGCGGGACCATAGAGAGGCAGTTGTCCGAAATCGCGTGGCTTCGTCGTGAAAATGAAGGTACGGACCACAAGCTACCGGCGGAGCGGAGTTCCGTGCTTTACTAACTTTGTTGGAACAGAGCTTGCTTCGCAGGTCGCTGTTGAGAAGCTGAAAGCACTGGATGGCGAAGCTATAGCTGTTAGGGAGAATGAAAGGACCTAAGGTGTCGCCTAGAGGGGGGGTGAATAGGCTTTTCTGAAAATTTACAACTTATAAAGCGGAAGCAATTAGTATGTGAGTTTCCAATTGCTTGGAAACTCCCAATCGGAGTAAAACAACCCCTTAAGAGACAAACACAAAGTATATGACTAGAAATTAATCACCTAGAAGGCAATACCCTGCACCGCAAAGATTAGCTCAAGGATTAAACAAATTGGGCACAGTCAGTAAATACCGGACATGTCCGGTATCAATACCGGACAAGTCCGGTATGCACGGGTTGTGCGGGACTGCTCCTTTTCTTCTCCAATTTCTCACACAACCTGCAATCACTATGTATGATGTATATATAAAACTGATTGCTTGCAAAACAACTAGCACAACGAAGAATAACAAATAGCCGAAAGTAAAACACAAAGGAATGACACGGTATTTGTTTCACCGAAGTTCGGCACCCCCTCGGGTCCTACTCTCCGTTGAGCCGGCTGCGAGCTACCACAAAGGTGGGCTCTAGAGGACACCACGGGTCACTCTAGCCGCGGTCTATTTCACCCGCTATGCTCCTTCCACTAGTTGATCTCTTTTGAGGAGAGATCGAACCTTCACAAACTTTCCGAGGCACTCCACAAATCTCTTGGGTGCTCAACGGCGACGCCTAACCGTCTAGGACCGTAGAGTCCAAGAGTAACGAATGCGCACAACAAGATCGACGATTTGCACAAGTGCTCAAGAGATGGCTTGCTCTCTAATTTTGAATCTCTCTCAACCCACAAATGGATTTGGCAATTAGAGGACAATCACTCACTAAGAGAGGGTTGGAAAGTGTTTTGAAGGGCTTAGAATGAGTGTGGGAACCAGTAGAATCAGCAGCCTCCAAAGGTGGAGGTCTGAGGGTATTTATAAGCCCACATTCGAAACTAGCCGTTTTCTAGCCGTTGGCTGAGTCAGCTCATACCGGACATGTCCGGTATGCATACCGGACATGTCCGGTATGACTTTACTGCGTGAGGAACACACTGAACAGACCAACTTTCAAACTTCCCAACAGATCTCGGTAGTACCGACCACAAGGTCGGTAGTACCGCTAGTTGTAAAGGGGGTTTTCACAACCTCTCTGGAAGTAGCCAATTTTGACCTACCGGTCGTACCGCTATAACCCTGGTGGTACCTCTCGGTGGTACCGACCCAAGCGTCGGTAGTACCGCCTATCACAAAGATACTGTTAGCCACAAATCCGCAAATACCGGACATGTCCGGTATGCATACCGGACATGTCCGGTATGACTTGACTGCGCGAGAAGCACTCTTAACCAACCATCTTTCAAACCCCGAATAGGATCTCGGTAGTACCGACCACCAGGTCGGTGGTACCGACAGTTAAGAGGGGGTTTTGCAACCTCTCTGTGTTGGGCCAAATTTGGCCTACCGGTAGTACCGCCATTACTCCGGTAGTACCTGTCGGTAGTACCGACGCAAGAGTCAGTTGAACCGCCCGAACACAAGCTGCGAGACAGAACTCCGCTAATACCGGACATGTCCGGTATGCATACCAGACATGTCCGGTATGGACTCCACAAGAGCGCCCGAGGCCGAGGCCTGGCGCAGAGGCTCGGGCGAGACGGAGTTTGAGCGCCCGAGGCCGAGGCCTGGCCCAGAGGCTCGGGCGAGACGGAGCTTGAGCGCCCGAGGCCGAGGCCTGGCTCGGGCGGGACGGAGCTTGAGCGCCGAGGCCGAGGCCTGGCGCAGAGGCTCGGGCGAGACGGATGGCCGCACTGCTGTGGGCTCATACCGGACATGTCTGGTATGGACAGACAGTGCAACACTCAGCTGAAAGTTAGCTCTAGCTCTCTCATGTCTCACTTAGGTTGGATTGAGCACTTATGAAGAATCATCTACTATATGTTGCATCCCTCTTAATAGTACGGCTTTCCTATTTACTCAAGATAAATTGAAATACGAATTTTAAACCTCTTGAGTTGATCTCCATTTGAACCCAAGCCGCTTCTCTTCATTTTCTATATTGGAAGGAATGCTTGTCATGTTTAGAAGTAGATATCCCTCAAGCAAAGCCATCTTGAGCATGTGACTTGACTCCATTCAAGTGATATAATGGAATTCCAAATGTGCCAAGTCACTCCAATCAATATTGTTGCTAGGAATGTCGATTCTCCACTAGATGCGATCTTCAAGCTTGATTGATCCTTCGACTAAATGCAAGTACTTTCTTCTTCACTCTAGCTAGGTTCTTCGGCCGCCAAGTCGTCGCTTGCCCTTCACCCTTGCTTAGTACCTCAAAGACTCTTTCCTTGCTATCTTCACCATTTCAAGCCATTCAACCATGCTTCATTTTGAATCCTTTCTTAGCAAACATAAATGCACTATGATTATCCCACAATACGATAACCCTTTATATCAATATCATTCTCATTGTTGTTTTGTGCTTGTGACATGATCTTCATACAACAATCCTTCATTTTGGCTTTGCATTATATTTCAAGTACATAGTGAGATAATCATTTCCCTGTGTCACACTTAGCAAACATATTAGTTCTTTAATCAACATTGTCATCAAATCATCCAAAATCACACTTAAGTGCAACATGCACTTTCAAACTCCCCCTTTTTGGTGATTGATGACAACCTTGATTAAATTTTACCAAAGGATAAACAATTAAGCTTATGGATTCAATGATTTATGAAGAGCTCCCCCTTAATATGTGCAATATGAATTGAATTCATAAAGGACCTCAAAATGTCAATTTGCACATACTAAGGTGAGTTGGAAACTCCCCCTAAATCATTGCATCCGAGAAATGCAAGTGTGTGAGCAATATAGATCATGATGCATATGACAAGATATATCACACAAGTCAATAAATGAAAAACAATACACCAAGACATATGCAACACACTAGTAAGTGAAGATCTTATGAAGAATGAATTACTACTCATATCACACACATAGCACTCACACAAAGATTTCTCAAGTCCAAAACCACTAAGATAGATTATATTACAAGATAAGGATCATGTCTCATCACAAAGATATCTCTGATATCGGATACACTAAAGAACTCATACATGACTCATGATATTACAATAAAGCTCAAACTCTGAGAACTAAACCACCTGCAGTACAAATCTCCAGATACAAGACACATAACAGATAACATGAAGACTGAAGCTCTAATCAACTATCTCTCCCCCTTTGTCATCTATCTCCAAAAAGGTAAAGGTGAAGTTCAAGGATGACACCAGGAGGGCTATAGGCGAAACTGTCACTCGTCGTCGTCCCCAGGCTGCCGAGAGCTCTGTCCTGGGTCAGGGTAGCCGTAGGTACCACCAAGGAAGCTGTCCCACACGTCTGAAGCAAACTCCTCAGCTGAGCTAGGACGAAGTAGGGGGTCTGTGGAGAACCTGGGAGCTGAAGGAAGAGTGTCGTGGGGCTGCTGCTCAGCCTCTACTCCCTGCCTCTGACTCTGCTGCGCTGTCTCTGCTCCCTGTCTCTGACGCACTGAAAGGTCGTCAAACTCCCTCTCATACCTCTGCTGCTGCCGCTCAAACGTCTCAGGCTGCTCAGTCTCGTCATCTGACGGTGGGGACCTCGGGGGCTGAAACCTGTAGTGCTCGTGAAGCATCTTCAGCGTCCTCGAGTCCTCTCTCCTAGCCTGCCTCTCACGGTGCTGCTGAGCCTTGATCACATTGACATCCTTGCACACGCCGAGAATACTGCTAAGAACCTTGCGCAAGAGAGAGCGCTGCCTGCCACGTCCCTGAGAGGTGGAGTGAGAACGAGTGTGTGGCTGTGGCGAGCCTGCTCCAGCTGCTCCTCCCGCTGCTCCTGCAACTGGGTCCTCTGGCTGTGGCTCTGCTGCTGCTGGAACTGCCCCTGGTCCAGGTGGAGGTATAGGAGACTCAAGAAGATCTGCCTGGAATCTCAAGGGCCTGTGAGAGTGGTCATAGGTGAAAGTGGCACCAATCTGCTGCTCAATCATATGCTGAATATAAGGAGCGAATCCACATCCCTTGAGTGGCCTCTCTCCCACTCTCTTGATCTCATACCAGATGAAATCAAAGATACTGAAAGGCTGTGCTCCTGGTGCTAACCTGTGCAGGAGGTTCCTCGTGTAATCTGCAAGTATCCCCCTGTCTCCTGACTTGCAATCTATAGTGGCCCTGAGCATCCTGTTGAGATAGCCATAGGTAGGGTGAATGCCTCTCACCTTCCCTACAACTGCCCCAGCAGGTAGAGGTGGGGGTACATGTACCCAAGCTGCTCTGGAGGAAGCACAACCTCATCGTGAATACAAGCTCTCTGAAGATCCTCCTCGTCAAAGCCAAGATACCCTGCAAACTCCCTATAAGACACAGAGTACCAGACACCCTCAGTCATCCAGTTCATGCGCTTCTCATCAATCTCGTCAGACTCCTCAACATATAGGGTGGCATAGAACTGGGCTATCACCTCATCACACCAATCATGCTGAAACTCCAGAATACGATAGAGGCCTGTCTGCTGGCAAATAGCAATAGCATGCTCAACTGAAGGACGGTGATGATCTCTAGCATGCTGCCAATCAACGTACTGAGCTCTAATGATCACAGGGTTTTTGATCAGAAGCACCTTCTCATAATAGTCAATGTGAAACAAGGTGTGAAACCTGTAGTCATAGATGTTCCTCTCCTGTCCCCTGGGGTCTCTCCTCCGCTCTCTCCTGGCCTTCTGTGTACCACCGGACTCCCGATAGTCCACACGAGCCACCCAAGCAGGAATCAGGGCAGCAGGGCGTATCGCAAGAGCCCCAAAGTGCAAACCCTCCTGCTGTTGAGGTGCATCTTCTTCCTCTTCCTCTTCTTCTTCTTCTTCTTCTTCTTCTTCAATTTCTTCTTCCACTTCTTCCTCTTCCTCTTCTTCCTCTATGTCATCATGAGCTGCAAACTGATAAGGAGCTCTAGAGGCACCTCCCCTTGGAGGTCTAGTAGTGCCACGACCACTACCACTCCCACTGCCACTGCTGCCTCCAATTGACAAGCCGGAGTAAGAATCTTGCCTCCTCTTCTTATGCCTTTCCCTAGCTGGATCATGTCTCGTCTTGGTTCGAGGCTCGACTCTGTCACTCATAGTTGCTGCCCTGTGACCAAACAATCCACAAAGATGTCTCAGAAGCATATTTATAGGATTTGTCAAAAGTAGTTGAATTAATAGAGATACGATTAAATGCCTCATGAATTGCAAGCACCTAGATCCAAACCGATCACTAGGTTTACAACACAATTATAGACATTTAATAATACCCCTAACATCAACTAGAGAGGACCTGAATCGAGAAAAACAGAAAGTTTTCTGTTCTGCTGGGAAAAACTGGACATGTCCGGTCTCATACCGGACATGTCCGGTATGGACGTTCACAGCACCCCCTTCCTAGGGTTCCTCGGTTCACCACCAATTCAAAACCAATCCATCTCAAACTTGATACATTGCTTCTAGACCATGAATCCAACATCTTGACCGAAGGAATTTGAGAATGATTTAGCGATGAATAGATCGGACGAGTCCGGGATTTGAAATACCTTGGGATGAGAGGGAACGAGGGAAAACTTCAAATCCAACACTGGGCACTTGCTTTTGATGGAATCCTTCTCCAAATCCTTCTCCCTCTCTCACTTTTCCAAGGTAGAATCACTAGGTCGCCGTAGGAGGAGAGGTTTGGCCCCTTGCTTGGCCGGTGTGGGAAGAACAGAAGTGAGGGAGAGAGAGAGCCCGAAGGGGTACGTTGCCCTTATGTCCCCCGCTCATACCGGACAAGTCCGGTATGGATACCGGACAAGTCCGGTATTTGCGGGTTTAGTCCAGAAACTTTCTGCTTATACCGGACATGTCCGGTATGGATACCGGACAAGTCCGATATTAGCAGATTATGTCCAACAGCTCCAGATTTGCTTCTTTTTCATCCAAAACCCCTTTCTTTCCTTGAACATGTAATCCATCATATTTTATTCTCTTCTCTTCATATGATTTCACAAAGAGTGCTTGTGTCCAAATCTCAAGTTTTCTTTTCTCTATGTTTAATCCAAGGTTTTCAACACACTAAAGATTATAGAGAAACCTTATGTCCATGAATCGTTTTGACAAGAGGATTATCAAGGAATATAATTTACTTTAGAGATATAGGACTTGAGAGAGGTCCATGCCACTTGTAATTAGCCAATCAAACAATCAAGGGGAACAATAATTACAAGTGTCATGGATAGGTCACAAAGACCAAGTGTCAAATATTTTCCCAAAACACACTTCCTACTCATGCTAGTAAGGAATTTGGAAATATCTATCCTATCACACATAAGTGCACACGCTAGCATATTATAGGCCTATTATGCACTTTCAATGCACATATTAAAAACATACCTTTGCCTTGTGCCCACAAGTTCCACCTAGCATAATCATGACATGGTGATGATTTTGTTGACCTTTCTTGTCAAATAGTCATGTCCTCACCGAGAAGTCAATTTGATCAAGATGAACTACAACATATGCTAGATAAACCTTATCAGCTCATAAAAGGTACAAAGTTGAAATTGAGCTCCCCCTCAATTAGTGCTTCAAGTATTTGAATTCCTTTCCAAGCACTTTCATTCCATTAAGAATGTGAGAGTCAAAATTCAACTTTGGCCAACACAAAGTAATTTTCCATATATGATATGAGAGTAAATTTTAAGCACAAGTTACTTGAGACATAACGACATGTGAGATCTAAGTTAAGACAATAAGCATAACACAAGTAGAATTAAGCTCAAATCTCATGTAGGCAATGATGGGCAGCTCACTGCCATACCGGTCATGTTCGGTAGGCATGACAGTGCAGAGAATGATTCAAAGATGTTTTTTTTTCATAACCAACTTTTCACAAATAAATCAAATAATGAACATGTGAGCATAAGTGGTGAAATGATGGCTATCCTACCAAGTTTCGGTGCTCTAAGTCATGGTGAAGATGAAGAGATAGATAAGACGAACTTAGATTACCAACGGGTCAACCATAGAAGCAAGTATGATGAACACAGGTTGATAGGTTGAGTTAGAATTTCGGATTGACTTGCTCAACCACCCCGAATAGCACATTCTAGCATTATGAATCCTATATGCACTTACATAGCATGTATGTAACCACATACCTTGGCCTTGAGCTCGCATATGTTCCACTAAGAGTAACCATGACATAATCATCTTCGTGTTGACTTGACTTGTCAGGTGATCATGCCTTTGTCAAAGTGATCTCCTTTCCATTTAAAGAACTATCACATCACTTTAGAGGAAATTGTTAGATCACAATGGTTCAAGGTAGAAACTAAACTTCCCTTTAATAAGTGCTCAAGTCATTTTGAATTACTTGTGAAAGCACTTTGGTTTTCTTTTAAGGAAAAGGGAATGTTTTTCTACCTTGACCAAGACACATAGATTTGCCAAATCCTGAATTAAGTTCAAGTACTACTTACAAACACTCAGTATAGATTAATGTGCAGGTATTTAGTTAGAGCAAAAGACTAGTCCACAAAGATCTAGCAATTCTTCTAAATCCAGAAATCTCATCCTTTCTCTGCCCATACCGGTCATGTCCGGTAGCCATACCGGACAAGTCCGGTATGGAGTGACTTTGTCCAAATCTGCATATGGAGTCACTGGTCTTAACAGAGTGAGTAACTCATACCGGACATGTCCGGTACGATACCGGACAAGTCCGGTATTTGCAAATCAGAACCAGTAAACAGCCACTTCTGAGATTTCCTTTTGGCTCTAGTTCATTTCACTTCCCTGCACTTTATCAAAGATAATGCTCTACTAGAGAGCCATTAAGAGCATCGAATGACAAATGTCGTAAGGTTAAATTAAATTCATTTGATTACTAAGTTTTAGGCACTTATCAACAATGGTGGAGATGAGTAAAAATGAAATCGATCATCACACAGTCTTTGGGTCAACCATATAGGGTAATATTGACAACATAGGTTGATAGTTTGAGTTGAGATGTCATTTTGCTTACTCAAACACCCCGAAGGCCTTCATCTCACCATTGGAACCTACATCAACATCCTAAGCACATTTTGGTACCCAACTTTTGTTGGGTCCTTGAAAGTTAGTCAACAAGTGCTTAGGCACCCAAGTGGCCTTAGAGCTAGTATGAGGTGAACACATCACCTTACTAGTGCTAAGTCCCTTTGTGACCTTCCTAAGCACCTTATCATTTGCAAATGTGTTCGGCTTAGGAAACATACCATTTGGGCAATCATAGCTTAGATGCCCCTTTCTCCTACAAGCATAGCAAATACGCCCATTGTTTGCTCTTCTCTTGTCTTGCTTGTTGGGACATGCATCAACCATGTGTCCCGGCTCATTGCGTGCATAGCATCTTCTTATTGCAACTTGAGCCATCTTCCTTGCCTCTTGGTATGTGGGGCAACTCTTGGTGAGGTGACCCAACTTGTTGCATTTGAGGCAAGGACTTGGTGCATCATTCTTCATTTGCTTGGACAATTTGGTTGATGCCTTTTGTTCGGCCGCTTCACATTTGTCGGCCCAAGTCTTGTGTGGACACTTAGCCCACTCATGTCCATACAATCCGCAACCATAGCATAATCTCTTCTTTTGTTTCTTGCCCTTGGTTGCTTTCTCATGACTTGAGGAGTGACTAGATTGTTGGATTTTGGAGGAAGCAAGGTTTGAACCCTTCTCAAGCTTCTTCACCATGATATCACGGTTATCTTGAGAAGGTTGTGCTTTCTCCTCATCCTTCAATCTAATCACATCCTTCTTTAGATTTCCCACTTCTTCGATGAGCCTAGCATTTTCTTTAAGAGTTTGCTCAATCGAAGATTGGCTTGCTTGAGAAGCACACTCATTAGCACAAATAACATTTAATTGAGATGGTGCACTAGTGAGTGTAGTAGTGTGAGGTTGAGAGGATTTTACCATAGCAATAACAACCTCATGTGCAATCTCAAGCATTGCATTTGATTCCACTAGCTTCTCATGTGAGCACTTGAGATAAGTGAAGTCCTCTTGTAGGAACTTGTGCTCATATGAGAGATCACTCATTTTTGCCTTAAGCATGTAGTTCTCCTTCTCTAGCCTTTCCACATTAGATAGAGAGTTAGTAGCTAAGGCATGCTCAATTGACAATTTTTCATACCTTTCTTCTAATGCCTTTAGCTCTTCTAATTTGGAGATGAGGAACTCTTCTTGATTTTTAAGGGATTGCTCTTGTTCATCCACCTCCTTTTCTAGCTCATCATTTTTCTTCAGCAAGTTGACGAACAAGAGCTTATCTTCATACTTGAGATAATCAAGTGATTCATCATCTTCATCATCCTCATCGCTCTCTACTTGATTATCTCTTGATGCCTTCTCCTTGATCTCACCAAGAATCTTCTCTTGATCTTTCTTGGTTGCTTTCTTTTTGTTCTTCTTGGCCATGAGACACAAGTGATGAGTATCATGAGCTACTGAGGTTGACTCATCACTTGGTCGCCACCGAGCATGAGAGTCGTTGCTGTCTGCTGCTAGCTCCCTGTCTGCTGGGCTGATACCTGACATGTCCGGTACCCATACCGGACATGTCCGGTATGGACAGACAGGGTCCAGAGCAGCAGCTGGCAGCCCTCGATCCGGCTCGTCTTCCTTGAGGCTTCTTGAGGCTTCCTCACATGATGATGACTCAATGGACTTCATTTCCATTGAATCACAATCATATGCTTCATCACATTTGGACTTCCCATACAAGTGGGCAAGTCTAGTCCAAATGATATGAGCACTCTCCGGTGGAGATTCTCCGTTGTAGATAGCCTCCTTAAGAACCTCTGCACTCAATGAGTTCAACATGATCAAACACGCATGAGCATTGAGTTGCACACATATCTCTTCCTCTTTTGTCAAGTTCTTATAGTTACTCCAATCAACTATAGAAAGAGATATGCTTGCATCCACAATATGCTCAATAATGGGGCTAATAGCCCGAAATGCATTGAGTACATAAGATGACCAAGATAGAAAGTTTGAACCATCATTTTGGAGAAGCACCACGTTTGTCTCCATAGGCGAATCCATCGGTTCTCACAAGCGGTGAAGCTCAAACGTGAGTCCAAGCTCTGATACCAATTGAAAGGACCTAAGGTGTCGCCTAGAGGGGGGTGAATAGGCTTTTCTGAAAATTTACAACTTATAAAGCGGAAGCAATTAGTATGTGAATTTCCAATTGCTTGGAAACTCCCAATCGGAGTAAAACAACCCCTTAAGAGACAAACACAAAGTATATGACTAGAAATTAATCACCTAGAAGGCAATACCCTGCACCGCAAAGATTAGCTCAAGGATTAAACAAATTGGGCACAGTCAGTAAATACCGGACATGTCCGGTATCAATACCGGACAAGTTCGGTATGCACGGGTTGTGCGGGACTGCTCCTTTTCTTCTCCAATTTCTCACACAACCTGCAATCACTATGTATGATGTATATATAAAACTGATTGCTTGCAAAACAACTAGCACAACGAAGAATAACAAATAGCCGAAAGTAAAGCACAAAGGAATGACACGGTATTTGTTTCACCAAAGTTCGGCACCCCCTCGGGTCCTACTCTCCGTTGAGCCGGCTGCGAGCTACCACAAAGGTGGGCTCTAGAGGACACCACGGGTCACTCTAGCCGCGGTCTATTTCACCCGCTATGCTCCTTCCACTAGTTGATCTCTTTTGAGGAGAGATCGAACCTTCACAAACTTTCCGAGGCACTCCACAAATCTCTTGGGTGCTCAACGGCGACGCCTAACCGTCTAGGACCGTAGAGTCCAAGAGTAACGAATGCGCACAACAAGATCGACGATTTGCACAAGTGCTCAAGAGATGGCTTGCTCTCTAATTTTGAATCTCTCTCAACCCACAAATGGATTTGGCAATTAGAGGACAATCACTCACTAAGAGAGGGTTGGAAAGTGTTTTGAAGGGCTTAGAATGAGTGTGGGAACCAGTAGAATCAGCAGCCTCCAAAGGTGGAGGTCTGAGGGTATTTATAAGCCCACATTCGAAACTAGCCGTTTTCTAGCCGTTGGCTGAGTCAGCTCATACCGGACATGTCCGGTATGCATACCGGACATGTCCGGTATGACTTTACTGCGTGAGGAACACACTGAACAGACCAACTTTCAAACTTCCCAACAGATCTCGGTAGTACCGACCACAAGGTCGGTAGTACCGCTAGTTGTAAAGGGGGTTTTCACAACCTCTCTGGAAGTAGCCAATTTTGACCTACCGGTCGTACCGCTATAACCCTGGTGGTACCTCTCGGTGGTACCGACCCAAGCGTCGGTAGTACCGCCTATCACAAAGATACTGTTAGCCACAAATCCGCAAATACCGGACATGTCCGGTATGCATACCGGACATGTCCGGTATGACTTGACTGCGCGAGAAGCACTCTTAACCAACCATCTTTCAAACCCCGAATAGGATCTCGGTAGTACCGACCACCAGGTCGGTGGTACCGACAGTTAAGAGGGGGTTTTGCAACCTCTCTGTGTTGGGCCAAATTTGGCCTACCGGTAGTACCGTCATTACTCCGGTAGTACCTGTCGGTAGTACCGACGCAAGAGTCAGTTGAACCGCCCGAACACAAGCTGCGAGACAGAACTCCGCTAATACCGGACATGTCCGGTATGCATACCAGACATGTCCGGTATGGACTCCACAAGAGCGCCCGAGGCCGAGGCCTGGCGCAGAGGCTCGGGCGAGACGGAGTTTGAGCGCCCGAGGCCGAGGCCTGGCCCAGAGGCTCGGGCGAGACGGAGCTTGAGCACCCGAGGCCGAGGCCTGGCTCGGGCGGGACGGAGCTTGAGCGCCGAGGCCGAGGCCTGGCGCAGAGGCTCGGGCGAGACGGATGGCCGCACTGCTGTGGGCTCATACCGGACATGTCTGGTATGGACAGACAGTGCAACACTCAGCTGAAAGTTAGCTCTAGCTCTCTCATGTCTCACTTAGGTTGGATTGAGCACTTATGAAGAATCATCTACTATATGTTGCATCCCTCTTAATAGTACGGCTTTCCTATTTACTCAAGATAAATTGAAATACGAATTTTAAACCTCTTGAGTTGATCTCCATTTGAACCCAAGCCGCTTCTCTTCATTTTCTATATTGGAAGGAATGCTTGTCATGTTTAGAAGTAGATATCCCTCAAGCAAAGCCATCTTGAGCATGTGACTTGACTCCATTCAAGTGATATAATGGAATTCCAAATGTGCCAAGTCACTCCAATCAATATTGTTGCTAGGAATGTCGATTCTCCACTAGATGCGATCTTCAAGCTTGATTGATCCTTCGACTAAATGCAAGTACTTTCTTCTTCACTCTAGCTAGGTTCTTCGGCCGCCAAGTCGTCGCTTGCCCTTCACCCTTGCTTAGTACCTCAAAGACTCTTTCCTTGCTATCTTCACCATTTCAAGCCATTCAACCATGCTTCATTTTGAATCCTTTCTTAGCAAACATAAATGCACTATGATTATCCCACAATACGATAACCCTTTATATCAATATCATTCTCATTGTTGTTTTGTGCTTGTGACATGATCTTCATACAACAATCCTTCATTTTGGCTTTGCATTATATTTCAAGTACATAGTGAGATAATCATTTCCCTGTGTCACACTTAGCAAACATATTAGTTCTTTAATCAACATTGTCATCAAATCATCCAAAATCACACTTAAGTGCAACATGCACTTTCAGAGAAGACGCGAGCCGATGACCTGGAGAAGGAACTTGAAGGTAGCCTGTTTTAACCTTTTTGATTTGATGCATACTGCTTTCTGGTTAGCTATGACCGATTGTTGTTTGTTGATTGACGTAGGGAGACGTTGCTCTTGGCAAAACTAAATTGCAATGGTTTGCCAAGACGTGAAGACCTGGGAGGCGCGGTGTCACGCCATGGTTCGAGGAATCGCTCCAGTTCTGGACGTAGTATATGCGACTGGTCGGTCCGGAGGTCTTCTGTCCAGACCAGCTGGTATGCTGGAGCAGTGTGCTGGATCATGGGCAGCCATGAAAAAAATTTGTAGCTGATGCTGGTGAGCAGGTTGCCGCATATGTCTTGGCTGTTGCGCGGGCCCATTATCCAGGGATCGACGTGAAGATGCTGGAAAGCGGCTTTCCCAGGAATACTTCGGAAACTCAGGCGTCTGAGCTTAATGAACAATCCAAGGGGACGACTGCCGTTCTTGTGAAGGACCTGGACCTGTTCGAGGAGCCTGGGGAGCCCAGCGCTCCATAGGACCATGAATGTATTAAGTTAGTTTTTGCAGACAACTAATCGTTCCGGACTACGGAAAATTATATTGTATCTTTGTATGTTTTTACTTTATTCGGTTGTCTGAAGTAGCGTGTGACGAAAACAAAATCAAAATCGTTTGGGAAAAAGACGATGATGTTTATTTATAATATACTATGGAAGTACAGAGGTAAGTACATATCTTTTAATCCTCAGGTAGCTATGCATAAAAACGCTGGAGCTGGTCGATGTGCCAGGAGTTTGGGACATCAGTCCCATTTAGGTCAGTTAGCCTGTAGGAAGTGGGTCTTGTAACTTGTTTGACAAGATAGAGGCCTTCCCAGTGAGATGAGAGTTTGTGCAGTCCGGCGGTATTTTGGATTCGTCTCAGGACTAGATCTCCTACGGCAAAGAATCTTTCTTTGACGTTTCGGTTGAAGTATCTTCGCAACCCCTCGACATACTTTGCGGTTCGGACGTACGAGTCCAATCTTCGTTCCTCGATGCAGTTGACTTCTAGTTCTCTGGCCTAGTCGGATTTGTCCCGGTTGTATTGCTCCACTCTGGGCGATCTGAATGCAATATCTGCTGGTAAGACTGCTTCTGCGCCGAACACCATATAATACGGCGAAACACCCGTGTTTCTGCTAGGCTGCGTTCGAAGGCCCCATACCACTGCTGGTAATTCTTTCAACCATCGACCAGCCTTTTGATCTTGGTCGTTGGCTCTGTGTAGCCTTTTCTTTAATGCATCGAGTATCATCCCATTTGCTCGCTCCACCTGGCCGTTGGCTCTTGGATGAGCTACGGAGACATACTTGACGACTATGCTTCTTTCGTCGCAAAAGTCCCAAAAGTCCGAGCCGGTAAAGGTTGAACCGAGGTCGGTAATGATACAATTAGGTAGACCAAAGCGATGGATAAAATCATCTAGCAGCTCTGCTGCCTTTTGGGCTGTGGATTTGACCAACGGCTTGTACTCAATCCATTTAGAGAACTTGTCGATTATGACATAGACGTATCTGAAACCGCCTGGTGCTGTTTTGAAAGGCCCGATCATGTCTAGACCCCAGCATGAAAATGGCCAAGACGCTGGTATGGCCTGGAGGTCATGCGCCGGAACATGTGTTTGCTTGGCAAAGAATTGACATCCTTCGCAGTACTTGACCAGCTTTTCTGCATCTGCCACGGCAGAGGGCCAATAAAAACCTGCTCGGAACGGTTTCCCGACTAGCGTTCGGGAAGCGACATGATTACCACATGTGCCAGCATGAATGTCTGCTAGGATTCGAATGCCTTCTTCTTGAGAAACACACTTCAGGAGTAGTTCTTCTTTTGCATTCTTGTGCATAAGCTTTCCATCTACCAAAATGTACTGCTTACTGCGCTGAATGAGGCGTTCAGCTTCAATCTTATCTTGAGGAACGTCTGCACTAGTGAGATCTCTTATAAACTGCTCCCTCTAATCGTCACCTAATAGCTGGACTGAAGCAACGGTCTGGTCGATTGGGGTCTACTCGGCAGTCCCAGATGTTTCTTGTTTAATGGATGGCTTAACCAGGTCTTGGACGAATACGCCGTGAGGGATCTGAGACCTGGAAGAACCTATTTTGGAGAGAGCATCAGCAGCTTGATTATCTGCCCGTAGTACGTGCTGAAATTGTAAATCATAAAATTTTCCCTCGAGTTTTCTTATCTGGGCGACGTAAGCGTCCATCTTTTCATTGGTGGCGTCCCAATCTTTGTTAACTTGGTTTATGACTAGAGCAGAGTCGCCGAAAACCTCTAGTCTTTTAACTCCCAGCTCGATCGCAATACGGAGGCCGTGCAGGCATGCTTCATATTCTGCTGCATTGTTGGATGCCCTGAAATGGATCCGAAGGACATAGCTCAGCTTGTCTCTGGAAGGCGAAATAAAGTGTACCCCGGCTCCTGCGCCTTTGAGATTTAATGACCCATCGAAGTACATTACCCAGAGCTCGGTGCTGGTCGGAGGGATTGGGGTTGTCATGTCAGTCCATTCGACGACAAAGTCAACGAGCGCCTGGGATTTAATGGAGGTGCGACTGCGAAACTCAAGGGAAAAGGGGGCTAACTCTAGAGCCCATTTTACTATACGACCATTGGCATCCTTGTTACGCAAAATATCTCCCAGTGGGTACTCAGTAACCACCGCGATAGAGTAATAGTCAAAATAATGTCGCAGTTTGCGGGAGGTAATTAATATTGCATATAACAATTTTTGCACCTGTGGATACCTTGATTTTGAATCGTTGAGTACCTCACTGATGTAATAGACCGGGCGTTGCACCTTGTACGCGTGCCCTTCTTCTTCTCGTTCCACGACCACGACGGTGCTTACGACCCGGTCAGTAGCCATGTTGACGCTGGTTATCTATCATAATTAAGGGTTAAATAAATATAAAAAGGGCAAAAATTTGATCACCAACAAAGGTTTAGGGTTTCAACTGACAATATTCCACGAGTTTTGGTGAACTATGATTCTGCAGGGACTAAACCAGGAAATCAGCACCAATAGCTTCCCATAGAAGGAAACCGATGGGAGATAACGCCACCACTACGTCAGGATTATTCTAGAAGACTCCAGAGGACGCAAGAAGACACCAGGAGGTCGACCACCGCGAGAGGCTGCCAGGTGGGACCGACCGGTCACACCCTATGACCGGTCGGTCTCCCCCCGGGCCCGCTGGCTTCCATCTTGTGCAAGTTTCCTCCACCGACCTCTAGGACTCATCTCGGCCGTACCTTAAGTCGGTTTGATCTAACGGCTGCGGTTGATCCCTCAGGGCTATATAACCAGACCCCAGACCCCCCTCTCCATCATCATCAGATCTCAAGTCATTAGAAGAGGAGGACGATCAATCAGAAACCGTAATTTCCTTAGAGCCACATCAACTTAGGCATAGCTAGATAGAATTAGAATTAGAAGAGGCAAGCTTCGCTTGGATTCCAGATCTAGTCGCGAGAAGGCTCGGTAAACCCAAGATCTTCTCTATTGTATCAATATTATGGATCTAATTATGTTTCTAGTTCATAATTGTTCTTCTAGTTCTTCATTGTTCATCGTCTAGTTCATCTTCTAATTCTTATTCTAGTTCTAGTTCATCATATTATTCATCATTGTGTGCTAATTCATAGTCTAGTTCATAATAGTTTAGATATAATTGATATGACTAAGACATTAATTACTATATTCTTAATTATACTGCTTGTAGTATGCTTTGATTATATATTTGGCATAGATAGATTATCATCATGTTTATACTCATGTTCGTATAGCGCTCATCTTAAAGATCAACGGGTGGGTGATAAATGTTGTGTAGGTGTGGTGCCTATACACTATTTATCTGCGAATGCGTCCTATGTTCCGGATAGAGTGGTAGATCGCGGGTGTGACATTCCTGTTGAGTCCTTTGTATTCCACCTCCCGAATGTAGTGTTCAGTATGGCTCAGTTAACTCATGGTTTAGGGGTTACTCTGTTTGGCACCTTTACTATGGAGTTGCCTCTTGAATATGAATATGGGATAACCTAGCTAATGATTACCAAATATAATTGCACTAATCAATGTATATTATGATTTATAATTAAAATAACTTAGGAATACTTAAAATGTCTTTTCTAATCCGCATGCCTTGTCTAAGTTGAAATGCTCTAAGGACTATCATAGATTGATCTTTTATCATTTATAGTGTACCTCATTATTGTGATTGATCCTTGTTTAGGATAAAGGAGTGTGTTCTTACTTTGCTCTTAATTCTCCTCTCACATATGTAGAGTAGCTCTTGTCTTTTTTATCTCACTTCATTCCTAGTGCTAAATATAAATAACGATACTTGGAACATCTCTGGGTAAAATGCTGCTACAACGGGTGTATTTATCTGTGCGCTTGCGGGTAAATATTTATCTTTAGAGTCAGTGCTATGATATAATCACATTGCTAGTTTCATGTTGGGGATGACAACTTGACGTTAAGTGATGCTAGTAGTGTCCCGTACACTTCTTAGTGCCTTCACTAGGTTATTGTTTATGAAGTCTATATTAGAGTGATTCCATTAAGGAGTGTCAACAAGCATTTTTGGCGTCGTTGCTGGGGAATGAATGAGTAATTAAGGACGGTAGCTAGAATACATTTTCAACATCTAGGAGAACTCTTACACATGTGATAATTGAGATATATTATTCACCCTTTATCCAAACAGGCCCACCCTGATTTTTGTATAGTTTTTGATCTTATGCAGGGTGAGGTGTATGACTGGTTTTGAACTTCCGACAAACTACATTGCGGGTCCAGAGCTTTGCTCAAGCCTCAAGATCCATTCAACCACTTTGTTAGGAATCAACCAGATAAGGTATAGACAATTGTTGTCACTTTGACTTTCCGACAAACTCCCACAAGGATCGAAGAAGGTCAACGTTACAAGTTTTCAAGCACGTGACGAGTGAAGACACCAGACGTTGTACCACTCACAGTTCCATTATGAGTCATGGTAAGTTTAATCGAGGTGAGTCAGTCTTGCTCATGGACTTTAAATTGATGAGTAGTTATCTTATTAAATCCTTTGCATATCATCATACATTCACTCCATTTAGTTTATGTTCTCTCATACATGTTTAATTTTTATCACTTGCATCCACTCATGTTATGTGCATCTTAAAAGAAAAAAAAGAAAAAAAATATATATACTACTCACCTTGATCACACTCTTTCATCTCCATTAAAGTGAATCTTTATAGTGCTTTCATGCCACTACTATTTACTATAGTACGCTTAAGGTTTGGAGTATGTTCATACAACTTTTAAATTAAGCATGGTGCTTAGTCTACGAGTGTTGATCTTACTTTCAAAGGCTTTTTAAATTAAGCATGGTGCTTAGGTTAAAATGCTTTCCTAGATTAAATTAGACATGACGTCTAGTTTGATTTTTGAACCAAGAGTATGCTCTAGTAGATATCGGCTATTTTGCTGGACTAACCCCTGTAGAAATCTCTCAATATCAAAATGGGGAAGTCAAGAGATGAACTCACACTGGGATGAAGCAAGGCATAGGACGTGCTCCAACAACTTCACACAAAAGACATGGCTCATTCATCACTGAACTGTAAGTATCAAAGAATATTCACGTTGTCTTTTGCTATAAGCTACCTTTGCCTTGAGCCATGAAACAATACAGCCACCAAGTTGTCTATGAACTATGATGAATCATGTCTATGCTAAAACAATTCCAAATCTATTAGCATAGATAAGGATTATAAATTTAACAGTGGACAACCTGTATTTCAACTTTAAATATTCCCTCGGGTATGTGTCCATTAAAGAAAGGTCTTGCTCAATGAACCTAAAACTGCGAGCCCTCGCCGAGAGGTCAATCGGTAGTTATCTTATGACTTTTTAAATTTAATCTTATCTTAATTTACAAAAAAAAGTAAAAATAATAATAATGATAATAATGTTCTTAGGACTAGTTCCCTTCGGGTATTCTTGTCACTAACCACTGCAGGGTGAACAATGTCCGAGAACATGAGAGTTGCAAATACAACGGGAGGGATGCTTCAACATTCACACTTGCCTCTGTCTAAGTGTGGGGAGGAAGGCTAGCTCTTCCAAAAATTCTACAACCATGCTCATCCTCCCAATCAAGAAGCTGTCACATCCCAACACACTGGTTTGCAATCTCTCTACTCACTGTTACTTTGTCTCTTTAAGTTTGAATGATTTCACAAATTCCATGCTTGAAAATCAAACTTAAGATACAAAATAAAATTAATCCTTTAGAGAAGAAGTAATGGTGAACAATGAAGGTAAATAAATATGGGATACAAGTTCTATGCTAATTAAAATGCCAAGATTAACTTCTCTATAGCATAGAAAGTGACTTTAGCTCTATGACAACACTACCCTTGTCATTACTTGTATATCCCTTCAGATATGTATTGTCCACTAATGCTTTCAGGAATAAAATAATAAGTGGAGCAATAAGTCCAAACATAATTCATGAGGAGAGAGAAAAAGAATAGTAGAGGTTGAGGAAGATAAAGTGCAACACAGGAGACAAGATGTTCAGAAACAAGCTCAAGATGCAAGGAGAAGCTTCAAACAAAAGGAAGGGGTCATGATAGATCATCTATCCCTCATCACATGGCGCCACTGCGTTTCAATGATGAAGATAATATTTTAAGGTAAGTGATCATTCTCTACAAAAGCTTTCCCTTGGTCTTGCCCTGCACTTAAATAAAAAAAATCAAAATGTTTGAGTTACAACTTTAAATGTTTAATTAAAAAAACTCAACATGCTTTGTTCTTTGAGTATCACTCTTTTAATCACTTAGTCTTGAACAACTCAACCCTCGTTGTCAAATTCATGCTCACTCTTCTGATTTCATCACCCATGTTTTAAAAGTGAAACAATGCACAAAATACCAATCTTATCATATTAAATGTGCCTAAGGCTAGAGTAGAGTAAATGAAGTTTTGGTTCTTTTGGTGTTTTCTCACTAGTAGAACTTATGCACTTGATCTCTGCCTTAGTTTTGCGAGTAGGACACACTGTATAAAGAGTGGTCTCCCAAAGTTTCACGAATTCTAGAGGATGTCGCTAGCTTACAATATTAATGCTTCACTTTAAAATGTTGGTTTAACATTTACCTCCTATTTTCTTGATACATATGTGATAAAACAATTATTGCACAATCATTGAGTCACATACATAAATGGAAATCCAAAACTTTGTTGCTTTGTGCTTGAAAGAAATCAAGGCTCTAAAATAATTAAGGTATAGTTTTTCACTAACCCTTAATCCATTCCACGAGCTTTGTTGTCTGTCTGAGTTTCAACAGAAGATAGGAATTCCACTATGATGCCGACGAAGTCTTCATCCACTCAAGAGCCAATCATCAATGGTTATAGCTCAAGAGAAGTGATGAACATCTACAGTATCAAGGATTCAAAGTAAATGATCATGCCAACACCCATTAAAGAATATGAAGAGCAGTGAACCAAAGGAGACAAGTCCACCAGCCACTTGAAGAAGAAAGAGAGTTCTACTGAAGTGCAACTAAGGTCTTCACCACAAGGATCTCCTGACGCACCCAAGGAAGAATAAAGAGCGTGCAAGAAGTCTTGTTCGATAAACTATAAACATCGAATCCTCGCCGGAAGATAACTCGGTAGTTATCCATATTTCTTTAGCAATAAATTAAGTACTGCATAATCATATCATTTTACTTCTAGTTGCATATTTACTTTTTAGCAAATTATATCTGCATTAGAAAAGAAAATAAAAATATGAAAAACTTTAAGCCCCATGAGAATAGTTTAGTGGTGTGTTAAAACCCATAAATGTATTCTCTGTGGAGGCATAAAAAAATAATACATCTACATACTAATTTCTGCATTGCATTAGAAAAGAAAACAAGAATATTGCATTTGTTACACTACAGCATAAACCATGAAGCCCCATGTGAATAATTCTATGGTGTGTAAAAACTCACAGGAATGTTCACCGTGGTGGCATAAAAAAATATAATAATAATAATATAATAATAGTAAAAATAAATATGCATACATTCATCTTGTTGCATTTTTCTCTTGTACCATAAAAAAATATTAAAATATAAAAACATTTAAAAAAAGAGATCTTACTGAAATTCTAAGACAACTAAGGCTTTAGTGGCCAACCGCTAATGCTTAATCTGTTCCACAAGTTTTGTTGTCTATTTGAGTTTCACAGGATTTGAAAGGCCAAGAAAAGCTAACGAACAAGTGAATGCTCCATCCACTGTTGGAGCACTGTCTCGACAAACATCAACATCAATCAAAGCTCTAATAGAGGAAGGACATATCCACTGCCAGTCTGCTACATTGCAAAGTGACTACGTCAACATTCAGCTTGGGGGAAGGCACCCCCATGTATCAACGTAAGTATCTTTATCCTCTTAAGTTTTTCATTCTATAAATAAATTCAAAACACCAAAAATATGTGAGCACATGAAGGCTCACCCTTAAAAAGAAAAAAAAGACAAAGATATGTGGGCACATGAAGGCTCACCATTAAATCTAAAAAAAGACATTATAGAGAACTGCTGAATTTCTGCTTAGTGGAAAGAAAGAACATAAATGATCTTAAGAGCTTTAGACAACTAGACAAAGGGAAAGAATATTTATCACTAACGCTTAATCAAGTTCCACTGGTTGTGTTGTCTATTTTTAAGTTCAGCAGGAAATAAAGAAGAGAGAGACTTAAGCCACTGCTGATGGTCTACTCATCTTCTGGGAAAAGATCACGTCAAGATCCAGCTTGGGGGAGAGCAACCTCAGTTATCACGATAAGTATCGTACCACGACTATTTTCATTAGTTCGTTTTAGCTAGATCCAGGTCAATATATATAAAAACCCATAAAAAGATGAATAACTATTATAAAACCAAATAAATATAGTATATAATGAATAAATGCCTAAGTTGATATGAACTTAATTTTGCTCATGATGAAAATGATGAATAGTTGCTCTGTCGTAATCCCTCTTAAGTACCTACTATTCAAACTTAAATTTTCTTGAGTTTTAGACAAAGTTGTTCTGAATAAACTCTGAACCTGAAACCTGTGGATTGCAAATACCTGATCTAAAGTCTAGATAATTATGAGATATGATATAAAAAGGTTTGAGCTGTTGTTTATCTAATTCCTAGAGATACTAGAGTTCTGGAGATTTACATTTTGAAAAGATTAAAAACACATGATGAGATCCTGTATGACATCACATGAATTCCTACCCAGAGCCATGAATATGATCTTAAGATAAGGCTACTTGCTTTGTTCTAAGTTTTTAGTTATGGTTGAGAGATTTATCATGCTCTAGAGATCAAGAATGTTTTATTAAAAGATTCACTCTTCCGAAGTAGTATTGTGTTAGAGGCATGGGCTATGCAAAAATATGATAAGGAGGAAATAAAAAGGGACAAGTGTCCGACTACCTCAAAAGAAAAAAAAGAGCATTGTGATAAAAATATGAAAGAGAAAAAGAAAGATAGCTCATGGTCCCTCTAATTACAATATGTCAGTAAGAGATGACAAATTTCAAAAGTTCTAAGTTCTTGATCTATGATTATGACATCTTTCTTCCTAGCTTTGAACTTTGACTTGGTAAGATATGCTTTTCACTTCTTAAAGCTCCAAATATATATTCATAGTAAAGAAGGAAAATGCATCAGTAAGGAATCATAAAATATAAAAGAGCGATTTGAGAGTGTCATAGAGTAGAATCTCTGGTTTTCATTTTAAAAATATATAAAAACTCCAGAATGAAGGTTGATCAAAGAGTTAGAGATACAATGCTTAACTTGATCGTTCTATCTTTCAATTGTTTAAAGATTCAGGTGAAGGCAAAAGCTCCATAGTTAAAGGTAATATGAGAAAGTCAGAATAGTTAACTCTAATCCAAGGGAAGATTTTTGTTTGAACATATGTACCTTTGAAGTGTGAAAGCATAGTAGCAATTCCTGATTCATCATAAATGTTTGCTAAGGGACTAGCAAAAGGTAAGCTTGGGGGAATTGTTGACGCTGGTTATCTATCATAATTAAGGGTTAAATAAATATAAAAAGGGCAAAAATTTGATCACCAACAAAGGTTTAGGGTTTCAACTGACAATATTCCATGAGTTTTGGTGAACTATGATTCTGCAGGGACTAAACCAGGAAATCAGCACCAATAGCTTCCCATAGAAGGAAACCGACGGGAGATAACGCCACCACCACGTCAGGATTATTCTAGAAGACTCCAGAGGACGCAAGAAGACACCAGGAGGTCGACCACCGCGAGAGGCTGCCAGGTGGGACCGATCGGTCACACCCTATGACCGGTCGGTCTCCCCCCGGGCCCGCTGGCTTCCGTCTTGTGCAAGTTTCCTCCACCGACCTCTAGGACTCATCTCGGTCGTACCTTAAGTCGGTTTGATCTAACGGCTGCGGTTGATCCCTCAGGGCTATATAACCAGACCCCAGACCCCCCTCTCCATCATCATCAGATCTCAAGTCATTAGAAGAGGAGGACGATCAATCAGAAACTGTAATTTCCTTAGAGCCACATCAACTTAGGCATAGCTAGATAGAATTAGAATTAGAAGAGGCAAGCTTCGCTTGGATTCCAGATCTAGTCGCGAGAAGGCTCGGTAAACCCAAGATCTTCTCTCTTGTATCAACATTATGGATCTAATTATGTTTCTAGTTCATAATTGTTCTTCTAGTTCTTCATTGTTCTTCATTGTTCATCGTCTAGTTCATCTTCTAATTCTTATTCTAGTTCTAGTTCATCATATTATTCATCATTGTGTGCTAATTCATAGTCTAGTTCATAATAGTTTAGATATAATTGATATGACTAAGACATTAATTACTATATTCTTAATTATACTGCTTGTAGTATGCTTTGATTATATATTTGGAATAGATAGATTATCATCATGTTTATAGTCATGTTCGTATAGCGCTCATCTTAAAGATCAACGGGTGGGTGATAAATGTTGTGTAGGTGTGGTGCCTATACACTATTTATCTGCGAATGCGTCCTATGTTCCGGATAGAGTGGTAAATCGCGGGTGTGACATTCCTGTTGAGTCCTTTGTATTCCACCTCCCGAATGTAGTGTTCAGTATGGCTCAGTTAACTCATGGTTTGGGGGTTACTCTGTTTGGCACCTTTACTATGGAGTTGCCTCTTGAATATGAATATGGGATAACCTAGCCAATGATTGCCAAACATAATTGCACTAATCAATGTATATTATGACTTATAATTAGAATAACTTAGGAATACTTCTTTATAATGTCTTTTCTAATCCGCATGCCTTGTCTAAGTTGAAATGCTCTAAGGACTATCATAGATTGATCTTTTATCATTTATAGTGTACCTCATTATTGTGATTGATCCTTGTTTAGGATAAAGGAGTGTGTTCTTACTTTGCTCTTAATTCTCCTCTCACATGTGTAGAGTAGCTCTTGTCTTTTTTATCTCACTTCATTCCTAGTGCTAAATATAAATAACGATACTTGGAACATCTCTGGGTAAAATGCTGCTACAACGGGTGTATTTATCTATGCGCTTGCGGGTAAATATTTATCTTTAGAGTCAGTGCTATGATATAATCACATTGCTAGTTTCATGTTGGGGATGACAACTTGACGTTAAGTGATGCTAGTAGTGTCCCGTACACTTCTTAGTGCCTTCACTAGGTTATTGTTTATGAAGTCTATATTAGAGTGATTCCATTAAGGAGTGTCAACAAGCCGCTATATAAACTAGCAAAGTTTCACCGTCAATTGGTGCGGCTAGCAGAGGTGGTGTTGTGAGAAACTGCTTGAGCCCTTGAAAGGCGATTTCGGCTTCTTCCGACCACTCAAACTTCTCGGAAGCTTTGAGTAACCTGAAAAACGAAAGACCTTTTTCTCCTAGACGTGAGATGTAACGACTTAGAGCAGCCATGCATCCAGTCAACTTTTGGACATCTTTGACGTTTTTTGGAGGCTTCATTTTTAGTACGGCCTGGATTTTTTCTGGGTTAGGCCTCAGGTCGTCTTTGCTTACTATGTTGCCTAGCAGGATACCGGACGGGACTCCAAAGGTACATTTTTTAGGGTTGAGCTTCCACCGGAATTTATTCAGGGCCGCAAAAGTTGTGCATAGGTCGTCTACTAATGTAGAGGTCCGCTTTGTTTTTACAACAATATCGTCGACATAAGCGGCTATGAGCTCTGCTCGAATTTCCTCGTCTAAGCATTTTTGAATCGCCCTTTGGTACGTGGCCCCTGCATTTTTGAGGCCGAAGGACATCGTTGTGTAGCAATATGTCCCAAAAGGGGTGATGAACGACGTTTTGGGCTGGTCTTCTTCTCTCAGAGAAATTTGGTGGTATCCGAAATAACAATCGAGGAAGGACAGGAGCTCGCACCCAGCCGTAGAGTCGACGAGTTCGTCGATGCGGGGTAGAGCAAAGGAGTCTTTAGGGCAGTGTTTGTTAAGGTCGGTATAATCAACACACATTCTCCATTATTTATTCTTCTTTTGAACTAAAACCGGGTTGGCAAGCCACTCCGGATGATACACTTCTTTTATAAATTCGGCAGCTAAAAGCCGGGTGATTTCTACCCTAATAGCCTCCTTTTTGTCGCGAGCGAACCGTCGTAACTTCTGCTTGATTGGCTTGGCGGTCTTCGAAACATCTAAGGAGTGCTCGACCAGCTCTCGAGGTACACCGGGCATGTCCGCGGGTTTCCACGCGAAAACGCTTACGTTCTCCCTCAGGAAGCTGACGAGCGCGTTTTCCTATTTGGGGTCGAGATCGACCCCAATGCGTGCCGTTTTGCATGTATCTCCTTCGATCAGCTCCACCTCCTTGAAATCCTTGCTTCTGGTTGCCGCACGCTTAGCTTCCTTGACTGGGATAGACTGGTCCTTTGGAGCCACTTTCACCGCGTCTACGCGTGTTTCCTCCATGCGGATTGAGAGGTCATGAGCTTGAGCAGTAGCAAAACTTTCCTTCTCACATTCATAAGTCGTGGAGATGCCTCCCCTTATGCTTAAAACGCCGTTCTTAGATGGCATTTTCAGCAGTAAGTAGGTGTAGTGTGGAACCGCCATGAACTTTGTCAGGGCCGGTCGGCCTAACAATGCGTGATAAGACCCTTCGAAGTCTGCTACGATAAAATTAATGTAGCAGATGCGGTGGCATTCCTTCGTGCCAAACTGGACTGGTAGAGTGATTTGACCCAAAGGTTGGGAAGCTTGGGACGGTAGGATCGCCCAAAAGGGAGCGTCATAAGGTTCCAGGTCACTTATCTTGATGCCGAGCTCAGGTAGCGCGTGCTTGAATAATATGTCGAGGGCGCTGCCACCATCGACCAATACTCTCTAGAATCGTACCCCGTCAATAGTCGGGACAACAACAAGCGGGAAACGACCAGGTTCAGGAACCCTGGCCCACTGATCAGCTCTGCTGAACGAAATTTCTTGGTGTGACCAGGCTAGGTAGTTGGGGTATGATATCCTCTCGTCAACTCGGTCGACGGAGTAGACTACATGCTCAATTAGCTTGCAGACTCTTTTATCGGCTAGGATTGCCTTCCCGCCGAATATGGTTCGCACGGACTTTTCGGCTTCTCTGAAGCCTCCGTGCTTCGGGTTTCTTCTTGGGTCCTGGTCGTCTTCATCATCTTCTTGAGGACCTTTTCCCTCGCGTCGCTTCGGAGGGTCATCTTCGGTGTAGGGGCGTTATTTCTTCGAGCCATTGCAGAATATGGCTTTAAACCCCCTGCATTCCTCCATCGTGTGTCCTACGCCAGGGTGTGCCAGGCAATCTTGCTTCAGGATCTTGGAGTAAGCTGAATCATAGTTGCGCTTGCCTCCAGCCTTGGTGTTATTAACCTCATTGCCCGGTGCTCGACCAGGGTTTGGCTGTCTTCTTCTTTCATCTCGGTTGTCGAACCTTCGGTTAGGGCGGCGATTATCCCTGAACCTTTCGCGATGATCGTCGTGGGCTTCGTCGCGCCGGTCGCCACGGTAATCGTTTCGTTGGCGGTCATCGTGCCGAGGCCTCTGGTCTCGGCGATCGTCCGCAAGTTGTGTGTTATATTCTTCCGCCCGAGCCCAGCTCTGGGCTATATTAAGTAGTTATTCGACCGTTCTTGGTTCCTTGCGCAACAGCTTATTCCTAAACCCTTCATGATGATGTAATCCTCTAATGAAAGCTGAGATAGATTCATCATCAGTAACGTTGGCTACCCGAATTCGAGCATCAGAGAAACGGCGGATGTATTCTCGTAACAGCTCGCCAGGGCGGTCTTTGACGCGCTCTAGATCATATTTGCTGGCAGGCTGTTGACAAGTAGCTTTGAAGTTAGATATGAATGCCTTTTTCAGGTCGGACCAACTGTCAATGGAGTCGGAAGGGAGGCTCAGGAGTCATTGGCTTGCAGCTTGATTAAGGACCACGGGCAAATAGTTGGCCATGACATCTCCTCCTCCGCCGGCTGACCGTACTGCCGTTTCGTATAGCATGATCCATTGACGAGGATCTGCCTTTCCATCGTACGACCTCAGGTCGTGGATCTTGAAACCTCTAGGCCAAATGACAGACCAGAGCCTTTTCGTAAATTGTCTTGGACCAGTGAGGGTTTGATCTAGGAGGCCGTGCTCGCGATCCCATTTGTTACGTCTTTCCATCTCTTGACGGAGCCTTGTGTCCTTAGAACCCTCGATGTAATTGCGTAGATCGGACCTTTCGGTGATGTGGTCGCGCAGGTCCCGGGGCCCAGCACTTGGATTATTCCTGGCACGCTGGTCGGCTCCGTCGTCTTGGCCGCCTCTACGATTATTGCGATCGTTGCGGCGATCCTGATTACTGCTAGACTCTGGGCGAGGGTCCGGATCCCTGCGACTTCTTCTAGATCCAGTGGGAGCGGCATGGGATGGTCCTGCTACTTGGTCTTGGACTTGTACCAGAGATGCCTTCAGATATGCTCTGAGCTGTTCGAGTTGAGGTGTTACCGGGAGGTTCTCGACCAGGTTCATTTCCATGGCAAGATTGGCTTGCGGGGTTCTGTGAACTTGATGGTTGTCACACATGTCAAATGCATCGTTTAAGTTGCGCTGTATGCGTTGTCCACCATTAGCCTCGGCTGCTCTCCGAGTAGCTCTATCAGCGTTTCTGGCCAAACGCTGGGCTTTAGCCTCATCTGTTTCGCCATCTACTGCCGGCTCATCATGACTTATAGCAAATACTGAGCCCCCATAGCGTGGTAGGGGCCCGAAACCTGGGGGATAATCCGGCGTCTGATCTGGTGAGTTGGATCTGGTCGATCCGGCGCTTGATGCCAAAGCGGTAGTCGCGACGAAAGTTACAATGGCCATGCAAGCATTGGTACCAGATTGCTTGAAATTAGATGACTGCTCATCAGGAGTGCGCCAATTCTTGGTATTATCCTGGAAGAGTCCCATGACTTGTTTCTCATATGTCGAGGCCGAGTTTGTCAATCCGTGAGGAAAGACAGGAGCAAAAAAGATGTGTTTCGTCCTGCCCGGTTTAGACTTCTGGGGAGGGCAGAACAGGGCGGAGCGACCCGCAGGGGTGGAAGTGATGGCCAGACTGGTTTGAAGTTGTGCATGTCTCCCAGCACGAGCCGGTCGTCGAGGTTGTTGCCACTCTCCTTCGTCATATTCGTGCTGAGGCGAACGATCTCCGATCGAGTCTGCCAAAGCAAGAGTTTCGGCGATGCCCGCCGTGACTCGATCGATGGATTCGATCAGATCGGAGTTATCGATGCGCCGCCCTTTGTAGCAGGGAAGCACCGTTTTGCTCGGGGGCTTCGATCTCGACGTCGGTGCTCCCAGTAGCTGAGATGCTTGGGGCGTCCCCATGCTTCCGATGACTAGGTCACCTCCGGTGACCCACGAAAAAGACCCGCCGGTGAACGTCAAGCCCGCTGGAAGATCCATGGAAACCGGGAAAGAAACCATCCGAGTCGTCATGACGTTCGCACGCACACTCCCCACGGTGGGCGCCAGCTGTCGACGAAATATGGTCGATAGCCCACCTAGGGGTATGCCCAAGGTGGTAGATTAGCGAGGAAGGCGCGTGGAACGACGATCCGGACGTGACACAGGAGCGAAACTAGATGAACACCAGGGTTTATCTAGGTTCGGGCCGCCGAGTTCAGCGTAATACCCTACGTCCTGCGTCGAGTTGTCTATTCTGTATATTGATCAACGTGTTTTTAGAGGGGGTCCCTGCTCGCCTTATATAGCTGTGGGGAGCAGGGTTACAGATCCCAGAAGATCGGATCTCACGGTAGTATAAGGAAACCTAGTCGATTACAATCTCATGTCGTGGAGAACACGATATCTTTCCTAACCGACTACGCTTCCTTGCTTTCCAATCCTGAGAAGGCTTCCGTGCCATCATCCGACCAGCTGGGCCGCCTGTCCGACCAGCTGGGCCTTAACGTCACGAACCTTCATAGTGAGTTGGGCCAGCCTTCATGAAGCAGCCCAAGTCTAGCCACAAGGGTACCTGGGTTTATACCCCCACAGGCTGGGTGTGAACCGATGAACCACGTTAGGTGCAGAGGTGGGGCTGGGTGTGGCGCCTGGCGAGCGGTTCTAACATAGTGTGGCGCGCCAGTGCGAAGTGTGCGTGGCTCATGGTCTGGCGTTGGCGTAGAGTTGCAGCAGGTCACGTCCAGTGTCAGGGCACCCATAAAGAGCAGGTCGCGACCTGGCCGAAGGACGCCCCCCAACAACAATGACGGAGGAACAACATGGGAGAGAGGACGAAGTGAACAAGAGGGGATGACAGTGGGTCCCACACGTCAACTACCTCATCCCACGTTCAATTGCCCTCAAACCAAATAATGAACTAGGTCGGACCTATCCCTACTAACCAAACACGGGATGAATCCAATTTAACCCAGAAAACTAGGTCAGGCCCAACCTATTCCATATAACCCCAAAACCAAACACACGCTTAAAGCACCTCCAGCGGTTGCCCTTTCCTAACACTCAATAAAAAAAGTGTTGTATCAAAGATTTTGTTAGTTGCAACAGTTTCTCAAACTCAACTCTAACGAAAAAAAATTGTCTCAATTTCTCAAATCGTAGCCTCCAACCCCTCAGATGAAGGAAAGACATCTCATCTATCTTAATCCACTGTTTTTCTCACTAAGATGAGATTTTCTTGTTCTGCTGTAGAGGAGACCATAAAAACTTCAAAACACTTATATCTCACCCAATAGCAAGTTTTAAAGGATGGATTTCCTCCTATTGTTGGAGATACTCATAGTTCTTTTATTGGCTCTGCTAGAGATCCGATGAAGTGGCTATGGAGGAGTTCATCAAACTCATCGAATTAAGATAATTCAAGAAGGTGTCACGCTTAGAAGGTATTTTTTTTGAAAAAAAAGTTTTCAAATGTTTAGTAAGTAGCTTAGAATGCTCTCCAAACAATAACCGATACATGTATTGCTCCTGAACAAATGTTTAGTAAGTAGCTTAGTAAAGAAAGTGAAAGAATAGCATCCCAAATTATAAGTCATTCCAAGAATCTTGGAGAGTTAAAGTTTTTCAACTTTGACCGAATTTATATAATAAAATAATGGGTTATTTGGATTGAAGCCATTGCAATTCTTAGTTTTTTGAAATTTGCTATTACAATTCAGGTATTTGGAGATTTGTCATTATAATTTCTAAAGTGCCTGATAATTGCCATTATGAACGTATGCAGCGCATGTGGCCCACTGTAGTTCGTATTTGTACCGTATCTGCGTATGCAGCCGGCCATACATTCGATTCAACTCGGTGTTCTTGTCTGCGGCGCAAGGGCGGGCAGTCCGGCGGACACGGCTAGCGTTGGGCGGGCAGGCGGTCCGGTGGATGCTGCGGGACAGGCGGTCCGACGGATGCTGCGGGACAGGCGGCTGCTGCTGCGCTGGGAGTTCGACGAGGCGACCACATGCATGGGAGCTGGGCGAGGCAAGGGCCGTAGGGGAGCCATACGAGCAGATGGCCGCAAGGGAGTCGTGTGCAGGGGAGCCGGCCGACGGGCCGAGCAGTTCTACAACAAAGGCCTGCTTTTTGCCTGAAGTGCTTTCTTGCCTGAAGAGTCTTGTTGTTGTCCATCCTGGCAGGCAACAGGCTTTGTAATTGACAGCTTGTAAATTCTTGTTGTAAAGCAATAACAGAGGTAGATGAATAGACAACATTTGGATAGTATATGGGCACATAACACACTTGCTTGATAAATGAGTTTTCAGCTCACATAACAGAACACATAAGTGAGTCTGTAGCTCACAATAAACATCCAAACAATAGAAAGGAAACAAGTTTTCAGCTCACATTTAACCGTCATACAATAGAGCTCTAAATGAAATGAGTTTTCAGCTCGCATTTAATAAGTCATGCAAATAGAGTACAAAAGAGAGCGAGTTTTCAGCTCGTCTCTAACAGGCCACACGTAACATGTTCACAGATCAGTCATGAAATCCTTCAGGCTTCTAACAACTTTCTGAGGTGGAGCAGCTGCATCTTTCTTTTGCTTCTTCTTTAGTGGCGTCTTCTTCTTCTTAGGTGTTTTTTCTTCTTTGGTGTCTTTTTCTTCTTAGGTGCTTTCTTCCTCTTGGTGCCCTGAGATGATCCAACCTGGGATGGTGGAGGTTGTGCTGTTCCTGCACTATCAGTTCCATGTGTTTGCCTAATAATAGTAGATATAGCAACTTATTTAGATAAATTGAAAAAAATCAAAAGAAGGAATGAATTAGCCCAAATAAACCACCACCTTGATTCTGATGCAGCTGTTTGGTCATCATAACCTTACTCAGGATTTTTGCATGTTTTGGCAAAATGGCCAAAATTCCCACACCTCTTACACTTGACCTTCTTTTTGGTGGGATTTTTTTCTAGGCAGCCCCTTATCCTTTGCACTCTTGGTCGGCCAGGTGGTCTCCCTAGAACTGGTGGGAACACTTCAAAACCAAGATCAACTTCTGGCCATTGCGATCTATCTGGAATTGGCTCAACTCTGCCTTCATATGCAGCCCTAAACTTAGCAACAGAATAATATGGGTGAACATAATCAGAAATTTGGATGCCCCTATTGGAAAATATCCAAGCCAGAGCATGCTTGCACGACTTTCCTGTTATCTGCCACTCCCGGCATGAGCACTTGTGATTTTGCAAATCCACTGTGTGCCTTCTCTGATTGTTCCAGTCATCAAGTATAGTAACCTCTGCAATGTCATCATCACCAACACTGACCTTTACAACTTTTAGATTGTTAGTGATGAGATTTAACTCTTTCATCACATTTGGAAGAATGTCATCCTCCCACCGCCTAGCTACTGTTTTCCTAAGGTACCTCTTCTCCATTATGAGCTCTCTCAATCTGTCAACTAATTCATGGAGGTTAAGTCCTTTCAATTTCTTCACCTGAGCATTGAAGCTTTCAGACACATTGTTAGTTAAGTAATCACATTTACTATCTTCTGAGAAACCAGATCTGTACCATATCTTATTGTGGTGCTCATCAAGATAATCAATTGCATCAGGAGCAAACTCAAAGATTTTTTTCATGTGCCACTTGAACATACCTTCTGTGTAGCTTCTTGCAGCAGGGTACAAGTGATCAGTGAAAACATCTCCCGAGTAGTGCTTCATGAAGTTATTATACATGTGTCTCACACATTCTCTGTACTCAACTTGTGGGAACACGGCTCCCACTGCAGTCTCAAGCCCTTTACATGCATCTGTACATATGACAAGTCCTGGAGGGTCTCCTATCACTTCATGTAAATTCTCCATGAACCACTTCCAGTTATCTAATGTCTCTGAATGAAAAACTGCATAGGCAACATGGAACATCCAGTTATGTCCATCTACACCTGTGGCTGAAGCCAGCTGACCAGTATACTTTCCATTCAAACTAGAAGCATCTGCACCTAAGAAAGGTCTACATCCTGTAAGAAATCCATCAATGCATGGCTTCAGAGCAACAAAAATCCTCTTGAACCTTTGTTTATTATCTACCACTTCCAGCTCAATCTGTACCCTACTACCAGGTTGACTAACTTCAATTTGAGCTGCCCAGTTGAAAAGCAACTGAAAACTCTCCTCGTACTTGCCATGAATCTGCTCTAATGCTAGCTTCATACCAGACCAAGCCTTTGAATACTTTAGCTTGATGCCATGGTCCCCTCTAATTTATCCTGAACATCCTTTGGTCCTTTTTTTGGGTTCTTCTTCAACCAATCACCTAACCTATCTGCACACCAGCCCTGTGATGCCATTTTTCCTACTCTCAGCTTAGTGGTAGCACAGTTGTGATCTTCAGGTAGCACTTTGATCTGCACAAATATTCACCTAAAAAATCAACAAGTAATAAATGAAAAAAATCAACAAGTACTCCAATATCAACAAAAAAACAACATGTCACCTGAATTGTTTTATTATCATGCAGTCTTGAAGCATGTATACGCCAAGGACAACCTATGGCAGCACACTTTGCAATGAACCTTGTCTTGTCTGATTTACCTCCAGGAGCAAACTCGAAACCTTTCTTCACGGCATAATATCTGATTGCTTTCCTGAATGATGTGATGTCAGGAAACAACCCTCCTTTCACAATTTTGGGATTCTCAGGATCATGAAGTACTCTGATCTCTTCAGGATCAGCATCATTTACCTCTTCCTCCAAAAAAATACCTCCTTCACCAGCAACATCATCAACAATATGATCAGAAAGGGGTACATTATCATTTGGTTGTGCATTAAAAGATGGTTGTGGATTACTAGGTGGCACTGGAATATACATGTTCTCATCATCAATTCCCACATACTCCTCTTCGTTATCAAACATATCAGCTGTCCTGTCAGGCTCTAAGTCATCTTCTCCTGCTGGATGGTCAGGGTCTAAATCAACATCATCAACTATTGGATTTAGCTCCTCTACATCACCTACCTCTGTCGGTTCAAACACCCCTACTGCTATCTGGCAAGTCATTTCCTCCTTATACATGTCAAACAAATCAAGCATCTGAATTTCATCAACTATGTTGACTTCCTCGTTCAAATTTTTGTCAAAGAAAGAAACTGTGACTGACTGGTTAGGAGCACAATCCAGTTCATTTGAAAAACTTTGCATCAACGAGTCTAATGTTAATGACCCAAACTCAACCTCGTACTTAATCACCCGACCCTTTCTGTACGCTTTTCTACCATCAGAATCTGTCGACCAGAAGCCTTCGACCTTTACCACTAGCGAAAACAACTCAACCCTGTCACAAATGGATCCAGAGCAAGTCAATCCCAATGCAAATGAAATCGGTGGTCGATGAAATTTAATGTGTCAACATGCATGTAGAGTCTGCAGGCTAAAATTTACCTATTGTTACCGTTCTCCATCTCCCCTGTGGCACCTGGTACCTGCACCCGCGCCACGAACAGGTTCCACGGCGGAGGCCTCGCGTCCCCACGCGGCCGCTGCAAGCCTCCTGCCACGGCCTCACGCGCACGGCCGCCGCCAGAAACCAGATGCAGCTGAATCAGCCAAGGGATGGACCTTATCCACAAGGGTAAATATGTCCATACGTAAATACAGTATAGATACAAACTGCAGGTGGGACCAGAGACGCTGCATACGTTCATAATGGCAATCATCCGATACTTTAGAAATTGTAATGGCAATTCTCCAAATACTTGAATTATAATGGCAAATCTCAAAAAACTAAGAATTGCAATGGCTTCAATCCAAATAACCCTAAAATAATAACATTTATGATATCAACAAAGTATTATTAGATTTGTCATTAGTTATATTTTCATAATATACATATTTGATGTTATAAATCTTTATGTTTCTCTCTATAATTTTGGTCAAAGTTGAAAATCTTTGACTCTCCAAGAATATTGGAATGACTTATAATTTGGGACGAAGGGAGTACTGTTTTAGGCATTGGTGGCTCCACTACAGACATGATTGGTTGCCCGACTCTACGTCCAAAGGCAAGATATATCCAGTTTCGTTTCATGCACTTTGACTTTAATTGGTTGTCTGTCTCGCATCATTTGTTACATTCTTTTTTATCTATCCATCTAGCACAACTCTATCATCTTAATTTTGGCTTTCCTCATAAGTCAGGATGGTTTAATGCATGTATAGTGCAGAGATTTATACATTAGACAACTAAAACTCTAATACGTGCGTGCAACCATATACGATATATCATCTCGTATTGGACCAACAAGACAATCAACACACAACAAAGGGACTGATTAGTAGCACGTAGCACCATGTCCCTGCACCACTTAACTACGCCGTTTCGTTTGCCCTTTGCATTTGGTTGTTTTAGTTACATATTTCTCTTGCTTCCTGTCATACATTTGAGACCGTCATGATACAGGTATTCCATCCGAAAAAATTAAGATACAAAACGACTTGATTCATGCGGGATGCAAAGGCCCATATCTGAAGTGATGCTAAGAGATGTCATCAATCATCATCATTATATTCATCACAAGAACAATTGGAGGTAAATGATACCTTCTCATCCTTAGCCATGAAGCAAGAATGAGTGAAGTCATCCTCATCGTCAGAGAGATCCTCGAACAAACGTGATGAAGTAGTTGATGTAGCTACGTTGGAGGAGAGGCTTGAAGAAGAGGCCTTGTGAATAGCAATGTTGGCCGCTCCCTTCTCCATCTTCTTGCTCTTCTCGTCATCACTAGAGTCATCATCCGAGAACCACTCTTCACCAACGTGAGCTTCACCTTTTCTTCTTCCTTGCTTCTTGTCATCATACTTGTTGTACTTGTTCTTGTTCTTCTTTTGTGGACAATCAGCTATGAAGTGATCATCCGCCCCACACTCATAACAGTTTCTCTTCTTGGACTTCTTGAAGTAGCCACTCTTGCCTCTCTTGTGCACACTCTTCCTCAGGAATCTTCTAAAGTTCTTGACAAGGAGTGCAATCTCATCATCGGAATCATCACTTCCTTCACTTGAAGAATCATTTTGAGTCTTACTTGTTTCTTCTTGGTTAGCCTTGAACGCCACTACCTTCTTGTTGCTTGTCTCTTGATCTTCTATAGCTTCATCATCCAAGACTTCATGATGCTTTATTTTGGCAAGCATCTCATGAGGTCCCATAGTCTCATAATTTGGTCTTTCCATGATGATTGATGCAAGAGTCTTATTCTTCTTTCTATAAGCTCTCAAAAGCTTTCTTGCAGCTGAGTTGTCATCCCATTTTTCATCTCCAAGAGCTCTAATCTTGTTGATCAATGTCATGTATCTATCGAACATTTGTTGTGTGGTTTCACCACTCTTGATTGTGAAGTTCTCAATCTTTCCTTGGAGAAGCTCTATGTTGCATTTCCTTACACTTGCATCACCCTCATATGATATCTCGAGAGTATCCCAAATTTTCTTTGCCACTTCCATTCCATGGACCTTGGTACTCTCCTCGGGCCTGAGGCATGATAGAATCAAGGATGCAACTTGAGCATTTTGTTGGAATTCAACTGCATCTAGCTCAGTATACTCTTCTCCTTCAATGTGACTCAGTCCATTTTCGACTATCTCCCAAGCTCTTGCGGCAATAAGATGTAGCTTCATCTTGTGTGCCCAATCGTTATAGTTGATTCCATCAAAGGAGGGAGGTTTGCCTAGATTGACGCTATGCAATTGAAGAACCTTGCCCATTTGGCTATAGTCAAATGGTATGTTTGAGAATTCTTTTTCTTTCTTGTTTCCCTCTTCATCACCTTTTGCCTTTTTATCTTTTGGCACTAGAGGAACTTCTCCACTACCCGATGATTCACCTTTGCTACTCAAAGCTTGCTTCAAGCTTTCAATGTCTTCCTTCATCTTATTCATTTGATCTTCAAATTTCTTTGCTCGCTCTTCTAGCAGCTTATCTGCAACTTGCTTGACAATGCTATCAACATCTGCAGTGATGAAATAATCATGTCAGTTAGTTGAAGAGATATTGGAAGGGTACAAGTAAAATGGAGCTTAGAAACAACAATGGCAGATATTTGAATGGTACAAATAAAATGGAGCTCAGAAAGATATTTTCCCACAAAAAGATTCAAGGTTAACTGGTTAGGTGGATGTGCAGACTAGTTTTACGTATTGTTGGAAAAAGAATGCATTGCAGACTTGCAATCATGAAATGCGCTCCAGCTTGATGATTAACATTTAGCATAGCTTTAGTCCAAAACATACGATCCCAACTCCTTGAATACGGAGAGAACAATCTTAGAGTGTATGAATGTTCAAAAGCTAAGAGGTGAAAAAAAATTAGTATGTATGATTAACAGCATGTCATAGATCACACTACCTCTTCCACGACTTTGATTAGGGTGCCTTCCTCTGCCCCTCCCTCTAAACGCACCAAATTGCCTCCCACCTCTACCATCTCTTCCAGCGCTAAATCCTGATTTCTGGTCTGTTATTTTGTCCCCGCTTTCAGGGGCAAAATTAGATATGTCATCTACTTTATTCTCAAAGTGATGCACCTGTTATATTGAACAAATCTTAAATGAGTCAATGCATTCTTTAATTAATGGAAAAAATATCGCTGAAACACAATTATTATTTAAAAAAACGATATTAATTCAGCTTTTAAGAAAGCCAATAACAGAGTCTTTACATACTGGGGATACAAGTTTGAAATTAAACAGTACACAGAACAGGAGACAAAGATATAAACGCTAGATAAGCCTTTCAACCTCAGCAACCTACAAGTCTTGACAGCACACTAGAACTGAAACACAATTATCTAAACAGAATGGGTTACAGCTGACGATGTTAAACTTATCTACACAGTTATTAACAGATGGTAATAACATAGGATGATACAATAAAAACACTTAAAAGGAATAAGGAACCAATCTAAGAAAAGTTATAGAGTTAAAGAGGAATAGAACTAGACCACCGAAAGGTTCAAACAACCAATGTCCAAATGAACAAAAGGGCATCAGCCATCAAGAATAGAATTAGCCTTGCTCATAGGGCCATTTGGTGGAAACATCGATGGAAGATCAGGTGACTCAGCAATGTTAGGTTAAACATTTATTGTTTGATTGCAATACACTGTGGTTTATCTCTACCGAAAATCAAGCTTGGAATCCGGCACAACGATTGGAATCTTAAGCATAAGGAGTGGTCATCTTAATATCAACTCCTACTAATATCCATGAAAAAGCGTCAGCAGAAGAGAAAGCTATGACAATGCAAATGCCTAGTGTTAGTTCATACCCATATATCAATTTCAACCAATAACGACACATGATTCAATCACCTCGCCATTGCCGCCAGCGCTGCTATCCCGGTCCTTCCTCCCAACATCGAGAATCGTCCTTGGCGTGCCACCATTCCCGGCTTTGCTGCTGTGGTCCTTCCTACCAACGTTGAGAATCGGCCTCGACGCTCCACCGCTTCCAGCAACGACGTTGTTGTTAGAACCGTTCCCCGCAGGGCTCATCATGGGACTGGGTGGCCGCGGCCCAAAAATCCCAGCACCGCCCGGCCGAAACGCCCTGCCGCCATTGAAACCAGCAGGCGGCGGACCACCAGCGAAGGGCGCAAACTGATTGGGGGTTCGCCGGGAACCCTCCCGGAAAGAACGGCACCTGCTGCTGCTGCTGGAGCGCGGCAGCGGCGAAGAAACCGAGATTCTGGAGCTGCTGGGCCTGGCCGAGGAGCTGCAGCGCCAGGAAAGGGCTGGCCGCCGCCGCAGCAGCCATGGGGTTGGCGGCGGCGGCGAGGTTGGGGACAGGCGGCGGGAAAGCGGGGTGCATAGGGGTAACGGGAAGGTGAGGCAGGCCCGGGTCGCCGCCGGGCCGTGTGCGGTGGTGTTGGTTGGGGTTGGGGCGGGGAGGGTGGAAGGGGCGCATAGCTGCGCCGGCGTTTTGGACGGCGAAGAGGTGGCCGCCGACCAGTGACGGTGGGGGAGAGATTTTGTGTAGGGTTTTAGGACTTAGGGGCACGTTTGTCGTTTGATAAAGCTTTCCTGTCTACTTTTCCTTTCGCGGAAAAGAACTGCCCACCCTACTAATGGGTGTTCGTTTAGATGAAAAAAAATTGAGAATTTTATGTGTATATCATTAAGATCGTAATTGTGTATATATCACTAAAAAATCAAGCAGACACGTATGCTATTATGTCATATTTTTTTTTGTTGTCCATGTCACTTCCGTCAGATTACCTCTAACGGTGTTAAACAGCCGATGTGAAAAGTCAAAAATATCATCATGTGTGAATATGTTATTAATTCTTTTTTAGCATTTTAACGACTTCAAAATGAAAAACTCAGAACTAGAAAGTTATAGACCTCTTTGAGATCTATTATTTTCATATAAAAATTATTTTTATTTAATTTTAATCTCATCCACTTTCATCTATCCAACCAAACAGAAAAATAGTCTGTCTCATCTGTCCAACCAAACATGCATTATGGATATCCTTATCCCAATATCCATGGATCATTATATCACATCCAACTTGGTCCTCCAACCAAACGCACAAGTTTATGTGAGTCAAGCATCGTCTAGCTAGCCGGGTGAGACGCTAATTTTTTTGGCATTAATTGTTGTATGAGCTTTGCTGAGGTACCCCTAAATAATTGTGAGCCGTTCATTTAGTTTGATCTGATGGCTATGATCACGTATTTGACTTCTTAAGAAGTAATACTAGTATGATGATCATCATCTCATGTCTAACTTCTCTGATACTGTTCCACCGGTACACTGATCATCTCATATCCAAGCCTGTAGCACAAGTCCGAGCGTGTTGGACAACTAGCCAGTAGGCATGTCGGCATGGCGGTATTTACCGCATCCCGCACAAACCCGTCCCATAGACTCATTTTCGTGGTCGTGAGTACAGTGAGGATGCTCTCGACGTCGGCGGGCAGCTCGGCTTGTGTTGTTCATGGAGGCTTTATGCCCACCAATCGCTGGACATCGATGATGCGGCGGAGGCATCACCGTGGGTGTTGTATGTGCTAGCACTGGTGCGCCGCCTCACACGGGCACAACCTCCCGCTACCACTGTTCGTGTGTGTACTATAAGTGATTTGGATACTTGATTTTCCCGAACGAGGACACTATCTCACCATCTCTAACCGAAGTGTGAGACGCGCAAGTGCTCCTGCTCGATTAGTTATCTGACACCAACAGGTGGCTGTATGCTCCGGCTCGATTGGGCATTTGACCTGATCTGGATTTTCAAAATTTAGCTGTGGTGGCACTGGACCCATCGTTGTTTGGATGGAATCATGGAAGCAAAAGCAGATTGTAGCGGCCAAATTAACTAGGATGCACGAGGTTGAGCTATCTGATAAGTGTATGCTTTTGGTTGACTTTGTACATTTTTGGTTGACTTCCGTCCGCTTCCATCATAGACTCATCAGGAGTTGCTTTCATCACATGTTTTGTTTAGTTTTCACCCAAAATTTTTTCATCCAACCACGTGTATGATAGCTTGTGCGCTGCCGCAAGTAAGCCCCGTTGGCGAGCACACGCTCCATGCTCCGCTACTCGAAACTGGCGACTACTACGGCCACGCGCGAGTTCACCTGCCCGAGAGTGGTCGTCGCATGGCCAGTTGGTCGCCACATGTATCCCTCCGTCAGCCGCGCTCCTGCTTCGCTAATGTGCTGCTCACCCTGCACCGCTTTTGCTATGTCCTTTTCACCACTCCTGCTTGGAAAAGTCAAACAAAGAAACGAATATACTGTTATGGTGTCTTTGGATTAGGGGTTTAACTAGGCTGGGAGAGATTGACCCAAATTTGGTAGTGTTTGATTCGGGGTTTAAGTAGGTTATAGGTTACTATGCACGCTAGATACGGGTTGATCCGATTCGACCAAATAGAAAGGACTGGGCGGACCCAGATGAAGCATGCATGTTTAGAGGGAGCGGCGTTGTGACCGGCATGAGGCAGGGGCGTTGTGACCGGTGGACCAACGAGTGCACAAGTGGTAGATGCGGACAAAGCTATGGAGTAGTAGCACACGAGTGAGAGCGAGGCGAGCCAAGCCGCGCAAAAGTGTGGCTAGGTGGTGGTGTTGGGTACCTAACGAGCAGCATGGAGGCGGGGCTGGGTGTGAACCGATGAACCACGTTGGGTGCAGAGGTGGGGCTGGGTGTGGCGCCTGGCGAGCGGTTCTAACATAGTGTGGCGCGCCAGTGTGAAGTGTGCGTGGCTCATGGTCTGGCATTGGCGTAGAGTTGCAGCAGGTCACGTCCAGCGTCAGGGCACGCATAAAGAGCAGGTCGCGACCTGGCCGAAGGACGCCCCCCAACAACAATGACGGAGGAACAACATGGGAGAGAGGACGAAGTGAACAAGAGGGGATGACAGTGGGTCCCACACATCAGCTACCTCATCCCATGTTCAATTGCCCTCAAACCAAATAATGAACTAGGTCGGACCTATCCCTACTAACCAAACACGGGATGAATCCAATCTAACCGAGAAAACTAGGTCAGGCCCAACCTATTCCATATAACCCCAAAACCAAACACACGCTTAAAGCCCCTCCAGCGGTTGCCCTTTCCTAACACTCAATAAAACAAGTGTTGTATCAAAGATTTTGTTAGTTGCAACAGTTTATCAAACTCAACTCTAATGAAAAAAATTTGTCTCAATTTCTCCAAATCGTAGCCTCCAACCCCTCAGATGAAGGAGAGACATCTCATCTATCTTAATCCACTGTTTTTCTTACTAAGATGAGATTTTTCTCGTTCTGTTGTAGAGGAGACCATAAAAACTTCAAAACACTTATATCTCACCCAATAGCAAGTTTTTAAGGATGGATTTCCTCCTATTATTGGAGATACTCATAATTCTTTTATTGGCTCTGCTAGAGATCCAATGAAGTGGCTATGGAGGAGTTCATCAAACTCATCAAATTAAGATAATTCAAGAAGGTGTCACGCTCAGAAGGTATTTTTTTTTTGAAAAAAAGTTTTCAAATGTTTAGTAAGTAGCTTAAAATGCTCTCCAAACAATAACTGATACATGTATTGCTCCTGAACAAATGTTTAGTAAGTAGCTTAGTAAAGAAAGTGAAAGAATAGCATCCCAAATTATAAGTCATTCCAAAAATCTTGGAGAGTTAAAGTTTTTCAACTTTGACCGAATTTATATAATAAAATAATAACATTTATGATATCAACAAAGTATTATTAGATTCATCATTAGTTATATTTTCATAATATACATATTTGATGTTATAAATCTTTATGTTTCTCTATATAATTTTGGTCAAAGTTGAAAATCTTTAACTCTCCAAGATTATTGGAATGACTTATAATTTGGGACGAAGGGAGTACTGTTTTAGGCATTGGTGGCTCCACTACAGACATGATTGGTTGCCCGACTCTACGTCCAAAGGCAAGATATATCCAGTTTCGTTTCATGCACTTTGACTTTAATTGGTTGTCTGTCTCGCATCATTTGTTACATTCTTTTTTATCTATCCATCTAGCACAACTCTATCATCTTAATTTTGGCTTTCCTCATAAGTCAGGATGGTTTAATGCATGTATAGTGCAGAGATTTATACATTAGACAACTAAAACTCTAATACGTGCGTGCAACCATATACAATATATCATCTCGTATTGGACCAACAAGACAATCAACACACAACAAAGGGACTGATTAGTAGCACGTAGCACCATGTCCCTGCACCACTTAACTACGCCGTTTCGTTTGCCCTTTGCATTTGGTTGTTTTAGTTACATATTTCTCTTGCTTCCTGTCATACATTTGAGACCGTCATGGTACAGGTATTCCATCCGAAAAAATTAAGATACAGAACAACTTGATTCATGCGGGATGCAGAGGCCCATATGTCATACATGCAACCAAACACGATCTCGTTTCGTACTGAATCGACACAAAAACCAGCCAAATAAATACAAAATGACTTTATTCATGCAGGATGCAAAGACTCATATGTCAGACACTTGGGGGATGTTTGGTTTGAGGAACGAGGTGGTCCATCATCTTCTCACTCCTCACTTTTTCTATTTGGTTGGTGGAATGAAATGAGTTGATGCATCACCACCTCATTCTTCATAAGCCAATAATTAGTATATGAATAAGGATTGAGTTGGTTCCACCAAAATTCATAGGATGAACTCATGATGCATCACCTCATGAAGCATGACTTGATTCCACAAACCAAACACCCTATTAAAACTTCAATCGATACATGCATATTAGAACTTCAATCGATACATGCAACCAAACACGATCCCATTTTATACCGAATCAACACAAAAAAACAGCCAAACAGAATCATATCTACAAGCTCAACCCACATCATTTGGTCTTGGGGTAGTGTTTGGTTTAGAAACAACATGGGATGGGATGGACCCATCTCAGTTTTCAGAGGCGGGATGATCTCATTTGCTGGTTGAGAAAGGATGTGACGACTTTGTTTTCTGTTTGGTTTGAGGTCATTAAAAAAGAACGTATCTAGTGTAAACCACAGTCTTCGTGAAAACCCGTGCAAACCACAACAAAAAAGTTGTTTTAATTCACAAAAAAAATCACACATGTAGATGACATGATGATACACGAACTTATAAAATATCTTGTCCAAATTTCTAACAAATCATGTGGAAAACTTTCTGGCTTAAAATTTGTTATTTTTATAACTCACAAACGAAGTCGATTTTGGACAAGATATTTTACAAGGTTATGTATCATCATACCATCTACATGTGTGATTTTTTGGTGAATTTAGACGATATTTTTATCGTGGTTTGCACGGATTTTCACAAAGGCTGTGGTTTGCACTAGATACGTTCCCCATTAAAAATTGGATGAGCCATTGACATGTAGAGCCCATCATTTATCATCTTTTTTTCTTTTCTTTTTGCTTCTTCTTTATCCTTTCTTCCGTCACGGAACGCCCTCCATCGTCGCGGGCTCACGGCCGAGCCTCGTGCTCGCGACCCGCGCGGTAGCAGCCGCCCGTGGCCGCCGCGACCCGCCCAATTGCTCAGGCCGCCGTAGCCCAGCCGCCTGTGCCGCCGCCGCAAGCTCTGTTCGCAAGCTCGGCGCCAGGATCCCACGCATCGATGAGGCCCCAACTCACCTGCGCGGAGGCTTGACCTGATCTCGCCGACGGATCCGCAGTTCGACACGGAACCGAAGGTCGAGCTCGCTCCAGTTCTCTTCTTCCTCAACGTCGGCAACCGCTCTTCTCTCCTCACACTTCTCTTCCTCTTCTGGTCACCACCCAAGCGCCGAGCAGCCATCCCACTTGGGATGACTCTGTCCGCTTGAAAAAGAGGGACGCAGAGTCACGGAATCTTTGAGGAATACTCCCTCCATCCCAAAACTCAAAATAAGTGTCTCTAGAAATCCGTGTTTCCCTTACAGACACGCTTTCCGGACGACACTTGAAAATGAAGGGAGGGAGTATATGCTAAGTGGAATGTCCTTGCCTTCGCAGATCCTCCCAACCAAACACTGCAAAAATGGATTCGTCCCGTCCTGACTCTAGAAATCCACCCAACCAAACACTGCTAGCCCGACCATCCTGAATGGTTGATATTTTCTGCAACCAACCGCACCCAAAGTGTACAGTCTCATCGTGACCATCGCTCAGAAGAGCCTGACTCAACCGACGCTAGAACAACCAATCACGCCCTGCCGTGCTGAGCCGGAGCGGTACTCCGAAGTCCAGACAGGAAAACCCAGACACACCACAGCTCCGTCGCCATGTCCGCCGCCGCAGCCGACTGGCTCCCGTCAGCGTCCGTGACGGCGTCCGGCCGCCCGGTGCTCTCCGCCGGCGAGGTGGAGCGGAATCTCCTCCCTCTCGTCGACCTCGAGCCCGAGGAGAACCCGCGCCTCGCGCCCCTCCGCGCCTGCCTCCTCGCGCTCACTTCTCACCGCCTCATCTTCCTCCACGAGCCGTCCCGCTCCGCGCGCGGCCTCCCGCTCGCCACCGTGGTCCATGCCTATCCTCCCCACCGCAGGCACAACCAAACCCCCCTCCGCTCCCTCTTCTCCTCGTCGTCCTCATCTTCCTCGTCGCAGCACCACCGCATCCGCCTCCAGATCTCCATGCCGCCCGCGCGATCGGAGGTCATCGCCATCGTCGTGACCTGTAAGGCTGACGTTGATGTGTTCTTCGGGAGGCTGCTCGAGGCGATCCGCTCAAGGGCTTGGGAGGTGGCCCCTGCTGCTCCGTCGAGCGGCACGACGGTGGCAGAGGGGGCCGCGCCTGCGGAGGACATCGCGATCCGGATGCCCGTTGTTGGGGTCTCGGGGATACTGCGGATGGAGCAAGAGTCATGGGAGAGCGCCGGGCAGAACCTGCAAGATGCGTTCCAGGATCTCAATGCCCTCATGGTTGGCATTTCACAGCTATTATCATCTGAGATTGACCACCATGGTCTAGTTTGAACTCAATTATTGTTGTTTTTTATGCTCCAGAGCAAAGCGAAGGAAATGATGCAGTTAGCAGAGAAAATGAGGCTCAAGCTATTAATGAACTCATCTACGGAATCAAATTCAAATGATGAAGAGATGGGTTCTAAGCAAGACATGCAGGATTTGCTATTGAGTGTTGGCATTGTGTCTCCGGTGACGAAAGAAACTGCTGGTGCGTTGTATCATCAGCAGTTGTCACTACAGGTATGGGATTGTTTTTTGTGTAGCTTATTTTGGACTGTAAATTGACATAGTTCAGGGCTTATTGCCATATGGCTCAAGCACAATAATGTTTTTTAGAACAAATATCTTTCTCCTTCATCTGGTGGGGATCACAGCTTCTAGTGATTAATAATTACAGATTTACAGTTCATTTTCATATGTCAGCTAAACTCCTCAACCATTTAGTAATTTACTATTACTAGAATTTATTCAGGAGCTCTGGACCCATCTTGTCAATGAAGATGTGTACATAGATGATAGATCAAATATTTAGTTTGAGGTTTAGGTTCATCACCATATGTATTATGCATATAGTATATTTACCGAACAAATAGCTTGTGTTTCACAGTTATGGCCCTGTTTGGCAACCCTGCTTCTTAGGTTATATTTTTTTAAGACAATTCAACCCAAACACACCGCTTATCGTGAGCTTGTCCCAGAAGTGCTTCCACTGGTAGAACGAGAAACATGGAAAGCTAAGGGCCAATTTGTTAGAGCTCCACTTGATTCTCGAGCATTTTTTTAGCTCCTAACTCATACTATAAATGGAGAAGTGATTCTTGTCAGCTACCCACCAGAATCCAGTTGCATTTGAACCGTTTAGTAGAGCTCCATAGAATCCGCTTGAAGAAGCTGGGAGTGGAGCTCTACCAAGCGGGCCCTAAGAAGTCGTCGTAGTCCCACTTCTCGGCTTTCTCCCTCGACTCACCACACCTCCATCCTCTGCACTGCTCTTCTTCCTACGCGATCCCCTCCGCATGACTGCATCCACATTTGTAGCACCACCCCACATAGGCCTCCTGCCCTCCTCACAGTGCCGCCACAACATCGCATCTAGCTCACCACAGCGTGCTTGCTGAGATGGCATGCCCACGTCAAGTGTGTGATCAAAGCCGCCGCCACCTGGGAGAAGGCACAACGTACACCTCTGAGCTGCCGGCGGCACAGCTTCTCCGCTGGCTCTTAGCCATGCTGTCCCTGCACCTCTTCTGCTCCTCTGCAGGCCAAAGCTCCTCTGGTGGCTCGCGTGGGTTTGATTGATTGGCTACAGGCTCGATTTGGGTGACTTTTGGTTCGATTTGCCTAGTTAGGTGCTCAATTTGGTTGCCTGGAAGGTTGATTTGGGGCAGCGATGATCCCAATCCGGTGGTCAACGTCAAGGTCAGGAGCTTGCTTTTGTTTCGCTCCCATGATGCCAAATGGGCAGCTTTTCCTATACAGTGCTTCTTAGAAAAGATTGCTTATAGAGAAAGCCAGCTTCTGTGAAAAGCACCTAAATGTTAGGCTATTCCAAACAGGGCCTATATCTTTCTCCTCCATCCAATGAGAACCAGAACTTCTAGTGAGTAATTACAGTTCATTTTCATATGTGAGCTAGACTCAACCATTTAATAATTTACTATTACTAGAATTTATTCAGGAGCTCTGATCCTATCTTGTCAGTGAAGATGTGCACACGGATAGGGGAAGGGGGTACATTAAAGGAGAAATCTCGAGAATATTATCATTTACTCCATTTGATTCACTATGTTTGTCCATGGCCTTGGGATAATTTGTCCTGCAATGTTTTTCAAACGAGAATATCAAGAGTTTAAGTTGTTGCAACATTTTTAATCTCTATCACTAATTAAATGCTTTCAAAAAAGAGAAATAGTTGTGTAATGTTTTGTATTACTTCAGTTTTTTCCTTAATTAGTACTGTCTTGGGTAGTGTGCATGATGTGCTATGACAAACATAGTGAAATGGAGGGAGTATATTCAATTGGCAGAAGGCAAGGATAAGAGTTTGTCCATGCCCTCAGATCAGAATTTCTTTTTAATCTGAGAGACAGTTCCGTATTCTCCATTCCTCCTTAAGTTTCTAGCTGTGTCAGACTTGTTATTTGCCAATGATTATTTTGTCTGTTTGTTGTCAGCTGGCAGACTTCGTAAGAATACCAATTGAGAAAGCAGGTGGTATGATGGCACTGGTCGATGTTTATTGTCTCTTCAACCGTGCTAGGGGAACAGGTCTGTTTTCTTTCCTGTTAATAATATGTATATAGAATTCCCTTGATACTTGTGTTCTGAAATTAGTTTTATTTATTTGTTTCTAGAGTTAATCTCACCAGAGGATCTTTTGCAAGCTTGTTCGTTGTGGGAGAAAGTTGATGTGTATGTATATCACGCTTTTGATGATTACTGAACTCGCTAAATTTACTTTTCTGAAGACAATCCAGGATGATGGGAATAGCAAAGAGTAATTCAATGCCTTTCCAGCTGGCTCGTCACCAGCCATTGATCATGGTTTTGATGTTTTGCTTATAGATGTTGATTTGTAATGAGCAGCCCAGTCATGCTCAGGAAATTTGATAGTGGAGTGAAGGTGATCCAGACCAAGACACATAGTGATGAAGAGGTAAGCAATCACAACAATAAGCCTTAATGCATACTGAATGCCCACTAAACCACATATTGCAGCCAATCAGCATTGATTCTGTTAGTGGATTATACTGCTGCCACAGATTCTGCAGTTGCCTATGTTTGTACTTTGTACATTTGCCACTAATATTGTTTTTAGCACTACTACTAGGCACTAGCAATTGCTGAATTTTTCCTTGACGGACAGGTATTTGCGAGAATCTCATCACTTGCACAGAAGCCGGATGCTCTTCAGAAAGGAATTAGCGCAAGTGATGCTGCATTCACACTGGGAATTGCTCCAGCTTTAGCAAAGGAGCATCTTCTAAATGCAGAAATCAAAGGTATGCGGTGGCTGTAACTTTCAAGTATTTTGCAAGCTACGTGCATGATCTGATAATGAGACTGACTACCTCTATTTCTCAGGCCTGTTGTGCAGAGATGTTAGTCCAGATGGATTCCGCTTCTTTATCAATTTATTTAATGAAATTGATGCCAAAAATATTTACTCGTAAGAAAATCACAGCCCTGGTTCCCTGCAAGTTCCTTCAGATATTACCACTTTATTGATTGTGAACTTTGCAGGCAAAAACCTGATGGACTGTACAACTTGTGGATCTCTGTTGCAATGGCATCTCACTGACACTGGTTAGATCGTTTGGGATATATTGAGACACTGGCTGATCAAGCTGGACATTGGTGCAATTATAGTATATTCTGGAAAAGTTCGATCAAGCCAGGCATTGGTTTGGTGCAGTCATAATTTATCCTTTGAAACGTTGATCCAAGTCTGAATATTTCACCATTATGTACCATATAACACCTATAGATGTGATATAACAAATCCATTTGTTCTGTTGAATGAAAGAACATTTGAGTGAGATGTATGAGTAGGGCTACATTGGTAAGTGTATTGGCATGCGACCAGAGCAACATTTCTGTACTGCCTCCATCCAAAAACGATGCAACTCCGGTATCCTAAGTACCTACCTCAATTTTAATCAAATTTAGAGAAAATATAAACATTTTTATATAATACTAAATAAGTGTAGATAGCGTTTAAAAGAAAGTATAGCTAGATTTCTTTGATAAATATACTCAACAATTATGCACATCTTTTTGTAATGGAGGTAGTCAAGCTGAGCAGCCCTTTCGTATTGATAGGAATAGAGATTTGGTATGGGAAAAAACAACTCTAAGCTTTATCTTGATCACCAAAGTATTTTCATGTTTCTGGTTTCTTACTCTCTAAAGATGTATAGATTGTCGGAGGATAGAGAGAGATGATGTGCTTGGTTTGAGGAATGAAATGGTTCATTTTCTCGCTCCTTATTTTTTTCATTGGAAGAAAATAAGTTGATCTATCACCGACTCATTGAACGCAAGCGTTCATAACAAACTAATAATTAGTATATGCCATATGCATAAGAAATAAGTTGATTGTTACCAAAATTCATAGAATAAATGAATTCATGATGCATTACCTCATGCTCCTGAGGTGGCTCTACAAACCAAACACAACAATAGAGAGTGCTTTTTACTAGGATGACTTCCTAAGGCTTTGTTCGTTTGCAGGGGATTGATTCCCCGTCGATAGCTCTCTTCAATAATTTGTACTAGTCCTAGTCGACTGCTCTCTTTAATAATTTGTACTAGTTTGGATATGTTCCTAGCCTAGAATGGTCTAACCATTTGTGATTTGTAAAAAGAAGTCCATTATCTCACTCTGTTTTTGTTGTTGTTTGTTTTGTGGAATAGAATGAGTTAACCCATCACCTTATTTCTCACAAGTTAATAATTAGCATAGTGTGAGAAATGAGGTTATTTCACTAAATTTGGAAAATAGACTCACAATGCATTCCTCTATTTAAAATTGGTTACTTTCCCAAGCCAAACACTCCACAAATGTGGATTTAATGAGTGTGTTTAAGAAAAACTGTTATAGGGTGACTCTAAATGAGGATTTGATGAGTGATTCAAGATAAACTATTATAGGGTGTTTGGTTTGAGAACTCACTTCATTCTAGTTCTAGATCCATTACTCAAAATTGGTAGAATGACTCTATTTCTCGTATTTTTACTAATTATTAGCCTGTGAGGATTGAGATGATGATGCATCAACTCATTCTATTCTACACATCAACTCATTCTATTCTACACACAATAAAAAAAGAAATAAGTAGACGACGGCCTAGATTATTCCTCGGACATCAAACCAAACACACCTTACAGATGCTCTAGCTATCCAGCAGCGAGATACCCTAAGTCCTAACTATGCACAACGCTGATTTGGCTGAAGATAATGTCAAATAATGTAAATTGTCGTTTGTAGATAGCTATCTTAAAACGGTGCGTATCAGAAGCAAACATTGGATTTGAGTTGGCACACGTTATGCATTTACCCATCTAAGAAAAATCTAGCAACTCACATCTGTCAGAGCACTACGCCAAAGCTTGTCAAAATTACCACATACCATCTCCGAACATAGGTATACCATCTCCGAACATAAGTAAACATGATTGACAGTCAGTTTTGTGAAACCGAACAGGCGATGATACTGACCCAAAAACAAAAACACAATCCAATCTAGTAGCAAATCCCTCAAAAGAGAGATCAGATTTTTTTTCACAGCACCCACACTATCTACTGTAGATTATATCTTAGTAACAATATGTAAAAAAAGCATCCATAAGTTGCTCAGACGTCTTCCTCTTGCTAGGAGCCCAGCCGAAAAGCTTCAAGACTGCAACAGATGGAATGGAAACATTCAGTTGCCAGCAGCATTTTTTTGGAAGCAAAGTCAGTGGCAGCTACAGTCAGTCATCATGGAGTTCTATGCCTATGCAGAATTGTAAGTATGGTAGTGCAGCCCCTCAAAATATCAAAATAAAAGTACAGTAGTGCAGGGCAGAGGAAAATGCCGGTCTAAGACCGCAACTTTGTTCTATGCCTATTGAAGCACTGAAATCCCAACTATACGAAGGCAGCAAGAGTAGAGCTTATGTGTATGTTACTTCAACATCTAACGACCATATAATCAGAACAGGTGCATTATTCCACATATTCAGCAGAAGCACATAAGACATTAGCATGCAGCTAATGCTACCTTGTTGGCGATGTTGTTGGAAAGCCAGTCAAGCCCCTCATACAACCCTTCACCAGATGTAGCACAAGTGCTCTGGATGTACCTGCAACCCGGGGAACAAACACGTTAGCATGTATACATCTGTTAAATGTGAAAGGCAATTATTCAAGACAAGACAGTTGCTAAATGGAGATAAAGATTCAGCTCGATCACAGTATTTAAAGGGGTGCAGATTAATGCATCATTTGTGATCCCATATAACCTCACATCATGAAGACATGATGACTAAAAACAAGTGCTTCAAAGATACGGTATATATACTCGCAAATATGTACAATAAAGATACACTAAATATCAGATATTCAGAATGCCATGCGACCTTGATTCAGATACAGGGAGGTAAAGGGCTATTAAAAAAATGTCTTACCAGTGTCGCTGGCGAAGGGAATGCAGACCAAGCTTGTCAGTAATTTCAGCAGCATTCATAGCATTAGGAAGATCTTGTTTGTTTGCAAATACAAGCAGCACAGCATCACGCAGCTCATCCTACAAAATGGAAACACAGTTATATCATTAGGAATTAGGCCAGTAAGATACAGATACATGAAATGGCGCTGTTTAATATTTTAGCATCCCTATGCATGTATCATAAGCTGCTCTGACAGCTTTAAAATAAGATTTGTTGGCAAGCCAGCTTATATAGTGTCCAAATTCATGATTGTAATATTACTGAAACAAAAACTACTCATAGAGAAAGGATAATTGCAGGATGGAACCTTTTGGAACTACTAAAGTAAAACTACTATATTACCTCATTCAGCATCCTGTGGAGCTCATCTCTAGCCTCAACAACACGTTCCCTATCATTGCTGTCTACAACAAAAATAAGTCCCTGCGTGTTCTGAAAGTAGTGCCTCCACAGTGGCCTGATCTGTTTGACATAAAGAATAAAGAAACCATAATTCCTTGGTAAAGTTTATCACAACAGAAAAATGCTATGGATCTTGAGATAAAACACATTTGCAAAGAGTTGATACCATGATGGTACATCAGAGATATAACTGAATTTATAAGCACATGTGCTCACCTTGTCCTGGCCACCAACATCCCAAACAGTGAAGCTAATGTTCTTGTACTCAACAGTTTCAACATTGAATCCTGCAAAATTCCAAGACAAGCAAATCCTATCAATGAGACTACAGTAGTTCCATACCATGAGTTGGTAACAAATGTATATTTCATATTTATACGAAGTTTCAATATAAACAGAACGCTCCTAAAAAGATGGCATATCATTCAGAAGCCCACTTTTGTCATGTACTCAAGCTACTATCCTAACAATACATTTTTACACGAAAATAGTGTAACACAGAAGAGCAATATTCAGGAACCAGGATATAATTTTGTCGACTTTTACAGCTCAAAACTTTATAACTAGATTAGACTACAGATCATTTTCACGAATTGACAGTAAATACACAACCGAATGCATGCCACTACATTCGAGGGTGCATTTCAGAAATTGCATGCCCAGAACAAAATGGTGGAGAAAGGGCTCACCGATGGTGGGGATGGTGGTGACGATCTCGCCGAGTTTGAGCTTGTAGAGGATGGTGGTCTTACCGGCGGCATCGAGCCCGACCATGAGAATCCTCATCTCCTTCTTGGCGAAGAGGCGGCTGAACAGCTTCCCAAATGAGAGCCCCATCTCTCCCCGAAGGAAATCCTACGAGATCCAAAGGGAGGCACGGGATCGAATCGGATTCGCATGATGAGAAAGCAGAGACGCGCGAACGAACATATTCGGCGGCACTAGCGTCGTCCAATCTAAGCTACTCATCATGCCGTAGCCCGTATATAGCAGAGAAAAAAATACCACTCGATCGGGCGATCGAGAGGTCGAGACGATCAGATCCGCGCGGGCGCGGGCGCGGAATTCTTGACACCACGGAGGAAGAGGCGCTTGACGGGGAGCACTCACCGCGACGGTGGCGAACGCCTTCCTCCTCCGACGCAGCGAGCTCCCTCCTTTTTGGACTCTGCGCCGCCGGGCCTCGGCGATCTGCTCGCGTGGTGGTGGGGCGACGACGCGAGGCTATTGGCCGCGGTGCGGTGCGGTGCGGTGTGGTCCGAGGGAGTTGTCCCGAGGCGGGCTTCTCTCTCCGATAAAATAGGGAAAAAAATTGAGTGGACTCCGGGTGTATTCCGTCTAGGATGAGCCCCTTCTCCGGATGCACGACACGTGACGCAGCTTGTAATCCGACCACAGTTATACGTAACCCTTCTGACAGCTCGTATTCGCATGTAAAGCCGGCTAACTCCTATCGGCTCGGCTCCTCCAAGGCAGGTCTCAGAGTCTTATTGGTTGAAACTATAAAACAAAGATCATGCCGTTATCAGTTTATCACCGTGCAAGCAGTTGCACCCGCCGCAGCGTGGCTGTTTGTGGCCGCATTCGATGACCTGCTGATGTGCTGTATGGCGGCAGAAACACGAGTGTCGCCGCCGCCTCCGACGAGATGTGTGCAATCTCCAGGCAACAGGGCAGATCGCTGAACGCTGCTGCTGCTTGGCGCGGCCGCGAGCGCGCCGTCGCCTCCGCCTCTGCGTCGAGTAGCCTGTACTCGAGGAGAAGCCGCGCTAACACCTGAGCCGAGGAGCCAGTGTGTACTGTGTACGCGAGGGGAGCCAGAGACGTGCACATCGAGTCCTGGCCATCTAATGGAGCTCGATGACACGCGGCGGTCATCAGGCAAGGGGGCGCACGCGAGACGGAGTACGCCCGTCGTCCACCCATTTTTTCCCCTAAAATAGAGGAGAGGTGCGCTCGCGCGGGGCCCGGCTGAGTCGACCCGCATCGGCATGGAGGCGGGGTGGAGCCAGTCAGCCAGCCATGGACCATGGTCCATGGATGATGGATCCTGATCGCGACGCTTGGATCCAAACAACGCGAGACTAGATGAAATGGGCCAGTTTTAGGACACGGATTCGATCCTATCCGCGCGTTATTATTCCACGGGCTCGGGAAGTGGCCAAGTTTTGGTTCGATTTGGGCTGGTTGGATACATAGGGAGTAATAATGGAGGAGTAAAATTCACCGCCGGTCCCTAAACTTGGCCGGTGGTGTCATCCCGGTCCCTGAACTTATAAAGTGATATCTGGAGGTCCCTAAACTTGGTCGCTGGTGTCATCTCAGTCCCTAAACTTGTAACCTGATCACCACTGGTCCTTAAACTTGGTCAGCAGTGTCATTCCAGTCCTTAAACTTGGCTTTGAGTCTCATCTGGGTCGTCAAAACCGAGCGATTTAAAAACTTAATATAAAAAAATTCATAACTTTTTTATACAATCTCGAATGAAGACAAACTTTATATCAAAATTGTAGCCCTCACCACGATCTACAACTTTGTAGTTGAAACTTTTTTGAATAAAAACTGTTTAGAGTCCCAAAATATTATTTTAAGTTTTTTGAATCAAAATCTACAAACTTAAAATGATATTTTGGGACTCTAAACAGTTTTAATTCAAAAAAGTTTCAATTACAAAGTTGTAGATCGCATCGAGAGCTACAATTTTGATATAAAATTTGTCTTCATTCGAGTTTGTATAAAAAAGTTATGATTTTTTTTATATTAAGTTTTTAAATCGCCCGGTTTTGACCCGGATGAGACTCAAAGCCAAGTTTAAGGACTGGAATGACACCGCTGACCAAGTTTAGGGACCAGTGGTGATCACCTTACAAGTTTAGGGACTGAGATGACACCAGCGACCAAGTTTAGGGACCTTCAGATATCACTTTATAAGTTCAGGGACCGGGATGACACCACCGGCCAAGTTTAGGGACCGGCGGTGAATTTTACTCATAATGGAGTATATATACTGTACGTTTCATTTCGCCCGCCTATGAGGGGATGTATCAGAGTGCATCTTGTTCTTTTGACCGGGCGTCAAAATTCAGTTGCCTCCGAGCATCTGGTTCTCTTTTGCTCTTTTCTTAAATAATATAATATAAGGAATATATTTTATTCTAGTCTCTACATAAGTTGTGTACTCAACTAAATATAATTTAAAGTTAATTTCAATCTCTTGCTGAAAAAACAAAAACTAGCATAAATTTATCTTAGTATCTATTTCAGAAACAAAAACTAGCATAAATTTCAAATAGATGTTATTTTTCACCTCACAGCACACCTTCCTATAATACATTTATATCTTAGTATCTGTTTCCTTATCATTTATTATGCACCGTACATTTTTTATCCCCCTTTTAACTTCTATGTGTAGAACTAAAATATTACTATCTTCTCCCTCTGTCAAGAAAGAATACAATTTTAACATAGTATATCAAGTTTGACCAGTTATATATACAAACGTATAAATAGATATGACACCGAATAAGTATCATTAGATTGATTTACCATGAGATATATTTTTATAATATATTTATTTGGTGTAAAAAATTGATATTCTACTTATATATTTAGTCAAACTTTAAACCATTTAACCGAGAATGCATCTAAAATTGCATTATTTTTATGATAGACGTAGTATTATGGTACCAAGAGTAAGTAGATGGCAGCTCTAGATTTATTTATAATTAACAAGTGAGGGTCTGTTTTCATTTTTCAACTTTTAGCAACTTTGTAGGTCTCCCTTCCATAAAAGAATGCAATTGTTATTTTTAAAAAATACCTTTAAAGTTGAGTGATTTTTTATAAAAATGCTAATATTTGTAAATACAAAATAAGTATCATTAGTAGAAAAATACTGACATAAACGTGAATATGTACTCCCTCCATCCACGAATAAATAGATTTCTAGAGTTGTCCTAAGTCAAACTTTTTAAACTTTGACTGAATTTCTAGAAAAAACTATCAAAATTGATGATCTCAAATTCGTATTATTAGATATACCATAGAGTATATTTTCATAATGTGTCTATTTTATACCATAAATGCTATTACTCTTTTCTATAAATCATATCATTAGATATATCATAGAGTATATTTTCATAATGTGTCTATTTTATACCATAAATGCTATTACTCTTTTTTATAAAATTAGTTAAAGTTTAAAAAATTTGACTGACATGGATTATAGGAATTGATTTTTTTCATGGATAGAGGGAATATTGTAAATTTGGTTAAACTTAAGTTACTTTAACGGACATGAATACAGTTGCGTGCTTTATATTAGGATATGATTTAGCATGTCAGTGATCTTTACACACTCTTCAATTGAAGGTAGGTGTTCTGGATTTATTAACAAAGCCAGGGATCTTTATACACTCTTCAAAACGTGTGGACGGCTGACGCAGCAGCTACTAATGCTATCTAACGCACACGTATGCTTGTCATGCAGAAGGACACGACATGGAGGAGTATCAGAAACCTGTCATTTCATTTCAGCCTATCAGCTACTCCTAGGCCCTAGCTACGGAGAACAGAGCATCGTGCGCACACTTGTCGTCACGGCCTCCAACTTGGACAGCCGGATGGCAGCTAGTGCGCGAAACGTTTGCCGACAAGTTTTTACAGGTTGCGACGACTTGCACAGTGGATCGTCCCAAAAGTTGGAGCCCATCTCCACTTTCACGTACCCCAAAATGATCTTGAGCCAGAGCGAGAGCGGCCACATCACCCGCGTTTACACGCCAAAGACACGCTCGATCGCCACCAAACCAAACCGGCGCCCAAGCCCCAGCAAGCCGACACGTCGTCACGTAGTTATGCTGCCGGTGGAGTGCACGCCGCGTGGCAACGCAAGCTCATGGCCACCAGCGCGAGGACGCCAGCGAGCTGATGGTGGCGGCCGCGTCGGCGTCGGCGTCGGCTCCGGAAACGTCAGGCACGACGGCGGCCGCGGGGAGCTGCTCGGCCGGGCCGCCGCCGCCGCCGGGCGCGTCGAACAGCGTCTCGATGTCGTCCTCGAAGAAGCGCACGCTGTCCGGCAGCGCCAGGCCGCGCAGCTGGTCGTCGGGCGGGCAGCCGAGCGAGCGGGCGCGGCGGGCGGGGTACCGGGCCTCGAAGTCGGCGGGGTCCATGCAGAGCGCCGGCAGGATCTCGGCGATGGCGTGGTCCACGTCGTCGGCGTCGCGGAGCACGGGGCCGGGCGGCAGTAGCGCCAGGGGCTCGCCCAGCTCGTAGTACCCCGGCTCGGGCTTCGGCGTCAGGAGCGGCGTCGGGACAGGATGAGGACGTGCCCTGGGCACCGGTGCCTCCTCCTCGTCCACCGGCTCGTCCTTGGGCTTCAGAGCCGGCTTCGGCTGGGCCTTGCGGACCGCCGGTTCAGGATCAGGCCGCCGCTGGTCGGCCGTGTAGCTGCTGATGTCGAAGTTGGTGACCGCGGCGTGCCCCCGCAATTCCAGAGCGGCACGGTCGTAGGCCCGGGCTGCCTCCTCCTGCGTCTCTGCAGCAGAAGAAAGATCCAAGAACAATTCAGACTAGTAGTACACATTCCGTGGGCCTCCTTCAGCACTTCACAAATCACAGCAGCAGTGGTTGGCAGTGGCATGCACGAAAAAAGAAAAAAAAACTATTGCAACCATACATTGATCCTGTATGCGGTGATATCATCCAAGAAGATCATACATTGCCACAAGAAATGCAGATATCAGAATGGAAAATGCAGTGGAAGACCGAGAAAGAGACACACACCGAACGTCCCCAGGTAGAAGTATTTCTTGCCGTGAGTGTAGCCGATCCTGGCCTCCCACCTGCCATTATGGTGGTGCCTGCGAACCAAAACTCTCATCAGAACGTACAACTTCCCTGATCACTACTGTAAGCAAAACCATTCAAGATTTGCTGTGCATGCCTTCACTGCAAGGAGTGGTGACTGCAGAAAACTGAAGATAAGAAGACAAAAACTCTATCCTAGATAGTGGCTTTGCTCAAGTAAAGAATCGCTTATTGGCTGATGCATTCAGCAGAGCCATTGAGCCGGTGCCCGGTGCTGGGTTGGATAGATAGAGAGATACAGTGATATGCTGACGGCGCGTGCGTGCTTTTGCTTACTTTGCCACTCCCCTGTACCCGGAGGCGCCTCTCGAGAAACAGCTGCTCTTGCGCCGCAGAGTGGCCAGATACGCCTCCCTTGTCATGCGCTGCATCTTGTCATGCTCATGCCTGTACGATTCCAGCTGCATTAATTCACCACAGTGAGAGTTTACATTTGCACTAGCACAGTACCGATTATAATTAATCTTACTAGCAAGCAAACTACTACTACGCATTACTGAGACAATGACAGATGCAGACTGAACTATCTCAACTTACTGGGAAGTTGAGTGTGCTGTTTGAGCCCCAGTACTTGAGTGTTGCGAGATCATAAGTACGGGCCGCTGCCTCCTCACTGTCAAATGCTCCTGAGAAGAAACAAGATCAAAAAAATCAATTCATGTATTCCTGCCATATATGCAAATACCTGATGGTTTTATGCTGGGACACGTTTCTTAGGGCCCTCTTGGAATGTGGGATTGAAATTTTAGATACAATAAATGGATATGCAAATCAGAGAAATAAAAACACAAAGAGTTTTTGTCGGTAGATGTTTCAATCAACTGCAAATAAAACACATACACATTGGGTTTATTGTGGAATCAAACACACACAAAAACAAACTAAATTTTCCATGTAAGCTATTTCCACAAACCAAAGTGTTATCTCTATCTCTACTAATACTAGAGGGCATAGAGTTTCTTCCAACCCATTTTTTTTTTCATTTTCAAAATACACATGCGCCCCCTTGATCGAGCACTTTAACTCACTTATGTGGCCTAAATTTTAGACTGAAGAGCTAAAGTGGTGTGAAGTTCTAAATTTTAGAAAGTGGGATCCAAATGAGACTTTATAAAATCCATAAGAATGAGAATCCTGCATTTTTTTCCCAACAATCCAAAGGGCCTTAATTGTGTAGCATAAGAGGGGACAAACAAAACACAGTTCAAGTTCTTTCAACTTTATGCAAAAAGTAATTTTCTTTCACTGCACTCGATCTCTCTTTTTTTGTTAAAAAGAAGGGATAAAATAGTTTTTTGCAGATCCGAAAGGCGAAATCAATCAGAGCAACGCAATGCAGTTCATTCGCAACCCATAACAAATAATTGGTGAATCATAGCATATTAGCATGGAACGTCCGTGAGCTTTTTTACGGACATGAGAGAATCTTGACTCACCCAGATAAACTGTTGGAAGCGAGGCGACAATCAGACATGGAACATCCACATATAACATTGTGTCGAGGTAGCCGAGCACATTTTAAAAAACAAAACAAAAAAATCGAGAAGAAACAGAGAAGAATGTCAGCACATTTTGCTACAGTGAGAAATCAAACAAATGGAGACCAGAGAAAAAAAAATAAAAAGAATCATTTGTTCATCAGCGGGACAAGTAAACAAAGACTCCACCTTGCCTGCCCTTCTTGGCCTTGGTCCGGTTCCAAGCATTCTTGTCCCACAGGTGCGCCTCGAACTTGCCCGTGGCCCTGTGCCTGCACCAACGAACGCAACGACGCGACGCGCACTCAGAAACCACAAGCGCCGAACCCAACCACATCGTCGCCGGCGAAGAGAAATATTGAACCTTGACCGATCACGCTCACGCACCTGGTCACGCCCTTGTAGACGGAGCTGGTCCTCCTCGGGGCGACCGCCGCGCCATTCTTGGCCCTCCTGCGGCTGCTCCTCTGCTTCTTGCTGCTGCGCTTCGGTGACCACGACGGCGGCACGTAGCAGAAGCCCGAGGAGGACGAGGAGGAGGAAACGCAGGAGAGCGAGGAGGCGGCCCAAGAACAAGAGGAAGGGGAATGCGGCTTCGTCATGGCGAGTGTGGCCCAGGCCAGGGTTTAGCCCTGGACGGCGGCGGGCGGCGGGCGGCGGCCTCGCTTTCCACGGCTCCAGGCGACCAGGCCCGTGGCTGTGTGATCGCTCCCTTTTGGACGGCTTGGCGATTGTGGTACAGCAAGCGTGCAGAGTGTAGACTGGAAGTAGTAGGTGACTGCTTGCTACTAATGGGAAATTGGGAAGGGAGGACGAGCAGGTGGCCAAGCGGAGAGCCGTAGTCCCGTAGAGAATGGCCGACGCCCACCCAGCAAGCACATCATAGCCAGCTCTAAGTATTTTTTATATTTATATTTTAATTTAATAAAACAAATAAAAACAGTTTAGGATGTTTGGTTCCCTCTACTAAAATTTAATCTCCGTCACGTCGAATGTTACAGTCCTAATGTAGTATATTAAAAATATACGAATTACAAAACTAATTTATCAGTTGAGGGCTAATTCGCGGGACGAATCTAATAAGTTTAATTAATTCATGCTTTGACAATGTGGTATTACATTAAACATTTTTAATGATAAATTAATTTAATTTAATAGATTTGTCTTGTTAATTATTGTATGACAGTATATAATTAATTTTATAATTAGTCTATCTTTAATAGACTAAAATAGTGTTGCAATATCCGATATGACAGACTAGACTTTAAACTTTAACCTCTGCATCTAAACGCAAGTCAACTTCAATGAAAGTTTCATAGAGTTTCAGACACATCAAGGCCCGGTTTGACATGGCTTTTTCGTTGGCTTCTGAAGCCGTTTGAAGCTATTTTCAGCCAAACAAGGTAAAACATAATGACTCTACAGATGAAGCTCTAAAAAAAGTGTTCTCACATAGTTTTAAGATGGAAAGAAGCTAAAAAAAATGGCTTCACCCGGCTCCCTCAACAGGGCCGCGAATTAGCCCCTTCACTCGTAGGAATTTATACAGAATGCCAAAAAAAATCCGGTGATTTTTTTCCTTGTCACCCGCAACTAGTGCGCTCATTTGCTGGTGGCCGTGGACACCTGCGTCGCCATGGAAGCTCCATTTTACTTTTTACTTTTTATTTGTATTTTTTTGAATTTTGTTTATAATTTGTAGAATAGTAAATTTAAAATTTTACATTCAAATTTATATCGATGCTAAAATTTTTTTAAACGTACATATGTAATATAGAGGTATCATGGACAATTAGCTATCCATGACCGATAGCAGAAGCCGTTTTACCAAACAGATTAGTAAAATGGCTTCGGCTTTATCGGTAGAGCCATTCGTGAAGCTGAAGCCCAAAAAAAATAGTTTTACTGCTGAAGCCTGTCGGCCTAAATTCGGTGACAGACTCTATTAATAAAAAGATATGGCGAAAGTTTTACGAGAGCAAAGATCGGCTCAAGCTGGTCTGGCCCAGACCGCGAGACGACCAGCAAAGATCTTTAAACCAGCTTAATCCAAATTTCTCGACCTTTGTGTGAGTTGCTGCTCCCAAATAATTAGTTGGACATTGGTAAGCAATAGCGTGTTTGGTTCCAAGGAACTGCTTCCTTCGTTCCATTAATAATGTCGTTCGGAAAACGTGAATGTGAGGGGGACAGAGGAAGGCTTCATACTACTTTATAGTCTTAAATAATCCAAAATAAACCAAACGAGGGAAATAAAAAGATGACTAAAGTAGTTTAGTGATTTAGTCCCTTCTAGTCTCTAAGAAGTGACTAAAAAGTGACTAAATTTTTAGTCTAGTAACTAAATTTTAGTCGAGGAACTAAACAGGGTCCAAAGTAAAATGAACTTTTATCTTGATGTCAAGCTTGCTAACGCGATAAATTGCAGGTGGCAATTTCTTTAATAAATAATCGAATCCTTGCTTCGGTAGTTCAAGATGCCTCTTGTCGCCAAGGAGTCATTAATTGACCCCTTCGTCCAATCCTCACATCAAGCAAACCAGAAAGCGAAGGAGGTGATCAAGATTACTAGAAGAGAGACATACAAAACCGTGGACAAATCAAGGTAGGCAGTGGTTCCTAGGCTCCTAGCTCTTGCTTGTACTCTTGCGAGTCTTTAGTCCATCTTACCTAGCTGTAATGTCAAAATAGCTATGCACAATTTTAATCGGGGTGCTCCCACTCCATTATTTTTACTCCGCTAATAATGAATCAAGTTTTTTCCTTTTTCTTCTTGAAAAACATAAATTACTGTGAGCGTGGTTAATGAAATGCTCCGTATAAATTATGGGTTTGGTGAGCAAACAGCAGAGTAGGAAAACAGAGAACTTGGTGAGTGGGCACGTCGCCTGCATGGGTTTACGTGAGTGCGCGTGGAGACGGCTGGACTGACGACACCACGTCCGCCCATTGTGACGGCGGAATTGCCAATTGGAGATGAGCCTGCTGCCGCTAAGGTTTTGGAGATATACGTATTCTAGTATCCGTGGTGTAGGGAAGCAAAGAAGTCTTGCAGCTCGGCAGCCGCGCGTGTGGGGGGTGTGAGTTGTGACACAAAATTTAAGAAAAGAACTCAATGACCTTGAGTTTGGTTCTTGCTCGCAGGTACTCTCTTAGTCCCTAAAAAACTGTGGTTTTCGCTTTCAAAAAACATCTTTGATTAAATATATACTCTATCTAGTTTAATAAAAAATATTTTGGACAAGGCTTGCATCAAACATTGAGAATATAAATCACGAATAACTTTTAAATTGTTGAGTTTATAGATGTAAAAATCATATAAATAAATTTGTCATGAAAAGTACTTTCATAAAAATATACATATATCATTTTCTAACAAATATTTTTTAAAAACAAATAGTCAAAGTTACCTTTTGGAGACCGTATCGCTGTCTCAAACGATTTTTTTTTATCAAAATGGAGGGAGTATTAAAAAATATCAATGTTTATCCTACATAATTAGTATCGTTGGAAAAATATATTTGGATCTAGTTTTTTAATAGAATTATCTGAAGATACAAATGTTATACGTATTTACTATAAATTAAAGCAAATTTTTAATATGTATACTAACAATGATAATTAACTAGGAACTGAGGGAGCATGCAGCATGTTTCGCTTTCCAATGGGACAATGGGTTCGCCGTTTGGGGAGGGGGAGGCGAACTCTTCACGCCGCAAGCTGACACGTGCACCCATGTTGGTACATGCTCCCTCCGTCCCTAAATAAGTGTCGTTCTCGCTTCCCGAAAAAAAGTTACCGACAATTATATATTAAAATATATTAATATTTATGCTAAGGGCACGTACAACGCGCATTGATTTCCCGTCGATTTGGGGTGTTTTTTTTTGCAAAACCCCCCTCAACCGGACGCGACGCCCTCCTCCCGTCGCCTCGCGAGGCGACGCGCTTGTCCCGTTCTCCAAAGCTTCGTCGCTCCTTCGGCTCGCGTTGTACGATCTCGTCGTCTTCACCGCCGTCGACGAGGATCCGGGTGTGGCAACGCCTCCCGCGCGCGCGAAAAGGAGAGAGGTCCGGCCATTTTCTTCCTCCCGCTCCCGCCTTCTTCTACTCCCGCGAAATTTCTAGGTTTTCGTCTCCCCTGCAGATGGCGTCGAAGAAGGGGAGTGGCCTCCCCGGCGGCAAAGGCGCAAGTAAACGGCGCGGCGGCGTTGGGGCTCCTGCTCTAGGACGCGGCGGCGGTGGGGCTCCTGCTCTAGGACGTGGCGGCGGTGGAAGCATGGGCGACGGCGGCGTCCTTGGTGGCCAGGGACACGGCGACAACGGCAACTTCTTCGGAACTCCACCGTTTTCTTCATCTGAAGGTTTGTGGGAAGGAGTAGAATCAATTTCTCCTTCCTACATGCATTCCTGGGATCCTTCAAGGTACAAACTCTATCCAATTTCATGTCTGGAGAAATTGATTGTCACCCGGGCTTCTTGTTTACCTGGGGCTGTTCGCAAGACTGAAAAGCAGAGGCATAAGACTGAAACAAAGTGTCTGCCATAAGAATATTTACGCTGAACCCATGCAAATGCATCTTCTGTCAACTGAAAATTGATGTGAAGTTGCTATAAGATATATGTCCCCTGTTTTCTTGTCAACTGAGGTTAACTCCTTTATTTTTATTTTTATAGCAGCCCACGCCCACCTGGTGGTTTCATGAGCTACATTCGTAGCCAACTACAGAATTTGCATTTCGTTGGTACAACTAGTCACAGTGTTACAGTTAGCACACCTGCATCTACTCATATTGATGCTTCAGGAAGTTTAAACAACCAACATGCTGAAGTAGTTGATAGTGATGATGAAAGTGTTAGGACTGAAAAGCGTATACTATGGTCCGTGGATGAGGATGTTAGATTAATGAGCGCTTGGATAGAAAATTCTACGGACTCGACTTGTGGAGCTGACAGGGGTGGTAATCAATATTGCGGTCAAGTGTGTGAAGCATACAACAAAAATACACCAACTAATAGAAGAAGAAATCAGAAGCAATGCAAGGATCGTTGGCACAAGATTAATAAATTGGTTGACCTCTTTGAAAGTGCTCACGCAAAGGCTCGTAATACTTTTACAAGTGGATATTCAGATGTGATGTGGCTTGAGGCGGCTCATAAATTCTATTTAGAGGACAACAACAGTGATGATGGTCCTAAATTAGGCCCCTTTGTACTTACAGAAGTTTGGAAAATATGTCGTGAGGTTCCAAAATGGAAAACATACAATGACGACCTAAAAAATGCAAGAAAAAGGAAACACAATCCTAGTACAGGAGACGAGGACAAAGATGAGTCAGTTCCTGAAATGCCTCGCCGACCCATAGGTCAAAGGGCAGCTAAAAGGCTTGCTGCTCTAGCTGCTCAGGGCACTGAAAAAGGTACTAGTTCAGAAGCTGAAAATGAAATAGATGTAGAGACCCTTGAGAGAGTGAATGAAATCCAAGAAAATGCAAGGGCAGGCCGCATTCAGTTATTACAAATGCAAGAAAAGGTGTCATCTCAAAAGCTTGAGGCCTCAAAACTTAACCATCTCACAGCGCAAGAGACAAAAGAGGGGAAAAGGCTTGAAGTAGAGGCTAAAAAACTCGAGAAGGAGTCTAAAATGATGGAAGCTTATAACAATCTCATTGCACAAGACACAAGTACTATGAGTAATGAGGAAAAGACAGAGAGAATGACAGCCTTGAAGTGCTTTAGAAAAATGCTATTTCCAGATTTGGATTGATGAAGTATGTACAATCTCACATGTAATTCATTTCCAGATTTTGTATTATTTGTTTTGTTTTCAGATTTCTAATAATATTGTTTTGTTTGGTGTCAAATGCAGGTTTGTTGCTATGGTCTGAACATTATGCTTGTGAACAATTGTTACATTGAAGAACATTATTCCAGGCTAAAGGAGGTTGAAGAAGGAAGCCATCGTGAGCTTATGGACAGCAAGGAACCCATCTTAGTTGGAACCTGTTAGTCGGGAACTGTCTTTTTGGAAAACCTACTACTGTATTGAACTTTCTGTCATTCACTCGTACCTGCTGTTGTTGGAACCTACTGTCTGCATTCACTCGGCAATGCACTAGCAATTATATTGAGTCCTTTTAAAGTTCACACTGTCTGATTTATTTTCTGTAATGTGAATTGAGTCCTTTTAAATTTCAGAGAATATCTACCCAATGGCTCTGAGAAAGTTTGGTGCAGGCTTTGGATACAATTATTTTAGTGGAATTTTAGTGGAACTTTATTTGGCTGGCATGTGAACTGAACCATGCAATTATTTTAGTCGGTTTTGGCATGTCAACTTGACTGTTTTGGCATGTGAACTGAACCATGTGATGCTTGATTTTCCATGTTAGTGGGTTTTAATTTGGACGGCATCTCCATGTGAACTGACGCATGAAGTAGTGGAATGTGAACTGAACCATGGATGTGAACTGAACCATGGAATGTTAGCCCATATCAATTATAAAAAGCCTAGGAGGTGGAGAATTTTTTTTTATTAATAACCCAATTAAATAAAAAATTTCATAAATAACACTGTCTATTTTTTTTTGCAAAACTAACCCTTTTGCCGCGCCGTCCCCAATGGCGCGGCAAAAGCGTTAGCCGCGCCATGCATGAATGAGGGACGCAAAGAAGAGACAGCACAAAAGCAGCATGAGGAAGAGGCAAGAATGAGGGATGCAGCTAAGCGTAGGGAGGAGAGGGATACGCTTAGCTGCATCCCTCATTCTTGCCTCTTCCTCATGCTGCTTTTGTGCTGTCTCTTCTTTGCGTCTCTTCTCCAAACGCTCCTTGTCCTCCGCAGCCCACTTTTTCATCCTCTCTACGTGCTCCTTGTCCTCCGGCTTCATCTCAGTGTCGATCCACTGCTCGAAGTCACATAGTGGTGGAGGCTCCTGCAAAATACGACTTAAGTCAATTCGGTAATAAAATATAAATGATTTGTCATTCATGTATAGAACAAGTCATCAGCTTCTCACCATCAGTCCAATACGGATCTGTTTAGGTGTAGGGTCAAAGGCATAATTCTCACACATCCAATACCTCTGACCGTATGTGTGCTCCTCATCAGATATTGCGACCTTACAATCATCGCCGCAGTAGCACATGGGCACCGGAACACCGCTAGGCAATGGCAAACGGGCATAGGCATTGCCCGTGAGAGGCTGCCTACAATCATCAACGCAATAACAAATGAACATAACACAAAATTACTTCATTAAACAGATAAATAAATAAACAATGTACCGATCTTACCTTGCCTTACTAGCTTTGCCACGCCGCGGCATCCTAACAATAAAAAATATGTCAACGCTACACATACATTCATGATTAATTATAAATCTACATAATGACGTAACAAATATTACACAAAAATTGTACACAAAATGAACAAAATATTAAGCAAAACAGATATAAAAAGTCTAATACATGAACAAATCCATCATTAATTAACAACTAACGTCACGACAGTATCAAAATAAATATTGTCTACAAACCCTAACTTACAAAAATATGGTTCAATCCTACATTGCAAATATGGATAAAGAACAATCATATGGATCAAAATACCTCTTGTAGACAAGTTTGATTGGGGGAGGGAGATGAAGAGAGGAGGAATGAAATGAAATGGAATAGATTGGATTGAATTGGTTTGGGAGAAGAGAGGAATGAGGAGGAGCCTGCTGCTCGGCGCGGCGGCCAGATCTAGATTGGCTTTGCCGCGCCACCCCGCCTGGCGCGGCAAAGCCGTTGACCGCGCCAGGCCGCCTGGCGCGGCAAACGCACTAGCCGCGCCAGCCCGCCTGGCGCGGCAAACTGACAGGCGGGGCCCGCCCGAGACTGCGTGGCCGGGCGGTGCCACAGTGGCACTTTTGCCGCGCCGCCATGCATGGCGCGGCTAACGCTTTTGCCGCGCCATTGGGGACGGCGCGGCAAAAGGGTTAGTTTTGCAAAAAAAAATAGACAGTGTTATTTATGAAATTTTTTATTTAATTGGGTTATTAATAAAAAAAAATTCGAGGTGGACTCTCTCTGCGGCTATCAGCATTTCGTTGGTTCTGGGAGGTGGGCGACTGGTTACAAGAAAGTGCATTTCGTTGGTTCTCTCTGCGGCTATCAGCATTGTTTTTTGCAAACATTCCTGGTTAGTCTCTGTTTTTTGTCTTCTATTTTCGTCTCTGTTTTGGCAGTACAAGAAAGTGGATTGTTTTTGCAAATAGAATGATTCTTGATTCATCTTGAATTATAGCTATGGATCATGTACCCGTTGACAACCATGATGACATAGAAGAAGATGACCTTCTTGACCCGGCTGAAGTATATACTATGGAAGATCTGATAGCAGAAGAAGAAATTTTACAAGGTTGCATCGACAATGTTCTAGAAAAGATGAAAACGAAGCTCAAGGGGGAAACGTCAAATGCACCAGTGAGGCGCCGTCGACAAAGTGGCCCTAGAAGGTACATTCCAAGAGACCGCGAAAGAGCTCATGACGATCTCGTTGCGAATTACTTTTCTGCAAATCCTATTTACACCGATGAGATGTTCAGAAGGAGATTTAGGATGAACAGACCATTGTTTCTTCGTATTGTTCACGCGCTAAGTGATTGGTCTCCGTATTTTACCCAAACAGTTGATGCAACGAGCAGGGTTAGCCTTTCTCCTCTTCAAAAATGTACCGCTGCTATTAGGATGCTTGCTTACGGGACATCAGCTGATCAACTTGATGAGGTGTTGAAGATAGCCGCAAGCACAAATCTAGAAATTTTGGGTAAATTTGCTGAAGGAGTGATTGAATGTTTTGGTCCTGAGTACCTACGACCTCCAAGGCCCGATGAGATAGAAAAAATCCTACAAGAAAATGAAGCTCGTGGTTTTTCAGGAATGTTGGGTAGCATAGATTGTATGCATTGGGCTTGAAAGAATTGTCCGAAAGGTTGGGCAGGCATGTTTACACGTGGTGACAAAGGCATTCCAACTATGATACTCGAAGCAGTTGCAACTAAAAATCTTCGTATTTGGCATGCTTTTTTTTGGTACGACTGGGTCTCAAAATGATATCAACGTCCTAAACAAGTCACCATTATTCATTCAAGCAATAAAAGGTGAAGCCCCTCAAGTTCATTATGTGGTAAATGGAAACCAATATGATATGGGCTACTACCTTGGTGATAGAATTTATCCCGAATGGGCTGTTTTTGTTAAGACCGTTACGGCACCTCAGTCCGAAGAAGACAAGTTATTTTCAAAAATGCAAGAAGCTGCAAGAAAAGATGTTGAGTGCGCGTTTGGCGTCTTGCAGTCTCGTTTCGATATTGTTCGTCGACCGACACGATTGTGGAAGCAAGCAGATGTTATGAATATAATGCAAGCTTGTGTTATCCTTCACAACATGATAGTTGAAGATGAGAAAGATTTGGCTAGAATGCCTTTGGATGTGAATGCGACCGCAAGTGCAACAATAGTTCTTCCACCTGAAGTAAGTACAAGCAACAACCCGAATCCATGTTTTGCGAAGGTGCTTCGGAGGAATTCTGCTATAAGAGCGAGGCCAACACATAGGCAGTTAAAGAAGGACTTGATTGCTCACATATGGGAACGATTTGGAAATAAGGAAAGTTAGAATATATGCATGCATTTACATTTTATATATTATGTACTCATATTATATAATATATATTATTTCTCGATTTACTATCATTGTTCAGCTAAAGTATAGATTTTAGAAGTGCAACATAGTGGTATACAAAGTACTATTGCATCGTTGATCCTAGCCATCTGTACAACATTAAACATCATACAGACAGGGAAATAGACAGCCCATTGTATGGACTGTCTGTTTAGCTGTCTGTGCATTAAATTTTGACTGTTTACAGACGGGACACCGTCTGTGGGTTGTACGTGCCCTAAGTAATTACTATCATCGGAAAGATCTTTACATCTAGTTTTTTAACAAAATTATTTGGAGATGTAAATATTACACATATTTTGTACAAATTGAGTTAAACACGTGGCACGCACACCAACGACGATACTTATTTAGGGACGGAGTGAGTACGTGTTCTGAACAGATGGCAGGTGTATATCCTGTCCACTTGCGATGTAGTACGTCACATCACCTATTCCTTACCTACCCAAGTAGGCAGGTGATGATGCCAAGAGTAAATTGTGCCATGTCAAACAAAACAGTCTATTACATGAAATGTTTGGATAGTACATGATTTGATAAAATAATAGCTATTACATGTGAGGGAGACAATTTTTTTAAGCTTAGGTAGTTCATGATTTAACAATGTTATGGTACAGTATATATGTACTAATAACAAATTAATTAGTCTTAGGCCTTGTTTAGTTGCTCTCTAATTTTGCAAAATTGGCAAAATTCCCCGTCACATCAATCTTTAAATATTTGCATGAAAATTTAAATGTAGGTAAAAAAATAATTAATTGTACTTTTAGTATGTACACGTCGAGACGAATCTTTGGAGTCTACGTAGTCTATATTTGGACAAAATTTGTCAAATAACAACGAGAGTGCTACAGGAAAAATTTTGCAAAATTTTTCCATCTAAACAAGGCCTTAATAAATTTATCTCATGAAATATGTAATTTTTTCTATTAGTTTATTTTAATAGACTAAATTAGTGTTGCAACATTCGATATGACACAAAAAAAACTTTTTACCCTTCAACTAAACACCTCTAAGCAAGGAATTGATCGAGCACTAGGGAACTCGTAAGACGTAACCATTCGCTTCAACTTATTCGTGGTTTATTTCGGTTGTTTTAATAGTATTATTATGGAAGAGAGAATAAGTAAAAGTATGATTGATAAGTTCAAGTGAACAAAGCTAACTATGATTGTGTTATTTGTTCTATACAACCATAGAAGAATTACTCTTTCACCTTTTTTGGGGCTACTCTTTTGTGACCTCTCGTTGGAATTGGATGCATTTGCATATGATTACTCGTCCGTAGAGCTTGCTGCGAAAGGAAAAGCTGTTTGTCAGAGTATGTTCAAGAGTACCCAAAATAATCTCTCAGTCTAGAAATTTTAGTAAGAATAAAAAAAAACTCATCTCCAACAACTCTTAAACCCAAATCCTAAATTTTTAGCACTTGGAAAAAATCACCCTCATGCCCATAAAATTATGCGCACTTATTGATCTTTTAACGTAAAGATGGAAGGGTGTGAAAAAAATAAAAAGTAGAAAAAGGTTGCTGATACAAATATACAAGAGAGAAACAATATACAAAAGTGGTTGATATAATTTAGAAATGATACATGATTCCTGATGTAAAATTATCTTATATATTTTAGGAGTAAATTATTAAAAAACCCGTTGGAGATGGTTTTATTTATTTCCTAATATTCCTTTAGAGTTGGAAACACTATACTTTTAAGAATAAATTATTTGGAGATGCTCTGAACATCTCCAAGAGTTTCCAAAATTCACTCCAAATCTTGATTATTTTTTTAGGGTTGAAAAAATGCTCTCCAACAATTCTCTATCTTCAGAGGATCTCTAAGAATTTGTTATTTTTCCTTCTCCAAAAGTTATAGTTTAGCAAGTTTAAAAGGGTTTTGGAAGGACAAAATAATGTCATCTCGAGTTCTATTTTTTTTTTAAAAAAAATCAAATTATGGGTCCCACCAGGTTTTTTCGTGGCACTTCTTTCGTGAGATTGGCCAAGTCACGGTAATATTTGGCGCGCCACCTGTTCTTGCAGCCGCCGCCTTGCCAGACGATGGTTCCTTCCTACCACATCTACTTGGGCCTAGTTCGTGCGCGGCTGCATTCTACTAGGTCTCCAAAAACATCATATTATTGGAGATGTTTTTTTGCCTTTTTTAAATAAAATCTGGATGAGGAAAGAATATGATGTACTTATGAAAATACACTAACTCCCAATGTTTTCGCACTTGGTAAAATAGACTTAGTCACTCGGAAATATAGACGTGCATATGGATCGGTTAATATGAAGGCAGGATGATGTGAAAAAAATAAGTAGTAGAAATTTAGATAATTTCCATCCGGGATTTCATCCAAATAGACCCTAGATCCTTGTGAGTATTCACTGTTCACTGATGGAGTCGAGAGGCACACACGAAATGGTTTGTCCTAATTTTGCGCATGCTTTGAACAAGGATAGTCTCTTATCAAAAAATTTAAAAAAATCAAACAAGGATCGGCACTTGCCCTCGTGCATCCGCATGCGGCAGGTTGTTCTCCCTGTTTCCTCTTGTAACTTTTCTCATAAATCTAATGTTAAAGTGCACAACGGAATTCGATCCAGCTCGCTATATGCAATGATACCTCTCGAGCCCACAACATATCCAAACGTTGAGTTTAACTTAATCGAAAAGACTAACCTAACAAAAGTGGGCTGCTCCTGTCTTATCGTGTTTCTCCACCATCAATTGCCCTGCGAAAGGGTCTGTGGTCCGGTGGTAGGGCAGTCCAGTGGGACGCTACCCACCAGGGTTCAAACCCTGGTGTCGCACCTTTTCTCTGGATTTTTCTAGATTTTGCGGGTACACGCACGCGTGCGCGTTCGGTGGTACTGCGCGTTTCCCACGCACTGGAAGCGACCTGGAGACGACGAGCTTCTCAATCTCTCTTTGCGTGTGTACGGACGGGCACGTGTGTGTGCGTGTGGGTTGTGTGCGTCCAAATTGTACATGATAAAAAAAAACCATCAATTGCCCTGTGCGACCTTGGGCCTGCATGCTGGCCCAAAACTATGCAGATCGCCGGATCATCACTTTCCCGGAGCCATCACAAAGCTTGGGCCGGCACCCGCAGCCAAAGCCCATGTTTCCCCGGTACCTCTTCCACCATGAGTTCGACACGTTTCCCTAAAAAAAAAACCATCAGCTCGACACTTGGCGAGAGCGAGAGCGAGAGCCCCGGAACGCGGAAGCCTCTCGGTGTGTCCCGTCATCCCGTGTCCGGCCGCGCGGTCGCACAGGGTTGTCACTTGTCGGCTCGGCTGCTCGTCCAAAGTCCTTTTCCACGCTACGGAGTACTGGCCACGCCAGAGGACACCACTTCAACGGTGGACGTGCAGCCCTGAGTGACATCGGAGCAATCATTCTGCCGGCCTGTGCAGCGTGGCAGCGGGCCGTGCAGTGCTCTCGAGCCAGCCAGCTACTGTAGTCAGGTGCGCGTCGCTGCCATCGTATATCGAAGCATCCATTGGCCAAATGCTGGCCCACCGGCCATGGTCACAAGCGACAGGAGAGCTACCACTGCTTTTGTGGAACAGGGCTAAATAATCAGAGGGTGCTACAACAATGCAAGTTAACCTCAGACCATCGAATCTAATCTTAGCCAGGAGGCATGCATGGGACGCGATGATGGTGATGCTTCGAAGCCTCGCATGAAGAGGCAGGGCCATAGTATATACGATGCGCATGCTTTGATTCCCCTTTCTCTAATCCAAATGGTCGAGTAATAGACTTTGCTTGTTGGTGTGCTCTTCCCAGCCACTATTCCTATTGGGAGCAGTACGTACGTGCCGGCCGAATTGTTAACTGCGACGGCTTAACATTATTTATATTTTGATCGGTCGTCATAAGGAGCAGGCCGAATAGTTAAGCGCGAATTGAGCTTAATATTTTGTTGACCTTCTCCTCTACGCTAGTAAGTATATGCATGCCCTACGACTATGAGATGTACTTTCGAGGAAGCAACTGTACGAGCTGTTGGATTCACGAGCTAAACTTTAATCCTCTTACACCGTCAAATCATAAACTAATTATAAAACTATAATTGCAGAACCCTTGGATCTATTAATCATGAGATGAATCTATTAATCTAATTAGTTTATTAATCCTAAATTAGAATATCTCAGCTCTAGCATTATATTGTCAAAGCATTACGTTGTCAAATCATGATCTAATTAGATTTAATAGATTCATCTTCTAAATTAACCTTAATTTGTGCAACTAAACATATGATGTACGGGCAGTCAATGAACTATCATGTAGGGATAGATGTAAGAGGAGGCTAGGGGGGCTGTAGCCCTCCCAACTAGTGCACCAATGAGAAATATGGAAAGAGTGAAGAAGAAAAAGAAGTAGAAGAAAGAAGAAAAATAGAGAAATAAAGTAAGAAGAAGTGATCAGCTATTCCTTCAACGTTGTTCTGGATCCGCCACTGCTGCCGGGGGCCTGTGAAGTCAGGAAGAAGTGCAGGACTCAGCAACAAGCATTTGGCGCCTTGGGAATTAAAGAGTTTTTGTTTAGATGGTCACCATCATTCTGCTACCAATCCACTACTTACGCTTTATTGTATTGCCCGTTTGCGCTTACTTTTCTTTCGTGATGAATATTGTATTTTATCAGTTATCACCATATCGCTGTCACTCTATACATTATTATTCTCAATCACTACTGGAAACGGCTGCTTTGCCGAGTGCCGACCATCTGGCACTTGGCGAAGCCTATGCCGAGAGCAGACCTCGGCATAGAGCTCTCGACAAAAAACCTCACGACAAAGGATCCTTTGCCGAGGGCCATTTATCGGGCTCTCGGCAAACCTTTTACCGAGGGTCCCGACCGGCTCTCGGCAAAGAAAAGTGGCCGTTAACGGCGGTCCCTATTGACGGTAGGTTTGTCGAGGGCTAACCGGACTCTCGGCAAAGGCGTCACGTTTGCCGAGAGCCGGACTCTCGGCAAAGCTGTAAATTTTTTTATTATTATTTTCCTGTGCCGAGGGTTATCCGGGGTCGGCTCTCGGCAAAGAAATTTTGAATATTTTTTTTTGGGACCTCTTCGCCGAGGGCTAGCTCAGCCGGCTCTCGGCAAACCCTTGGAAATTCCTTTCAGTCTCCCCAGCTTTGCCGAGGGCTATGACCAAAGCCCTCGGCAAAGCTGGGGAAATGACTTTCTGGTTCAGCTTTGCCGAGGGTTATGGTCATAGCCCTCGGCAAAGGGCCTCTTTGCCGAGAGCAACCCTCGGCAAACACGCTAATTTTTATTTTTTTATTTCTGTTTTTCCTTTTCTCCGACACTATCAAACATATATATATATCACATTCATCACATATCACATATATATCACATTTGACGTAACAGAACATATATATATATATATATATATATCATGATAGTTCACATCACATCACATAGTTCAATAACATATGTCCTCAAATCACATAGTTCACATCACATAGTTCAACAACATGAGACTTCAGTGACACACGATAGTCCAAAGTTCAATCTACTACACCCCCGGCCAACCGGGCCACCCCTGAGAACTGCCGCCTGGTTGTCCCCCGGTCTGGTTCCATCGGTGGTTGTTCGAACCTTCTGACGGAGGAGGCTGCAAAAGGTCATGTCAGACAAGGAAATGAAATAAATGAAACACTGAAGTATTGATACTCACAGGAGCAGCTCCGGGGTCCAGAGACGGCGGTGGAGGAGCCATGAGCGTCTGGGGCACGGCCATGCCCTGGGAGGCCATGAAGGCGATGAGCTCCGCCATCTGCTTTGCTTGAGCCTCCATCTGGGCCCACATCTGTGACCGCATCTGGGTCTCGGACACATGGCGCTCCTGCCTTTCTCTTTCCAGGCGGGCCTGCGATAATACAAAGTGAATGTTAGAACAATGCAAACATTTAAAGATCAATGTACGATGAGTTACATAGAAATAACCTCGAGCTCGGCGACCCGCGACTGCGCAGGCGACGGGCATGGGCGTATGGGGACGCTCCCGCTCGTGCTATGTGCTCGGAGCTGGGACAGAGTGGGAGTGGAGGCCGTGTCGATGACGCCGTCGCCAAGCCAGAACCGCCCGTGCTTCTTCCCTCCTCCAATCCTCATGACGATGCTCCCGTCCAGGTCCGCGGTGGCAGGATCAAAGTCGTCCCCATGGACCGCCCTTGCCGCCTCTGAGTAGTCAGTGAGGCGGGAGTGGACGCTGGAGTTGGTGTACGCGTCGGCGGGATCGTGGGGTTTGTAGGAGGTCTCCGCTGCCGTGGCCTTGCCCTTGTGGGACATGGCGTATGCCACCACCGTGTCGCAAGGCTGCCCACCGTGTGCCTCCGACTGCGAGGAAGACAACAAGATGATTAGCAATCAGGCAACATTTGATCGAGGAATTGATAAAGTCTTTCACGTACCCAAGCTTGTGCGTACTCGGCGAGGTTGCGGTTGCCCTGGTGGTGTGGTACACCAGGCATCTGCAGACGCGCCTCCCGGGCCTCGGCGTGGTGGGCCGCCCACTCTTCGGATAGCCACCGGTCCACGATCATCTCCCAGCACTCGGGAAACAACTGGCACCATTGGGGGATCATCTGCACATCATCAAGTATTTCACGTCTAAGCGTCAGATGAAAAGTACCAAAAGCTTAATCTCAAAAGAAATCACTTACCTGCAAGAACTCCGCCCGGCCCAGCGTCATGCCTCTCGCCTGGGTCTTCGTCACCCTCGTGCCCAAGACCGTGGCGTTGTAGGTAATGATGGCCTGCAGTCTCGCCTCGTAGATCATGTCGGTGACGAGCTTCCTACAAGCCCGGGTAGCCGTCACCTCCGCCACTGCCTCCTTCCCCGGCTCGCACTCGAAGTAGTTCTGCATACAGACACAATATGAGGAGAGACAGTAATTAAAGAAAAAATATGATGAATTTGATATTGTTTGACGAAGACTTACCCACAGCTCCGCTCTAACCCGCGCCGCCTTGTTGGGGAAGTCTGGGTCTGGGGCGACGCTGTAGTGGTCAAAGGTGTAGGCCGGCTCGTGCCTCCTGGCATACTGTACTATGCCGGGGTAGTGCTCGCGGCACAGGAGACCCAGGATGCCATTGGGTTTGCGGCCTTTAGGCCCCACAAAGTCCCATGACCTGCACAAGTGATTAAAAAAGATTATTACCTTCTATTTCTATTTTGAGTCTCATCGTACGAACAGGTAGTTAGAACATGTACTTCTGTCCGATGGGCGTGATCACTGGGCGTCGGGCACGTGGCGGCAACGCCGGGAGGCTGGCGGGGCCTCTCAAGTAGGGCGTGGACACCCCTGAGGCACCCGAACACCCGTCCGCCTCGTCCTCCTCCTGCTCGTCCTCCTCCTCTGCCTCCTCGGCCACTGGTGCCTCCTCCTGCCGCTGGGCCTCGGGCGTGGCCGGCACCTCCTCCTCGACCTCCTCCTCCTCCTCCTCCTCCTCCTCCTGTGGAGACGACTCCCTCCAGCGGCGGCCACTCCTCGTCGAGGGCCCGTCAGCCTACGAGCTGCGGTACAACCAACTCAACCGCCTCTGACGTCCTCCCGACATCTTGCCTCGACCTCCTGCATTTAAAAAGAACAAACAATGTTGTATTAGAAATAACATAACCAAATATATGCAATATAAATGAAACAATAGATCCTAAAAATATAACATAATATTACATGTATTAGAAATAATCTGGATCATCCGGATTAGCCGGAGCATGAGTCTCCTCATCACTGTCAACCATGTCTAAGTACTCCTCAGTATCCGAAGACAGGTCGTCGTCTTCATTTGCTTGGCCTAAACGGAATCGTTCTAGCATTTCTATGTCCTTCGCATTTACCACCTCATCCCCAGCGTCCTCGTCATCATTCTCTACTTCCATTTCCATCGCTTCGGTTAAGTCTATCGTGAACGTCTCTTGCAACCCAGATTCTTGAAAGAACTCACCGTCATACGTGTTTGTGTTGAAGTTATAATCCTCATCATTGGGGAGAGGTAGTTTAGCATGTGGTGATATCTTGTGCACAATATACCAACCCAAGAGATGCTCTTTGCTTTTGCACGCGTATGGCGTGTAATAAACCTGCGTGGTGTGACGGAACGACCCTAATCCCATGGCCCACGTGTCCCTGTCAACCTCTGACAGCTGAACCCATGTTCCATGTGATTAAGACATGTTCGCCACCGGGCTACATCAGTGCCCAATATCCGCAGGATCATCTCACGATTCGGTTACAGCATTGCATACTTTTACAAATAACATCGGAATAATGAGCGGAAGACTTAAATAACATTAGTTTTACAAAACAGGGTTCCAAATAGAAATTAAGGTGCAGTTATTACAAACCAAGTTCTGATAATAGAAATGGACATAGGCAACATAGTGGAGAACAGCAAAGATACTTATAATCACCCAGCCCGAGGGTGTACAACTATTCTTCGGTCTCATCGGCCTCTTCCTGGACGATGGTCACGCAGCAGGGTGCAAGACACATCGGGGTCTCATTCATACCTGCAGCATGGGTAACAAACCCTGAGTACTGGGGTACTCAACAAGACTTACCCGACTAAGAAAAAGGGAGAAGACTCAGGAATGAGAGGCTTAGGGTAGTCAAGGTAAGGCTTAAGCAAGATCAAGTATTTTGCAGAAAAGCATTTTTTGTAAACCTTATTTTACTTTGGAAAGATTCAGTATTCCTCAATTCTTCATCGTTCATGACTCATTTTACATTTCAAAACATTCCTAGTTGAGAACCACTCTCCGTTGACAGTCAGTGACCAAGTCTCCATAACCGAGGAGCAACGTTAATCCGGATAAATAATACTCAGCTGAGGATCCCTATCCACACTGCATATGTAGCACCCAAGCTTGCATATGCCAACTCGTCTACCACGATTCCTCCAAGATGGGACCCGGTCCTACGCCACCCGGAAGTACAGTACACCACTCCTATCCAGGTACGACGACCACGTGGGTACATGCTACTTCCGCCATCTCTCCACTCCCAGTGCGCGGTTGTCGGTCCAATAAAGGATTCCTCGGAGCCAGAGCTTTCCGAAGTATGTGAATAGTTACAAGTCTTGACCAGCAGGCCCCCATACGGATGGTCCCTACTTTTTCAGGCAGAACTATACCTTGGTCATATCTCACCCAAGCGTAATAGTCCTGTCAGTTTTTCAACCCTGTCCCGGTCGGTGTCAACTGTTGAGTCCCGGACTACAACATGACGGCACCGTACGCTCGGACAACCTCTCCTCGCTATTGACTAGGTACGGATCAGATACCTAGCCAACAGCCGGGGAGTAAGATCAAATTCCCATAAACATTCCTTAAGTGATCACACTTTTGAAATTGGCATTTTATTGCGAAGTCTAATTCAATAAGCATTGCTAAGCATTTTTCAAATACTTTTGAAAAGCAGGTATCGGATGTATCAGTGGTCAAGGTGGATAGTGCACCAATTAGGATAACACACAACTCCTATAAACCTAATGCAATAATTTAACTCAAAAGCATTTAAGGAAATCATTTTATAAATTCAAGGAAAGGGTTAAATGCACCGGGGCTTGCCTTGAAGAGCAAAAAGGACGGGCTCGGGGTCGGTAGTGAAAGCGTCGGAGCTCGGGGTTACTTCGGGAGCAGGTTCGTCAGCGGCTGCTTCGACTTTGACGCCTTCTCCTTCGGTCACTATACGGATGCAAGGATGTATGCTTATGAGGATGCTGACATGAACAATAGGACAATTCTACTGTTTCTAGAGTACAATTTTTCGGCGCATAAGTAACTTCTAGAACAGACACAAAGTTACTTATCTTGTTCTCTAAGCAAAGTTAATCAATCTATTAAGCATCATTTATCCGACCTAAACACAAAACAAGCATGGCATCACAAACATCATATACCAAAAGGGTGGGGGTCTATGAACAGCAAACAATCCTAAAAGTCACTCACAGGGCATACAACATGAACTCTATTTGATTTTCTATTTTTCCTAATTATTTAAAAAGGTCATTTTATGCAGTTGCTCTAAAATTTACCCAATTAATCTCATAAGTTTATTATGGTATAAATAGATGTCAAAACAAATTTCATAATTTTTGGAGGTCATTAAGGTGCTTAACAAAAATCAAACATTTAATTAACAAAAGGCGCTATTTTAGCAAATTAAATAAAAACCCAAAAATCAACTTGCTCCAAAAGGCCTCAAAATCACACCAGAGACTAAACATGACATAACTAGCACATAAAAAATTATCTCATGATCTTTGGAGCTACACATGATTTTCTAAAAATCTAAAACCATTCATTTCTTAATTAAAAGGGAGATTTTTCATTTTCAAACTTTTGCACAAAGTCCAAGTTTCATATTTTTCTAAAATACTACATGGTATAAAGAGTCTACCATAAAATTTTCAGAATTTTTGGAGCAACACAGAAAATCACACGAAAAGAAGAAAAAGGAACACTATTCACAACTTCCCAAAAAGAAAAGAGCACTGTGCTCTTTCCTCGCAAGGCTCGGGCGAAACGGGAGGCTCGGGCGAATCGGAAGACATGTGTTCGCTGAGGCCTGGCTCGAGCGAAGCTGGTTCTGTGAAACGGGCTCGGGCGAGACGGAACCGACTGCTTCGTCCGAGGCCTGGCTCGAAGGCTCGGGCGAGACGGAAGCGACTGCTTCGTCCGAGGCCTGGCTCGAAGGCTCGGGCGAGACGGAAGCGACTGCTTCGTCCGAGGCCTGGCTCGAAGGCTCGGGCGAGACGGAAGGCTCGGGCGAACCGCAGGCGAGGCGGACGGCGGGCCGGCCGCTCGGGGCTCGCGCTGGGAAAGCCGAGGGTGGGGAAAGATTCGCGGGCTCACCGAGAGTCTGGTGGGAGGCTCGGCGAGGCGGTGCAGGGTCGGAGGACGGAGCTCGACGGTGACGGTGCTCCGGCGGAGCTCTCTGGCAGCGAGCGGCGTCCGGCGGCTCTGTCCACCAAAAGAGATCACCGAGGTGCGGTTAGAAGCGTACGGAGGTGAGGAAGAGAGGGCAAGGGTCGGAGGGACGGGAGGAACACTCACGGCGGCGAATTCCTCTTCTTGCAGAAACGCGGCCGCTTGCCGGAGTCGGGGACGAAGTTCCCGCGCCGGCGAAAGGAGGGGCGGAGGGGTGAAATTGGTTGCTCCGGAAGGTGGAGCGGCTCAAGGCGAAGGCGGTGGAGGCTTCGGCGGGCGCTGGGGTGGTCCGGTGGTGCGGGGCGCCGTGGTGGCGGTAATGGCGGATCCCAGCGGCTTCTTATAGCCGCGGGCGGAGTTGGGGGGGGGGTCCGGTTAGAAGGATGGGGAGCGTTCGGGCGACATTAATGGAGGTAGGGAACATGGTAGGGCGGCTGGGTGCGGGCGGGAACGCGCGCGCGGCGGGGCGGCCTGCCGGCGGCCGGCAACTGCGCGCTGTCCGCGGCCGAGGGGAAAGAGGAAGAGGGTAGGGGATGAGCGAGGCGGCGGTAGGTAGGGGCCGAGAGGAAAGGCGAGCGCCAGAGCTTGGCCGCGCGCGGCACGGGCGCGGGTCAGCCGGGCTCGGCAGGGGCGGCGAGGCTCGCGCGCGGCGCGACGGCCTTGCCGGAGGCCGGGGCCCCCTGGCTTTAAAGTTCGTGCACAATGACGATATTTAAAGCCAAACTTTCCCTTTCTGAAATTTTGAAATTACTCACAAAACTTGAACTACACGAAGAAAACTCAAAACACCAAAGTTGCTTAAAATTTTGAGATCTACAACTTTGCCAATATAAACTTTTTCTGAAACTCAAAAGTTTTTGAGATCCTTAGGAAAACCGAAAAAGGGACAAAATTTAAGTTTGGAGGAATTTGAAATTACTTCTGATTTTGTATTGAAACTTGAAAATTTGTAAATACCAAAGTTGTTTCTCTTGGCCAGATCTACAACTTTGCTTTTTGGACCAACCTCAAATTTTGAATAGTTTTTGAGTTAATAAAAGAGGGGTGAAAACCAGGGTTTGGAAATTAGGGTTTTTCAAAAGGGATTTAAATTCTATTTCTGATTTTTAACTTTGATCAACACAACAAGTCATCAAGACACTAACTGAACAAGAAATGACACAAGACTAGGCACAGAGTTGAAATTACCATTTTTGCCCTTTAGGAAGGTTTGGGCTTTAGGGTTTTTGAAAAGAGATTGCTACACAAGTACTAAGCAAACATAAATGCAAGGCAAGAATGATTAATGACTAATGATGATGACATGTCAGGTTAATTACACCTTAAACACCAGAGGCGTTACACGTGGACTGTTGAGCCACAATATACACATCGGAGTCTGGATCCTGTCGAATTTCGGCTAGCCCAAGATTAGGTGTCAGCCTCGTTCTTCCAGGATCGAACCAATGGCATTTGAACATGACAGGATTCAAAGGCTTTTCACCGTGAAATGAAAGTTCGTATATTTCTTCAATTCTTCCATAGTAGTCACGGTTGTCATTGCCTGGAGTACAAACTCCGCTATTTGTGGTTTTTCGATTGGGCCGACTCTGCTCGTAGCTTGATGTGTGGAAGCGAAATCCATTCACGTCGTAACCGTTAAATGACTTGACCCTACGGTCAAAGCCTTTTGCAACCTGTCTCAGCTCTTGACTCATAGACGCATCGGTTTGAGCCTGCAAGGGGACGCAAGATATATCGTTATACGGTCAGAACGTAAGAGCAAGTTGGAACGTCAGACTAAGTACGACCTTGGTAGGACGGTACCTTCTGTCGGAACCAAGAAATGAAATCAGGCCTCCCTTGCCCCGCACCATTTGCAATTAGGGTTTCAGCTGCCGCATCAGAAAGAGGCCTTGGTCCATTCGAGAACAAATGAAGAAATTCACTGTACGAAGCAAAAAGAATGGTGTTGGAAAGTGACGACGAATTGGATGAAGATAGATAACAACTTACTCCATGTACGGATCCAGCTCATCAAGGTTGGTAAGCACGTATAGCATGATCTTTCGCCACTCTTCATAGTTCAACTGCTTAACTGTGGATCCACTTGCCGTGCCGAGTTGGCCTCGAAAAAGGCTAAGACTCGATTCATTTTCTCCAGCATTGTAACGAGGGGGTGGATTATGCACGCTAGGAAGGTTCTCGGAGTAGTATTCTTCAGTGAAGTTGGACACCTCCTCCAGAATGGATGCCTCTGCAATGGAAGCCTTAATTTTGGCTTTGTTTCTACATTTCTTGCGAAGAGTCTTCATATTTCTCTCGACTGGAAAGCACCAACGCCATTGCACAGGCCCTCCCATTCGAACCTCATTTGGGAGGTGTACGTCAAATGAAGCATCGGAGTGAAGAAGCCTGGTGGAAAGATTTTCTCCAGCTTACATAGCAACACAGGTGCAGCTTTCTCCAAGTCATCAATGACGGACCGAGATATCTCCTTGGCACATAGCTGGCGGAAGAAATAGCTCAACTCTGCCAGGACAACCCACAGAGGCTCAGGAACATAGCCTCGAACCATCGCCGGAAGAAGCCGTTCGATCCATACGTGGAAGTCATGACTCTTCATCCCTAGGACTCGCACAGTAGATAAGTTGACTCCTCTCGTTAGATTCGCTGCATATCCATCAGGGAATGTCAATGTCTGGATCCACTGAAGTATTTCTTTCCTTTGTGGCCTGCCCAAGACGAAATCGACCTTGGGCCGTGTCCATCTCCTGCCGGGCTGAGGAGACAACATCTCTTGCTTTGGTCTATCGCAAAACAGTGCCAGGTCTAGTCTAGCCTTAGGGTTGTCCTTGGACTTTTCAGTGTCCATGAGTGTTCCCCAAAGCGACTCAGCGATGTTCTTTTCAGTGTGCATTACATCAATGTTATGTGGCAGAAGAAGATCGTCATAATAAGGGAGTCTTTCCAAGCCTGACTTATAAGTCCACATATGCTCCTGACCATACCCCGCAAAACGACCGTCTGTTTCGTTGAATTGGAGAGCATCTATCTGAGCATGAACCTCGGCACCGGTCAGCATCCGAGGTGGAGGATCTCTCACCACGACACCTTTGGTAAAGTTCTTGGTGTCCCGTCTGAAAGGATGGTCAAGAGGCAGGAATTGTCGATGTTGGTCGAACGTTGAATACTTGCCACCCTTCTTCAACCAGATAAATCTCGTAGCTGTCTTACAAACCGAGCATGAGAACTTGCCATGGACACACCAGGCACAGAATATCCCATATGCCAGGTAGTCATGCAGTGAGTACTGGTACTAGATGTGCATTGTGAAGTTAGACCTTGAAGCTCGGTCGTATGTCAATACCCCTTCATTCCAAGCAGTTTCCAATTCATCAATCAGAGGCTCCATGTACACACCCATGTTATTCCCCGGATGTCCAGGAATTATCAACGACAAGAAGACAGTATGGCGTTGAAATAGGACGCCGGGGGGGAGATTGAGGGGGATAACGAAGACGGGCCAACAGGTGTACGGGACAGCCATGAGTCCATAGGGATTGAAACCGTCCGTTGCAAACGCAACACGAACATTACGAGCCTCTCTAGCTTTGTCATGATGGATGCGGTCGAAGTGGGCCCATGCTTCACCATCGGCGGGATGTACCAACTTCTCAGGATTGTATCGGGTACCCTGCTTGTGCCATGTCATCTGTTTCACGGATTCCTCGGTCATGTAGAGACGTTGGATCCTCGGTGTGAACGGCAGGTAACGCAGGACTTTCATGGGGATAGAAAGCTGCCTCTTCGGGTCTTCACCATCGTCTACCTCCATGTATCTTGACGCTTTACACTTCGGACAGTAACCTGCATCCGTGAGATCTTTCCTGAAGAGGACGCACCCATTTGGACAAGCATGTATCTGCTCATACGGCATCTTCAGTGCACGAAGCAGTTTCTGTGACTCGTACAGGCTCTTTGGCAATATGTGGCCGTCCGGAACCATGCTACCAAATAGGGCCAACATACCATCGAACGCATGTCGACTCAGGTTGAACTGGGACTTGAACCCCATCACACGGCCAATGGCATCCAGTTGAGAAACCGTTGTCCGATCGTGAAGGGGTTTCTGTGCCGAAGACATCATCTCGTAAAACGCCTTTGCGGTCTTCTCCATCTCCTCCTCCGTACGTCCTTCAGCATACTGTGCTTCTTGGAAGTCATCTAACATGTCTGCTACCCCCGCATCAGCATCAAAGTCCTCCAGACGTGGTCGCACTGCCTCCGCTCTCAAACGATGTGCTTCACCATGGTAGATCCACCGGGTGTAGTCTGGCGTGAATCCATTGTTCACAAGATGTTTAGCCATGTTCTCCTTGTCTTGCCTTCTCCGGTTCCCACATCTGCTGCATGGGCACAACACTTTGATCTCTCCTCACCGAGCCGCGCCAAATGCATTGTTCACGAAAGCATCTGTCTTGCGCAACCATTCATCGGTGAAATCACTTATGCTTCTACGGCCCGAGTACATCCACTGACGGTCATCCATCCTACTGTCACGCATCTGAGTACTTACATATCTACCTCCGAGTACTTCCATCCTACTATCATCTAATAGGTGAGGATAGGTCCTAATCCCACCCGCGGATGCGTACATGAGGCCAGTTCCCATTGTCTGCCCCGAGCCGAGACAGAATTTCGGCAGCACCTCCCCGATGTTCTCAAGATACACGTCCCTGTAGGGATGTATCCGGAGAACAACAAGGAGGTGATGCAGAAACTCCATCTCGAATCGGGCTAGACAATGGGAACTAGCCTCATTGACGCATCTACGGGCTGTCCAAGTAACGTGGACAATCCGAAACAGATACGGTTATCGATATGCAGAGACCTGCATACCTCCAGCCGTATCTCTTTCGGACGGGAGACGCCTAACTGGGTTCAATGACCTACGACCCTTTTCTGGAAGGAGACATTATTTATACCTAGGGTGCCGGTGGAGTCAGGCTAGCGGCGTAGTGGCGAGTCGGTGCAGTGGAGAGCCGAAGCGGTGCAGGCAGACCCGCGACGGTGACGAAGACGATCGTGGTCGCCGAGGATCTCCGGCTTGGCCCCGACAGGTCCTCCTCCTACAGAAAAGACCAAAAATATAGTATCCATTAGAAATTTCGGCAGAACCTCCCCTGTACAGTGAGGTTTCAAAACCTGCAAGAAACAACGGCACGATGGCCGACATCCACATATATGTCAAGGCACGATGGCCGACATCAACATACATTAACAAGCATACCACTACTACTAAATAATGCTCGATCGCCGCATACATTCACATTCATCCACATATATCGTCGTGATCAAGGACGACTACTACTAACAACTACTACTTACTACTACTTACCACAACTAAGTTGCAGAGGTACAAGGACGACGGGGCGATCGAGGACGACTTACAAGTGATGACGCGGGCCGATCGACGACGACGGAGCGGGACGGGGCAGGGGCGCGTGGCCGAATGGGTGGGGCAGGGCTCCTCCTCCTCCTCTTCCTCTCCTCCTCCTCCTCTCTTCTTCCTGTCCTCCTCTTCCTCTCCTCCTCCTCCTCCTCCTCTTCCTTCTCTCCTCCTCCTCCTCTCCTCCTCTCCAACCGGGCGTGCAGGGGGCGGGGGCGGGGGCGGCGGCACGGCGCAGGGCGGGGCGGCGGCGCGCTGGGCGACGGCGGAGGCGCAGGCCGGCCGGCGTGTGTGTGTTTGTGTGCTGTGTGTGTGCGGGCCGACCGTTTTATTTTTTCACTGATTTGCTTCTTTGCCGAGAGCCAGATCGGGTGGCTCTCGGCAAAGAGGAAACCTTTACCGAGAGTCGTCTGATCCGGCTCTCGGCAAAGATTTTTCGAAATACCCTCTGAAGAATGAATACCATTTTTCGAATCGCTGAGTTTCATTATTTCATGCACCTGAAGTTCAAACGTGCGTCCCGCGGAAAAAATCATCAAATTAAAAAAATACGCTGAATATAGCAAGATGTATGGAAAACACTTCAAATTTGAAATCTTGGCTTGCGCATCAGTAGCAAGGCCACAGAAAAAATTGGGTGCAAAAAAACAAAAAAAAATAATATGCTTTGCCGAGAGCTTCCTAAAGCCCTCGGCAAATAGCACCTATGCCGAGAGCCAGCGCCAGGGCTCTCGGCATTGAGTTTACAAAAAAAATCAACCCTTTGCCGAAAGCCTAACAGAGGGCTCTCGGCAAAGGTAACGGCGCAGGATGAGCCGTTTGCGAGGTTTCCGTTTGCCGAGGTGTAGTCTACGCCGAGGGTTCGGCTCTCGGCATAGGGTATGTTTGCCGAGAGCCAGACTTCGCCGAGAGTCGGACCCTCGGCATAGAAATCTTCGCCGAGTTCCGTTTGGTGCCGAGGGTTGGCTCTCGGCAAAGAGCTCTCTGCCGAGTGCCCGCGTTTTAGCCCTCGGCAAAGCGGCGGGCTCTCGGCAAAGAGCCCGTCTGCGGTAGTGAATGGTACACATGACGCATTTAGGCCTTGTTTAAACTGAGAAGATGAGAATTTTTCTCAACTGTAGCACTTTTGTTGTTATTTGACAACTTTGTCCAAATATGGACTATGTATACTCAAAAGATTTGTCTCGACATGTATATACTAAAAGCACAATTAGTTATTTATTTTACTAACATTTAATGCTCTATGCATACGTCTAAACATTGATGTGGTGGTGATGTGATGAAGAGAGAATGAAAAAAATGATAGTTTGATAGCATCTAAACAAGACCTTATAATGTTCACAGTCACAGCTTGCTTGCCTCCTTGCCAAGTCTCCTCCATTTCCCACGAGAAAGTTCCACCAAACACCAATCGGTGTCAGCAGCATTGAACGACTATGGAACAAAGATCCACAGTACTACCCTGATCAAAACTAGTCCCTCCTTTTCATTGAAAGTGTCGTTAAAAAACCGTGTTCTCATCCCAAACACGCTTCCCGAACGACACTCTCAATGAGATGGAGGGAGTATATTAATTAAGGTCGATTGGTGGATAATTCTACCGCAAACAACCTAACTAGCTAAGCTCAATCATTGCAAAAAGTGCAAATTGAGCCGTATATTCCTGCGTGTGAGGTTTAAGAATTGCTAACATTCAAACTTCTTTATAATTTATGTTAGCTGTGTTGTAATAAAAATTCGGGTCTACGATGTGAAAATTAAATCGGAACCATATGGCCAGAGATGTTATTATTATTAATCAGAATGTGTCACAGCTGCACGCCTGCACCTACACTCAACATCTAGCCTTGTCGTTAAGACCTTAGGCCTGGTTTATTTTCCACCGCAAAAACTTTTTCACTCATCACATCAAATATTTAGACACATGTATAGAACATTAAACGTAGACTAAGAAAATAACTAATTACATAAATTGCGTATAATTTGCGAGATGATTTTTTAAGCCTAATAAATTTATATTTTGACAATGTTGCGCTACAGTGAACATGTGCTAATGATAAATTAATTAGTATTAATAATTTAGTGTCACGGTTTCTAGGCGAAATATGTACTTTGTTTCTTATTAGTTTATTTTTAATAGACTAAATGAGTATCAAAACATCTGATGTGATATGAAAAAACTTTTCACACCATAACTAAATAAGGCCTCGTAGGTTCTCAAAATCGGACCGGAAGTAGAAATAGTATTTTTCATTCCGTATTTTCATAATTCCGTATCTGATCGGAATTTTCCGGATTTGAATCCGGAATTTTACCGGATTTCAGGGTTAACTTCTTTTATTTTAAAAAAATCCAATATCTTTTCCTTCCTAGCTCTAAATATATCAAATAATATATGTGAAAAATATATCTATATCAGTGTTGAAATATTCTCTCACACACATGTTACGTTATTAGGGTCATTGTATATGATTGTGATTTTGAGTATAAAGATGTGTGGTATTCTGACTTAAGTTCCTGACTTCCGACCATTTTTGTTGAATTTCTGACTATATTGGTTCGTTTCCGCACACCCGCACATTTCGAAGGCGTTTCCATTTCTGCCAAAAAAAAATATATATAAACAGAATTAGAAATAAGGCCTTTTCGTTTGTTTTCATCGCTACTGGCCTCCTTCCCAGCCATGAGGAGAAGAGAAAAGCATGAACCTCTCGCTTCCGTTCCATTTTTCTTTATTCTGCAGGTGGGGCCCACGTATTAGTTCTTAATTACCCTCAAACAGCAGTTTTAAGCCTTCAGTTAGCGTACTAACCACTGCTGCTTAACACCAAACAAAGATCTCTCAAGCCGATGGTTTCCTTGCACCACATGGCCTGGCCGCCTCCGCCCTTTCCACCTCCACCCAATGGCAGATGCTAGGCGGCGGCGCCCCTCTTGAGAAGTACTCCCTCCATCCCAAATTAAAAGACATTTTATGGAGAGTCAAAGTTTTTCAACTTTGACCAAATTTATATAATAAAATAATAATATTCATGATACCAACTAAGTGCAATTAGATTCTTCATTAGTTATATTTTTATAATATACATATTTGATGTTATAAATCTTTGTGTTTCCTTTTATAATTTTAGTCAAAGTTAAAAAACTTTGACTGCAATATTGTTAGAATGCCTTATAATTTGGGATAGAGGGAGTACGTAAAAGGGAAACGTTTTTGCCGCCCGCGCCCTGCTAGAGCGCTCGGCGCCTCGGCCTCGGTCGGGCCACACAAGGTAGCGTCGTCCGCCTTGTTGCCTGACCCACTCCTATTCAGTTCGAAGCAGCCCCAGACCGACGCCAGGAGCCCAGGCCAGTGGTCGACACACCTGTGGCGAGATGAGAGGCGGTGTCGTCGCAGGCTCCGGCGCCGACGAGGGTTGCGCGTCTCACATGTAGGTAAGGTCGCTTCTTCCCTTCCCATGCGGCCATGCCTCTATTGATGATTCATAATAATATTTCCACCTTTTTTTTTTCATTTTTATCCGTGTTGGGTTCAGTGACAGCTGCCTGATGGCTCCCCCTGTATTTTGGATCTGCAGGTTGTGATCTTTCTGCCCGTAGACGTGCAATTTGTCTTCGCTTGATCTGAGAGTAAAGCGAAGACCGGCTAGTGTTGTTGCTGAAATCTGTTGATTCATGGGGAGTCAGACAATGGCATCACAGGCTAGGGGCGGTGGAGGAGGCGTGGGTGGCAGTGGCGGTGCCGGCGCAGCGCAACGCGGGCAGATGCAGAGCCTGGCAAGACAAGGGTCTCTGTATAACCTCACCCTTGATGAGGTGCAGAGCCATTTGGGAGAACCCCTACACAGCATGAACCTTGAGGAGCTGCTGAAGAGTGTCTTTCCTGATGGCCTGGACCCTGATGGTGGTGGCACTACCAGCCAGTATGAGCAGAGTTCGGGCCTCTTGCGACAGGGGAGCATCACGATGCCACCTGAGCTTAGCAAGAGGACCGTGGACGAGGTGTGGAAGGGCATCCAGGATGCGCCAAAGAGAAATGCTGGGAAAGGTGGTCGGCGGAGGCGGAAGCGGCAGCCGACGCTTGGGGAGATGACGCTTGAGGATTTCTTGGTGAAAGCTGGGGTTCTCGCCGAAGGATGTCTGAAGGACTTGAATGATGTAGGCAATGTGGAGCAGGTCGGTAGCGCTGGGCCTACGGGTTTGACTGCTGGGGCACAATGGTTAGACCACTATCAGCAGCGGATTACTGCTATCGAGCCCCATCAGCACGGGCAACATAGTTTGCCAGGTGCTTACATGCCTCGTCGGTTAGCCCTTCAGCCTCTGAATGTTGGGCCAGGTGCTATTCTGGAGTCATACTCCGATGGACACATTAGTTCACCAATGATGGGTGCACTTTCTGATTCACCGACGCCTGGTAGAAAGCGTGGTTCCCAAAGGGATGTGGCAGATAAGTTGATGGAGAGAAGGCAGAAGAGGATGATCAAGAATAGGGAGTCAGCTGCTCGTTCAAGGGCTAGGAAGCAGGTTGCAATATATGTTTCCTACCTTTCTATGTTTTAACTAATTGGTTCAGCTAGTCTTTGTTGTGATCTGTGATAAGATTTTAGAAATGGTGACGCTGCTCTTCTTAACCTGAGTATTACTTACGCTGTATTTTCAACAGGCCTACACTAATGAACTGGAAAACAAGGTATCTCGATTAGAAGAGGAGAATGAGAAGCTAAAGAAACAAAAGGTACTTTAGTTCTTCAATACAATACGACAATACCATCAGAATGTCACCCTCGTTTTTCCCTTTACCGTCACTTTCTGCTTCTGAATAGGTGTGATTTTACTTTTATTGACATCTTCCTCTTTCTGTTCACATCGTGAAGCTACTTTTAAGACTTGCATTTATCTAAACATCCCTAAATCCCTTAAATTTTTAAATTTTCATTTGTTCTATCCTATTTGCTTCCATTGCTGGAGATAAACCATGTTCGGGTAGGTATACAAACTAAGATCTGATATGCTCATGTGTTGGTTAATCCACTTATGACATTTGTGCTATTTGTCCCTTCAAATATTTATGGGGGTTGATGCAAATACCAAAGGGCAATTCTAATTTTTATTTGTAATTTTAGTTGCGAGTGTTTTGAAATCCTTCAGTTGGAGCTGCTTATCTTTTATTTACACTAGCTACCCTCAAAAGGCCACCTAATGTTATTATAGACATTCAAACTTTCGAAGTAATCATATATGGCTATATTATGCTACGATGAATGACGTGCCAAAAAACTGGATAAACAGGAGGGTGTTTTGCCCCTACTGCAAGAGAGCCATTTTAGTTCTTGCTGGATACAACATTCTGATTTAGTGTCTTGCATCACAAGGGTGCACTCCAAGCCCGCTATATCTAGTTCTAAATTCATAGAGTCTGATTGGTTGTTTCTATAGGCTCAGGCATATTAGACAATGCAGATTTGGTGATATACTGCATTAACTAGTACACCAGATTTGGTCATATTAGACAACACACATACAAAATTGAAATATTCTCATCCTTCATACTTCTACTAGAAACAAAACCTCAACTCAAACATGCAGGTGACTACATGCAACAAAAAGTAAACAATCAAACACAATTTTATCAAATATAGCTTGATGTGCAGAACAACCTTGCATACGTTTAGGTTAGGCCGCATAAGGTCTAATGTAGGCTCAGGCTAATGCAAACAACAAATCAAACCCTTAGAGTAGAAGAGAACTACAGCTCTACAGATATATGATGTTATATTTATAATAGAGAGCTCATGGTTGTCATTATCATTTGTTTGTGGAAACTATCTTTTCATGTTCTAGATAACTCAAAAGTTTTGTAAATTTAAGTTCTACTAGTGTAATTTGGAGATGTTTCATATGTTAAATAGTTTGGGAAAAATGCGCAGGTTTGAGTTCTGCTTTATATTATGGGTTCAGAGTTCAGTCATTTACACAGATGTGTTAGTACCATTATAGCTAATGTTCTTTTCTTTATATGCTACAGAGTAGTATGCTACTGTTGATGGGTTTTATGTAACTAACTATTCAAGTTTTGGACTGATCTTAGTCTTTGTTGCTACATCCTGATGACCACTTGATATTGTTAACTCAATAGTTTATATAGAATTACAGACACCTGTTCATTGTTCACTTAGTATGGAGCCTCGGTCTGAAACTTAATTTCTAGCCAAGTGACCTTGTTTAGCCGGTTGCAACTTTTTGATCTTTTATTTGGTGCTTGTGGTATTAGATGGCTATTATGTTACTAAGTAGTTCTTCTTTAATACTGTTGTAATATTATCAGAGATTTAGCAGGTTGAAGCAATCTTGGGGCATTGTATTCTGACAATCAATTTCTCATGTGCCAAAAAATAAAACAAAAATGAATCAAAACCAAGACACTGGCGCACTACTACTGATGCAAATGCTTAGATAGTCACAATCAATCTGTTGGTCTGATTTCTTGGTTCTTTTATTTAATTCAATACGGTTCCCATGGTAGGTTCTTGTATTCGTGTACTCTGATGGAGGTAATGATAGATGTTATTCTATCTCCATGCATACCGTTGTCTCACTTATCCTGTCTTGTGTTGTTTTCAGGAGTTGGAAAAGATACTTTTCTCTGCGCCTGTTCCAGAACCCAAGTACCAACTCAGGAGAACAGGCTCAACGACTTTCTGATTGTATCCAGAATATCTTGTTTTGTAGTTCTAAGTCTCGTGGCTTGTAAGTTTTTGCCTCTTCGGTTTAGAATCATTTGCTAGCTTGGAGTTTTTGCTTATCCTAGCTTGATGGCTTGCTCTCTCCCTTACTCTCTCTTTCTAGAATAGCAGGAGCCTAGCATGTGCTGTCCGAGGCCTTGCTACTAGCCTATAGTATGTAAATCTGCAGGACACATGTAGGTGGTCGTAGCTTGTTTAGATGGTGTAACCCTGCTCTTGCAATGGTGATATTCTGTGCTTGCAAGTTTGCATTGTGACAGATAGAAACATATAACTATGAGCAGTAATGGAAACCCTTACTTTGGTAACCATAGTTCAATTACTTGACTCTTGTGTTCGTTATTCTTTCCATCACCTCGTATCGGGTGATAAGAGTGACAAGAGTCATGCATCTTCTGGGAGAATCGCTTAATAATGAATTCTTTTATTTCTCGAAATGCTTTGCTTTTTCTGAAATGTTGGTACAAAGGAATCACTTGATGTGCATGCCATTGGGTCATCCTTGCAACATACACTACCTATGTTGTATTTAACATAATAATATGTTTTTTGGGTTTTTTTTTTGTGTGTGTGTGTTGGGTGGGGAAGGGGGGTACTCGTAAAGTTGCGGTATGCAATTAGTCAGGGTTACCTACCCTGACACCACTGCATCAGATTGTGGAGCCCCGGTCTGATGCTGATAAGCTAATTCGAGCTGTAACTGGCTAACTGTTGTTCAATTATGAATTATCTGCTGGTGAAACGTCGCGTACAGCCCGATAAGATGCTGATGTGTTTCCTTCTGAAAAATGGTGATGATGTGTCTGTTTTACCAGCATGAAGTTCCAATTGTTTCAAAATTCAAACACCGATTGAGAAAACTAAAATAGAGTGCTCTTTTGCTAAGACTTATAAGCTGACTGAGAAGCTGAACGGATTTATAAGTTGGCTGATAAGCTGAAACGACTAATTTGTTACAAGAGAAAACACTTTTTCATGACTGAATTATACGAATTAAAATCGGTTTATAGCTCAAGCGAATAAAATAGTGCTTGGTTTACGGATTGACTCGGTCTGGAGCCATCCGAAGTTAGTACCGAACCTAGCTGCGCTGATTGGTTTCCAATTTGAGTCTGACCGATGCATCACGGGGGCAGCTACAGGCACTCAGGCAGAGCAACATCAGGACTGGTCTATTCCGACAAAAATGACAGATGAGCTTATGGCGGATCAACTTATGCCGGACCAACTCGATTAGTGAACCAAATGCCCGGGCTAGGCACAGTCCGATCGGACCGGGCCAGACAAGGCACGACGAGCTAAGTGCGTGCCACGCCATCGGCTCAGACACAGCCCAAGCAGGAGTTAAGCCGGCCCAAGGGCCCGCTGGTGGAGCTAGTGTTTAATATATAAATAAATGTGTGTAACGCCAATTTCAATGGTGAGTTTCATTTTGTTGTTTCCAAGACTGCCATGTCATATGAAATAAAATGAAACTCGAATGAAACTCTCCATTGAGAGTGAGAGTTTCATTCTAAAGTTTCATAGACATTAAATTTTATGACTCATAGAGAGTTGGTATTCGTGCCAAGAGAGTTTTATCTAGATGAAACTCATTTCTTCTCTCCCTTCTTAAATGCAATGTCATGTCATCAAAATTGCTTATGTGACAGCATATTTAATGGAAATGAAACTCAAATGAAACCCCCATTGAGATTGACCCAAGTTTAACCAAACACGCAATAAATTAATCATGCACATAGGAGTGCTATCTTTTAATGGGCAAATTGGATGATCTATATATCACGTACTACCTCTATCCTAAATTATAAGTAATTCTAAGAATCTTGGAGAGTCAATTTTTTTAAAATTTGACCAAATTTATATAACAATATAATAATATATATAATACCAACTAAGTATTGTTAGATTTTTTATTAGTTATGTTTTCATAGTATACCTATTTGATGTTCTATTTTTTTATATTTTTCTATAATTTTGATTAAACTTGATATGCTTTAACTCGTTAAGACTTTTAAAATGACTTATAATTTAGAATAGAGGTAGCAGAAGTGTAGAAGTAGAACAGTGTGCTCTCCTTGCAAATTTGTAGCCGTGTTAGGCTTCGCTAAACTCATGTCAGATGTCTAGTACGTTTTGATTCTAAAGAAAGCGTAAAATTTAGTTGGTGTGGGTGAGACTGCGTGGGGAGCAAGGTCAATTACTCGAGTGCTCAACAACCTCACTTAGGATTCGGAAGAGAAGGAGCAGCGAGGGTGCGAGGGAAATCAGTGGGGATGAGCGCTCAAGTTCCTCCGCCGACCGCGAGCAGCAACCGCCTCGCGGTCATCGCGTCCCACTTATCATGCCCTCCGCTCGGCAGTCCGGCAGCCATGTCCCTGGAAGAGGAAGCTTCCCTCGCCGCCGAGCCCACCGGCACCCCTACCATGTCAGCTCTCTTAATTCTTTCCAAATCCTGTACCACCACTTCGATTTGGTAGCGTCATGAGGGAGTAATTCACTTGGATTTGGTAGCGTCATGGCGAGTAATTCGTTCTAGTAAAACAAGCAAAAGCAGAGAGTACCCTGGATTTTGGATCCTAGGTGTTGCACTTCGGAGCTGTACTGATTCCCAATGCGAGAGATGGTTCGTGTAGTCAGGATCCTATTCTGTTGAGGTTGATAGATTTTATAGGATACGCCGATGTGCTTAGATTATCACTCAATTCGGTGAATGAAAAAATCTCAACGCAGTATGTCCATAGTGCTCATTCAGATGGCAACAATGCAACATTACCTAAGGGCCTTGTTTTTAGGTATGTAGTTGAAACTACCTCCTCTCCTCAATAGGAGCTCAGTTGTCATAATACATAAGCTCAATAGTTGGACAATGTTTTGTTACCTAGCGAAACAATCCCACATGCTCACGCTATGACATCTGATGGAATTAGTTATTAAGCTCCTAAAAATATATCATTGGCTTGGCAGCATTCATTTATCTGTCATGATGCACAGCTTGGGAAACTTGCAGAATAAAATCTTCAGATAACTTTTCTGCATAGCAGTCCCTGACTCCCTGTTAGCTAATCATGCTTGGGCATCATGCTTGTTGCTTAGATATTTAAAATAGTGAAATACTAGCTAACTTATGCATTCGTGTTGGCTGTTCTGATAATTTTTGTATATGACTACAATTTTACTCTCTTCACACATACATCTCTCATACGCCTCCATTCACATGGTTACTTCTCTGCCTTTTGTAGTTTTGACAAAATTATTCGGAAGGAGATCCCATCTCAGGTTGTTTATGAGGATGAGAAGGTTAAATGTTATCTATGCTATCAGGATAGAGTTCCTATTGTTTCTAATGTATGAATGTTACACTTTAAAATTAATGATGCCTCTGTCACCTTGGTGCTACGGTGATGTTCCTCCTTGATATGAATTGGTAAAACTCAAGAACCACTTATCCCTAGACATTCCTCCTTGAAATTCTGGGCACCAAAATCTGGGGAAGTTTGCGTCTCTATCACCCTTGCTGCCATGTCAGCACGGGATCTGACATTCAAATCTTTAATGCTTAAGAAGGAAATGAGTTGGTCTAACCTCAAAAAATTGTGCTCCTGAAATAACACCTTAGATTTTCTTGGCAAGCCAACAACCTTCAGAAATGTATGTTCATGGATATCAAGAATCAGATTGAAATATCAGTGTAATGTGTGATTACAGTTAAATTGCTGTGATGTCACACTTGTATGCCTATAACTACAGGTTCTTGCATTTAGAGATATATCACCACAAGCTCCTACACATATTATAATCATTGTAAAGGTTAAGGATGGGCTGTCTAGGCTGTCGAAGGTATGCCTATTTGTCGGGGGTCCGCAAAAGGGTACCCCCAATCAACGCAAACAGATAGGCTAAACCTAGAACACCGGTTAATAACAGACCTAACCAGTCTAACCCCCTAAAAAGCCGACCCCCCGAGGCCTACGACGCTGGCCCACCGAGCCGAGCCCTCCAAGCCGGGCCTCGGGCGCGCGCTCGTTTTCCGTCTCGTCCGAGCCCTCCATGCCAGGCCTCGGGCGCACGGTCGTTTTCTGTCTCGCCCGAGCCGTCCATGCCGGGCCTCGGGCGCACGCTCGTTTTCCGTCTCGCCCGAGCCCTCCATGCCAGGCCTCGGGCGCACGGTCGTTTTCCGTCTCGCCCGAGCCCTCCAAGCCAGGCCTCGGGCGCACGCTCCCGAGCCCTCCAAGCCAGGCCTCGGGCGCACGCTCGTTTTCCGTCTCGCCCGAGCCCTCCAGGCCTCGGGCAAGCACTCCACTACCCTTCGAGCCCCCCACAGCCGAACACCACACCTCGAGACCCCACGCGGGGACCTCGAGCCTCTCTGGCACAGCGGCCTATCCCACGAGGCGCGTTATGCCTCCCTCGAGCGGTGCAGACATCGGATGCCAGCCCCATACCGCGCACTTAATTCATCCACCTACTCCAGTCACGTCCTCTGTAACACAACGTGTGCCACAGTGGTCCGGGGCAGAATCAAGTCTCGTTTTCACCACAAGTATGGGCGAAAAGGCGCCAGTGAAGCACTGTTAACCCACGCCCTACACTGTGGCACCTCCAAGCCGCGCCTCGAGGCCCAGATGCCTGCCGCTCAATCGATTTTCACGGGACTAGCCCATACCTGCGGGGGCTCGAGCCCCCCGTAGGCGCCGCCTCGAGGCCGGCTCCGCGCCCCTCGAGCCCTAACTACTTTCATGCTATTGGAGGACAGGTACCCCAAGACCCGGAGGGACCCCGCCGCGTCCTGTACGTTCCGGGATGGGCGCTGTACGGCTTCCACCTCGCCGCGCCTCCACGTCCGCGCCCAGGATGGAGGCCACGCTTCAAGGACGCTTCAACAGCTACGCCCACGTCGGCTACAATGTCTTCGACAAGACAGGGTTCCTACCCTTCTTCGTAAGGGACACAATACACCCCAACACCTGTAATACCCCTGTGTAACCCTGGCCTCCACTTGCTCTATAAAAGGGGACACCAAGGCCCTCATTCCTTCGGTCGGGAACAGACACGTTAAGACACAAGTCCACACACACGAGTCCGGACTCCGGTCCACACTCACTGAGCTTGTATTCGCCCCTGTACAAGCACTTAGGTGCAAGTAATACAAGAACATCCTCCCCCGCTGGACGTAGGGCCTTCTTTGCCCGAACGAGGATAAATCCTTGGTCCCTCTTGCATCACCATCCAGGAAGAGAAGCACGCAATCATATTACTCGTTGGTGTCATACCCCCGGTTTCGAAACACCGACAGTTGGCGCGCCAGGTAGGGGGCTTCGCGTGTCGAGTCGGTTTCTCGCCGTTTCCTGGATGGCTGCTTCGACTCCTTCGTTCTCTGCTGGTGCCGTCATCTGGTTCGGGAGCCTCGAGTTCCTGGCCACTGACAACGGCAGCGAGCTGACCATGCTCTCCACGGAGGGCCCAAGTGGAGGGCGTGTCGCGCCGCCCCGTGCGAGGAGCATGGCACGTCGCCCGCACCATCACGCGTCGCCACCCGTGAGCGGCGCCGTCGTCGTCATCGTCGCCAGGCATAGGCGGTGCCGGCGGCATACACCCACTTCCCCGCGGCCGGCGCGGAGTTCCCAAGGAGGAGCTTGCCCGGCGCACGGCCGGAGACTTCCCGGGCGCGCCCGCGCCCGCCCAGCGACTTCGCGTTCATCATGCGCACGGACCAGGAGCCAGGCCAGGGGCCTCCGAGCCGTGCACCGTCGACGCCGCCCAGCCTCCTCCCGCACGGGGTGTACCGCGCTCGACGCCGGCAGTTCCCGTTCGGCCTCGACAGCTCCGCGGCAGCCTACGCCCGCCAGCTCAACGAGCGCAGTCGGGGCCGACAGCCGGCGGAGCAGGAGGAACGCCCGGGCGTGCTGCTGCAGGCCATGGCCAACCTGGAGATTGTCCACCCCGCACGCGTCGGCCGCGGCCTCTCACGAGCCGTCGGGCCACCTCGTCAAGCCACCTTCGGGGAGTGGTACCGCGAGCTGCAGCCCCGGCACGAGCCAAGGAGGCACGGCATCACCAGCTCCGACTCCGACGAATACGACTACCACGACCCCGACCTCTGGGATCCCACCAGGGAGTGCTTCCAACTCGAGGGGGTCGTATGCGACACCGAGGACGAGGGCGACGACGGCAGGCCGGCGCTCAACCTTGAAGGGCCCGGAGACGTGGCTGCGGCAGGCGGGTCACGTGTTCACGGGAGGAACGAACCCCTTGCACCGGCTGCACCATCCCAGCACAGCGACGACCGAGCGGCGCAGCTCGCGCAGCTGCGGGAGGCCATCGCCAAGGCTGAGGAGGACCGACAACGCCTGCTGCAGCTCGAGAAAACCCTAGCACAAGAACCAGCCCGGCCTCGAGGTGCCGGCGCTCGTGGTCGAGCTCGAGAGGTCCACCGGCAGATCCTCGAGGACGGGGCGCCAGCACGCCCCGAGGTGTGTTTCCCGCGAGCGGGACAGAACATGGTGGCAGCGGCGATGCTGCTCCGCGATCTGCCCGCCGTCTCCAACCCTGACGCCAGGCGCATGCTTGGGGAAATGAAGAACCTCCTCGAGACAGCCGCTGTGCAGCAAGCCGAGAGCTCGGCGTCACGACGACGCGGAGCAGCCTCGGGGAAGCCGGCGGACACGCCCCGCAACGAGCGCGAGGCATCCGTCCATGAACCTGATGCCTCTCGAGCTAGGCCAGTCCGCGAACGGATCATCGACAACCGGCCACCTCGAGACCCCAACGACGCCCGCAACGACATCAACCGCCGGCGCAAGGACAAGGGAGCCCAGGAGCGTGGCTATAGCGCCCATCGAGGGGGGCGCTACGACAGCGACGAGGACCGGCAAGTCCTCGAGCCCCCGGGCCCCAGAGTCTTCAGCCGGGCCATCCGCAGCTCAACCCTCCCCGACCGCTTCCGACCGCCGACCAACATCGTGAAGTATGACGGGGAGGTCGAGCCCAAGCTCTGGCTCTCGGACTTCCGCCTAGGCTGCCAACTGGGCGGAGCGAAGAACGATGACCGTGTGATCATACGCCAACTCCCACTTTACCTCTCGGACACCGCCCGCCGGTGGCTCGAGGGGCTTCCCGCCGGATCGGATCGACGACTGGGCCGACCTAGTCAGGGTCTTCGACGGGAATTTCAAGGGGACGTGCGTGCGCCCAGGCAACCCCTGGGATCTACGGCGTTGCAGGCAGGCGGCGAACGAGCCCCTCCGCGATTTTGCTCGACGGTTCTCGAAGCAGCGCCTCGAGCTCCCCCACGTGCCTGATGAGGACGTCATCTCAGCGTTCCTCGCGGGCACGACATGCCAAGAGCTAGTCCACGAGCTAGGACGCTACCGTCCCAGGACGGTCGAGGACCTGATGGATCGTGTCACCAGCTTTGCCTCAGGTGACGAGGCAGTGGGGGCCTTCTTTGGCCGTTCCACGGACAAAGGCAAGGCGGTGGCCGCGCCGGAGGTCACGAACAAAGGCAACGACAGCCAAGAACGACAACAATAACAGCAACAAAAAGAAGAAGAACAAACGCAAAGGTCAGAAGGCGAAGCGCGACGCCAATGACGACGACGACGAAGAAGTGCTCGCAGGCGCCCTCGAGCCTAAGAAGCCCCGAGGCCCCCCTGACGGGGCTGTTTTCGACCAGATGCTCGAGGGACCCCTGCACTTATCACAGGGGCCCCGTAAATCACAAGTTAAAGGACTGCCGACTGTTGAAAGGCTACTACTCCAAGCTCGGCGATAAGAGAGAAGACGCGCCTAAGGGCAAGGATACCAATCGACGCGGCGGTGGGGACGCGGACGGCGACTTCCCCCCGGTGCGCGACTGCTACATGATCTACGGGGGGCCGACCGTCGGGCTCTCGGCTCGAGAAAGAAAGAAGGAGCGCCGGGAGGTCTTTGCACTCTGCCACGACGCCCCCCGGTATCTTGACTGGTCTGATGCGCCGATCACGTTCGACCGTGACGACCACCCGGACCGTGTCATAAACCCGGGGGCGTACCCCCTCGTCGTCGACCCCGTCATCGTCGACGTACGGTTCTCCAAGGTGTTGATGGATGGGGGCTCGAGCCTCAACATCATATACCTCGAGACACTCGACCTCCTGGGGATTTCAGAGGGTCAGCTCCGGCCCAGCGTCGGGGGGTTCCACGGAGTCGTACCGGGGAAGAAGGCCCACCCCCTCGGGCGCATCGACCTGCCGGTTTGCTTTGGCACGCCGGCCAACTTCCGTCGGGAGACGCTCACCTTCGAGGTGGTTGGGTTCCAAGGGGCCTACCATGCCATCATCGGCCGGCCAGGCTACGCCAAGTTCATGGCGGTTCCCAACTACACGTACTTAAAGCTCAAGATGCCGGGGCCAAAAGGGGTCATCACCATCGACACCTCCTACGAGCACGCATACCACTGCGACGTGGAGTGCGTCGAGCGTGGGGAGGCCAACGTCCACCTCGACTCGCTCGAGGCCCTAGCCGCCCTGGCCACCGAGGAGGCTCCTGAAGCGAAGCGTCACGCTGGCAACTTCGAGCCGGCGGAGCACACAAAGCGGATACCCGTCGACCCGACCTCGACCGATGGCAAGACGCTGGCCGTCAGTGCCAGCCTCGAGCCTAAATAGGAAGCAGTGCTCGTCGACTTTCTCCGCGCGAACATCGACATGTTTGCGTGGGGTCCCTCGGACATGCCGGGCATACCAAGGGAAGTCGCCGAGCACGCCTTGGAAATCCGGGCCGGTTCCAGACCGGTGAAGCAACGCCTGCGCCGCTTCGACGAGGAGAAGCGCAGGATCATCGGCGAGGAGGTGCACAAGCTTTTGGCGGCCGGGTTCATCAAGGAGGTATTTTACCCAGAGTGGCTAGCTAACCCTGTATTAGTTAGGAAAAAGAATGGAAAAATACGGATGTGTGTAGACTACACTGGTCTGAATAAAGCATGTCCAAAAGTTCCATTTCCTTTACCTAGAATTGATCAGATTGTCGATTCCACTGCTGGGTGCGAAGTGCTTTCGTTCCTTGATGCGTATTCCGGCTACCACCAAATTAAGATGAAAAAATCCGACGAACTCGCAACCTCTTTTATCACGCCATTTGGTATGTATTGCTACGTTACGATGCCCTTCGGCCTACGAAACGCCGGGGCAACGTATCAACGATGTATGCAGCACATCTTTGGCGAGCACATAGGCAGGACCGTCGAGGCCTACGTCGATGACATCGTGGTTAAAACCAAGAAAGTCGGGAACCTCATCAGCGACCTCGAGACCACATTCGAGTGCCTCCGGGCCAAGAATGTGAAGCTCAACCCCGAGAAGTGTGTCTTTGGTGTGCCTCGAGGCATGCTACTTGGCTACGTTGTCTCACAACGGGGGATCGAGGCAAACCCTGAAAAAATCTCAGCAGTCACGAGGATGGGCCCGATTCGAGACCTCAAGGGTGTGCAGAAAGTGACTGGCTGCCTAGCCGCTCTCAGCAGATTCATCTCGAGGCTAGGGGAAAAAGCGCTACCCCTCTACCGCCTGCTGAAGAAGACGGAACACTTTGCGTGGACTGTCGAAGCCGAGGAGGCCTTAACCAAGTTGAAGGGGTTGCTGACTTCCGCACCAATCCTCGTGCCACCGCGACCAGCCCAGGTTGGCGATTCCCCCGAGCCTCTCCTCCTCTATGTGGCCGCAACCACTCAGGTGGTCAGCGCGGTCGTAGCCGTCGAGAGGCACGAGGAGGGTCATGCATTGCCGGTCCAACGACCGGTGTACTTCACCAGTGAGGTACTCTCCGAGGCCAAGGTCCGGTATCCGCACATCCAGAAGCTGCTCTACGGCATCGTCGTCACAAGGCGCAAGCTCCAGCACTACTTCCTCGCTCATCCCGTAACGGTGGTGTCGTCCTTCCCCCTCGGTGAGATCATCAACAATCGGGAGGCCACGGGGCGCATCGCCAAGTGGTCCGCCGAACTAATGGAGGGAGACCATCACCTACGCCCCGCGAAAGGCCATCAAGTCGCAAGCGTTGGCGGACTTCGTTGCTGAATGGACCGACACTCAGCTCCCGCCGGCGCAGATTCAAGCCGAGCTCTGGACCATGTACTTCGACGGATCCCTCACTGAAGACGGGGGCAGGCGCAGGCCTGCTCTTCATCTCACCCCTCGGAGTCCACATGCGCTACCTGCTACGCTTGCACTTCCCCGCCTCCAACAACGTCGCCGAGTACGAGGCCCTCGTCAATGGACTGCGCATCGCCCTCGAGCTCGGGGTCCGACGCCTCGACGCCCGAGGAGACTCGCAGCTCGTCATCAACCAGGTTATGAAGGCTTCAAGCTGCATCGATCCCAAGATGGAGGCATACTGCGGGGAGGTGCGCAAGCTGGAAGAATAAGTTTTACGGCCTCGAGCTCAACCACATAGCCTCGAAAGTACAACGAGGCCGCAGACGAGCTGGCAAAGTTGGCGTCCACGCGCGGCACGGTACCACCAGACGTCTTCTCGAGGGACGTCTTCGAGCCATCCGTCGAAGTAGACCTGGGGGCTGGCCCCTCGATGCCACCCCTCGAGCTAGACACGGGGGCTCGACTTTCACGCCACCCCTCCGAGGATGACCCTGGACACCCGCTGAGGCGATGCAGGTCGGCGCAACCCGCCTCTTCTTCACCACGACACCTCGACTGGCGGACGCCCTACCTCGACTACTTAGCGCAAGGCGTGCTTCCGGAAGACAAGACGGAGGCCCGACGCATAGCTCGAAGGGCCAAGACCTACGTCACCTACGGCGACGAACGGGAACTATACCGACGAAGCTCCGACCGGGATCCTTCAGCGCTGCATCCCCCTCGAAGAAGGGACGCAAGCTCCTCGACGACATGCACTCGGGGGCTTGCGGCCACCACGCAGCGCCAAGGACCCTGGTTGGGAACTGCCTTCCGTCAAGGCTTCTATTGGCCGACCGCCATTGGAGACGCCAAGCGCTTGGTCCGGGCATGCCATGGGTGTCAATTCTACGCCAAGCAGACGCACCAACCCGCACACTGCCCTGCAGATGATCCCAATCACTTGGCCATTCGCCGTTTGGGGGCTCGACCTCGTGGGTCCCCTCAAAAGGACAAGTGGAGGGTACATCACACGTGCTTGTGGCCATCGACAAGTTCACCAAGTGGATCGAGGCTAAGCCGATAGGAGACCCCACCTCCGAGAAGGCTGTCGAGTTCATCGCCAACATCATGTACCGGTTTGGAGTGCCTAACGTCATCATCACCGACAATGGCACCCAATTCACGGGCAAAAAGTTCACCAACTTCTGCGATGACAACAACATTCGCGTAACCTGGGCCTCGGTCGCATACCCTCAATGCAACGGGCAGGTCGAGCGCGCCAACGGCATGATACTCCATGGGCTGAAGCCGAGGCTGTTCAAGACTCTCAAAAATTTCGGAAAGGGATGGGCCGCAGAGCTCCCCTCGGTGCTGTGGGGCCTCAGGACTACGCCGAGTCGAGCCACCGGGTTCACTCCGTTTTTCCTAACCTACGGCGCCGAGGCAGTCTTGCCTACGGACCTCGAGTACGGCTCCCCTCGACTTCGAGCCTACAACGAGCAAAACAACGACGAGAGGCTTGCCAACGCCAAGGACCAGCTCGAGGAGGCCCGAGATGTGGCGCTCATCAACTCCGCACGCTACCAGCAATCACTTCGACGCTACCACGACAAGTATGTGCGCAAAGAGGACCTAGCAGTGGGGGACCTCGTGCTTCGACGGCTTCAAGACAACCGAGGGCGCCACAAGCTCACCCCTCCATGGGAAGGGCCCATACACCGTGGCTAAGGTGCTCAAGCCAGGAACATACAAGCTCTACGACGATCAAGGCAGAATCCTGGCGAACGCGTGGAACATATCTCAGCTACGTCGCTTCTATCCTTAAGGGCCTCAAGGCCTTGTTCATTTTGTTGCTTTGTACAAACATGTCAAATATGAATGAACAATCTCGTGCGTTGTCTTTCATTTTGCTTAGCAGCATAAGGTAGCCTCGACCCTGCCTTGCTCAGGGTCGAGCCTCCCTCGGGGGCTGACAGGGGGGTAACCGCCCCCCAGACTCCGGAAAAAATGCGTGTTTTCTTTTCAAAAAATTCGACCCTCGTCTCGACTCGTGCCTCGAGTGAACTAGCGACGTCTAAATCCCAAAATACCTCGAGCCTCCAAAGGTCGGGAGGCGTCGACGTAGACGGCCACCTACGCCCCCGGGCTACGGTACCCTACCTACGCCTCCCCTCGAGGGGCTCGCGACGTATCGAAGGAGTACAGACTAAGTTAGCAGAAACTCGAGCTTGCAACAAAGAGAAGTGGTCAAACGCATTTGAAAAGAAAACAACACCTTTAAACAAACAAGTCATATATACAAATGGGTCTCGACGGACCCTCATCCATGCCATAAAATTCTTACAAGGGCCTCGACGCCCAAATTTGGCACGCAGGCCCTAATCTTCGTCGGTGTGGTACTCCTCCCCGAGGTCTTCCACGGCGGGCTCAGCCTCGACACCCGAGCTAGAAGGAGGAGGGCCCTCGACACCGCTGCTGGCGTCAGGAGGCAGCACGTCCTCCTCGAAAATCTTGGCGAGCGATGTCCCCGGCCTCTCCATCTTCTCCAAAATTTTGTCGACACGGCGGTTGTTCCACTCCTCGTCCTTCCCCTCGATCTCGATGAAGCCGTTGGCGACAACGTGGACCGGGAAGCGGAAACCGGAGCGAACGACCGCGAGCATCTGCTTGACGCCATGATGGAGAGCTTGCCGGACACGGTCCCGCGCCGCTGCGTCAAAGAAGCACAAGGCGTCGACCAAGGCATCGCCTCGGGCCACTGCACCTTCTGCCGCAGCCACTGGAGGAGCACCCCACATGGGGCCAAGCCGGTCGAGGGAGGTGCGAGCCCGCTCCGCCACCATCGTCTCGTCTTGGAGTTGGTCCAAGAGAGCCTGGTTCGTCCCGCGGAGCTCCTCGACCGTCCTCTCGACCCCTGCGCGACGAACAAGGAAGAGTGAGACTGCGGCGTAACAAAAAAACTTCGAGACCCAAACAAGAACAAGGTGTAAGCCTCACCGTCGCAATGTTGCCCCAATGCGGCGAGATCGCTGGTCAGGCCCTCAGCACGCTGCTCAAGCCTGCGCTTCTCGGCCAACATGAGGAGCCTCTCGGACCTAAGGTCCTCGATCTGCCGGCCCGCCTCCACAAGGGCCAGATCCTTGCGGATCACCTCCTGCCGCGCCGCCCCCTCGGCAGCTCGGGCGGTGGCGACACCAATCTCGGCGTCTTCGGCCTCTTTTCTCGCCGCCTCCGCTGCGGTTCGGGCGGCGGCGGCCTCGCCACGGGCGTCAGCGGCCTCCTGCTTCGCCGCCTCGGCTTCAGCCCGGGCGGAGGTGGCCTCGCTTCGGGCGTCCGCGGCCTCCTTCCTCGACGCTTCGAGAGCAGGCGGCGGCCTCCTCCTTGGATCGAGCGACCTCACCTCGAGCCGCCCGGACCTCCGCCTCCGCCTCGTTGAGCCGGCTCGCCATTTGGGCGTTCCGGCTCAGCTCAGCGCGGAGATCTTGAAGCTCCGCCTCAGCCCTCGCGAGGGCGACCGACACCTGTGCGGACCGGCCCGCCTCCTCGGAGCAGGACCGCTCCGCCTCCGCCATGAGCTCGGCCACCTCCCGAAAGATGGCCCGCACCTCGCGCGGAGCCCCCCGCTGGACCGGTCGCTCGACGTGGACCATGGCAAGGGGCGGGCTTGGCGCGTCAGGAAACGGCCATACTGGTCGGTCGAGCTCGATGTCGGGCTGATCCTCCTCCGTCCCGAGCTGCCCCAGCTGCGGCCCGCCGCCCGACGGCACGGGCCCCGGCTCTTCCCTGGCCAGGCCCTCCTGCGTCTCGTCAGCACTGGTCGGCGCCTCGGGCGCCTCCACCATCGGCAAGCCCGCGGCGAGGGGCGGCCCTTGCTCCAGCTCGTTCAGGAGGTCCTCCACCGTCGGGGCCTCGAGGGGCGCGGTCTCCTCGGCCCCAGACACCGGCGGGGCCGTGCTCGCCCCAGGCGCTTCCCCCGGAACGGCCGTTGTAGCGGGGGGAGGGGTGGCGCTCCCGACAGACGCCATCGCAGGAGGAGAAGGGGGAGACGGCAGCGCCTCAGTAAGCATGGTAGCGGCGGGCTCGATGCCGTGAGCTGAGGCCCCTGCAATACGAGATGACATTGATATCAGAATCAAGAGGAATGCCTCGACCCCTGCGGTCGACGGCGACGGCCTCACCAAAATTCGCGACGATCATCTGACCACCTCGAGCCATGGCAGCTCGAGCCTTCTCCAGCCAAGCGGCTTCTCTAGCGGAGGAGGGTGCCATACCTCGAGGTGCTTGTGCCTCGACGGGGCTCGAGGCCTTCGCCCGCTTGGACGCAGCAAGGTCCACCTCCGGGTAGGAGCGCTTCCCCCTGAGAGACCAGAGATGGCATGCATCATCAAAAGTAAAGAGGTCAAGCCTCGCTGCCGACGAGGTCCAAGAAAATTACTCACCCAAAGCGGCGGCTGGGCTTCTTCCCGGAATCGCCGGACCCACTCGGGGGCTTCGAGCCCACCCCACGGCTCGAGCCCTGCGCCTGGGCCATCTCCGCAGGGCTGGGATGGGGGGAGGGCTCCCGACGCCTCCCGTGGCTTGACCTCGAGGGAGAGCCCTCCTTCCGCCCCACGTCGCGGGAGGGCGACCGTACCTCCCTCGTGCTGTCGTAGTGGCGCCCGCCCCGGCGCGGGCTCCGGGACCCGCTCCGGCGCTCGCGCTGGCGGTCGCGCCCTCCCGCGTCCGCTTCTGTGTCCCGGCGGCGGTGCGGCGACGGACTCCGGGGACGCTCACGCCCCTGGTCACGAGACGCCCGGGGGCTCCCTCCCCGAAGCTCGTGATGGCGCGGGCTCGACGCCTCCTCCTGACGCCCGCTCCTCCGCGGGCTCGACGGCGCCCTTGACGGCTCGCGGCGGTCGGGCCCGAAATCCTTCTCGACCTGTCGGCCGCTTCTCGAGGCCCGGCCCTTCTCCAGACCTCCCGCCTGGGCTGGCGCGGGGGTGGCCTCCGTTGGTGCTGTGGCGGAGGCGCTCCGGGTTCGGGGCTTCCTCACGACCGGGGGCACGTCCGCCGCAGAGCTCGACGGACCTCGGGCCCCCGACGAGGCAGGGATTCGGCGCCGCCTTCCGCGGCTGCGTCCCGCGCGGTCCCTTCGCCGGGGGGACCTCCAGCATACCCTCCTGCACAGAGGAGCGGTCAGCCCTGTCATCGACGACCCCCGCGCGCCTCAGGCGCGCATCCATCCCCTCGTCGTCGCTCTCCTCCTCATCACCGCTCTCCTCCTCCGAGCTCGAGGAGCTCAGCTCGGGGGACCCGTCTCCAGGCTGACGGTTGCGACGAGCCTTCGCCAGTCTCTGCTCCCGAGCCAAGCGACGCAGGTTTTTGTTTTTCTCTTTCTTCTTCCTGGCATCCTTGCTCTCCTTGTCTTTCTGAGCAGAGAGGCGCCTCACCTGAGTATCCGCGGCGTCCTCCCTCACCGGGGGCCTCGACGCGCGACAAGTAAACGCCCCCTGAAAAAGAAGAAGCGTGACGAGACAAACCACAAGAAGAATGCAAAAGGTTCGAAGGAGGAGAAAGGGGGAGGGGGCTCGGAACAGCTCAGCTCGAGGGAGGCTCACCAGGTCGAGACACCCCTCGTCGGGTGCCATGGCGACCAGGTGGGTGTACTCAGGGATGAACGGCCCCTGGATCGTGATTGACACCCGGGAGACGCCCTCGTTCCGGGACAGCCTCTCCTCGGCCATCCTCGATCGATTAAGCGCCTCGAGCTTGGCCTCCGGCCCCATCTCGTGCATAAGAAGGGGGCGGTCCGCCAGCGGGAGAACTCTTCGCTGGTGGAACGCCCAAATGACCGCTTGCACGGTCAACTTCTTCTCATCCACCAGCGTCTTCATCATCTTCATCAGCGGGGCCAGGTGGCGTTGCCTGTCCGCCGCGACGCCCCAGGTCCACTTCTCCGGGCGTTGAGCGAGGACCCTGCCGGTGTACTGCGGAAAGAGACCATCTTCATTCCGCAGATAGAACCAATGGTCGTCCCACCCGGCCTGGTTGGTGGAAAGCTTGTATCGCAGGTATTCACGGGGGACGTTGGCCGACGAGGTCCCAGCCCTCGCAGTGATGGCAAGGGAGCCCATGCGCACGAGCCGCCTCCCGCTGGGCTTTAGGGCCTTGATGAAGAGCTCGCCCCGGAAGAGATGGACGAACATCTCCCAGTGCGGCTCCATCTTCAGGTACCCCTCGCACACCGCGGCGAATATGGCGGCGTGCGAGATGGAGTTGGGGGAGAAGTGCTGCAGCTCCACCTCGAAGTGGTGGGCCAGCCCCCCATGAAGCGGCTCGGCGGGACGCCGAGCCCCATACGGTGGTAGCGCGTGAAGCTCACCACGTACCCCTCCGGCGGGTGTGGCTCCCGGTGCTCCGCCGACGGGATAACCCACCACGCGGGTCCCTCCTCCGGGTTTGGGCGCAGAAGCCCCCCACCAACGAGTCCATCTCGCTCTGCGTCACCTTCGACGAGCTCCAGTCTTCGGCCGGCAGCACTTGTGTCTGGGCGGCCATGGCGGTGGCGCGGCGCGGACCCGAGCAACGGACGGGCAGCCGGAAAATCCCCAATCAACTAGCTCGAAGGAGAGGGCGCGTGAAGGCTACGGCGGCGGTGAAGGCAAAGGCAAAGTAAAGGGTTCCTTTTCCCCTCTCTCGATATTTATAAGGGGAAACCCCGACGGGCGGGGTCTCCCACGACGTAAAAAGGTAACCGCATAGCATTTAATGCGCCCACCTAACTACGTCTCGAGCCGGATGCAGGGAACACGCGGCAGCTCACCGTTCGCTCAACTGCCGGGGCCCTCTGCGGCCGCCGCTCCGACTTCGCGCCCGCCGCCCTGGCGCCACGATCTCCACTCCCTGGCGGTTTCCGCCTAAAAAGGCGCGCCCAACGGGCAGAAGGATTCCAAGCGACGAAGGCTTCTTCCGGAAGTAAAAAACGGGCCCCGGCCCTAAGTCTCGAAGCAGCGAAGGCTGGCCCTCGAAAAAGGGTTCGACAGCCGGCTTCGAGCACCCAAAACGGGCCCCGGCCCTAAGTCTCGAAGCAGCGAAGGCTGGCCCTCGACGAAAGAGGGTTCGACAGCCGGCTTCGAGCACCCGAGTCAGGGACACCAAGGGGCGCCATTCGCGGCATCACTCGAGGGCCAAGCCCTCGAGGCCCCTCACGTGTATCCAAGGCGGGGAGCTCGACATGCAGTGAGATCCCCTCGGAGGGAGGCATCGAGCCACCGGGTCCTATCGAATGGACCCGGCACTCCTGCAGACTGAGCACCCATGCTTTATGAGACCGCCTCCGGGCCACAGTCGACCCCTATCGAACGGGGCACGAGCTCTCACTTGGATTCCCCGTTACCAGCTCACCGGGAACCTCGATACTCGCCCACTCGGGGTAGTACGAGGCATCCCCCCTCGCATCCGATCGAAAGGACTCGCGGGATGACAAGCCAGGGCAACCGGTGCGCCGGACAGCTCGAAGAGCCGGCCGGCCGGTTCAGCCTGGCACCCCTCGACGAAAGAGGGTCTAAAACTCGGGGGCCTGACACCCCGAACCTAAAAATCGCAACTAAAACTCGCAAAAAGCCCACGAGGAAGTTCTAACCACTCCCTCGTGGCCTCGGGGCTACACCCGCGGGTGTCGCTCGCACGACACCCACGGAATCAAATCGACGAAACCCTCGAGGCCAGTTAGCTAACCCACGAGTTCCCAGTCGGGAGCCCCTGCTCGAGTGCAAGCACTCGAGCAAGGGCTCGGGGGCTACTGTCGGGGGTCCGCAAAAGGGGTACCCCAATCAACGCAAACAAATAGGGTAAACCTAGAACACCGGTTAATAACAGACCTAACTAGTCTAACCCCCTAAAAAGCCGACCCCCCGAGGCCTACGACGCTGGCCCACCGAGCCGAGCCCTCCAAGCCAGGCCTCGGGCGCGCGCTCGTTTTCCGTCTCGCCCGAGCCCTCCAAGCCAGGCCTCGGGCGCACGTCGTTTTCCGTCTCGCCCGAGCCCTCCAATTCCGGCCTCGGGCGCACGCTCGTTTTCCGCTCGCCCGAGCCCTCCAAGCCAGGCCTCGGGCGCACGTTCGTTTTCCGTCTCGCCCGAGCCCTCCAAGCCAGGCCTCGGACGCACGCTCGCGCCAGCCCTCCAAGCCAGGCCTCGGGCGCACGCTCCTTTTCCGTCTCGCCCGAGCCCTCCAGGCCTCGGGCAAGCACTCCACTACCCTTCGAGCCCCCCACAGCCGAACACCACACCTCGAGACCCCACGCGGGGACCTCGAGCCTCTCTGGCACAGCGCCTATCCCACGAGGCGCGTTATGCCTCCCTCGAGCGGTGCAGACATCGGATGCCAGCCCCATACCGCGCACTTAATTCATCCACCTACTCCAGTCACGTCCTCTGTAACACAACGTGTGCCACAGTGGTCCGGGGCAGAGTCAAGTCTCGTTTTCACCACAAGTATGGGCGAAAAGGCGCCAGTGAAGCACTGTTAACCCACGCCCTACACTGTGGCACGTCCAAGCCACGCCTCGAGGCCCAGATGCCTGCCGCTCAATCGATTTTCACGGGACTTGCCCATACCTGCGGGGGCTCGAGCCCCCCGTAGGCGCCGCCTCGAGGCCGGCTCCGCGCCCCTCGAGCCCTAACTACTTTCATGCTATTGGAGGACAGGTACCCCAAGACCCGGAGGGACCCCGCCGCGTCCTGTACGTTCCGGGATGGGCGCTGTACGGCTTCCACCTCGCCGCGCCTCCACGTCCGCGCCCAGGATGGAGGCCACTTCAAGGACGCTTCAACAGCAACGCCCACGTCGGCTACAATGTCTTCGACAAGACAGGGTTCCTACCCTTCTTCGTAAGGGACACAATACACCCCGACACCTGTAATACCCCTGTGTAACCCTGGCCTCCCCTTGCTCTATAAAAGGGACACCAGGCCCTCATTCCTTCGGTCGGGAACAGACACGTTAAGACACAAGTCCACACACACGAGTCCGGACTCCGGTCCACGCTCACTGAGCTTGTATTCGCCCGCTGTACAAGCACTTAGGTGCAAGTAATACAAGAACATCCTCCCCCGCTGGACGTAGGGCCTTCTTTGCCCGAACCAGGATAAATCCTTGGTCCCTCTTGCATCACCATCCAGGAAGAGAAGCACGCGATCATATTACTCGTTGGTGTCATACCCCCGGTTTCGAAACACCGACACTATTCGTCCATTTCCCATCTTTATGGATTGTATTTTCCAAGTACTTTGCCTTGTACGCTGATGACTTCTATCGTTGAGTACTAGATGCTTGAAAATATGAGCAGTTTCCTATGTTTGAAGTTTGAATCATAATTGATAGGTAGACTTTTTCTATGTTCATGAATGATTATGCACTTCCTTAATATAGTTTTTCAGGAATCACTAGTTTTTGTTGTACGGTGTGGTCATAGTGTACCATCACATATGAAGCCTCATTTATCTATCTGGTTTTATTTTTATTTCATTCATTATTTTTTTTGGCAAAGCATGCTAATGGATCCACCAGACCTTGCCATGATTTGCGCCACGAGAGCTTTTGAGGTCGCAGGGAGTAGAATACATGCAGGCCATTTGTGAAGGCTCAGGGAGGCAGGAACCAGGGTTTGAACATAAGAGCTTGAACAACTGAGCTACAATGCTACATGTGGTTCCCTGTCATCAGAGCTTTTAAGAATATGACTTGCTAATTATCATATTTTGGAGTATAGTAGGCTGATTTTTCAGTACACCGTGGGGGAAACTTTAACTTTCCCCACAAGTGCGGACTAGAATAAGAAACTACTAAATCTTTTGCAATTCACCGCCTCACAACCATTTATGTTTCGGTGTGAGGTAGGACTTATTTAGGGATTCAAGGTTCTTGGTGCATATGCTGATGCACAAATGATCTACAGTAACTGTAATGCATTGCTGTGCTTGTTCCCAGGCAGAAGAAGGGCATGTCGAGGTTCTGGGCAGTCTTCTGTATGCTGCAAAGGTTGTAGCAGAGCAGGAAGGGCTTGATGATTGCTTCAGAATTGTCATGAACGACGACGATGGGCCTAAAGGATGTGAGTGTCGTTAACTGATTCTAACAAACTCATCTTGTTTGGGGCCTGGTGGGGGGAATGAAATGGGGTCTCGACTGATTTTTGTCTCTTCTGTTATTACGTACTAGTAGCTCAATCGGTGTGCCACCTACACCTTCATCTTCTCGGGGGACGGCAGATGAATTGGCCACCGGGATGAGTTGGTACTGCGCAAGGGAATCCACTCCTAGAACTATTGTTGTCAGACCCAAAGCGAGGGCTTCTTGGGACATGTTGTGCACTCGTTATGAATTCGTATTGCACCGTCATTTTACAGAGTGGCAAAACTTGTTATGAGTCGGAGAACGGTCATCCGTAGACGCTGCCCCTGTTATATGAGTCGGACCTCAGTACCTCACTCGTTTCGTTTCTCTCTGTTGTCCGTGTTAAAAGAGCAGAGGATTACCATCAGTGCTCTGGACTATTAAAAAATTCATTTGATGACCTTATCTGTCTCTCTGTTAATACCTGGCGGTAGTCTGGTACCATGCTTTCTCTCAGTGCTTGAAGCCAAAACCGGACAAGACCATCATCTCTTGTTTTTTTTAATCGATACCTGAAACCATATATCCTGACAAATTGAAACCCAGCCGTTTCGAAAGGAACAGCGAAAACAAAATCAGCAGCACGAGATGCTCCAAGCTCGCGCACTGTTCAGCACCCAAACGCCAGATTTCAGCAAACAGGCATCCTCGTAGTCGTAGGTGGACAGGTGGTCGCGCGCACGCAGCAGAGGCCAGTGGCCAGAGGCCAGACCGCCAGAGGCAGAGCGCACTTGAATTACAAAGTCCCCACCACCAACTCCCCCACCAAACACTGCACTACTTCACTCCAACTGACCAACCCCCAAAAGGCCAAAACCCTCTTCCCCATCCTAGGCCTAGCCGTCTCGCTACTCACCCTCCGCACCGCCGCCGCCGCCGTTTCGTACGCGGGGCACAGGACGCGCGCGAGCGATCCCCTCGACTCGCGTCCGGATCGCCATGGCCTCCACGGCCTTCGCCGCCGCCAAGCTCTTCCCGGCCCACCTCGACTCGTCCCCGCGGATCGCGCCCCACCGCGCCGCGCCACCGCGAATCTCACCTTCTCGCCGCTCTCCGCCACCTCCTCGTCGCTGCTCCGCCTCCGGTCCCCCTGCCCGTCCGGCCCGGGGGGCAGGCTGCCGCCGCCCCCCGCCGCCGCGATCGTACGGCGGCGGATCTGGCGACGCCGCGGACTCCGGCGGCAGCGGCGAGGCGGCCGCCGCGGGGGCATCCTCGGCATCTCCCTCGCCGGCTGGGCCGCCCGCGTCGCCGCCGACCCGCAGTTCCCTTTCAAGGTGCTCATGGAGGAGCTCGTCGGCGTCACCGCCTGCGTGCTCGGCGACATGGCCTCCCGCCCCAACTTCGGCCTCAACGAGCTCGACTTCGTCTTCTCCACCCTCGTCGTCGGATCCATCCTCAACTTCGTCCTCATGTACCTCCTCGCCCCCACCGCCGGCGTCGCCGCCGCCGCCTCGTCCGCCGCCAAAGCGCTCCCCAGCCATATGTTCGAGCCCGGCGCGTACTCGCTCGGCTCCCGCGTCGCCACGATCATGTCCAAGGGCGCCACCTTCGCGGTGGTCGGGTTCGCGGCCGGCCTCGCCGGAACCGCGATCTCCAACGGGCTTATCGCGATGCGGAAGCGCATGGACCCGGGGTTCGAGACGCCCAACAAGCCGCCGCCCACGCTGCTCAACGCGGCCACCTGGGCGCTCCACATGGTGTTCAGCAGCAACTTGCGGTACCAGACGCTGAATGGTGTCGAGTACCTGCTCGGCAAGGTCGCACCGGCGCCGGTGTTCAAGGTGTCCGTTGTTGCTCTCCGCTGCATGAACAACGTTCTTGGTGGGATGTCCTTTGTGCTGCTTGCCAGGTTGACCGGGGCGCAAAAATCAGATAAGCCAGCGACGGTTGCGGAAGAGAAGGAGAGGTTGATAGCTGTGGGCAATGCCGCAGCGGATGCCATCAATGAAGCAAGGGATGGAGAGGGTAAGTAAGCGGTAGAGGAGAGGGCGAGTAAGTTGATGGTGCATCGTCACACACTCTTTTGCTGCTTCTTGGACATAGCCCAAGAAATCTGTAGAGTTGGTTGGAATAAGGAGTGGAGTGAGGCTCAAAACTTCCGTTTTCTTTTAAGTCGGTTTGTGGTTTATCGGTGTTGATGATGACATGCTTAGTTGATCTTAGAATAAAGTTTTTCTCGTGCTCATTTGATCGTAGCCTGCCTGTTATACCTTCAGTTGCTTGATTTGCATGCAATGTATATGATTTTGAATGATACTATGATGTACAGATGAGAGGACTCAGTGACCCAAAGGGATTTGTCGATGGGATCAACTCTTTTCATAAGTGCATAGGTGTCAGGTGTTCATGTAACCAAGCCAGGGGCAAATTGCAGGTTGGAACATTTGCTCAGATGTTGGAAACTGGTTCTTTTGTTGAACACATGATAGGATTGCGGATCCTACCAGGCTTGTTGCGAACCTATCAGGCTTGTTGCGAAGGTTGTAGGGATGGGAGGGAGGGAGGCGCGGTCGAGCACGGCGCTGCGGTGCCGTGATGCTAGCTGTGGTCGCGGGAGAGAGGGAAAGAGGCGGTTAGGGCACCCGGCTCCCTTGGGAAGCCGAGAGATTGATCTCTTGCTTAATTCCTCCAATTGTCTTACAACTCCTATTTATACTCTAGTGGAAATAATTGAAATAAATAATGATATGGGCTTAGGGCCCCTAATCTCTGCAGCTAAAATTAGCCACTAACGGGCCTGCTCCTCCGGCTGTACACTACGCCGGTCATAACATCTCTTCCCGCCTGCTGAAACAGCTCGTCCTCGAGCTGGAAGTCGGGAAACTGCTCACGAAACTCCTGGAGAAGCTCCCAAGTGGCATCATCTGCAGGCAGTCCGCTCCACTGGATCAGCACGCGCCACACACCACGGCGCTGCTCGGCACGAAGGGCCCGTTCCGGCGATGGCAGTAGGCGGCCGTCGAAGACTGGAGGAAGAGTGGCTGGCGCCGTGGGTGGGTCACCACGGTGAGGCTTCAGCAACCCAACATGGAACACGTCGTGGATGCGAGCACCCTCAGGAAGGTGCAAGCGATATGCCACACGCCCGACACGCTCCATCACCTGGAACGGACCAGCGTAGCGTGGCCCCAGCTTGCGCCTGGCGTGAGGGTCAAGGGACTGCGTCGTCCTGTGAAGTAGGCGCAGCTAGACCCAGTCGCCGACGGAGAACTCCACGTCGCGGTGGTGGGCGTCATAGTACTTCTTGGACAACTGCTGCGCCTGCAGAAGACGTTGCCGCACCTCGGCCAAGATCTCGCCGCGGCTGCGGAGAAGGACATCAGCTGCCTCAGTCCTGGCCGTCCCGGGGCTGTACGGCAGCAATGGGGGCGGAGGCCGGCCGTAAACCACCTCGAACGGAGTAGCGCGCAGGGCGGTGTGAAACGCGGTGTTGTAGCAGTACTCCGCCCAGGCCAAGCAGTCCACCCACACTCGGGGCCGGTCACCTGTAACACATCGTAAATACATGGCAATAGTCTTGTTGACGACCTCTGACTGGCCATCAGTTTGGGGGTGGAAGGCAGTGCTCATGCGTAGTTTGACGCCCGCCAGCCGAAAGAGATCACGCCACACATGCCCGGTGAAGACGGGATCCCGGTCACTGACGATGGAAGCCGGGAAACCGTGCAGCTTGACGATGTTGTCGAAGAAGGCTCGCGCGATGGAGGCGGCGGTGTAGGGATGGCCAAGCGCGATGAAATGTGCGTACTTGGAGAAGCGATCGACCACCGTGAGGATGACGGACCTGCCGCCCACCTTCGGGAGACCCTCGACGAAATCCATAGAGATATCAGCCCAGACCTGGGATGGTACCTCCAGCGGCTGTAGCAGCCCCGTCGGCTGGAGAGTCTCTGTCTTGTTGCGCTGACAGATCGGGCATGAGCGAACCCAATCTTGCACCATCACACGATCCCCCGGGATGTAGAAATCAGCACGCAGGCGGTGGAGAGTCTTTTGGACGCCCTCATGGCTAGCCGCATGGGCCAGCAAGAGCGCTTGATGGCGCAGATCATCGTGGTCAGGAATGAAGATGCGGGTACCGTGCAGGAGCAGTCCGTCCTCGAAACGCCAAGGACCCTGCAGGCCGCCCTCCTCCAGGCGCCGCAGGAGGAGCTGGGCATCCGCCGTCGAAGCTGTGGCGCGGCGGATGTCGTCGAGGAAGGTGAACGATGGCCCGGAACGGGCGCACATAGCTGCTGCAGCTTCATCGTCGGTCGGGGCAGCAAGGTCGGCGTCACGACGGGAGAGCGCATCCGCCACTGTGTTGAGGCGCCCGGGGCGGTATTCCATAGTAAAGCCAAAGCCGAACAATTTACTGATCCACTGGTGCTGGGGAACCGTCGATAGGCGCTGATCCAGGATAAATTTCAGACTGTAGTGATCGGTCCGAATCAGGAAGTGGCGCCCCCATAAGTACGGGCGCCAGTGGCGCACGACCTGCACCAAGCCGATGAGCTCCCGTTCGTACGCCGCGAGCTTGAGGTGACGGGCGGCGAAGGGCCGACTGAAGAAAGCGAGGGGGCCGGCGCCCTGATGGTGGACGGCGCCGAACCCCGTGCCCCGCGCGTCGCAGTCCACCATGAAGAGTTTGTCAAAGTCGGGCATCTGGAGCACGGGCCCAGTAGTGAGGGCGCCTTTGAGCGCCTGGAAGGTCGCCGCCGCGTCGTCGTCCCACCGGAACGCGTCTCGCCGTAGGAGACGCGTCAGTGGAGCAGCAATCAAACCGAAGTCCCGGATGAACTTCCGGTAGTAGCCCGCGAGGCCCAGGAAGCCACGCAGGCCCCGTGCGGACCGCAGAGCAGGCCATGATGACACCGCGGCCACCTTGTCTGCGTCCATGGCGATGCCATCCGCCGAGATCACATGGCCCAAATAGGCCACTGAAGATGCGCCGAAAGAGCACTTGGAGCGCTTCAGATGTAGTCGATGCGCCCGAAGTGCCGACAGGACAATGCCAATGTGCAGCAAGTGCTCTGCCCACGAGGAGCTATAAATGAGAATGTCATCAAAGAACACGAGAACGAACCTCGGGAGGAAAGGGCGTAGCACGTCATTCATCAGAGCCTGAAACGTAGCCGGGGCGTTGGAGAGGCCGAAAGGCATCACCAGGGACTCATAGTGGCCATGAAGTGTCTTGAAAGCCGTCTTGGCGACATCATTCGGATGCATGCGGACCTGATGATAACCGGAACGCAGATCCAGCTTGGTGAAGAACCGCGCCCCATGAAGCTCATCCAGTAACTCCTCGACCACCGGAATGGGAAATTTGTCCTTGGACGTCTTCGCATTGAGAGCTCGATAGTCAATGCAGAAGCGCCAGGAGCCATCAGTCTTGCGCACGAGGGGCACCGGGGCAGAGAACGGTGAGGTACTCGGTCGAATGATACCCTGCTGTAACATGGCGGAGCACTGTCGCTCCAATTCGTCCTTCTGTAGTTGCGGGTAGCGGTACGGACGCACGACGACCGGGGGCGTGTCTGGCAGGAGATGGATCTGGTGATCATATGGCCGTGCAGGGGGAAGGCCCTGCGGCTCGTCGAAAACTGCAGCGTGCTGTAACAGGAGCTGGTCCAGCAGGGGTTGGGGGCCCGACGTGGTGACCGCGGCCAGCTGGGGCGTCGCGGCCCGCGACCCCCCTGTTCCCGTCAAGGTGATGCGCCGCCCGTCGCAGGTGAAGGACAGTGTCATGGCCTCGAAGTCCCACAAGATGGGACCCAAGGTCCGAAGGAAGTCCACACCAATGATGAAGTCGAAGCACCCCCAGTCGAGACCGACACACGTGATGGAGAAGGTGTCGGCCCCGACGGTCACCGGCACGTTGCAGGCGATGCCTTCACACGGCAGGCGGTCTCCTTTGGCCACCGTGACCCGCAGCTGCTGTCCTCCGCTGGTGGCGAGGCCGAGGCGTCGTAGAACAGTGCCCTGGAGGTAGTTGTGAGTGGAACTCGTGTCCAGCAGCGCCATGAAGCATTCCCCCTGGATCGTGACTGGCACCAGCATAGTATTGTCCGTGCAGACGCCGGCCACTGCGTGCAGGGAGACAACCAACGCATTGGCCACCACCGGGGCCTCAGGTACGGCGGCCTCCTCCGGAGGTGGCTCTGCATTCAGCAGATCGTCATCGATGAAGTCCTCCGCCTCCAGGTAGAACAGGCGAGGGCACACTTGCCCGCGCACATAGGCCTCGTCACAGTTGAAGCACAGCCCCTGGCGCCGACGTTCTGCCATCTCGGTCGGCGACAGGCGGCGGAAGGGTCGGGCAGCACAGCCGCGGAGCGGCGTGGGGCCTGGAGCAGCAGCGGCCCCACCCGGCACCGGCGCCCCTCCTGGACGCGCTGCTGGGGGGGGCGGTTTTCCCGGGCAGGCGGCGTTGGCGTGGCCGCAGCCGGGGCGCTCAAACGCCCGTGCCAAATACATGGCCGTCTGAAGGTCTTGCGGCGTTCGCAGCTCCACGTCCACGTTGATGTGTTCCGGAAGTCCCCCTACGAACAACTCGGCCTTCTGGGAAGGGGACAAGTTGCGCGCATGGCACAGGACGGCATTGAACCGTTCGGAGTAATCCTGCACCGTGGACAGGAATGGCAGCCGCGCCAACTCGGACAGGCGGGAGGTGCGCACGGCCGGCCCGAACTGGAGATTGCACAAGTGCTTGAAGCGATCCCAGTGCGGCATGCCCTCGTCTTGCTCCAAGGCATAGTACCAGGTTTGCGCCCCGCCCTTGAGATGATAGGAGGCGAGCCACGTGTGATCGGAAGCTGGCGTGCGCTGGCCGCGGAAAAACTGCTCACATTGGTTGAGCCAATTCAAGGGATCGACCGAACCGTCATAGGTGGCAAACTCCAGTTGTAGAATTTGGGGGGTGGTGATCAGCCGCGGCGTCGGCGCCCGGAGTATAGCCAACGAACCCCGGCCTTTGGGCAAGGGCCCATCAAGGAGCCTGGAGACGATCGGCCCCCCATGGAAATTAGGGCCCCCGTGGGCGTGTGCAGGGGCACGGAGGTGCGCGGCGCTGCGGCAGAGAACAGCGGCGAGGACGCACCCAGCGCCCAGGCTGGTACGGGTGATGGTGATGGCGGAAAACAGACTTGGGTGATGGGGATTTGAGTGGAAGGTGGGGTGTTGCCGGAGCTGGACGGCAGCATGTCGGAGTGGTATGGTAGGGAGAGGGTATGGGCTGGCGCTGGAAGGTGGGGCGGTGGTGGCGGCTGCGGAGGCTGGGCGAGCAGCAGGGAGTGAACGGCCCTTTGAATGTCACCCACTGCCTCCCGGAGATTGCCCACATTGCAGCTCAAATTGAGGATCGTCGCCGTGGTCTGTTCGGGGGTGTCATGTGCGGGCACACATATGCCAGGCGCAGGAGAGCCCGCGACGTGCGCCGCCACGCCGAGCGCGCGGAGGCTGAGCGCGCGGCCGGGCGGCAGGAGGGCAGGCGCGGCTGATTAGGAAACTTAGCCGGTTGATTAGTTATTTCCTTGTTTGAATTAGTCCTAGAATTAAGGAGAACCTTTCCATCTATTAGGCCACGGGCCTTATATTATTGTAAGCCGGCTCCTTTGAGAAATCAAGAAAGAAATTTATCCCTAATCTACCTCCTTCTCTAAAGCCACGACTGAGGGGTATAACCTCGGCCGGCGTGACGGACGGCGGCTACGAACTGCACAGCCGAGGTCCGCCAGTCAGGGGTACGAGGCCCTTGACAACCTGGTATCACGATCCGGCAATCTTCGCCGTCCCGCTCCCCGCTCCGCCAGCCTACCCGCCGCTGCCGCACACCCACCATCGCCGCCGCCATCCCCGTCTTCCTCCACCGCGACCACCTGCCTCGCCAATCATGAGGGACCAGACCATCGCCGACCGCGCAAGATGCTCCAGGATCTGTCCGTGGACATGGCGACCATGAAGGCCGACATGGCATCCCTGAAGTCCAAGTCGAGTTCGTCCTCGGCCGGAACGGGGCCTACCGACACCCTCCCGTCCAACGACCGGCCGCCGCGGTTCCAGAAGATGGACTTCCCCATTTTCGACGGCAAATCCGATCCGCTGATCTTCATCAACCGATGTGAGTCCTATTTTCACCACAGCGGACCATGCCGGAGGAGAAGGTCTGGATGGCTTCGTACAATCTTGACGACGTGGCCTAGCTCTGGTACATCCAGCTCCAGGAAGAATGAAGGCACCCGCGCTGGGGGCGGTTCAAGGAACTCCTCCAGTTGCGGTTTGGCCCTCCCCTCCGCTCGGCTCCTCTCTGTTCGAGCTCTCGGAGTGCCGGCGCACCGGGACGGTGGAGAATACTCCAACCGGTTCCAGGCGCTCCTTCCCCGCGCGGGTCGGCTGGACGAGGACCAGAGGGTCCAGCTCTCTACCCGGCGGCCTCCTTCCGCCTCTGAGTCACGCGGTGCGCATCCACAACCCCCGCAACTACTCTCGCCGCCGCGATGATCTGGCTCGTCAGGTGGAGCTCATGGAGAACGACAGGCCGGTCCAGGCCTCGCGCGGCATCCGCGCGTGGTCTGCTGCCGCAGCCGCCACCCCGCCACGCAATTCCCGCGCCGCCACAGCAGCTGGCGCTGCCCGCGCCGCTGGTGGGTGCCCGTGAGGGCAATCAGCGGCGCCTCTCCACGGAGGAGCAGGCGGAACGACGCCGCCTCGGCCTATGCTTTAACTGTAACGAAAAGTATTCTCGTGGCCATAACAGGTTTTGCAAGCGGATCTTCTTCGTCGACGGTGTGGAGATCGCCGACACCGATGACGCTGCCGCGTCGGGGGATGAGGAGGCCCCCTGTTTCTCGCTGCAGGCCGTGGCTGGCGTGTCCATGGCCGACACTATGCAGCTCGCGGTGACGCTGGGAGCCGCCTCGCTCGTCGCCCTCCTCAACTCCGGCAGCACCCACAATTTCATCTTCGAGGAGGCGGCGCGGCGCTCGGGACTTCCTCTGCGACAGCGGCCCCGCCTCACGGCCATGGTCGCCAACGGCGAACGCATCACCTGCGTCGGGGTCATCCGCAACGCGCCGTTGCTCATCGCTGGTGCTCCGTTCCCGGCGGACCTCTTCGTCATGCCCCTGGCTGGGTACGACATCGTCCTCGGCACCAGGTGGCTCGGGGCGTTGGGGCCCATCGTCTGGGACCTGGCCAATCGGCGCATGTCCTTCCAGTGCGAGGGCCGCACCATCTCCTGGGCTGGCGTGCCCACCGCGGCTGCACCGGCCGTGTGCACCGTGACCGCGGGCGCGCCCCTGCTGGAGGCCCTCCTCGACGCGTTTGCGGGGGTGTTCGCCACACCGACCGGCCTGCCCCCCAAGCGCGCCCATGATCACCGCATTCTGCTGAAGGCCGACGCGCAGCCGGTAGCTGTGCGTCCCTACCGTTACCCGACTGCACACAAGGATGAATTGGAGCGGCAATGCGCCGCTATGATCGAGCAAGGGATCGTCCGACGCAGCGACTCGCCATTCTCGTCGCCCGTCCTTCTCGTGAAGAAGCCCGACGGTTCTTGGCGCTTCTGCGTCGACTATCGCGCCCTGAACGCGATGACGGTCAAGGACGCCTTTCCGATCCCGGTGGTGGATGAGTTGCTGGACGAACTCAACGACGCCAAGTTCTTCTCCAAGCTGGATTTGCGGTCGGGCTACCATCAGGTCCGCATGCGCCCCGAAGACATCCACAAAACGGCGTTCCGCACGCATGACGACCTGTACGAGTTTCTGGTCATGGCGTTCGGACTCTGCAACGCGCCAGCCACATTCCAAGCCCTGATGAACGACGTTCTGCGGCCGTTTCTCCGCCGTTTCGTCTCGGTATTTTTTGACGATATTTTGATTTACAGCAAGTCGTGGGCGGATCATTTGCGTCACCTCCGTGCTGTCCTCGATGAGCTCCGCCGCCACCAGCTCTTCGTCAAGCGCACCAAGTGCTCCTTTGGTGCCTCGGCCGTCGCCTACCTCGGCCACGTCATTTCGGCGGCGGGTGTCGCCATGGATCCGGCCAAGGTGCAGGCCATTCATGATTGGCCGGCTCCCCGCTCCGCCCGTGCTGTGCGTGGTTTTCTCGGGCTCGCGGGGTACTACCGCAAGTTCGTGCATAACTATGGCACGGTGGCGGCGCCCCTGACGGCGCTTCTCAAGAAGGACAGCTTCCTGTGGGACGATGCCGTTGCTACAGCATTCGCGGCTCTCAAGCAGGCCGTCACGTCGGCCCCCGTCCTGGCCATGCCTGACTTCGCCAAGCTGTTCGTGGTGGAGTGCGACGCGTCGACGTTCGGCTTCGGGGCTGTTCTAGTCCAGGAGGGCCATCCGGTGGCCTACTTCAGCCGGCCAGTGGCTCCACGTCACCGCGCCCTGGCCGCCTACGAGCGCGAGCTCATCGGCCTTGTTCAGGCGGTCCGGCACTGGCGGCCCTACCTATGGGGGCGCCGCTTCATCGTCAAGACGGACCACTACAGTCTCAAGTACCTCCTCGACCAGCGCCTCGCCACCATACCGCAGCACCACTGGGTCGGCAAGCTCCTGGGCTTCGACTTCACGGTGGAGTACCGTTCGGGCGTCACGAACACCGTTGCCGACGCCCTCTCCCGCCGCGACAACGAGGAGGGCGAGCTGCTGGCCGTTTCGGCGCCCCGGTTCGACTTCATCGAGCGCCTCCGCCACGCCCAGGCCACTGATCCTGCACTGGTCGCCATCCACGACGAGCTCCGGGCGGGCACCCGTGCCGCGCCGTGGACCATCACCGAGGGCATGGTCGCCCGGGAGGGCCGCCTCTACATCCCGCCCACCTCGCCACTCGTCCGGGAGATCTTGGCCGCGATCCATGATGACGGCCATGAAGGCATCCACCGCACGCTACACCGCCTTCGACGTGACTTTCACTTCCCCAACATGCGTCGTTTGGTGCAGGACTTTGTGACGGCGTGCGCTACTTGCCAGAAGTACAAGTCCGACCACTTGAGGCCGGTCGGTCTGCTCCAGCCGCTGCCGGTCCCGTCCAGCGTTTGGGCCGACATCGGCATCGACTTCGTTGAGGCGCTCCCCCTGGTACAGGGCAAGACGGTCATCCTCTCCGTCGTTGACCGTTTCAGCAAGTACTACCACTTCATCCCGCTGGCGCACCCCTACACCGTCGAGACCGTCGTCCAGGCTTTCTTCGCCGACGTCGTCCGCCTGCATGGCGTCCCGCAGTCCATCATCTCGGACCGCGACCCAGTGTTCACCTCTGCATTCTGGACCGAGCTCATGCGTCTCACGGGGACCAAGCTCTTCATGTCGTCGGCTTTCCACCTGCAAACGGACGGCCAGACGGAGGCCGCCAACAGGGTCATCGTCATGTACCTCCGCTGCTTCACCGGCGACCGTCCTCGACAGTGGCTCCGCTGGCTCCCCTGGGCCGAGTACACCTACAACACCGCCTTCCAGGTGTCGCTACGGGACACTCCGTTCCGCGTGGTCTACGGCCGCGACCCGCCGTCCATCCGCTCGTACGAGCCCGGCGAGACACGCGTGGCTGCGGTTGCCCAGGAGATGGAGGACCGCGCGGTGTTCCTCGACGACGTCCGCTATCGCCTTGAACAGGCTCAGGCGGTTCAGAAGCGTGTCTACGATCAGCATCACCGCCCGGTGTCTTACCAAGTGGGTGACTGGGCGCTCCTTCGTCTCTGCCAGCGTCCCGCCGCGTCCCTGCCACGTACCGCCACCGGCAAGCTCAAACCACGGTACGTGGGGCCCTACCGTGTCGTGGAGGTCGTCAACGCCGTGGCTGTCCGGCTGCAGCTGCCCCCGGAGGCTCGCCTTCATGATGTGTTCCACGTCGGGGTACTCAAGAAGTTCGTCGGCACTCCCCCAGACTCGCCCCCGGCGCTGCCCCCAGCCCACAACGGCGCGGTGGTGCCAGCCCCTGACAAGATCGCCGCAGCTCGGCTGGCACGCGGGGTGCGTCAAGTGCTGGTCCAGTGGCGGGGTGACCCTGCTGCGTCTGCAAGCTGGGAGGACTTCGACGATTTCCGTGCTCGTTTCCCTGATTTTCAGCTCGAGGACGAGCTGGTCTTCGACGGGGGGAGAGATGTCATGTGCGGGTGCACATATGCCAGGCGCAGGAGAGCCCGCGACGTGCGCCGCCACGCCGAGCGCGCGGCCGGGGCGCAGGAGGGGCAGGCGCGTGGCTGATTAGGAAACTTAGCCGGTTGATTAGTTATTTCCTTGTTTGAATTAGTCCTAGAATTAAGGACGACCTTTCCATCTATTAGGCCACGGGCCTTATATTATTGTAAGCCGGCTCCTTTGAGAAATCAAGAAAGAATTTATCCCTAATCTACCTCCTTCTCTAAAGCCGACGGCTGAGGGGTATAACCTCGCCGGCGTGACGGACGACGGCTACGAACTGCGCAGCCGAGGTCCGGCCAGTCAGGGGTACGAGGCCCTTGACAGGGGGAGAGGACGACGTGCGGAGCAGTGGGGGCAGGAAACGCCGCTGTCGAGGATGGGAGGATCACAGCCCCGTGGAAGCTGGTGGTACGTGGGATGTTGCGGTGGTCGTCGCCGGCGGCAGCGGTTCGGATTGGGGCAGGGAAGAAGAAGGAATCGGCCCGGACATGGTTGATACCAGATTGATAGGATTGCGAATCCTACCAGGCTTGTTGCGAAGGTTGTAGGGATGGGAAGGAGGGAGGCGCGGTCGAGCACGGCGCTGCGGTGCCGTGATGCTGGCTGTGGTCGCGGGAGAGAGGGAAAGAGGCGTTTAGGGCACCCGGCTCCCTTGGGAAGCCGAGAGATTGATCTCTTGCTTAATTCCTTCAATTGTCTTACAACTCCTATTTATACTCTAGTGGAAATAATTGAAATAAATAATGATATGGGCCTAGGGCCCCTAATCTCTGCAGCTGAAATTAGCCACTAACGGGCCTGCTCCTCCGGCTGTACACTACGCCGGTCATAACAACACATCTAAAACTTGATTGCCCCGCCTGAATTTTGCAATGTCTTATTAATGATCATAAGGCCACAGTGCCATGCTAAATGCATGGGTCGATGTTTATTGGAACTACATTTAGGTATTAGTGGTTCATTTCATTGTAACTGTCATGCCTAAGATCAAGTGGGAAAAAAGTCAATTGGAGCAGGTGTAAAATAATGAACAGGGCAGGAAAGAATTTCTGTTAGTCTGTTCGCTTGAGTTCATCGGCCAGAATCAACCCAGCCCTAAGTGTTTTTCTCTCACACAAATCAGCAAAAAACAGTATGAAACCATCAGCGGAAACAGTGTTATCAGATGTTTGCATATATGGATTTGCCTTAACCAGTTCGGCTGTGTTTAGTTCCAGAAAATTTTGGGAAAAGTAGTCTCGACATGTACATACTAAAAGTGCAATTAGTTATTTGAGTTTTTTTTTAGAAACTTGGGAAACTAAACATGGTCTTCATTCATAGTTATCAGAAAAAAAAAACCAGTTCATTCATCAGCTTGCGTTGTGTTTGGTCTCTACATGCAACTGTCCAGTAACAGGCATTTACATTTTTTTTACTCTTGGTTATTAATTGTTTGGTTGTTGGTATATTGTCATCCTTGGCGGTACAAATTGAACCGAGGATTCAAGGACATGTTCACTCAAACTTGTTTTTGGTTGATTTCGTCTATTTTAATAGTGTTCTGTGAGAATAAATCATATTACACCTGAAAAAATTATAATACTGGTGGAAGTAGAAGGTTTATGGAAGCAATGCTATAGCTGTGTATGTATTATTAGTTGACATCGGGAGAGAGAGAGATTCTTGTGCTAATCATGTGCCTTTTTTTTCTTCCCAAAAATTTTATAGATTTAGGAGCGCGTGTTGCTTGTTTCTGTGGCTGTGTAGCTGTTTTTTTTTTTTTTTTGAATGGAAGGCTGTGTAGCTGTTGCTACAAAACGTGACAATCTCGATAGGTTCTAAAGCTTCAGTGCGACACTCGGACAGGAGTGGATCCTATTGATCATCATTTCTCTTAATCTATGTTTGTACGCAATGGAATGGTTTGATATTTCGTTTTGGCCAATAGGATTGCGACACTCGGTTTGGAGTTTGTGGTGACGTTGTTGTTGTCAGACATTGAGGTTAGGTCCCCAAATACGGAGTGCCGCTCAGCGCTCACCGAGTCACCGTTGCTGGTAGCAGGGCAAGTACAATAATTAGCTTATAGTCAAGTAAATACTAACGTAGAGGATAGAATGGAACGAGAGAGAAGAGCTTGACTTTCAAGCAAATACCAAGCTGAGCACGGAAGCATAGGCAGTAGTGAGTCCTAGTAGAGATGTATGTGAGGAGAAATAGAAAAGAGAAATGATTTATAGTTATCTTGTATAGCTTGACTCTTATAGTTTGACTTATAACCAAACACTTGGCTCTATTATTGACCAGGCTCGTAGACGGCGACCTCCAGCTATTGCTGGTCCAGCCTGTGTCCAGGACTGAGAGCCTTGACAGGTTGGTTGTACTTGACGTGTTACCCTTGTTAGGATCGCAGTTTCAGGCGTGAGGGATCATCCCCTCGGGACAGCGACGCGAGAGCGAAGACGTCAAATGACCAGCAGATGGCCTCGTCGCGGCGCGTGTGTGTTTGCACCTGGCGTGCGTGCATCGACGTGCAGGCTGAGCTGGGCGCGCAAGCAAGCAAGCAGACAGAGTCCATGCCTGTCCACGGGCATGAAAGCTTTTGGCACACCGCACACACAGTCACAGCCTGAACACGGACACGGCAGCTGGTTGCTGCGGAGTGCGGACTCGTCGTCTCCGTAACGCCTCCGCCGCCGCCTGCCTACGGCTACGGTCCTCGTCATCCATCTGTACTGTAGCTGCTGCTAAAGCAACTTTCAGGAGAGCGACGAGCGAGCCTGCCTTGTGCCTTGGAAGGGCTGCCCGGTTGGCCTAGCCTAGCCAGAGAGAGGGGGACAAGCAATCTACTACTGCAGGTTTCGTGCCAAATCCAGCTGCAAAATTTTGGCACGTTCCCGCGGGCGCGGGCGCAGGCGCAGGCGCTGCCAAATGCGCGGTTCCGAGACGGGCTACTTTTTATACTCGGCAGCTGCCAGGAATTTCGCCGCCCGGCGTGCGCCGGCGCGCCGCTCCAGCCATATGGCATGCAGCGCGATCACGGGTGGAAATCACACGTCATATGACCATACGCCTGCGCCTCTTGATCGAGGCAGTCCGAGTGGTGTCAAACTCCGAGCGCCACGCGTCTAGACTCTAGACTCCAGACCATCATAGTCTAGACAAAAATACGCTAATTGTGTTCATGATTAGCGTATTTCAAGACCTCATGCACCTTACGGAATGTCAGGACTTGTTCTGAACCAACGGTGTGGGTGAGACAACAAAACCAATGATTAGCGTGGTCAAACTGATGAGTCCAAAGGCTTTTGGGCCTTTGAGATCACGAAATGGATCCGTCATGTGGCCTGTTGGGTGTGGCATGTGGATGTTCCACTCCTGCCTCTTTTCTTCAATTAAGTTCTAAATTGCACCAGATTTGGCGCCTATTAACTTTCCAGTGATCACATCTCCTGCCCCGTTATAATGAACAGAACAGTCCAGTCACATGATTCAGAGGGACGGACTGTACGTCAGGTATTTACAATGGCTGATTTCTCATGACACCGCTGCTATCTGGATCTAGAGCCACTCATCGCTCGTAAAGCAGCTTTGTAGCAAGCATCTAGCAAGGACCACAGCAAGGGGGAGCAAAAGGTGAATGAATTGCGATGGGTCACTGGTCCCAATATACGAAGAAACCACTTTCCCTGCGGCCTTGTTCCGTTCGCGAAAAATGTGGCGAAAAGTTACTGTAGCACTTTCGTTGTTATTTGCCAAACTTTGTCTAAATATGACCTAACTAGACTCAAAAGATTCGTCTCGACATAAGCAGACCAAAAGTACAATTAGTTATTTCTTTTACCTATATTTAATACTTCATGCATGCGTCTAAAATAGATGTTGCGCAAAATATTTGGGGAGATTTTGGAATCTGAACGTGGCCTGAATATGCATCAGCGACGATGTTGCATCATGCTCTGCAAGTTGACAGGAAGAATCTGGAGACTTAAGACTACACTAAATGTTTATCTAATCTCACAATAAAAAAATAATTGGAATCCACGAAATAAAACTCATGCTCATGTTTTTTTTATAAACTAGAAAGCTTCTCCTTGGAAAAAAAAATACGTTGTTGTAGAAAAAAATATATAAAAATAAGTGGAGAAAAAAAAAAGAAAAGGTAGATGGAATCTATGGGTCTATCCATGTGCTGCCCACAATCGCCGAATGGGCACTCATACCATACAAAAGATAAAACGGGAGTTGGTACTGAACTAATGTTACGCGCACATCACACATGCACATGATAAATCAAACACAATCATTAGAGCTCCTGAGCTCGGATCTCTGATCTCCCGGTGCTGACTGTACTCACATGGAATGGAAGTTCTTATAAGAGCAGACCCGAGTTCCCAGTCCTCATTTCTCTGTTGATCTCATGACTCGTCAGTTGGCAGAGCCACATGGGAGCCATCAGCGTCTGCGCTTTCAGCCTCCTCTCTGCCTTGCTACTCCTGCAGTATTGCCTCCTGGCACCTTCTGCCGCTATGGTGGTCTCAAAGGAGAGGATCCAATCAAGAAAGCTCTTGCAGGGCGTAGCACTCGTCAGCAGCAGCTCAGACCCAGAGAAAGCGCGACGAGAGGTGTTCCATGCAGCGGCTAAGGCGGCAAACAAGGTTCCTGCCGGCGCCGAGGTGTCCGAGAATCTGAAGAAGCAGACGCCGAGCAGGTCCAACCCGATACAAAACTAGCTGGAGTATACTGTACACCAAAATTTGTGAGCGACCCCGGAAGGCATTCTCTGCAGACTGCTGATGTGAAGACTTTGTAGTAGGCTTTTCCTCTCTTTCCCTTTTTTCCCTCTGGCTAGATAGATTAGGGACATTTGTTGGTTGTACAGTAAAGGATACTGTAGAGAAGTTACGCAGAAAGGGGATTTTCCATGTTGTCTCCCTTTCCCAATTGTTCATAGATTTTTTTTTTGTCACGTTCATATTTTCCCGAGACCACACAATCACATTCCGTGAAAACCATTTAGTATATGTTTTTAGCACTATCCCTCCCATTTTGTTCGTTGTTCATAGGAAATGAGACACAAACGCTAGGTGACGGACCAAGAAACCATACATGTCTTCCCATTGATTGAGACACACAATTCCTCGCCATCATATGGACGTCGATGTTGGATGATGATCCTCGTGCACAATATCCACCGAATTGAAGGTCTCTATCCTCACTTTGATCTGTTGGATTATCAGGCCGGCTATAAAGCCCCAAGCCATCATCTCCACGTATGTTTCTAACCGTGTTCGCACAATCGGCCGCAATTCTAGATTTATTATGCAGGTCAAGATCAGCGACAACCATGATAGATCGTTGGTACAACCGTTGCTCCAAGAAGCTCTTCCAGAAGGTGCCTGTCTTCATCGCCTAGACGTTCTCAAAATTAGGCGTGATCATTGATCAAAATAAAGTGGCACATGAACTAGCTCTAATAGCTGTCGTGAGGGTCGCGTGTGTTTTTTATCTTTTTTTCTGAGAGACGTTGTTTCTCTTATTATAATGACATTATTAAACCTTAATTTTTAATAAATCTCAAGTTGGCAAGAGTTAGAGAGATCAGCGGCAAGCGCTAAACCTTCATGAGAGGCTAGAGCTTCCATTTGCTTTGGGTCTGATATTCTATAACCACGAGAGCGGAGGCCCAGAAGCCGTTCTCTACCACAACAATGATAATGGCCGTCAATACCTTCGAGAGAGTTGCATCAACATTAACCTTCATACTTCGCGCTGATGAAGTAATCTAGCGAGACGTCTGCACGCTCCTTTTTTCGGCCTGTTCACTTTATTAGCCTATAAGCCATAATCAACTCTACTTTTCAGTCATAGAACAATATTTTTTCACACAAATCAGTCGAAATAGTGTTTTCAGTCGTAGTAACCATTAGTGAACATGGCCTTTGTTTCTGGTTTAGTGCTTGCCATATGGACAAGTCTGACATCACAAGAACCTCTCTTTTTTTAATGACAAGAAACTCTCAATGAAGTAATGGGTTGATAATGGGCTCTGGAATCACCTGTTTTCCTGCTTCTACATGGGCCGAATCTCACCCAATCCAGGCTGAAAGCTAAGTTGAAATTTCTAGACCATCTCTACATATGGATTGATATGAGATTTTAGCAGGGTTTCCCGCGCCCGCCCGCGTGATTGATCAGTTCAATTTCGTATGTCACGACAGTATCTGGTTGTTTGATCAACGCTGGAGGCTGAAACAAACCCACGATAACGCAAACGCTTAATAATGCTGTAATCGGATCGGATGTTGGAATCGAAACCGAAGCGAACACTATCATTGTACGAATAAAACTACGCCCGAGGGCACGAACAAGGCGTAGTTTCCGCCTTGAGCGCCGCCAGTAGTTCTAGTAGTAGGTCTAAAAAAAGTTTGCTCGATTGATCGATCGTCTCGCGTTACGCAAGACAGCCTCGCCGCGCGCGCAGTCGCCGGCGTCAGCGGATTGGTCGGGATCATGGACGAGGACGACGTCCCCTGCTGCTGCTACTGCTTGTGCTGCTGCTGCATCAACGCATGCAAATTGGCCCGCAGCATCTGGGGCTTGCTCGTCGCGGTTGCGCTCATCTGCGTGCTCGTCCCGGCCTTCGGCGTCGTGTACCCGGTGCGCGCCACCGTGAAGGACGCGTCGGTGTCGCGGCTCGCCCTCGCCGGCGCCAACGGCACGGCGCTCGCGTACGACCTGTCGTTCACCGTCTCCCTACGCAACCGCAACTGGGCGATGCGCGCCGAGCAGGCCGCGCCGCTCGACGCCGAGCTGCTCTTCGCGGGGAGGCGCCTGGAGGGCGCCCGGCTGGCGGACGCGGGCACCAGGATGGACCCGCGGCACACGGAGGAGTTTCGCATGCTCGCCGTGTCGCCGTCGCTGGGGTTTGAGCTGAGCGGAGACGCGGCGGCGGAGTTTGCCAGGGAGACCGTCGCCGGCGTGGTCGAGTTCGAGCTGAGACTCACCGGGGCGTTCAAGTACCGGCCGGTTCACGTAGGCGGGAGCCGGAGGCTGGACGTCAAGTGCCCGCTGAAGTTACCCGTGGCGCCGCCGCCCTCGCCCGCGTCGCCAGGGATGCACTTCATGTCCACGGTGTTGGACAAAGTCAGCATCACGTGCTATTAGCAAGCTATAGTATAGATGGCTGAATTGTTATTTTTATTTATTTTATTTATTTGGAACATCTACCTTGGTTCCCTAATGTTTTCTATCTTTGTGTGGACATTTATTTTCAAGATTAGAAACCAGTTTTTTTTTTGTTCGGAACATATTCCTCGGTGCTTAGAACAATTCATTTGGTTGTAGCACTACCCCTAGCTAAGAAACCTTTTTTAGAAAGAGCAGAGAAAGCTTTAACTGAAAAAGAAAACAACGACTTACAATTACAACAACTACAACTTCCTCGACAATGTCCCAAACAAAAACACAACTAACAGTGTGTTTGGTTCTAGAGAATAAAGTTTAGTTTGTATCAGATGATGTTACGACACAAATTTAGTCTATTAAAAATATAATAATTATAAAAACTAATTACACCATCATATAATAATTAACAAGACAAATCTATTAAGCTAAATTAATTATCATTAGTAATATTTACTATAGCATTATATTGTTAAAATTTGGACTAATTAGATATAAATAGATTCGTCTCGTGAATTAGTCTCTGATTCATACATTCATTTTATAATTAATCTATTTTTAATAGACTATATTATAGCTGTAATATCCAATGTAAACAGGGACTAAATTTTAGATGAGAGAACCAACACCCCCTAAGTACAAATTACATGGGGGAGAGTCAGCAGACCGGGGAGAGCTACCAGTAACCAAGGCACCAGGTCCAGACGTGGCAAGAAAAACAACTAAAAAGTACTACAGAAAAGATAACAAAAGCTCCAGAAACTTAATCAGTCGCAAGAAAACAACTAAAAAGTACTATCTCTGAATATTTTTTTTGCTCAAACTTAATTTCTCGTTGTTTGGAACATTGCTTTCTGTGAGAAGTCTTATTGCTTCGGATATCTTTTCCAGCTGAGAATATCTTTTATACTATCAGATCATTTTCTTGGGAAAAATTGGATGAGAACAATCCTTACGACGACGTGGTAAGGACTGTTCGACTGACATGTGGATCATCGTATCATTTTAACTGCACGTATGTAAATCAGATGCTCCATGGTCCACGCGTCAGCTGCACATCCACACCTTATTTTGGGCGGATGGTCCCCATTGATTTTATTTTTCCATTTTCTTTGGTACTTAGAACACTTTCCGTCTCCATTCATGGAACATGTTTTCTTGCTTTGTCCTCATAATGAGTACGTTTCCTGTGGGCAGCACCTTCCTGGCCAGCCAAGAGCCCAAGAGGCCTCCCTAAAAAAAAAGAGCCCAAGAGGCCTCCCTCAAAAAAGAGCTCATGCGGCCTTTTTATTATATGTGTGATTCCATGAAAAAATAGATAGGCACGGCCGCCTAATCCACCCGGGAGTCCGAACGTGACGCTATGTAGGAGACCGGTGATCCAGCCATAAATCCATCCGTGACCATCTATAAAATGCGAACGATTCCAGACCACCGTCACGACTCACGAGGATTGTCCACCCGTTTCGGCAGCAAGACAAGATTTCGGAGAGATCCCACCGCCGTACCCGTGCGCACGCACGAACGAAGCCGGAAGGGCGGTGTGGACGTGTGGTCATGGGGACTGCGGCCTCCCGGCGCCGGCGCACGGAGGAAACCGTGCGGATGTCCATGGAGCTTGCGGCCTCCCGGCGCCGTGCAGCCGGCCGGCCGGCACCCAGCAGAGCATCCACGCGATGGATGCAGCAGGAAAGAGAACGCCGGAGGTTACAACCCGACCCAGCGGCGTGGACGCCATGGAGGCGGAGCAGGCGAGGAGGCAGCTCCACCTCCACGGATTCTGGGATCACGTCGAGCCTGCCAAGGACAGGAACAGGCAGGGCTACGAGCCCCGCTACTTCGCTGACGCCGCCGAGGTCTTCAACAAGCACGCCAAAGAAGTCAGCTAGCTACTCGCCGAGGCTCTGTTCGGTAGGATCCATGAGCCGACTGATAAGCTGAAACAGTTGATTTGTTATTAAAAAAAAACTATTTTACGATTAATTTGTACGGATTAAATCCGGCTGATAACCTAGATAGATGGTTGAATTGAATGCCACGCGTTAGCTGCGATAACATCATGCACCTGCACCTTGCATTGGACTGTTTTGCAATCTTTCCCTTTATTCATAAACAAAAACATAGCAGTATGTCGCAAATGATGGCCAGTAAGTATAAGGCCTTATTCGTGGGGTAACATACACGCGATAAGCACTTTATTTACTAATAACTACTCCATCCACGTGTGATAATAATATCGCCACGCTTATACGCGTGTACTCGAACTCGATCCACTACTGCTCCGGCCTTCTCATGGGCAGAGCACGATATCGTAGTTGGAGCCCTTCGGGCAGGTGAAGGTGCTGGTCTGGTCGTCCTTGGCGTAGCTGTAGGCGTCCGGGCACAGGCCCTTGAAGAACCTGGAGTAGTCCGTGGGCGGGCACTTGTCCTTGTACTGGCCCCGGCAGCAGTAGGTGTCGCCGCCGAGCTTCTCGCACGCGCTGGCGCAGCCGCCGGGCACCTTGAGCGCGGCGGGGCACCTGGCGTTCACGTCGGCCTTGCAGCTGGGCCCCCTGCCGCCGCACTGGAAGGACATGGGCACGTTGAAGCCGTCGACGAGGGAGATGTCGATGAAGTCCGGGCTGCTCAGCGTGTACTCGGCCAGCGTCGCGGGGGGTCGCCCGGACACGGTGCACGCCAGCGCGCCGCCGCAGTCCCCCGTCTGGCACGTCCCGCGCCCGCTGCCGTCGAAGGCGCACCCCGTGCGCGCCCACATCCGCGCGTGCGCCGTGCCCGCGGGGACCCGCACCGTCCACGTCTTCCCCGGGTCCAGCCGCGCGCCGCCGCCCGGGAGGGCCGCCGGCCACACCGTGTACTTGCAGCGGTTGATGACGTTGAAGGTGGCCGCGTCGACGACTACGGCGGAGGCGGCGAAGAGGGCCACGACGACGGCGAGTAGGGGAACGGCAGTGGGCGACTTGGCCAGAGACGACGCCGCCATGGTTGATTATTTGCTAGCCGTGTACGGTAGTGCACGTACTGTCAGTCAGTCGGTCGCTCACAACAGCAAGTTCTGAAGCCCAGCAGATGTGCTGTGACTGTGAGGCTGCGAGCATGGAGGAGGGGATTCATGTGTTGCTGGGTATTTATAGATGCATGCGGTGCGTCCGGTTGGTGCCATGGCATGCACTGATGCACACACATGCTGTGGTTGCGTGTGGAAAATTCCGAACAAATTCCACAAGATCGTGCGTTCGTGTTTGGCATGCTGTGGGTGAGGTGTACTAGAGCTATGGATCAAGTCAACAGGTCTACGCCCCAGATTACACGGGGTACTCTACGTACAGCCGAGGGTGCAGAAGTAATGCAGCTCTTGCGATCCAGCGGTGCGGTGCGGTGCGAACAAAGCAAGGGTGCCGCCGCGCCGGTTAGGCGTGCTACGTGTATGGCTTGGCGCCTTGGCCACTGTACGGGCCGGCACGCAGGAACAGACGAACAAACGTGTCAGGGCGGCAGTACGCATGGATGGGCTTCTTCGTCTATTCCATCAAGACTTTGGAGGCGTAGGCGGCCCAAATATGGTCCAAGTTTGTCCATGTCCGTGCACCATTCGTACAAGACATAATTTGGTTAAAAGAATGTTATAGTAAAATCTGTTGCTCTTGTAAAACCATCCGACATTTGTTCTTTGAATGAATATTATTATGACTGTTTTTTATGACATGCTACTATACATGCTACTATACATGAGTTACACCGCAAAAAAATGAATGGGGTAATTCTTAAGATTGATTTTGAAAAGGTGTATGATAGAGTAAAATGGCATTTCCTATTACAATCCTTACGAATGAAGGGATTTTCGTCCAAGTGGATAACTTGGATTAAATCATTCATTTCGGGGGGCAGTGTTGTCGTCAATGTTAACGACAAAATTGGTCATTTTTTCCAAACCAAGAAGGGACTTCGACAGGGAGATCCTTTATCACCAGTTTTATTTAACATTGTCGCAGATATGCTTGTCATACTTATTAATAGAGCAAAAGAGGAAGGTCAGTTTGACGGCATTATACCCCATCTGGTGGATGGTGGTCTTTCGATTTTACAGTATGCAGATGATACTGTTTTATTTCTGGATCATGATTTAGAGAAGGCAAAAAATTTAAAACTCTTGTTGTGCGCCTTTGAGCAACTATCCGGACTAAAGATTAATTTTCACAAGAGTGAATTATTCTGTTTCGGGGATGCTGAAGATGCTAGACAAGATTATGTGGACCTTTTTGGCTGCAAATTTGGTGAGTTCCCAATTAAATATTTGGGTATCCTGATACACTACCGAAAGTTAAGAAATGTTGACTCGAGAATGGTAGAGGAACGTTTTGAGAAAAAACTCAGTAGTTGGAAAAGCAAACATCTATCAATTGGGGGCAGATTAACGTTGATAAATTCCGTTTTGAGTAGTCTTCCATTGTATATGATGTCCTTTTTTTCAATTCCAAAAGGGGTACTTCAGAAACTAGATTATTTCAGATCAAGGTTTTATTGGCAATGTGATGAACATAAGAGAAAATATAGATTTGCGAAGTGGTCTATTCTTTGTCAGCTAAAGGATCAAGGTGGTTTAGGAATAGCTGATTTAAATCTTAAGAACATCGCTCTGTTGAGTAAATGGCTTTTTAAGCTTCTAACGACATATGGTACTTGGCAACAATTGCTACGAAATAAATATCTAGGATCTAAACCTCTAGTCCAAGTGGATCGAAAACAAGGTGACACCCATTTTTGGGCTAGCTTACTAAAGGTGAAACATGATTTCCTCCGCTTTGGATCTTTTATTATCAAAGATGGATCACAAGTTAGGTTCTGGGAACACAAATGGTTAGGCAATGATAGTTTGATGAACCAATTTCCTGGTTTATACAGCATTGTTAGACCAAAGTTTGTCACAATATCTGAAGCATTGACTTCATATCCACCTGTTTTCTCATGGAGACGAGACCTAATAGGTTCTAAGCTAGTTGAGTGGAATAATCTTTTAGCACAACTCATCGATTTTTCTTTAGAACAAGAACACGATGAATTTTACTAGTCTTTGCATCCGAATGGGCAATCCTCGGTGAAATCACATTATAAAGCAATGATACAAATTCCGGTTCCTAATTTGAATAAACGATTATGGAAACTCAAAGCACCTCTTAAGTTAAAGATATTTATGTGGTATCTTAGGAGGGGTAGTGTTAACAAAGGATAATTTAATTAAGCGCAATTGGCATGGGAGCAAAACTTGTTGCTTTTGTCACGAAGAGGAGACAATTCAGCACTTGTTTTTTGACTGTCGTTTAGCGCGTTTCATTTGGAGTTTTTCTCAAGTTGCGTTAAATCTTACAAAACCCCAAAGTGTAGCATATATGTTTGGTAGTTGGTTAAATAGGATACCAAAACATTGGAGGTCTTTAGTACTTCTTGGGGCAGCAGCACAGGAATGATTTTGTTTTTGAAAAGAAAAAATAAATTTTTTCTTTGCAGGTTATTCATGCAATCTCCCACAGGCTCCTTTCATGGGCTATCCTTCAGCGACCGGAGTTCCAGGATACAGTTGTGGTGGCGTCGCAACAATTGGAGCAAGTGGCGAGGGATATCTTTACCTGGGCATATGAGTGGCGATCTAGTCATAGGATTGATGGTTACTAGAGTATGCTTGGTTTTTGTCTTTAGCTGTGTGCCTAACCTTTAGGCAGAGGCTGGGAGTTTTCGTCCCAAAACCGTGTATTAACTTGATGTATTGTTCTTGTGATGCAATAAAATCTTCCTTTTCCAAAAAAAAACTATACATGTTCCACACCACAAGATTCAGATCATCATTTTTGCTTAATTCATGGTTTAAGCAGTGGGTCGGAAACGTAATTGTTTGGTATTTACATGACTTGCAGCGGTTTGTACTAGGCAATTTGGCTCGTTAAAGGAATGATATCTCATGTTTGATTCTTGGCCAAGTCGCAACGCATTATTGATGATCAGAGAGGTTGATCGATTAAAGTGTGCCGAGTTTTAAAGTCAAGCAGATTACTCAAGGGCCACATACATAGTTATTTGCATTTCACTGGTCGATACCTTTTTTATATATTTCGTTTATATTGGATAATAAAGTTATGTGTTTCTAGGTGTCATGACTACAATAATATTAGAGCAACTCCAAGAGAGTTGGTAAAAATGGATGGCTAAATCTATAATATAGCTAATCTCTAAAATAAAAAAACTCTATAAAAAATAGAAAAATCCAACAGTTTTTCTATTATAGCAATACTAGATAGCTAGTGACGCATGCAAGGTATATTTACCATGCGAGATTTTAGGAATAGCAAACTTTGTTATTTTACAAAACAAGATAGCATAGCTGTTGAAGTTTACTTTTTACTCTAAAAATCTAAATATAACATACACAACAAAGATAGCAAGTCTCTTGGAGATGCTATTATACTCATGTCTCCGGCCTCCACAGAAAGTCACACCAAAAATCTGCATCGCTCGTACCAACAATACCATGTGACAACTACCCACGCGCTGGCCCCGCGCGCATGTTGCCGTAGCCGCATGACCCGGCGGGATCGATGAGATGCATGGGGCATGTGAGCGGCAGCTAGCCACGTACCCCCCGGGCCAGTATACGTATGTGCCGCACGCCGACTCTTTTCTTCACCCAGCCGGAGAATTCCGGAGAATTCCTACGGGATGTCATCAACATGCATCGTCAAATCAACAGTCAAGAGAATTTTTAAAGATATCTCTATCTATCTTCTACAAATTAAAGACGTCGTCGTCTAACCGGCACCAGCATGAGTGCATGACGAAGGAGGCGCCGATAGATCCCTAAACCCGGCGCTCAGCTCCACCCCCAGTAGGGATGCAAGTTTAAAATATTTTGGGTCATTAGATCGACCCAAAAAATTGATCAAATGAACTAGGATGAGGTTTTTATAGTTTGAGGAAAGTGAAAAAATGAACTAGAATGACATTCAACCATAAAAATTTAGCTGACCCAAAATACCCATTGGGTACCCACTTGCATCCCTAACCCCAAGGATAAATTTTTTGTTGCACATTTTGTAGTTTTATAAAAAATATTTTTTTGTTGTACTACGTGTTTATTATGTTTCGAATTCATTTATGCTGGTTCATTGACTGCTCAGGGACTTTAACTACACGATCTCTCAACTTTTGTAAGAACGTTCATTATTCGCACACCAGTAGAGAAGAGACTTTTGATCCATATCGAGTTTGGACTTTAGTCCCAATATTTTTTGTATTTGAGACTAAAAAACTTTTAGTCTCGAGCCGGGTTACCAATCGGAAATAACAATCATTTTTTAGTCCTGGTTGGTGCCCCCAACATAGACTAAAGGGTGACCTTTTAGTTCCGGTTGGTGTTATCAACTGGGACTATAAAGGTCTCTCACCCGAGACTAAAAATTCCTTATAAGTGAATTTAAAAGAAGAGCGTCCAAAATTGTGTGGCACATGTGTTTTGTAGTTAAGTTGGTAAGCAAGTTACACGTGAGGCGAGAGGTTCTGAGTTTGAAACTCATAAAGTATATATTTTTTTTGTCTTGAATGTGGACTTTAGTCCGATTGAGTGAAAAGGCTGAGACCTTTAGTCCGAATTGTTAGTTCCCATTTGCTAAAACCGGAAGTAAAGGGGTTGGCAACCGAGACTAAAGCCTATTTTCCTACCAGTGCTATTTCAAGAACCCAATCAAGAAAATGAAAACACTAAATCACACTAAAAAGTTGTCATAGTTGGATTTGAGAGTATTAATATGTGCCCACTCTCATATCTTGGTTTTAGCAAGTAGTAGTTGGGATAAGATGTTAACAGAGGCAATACAAATGATAATAGACACAAGACAATAGTGCCCGTATATGGGACCGGTGGAGCCGTGAAAGCTCGCCCCCGTCCATTTGGTGCTGGCAAGTGACAACGATGGCGGACGGTGAAAGAGGCGGCGGGAAGATTGATGCTGCCGTGGGAGATGAGAAGGAGGTGGACGGGGTGGGGTGCGAGTTTGGAGAAGGAACGATAACGCAATCGTGGACCGGTGAGTGGGCCTGGAATGATGCATGGGTTGGGCTTATGTTGCAGGGACACGAGAAGAACGGAGACTACGTGTTTTTTTTTTTTTTTAGGAAAAAGTCTACTTTCCCTCCCTCAACTTTTGAGGAAGTCCGATTTTCCTCCTTTAATTTCAAAACCGGACAAACAACCTCCCTCAACTTTTGAATCTGTGCATTTTACCTCCCTGACCGGTTTTGGACGGTGGTTTTGCTACAGTAACAGTGGTTTTGCTACAGTAATAGTGGTTTTTGCTACAGTAACCGTGATTTTGCCTTTTTCTTTTTTATTTATTTTTGCTGAATTTTTGAAAAATCATAAAATAGAAAATTCAATTTTTTTTGACTCCATATGAGTAGATCTATACAGTGAACTTATAATATGGTATACTTAAGTACAAAGTTTTTGTTGTAGATTTAGATCTATGTTTTTTTAATTAAAAAAATTTATAACTAAGTTATACATGATTTAATGAGTATAATTTTTTTAATACAGTTAAAGCATATAATAATTAGTCCACCATAAAAATTTGATCACAATTATACTATACAAACTGTAGCTATGAATTAATCCAAATAATTACAAAAACATATTATCATATGGAATTAATTGTAATAATTCATAGCTGTAGTTTCTATAGTCTAATTATGGTCAAATTTTTATGGTGAGATAATTATTGTATGCTTAAACTATATTAAAAAAATTATACTCATTGGATCACGTATAACTTAGTTATAATTTTTTGTAGTTACAGAAAAACATGGGTCTAAAGCTACAACAAAAACTTTGTACTAAAGTATACGATATTATATGTTCATTGTATATATCTACTCATGTGGAGTTCAACAAAATTGGATTTTCTATTTTATAATTTTTCTGTGATTTACTATGATTTTTCAAAGGTTTAGCGAAAATAAATAAAAAGAAGGAAAAGACAAAACCATGGTCACTGTAGCAAAACCACTGTTACTGTAGCAAACCACCGTCTAAAACCGGTCAGGGAGGTAAAATGCACGGTTTCAAAAGTTGAGGGAGGTTGTTTGTCCGGTTTTGAAGATGAAGGAGGAAAAGTGGACTTTCTCGAAAGTTGAGGGAGGGAAACTGAACTTTTTCCTTTTTTTTAAAGAGACAAGACTACCCATGTGTTTGGTTGTGCATCATTAGGAATGGGTTGAACCCAATCTAATTTCTGGGATGGGTTTAAGGGGGTGTTTGGTTCCCACTTCCTAGAGTTTAGCCGCTAAAATTTAGTGGAGGTCACTAGAGTTGTAGTGTTAAAAGTGACTTTTAGTGAGGGTGTTTGGAACTTTAGTGACTAAAAGTGACTAAAATTTAGTGACTGAACTCTAGGGGGTGAGAACCAAACACCCCCTAACTCTGTTCTTTGTTTGGTTTAGAAGGTCAGGTTTAACCCAATTTTGTGTTTGGTTTTACAGGTTTCGTATGAGTGGGACGAGTCGCTGGCTGGTAGTGCCCACGTGGCAGCCTCTCAACATGATTGATACATCTACTTTGAACTGAGGTATATTCAGGCAAGTGAAAGATAGCAACTTCTTTCTTAGGGATGATCAACAGACATTACTAGGCTGCCTTCCTTGCAGCGCTTCCTCGAAAACGTATCCCCCTTCGACGCCTTCCATTGAGCAATGGGAACACGCACATACTTCACGCTACACGTGTTTTCAGTAGGCACAAACGGTGTGCAACCACCGCGCACAAGACATCTCAATTCTCTACGGATGCTTAGCTTAGGCAATAATCTGATATCATATTCATATCCATCCGCTATGATGGTTACACTATGTACAAAGATCAGACAGGAGATAGATGCCCTTCCTCATAAGAAGCACCAAAATGCAAGATATATGCCAACTCAAGGTCTCTAGAACCCATTCATCTCCAGGAGATAGGTGCGCCTCTTCATCAGCGCCTTCGCAGCAAACCTCATGGGTCCATCGAACGCGCCTGAAACAAAGGCGTCAACTTCCTTCCGATTGCGATGACCACTGCTGCCACCATCACTGGCGGGCTTGATGACAAGCAAGGTTGCACCTTGCAATGCCAAGCCGCCAGGCAATTCGAGGTACTGGGCGTATTTCAGCTTCATGTTGCATGCTGGTACCTGTGTCCTGTTAGAACATGGCGAGGCTGACAACTGGTGTTCCCTGAAATCCTTCAGCTGCTCTGCCCCCATGGACAGTGCACCCTGCCCCTTGGCATCTGCCAAGACCAGGCTCCTCAGCGTTGGATGGTCATTGATGATTGATCGGAGAAGATAATGCCTCGTCGACGCAGCAATCAGACAGCTGATAGTCCATACAACACGGAGTTTCAGCCCGCCATTGGTATAGAAAGATTCTGGCATGCTCCCATTGTCATCCGACGATGGCTCATGCCTGTTACCAGCAGCCTTGCGATCGACCAAGGTTCCACCCAGGATCACACAATTCTGAAGTGTACTGCCATATTCAGCACGCCACTTCAGTAGAACCCCCTCCTCGACCGCAACATCTCCAGAGGGAAGGTCCACCTGAAGGTTGCGAACATGGGAGAAGTTCTTCAGCACCTGCACAGGCGAATGCTGGGAGAGCTGAGGGAACAGCGGCCGCCCTGTGCTACTGGGGCTGCGCATGTCATGGAAGGGCTTGGCGATCGCGAACAGCATCAGCTTGAACAAATGTGAGATGATGTTGTGGGGCTTCGGCGACGACAGGTTCAGAGCGTCGTCGGAGTCACCGTCCACAGTCACGACGTGGTCGATCTTGACACGCACATCGTGGACGAGGGGAACCAGGCCACTGAATCGCTTGGACACGGCGGAGCACCTGCCGAGTGAACGCACGTCCTCGAGCTTGTTCAGGATCAGAAGCACAAGAGAATCAGGCAAGCAGTCGAATTGGTCAAACCTCAGGACCGGGACAGCGTGGATGCGAGCCTTGGTATGCATCGCCCGGTTCAAAAGTCGTCTCTCTGGAACTCTGAAATTGCTAAGAAACAGCTGAATCTTTTATTGTCCAAAATGGTGTGGGCCAGCAGCTAATAAATCTTCAGGTCTTCGAACTGAATCGGTTTCCTGAAACAAAAGAGGCCGCGAACTATAGTAAACAACGCATTCGACCGAGAAAGCAAGCTACTTCTAATAAACTGATGAGTTTGTTGTAGGAAATGAACTGAACGAAACTATAAGCAAAGCAAACATCACATATTTATATCAGATAGAAGACAAAAAAAAATATCACTAAAATCGTCGGGCAGTGGCGCAGTGCTACTTCTAAAATCGCCAGGCAGTATACTACTCCCTCCGTTCCAAATTATAAGACATTCCAAGAATCTTGGAGAGTCAAAGTTTTTCAACTTTGACCAAAATTATAGAGAAAAATATAAAGATTTATACCATCAAATATACATATTATAGAAATATAACTAATGGAGAATCTAATTGCACTTAGTTGATATCATAAATATTATTATCTTATTATATAAATTTGGTCAAAGTTGAAAAACTTTGACTCTCCAAGATTGTTGGAATGTCTTATAATTTGGGATGGAGGGAGTACTTTCTAATAAAATGTAAACAATGCTTGAACACGATGGCAAGCCATTAAAACTGAGAAGAGAATTGAATACGACTCGGCAGATAGATAAATACAATACAACTTATCCAACAGGACAAGGATTTACCTCAAAAAAGGTCACCACGAGTGCAGCTACGGACACCTCAAGAGTCCGTAGTAATGTCCTGCTCCAAGAACCCGATCTGTCGCCGGAACCCAGCCAGATCCAGACCCGCCCGCCGCCCGAGCCGGTCACCACCACAGCCTCGTCGAAGACCACCCTGCAACGGCCGAAAATCCGCGCCCTCGGGCTGGAAAATCAACGAATAGCTCACGGACTGGAGCACGGCAAAGCTTCGAGACCCAACGCTCCGATTGACGCTCCGATTTGGGAGGCAGGGTGGCGAATTCGCGAGGAGGAAGGAGGGCCGCAGGAGGAGGGAGGATGCGCGACCTGTGGGGGAATTTTTCGCTTTGGGCTTCGGAGGACGGTTTCCTTTAGTTTAGCGCGAGGAGAAACGCGCCGGCCGCTCGACGCGGCTTTAATACCCAGTAGTAGAGGAGGTAAAGCGCGGGCCCCGCCAGGGCGAGGTGATTCGTTGGCGCAGTTGCGCCGCGACGGCGTGGCCGCCCCGGGACGGCGTTACGGGGATAAGGCTAGTCTCAATGGAGGTTTCACGGGAGTGTCATGCACATTAAATAGACTGTCATGTCAGCATTTGCATGAAATTGCATGAAATTGGGAGGAGAGAGAAGGAATTCGTTTCACCATGATGAAACTATATAGCGGTGTTTCCAAAACATTGGAAAGTGTGTGAAACCTCCATTGAGAGTGTTATTTCATTTCATCTACATTCATGGAGGAAGGACATTGGTGGAAGAGAGGAGAGAGAGACAACGGTGGACCCATAGAAGCTTTAAATAGTATGTGAAATTGTGCAATGAAACTATGCATTGAGGGAGAGAGTTGTTTCATATTAAAATTTCAAATCTTGGAAACTGTGAGATGAAACTAGCCATTGAGACTAGCCTAAGAAGGACGGAACCCCGGTGACGACTGACGAGCTCTCGGTCACGCGACGCGATCGGCAGATGGGCTTAAGAAATTTCTATACTAGAGTTTGAATGGAGATGTTAGTGTAAAATTACATTTATACCTCTAAAAAGGTGTAATCATTACGCCTCGAAAAATAAGAAAGTAGAACAAGACAAATAGTACTGGTTTGTCTTTTATGTAAATGTGCACTTATTTTGGGACAAATTTCAAACTCTAGAAGTGTACTTATTTTGGGACGGAGGGAATACGTTCTTTCTTTACTTTTCTACCTTCGGCCTTCCGGAGCCCTGTTTTGACAATGACAAATGACAAGAGATCGTAGTAATTAATCTCGTGACGGTCCTGACAACAGATGATGGGTACTCGACTTTGGCACGTTCATATTCTAAAATCCCCCAAATATTTTGCATTGTACTCGTCACATCGAATCTTTAGATACATGCATGGAACATTAAATGTAGGTAAAAAATAACTAATTATACTTTTAGTATATACGTGTCGAGATGAATCTTTTGAGCCTAGTTAGACCATGTTTGGACAAAGTTTGTCAAATAACAACAAAAGTATTACAGTAACTTTTCGCTATATATTTCGCGAACTGGACAAGGCCAAAGGAGAAACACAGTTTGAGTTTCTTTCCAGAAAAAGAAGAAACACAGTTTCTTTTTGGATTGGGTGCTCTTGAATGATTTTTTATATATAAAGAAGGCTAAGGATCAATTTGAGATTGCAAAAAATATTTTATACTAACCGAAAAAATACTCAATTCATCCTAAGACGTTTGACTTTCAAATTTTTGTGCAAAATATCACTTATTTTATCGTGTCTTTGTTTATTAATAAAAAATCTTCAAGAATAATTTAAATTTAACTTTGTTTTTATAATTTTTTTGAATAAGATGAGTGGTCAAACTTGAGGGGAAAAAAACAAACGTCTTATAATTTGGGATTATAATTTGGGATTGAGGGAGTAGAGTTGAGACGAGAGAGCACCTACCAAGATACTATAGAGACTTCTGAGTTTTTGTAGAGCTGCAGTTTATAGAGTATATTTGATGAAGTAGTTTCAAACGGATTCTAATTCTTAAATATATTTTCGCCAGCACACAGGAATAACTCAGGGCAAAGGATAAAGTTAAATGGTAGAGGTTATTATTTTAAACTTAAATAAAATGGACCAAAGTGGTTATCGCCGTTGTTAAATTTCCAAACAAAAAAACTCTCCATAATATAAAATTGCTATTTGATTTTATCTAGAGTCACGTTTATATCGTTACAGTTTCTAAAATAATCCGTAGAGGTGTGATACGAGTTGCTCCATCCATTCTAAAAAATAAAAAAGATACATTAATTTTAGTATATATGTAACATAATGTACACCTAAATACATAGTAAAAGTTATACATCTAGAAAAGTCAAAACATTTTAATCTAAAATGGATGAAATATTGTTTCAGATTGACTATTCATACTCCCTCTAGTTTGGTAAAAGAAGTCATTTTGGATAAGGTTTTGGTCAAACATTAGGAATATAAATCATGAATAACTTTTACATTGTTGAGTTTAGAGCTATAAAAATCATATAAATAAATTTGTCTTGAAAGGTACTTTTGTAAAAATATACATATACCACCTTCCAATAAATATTTTTAAAGAAACAAGTGGTCAAAGTTACGTTTTGAAGATCGTGTCGCTGTTCGAAACGACTTCTTTGGCAAATTGGAGGGAATATGTTAATTTGTGTGTCAAAAACGGGCCTATAGGAATTGATGGTTGAAAGTCAGCCTGGGCGTTCGGTTAACCGAAACCGATCGGTTCGGTTCTTCGGTTATTGACACAAATTCGGTTCCCTAAACATAGGAACCGATCGGTTCTTCTCAATTTCTGGAACCGAGCAAAATCGGTTTCGGTTAGTTCGGTTCGGTTTCGGTTCCGAACCGAACTAACCGAAAATTTATCCAAATAGTAAAAAAATAATAGAAAAATACGAGATTTTTTTTAAAAAAAAAGTACAATACCAAAATTTTAAAAAGTGAGGCCGATAGGGGTATAAGAGGGGTTTTATCCACCTTTTATATCTAGGGTTAAGGTGGTATTAGGCCTAGGTTATAAGGTTTATTGGGCTTGTTTCTGAAATTCGGTTTTGTTCGATTATTTCGGTTAACCGAGGTAAGGAACCGAATTAACCTAATTAAATTCGGTTCCTGAGAAATGAGAACCGAACAGGGAACCGAAATTTTCGGTTTCGGTTATTTCGGTTTCGGTTCCGGTTATTTCGGTTCGGTTCTCGGTTCTCGGTTATTTTTGCCCAGGGTGAGTTGAAAGTAGGCATGGGTGACCTTCGCAAAAGGTAGAAGCTTAATATTTTATAGAACAAATGGAGTAGCTAGGTCTTATTTAGATTCCTTCCAACTTTTAACTTTTTTCACTCTCGCTAATATTTAGACGCATTCATAGAGCATTAAATGTTGGTAAAAATAAATACTCACTAATTGCATAGATTAATTAGTTATAAATTACGAGATAAATCTTTTGAGCCTAGTTAGCATATGATTGAACAATATTTGTCAAATACAAAAGAAAGTGCTAGCAAAGTTAAAAAAAAATCAGCATCTAAACAGACCCCAGTAACAAAAGGGAACATTTCACATCAAACCATTTTGGGGGATTGCAAATTTTAAAAAGCACATAAGGTGCCAAGAGAACAGAACGACAGATAGTACCGGTAAACACCAATCGAGACAGCACCACTGCATGAGCAGCGAACGGCTGTGAATTAAAAAGAACCCTACCTCCCATCACCACGGATGAGGCCTGGCCACAGCAATAAGCACGAGTCAAACCGTCAGGAATGGCCGGAACAACGGGACAGTACCTGATACGGACTTCTTTTAAAATCCATGGTAGTAGGTTTTAGTACCTGAACAACGCATGGATGATCTCTACAAAAATCCTTACCATGTCATCCTTAAGGCTTGTTTGGATGCACATGTATTGAAGTGTATTTGAACTAAGTTATACTCCAATCCATATGGTTTGAGATAGATACATGTGCATCCAAATAAGGTCTTAGTCAGATTTAATATTTGAATATCCTGCTCGTAGCGCCACCGCCATGCTTTGATTTTGTAGAGTAGCAGTAGATGGAAGTCGGCGGAACGAAGCCGCACGACGAGCACGGGAAAACGACGGGAGCAAGTGTAAGAGATGACTTCCTTTTGTTTACTGGTCGGCTCTTACTTTGGAGACCTTAAAGGGGCTGTTTGGTTGCTAGCCACACTTTGCCACACTTCATCTTAGGCAACTTTGACCAGATTGGCAAGTGTTTGGTTGGTGACTAACTTTAGGCAAGGTTTTTCTGGGCTCCACATGTCATAGAGTAGAAAAAATGTGGCAAGATTCCCTTAGGCAAGAAAAGTGTGGCCACCCTTTTGCTTGCCACACTTTTTATGGCTGCCACACTTTGTCTAAGATTAGTTGTGGCAGGTTATGGCTAGAAACCAAACAACCCAAAAATTAGACAGCCAAACGAGACGTAAACACAACTACGGCTGTACCATCTGCACGGGTAGTGGGTAGGTATCGCAGTCACAGTCAGACTGTGCTTTGCTCACATCGCCATACTGTGCGTGCGTGCGTGTCCAGTAGAGTCGAGGCCGAGGTCGGCACTCGGCAGAAGCCGTCACGGCCTCACGGGCAGAAGCCCCCATGACCCTCCTGCTCGCGCTCGCTCTAGAAGCCGACGAGGCAAAAGCAAGCAAGAGACAAGAGCCACGAGCGGAGCGGTGCTGTTTGTTGCCTGTGCACGACGTTTTGCCCGCCCAACTGCCCAAGGCAGGACAGGAGTCGCCCTTGCCCGTTGTCCGCCCAGAGTCCAGACAGCGCCAAGCTGGCGGCGCCGCGGGAAGGAAGGGCCCTCGCAAAGAACGCCGCAATTTTGGTCGCTGCCGACCGACCCCCGCCTCCCTGATGGGCGGGCGCTGAATGCTGATGAGCTGACGGTGACGGGTAACGTTGCCGGCAGCTCGAGCTCGATGATGGGTAACGGAGTACTAACAAGGTAGTGGTACAAGCAACGTGCAGTATGCAATCAGGCTCGTTCGGATGCAAGCGAGTACTAGTCCTACTCCCATCAACGTACCAGTACGATCTCGCTGTGGCACTACACTAGGAGGAGCACGGATCAGAATCACCACTCACCAGTGCAATGATTTTTTGGGCGCAATCAGCATGTCGCGGTCCCATCAGCGCATCCGACCGGCGTCCAGATCAGAGACGTTATCCTTCGTCCTTCCCTTCCCCCTGTGCTCGTTGAGGCCGCAACACGCCGAAAAGGGAGAGAGAGCGGGCGATGCTGAACGCTGAACCTGATCCACCCCGCCTGGCATCGTGGCCCGCCCGGCATTATTGCCGAAAACGACCCAGGCGCACGCACGCGGCACCACGCTGAACCTGAACCGTGCGCGCAGCTGCTGCCAGTGCCAGCAGCAGCAGATGCAGAAGCCACCTCTCTCGCCCCACCTCGCCGCGCCGCGTGCCGCGGCGGCGGGTCCGTTTCTAACCCGGCCGCATGGGCCACAGGGGTTTTGTGCCCGGGGCGCGCCTTTTGTGATGCGAATGCGAGGCCCGGCGGGCGGAGGCGGATCAGGATCCGGCGTCGTCTCGTCATCGCTCGCCACAAGCTACCATAATAATATGATCACAAGCTGACGCTGCGACGCGCGACGAACTACCAACCTGGTACAGTAGAGGCGCTTATCCGAATTCTCATCCGCATCGCTTTGTCTTTGCGTTTGCTTCAATAATCGATGCCAATCATGCACTGCAAGTTGCATCAGCCTGCAGGTGGGTGTTTAGCGCAGCGAGAAGCTGATCGAAGCACATGGTAATGGTATTGATCGATCTTCTGCTCCTCGTGCTCCATCAGTTTCCGACGGCAACGGGGAGTACGGGACCATTGGCGTTTGGCGACCAGTTAGCCTCGAAGAATCCATCAGAGGACATTTGTGCTTTTCCCGCGCGAAATCCCATCGTCAGGGTTCTCCGAAAGCGAAACCTTTCTGGTTGTATATGATACCACATACAAATCGTGTATGTGTCCTGCTGCTTGGCAAGCGGCTGCTGCGCCGTCGTTTTGTTTGAATCTGCGGGTGTTCATGTTGACGTAGTACATGAGCCCATGTTTAGCTTGTTCTGCAGCACAGTACTACTACTACAGCGCCCATATGGCCGTAGCAATCTTTTGCATAGAGTACTTTTGAAGCTGGGGGTCGTCGCGTTGTATACATACATACATACATGTACTCCGTATGCATTAAACCTTTTTTAATTAAGGCTCACGCGGTCACGCAGAGGTTAGCTCGAGATCACAGCAGCATCCGCATGGTGACTTTCGACTGAATTGCTATGAGTTGAGGTTCGTGGAGGCGCACCAATGTCTAAAGAAAATTCAGAACTAGAAGCGGATATGCAGATCTCAGCGTACGTTGAAGTACGTGCAAACTGCAAAAGCCAAAAGAAATAAAAGAAAACAATAACAAAGCTCACGACAATTTCTCTGGTGTGGATTTTTGGAAGATTAGGCGGACACGACGTGGATGGCACTAATCGTTAGCTGCCCGGATATCACGAGAATGAACTGACCAACAGCCAGTCTTATTCTTATATACTCTCTGGGCCATTAATTCCTTGTGCTGACATGGATGGATGGATCGAAATGCTTCCGGTCTGTATTGAATTTTTCCCTGCCACAAATGACGAACATTCCATTTCTACAGTACTCGTATTCAGTAGCTCATGATAAGAGTATTCCGCAAAAAAAAAAAAGAAGCTCATGATAAGAGTACACTGTACAAAGTTTTTGAAGAAGATCCATAAATTAAAACAACTAAAAAAAAGAGGAATCATCTCCTTCTATCTTATACATTTATACATTCGGAGGACTTTTTACTGACGTACGGGTACTAATGCTCTCATACCTATTCATTTTTTCTTTCACTCTCTCCATCTGCGCCCCTTGCCAATCAAATCTATCGTCCCTGACGACTTGCCCACCATCCATCCCACCACCCCCCCGACCCCCCCCCCCCCCCCCCCCCCTGGTTAAGAGTTTTCCATGTAAATTATTATGCGTACTTAGTGTTTCAGCATTCATCTTATCATACGAGTTGATGGGTTGCTATATCTTGTTTGCTATTTGTGTCATTTGTTGGAATTGTTTGGGTTAAATGGCATGTTGCTGAGTTGACATATGAAGCGTCTGTGTTCTTTGATGATATGTTGGCAATTTGACGATGTAGAGTGACACGTAAATTTGTAGCCACAAATGTTTTGAATCGGCTCTAGCTCTGCGAATTGTGTGCCTGTGGTGGTTTCCACAGTTTTGCAAAAAAATCCACAGTGCGAAACCAAAAACTTTTTGCGGAGCTGTTTGCTATTTTTTTGCTAACTTTTAGCTTCCATTTGTTCTGCTATTAACCTATGGTTGCACCCACACCAAATTTGAGCAAAATCAGGCAACAGTCGACGCTAGAGCATAAAAAATGTTTCCCTTGAAGTCCGAATTAAAGTGATTAGATGCTAAGTTGAAAACTTTTTTGTCATGGCGCAAATTTGAGTCGTGTGCTTGGACAAAACATTAGAGTCAATTCACTTGACAGATTTGCCCAGTATTCAGGTGATCATGTCAGCAACACAACAAACGGTGTTTGGAAGTGAAGTTACAGCTGGAAATCATGTCGCCTGAAGGACGTGAATTCAGTTCCTGTTAACAATCAGTTTTCAATAGCGTTGTTCAGGTGCAATGCAACAGGACAACGAGTCAACCAACAACAACGGTTTCTTCAGTATCGGCTCTTGAGTCTTGTGAGCAAGAACAAGTCAGCTCACCAACATTACACAAGGCGCAAGACAATTTCACAGCATGCCTGATACGATGATATGATCCATATTGCACTAGTTGCACCGCTCATATTGCACCAATTTACAGACGAGAGGAAACTGATCCGAAACTAAACAAAGCACCGCTCATGTAATGTAATCCGCCATCGTCAGTTCCTCCAGGACGACAGGAGGCGCACCTTGACATCGCACGACCTGGACACCACCTTGGCGTCGGCGGCGAGCCTGTCGACGGCCACGGTGCAGCGCGCCCGCACCGGCACGGCCCACGTCCTGACCCTGCCGAGCTGGAGGCGCACGGGCACCTCGACGTCCACTTCGAACGGCACCGACCGGAGCCGCTCCGCCGCGGCCATCTGCCCCCGCACGCGCTGCGAGAACCGTATCCCGGACCCCTTCGCCCTGGCCACGAACACCGTCACGTTCCGGGGCCCCTGGTAGAACGCCGGCCACGCGCCGTCGGCCAGGAGCACGCCGTCGTAGGACACGGAGACGCGGCTCCGGCCGCCCTCGTAGCGCACGCCGATCCTGCCGTTCGGGTTGTCGGCGCGCACGGTCGCGTCGAACCCCGGCGAGAACGCGCCGGCGGAAGAGGCGTTGCCGAGCCCGGACACGGCGAGCGCCTGGACCGCGTACGCCGGCTGCTTCGGCCTGAGGACCAGGTACGCGACGCCGGCGAGCGCCGAGGCGAGGACGGCGAGCGCGACGGCCACGGCGAGCAGGCACGCGCAGACGCGCACGCAGGAGCGGCCGCGGCGGCGCTTGGCGCGGCGGGTGTAGTGGTCGAAGAGGCGCGCGTTCTCGGGCGGCGGGACGCGGAAGACCTTGTCCTTGGGCACCTGCACCACGTACGTGCCTGCCGGCTGCGACGGCGGCGGCGGAGCCGGCTGCTGCTGCTGCTGCTGCGGGACGGGCTTCTCGAAGTGGAAGCTGTAGAGCGGGCTGGAGGAGGGGTCGGACACGGACTGGTTCATCTCGCCGGAGAAGTCGGAGCTGGAGGACGCCGCCGGGTGGACACGGCCGTGCCCGTTCCCGTGCATCATCGGCTGCTCGTCCGAATCAATCTGCATGCAGGCAATGCAACGCACCCGCGCGCGGGGTTATAGATGAGGCCATATTGATTACGTATTCATCAACGGTGTGAATCCTACGTATACATGGGTGTGAAACTGTGAATCGGATTTTTTTTCGAAAAAAATATTTAAAGCATAACGTGTTTTGGGAGAATTTGGAATGCCATGTGCTGGTTCCAACGATTGATCGTTTCAGTCCCTGCAGGATAAACTCTCCGAAAAGGAAATGGGGAGTAGAAGAAGCTCGGATAAGATAAACTCTCCTAACGCCATTTCGCCTTTATTTGGAAGATACAGTATGTTTACACGTCACAACACAACTCACAAGAACCACCACCACTGCTAGTCTGCTACAGATCAGAACTGACGTAGTCAGCATTGGATCAGAAAACCGGCATTCCGATCAGTGATGAGAGGCGATCGCGAAAGAGATGTGTACCTTGCCCGGGCTGACTGCTAGTGCGCTCGTCGTTCAGTCGTTGCCGATGCCGGCGATGCGGTTGTCCGGTGTGGTGTCTTGGGGATTCAGAGTGGTGCGCGCGGCCGGCCGCCGGCCTCGACGTGCGAGGAGGTAAAGCTGATGAATAGCTGGGGCCTGGGGCTGAGCTGCGGACGGGGGAGACGAAGACGGGAGTCGGGAGAGGCGGCAAGGCCGGGCTGTTTTTATACGACGCGCGGGCACGGGGGCCCAGGCGACGCGATCGCCGACCGATCGAGTGCTGTGCTAGTGTTTTCCAGGGAAAGAAGAGTTGGATTTGGAACCGTGTGTTGTTTGCCTGGTGCGCGGCGACAGGTTTTGGGGGAAAACGAAGGAACCGGGCATGGACTGATCTGGGAGCACGTGCACGCACGGCAGGCCACGCGTGTTCTGTGTTCACAAGTCACACAGCATGACAGCCATCGTCCAGTCGAGCCCCGGCCGGCCCCTCGCATCCGTGCTCTCGTGCCATGGCAGGCTTATCCGTTTCGCGGTAACGCGGCTCCTCCTCGAGCTAGACGACAGGCGTGCAAAGTACGTAGTACTACTGTAACTGAATAGCTTCACGGCGAAGGTATGCCCACGGTACTATAGCATAGTACCAATCTGCAAGCTGACAAGCGACGGCGCGGCGGCTGGCCACTGGCCATGGCCAGCTGCTGCTACACAGCTCAGAACGCGCCTGACAGTGGACCACGCGGGTCAAGGATCAGACTGCTACACGTAACCATGTGATGTGCTGGCTTCGTGTATATGATGATCATTATGACTGCACTCAAATATGCCTGCTACGAAGTGATCAGGTCAGGTGCCCCAGCCCCCAGGAATTTTCTCACCAACGGGCCAAGGCCGAGTAATGCGCCCCACGCTCGCGCGGCCGGCAGCCGGCGGCGAGGCCGGCGCCCGTGCGCCCGCACGTCTCGTCGTGCACTCGTGCTGGTCCACGATGCCAACCCTTGTCAAGATTTCATCTTCTTCTCCACTCAAATTAAATGCCGTAACCTGCAGGTAACTGAGATCGTTGCTTAAGCGCGCGCGGTGTTGTTGTGTGGACTCTATGGTGTATGTATGTGACAAAATAGACAAGTAGATGACCGCTAGATCGTGTGGACATTCTGTGTATACGGTTTAAACGCATCACTGGTAACAGAAGCTACCAATGGAACTACCTACCGATAACATAAGCTAAAGTTGAACAATCTTGTGAAAGCATATCCAGCTGTGTGTGTGAGAGAGAGAGAGTTCAGACTTCAAGTTCAGTATTCAGTTGGATATTTACACTTCAGTATTCAGAGTTCAGCCTTGTTCATTTGACCACTTTTACCATCTCGACTTCACTTGCTGCTCCTAGTTAATCACAAACTCAACACTTCACTCTCAATTTTAAATCTTCGGTTCAGCTTTCAAAGAAAAAAGTCTTCTGTTTTCATGCTAAATCAGAGGAGGGTGATGGCAGGTCGGTGTTACTAAGGCATCCTGTTATAGACCCAGCATGGTGTTGCACACAGAAATACTAAGGGCATGTACAACGGGTCTTTTGAACCCGTCTCTATGATGAAGATTTTGCAGAAAACACCTTGACGAAGCCTAGAGACGGAGCCTTCGTCGCCTCCTGAGACGACGAGGGAGGCTCGTGGTCCGAGGTCTAATCGACGGCTTCAGCACCGTTGTACGTCTTGCCTCCACCGGTCGATGGCGCACAGATCGATCGCGTGCGCAAGCGTATCTGGTGACTCTCACAAGACGGATTTGTGGCGCCAAAATTGTTTGGTGGAGGAACTAATCGCGGGTGCCACGGAGGTGGCGCAGCCAGCGGAGTCGGTCAGCCAGTTTCTGTCAGAGCCGCGGCCGGCGGCAGTGGAGGCACGGGCGGCGGAGGGGCCTATCGCAGGGAAGGTTGACGAAGCGGCGCAGTTGGTCGAGTTTCTCCAAGGACGCAACAGCTTGTTCCGGCCTCGCTAGTTGCGTTGTGGTCGGATTCGGCGTGGTGCTCTACTGCTCTTCCTCGCCGTCACTTGGATTCGCCACTCTTCTACAGATTAGTTTGCTGCCACCTTGGTTCTCCTGCCTCCTATGGATTTGTTATCTGCTACCTTCGTGAATGCTTTAGTGTTGCCTTTTGGAACTATTTTTATCTGTATCTCACTTAATATGATAGAATCTGAACTTCGTGAATGATAGTACTCCCTATTTTTTTCTATTGCTCAAAGGGAACCTTGTGAATTCGTTAATTAGATGGAACAACATGTAGTGGAGAATGATGGCTAGTCCTGTTTATTGTCAACATCTTAACAGATTCAAACAATCATGATGAAATAAGCAGCAACAGCAAGCCATGGGCAAAAAAATAACAGGTACAGAAAACCAAGGCATGTCAAAAAAAGTTTCAGAGCTTTAGTGTCCAAAAACTTAGTTTCAGAGCTATAGTGTCCAAAAACTAACTTTCAGAGCTTCAATATCTACACCTGAGTTCCAGGCTATACTTCTTTCTTACTTTTTTCTTCATGTCAGATTGATAAAGTTAGAACAGACATATGACAACTAAACCACAATGTGCAAAGCTGATTAGTGTTATTTGTTAGCTTTCTGAATGCATGTATGCCATTTATGTCAATGATTTTTAAAAATTAGGAAAAAGTGATTTCAGAACTAATGTGCAATGTGCATAGCTGATTTCAGAACTACCATTGCTAGCGGTCGATGAGTTCCTATTCCAGAACTACAATTTTGCAGGTCTGAACTCCAAGGAAGAAGCTTATCAGAACTATATTTCTACCTTGATTGTACTGATTTCAATTATATATAATATAATTATAGTATTGATGGTTTTTAAAAAAATATTGGAATGATGTTTATCTTATTTTTGTTTGAACCATCTCCAATCAAACGGCTACACAACGATATACAAATTGATATTTATGATTGAATGTTTCTTTGTGGTCTGAATGCTTGTCAGTATTGTTAAGTTTTAGATTTTTTTATCAGTTATCTGTACTATGTGAACCGCATGTCTCCCCTTCTACAATAATCAAATAGCCACACAATGGTATACATAAGTTTATTTATAGTTGATCCTAGCTACCTGCAAAGCATTAAACAGCTTAGAGACGGGTCATTTGTCTATGAGTTGTATAACCTGTCTTTATACTTGTCTCTATGATAAATACGAGGTGGTTAAAGACAGATCTCGTCTGTGGCTTGTACATGCCCTAACTTCTATAATCACCGACATGAGGTGTCGACCTGGGACTTGGGAGGAGGCGCCAAGTCGAGCAGGAAGGACCGGGCCGCGAGCAATGTGTGGGATTACCAAATTGCGAGCCCAAAGGGCCCAAGTCACCAAACGGAGCAACAACAAGCACACACGCACGCGCTGCGCTGTGCCTGAGGGGAGCGCACTGCTCGTTTAATCCCACCTCGGTGGCTTTGGGCGAGCGTAGACGGAGGAAGGCTATAAAAGAAGACGCAGGGTGCCTCAGCAATTCATACCTTTCTCGGCCTTTTGGCTAAGATCAAGTGTAGTATCTGTTCTTATCAGTTTAATATCTGATACGTGGGCCATGTGTCCACTTTGATATTAAATTTATTTTTTGTGGGGGAGGGTCCACCACAGTGGCTTGCCACTGGGGCCCTCATGTGTCGCTCGTTGCACTACAGCCCGAGCCTGGCGCACCCCCAACCAATTCTGAATTAAATTTTTGTTGGGCTTTGGCCTATTTATCATTTATATCATATATCATTTGGGTGGCCCAAGTTATTGAGTTACAAAGGCAACTGGGCCTTGTTGATTCAGCATGTGGGTGCCAAACATATCGTTCTACATAGCATGCGACAGCAAAAGGACAAAAATGTAGAAAGGATCTAGCCAGCACGGCAAAAAATTTGGACTCCGAAGGGATAATTTCCTAACACAACTTCCTTCAGCAATCCGAAGGTATAATTTTGTAAATTTGGACTCCGAAGGGATAATTTCCTAACACAACTTCCTTCAGCAATCCGAAGGTATAATTTTGTCATTGACACAGGAATAAATTTCGTGCATTTTATGATTTTAACACAGAGAAGACTTTGCACAGGTGTGCCATACTTTTACATATCTCGGTTACTGCTACTTTTATCATGAACATACTGAATAGAGGATGTTATGAGCACACTAATGAAGCCATTTATTCTCCGTAAGACAATGTATGAACAAGAGGGCACCGTTTGCTTCATCAACGGGCTCTCGTCAACAGGTTCACAAGACAACAATGGAATCCGGACGTAGTTGGTGTTGACTCTAATTAGTTTATCCATGAAATGCATCCGATATGAGTTCTCTAGAAGAATACTTACACATACACTAGATGGCCATCGGGTAGAACCATAACTTGGTGGACCAGCACCACCACCAAACGACATTGCCCTGTCACACACAAAAAAGTGCAAGAGTACCAAAGATATACAAAAGTAAGAACCACTAGCTGGTAACCCCGTGCAAATTTTTTATGAACGAAAGCACCAAAGTAACTTTAGAATAATGCAGTATATGCCGCATCATAAGTCTGCTACATGCAAGGGATGCCTGTCTGCATCCAAGATGCAGCTTCATCCTCATATAGTCATATTACAGCTGAACAGAGCAGCACGGCTGGAGCTTTAGGTACTATGCACTTGCCATAACTTGCAGTCCGAATATTTTTGAAGCCAGAACTGTAGTGTGAAGCCAAAAGCCTTGTCAACAGTTCGGAAATAGGTATATGAATCCCTGATGCTGTGAACAGGAAACAGAGAATAAATTGAGTGCACATGGGCTGCTCTGTTTTGGTTTCAGTGGCAATGAATCATATTTCAAAAGTCATATGACTTATAAGAACCAAAACAAATGGAGAAGACGTTGCCGCAGTGTTATGTAGATAACAAGAGGCCCACAACAACAAACAACAGTTCATTGGCCTGAAGAAATGGTTCATCTGAATGTGATGAAACCTAACTTAGCATATTTTGGCAATATGTTATAGCTAGTCATGACCTGCCGAAGAAAAATGATGTATACGTAATAAACTAATGGTCATGTATATTTAGTAGAAATTTAGTTTTATCAACATTCTATCATTGTAAAATAGCAAAAAGATGGTACTGAGTAGCCTGGTTGTACTGGTTCGCCAATGTCCTGGAGCCCTGGGTCAGATCGCTTTGCCTCTGCGATGGCTGAAGAAGAAAAAAACACCTGCCCTTTGCTAGGATAACCTGACACTCGAAAACTAATCATTAGCATGAAAAGAGAGTCAAGTCTATGCATTATGAAAGAAAGGAACACATGACAAAATGGAGAAGGAAGCCAGCAAACTTGGTTTTCTTTTTACTTCCAAACATTCAAAGCTGCTTATTACAGTATATGCTGATCAAGTAGTAGTAGGTGCAGGTGAATGCGCCTTTTTATATAATAGGAGGCAGACAAAATAAATGTTAAACAGAAATTTCGAGGTAAACAATGACTTGAGGAAGAACGAAGACAGACCAATACTGCATTAATGCAATGGAACTATTAAATCTATAGCATGTCAAATTTTGAATCACCTACTTTACAGCCACAACAATCTCTTGGATACTAAAGATAAGAGCTGAGAGCAAGTTCAGAACTAATTAGTATCAGTAACCTCTGCTCTTGTATTTTAGGACATGGAACACATACTTTGATGCAATCATTTCGTAAACTTAGATGGGTCCACTGCAATGTGTCTGCAAGCAATATACATAGAAACCAAAGCATGGAACATCGGTAATTAAAGAATTTTTCTCAAATATTCCGACCATTAATCTTGGTCCAAGCTGCAGTCATGAATAGATGGGAAGCGGGATCAGTCATGAATGCATGAACAATTGGTATACAAAGGAAGAGGATGGCAAACTCACTAGGTGTATATGCTTGTTAGGTACAAGCTACAACCAAATGAGCTGGTGACGCACCTGGCACCAAAAAATACAGTACACACTGATGAAATCGAAGTATGGATATATTGAATCGACCAAGCAAGTATCAGATTGGATCAATAGTGTTAGTTGTCAATATTAAAGTGTACCTGTATGTTCAGGACTGAACATATTGAGTAAAAATTCTAGGACTGAGAAGATTCAGCAATAGTGTTAGTTGTCAATATTAAAATGTACCAGACTACCAGTGTGTTCAGGCACCATTAGTAAAGATATCTCAAATGTACAAAATGACATTCGCCTAAACATTTGAAAGGATATGAAAATACAGAAGAGTCATGATAGCCTTGTTACCAAGAGAAGTTCATTAATGAAGTGTTTGCAGCAGGCTAAGAGGTAACTTTTGCTGCCATGCAGTCGTTTGATCAATCATCTTTTGTCTTGTAAACATCAACCTTTGATTGCTTTTCAGGTTCAAATAATCAAAGTAAGCACAACAATACAATGACAATGAGATGATTAGTCATGCAAAAGCTCTCATGTAGCAGACAACAACTGCTAGATTTTTGATTTGCAATCTTCTGTGCATTTTGAAGTCAGTACCGAATTACTAATGGATGAAGTATATAACAAAAGCGCAAATTCTGGATTTGACAAAGCTACCAGACCACCGGTATTTGGTGGTACACATGTACTTATTCATAGTTGGTTACCGCAAAATAACTATTTCAAAGGGGAACTGAGTTGGCCTTTTTTTTTGCTAAACAAAAATAAAAGAACAGTAAGCTACGGTGGTTTGGTATGATTTTCCGATATTGTGGCACTTAATGGTAGTGTCCATTTAGCAGGAAATGAACTAATAATGCATTGAGATGGAGGGGAGGGTGGATTCAATACAACAAAAAGAACCATAACCTATCTTAATTCCTATTTAGCACCTATTTTCTGATTCATCACAGAGTTGATACTGTGTACCAAACCAATGACAGCCTTTTGTGACGCCAACAGGATAATCTTTGAATGCACAGAAAAGGTTGAGTAGTGAATGGCCTGGAAGATGAATGGATATGTATATGGTTTATCTCAAAATGGTCACAGCTAAACCTTAGACATTTGCTGCTTAGCATACTCTACGCTTGCTTGCTTGTAGTATTCGATAAAGCCATAACCCTTCTGCCATCTGAAATTGGTGCCATTCAAATTAGACCTACTGTAACACTGCCTCGGTCTCCTATCAGGTGTCAATGGAAGCAATCGTTTCTCCCTCCCTGAAGTCAAACTTTTAAATTTAACTAAGGTATATTTAATATTCATATCTTCAAATAAATTTATTATTTAAGGTATATTCCACAATCAATCTAATAATACATATTACACATCACAGTTGTTATTATCTTTTTATATATTTGGTTAAAATTTAAAACGTTTGACTCCTTATAAAAAGTGATAAGCGATATTGTGTACTTATTTTGGAACTGACCAAGTATCTCCCATCAGCCGACCTCCCAAGTCTCATCTCACTGTTAACACTCAAACAAAATGACTTCTCTCTAAAATAGACTCAAGAGTCAAGACGAGCGAGGCCAGTCGAGCTAAACTCTAAATAGCCAGTGAAAGCAGTGTATTTTGTTCAGGAAATGCGAAAGCTGCACCGATTGGCAATAGAACTACTCTATCAAGTTCTGGACTGTACTGTACATGAGGTACAGGACAAGTGCTGATAAATAAGCAGATCGCTGTAAATTTAACATTTTTTTCACAGTAACGACACTGCAAATATTACCGACTCGTTTCAAAGGTAAAATGTACATGTCTAATTCTTCTATTGCCAACATCACTAGTTCAAACGATTCAACAAAATCTCAATTCACATGGTACAACAGATTGTTCTATGTTCCTGTAACCACACCAATCTGTCTGAGCAAAACTTACACCTCTTCAAATTACAGCCAAAGGAGGGGGGAATCAATCTAAAACAAACCCACCAAAACCTCAAAAGAATAAAAGAAAGTTAAAGCAAACACATTCACAAAAGGTCTACATCAAAACTTTGTATTTTGAATATGTGAAGTATATGCACAATGGCAAGCCTGTGAAACTCAACAATAGTGCTCCATCAATGCTTGCTAGCTCCTTCAAACTTCAATCAAGGAGCATTTTTTTGTCTCAAAGTCATCTCTGATGACATTCTATCATTTCCTTTCAGCAGTAAATCCAGTGGTATTCATTGATGTTCGCTTTCCTCTTCTCTTTCGTGAGAAACCTCCAACTCCACTGCCTGTGCACTCTTGGCACTGCTATGGAAGACCTTATTGGATGCTGCATTAATGTCATCGTGACTCTCTGCTTCACTAGTACTCATGTTGCTTGTACCCTCCACTCGTAAAGCCTCCCTACCATCTCCTAGGTGGTGCTGACTTTCGGAATGTATTGCTTCAGTAAGTTCATCAGGCTTCGTGGATTCTGCTGTCTCTACATGCCCATACTTGTCTTCAATTTGTTTGAAGGAACTATTCACAATAGCATCAAAGTGCTTCTGGAAAGCAGCATGCATGTCGTCCACAGATTTTGCATCAATGACATGCAGCTCTCCAGCAGCCCCTTTGGGCTCTGCAGCATCAACACCTGAGATCTGCAAAGTTTCAGTACCCATGGCGGCCTCAGAAACCACACCATCACTAACTAGCTTAAAGGCAGTCTCAATATCCTCCAGAGACTTTGCATCTAGAACAGTAATCTCAGGATCTGTTGTAGATGTCACTAACCCATTTATAGCGACCTCTGGCTTACTTGATATGGCTGATAAGGTTGCTGGTGATGGTGTATCATCAGCAGGCACTTCTAACTCATCGCGTGGTGGCTTCAACTCCATGTTCATTGCTTCAACGGGGCTTGCTTCGAGAATCCGTCTCCGAGGATTGTAGACAGTTTGCTCAGGGTCATCATGAGATGCTCCAAATGACCAGCCAAATTCAGGGCCATTTAGGTCATCAAGACTTGGAGACTGCTCCCTGGAGTCTTCAGCACCAACTTCTGACATGGTCAAGGAGACATTGTCAGATTTCTGAGGGCTAATAACAGAATCTGCAGCAACACTATTGGTAGGGATATCATCATGGGAAGCCTGATCTGTCACCTGCTGGTCCAGTCTCATCGGTTCAACTCCAAAGTCTCCTACTGCATCCAATTCCGACAGGAAACTTTCGTCAATTCCACTGCCCTCCATAGGCTCAGGATAGATTTTATCAGCCTCATCATCAGAATCAAGTATATATCCTGCAGTTGCTTCGCCATACATGTCACTTATATCCACCTTCTTAGGTTCAGCTGCCATCAAAACAAAGGGATTCAAGATTTCTTCATGTTCACTTGATGGAGATTGGATGACATCATTAACTTGAGGATACGAGGAAACAAATTCAGAGCTCAGAGTTCCATCAGATCCAACATCAAAGTGCTGCTCAATTACATGGCCAGTCAAGGCAGCAGCTGAATCAGTAAAAACTGCTGTTTCATGCTTTTCTTGCATGTTGAAGTTCTCAACAACTCTCTCCTCTGGGATAGGGTGTAGGTCCCGAGATATGACCGGCAATGTTTCTGTGACAAATTCAGAAGGCAGCTCCATGGATCCATGAATCAGGTTATCTAATGGCATTTCATTGTCTGAATAGGACATGGGATCAACATTTCCATCTTTCTCAGCTGTATTGCTTGCACCAAGTATAACTGTGTTTGAGCTTGATGCAACTTCAGTGTCGAGGTACTCTGGAAGGTCCCCAGAATGAGATTCACCCTCCACTGGTGGCCTGGATGACGAAACCCATTCTGAGCATTTAACTTCTGTGTTAAGTTGGAAAGAAGGTTTAGCACCAAGGCTGTTGCTACCTGCATGATGGGACATGGTTCTAATAAATCTGTGAAAACAAGTACTCCCTCCGTTCCAATTTATAGGTTGTTTTGGCTTTTCTAGAAACACAACTTTTGTTATGTATCTAGAAAAGCCAAAACAACCGACAATTTGGGACAGAGGGTGGTATTAACTATTAAGCAATCAAACAAAGTGGTCATATCAAACTTGCTTACCATCTCCATCTTCCCAGCTAAGCAGGTCAGGAACTGCATGAAATGGCATTGTGGAACTCCCAGCTGACTTGGGCATATAATCTTCTTCATGACCTTTTCCTTTAGTTGAAGCAAGATGTGCTTCCTTTTCTTGTGATCTTTCAAAGACAAAGTGCTGTAGAGCAATCTCACGGTCATCAATGTCACTGTTGTCTAGTTCAACATCTATGGAGTTGATACCATCTGAGCATTCACTTCCAGCATCTGCAAGGTCCTTTTCATCATGGTCCTTGTGATCCTCCTGATCAGCAACTGAAGAAGCAATATCAGATTCAGTAACAGAGCTCATTTTAGACTCACTCTTATCACTGAACTGTCTTTGGAAATTGCTTGCATTCCATTCCACAGTTTCAGGGACAAAATATGGCTTGAGTCTAGAAAAACGCTTCTCCTGGATCACATCCATCCTTCCAAAGCTGAAGCTTTCATGCCTGCTGAAGATCGTATCACGACGAGGAGACATCACAGGTTCTCCAGTGTTTAAACTATCTGGAGCAGGAACGATAACACTGTCATTCGACTGTTCAAGGGGAAGATCAAATGGGTTCTTCCGTGCATGCAGAATTGAAGGAGCTGAGCCAGGAATTGCTGCTTCTTCAGAATCATACGGAAGGTCAAAAGGGTTCCTCCTTGGCACTGCAATAGGAGGTACATGTGCACGGAAGCGTGACAAATCATCTGAACTCCTACCGGCGCCATTACTATCAATGTCTGTCAGGTTGTTATCAATTTCGAACTTTATGTTCCTCCTGGATCTTCGTCTAGCCATCAAAATTTCCAATCTGCGGTTCCTTTCCATCTCAGAATACCCAAGATCCATGAGATTCTTTTCATCATCTGCTGTCCAAAGAAATGCAGCTTCCTTCCCATCATTTTTCTTCTTCCACTCCACATTATCTTTGACATCAGTGTCATCACCCTCATCATTACTATCATCCTCAATTTGATGATCCTCTGAGATATGAGAATCTGTGTCTGAATCATCCTTAGGAATAGGATTGGGGTGATTAGAATCAGCACCCAAAAGTGGGTCAATCTCATCAAGAACTGGAGCAATGTCAGTCATGGAAGCATCAGGAGAAGAACTCTCAGCCTGATCAGAGTCGAAACCAGATGAACCATCCTGACTGCTAACTCTTGCCCAGGGTGAGCCAAGAGAGGAATCAAGCAAGTTGTCCTCAACAACATTGCTAGTATCAACATTAAGCTCGCCATTCTTTTCCAATTGGTGAAGAAGGACAGAAGCAGCTTGTTTGCTAGTTCCAGCAAACTCTTCAGTTTGCTTCACTTCAGAAATAGCTCTTTCTTTACTAGCTGCTGAATCTGCAAATACTAGATTTCCCTCCAGCTCAGCATGCTTATTAACATTATCACTAGAAGAAAACAAACCAAAGGGTGTATCTTTGTCATTCAGACCACTCAGACGGGCCTCATCAAATAAGCTAGTCTGACAGTCAACCATATCCTGCATGAAAAAAGGACCTTCTGATTGTCTTTTCTTGGTGAAGGTGATGTCCTCCCCAATCCCAGACTCTTGGCAAAGATTGACCATAAAAGGAAACGGTGTAGGTATTCTAGGTATGTTACGCCGATCACCTCTCTCGTCTTCTTCATCAGCTCTCTTCAGAAGAGGGACATAATCATCAAGATCAACATGCTCGCTAGCCCTCTCTCTGAAGGAAACTGTCTGTTTAGTTTCCCTCTCTTTGAAGTTTGATGCATTCTCCCTAAATTCAAGCATCGAAGGTCTCTGATTTGCTTCAAAGTGGATATCACTGGACAAATTTGCAACCTTGAAAGTTGAAACTTGTGGAATGCCCTTGTGATCTTCACTAGCCTCAGGAAGATTAATTTCTCCATAACTCAGTAGGATTCCAAGAAAAAGAGCAGTGCATATAATTACAGGAGAAGAAGAAAGCATGAACACAAAGAGCCTTGGTGAAGATCTGTACAGTAGATAGAGCAAAACACCCAAACTGAAAAGGATAGGGTGTTCAGAAACATATCTATAGCTTTTTCTAATGGACAACCTCAAAACTTTCTTGAAACACAGAGCAGCCTGTTTTGCCTCAAGGGCCATCGCATGCAACCCTCTTAGCCTCCAACACAACCTACCACAATAGAGAAGAAAATAGAGAGGTTAAGCTGAGTAGAACAAAGCTGCAGTGTATGGTTTAATGGGAAGATACAGCAGAATTTGGAAGCTTCTGCTATGTCAAATTAATAATAAAGGCAAGTTAAGCTCCGCCACGAGTTAAACCAAGCTGATTCAGGGGTTTTTCTCTCAAAGGAAAATCAACAAACCAAAGCTAACGCGGATCAGATCAAACGGCAGTAACTGCAATTAGAGCCCTTGATGTCGTAACTGCACAAGTCCGGCCTTGAATTTACAAGCTGAACTCTAGATCAGCAACAGCAGGCACTTGTCGGCAAAGCAGATCAAATCTAGCCCTGAATTTATAGACTGACCACCGGATCACCAGGCGATGGTATACCATCATTCTAGCAATAGCTTCCCCGATTCTAATATCCAAAACCTAATCCCCAATCCGAGGGGTAAATAAATCCGATCCTGGCACACGAACAACTACTGAGACGCCGCCACCTTCAATTCTGATCAAGCAAAGCGCAAACAGATCCTTCACCCTAACAGCTCAGCGTGATGGCCCAAATCCACAGATCAGCCAAGCGAGATCATGCATCCCAGAGCCCAGCCGAAGCTCATCGAGTACAGCCTCAAGTTCAACTAGATGGTATCGTAAGGAGCGAACATACCTTTGAAGAAACTAAGCAGCAGCCCAGCAGGTACGTACGAGCGAGGCCCAGGGAAAACTCCAAGGAGGAGCAGCAGCAGCAGCAGCAGAAGGAGAAGAAGCGGACAACTGCAGTGAACCGAAACCCTGTGGCGATGACAGCAACCAGGGGCAGACAGGCAGCAGCGGAGGCGAAAGCCGAGTCAAGAACAGCAAGGGATCGCCCCCGAGGAGGTCAAAGCCAGCAGAGCAGTGGCGTACTCGTATGCGCGAAACGTGCGCGCGTATCCGCGCGACGGGATAGTAGAAGTGCGGAGAGACGGACAGGGAGACCAGAGCCCAGAGTAGTGGGGGCGCTCGGGAGTTTGGGTTTGGACCACCGCCCCGCCACTTTCGGCTGTGGTCGCGGCGGGTGTGGTGGATGGAGCCAGGAGTGGGCGGTGGGCGGCGGCGGCGATGACGATCGCCCGAAGAGGAGAGGAAACAGGAAAGGGAAAAGCGGCACCGAGTAGCAGCAGGCTAGCGTGCTAGTAGCCGCAGAAAGCCGGGGCGGAGTGGCGGGCCCCGCATCTCCGTCTGCGTTGCGGCGTTGGCGCTTGGCCGGGGTGACGGTGACGGTGACGGTTCCGTGCGGCTGGGGTGCCCCGCGCGTCGGGGCTCGGGGCCCCGGATGAGTCGGGCAAACGTAGAGGCGTACTACCTCCCTCCTGGCCTCTAGAAATCCGTGTTTGCCTGGTACACACGTCTCCCTCCTGGCCTCTAGAAATCCGTGTTTGCCTGGTACACACGTTTTTCGGACGATTAACAAAAAGAGACGGAGAGAGGGAGTAGAGCCCTCGAGCGACATCACGACAGCGGTGACAATTTCTGGTGGTGTGCTGGCGCAGGCTACGCTGTCAGATCGGAGGCGGGCCGCGCCGCCGCACTGCGCTTCGCGATTCCTTCGCGTCTCGCTTTTACAGGAGTGCTACTACCACTGTTTTTATTCATTTGCAGTGTTACTACTGACGTTTTTTTTTTTTGAGAATGTGTTACTACTGACGTTAGTACTGCGAGTACGGTAGGTCAAACTTTTTTCACTCTCTCTATCACATTAATATTTGGACACATACATTGAACATTAAATGTTGGTAAAATAGATAACTAATTGCATAGATTAGTAATAAATCACGAGACTAGCACATGATTGAACAATATTTGTCAAATACAAACGAAAATGCTACAGTAGTAAAGTTGAAAAAAAAATTAAGCATCTAAACAAGGCCCAGTCTGGAACGGTCCATTGCTATTTTTTAGCGCCGTTCGTTTTTTATAAAGAAAGGAACAACTGAAGAAGTGCTAGTGCTTGGAATCTTCGGCTCTGTTCGGTCATGCTATAAACGGCTTCTACTAATTCTGCGGATTTGTACGCCTATTTTTTTTATAAAAAAAATAGTATTTCACAACTATTTTATATGAGCTAAAACCAACAGAGTAGCTTAAGTGAACACATCCGAGATACTACTCACCAATCTTTTTCTTACTATCAATCTAACAAGGATCTTGCCTTTGCCAATGCGTTGAACCAGCGTAGAGATCCAAATCCATCCGTGGTGAAGGTGCGCGATAGTCAACCCCTTCTCGACGAAGAACCGACGCGGCGACGGAAGCAGCTAGCAGAAAAGTTCCGTGGATTATTCCCTGGTTGTATTTCTGAACACGTCGATGCCAACTATTCATGCACGAGCTACGAGCACAACACTGCTCATGCATGTTTGTCTGGTCAGACGAACCGCAGCTGTGACTCTATCCCATCCGGTAAAAAAATTTAACGGATCAAAACGGCTCCTGTTAACACTGGATTTTGGTCAACATTGAGAAGATGACAAGTGGGCCCGCATACAGCGAGAAAGGCATTCGGCAAACGTGCGAACGGTCGGTTAAACCTCGGTGATGCGACAGACGCCCATGCGGTCGGCTATCTCAGAAGGCGGTGATTCCATTTGGGAAGCGAAGGATGGCAAGTGAAGCCGATTCAAAGAATAAAGTCGTAATAATAAAAGGACTCCGAAGAGAATTAGATCTAGGAGTCATAGTTTCCAAGTTTTGTTTAGTATTTTTTATAAGTCGTAGTCTTTTGGGACCCTTTATTTTAGATGTTATTAGGTAAGTCCCTTCAGGACTCTTATCTACCCAGGGTACAAATATAAACCCTTGGCTATTGTAAAAAGTGTTCACAACCATATCAATACAAACCGGCCCCGTGCCATCTTCGAGTCCTTAGTCGTGTCGTCGAGTTCTTCGAGAGGAATCATCGATCTGTCGACCTCCGTAAGTCCCGACAACCTTGTTATCATGTCTAGTATCATGCGGTGGATTTAGATATGATGCAAGTAGTCTTGTTTGTTTTCAATGGTCGTGCGGTGGACCTTTGTTAGCGATCAAGAGGTCTTTGCTTATGCTTTGCTTGTGGATAGATACCGTGCGGCAGACGTTTATTCATGTGTTTAGCAAAAGCGAGATAGTTATCGGCTCTGTTAGATTTGACAAGATCTGATAGATTCATTAAGTTATCATGTGTTGCATTGTTTATTTAATTTTGTAACACTCTTTTGCCCAATCTAGATTGATCTTTGTTCGGCCCCTGCTTCACAAGTTTGCTTGTGTCTTTATAATTGTAAGATCATGATGGCCGAATTAACTTTCAATCTAGATTGTTACATATTGTGGGTTCATGCATGTCATTTACGATTAGGCTTTGATGAAACTAGGTATCGTGCGGCAGATGCAGGTTTTAGATTGGTTTTAATCGTGCTTGTTTGTATGCTCCTTCTTCATGGACCCCAACTCGGCTAGTTTGCCGATCTTGGTTAAGCTTACACGAGTAATGAGTTTTATTAGATCTGTTTGGATATATGCATGCTTTTAGCTTCTTATAATTAGATTGTATCATGCGGTGGATTAATCTAATTATAAGGAGTGGTGTAGACTTCGTTTATGCTTGACGGGTTTATGAAGGTGAAGGGTCGAGATGGCGGACTAGAGGGGGGGGGGTGAATAGTCTTTTCTAAAATTAATCTTACCGGCTAACCGAAACAAATGCGGAATTAAAACTATCGGTCTAGCCAAGACTACACCCCTCTACCTATTAACTTTAGCACCTTACAAAAGATCCTAAACAAAGCAAATAAGGTGCTAGGCTAGCTAGAACTCACCTAACCAATTCTAGAAGCAAGGTCACAGAAACCTATGCAACTAGTACTCAATCAACCGGGAAGCTCATACACATGCCACTAAGCAAAAGCACCAAGCCTAAGCTCACTAGCAATGCTCAATAACAAGGCTACACAAGCCAAATTAGTGAGCTCAACTTAGCTACACAAACTAAGCAATGTGACTAGCAAGACTACAAGTCAACTATCACTCACGGGATCAACTTCTATGCTACACAAGCAAGGAAGGTAACTAGCAAGCTACACAAGCTAACTAATTACAAGAGCAACTATTAAGCTACACAAGCTAGATAGCTACACAAGAGCAACAACTAAACACTAGCACAACTATGAGTATGGAAATACAAGCTAGTGAATGGAGATAGCAAACCACCGAGAAGATGAAGACAATGTTGACACGGTGATTTTATCCCGAGGTTGACTTGGTTGCCACCAAGCTAGTCCCCGTTGAGACAAGCTCAAGGTTGTCGCCGGTCCTCTTGCTAGTGGTGACTACACTAGTCACACTCTCCCCAAGGAGTGCTTACCACAAGCTCTAGCACTCGACCCGGCCGAACCACTTGACGCTCTTCACGTCTCTCTTTTACTAGAGTTGCTCTTCGCGATATCCCGCGGGGTGAGCACAACACCCCTCACAAAGCGGTCGCCTCCGGAGCACCACTCAATCTCCGAGCGTGCTACCACGGAGCACACACAAGCCTCCAAGCCGTCTAGGAGGCGGCAACCTCCAAGAGTAACAAGCACCACCCGCTTGCAACTCGATCACCTAGTGCCACACTTGCAATCTCTCATGCACCGCACTAGAATCGCTCTCTCACTTAGCGGATATGATTAACACTAGTCCCAAGTGAGTTGGAGGGCTCCCAAGCACTCTCACACAAGGACACTAAGTCCCCAAGGTGCCCAACGCACCAAATGGCCGGCCACCACCTCTATTTATAGAGGGAGGACTCAAACTAGCCGTTTGGAATCGTGCTGAAATTTGAACTGCGGACAGTCCGCTCTTATAACCCCGGACAGTCCGCCCTTATAAAAAACTAGCCGTTAGGAGCTGCAACGGTTACCTCGGACAGTCCGCCGTTTAGGCCCGGACAGTCCGCCGTTGAAAAACGAAGACCTGCACTGATTCTGTCCAGCAACCTTGTTCTCCGAAAAATTAGCCGGCGGACAGTCCACCCTTATAGGCCCGGACAGTCCGCCGTTCACCCGTCAACCCGAGAACAGTGCGCTCGTAGCGTTCGATGCACCCCCATCGGAGCGTCCGAGGCTCGCGGACAGTCCGCCACTAAAATGGCAGACAGTCCGCCACTCTCCAGAAAGCCTCCCACGAGAACGGCCATAACTCTTAGCTCCCAACTCGGAATTCGATGACCTTGGACATTTTGGAAAGCTTATTCAGAGGGCTACACAACCCACATGAACTCATGATCCAAAGCACAAAGGATCAATACAGTTTTCCAATCCAAGAACCATCACTTCTCTTTTTCAACCAAAGTTTTCTCCAAAACTTCTCCAACTTCTTCTCCTTTGCAAATGTGTCAACACCACCAAGTGTATACAACCTTGTGCATGTGTGTTAGCATTTTCACAATCATTTTTCAAAGGATTTTCACTTGCACTCACCACGCCACTCGATCCTAGTAACAACGCAATGTGATCGCTCAAGTGGCACTAGATGACCGATATGCAAACAAGTTTGCTCCTCTTGATAGTACGGCCATCTATCCTAAACCCGGTCATAAACTTCTCTACACACCTATGACCGGTGAAATGAAATGCCCTACAATTATACCTTTGCCTTGCGCATTCCATTTCATCTCCTTCGGTGTTGATGCAACACATGCACCAACCTATATCAAATGATATGATCCACTTCATATCATCACATGGCCTCCATGGTCCATCGATCTTGACCTCACTTGCTCTTCACCATTGCTTCGGTCCTTCGGCGCCAAGTCTTTGCTCAAGCCTCCCGACACTCGGTACCAACGGCTTCAAAGCCTCCAACTTGCCCTTCACTTCCGCAACCGGTCCATCAAGTCAAGCCTTGTCTTGATCTTCACCATCTTAGCCATATGACCGCATGTCATGTCACATATGCAATAAGCTCATTCTTCATCACATGCATGAGCATTACAACATCCTTCAGGCCATTACACCTCTATGGCATATGTTGCTCATACATGATCACCTGTGGACTTATCACCTGTGTATCTCACATAAACACCATTAGTCCACCTAAAGTTGTCACTCAATTACCAAAACCAAACTAGGACCTTTCAGAAGGCTAGACTTGCGGTAGACTAGTTGGATTAGCCTATGCATGTGTTGTTTAAATAGATTTATTCTTACAAGTTACCTGTTTATGATTCATTATATCTTAATGATGTCCTCTTACATGTACATTCGGCAACCGGTTGTTGATATATGCTCATCCTTAATGTTAGCCGAATGATCTTTGAATTTATCGACAGACAGCTTCTGTAGCTGTATGCCGTCGTGATTGGCTTTGAAGCCGTACATATGGAACTGTTTGGTCTTATCTAGCATGTTCCAGTTTATTCTCACAGTTTTATCCCTTGTTGGTTTTCAGGTCAAACCGACTGGCACGTCTCCGGATTCCAAACCGTCCGGGCACCCGATTGAAGCCACGCTTTTTCCGGCTTACTGTGTGTGAGGCGCGGACCACATTTTGCGTCAACAGCTGCACTGGAACGCTAAAAAGGTCCGGTATCCCATCTGATCCGCCAAATTAGCCGGCATGGAGATCGTCGGCTATACGCGATAGCATAGCAAATGGGAGAGAGAATGTGGGCCCCGTTGCTGAAAAAAATCAACTGATCTCACAAATCAACCAAAAAAAATGTTATAACTCGCAAATCAAGAAACCAAATTAAATTCTGATTGTACCATTAAATTCGTTTCAATAAAACCTTCTAAACAAGATCTCACATGGATATATTTAGATAAAATTTATAGAAGATGATAAGTGGGACCGTTGTTGGGAGTTAGTATAGAGTATAAGATATAGAGGATGAATGAGTGCGGAAGAAAATGATATAGAGGAGAGAATCTTGATGACCAGGACGAAATAGAGGATGGATATAAAGGATCATGAGTGCGGATAGTCTCATACATGTATGCATGCAAGCACACAGTTTGGTTGGTTGCCGTATGTAACGAGCCAGGCTCGTACGTGATTGGTTGCCATATGTAGCGAGCCAGGCTCGTACGTAGGAGCCAGGTTCCAGCCAGCCAGGCTGCATGCGTGCGAGTGCTGGATGTTTGGTTTCCTGTTGCAATTCATCCTGCCCGACCAGACACGTTGTTTGGTTTGCCAGATGAACCACCAAAATACAAGCACCAACACTGATTCTGGCTCCTGTGAGCGCGTGTGCTGCATGGACGCAGCCAGGCCCGGCGGAAACGGCCAATTTCCGCGTATCTGCGGAGCCTGACTCACCTACCCCTTTTGCATAAGCTAGACCAGAGTATTAATCCAGACAACCAATCACTGGTATCTTGCATCCGAGGGCCTGGCCAAGCCAAATACGGGTAACCAATCAGCCTCATGCGTGGTTCTGTTCTGGAACAAACGAGACCTTGGGAGTCAACACTCAAGAGTGGGCTCTGCGTGCCGTGCTGAAGAAATGAGTAGGTACACCTTCAAATATTAAATGAGATCTTACTTTAAAAAATAATATAAATATTTAAAATATATAGAGTTAAAAGTACGACCTCATTGCAACTCTAGTGGAGACAATTCACATGCATGTATTGGCACAACACAGTACCAGAGTTTTAGAAATCCAGTTATTTATTTATTTATCAGAACAAAGGACAGAAAAGAAAAGGAAGCCAAAAAGTCTAACAGACAATCCACATGCGTGTATTAACACAACACAATACCAGAGTTTCAGAAATCCAGTTATTTAACAATCCACATGCGTGTATTGACACAACACAATACCAGAGTTTCAGAAATCCAGTTATTTATTTATTTATCAGAACAAAGGACATAAAAGAAAAGGAAGCCAACAACAACAAAAGAAAGAAAAATGGAGATCCCCTCCTGACAGGACAGGTCTGCTCTGGTACGTGTTCAAGAAGCTGCGACCTTCAATGGTTAAACAGGCATGTTTAATCTCTTTAGCGTGGCTTATTTTTTTATTTCCTTTTTTTGTTTCTTGAGCATCCTCTATCTTGCTGTCATCTTGTAATTCTGTTTATCTTTTAATTTAATAAATTGTGCAGTGGGGGCGTGCCCCTCCTATTTTCATCAACGAAAAAAAAGAAGAAGCTGCAGACCTCCTCATGTACTGTACATTTCGGCAATTTGTTGTGTGCGCTTCCTGGGCGCCTCTGCATCGTCGCTGTCGGCTGATCGATTCGTTGTTGATCAGGGTTCAGAGTTCAGGGCTTCAGGCGCCAGCAGCACGGCAGTATTGGGGGGTACGTGCGCGTGCACGAAGCCTGCGTGCGAGGCAGCGCTGGCCGGCCTCGCTCGTGCCGAAATCATGCCACGCACATCGCGTGATGATAGAGATGGTACGCACCGTGCATCTGCAGGCGGGGCCGCCGCACATACGGAGTACATCACACGCATTCACGCTGCGCGGAGTGCGCGCGCCACCGCAAGTCGACTCGTACGCTGCTGCCATTGCCTTTGCTCGCATATGCTTATACAGTACGTAATAAATAGATACCTTTATGGTATTGTTTGTCTACACATAAATCACGTAAATATTTGGTAGAATATTTGTCTACACATAAATCACGTCAATCTACTTGGTTTGAAAGCGTGAATTGATAAAAAATCAATAGAAATTTGGTAGACAAACTATATTCTTTAAATATTTCTTTTGTATTCATATGATATAGCAAAAAAAGCATTAGAAGTTCAGTAGAAACTGTATAAAAGTTGGAGATATAGCTCAATTGGTAGAGCTTAATTAATTTAATTTATTTATAATTAATTAGGACTTTAGTAGAAACTATATAGAAGATGGAGATATAGCTCAATTAGTAAAGCTTTATTCTATGTGTTAATATAACAAAAAAAAAAAGAAGTTGGGATGTAGCTTGCTCTCGGTAGAGATTAATTCTATTTGCATGGTATGTAAAGGTATAAATGAACGGTTCAATTTCTTGGACAAGTAACTCTAGGTAGTCAATCTCATCGTCAACGATTGTGGAGAGGAAATAGATTATCCAACATGACAGATAAAGGATGATGGGAGGTGTTGAGTCTATGTTGTACTTTGACGATTCAACTAGTTTATAACATTGAATATTCTTTCATTGCTTCATAATGTTTTTGACTGGTTCCAGAGCATCAGATTTTAAGGAATATTCAATGTTTTAAGATTGTTCGATAAATTCGGTATAAGAATTGCACTACGATTTTATTGTTTAGTGAGCCTTTGTTCAAGGGGTGGAGCATAGGATTGCATAAGATTCTTCACGTGCACAGTAGTGTCTAAATGCTCCATTAGAAAGATACCTACCTTCCAAATTCCGCTAGGATTGCAATTGACAACTAGTTGAATCGTCCTTGTTTTTCCTATTACTACTTTTGAGAATCCTGAATTCAAAATGGAGTATGAAATAAAAGTGTAAAAGAAATAGTGTATGAATTCTTCACGTGTAGTATCTAAATGGTCCATTAGAAAAATACCTACCTTCCAAATTCCGCTAGGATTGCAATTGATAATGAGCCTTTTCCCTGTGTGGCATTATGAAAGTTGGCCTATTCCTCTGTGCCCCTCCAAAGTTGGGTCCCCCTCTGTGTCATGCCGTTTTTCTTTCTTTCCCTCCACGCCATTCCATCTCCATTCCGTTCGTTTTCTTCCGTTTGCCAGCCCTGACATGTGGGACCAGCCCTATAAGTTGTCATTTTTGCCCTCAGTCTCACTGACATGTGGACTGTGGCTAACTTGCCTTGACCCCCACCTACCCCTTGACCCACACCCCCACTGCAGTAGTAAACTAGTAATCCATGGGCATGGGCCCACCAAATGGTTATGTATTTTTTCTTTTCTTTCCTCTTCTTTTGAAAAGAAGAAGGGATATTTGTTTAAGATTATTATTTGTTAATTTGTCATGTAAAGACACAACACACAACGCATCAGGGACACGTACATACTAGCATGCAAGTAATTACACCTATTGGGAAAAATGAGCGATTTTTTTTTATGAACAACACCGGCCTGTTGGTTCAGTTGGCCATGTCATCCGGCGCCGCTGGCGAGGCCGCCGCGCGCGGGCGAGCCGCTCTGCCGCACGGGCAAGCCCGCCGTTCGCCGCACCTCGTCCACCCGCCGTCCGCCATTCGCCGCCCGCCGTTCGCCATGGGCGCGCCGCTCCGGCGCCGCGGGCAAGGCCGTCGCGCGCGAGTCGCTCCGCCACGCGGGCGAGCGAGGCCGCCGCGGGCGTGCCGCGCCGCCGCGCGGGCGAGCCGAGCCGCTCCGGCGCCGCGGGCAAGGCCGTCGCGCGCGAGCCGCTCCGTCACGCGGGCGAGCGAGGTCGACGCGGGCGTGCCGCGCCGCCGCGCGGGCGAGCCGAGCCGCTCCGGCGCGGCGGGCAAGGCCGCCGCGCGGGCAAGCGAGGTCGACGCGGGCATGCCGCGCCGCGCGCGGGCGAGCCGCTTGTAACACCTCTGGTGTTTAATAATGTAATTAATCTGACATGTCATCATCTTTAGTCTTTAATCATTTCTTGTCATGCATTTGTGTTGCTTAATAGTTGTGTAGTGATCTCTTTTCAAAAACCCTAAATGCCCAAATCTTCCTTTAAGGGCAAAATGGTAATTTCACCTCTGTGCCTAGCTCTGTGTAAATCTTGTTCAGTATAGTGCCTTGATACCTTGTTGTGTTGATCAAAGATCAAAATCCAAAATAGAATTGGAATCCCTTTTGAAAAACCCTAATTTCCAAACCCTAGTTTTACCCCTCTTTTTATAATTCAAAAAATATTTAAAATTTGGAGTTGGTCCAAAAAGCAAAGTTGTAGATCTGATCAAGAGAAGCAACTTTGGTATTTACAAATTTTCAAGTTTCTATACAAAGTTTGAAGTAATTTCAAATTCATTCAAATTCCAGTTTTTGTCCCCTTTTCAGTTTTCAAAGTTAATTAAAAAACTAACGAGTTTCAGAAAAAGTGTATATTAGCAAAGTTATAGGTTTTGACAAAAGGAATAACTTTCATATTTGCAGATTTCCAACTTTAAATGTAAAATCAAAAGTAATTTTGAATTTATTCAAATCCCAAAAGTGTCCCCTTTTCTGATTTCAAATGTGGTTCAAAAAATGTTTGAATTTTGAAAATATTCATATTGACAAAGTTGTAGATCTCATTTTTATACACAACTTTGGTATTTTGAGTTTTTGCTGCTCAGTTCAAATTTTGGGAGTAATTTGCAAAATTCAGAAAGTCAACACCTAGACCTAGCCCTGTTCATCTCCTACCTAGGGTCAGAGCAGAGCAGGGAGGGGGCCCGGCCATGGCCGCTCGCCGGAGCTGCGTGCGCCACGCGCCTGGCAGCCGCACGCCCGCCCCCGACTTGTCTCCCGTGACCGCGCCATCATTCTGCCCCCGCACGCGTAAGCGCTGACCGTGTCCCGTCCCCTACAGTTCCCAGTTCGCCGCCGCCGTGTGGCCATCGCCGGCGAGCTCGCGCCCGGTCCCTGCGTACCTCCCACGTCCTTCCTCATCATGTAATCGCAAGCACGCGCCACGGGCAACCTCATCCGCACCTCCGCGCGCTCTCTAACGGCCCCTGGCCGCGCCTATTTAAGGCCCGCCGCTGGCCGGAGCTCCGCACTCACCCCGCCACCGTGGCCAGTCCATTCCAGAGCCTCCGCAGCTCAACCAACTAGCCCAGCAGCTCCGCCTTGAGCCCGTGCAGCTTCCCTACCCCTCAATTTCATCTCTACCGTCTCCTATCGCCCGGCGTAGCTCGTCGTTCCCAACTCCGGCGAAACACCGGTGAGCTCGGGTTCGGGAAATCCCCACTCTCCGGCCATGATCATCTTTCTCCGACCCCTGTGTCAGCTTCCCTGTCTTCTTGCGGCTCTAACCGTGCCATTGTGACCTCGTGCGGTGCACAGGATCGCCGGAGCGCCGAGCGCCGCCGTGAACGCCCGCCGAGCTCCGTCGACGACCCTGTTCCGTCCATCCTCTCGCCTCGCCGAGTCTTCGTATCGACTCACGGTGAGCTCCTGATGCCGTCCCTACCCTCGGTTTCACCGCGGAGTCCCTGCCGTGGCCGGCGCAGCCAGCGCCGCCGCCGTCCGGTCGCCGGCGAGCGGAGGAGAAGAGCATAGTGCTCTTTTTCTTTTTCTTCAAAAATGTGAATAGTGTTTCGTTTTCATATTTTTGTGTGATTTTCTGTGTTGCTCCAAAAATTCTGTAAATTTGATGGTAGACTCTTTATGCCTTGTAGTATTTTAGAAAAATATGAAACTTGGATGTTGTGCAAAGATTTGAAAATGAAAAATTTCCCTTTTAATTAAGAAATGAGTGGTTTTAGATTTTTAGAAAATCATGTATAGCTTCAAAATTCATGAGATAAATTTTTGTGAGCTTCTTATGCCATGTTTAGTCTCTGCCAAAATTTTGAAGTCTATTGGAGCAAGTTGGTTTTTGGGCTTTTATTTAAATAGTTGAATAGTGCCTTTTGTTAATTAAATGTCTGTATTTATTTGAGCACCTTAATGAACTCCGAAAATTATGAAATTTGTTTTGCCATCTATTTATGCCATAATGAACTTATGAGATTAATTTGGTAATTTTTGGAGCAACTGCATAAATGGCCTTTTTAAATAATTTAAAAAAATAGAAAAGGTTAATTAGGGTTTATGTTAAGTGTTTGGTGATGTGACTTTTGGATTGTTTGCTGTTCATAGACACCCCACCCTCTGGCCTATGATGTTTGTGATGCCATGATTGATGATGCTTAGATTGGATAAGATGCTTAATAGTTTTAACTAATATTGCTTAAAGGAAGAAATGAATAACTTTATGTCCAATCTAGAAATTTCTTACGCGTTGGATAGTTGTACTCTGGAATCAGTGGAATTGTCTTGCGCCGTTTTTGTTCATGTCAGCATTCTCATAAGCATACATCATTGCATCCGTATAGTGACCGAAGAAGAAGGTACCAGAGTCGAGGCCGCCGTTGACGAACCTACCCCCGAGGCGACCCCGAGCTCCGACACCTACACCACCAACCCGGAACCTGTCCTTTTTGCTCTTCAAGGCAAGACCCGGTGCATTTAACCCCTTTCCTTGAATTTATAAAATGATTTCCTTAAATGCTTTTGAGTTAAATTATTGCATTAGGTTTATAGGAGTTGTGTGCTATCCTAATTGATGCACTATCCACCTTGACCACTGATACACCCGATACCTGCTTTTCAAAAGTATTTGAAAAATGCTTAGCAATGCTTATTGAATTAGACTTTGCAATAAAATGCCATTTTCAAAAGTGTGATCACTGAAAGAATCTTTATGGGAATTTGGCTTTACTTCCCGTTCGATGACTGCTTGCCTAGCTAGCATGTGGTCATTGTCGAGAAGAGGTTGTCCGCGCGTACGGTGCCGTCATGTTGTAGTCCGGGACTCAACAGTTGACACCGACCGGGACAGGGTTGAAAAACCGACAGGACCTGTACTCTTGGGTTAGAGTCCCGAGGTGCTTGTTGCTGACGGAAAAATTTTAGGGACCATCCGTATGGGGGCCTGCTGGTCAAGACTTGTAACTATTCACATACTTCGGAAAGCTCGGGCTCCGAGGAATCTTTATTGGACCGACAACCGCGCACTGGGAGTGGAGAGATGGCGGAAGTAGCATGTACCCACGTGGTCGTCGTACCTGGATAGGAGTGGTGTACTGTACTTCCGGGTGGCGTAGGACCGGGCCCAATCTTGAAGGAATCGTGGTAGGCGAGTTGGCATATGCAAGCTTGGGTGCTACATATGCAGTGTGGATAGGGATCCTCAGCTGAGTATTATTTATCCGGATTAACGTTGCTCCTCGGTTATGGAGACTTGGTCACTGACTGTCAACGGAGAGTGGTTCTCATCTAGGAATGTTTTGAAATGTAAAATGAATCAGGAACGATGAAGAATTGAGGAATACTGAATCTTTCCAAAATAAAATAAGGTTTACAAAATGCTTTTCTGCAAAATACTTGATCTTGCTTAAGCCTTACCTTGACTACCTTAAGCCTCTCATTCCTGAGTCTTCTCCCTTTTCTTTAGTCGGGTAAGTCTTGTTGAGTACCCCAGTACTCAGGGTTTGTTACCCATGCTGCAGGTATGACTGAGACCCCGATGTGTCTTGCGCCCTGCTGCATGACCATCGTCCAGGAAGAGGCCGATGAGGCCGAAGAATAGTTGTGCACCCTCGGGCTGGGTGATTATCAGTATCTTTATTTTGTTGTACTCCGCTACGTTGCCTTTGTCTATTTCTATTATCAGAACTTGGTTTGTAATAACTGCACCTTAATTTCTATTTGGAACCCTGCTTTGTAAAACTAATGTTATTTAAGTCTTCAACGTCACACGTGGGACACGTGGGCCATGAGATTAGGGCCGTTCCGTCACAGAGTGGTATCAGAGCATCTCACTTTAACGTTGCAGTGTTCGTTTTTGCGAAAACTTCAAAAGACCTTTTGAGTCCAAACAAACTAAACTTGACTATTTTGAGTCCAAATTGCTTCTCTCATCTTGTCTCTCATATGGCAACACTAGCTAGTCGAACAACATGTTTTAAGCCCTATGTACCTTGTTTATTTATTGCATTGCTTTGTTCCGTAGGAACGATTCATGCATCATGTCATAATCACTTAAGTTAACTTCCTCTCTAAGTTCGTTGGGGTAGTATGCCTTTACCTGTTCTTGCTAGCCTTTCTCATCCATCTTATCCTATCCAGACATGGCTCGCATCAAGCTGACTGCCCGCAAGTCGACTGGACCGCATGGTGTGCCACGCCACCAGCTGGCACCACGCGCTGAGGAGGAGACTGGAGAATCTTCCAACAGTCGTCGCTTTCCCCGCCGCACCCGTAAGAACCTGAAGGAGGAGATCAAGGATCTAAAGGCTGAGCTGAAGAACTTGGAGCATGACTTCTACCACTCACGCCTGGAGTTTTATGAGGCACGAGCTTCTTTGGAGCAGGCCAACCAGAACACGGTTCGCGCTATCGAGCAGCGCAATGATGCTTGGATCCGCGAGGACGTCACCAGAGCCGAGCTCCACGGACTGCAGCAGTACACAGCTCAGATTGAACAGTTCAATGATATGCTTCATGAGGAAGTACATCAGCTGTATGATCAACTCCACCCCTTGGTACCCCCGGTTATGGAAGACCCTGAGGACGGAGTAGTGGAAGAACCCGATGTGGAACAAGAGCCAGACGTGGACGAAGAAATTGAACCTGCTGAGGACGTCCACGCTGAAGACGAGGATGAGGAGGAAGAGCCTGAGCTCATCCTCGAAGAAGACGACGGCGACGACATGATCATCTTCGATGAGGATTAGGCTCGTCGTTAGGAGATGGAGATCCCGTGTGTCTGTACCACCTGCTTACCTAAAACCTTAGTCTAGGTTTGGGAGCGTTAGTCTGTCTTTTGTTAAGTCAGTCTGTATCTTTCTTTTCGTACCTTTTCTCCTTATCAGTCAGTCGCTATCTGTCAGTCATCTTTATCAATCTATCAGTCTTTGTATCAGAAGAAGCTATCAGTCTGTTGATTTCAGAACCCTATCTATGAATGCTAAGTTCCAAGTTGCTTAACAGATGCCTGTGAACACTCGCACTGGAGCTGGAGGTTCTGATGATGCCAACCTTCCAAACCCTCCACCTGTTCCTGCTACGCTAGCAGATGCCATTGCAGCCTTGGCAGCCGCTGCTAACCTAATGGCTCAAAATCAGGGGCAGCAGAACAATGGTCACCGTGGTCGTCACGACATCAACCGTGAGACTACATATGTGGATTTCACTGAGACCCGTCCACCAGTTTTCACCAAAGCAGATGAACCCCTGGAAGCTGATGATTGGCTCCGCACTATGGAGCAAAAGTTCAGTCTTCTCCGCTGTACCGACAACCAGAAGCCCCGGTTCGCTTCCCAGCAGCTTCGTGGTCCAGCAAACGCTTGGTATGCCAACCTGTTGGCTGCCCAGCCAGAAGGTCATCAGTTGACCTGGGAAGAGTTCCGCACCGCTTTCCGTGCACATCATATCCCTTCTGGATTGATGAAGATGAAGCTTGATCAGTTTCTGGCACTGCAGCAGAAGGACTCCTCAGTGATGCAGTACGTGGGTCAGTTCAACCATCTTAGCCAGTATGCCTCAGAGTATGTCAACACAGATGAAAAGAAGAGGGATTGTTTCCTTAGAGGTCTGCATCCTAAGATCCGCAGAAGTCTGTCCAATAACCTGACCGGTTCGTATCATGATGCCGTTGATCGTGCTGTTGCATATGAAGAAAGCAACCGTCAGTATCAAGAGGAAAAGAAGAAGAAGAAAGCAGGATCCAGCAGTTTCTCTGGCGGTCACAAGCGCCAGAGGATCATATACCACCCCAGTCACCACCAAAATCGCCTACCTTACCCCAACCAGCAAGTGGTCGTCTGTACCGCGGCCACTACCCATAATGCCAACCAGCAGAGTGCCACACAGCCGAACGCCCCAGGTGTTCGTATCACCACTCCACAAACAGCCTACAACCATCCCTGCTACAATTGCGGCCAGCTTGGTCACTGGTCTCGTGAGTGCCCAAAGCCCAAGAGGTATGCCCAGAATACTCAGAAGAATCCTGTAGGATCTCAGCAGCAGCAGCAGCAGCACCGTGTCCAGCAGCAGCATGTTTAGAAAGGCAAAGTTGTCAAGAAGCACGGGCAAGTCTACTACACCACTGTCGGCGACATCCCAGAAGGAGAGCCCGTCATGATCGGTAGGTTTCCCGTTGCCAATCATCCTGCAGTCGTGTTATTTGATTCTGGTGCATCGCATTCCTTCATCAGTCGTACATTTGTCTCTAAGCATGAGATATCAATCGGGGAGTTGAAAGAAAGTTTCTGTATATTTTCGCCTGGAGGGCGTATAAGTACTAAGGAAGTGGTTCGCAATATACCGGTGATGTTGGGGAAACACATATTTCCTACCACCATGATAGTGCTATGTGACCAGGAGATAGATGTCATTCTAGGCATGAATTGGATGTGCCAGTATAAGGCTATGATTGACCTCCTGAATAGGGTTGTGAGAGTGGACATTCCCAACAGTACCTCCAAACTCCTTCTCCAACTCCCAATGCCTCAAAAACCAGCAGCCACACTTTTCAATACCACCTATGTTCTGGAAACCAGAGACATCCCCGTGGTCTGTGAATTCCCTGATGTTTTTCCAGAGGACTTACCTGGTCTACCTCCTGACCGTGATGTTGAGTTTGCCATAGAGCTAAAGCCTGGGACTGCTCCTATATCCCGCAGAGCTTATCGAATGCCTCCCAGAGAGTTGGCGGAGCTGAAAACTCAGTTACAAGATTTGTTGGACAAGGGCTTCATTCGCCCAAGCTCGTCTCCTTGGGGCTGTCCTGCAATCTTTGTAAAGAAGAAAGACAAGAGTCTCAGGCTATGTGTTGATTATCGCCCACTCAATAAGGTCACCATCAAAAATAAATATCCCTTGCCTCGTATTGATCTTCTCTTTGACCAGTTAGCTGGAGCCAAAGTATTCTCCAAGATCGATCTCAGATCTGGCTACCACCAAATAAAGATACGTCCTGAAGATATTCCTAAAACAGCTTTCACCACCAGATACGGCCTATATGAGTATTTGGTCATGTCCTTCGGTTTGACCAATGCCCCTGCTCATTTCATGTACCTCATGAACTCTGTGTTCATGCCAGAGCTTGATAAATTCGTGGTCGTGTTCATTGACGACATCCTTGTTTACTCAAAAACCCCTGAAGATCATGCCGAACATCTTCGTATCGTTCTATCCCGTCTCAGAGATCATCAGCTTTATGCCAAGTTCAGTAAATGTGAGTTCTGGTTAGATCAGATACAGTTTCTTGGTCATGTCCTATCCGCTGAAGGTGTGTCAGTTGACCCTGGTAAAGTGGCAGACATTCTGGATTGGAAGCCACCTACCACTGTTCACCAAGTCCGCAGCTTTATGGGAATGGCTGGATATTATCGTCGATTCATTCCGGATTTCTCCAGAATCGCCAAGCCTATCACTGAGTTAGTAAAGAATTCTGTGAAGTTTGTCTGGTCACCAGCCTGTGAGCAAGCCTTTCAAACTCTGAAGAAACTGTTAACTACATCACCAGTGCTAGCCCAGCCGAACATTGAAAAACCCTTTGATGTCTTCTGTGATGCATCTGGTACTGGTTTGGGCTGTGTTTTGATGCAAGAAGGTCGAGTGATCGCATATGCCTCCCGACAGCTTAAGCGACATGAAGAGAATTATCCAACCCATGATCTTGAGTTAGCAGCAGTGGTGCATGCCTTAAAGATCTGGCGTCATTATCTGTTGGGCAGTATCTGTAATGTGTACACTGATCACAAAAGCCTGAAGTATATCTTCACTCAAGAGGAACTGAATATGAGGCAGAGAAGATGGCTTGAGTTAATTAAGGACTATGATCTTGAAGTGCATTACCATCCGGGTAAGGCGAATGTGGTTGCCGATGCGCTCAGTCGCAAGTCATATTGCAACTGTCTGATGATGAAACCCTATGATTCTTCTTTGTGTTATGAGCTGGAAAAGTTGAATATTGAAATGATTCCACAAGGAACTCTGAATAATATCAGAATAGAAACCCCTATCAAAGAGCAGATCATCGCTGCACAGAAAGATAACCCTAGAATCAAGCACATCATCGAAAAGGTCCAATCCGGAAAGGCTGATTATTTCAGGATTGATGATACAGGAGTAGTATGGTTTAAGAATCGGTTAGTAGTTCCTAAAGTGCCTGAGTTAAGAAAGTTAATCCTTGATGAAGCACACTTGACTAGATTCTCCATCCACCCCGGCAGCAACAAGATGTACCAGGACTTGAAGCAAAGGTTCTGGTGGACAAAGATGAAGATTGAGATCGCCCGGTATGTCGCTCAGTGTGATACTTGCCAGAAAGTCAAAGCCGTGCACATGAGGCCTGGAGGAGAATTGCAACCTTTACCTGTACCTGCTTGGAAATGGGACGATATCAGTATGGATTTTATCAATGGGCTACCAAAGACACCAAAAGGTTTTGATTCCATCTGGGTGATCGTGGATCGCCTCACTAAGCAAGCTCATTTCCTGCCAGTCAAAACCAGCTACACCGTCCCCACATATGCCACTTTGTACAAGAACCACATAGTGAAACTCCATGGCATACCCAAGACCATTGTCTCTGATCGTGGTACTCAGTTTGTCGCAAAGTTCTGGAAAGCGTTTCATACCTCACTTGGAACCAAGCTCTTGCATAGTACGGCATATCATCCGCAAACAGATGGACAAACTGAGCGAGTCAACCAAGTGCTAGAGGATATGTTGCGAGCCTGCGTGCTCACCTTCGCAGATACTTGGGATAACTGTTTGCCCTTGGTAGAATTCTCGTATAATAACAGTTATCAGGAGAGCATCAAAATGGCACCCTTTGAAGCACTGTACGGTTGCCATTGTCGTACACCTCTCAGTTGGTCTGAACCTGGAGAAAGAGAATTCTTTGGAGTTGACCTAGTAAAAGATATGGAAGAAAAAGTCAAGCAAATACAAGAGAATATGAAAATTGCGCAATCTCGACAGAAGAGCTATGCTGACAAAAGACGTCGACCTCTGAAGTTTCAAATCGGAGATTTTGTGTACCTGAAAGTCTCACCCACCAAAGGAGTCACTCGTTTTGGAGTTAAAGGGAAGTTAGCGCCTCGCTATATTGGTCCCTTTGAGATTCTGGAATGTTATGGCAAGGTAGCTTACAAGCTAAGGTTGCCTGATCATCTTTCCGCCGTCCATAATGTGTTTCACGTCTCCCAACTCAAGAAGTGTCTCCGAGTACCCGAACACGTGGTGGAAGTTGAAGGTGTTGAATTAGAACCCGATCTGTCATACTCTGAATATCCAGTTCGTGTGTTGGATTACAAGGACCGTGTTACCCGGAGGACTACCACAAGATGGTACAAGGTCCAGTGGAACCAACACTCTGAAGAAGAAGCCACTTGGGAATCCGAAGACTTCTTAGCAAAGAGCTATCCCGACTTTCTCGATACTCTGTAGATATAAGGTTTTACCCTTGTCCTTCTTAAGACGCAGAATCTCAGGGCGAGATTTCTTTTAGAGGGGAAGGTTGTAACACCTCTGGTGTTTAATAATGTAATTAATCTGACATGTCATCATCTTTAGTCTTTAATCATTTCTTGTCATGCATTTGTGTTGCTTAATAGTTGTGTAGTGATCTCTTTTCAAAAACCCTAAATGCCCAAATCTTCCTTTAAGGGCAAAATGGTAATTTCACCTCTGTGCCTAGCTCTGTGTAAATCTTGTTCAGTATTGTGCCTTGATACCTTGTTGTGTTGATCAAAGATCAAAATCCAAAATAGAATTGGAATCCCTTTTGAAAAACCCTAATTTCCAAACCCTAGTTTTACCCCTCTTTTTATAATTCAAAAACTATTTAAAATTTGGAGTTGGTCCAAAAAGCAAAGTTGTAGATCTGATCAAGAGAAGCAATTTGGTATTTACAAATTTTCAAGTTTCTATACAAACTTTGAAGTAATTTCAAATTCATTCAAATTCCAGTTTTTGTCCCCTTTTCAGTTTTCAAAATTAATTCAAAAACTAATGAGTTTCAGAAAAAGTGTATATTAGCAAAGTTATAGGTTTTGACAAAAGGAATAACTTTCATATTTGCATATTTCCATCTTTCAATGTAAAATCAAAAGTAATTTTGAATTTATTCAAATCCCAAAAGTGTCCCCTTTTCTGATTTCAAATGTGGTTCAAAAACTGTTTGGATTTTGAAAATGTTCATATTGACAAAGTTGTATATCTCATTTTTCTACACAACTTTTGTATTTTGAGTTTTTGCTGCTCAGTTCAAATTTTGGGAGTAATTTGCAAAATTCAGAAAGTCAACACCTAGACCTAGCCCTGTTCATCTCCTACCTAGGGTCAGAGCAAAGCAGGGAGGGGGCCCGGCCATGGCCGCTCGCTGGAGCTGCGTGCGCCACGCGCCTGGCAGCCGCACGCCCCGCCCCCGACTTGTCTCCCGTGACCGCGCCATCATTCTGCCCCCGCACGCGTAAGCGCTGACCGTGTCCCGTCCCCTACAGTTCCCAGTTTGCCGCCGCCGTGTGGCCATCGCCGGCGAGCTCGCGCCCGGTCCCTGCGTACCTCCCACGTCCTTCCTCATCATGTAATCGCAAGCACGCGCCGCGGGCAACCTCATCCGCACCTCCGCGCGCTCTATAACGGCCCCTGGCCGCGCCTATTTAAGGCCCGCCGCTGGCCGGAGCTCCGCGCTCACCCCGCCACCGTGGCCAGTCCATTCCAGAGCCTCCGCAGCTCAACCAACTAGCCCAGCAGCTCCGCCTTGAGCCCGTGCAGCTTCCCCACCCCTCAATTTCATCTCTACCGTCTCCTATCGCCCGGCGTAGCTCGTCGTTCCCAACTCCGGCGAAACACCGGTGAGCCCGGGTTTGGGAAATCCCCACTCTCCGGCCATGATCATCTTTCTCCGACCCCTGTGTCAGCTTCCCTGTCTTCTTGCGGCTCTAACCGTGCCATTGTGACCTCGTGCGGTGCACAGGATCGCCGGAGCGCCGAGCGCCGCCGTGAACGCCCGCCGAGCTCCGTCGACCACCCTGTTCCGTCCATCCTCTCGCCTCGCCGAGTCTTCGTATCGACTCACGGTGAGCTCCTGATGCCGTCCCTACCCTCGGTTTCGCCGCGGAGTCCCTGCCGTGGCCGGCGCAGCCAGCGCCGCCGCCGTCCGGTCGCCGGCGAGCGGAGGAGAAGAGCATAGTGCTCTTTTTCTTTTTCTTCAAAAATGTGAATAGTGTTTCGTTTTCATATTTTTGTGTGATTTTCTGTGTTGCTCCAAAAATTCTGTAAATTTGATGGTAGACTCTTTATGCCTTGTAGTATTTTAGAAAAATATGAAACTTGGATGTTGTGCAAAGATTTGAAAATGAAAAATTTCCCTTTTAATTAAGAAATGAGTGGTTTTAGATTTTTAGAAAATCATGTATAGCTTCAAAATTCATGAGATAAATTTTTGTGAGCTTCTTATGCCATGTTTAGTCTCTGCCAAAATTTTGAAGTCTATTGGAGCAAGTTGGTTTTTGGGCTTTTATTTAAATAGTTGAATAGTGCCTTTTGTTAATTAAATGTCTGTATTTATTTGAGCACCTTAATGAACTCCGAAAATTATGAAATTTGTTTTGCCATCTATTTATGCCATAATGAACTTATGAGATTAATTTGGTAATTTTTGGAGCAACTGCATAAATGGCCTTTTTAAATAATTTAAAAAAATAGAAAAGGTTAATTAGGGTTTATGTTAAGTGTTTGGTGATGTGACTTTTGGATTGTTTGCTGTTCATAGACACCCCACCCTCTGGCCTATGATGTTTGTGATGCCATGATTGATGATGCTTAGATTGGATAAGATGCTTAATAGTTTTAACTAATATTGCTTAAAGGAAGAAATGAATAACTTTATGTCCAATCTAGAAATTTCTTACGCGTTGGATAGTTGTACTCTGGAATCAGTGGAATTGTCTTGCGCCGTTTTTGTTCATGTCAGCATTCTCATAAGCATACATCATTGCATCCGTATAGTGACCGAAGAAGAAGGTACCAGAGTCGAGGCCGCCGTTGACGAACCTACCCCCGAGGCGACCCCGAGCTCCGACACCTACACCACCAACCCGGAACCTGTCCTTTTTGCTCTTCAAGGCAAGACCCGGTGCATTTAACCCCTTTCCTTGAATTTATAAAATGATTTCCTTAAATGCTTTTGAGTTAAATTATTGCATTAGGTTTATAGGAGTTGTGTGCTATCCTAATTGATGCACTATCCACCTTGACCACTGATACACCCGATACCTGCTTTTCAAAAGTATTTGAAAAATGCTTAGCAATGCTTATTGAATTAGACTTTGCAATAAAATGCCATTTTCAAAAGTGTGATCACTGAAAGAATCTTTATGGGAATTTGGCTTTACTTCCCGTTCGATGACTGCTTGCCTAGCTAGCATGTGGTCATTGTCGAGAAGAGGTTGTCCGCGCGTACGGTGCCGTCATGTTGTAGTCCGGGACTCAACAGTTGACACCGACCGGGACAGGGTTGAAAAACCGACAGGACCTGTACTCTTGGGTTAGAGTCCCGAGGTGCTTGTTGCTGACGGAAAAATTTTAGGGACCATCCGTATGGGGGCCTGCTGGTCAAGACTTGTAACTATTCACATACTTCGGAAAGCTCGGGCTCCGAGGAATCCTTTATTGGACCGACAACCGCGCACTGGGAGTGGAGAGATGGCGGAAGTAGCATGTACCCACGTGGTCGTCGTACCTGGATAGGAGTGGTGTACTGTACTTCCGGGTGGCGTAGGACCGGGCCCAATCTTGGAGGAATCGTGGTAGGCGAGTTGGCATATGCAAGCTTGGGTGCTACATATGCAGTGTGGATAGGGATCCTCAGCTGAGTATTATTTATCCGGATTAACGTTGCTCCTCGGTTATGGAGACTTGGTCACTGACTGTCAACGGAGAGTGGTTCTCAACTAGGAATGTTTTGAAATGTAAAATGAATCAGGAACGATGAAGAATTGAGGAATACTGAATCTTTCCAAAATAAAATAAGGTTTACAAAATGCTTTTCTGCAAAATACTTGATCTTGCTTAAGCCTTACCTTGACTACCCTAAGCCTCTCATTCCTGAGTCTTCTCCCTTTTCTTTAGTCGGGTAAGTCTTGTTGAGTACCCCAGTACTCAGGGTTTGTTACCCATGCTGCAGGTATGACTGAGACCCCGATGTGTCTTGCGCCCTGCTGCATGACCATCGTCCAGGAAGAGGCCGATGAGGCCGAAGAATAGTTGTGCACCCTCGGGCTGGGTGATTATCAGTATCTTTATTTTGTTGTACTCCGCTACGTTGCCTTTGTCTATTTCTATTATCAGAACTTGGTTTGTAATAACTGCACCTTAATTTCTATTTGGAACCCTGCTTTGTAAAACTAATGTTATTTAAGTCTTCCGCTCTTTATTCCGATGTTATTTGTAAAAGTATGCAATGCTGTAACCGAATTGTGAGATGATCCTGCGGACATTGGGCACTGATGTAGCCCGGTGGCGAACAGGTCTTAATCATATGGAACATGGGTTCGGCTGTTAGAGGTTGACAGGGACACGTGGGCCATGAGATTAGGGTCGTTCCGTCACACCGCTCCTCCGCCGGGATGTGAGAGGGATGGAGAGTGCGGATACATGGGTGTATGCCGAGTCTCTGAGTGATGAGTGATTGTCAACGGGTTTGATCGCATGTTCTTTGGCTTGTGTTGTGCAGGTGTCGAGCACGGAGACAGTGATCGAGGGCAAGGTGAAGGTCAAGTTGAGACGTGTCGTGCCGACGGACTGGGTGCGATGAAGGATGGGCGTGCCGTGCGGCGGACGTGCCATGCTGATGGATCGAGCAGTGAAGGGCGGACGTGAGGCTTGGACTGAGGGACCGGAGTGCCTGAGGATCAGCTGTGGTGGCTGGCAGCCTAGGACAGCGACGAGCGGAGACTTGCGGGGCACGGTGTTGCTCAGGTCGAGGACCTGGGGACACGTGTCGGTGGACGGGGTGCACGGGCGGTGCATCCCCTCTACAGCTTCGGTTTGGTGGTAGAGCCAGGGAAAAACCATCGGATGGACGGTTTCCGAGTTTGGCCACAAAACTCCGGCTGAGGGTTTCCGAGTTTGGCCACAAAACTCGGGCTGAGGACGGTTTCCAGGTTTGGGCCTCAAAACCTGGGCGCTGAGGGTTTGCTGAGTTTGGCCTCAAAACTCAGAAGCTGGTGGGCTGGTTTCCCGGTTTGGGCCTCAAAACCGGGGGTTGGCTGGAAAAGGCTGGTTTCCCGGTTTGGGCCACAAAACCGGGGGTGCAGAGCGAGGGCGGCACGTGGCGGCAATCGGAAGGTTGCGTGGAGGCAACGCGGACGAGTTGTGCGGGCGTGGCCGTCAGATTCACCTACCTCTTCGAGTTGGTCCAGAATAACCCTAGGGTTTAGCTGGTTCGCTCTGTAATTAGATTAGAGAGGGGTAGAGTAGGAAATAGACTTAGTCTAGAATAGGTTAAGTAGTCAGGGGAGACACCCTCCTCCCCGAATCTCAGTTTTAGCCATCTCATTTGCTCTCTAGCACTTAGGGTTTCCTGCTCTCCCTATCCCCTGCTGTAGCTGAGATCCGCAGAGAAAACTTGAACTCTGTGTACTGTTGATTTTGAGGAAAGGAGGCCGTAACCTCCTTGTCGTAGCGTGTGTTTGCGCTTCGGCTTGCAATTCGTGGGTGTGATTCGCGTTTTGTTCGTGTTCTTCGCGGAATCCTTTTTCTCCACGATTTTCCCGTCGTTTGATCTCTTTGCTCGGTTCGTCTTTTGCAATTCCGTTTGAAACTGGTTTGTTCTAGATCGTGAGGCACCTCTTTCCACCGAAGGAATCATCCTCTAACCTCACGGTCTAGGAGATCGATCGATTTTTCGTTTCGGGTCAAGTTTTCTCCCTTCCCCCGAAATTCTTCGATTCACCGTTTTGGAGATAGGTTCGAGCCATGATCTCTTAGAGATAGCTCACTATACTCCTTGTGACTCATCTCACCAAGTTTGATCGCTAGAGGATTTGTTTTGGGTGAGATCGAGGCGATTCGGTGGACGAACAGTGCTGCTGCGCATCGACCGGACGCTCCATCGGGGTGACCGGACGCACTGCGCGTGAGTCCGGTCGATGAACATCACGTGCAGTGTTCCTGTGTTCTACCGGACGCTCTGTTGTTTTAGTGACCGGACGCACAGGTCTCACTGTTCACTGGGCTGGTTGGCTTTTGACCGGACGCACTGTAGCTGACCGGACGCCCGTACGCCAGAGTCCGGTCAGAAACAGAGAGGTCCAAAACCTGTTATTGTGTGACCGGACGCGTCCGGTCCCTGCTGACCGGACGCAGGCCAGAGTCCGGTCGCTGCTGTTTCGCGCTGTTTCATTCGCGGTTCGCTCACTCGTTGACGGATTTGAGTTCCGTCTTTTGCGTTGGCTTTCTAGAGTTGTGTAGTGTCCCGCTGTGCTTCTAGGAAGCATCCACCCTTCATCTAGGGTCGTGGACATTAGCAAGCTCTAGGGTTCGCTCTTGGGGATGATTTTGGGACAGAGGCATCAAGTTTCCGGAAGGAAATTTTGAAGCTCCCATTCACCCCCCCTCTGGTCGCTTTCGGGTAGCTTCTCGGTCCTTCAATTGGTATCGGAGCGGGTTAAGGATCTTCCACCTTAGCCGGTTCCAGATCCACCGAAGGCGACATGGATCGCGGCGTGGGCAAACCGCCGTTTTTCGATGGGACGAACTATGCGTATTGGAAGATACGCATGTCGGCCTATCTGCAAAGTTTGGGAGCTTCCATCTGGGATATTTGCAACTCTGCTGATTACGTGGTCTTGGCTGCTCGTGTGACTCAGCATCAGATCGATGAGCACGAAGCCAATAGCCGAGCCCGTAATGCTCTCTTTTCGTGTTTGAGCATGGGAGAGTTTGATCGCGTTTCTCACCTCTCTACGGCTCGGGAGATTTGGGCCACCCTCATGTGTTTTCATGAGGGCACCTCTCAAGTCAAAACCTGACTCTACGAGTCGTTCAAGAGAGAGTATGAGAACTTTTGACATCAGCCTGGCGAGAGCATAGAAAGTTTATTCGCTCGCTTTCAGGTGATTGTCAACAGGATGAGGGCTAACAAGGAGCAGTTGCCTTTCGACGATCATGAGAGAGCTTTGAAGCTGTTGCACACTCTCGATCGGTCGGTGTGGGACTCAAAGGTCCAGGCGATCATCGAATCGCCTAACTATGAGACCCTCACTTGCGACGAGCTCTTCAGTAAGCTCAAGTCCAGTGAGATTGACGCCATGTCGAGGGCTTCTTATGCGAATCCTTCTGGCCCGACCATGGCTTTGGTTTCTGGCTCTTCTGCTAACTCCTCTGCTGGCTTCGCTCTTTCTTCTCTCTTTTCTGTCACAGAGGACCAGCTGGAGTCTTTGGGAGACGAGGAGTTGGCTTTGCTTGCCAACCGGTTCTCGCGGTTTCACAACAACCGCATGAACCGTCGCCGCGGAGGAGGACGCTCGGGCTGCTATGAGTGCGGCGACCCCGACCACTTCATCGCCAACTGCCCTAAGAAGAACAAGCACTCGGGGAAGGGCGATCATGGGCGCAAGTACGACTCCAAGCACAAGGAGAAGCACGTCCCCCCGAGGCACAAGAAGCGGGGCGGCTTCGACAAAGAGTACATCAAGAAGAAGTACTTGGAGAAGGCCCAAGCTGAGCAGCGTGCGTTCTTCGCCATGCTCAGTGACGTCGACGGCTCGGATGACGACTCCGCTTGCTCAAGCGATGACGAGTCCGAGAAGATGAAGAAGATCGAGGACAAGTTCAACGGTCTTTGCTTCTTCGCCGGCGACGGAGGCCTTTGCACCATGGCGCTCGGAGATGAGGTCGGAGGCGAGCTGGAGGACACCCCTCGGAACGACGACGACGACGACGCCTCCCAGGTATCTCTCACCTACGACGAGCTTTCTTCCGAGGTTGAGAAGCTTACTGCTGCCCTCCTTAGCCAAGATAAGTTGCTTAGGCGTGCTGCTAGAGAGCGCAAGGAGTTTAGGCAGAAGTGGGAGGACATGGTGAGGGAGCTTGAGTTTGCCAAGTCCACCGTGGTCATGTCGGAGGAGGTTGAGTGCGAGTCGTGCACCACGCACATGACTGACCTTCTCACTTTGAGAGGTAAGTATGCTGCGTTGGTAGGAGAGCTGGATGAGCTGAAGGCTAGACCTTCCTTGTTGGGTGCGTGCAAGACTTGTCCTATCTTGCAGTCCGAGTTGGCAGAGAAGAATGCCAAGCTTGAGTCTTTAGAGATGGCCAGCTCGGATAGCACTTGTGTCACGAGGTGCGCTTTGTGTGAGGGCTTGGAGATGGAGATTGCCAATGTGAAGCATGGCAAGATGCAAACCGAGGAGGAAAACACATACCTTCGGACCATCTTGTCATGGGTGTCTTGTGGAGAGCCACAGCTCGGGATGATGATCTCCCAATTCAAGCGAGCTGCTGGAGGTCCTGGTGTAGGTTTTGCTCAAGGTGTTGATCTTTCCGCTTTTGGGAAGATTGGAGAGTCTAGTGGTCTAAACCCGAGTGAGAAGCCCAACTCCACCACTACTCCCAAACTAACCAAGCGTCCACCCAAAGAGCCTGCCAAGCCTACCACCAAGGACGGGGTGTTTGAGGAACCCCCGAGAGCTCCACCCAAGAACCAAGTCTGGGCACCCAAGCCAAACCACCTCAAGAACAAGCTGGACACAATGCCACCCATCCAGCAGGAGTGCTTGCCACAGAAGGGCAAAGTGAGCCATACCCACAGTCCTGCGTACCAACAACCCCCTGTGCGTGCGGTGAGGTACCAGTGTGACTTCTGTGGGAGGGATGGTCACTTGAGTGAGTTCTGCTTTCGGCGCAAGCGAGAGGCGCGCCGTGCTCGGGAGATGGACAACCCTGACATGTACCACCCTTCTCATGGTGGGCATGTGCCGAATGTCCAAAAGAGAGCTGTTAGGCCCGGAGGTGAGGTTCCCAGGCCTAGGCAGGAGAGGAGAGCTCCGAGGAGAGAGGCTAGGCCTAGAGGTCCAGAACCTCAAGTGCCTAGGCGTAGGCCTCGTAGAGAGCGTGCCCGGCGGGAGCCTGCAGTTGCAGGTTTTGGACCCCGTGGCGGAGGCTTTGTAGTTGAGCGCTTTCCCCCACCGCGTTTTGAGTATCGCGGTGAGCGCTCCTTCCCCAGCGGACCACGTTTTCCTGTACGTGGTGATCGCTACCCCCGTAGACAGGCTAGGAATGGTTTTTACACTAACCGTTCTTTTGAGCAGCCGGGCCAACACTGGTATTCTTCCTACTTCACTAACCCCAGTGTTGGACCGTATGCTCACCCTATGTCTTTTTATTGATGTAGGTAAGGCGGTTGGAGGACATTTGGTTGGTGGATTCCGGTTGTTCGAGGCACATGACCGGAAACGCCAAGTGGTTCTCCAGCCTTAGCCCGGTCGCCGGAAAAGAGTACATAACCTTCGGCGACAATAGTAAAGGTAAGGTGTTGTCTCGCGGGTCGGTGCGGGTTAATGAGCACTCTGTGTTGCGCGATGTTGCTCTTGTTTCTAACCTGCATTTTAACCTGCTTTCTGTTTCGCAACTGTTTGATGATGACTATGAGATTCGTTTTAAACCGAACCTTAGTCGCATCCTAGATCCTCAGGGCGATCTTGTATGTCTGATTTCGCCCTTTGGGAAAGTCTTTCGCGCGAATTTCTCGGAGTCGTTTGGTTCTTCTCGCTGTCTTTTGGCTAGTCCTTCTACCTCCAATCTTTGGAAGTGGCATAGGAGGCTCGGTCATTTAAGCTTCGACTTGCTTGCAAGACTTAGCTCATTTGGCCTAATCCGAGGATTGCCCAAGCTTTCGATGGAGAAGGATTTAGTTTGTCATTCTTGCAGACATGGGAAGATGGTTGCCGCTCCCCACCATCCAGTGACTAAGGTCATGACCTCGCACCCCGGAGAGCTTTTACACATGGATCTTGTTGGTCCGGCTCGGGTGAGCTCGGTTGGTGGCAAGTGGTATGTTTTGGTTGTTGTTGACGATTTTTTGAGGTATTCGTGGGTCTTCTTTTTGACTGAGAAGACCGAGACTTTCTCCTTCGCTCGCAATCTGATTTTGCGTCTTCAGAACGAGTTCCCTTTGAACTCGATGCGAGCTATTAGAAGTGATAATGGTTCCGAATTCAAAAATTCGGATTTTGAGAAGTTTTGTAACCGCCTTGGCTTGGAGCATCAGTTTTCTTCCCCCAACACGCCGCCCCAAAATGGTGTTGTAGAGAGGAAGAATCGGACCCTTGTTGAGATGGCCAGGACGATGCTCGATGAGCATAGGACTCCTAGGCGCTATTGGGCCGAAGCTATGAACACTGCATGCTATATTTCCAATCGCATTTTTCTGAGAGCGTTCTTGAAAAAGACTTCTTATGAGTTGCGTTTTGGTAGACAGCCCAAGGTGAGTTATTTTAGAGTCTTCGGTTGCCATTGTTTTATTTTGAAGAAAGGCAACCTGGATAAATTTGAGTCTCGTTCTTCTGACGGTGTGTTTTTGGGTTATGGCACTCACACTTGAGCTTATCGTGTACTTAACCTTGACACTAACCGAGTCATGGAGACATCCGATGTCACCTTCGACGAGACCATGGTTTGTCCTTCTTCTCGTTTCGAGCGTGCAGGTGATCATGAGGTTGGTGAGCCTCTTTTTGATGACGAGGACGATGGTGCTGAAGGTATGGATGATCCAGCACCCCCTCCACCTGCCGTGCCGCAAAGAGCGGCTTCTACGACGACTCACGGCCCCGACACCTCTTCTTTCTGGGGGCCGTGGGATCCGCCACCCCGAGCGGTACCATTTGTACCCGGGGAGGCACTAGCTGCTGTTGAGGGGGAGGCTACTTCAGCTCGGGAGGCGCCACGACACATCCAGCGCCAGCACCCGCCTCAGCAGATGATCGGCAACATCGACGAACGGGTCACTCGGTCCAGGTCACAGCAAATCTCGCACTTCGCTCATTCTGCTTTTGTTGCTAATTTTGAGCCCCGAGATGTTGGACACGCTTTGACGGATCCAGATTGGGTCAATGCCATGCATGAGGAGTTAGAAAATTTTGAGCGAAATCGGGTTTGGGTTCTAGTTCCACCTCCTCCTGAGTATAAGCCTATTGGGACAAAATGGGTTTTCAAAAACAAGCAAGGAGAGGATGGCCACGTTGTTAGAAACAAGGCCAGGCTTGTAGCGAAGGGTTATAGTCAGAAGGAGGGGATAGACTATGAGGAGACGTTTGCTCCTGTAGCTCGTTTGGAGGCAATTAGGATACTCTTGGCCTTTGCTACATCCAAAGGTTTCAAACTTTTTCAAATGGATGTCAAGAGTGCCTTCCTAAACGGCTACATAGAAGAAGAAGTTTATGTTGAGCAACCCCCCGGTTTTGAAAATCCCAAGTTTCCAAACCATGTTTTTAAACTCCACAAAGCTTTATATGGTTTGAAACAAGCCCCTAGAGCCTGGTATGATAGGTTGAAAACCTTTTTGCTTGCTAAGGGTTTTAAAATGGGATGTGTAGATAAAACACTCTTTCTCCTCAAGCAAGGCAAAGACACTCTCTTGGTCCAGATTTACGTGGATGATATCATTTTCGGTGGTTCTTCTCACGCTTTGGTTGCCAAGTTTGCAGATACTATGAGCAGAGAGTTCGAGATGAGCATGATGGGCGAGCTGACATTCTTTCTCGGGTTGCAAATTAAGCAATCCCGAGAGGGGACGTTTGTGCACCAGGGCAAGTACACCAAGGACTTGCTGAAGCGGTTCGATATGGGTGAGGCCAAGCCTCTTCCAACACCCATGTCGACGACAACTGCCCTGGATGCGGATGTGGATGGAGAAGCAGTGGACCAGAAGGAGTACCGCAGCATGATCGGGTCGCTCCTCTACCTGACGGCGACACGCCCGGACATCCAGCTCGCGGTGTGTCTGTGTGCGCGCTTTCAGGCGTCGCCGCGCACCTCTCACCGTCAGGCGGTGAAGCGGATTTTCAGGTACCTTCGTTTCACGCCTGAGTTCGGGATTTGGTATTCTGCTTCCTCCACCCTCTCCCTTTGCGGTTATTCGGATGCCGATTTTGCTGGTTGCCGTATTGAGCGCAAGTCCACTTCTGGGACTTGCCAATTTATTGGTTCTTCTCTTGTTTTGTGGTCTTCTCGCAAGCAGTCTAGTGTCGCTCAGTCCACTACAGAGGCTGAATATGTTGCTGCGGCTAGCTGCTGTTCCCAGTTGCTTTGGATGATGGCCACTTTGCGTGATTTTGGTCTGAGCTTTTCTCGCGTGCCTTTGCTTTGTGACAGCATGAGTGCCATTAGCGTTGCTAAGAACCCCGTGCTTCATTCGAAGACCAAACACATTGATGTGCGCTTTCATTTCTTGCGAGACCACCAGGAGAAGGGTGATATCGACCTTCGCCATGTCGATACTCATCACCAACTGGCTGATATTTTCACCAAGCCTTTAGACGAATCAACCTTTAATAGGTTGAGGGGTGAGCTTGGTGTGTGTTTCCCCTTTTAGATGGGGGAAGCATTTTGGGTTGTCTCCTAGTCTGACTCTTTCTCTTTGATCTTCTTTTCTGTTACTTTTTAGCATACGCATTTACATTCTGAGCTTCCTGTTTATAATCACTAGAATGTAACTATGCTCTATTTAGTATGCTCCGATGCTTATGATTGATGCTTGTAGCTTATGCTCCTTCTGATCACTAATACATGTTATGAGCTGAGCTATTTTTGAAATGGTGAATTTGCTTAATGTATATAAAACCTGAAAATGTTCACCATTGAGATATGCAACTAGCATGTGTAGGGTGTATTGAGTCCATTCCTGCTTTTCATATATGCTAGGTTGCTATGTCTCTAGTTCTGAGTCATTCACTTGCTTGGTCTGTTCATATCATGTTTAAAATTTTGAACCAAGTTTTAGTGAATCGAAAAGATCGAGATGGGATTGTTTGTCAACACCTCACGGTATCGAGACTGTTTCTCATTGCACTTTGAGTTAAACTTGAGCTGTGTAGTGTATGACCGAAACCGTAGCTTTAAGCTTCTGATTGCTTCGGCATAGGCTTCGCTCGGTTGAAAAGTTAGGCAATGACAAGCTTTCAACCTCTCGCAATCACATGCTGAAAATTAACTTGTGCAATTTCACCGCTGCAACTCCGATATAAAACTGAAATCACAAGTATATGTTTCATTCCTATGCATGATGATTGAACTTTGCTAGAGGTAGTTCACCTTGTATACATGTTTAGCACTTGTCTGGATTCTTCTCTATACATGTGTAGTGCTATTTTGATGGTGACTATCTTTTTGGCTAAAAACTGCTCACTTGCTCATATGCTTCATATTTCGTATGTGTGATCAGTTTGAGCCTTCGCTATTTGAGTGCTTAGTTGTGCCATTGGAGCTATACCGATTAGAGCATTTTTGCACTCTTTTGATTATAGGTCTGAAGCTGCTAACTTGCATTTCTGACTTCATATGCATTTTGGAAGGGGGAGTTGTGTTGGCTCAAGGGAAGAGTTTGTGCTTGATAAGTGCATTTTCAACTAAGGGGGAGAGTTTTTGCATGGCAAATCATATGGCTCCTGGCGTTCTCCTAAGGGGGAGTCCGTTCACCTAAGGGGGAGTCCCTGGTTGCTTGCACTTGTCGAGGGGGAGTTTGCTAGTTGTGTTGAGCCGTTGCCTCTGTCTTGAGGGACTAGCAAACAGTTTCCTCATTTGGCGTCGAGGTTGATTTTGATTGGTTCGGAGACCTTTCGTTTGTTTTTCAATTGATTCGGAGTGGTTTTCGTGCTAGTTGTGTTGAGCCTCTGTGCCTCTATCTTGAGGGACTAGCATTTTGCCATTTTTAGCTCTGAATCTCAATTGGTATTTTTGCTAGCGGTGTTGAGCCTGTTCTACCTCTTCTTGAGGGCTAGCTTTGCTTTGCTTGGTTGCGTCGAGCCGTTGCCCATGTCTTTGGGGACCAAGTTTTCGCTTCTTCCACTTGACCTTCTTCGGCTTTGTTATGCTTTTGGGTCATGTGGTCGAGTTCTCTCTTCTCCTTCCTCCTACCTTCTTCTTCCATTATGATTTGTGTGTGTAGTTGACAATGCACTCATCAAGGGGGAGATTGCGGATACATGGGTGTATGCCGAGTCTCTGAGTGATGAGTGATTGTCAACGGGTTTGATCGCATGTTCTTTGGCTTGTGTTGTGCAGGTGTCGAGCACGGAGACAGTGATCGAGGGCAAGGTGAAGGTCAAGGTTAGACGTGTCGTGCCGACGGACTGGGTGCGATGAAGGATGGGCGTGCCGTGCGGCGGACGTGCCATGCTGATGGATCGAGCAGTGAAGGGCGGACGTGAGGCTTGGACTGAGGGACCGGAGTGCCTGAGGATCAGCTGCGGTGGCTGGCAGCCTGGGACAGCGACGAGCGGAGACTTGCGGGGCACGGTGTTGCTCAGGTCGAGGACCTGGGGACACGTGTCGGTGGACGGGGTGCACGGGCGGTGCATCCCCTCTACAGCTTCGGTTTGGTGGTAGAGCCAGGGAAAAACCATCGGATGGACGGTTTCCGAGTTTGGCCACAAAACTCCGGCTGAGGGTTTCCGAGTTTGGCCACAAAACTCGGGCTGAGGACGGTTTCCAGGTTTGGGCCTCAAAACCTGGGCGCTGAGGGTTTGCTGAGTTTGGCCTCAAAACTCAGAAGCTGGTGGGCTGGTTTCCCGGTTTGGGCCTCAAAACCGGGGGTTGGCTGGAAAAGGCTGGTTTCCCGGTTTGGGCCACAAAACCGGGGGTGCAGAGCGAGGGCGGCACGTGGCGGCAATCGGAAGGTTGCGTGGAGGCAACGCGGACGAGTTGTGTGGGCGTGGCCGTCGGATTCACCTACCTCTTCGAGTTGGTCCAGAATAACCCTAGGGTTTAGCTGGTTCGCTCTGTAATTAGATTAGAGAGGGGTAGAGTAGGAAATAGACTTAGTCTAGAATAGGTTAAGTAGTCAGGGGAGACACCCTCCTCCCCGAATCTCAGTTTTAGCCATCTCATTTGCTCTCTAGCACTTAGGGTTTCCTGCTCTCCCTATCCCCTGCTGTAGCTGAGATCCGCAGAGAAAACTTGAACTCTGTGTACTGTTGATTTTGAGGAAAGGAGGCCGTAACCTCCTTGTCGTAGCGTGTGTTTGCGCTTCGGCTTGCAATTCGTGGGTGTGATTCGCGTTTTGTTCGTGTTCTTCGCGGAATCCTTTTTCTCCACGATTTTCCCGTCGTTTGATCTCTTTGCTCGGTTCGTCTTTTGCAATTCCGTTTGAAACTGGTTTGTTCTAGATCGTGAGGCACCTCTTTCCACCGAAGGAATCATCCTCTAACCTCACGGTCTAGGAGATCGATCGATTTTTCGTTTCGGGTCAAGTTTTCTCCCTTCCCCCGAAATTCTTCGATTCACCGTTTTGGAGATAGGTTCGAGCCATGATCTCTTAGAGATAGCTCACTATACTCCTTGTGACTCATCTCACCAAGTTTGATCGCTAGAGGATTTGTTTTGGGTGAGATCGAGGCGATTCGGTGGACGAACAGTGCTGCTGCGCATCGACCGGACGCTCCATCGGGGTGACCGGACGCACTGCGCGTGAGTCCGGTCGATGAACATCACGTGCAGTGTTCCTGTGTTCGACCGGACGCTCTGTTGTTTTAGTGACCGGACGCACAGGTCTCACTGTTCACTGGGCTGGTTGGCTTTTGACCGGACGCACTGTAGCTGACCGGACGCCCGTACGCCAGAGTCCGGTCAGAAACAGAGAGGTCCAAAACCTGTTATTGTGTGACCGGACGCGTCCGGTCCCTGCTGACCGGACGCAGGCCAGAGTCCGGTCGCTGCTGTTTCGCGCTGTTTCATTCGCGGTTCGCTCACTCGTTGACGGATTTGAGTTCCGTCTTTTGCGTTGGCTTTCTAGAGTTGTGTAGTGTCCCGCTGTGCTTCTAGGAAGCATCCACCCTTCATCTAGGGTCGTGGACATTAGCAAGCTCTAGGGTTCGCTCTTGGGGATGATTTTGGGACAGAGGCATCAAGTTTCCGGAAGGAAATTTTGAAGCTCCCATTCACCCCCCCTCTGGTCGCTTTCGGGTAGCTTCTCGGTCCTTCAATTGGTATCGGAGCGGGTTAAGGATCTTCCACCTTAGCCGGTTCCAGATCCACCGAAGGCGACATGGATCGCGGCGTGGGCAAACCGCCGTTTTTCGATGGGACGAACTATGCGTATTGGAAGATACGCATGTCGGCCTATCTACAGAGTTTGGGAGCTTCCATCTAGGATATTTGCAACTCTGCTGATTACGTGGTCTTGGCTGCTCGTGTGACTCAGCATCAGATCGATGAGCACGAAGCCAATAACCGAGCTCGTAATGCTCTCTTTTCGTGTTTGAGCATGGGAGAGTTTGATCGCGTTTCTCACCTCTCTACGGCTCGGGAGATTTGGGCCACCCTCATGTGTTTTCATGAGGGCACCTCTCAAGTCAAAACCTGACTCTACGAGTCGTTCAAGAGAGAGTATGAGAACTTTCGACATCAGCCTGGCGAGAGCATAGAAAGTTTATTCGCTCGCTTTCAGGTGATTGTCAACAGGATGAGGGCTAACAAGGAGCAGTTGCCTTTCGACGATCATGAGAGAGCTTTGAAGCTTTTGCACACTCTCGATCGTTCGGTGTGGGACTCAAAGGTCCAGGCGATCATCGAATCGCCTAACTATGAGACCCTCACTTGCGACGAGCTCTTCAGTAAGCTCAAGTCCAGTGAGATTGACGCCATGTCGAGGGCTTCTTATGCGAATCCTTCTGGCCCGACCATGGCTTTGGTTTCTGGCTCTTCTGCTAACTCCTCTGCTGGCTTCGCTCTTTCTTCTCTCTTTTCTGTCACAGAGGACCAGCTGGAGTCTTTGGGAGACGAGGAGTTGGCTTTGCTTGCCAACCGGTTCTCGCGGTTTCACAACAACCGCATGAACCGTCGCCGCGGAGGAGGACGCTCGGGCTGCTATGAGTGCGGCGACCCCGACCACTTCATCGCCAACTGCCCTAAGAAGAACAAGCACTCGGGGAAGGGCGATCATGGGCGCAAGTACGACTCCAAGCACAAGGAGAAGCACGTCCCCCCGAGGCACAAGAAGCGGGGCGGCTTCGACAAAGAGTACATCAAGAAGAAGTACTTGGAGAAGGCCCAAGCTGAGCAGCGTGCGTTCTTCGCCATGCTCAGTGACGTCGACGGCTCGGATGACGACTCCGCTTGCTCAAGCGATGACGAGTCCGAGAAGATGAAGAAGATCGAGGACAAGTTCAACGGTCTTTGCTTCTTCGCCGGCGACGGAGGCCTTTGCACCATGGCGCTCGGAGATGAGGTCGGAGGCGAGCTGGAGGACACCCCTCGGAACGACGACGACGACGACGCCTCCCAGGTATCTCTCACCTACGACGAGCTTTCTTCCGAGGTTGAGAAGCTTACTGCTGCCCTCCTTAGCCAAGATAAGTTGCTTAGGCGTGCTGCTAGAGAGCGCAAGGAGTTTAGGCAGAAGTGGGAGGACACGGTGAGGGAGCTTGAGTTTGCCAAGTCCACCGTAGAGATTCGAACGTAATTTAATCTTACAACACCCCAGCAGACTCGCTCCCCGCCTAAGCCGCCGCCGCTCCCACCGCGCGGAGCGACGCCGCCGTCCCCTCCGTTGGTCCCCCTCTCTCCTCCCTCTGGCCTATGCCGGTGGCTGGAGAGGGTGGGGATCCATCGCTTTTAATACTTTTTTTTAGTAATAGATCGAGTTTTTTAGGGTTTGAGTTTCTCCATGCCAAGTATTGTGGTATTGGAGATTTATCTCCTTTTTCTCCTCTTCGGTGACGAAGAAGGGAAAGGATGAAATTGTCTTCTCCATGGCGGCTTCATTGAAGATGGGGGCGACAACTTCGGCGTCAGCATCTTCACCAGCATGACGACATGGAGATTTGTGTTTCCGGATGGCGGCATCAAGGCGGAGATGATGTCGTTGTCATGGAATAATTTTCTCCGGTCTCTTCTCTGTTTTGTTGTAGTTAGATCTGGCCACAATGAAGGACTAGGAAGAATAAGTTTTAGATCAGTCTTCCTCACTCTTCGGTGGCAGAAAGAAGAAGAAGGAAGACACGAGAAAGAAAAAGTTTCTCAACTCCACCTGCAGGAATGTTGGCCGTCCGTTGGGCATCTATTGTCTGGCCTAAAATAATTGTTGTCGAGTATTTGCCTGTGCGGTTGTCGGGGGAACGCCAAAGGGGTACCCCCAATCAATGCAAAACGAATAAAGAAACCTGTCTGGCCCACCAGGCGACTCGCCCGAGCCCTCCAAGCCAGGCCTCGGGCGAACGATCGCCCTCCGTCTCGCCCGAGCCCTCCAAGCCAGGCCTCGGGCGAATGCTCGTTTTCCGTCTCGCCCGAGCCCTCCAAGCCAAGCCTCGGGCGAATGCTCGTTTTCCGTCTCGCCCGAGCCCTCCAAGCCAGGCCTCGGTCGAACGCTCGCTCTCCGTCTCGCCTGAGCCCTCCAAGTCAGGCCTCGGGCGAACGCTCGCTCTCCGTCTCGCCCGAGCCCTCCAAGCCAAGCCTCGGGAGAACGCTCGTCTTCCGTCTTGCCCGAGGCCTCCGCGTCAGGCCTCGGGCGAGCGCTCCACTAAACCTCGAGACCCCACGTGGGGACCTCGAGCCCCTCTGGCACAACAGCCTATCCCTCGAGACACTTCACGCCTCCCTTGAGCGGCACGGACACCGGCAGCTAGCCCCATACCGCGCATTCAATGCATTCACCAACTCCGGTCACATCCTCTGGTACACAGCATGCGCCACAGTGACCGGAGTCAGAGTCAAACCTCGTTTTCACCATAAGCATGGGCAAAAGGGCGCCAGTACAGCACTGTTCGGCCATACCCCGCACTGTAGCACCCTCGAGCCACCTCTCGAGGCCTGGGACCCCGCTGAACGCCCAGGCGTTCGGGGACTCGCCCATACCTACGGGGGCTCGAGCCCCCCGTAGGCGCTACCTCGAGGCCGGCCCTGCGCCCCTCGAGCCCTAACTGCTCTCACGCTATTGGAGGACAGGTACCCCAAGACCCGGAGGGACCTCGCCGCGTCCTGTATGCTCCGGGATGGGTGCTGTACGGCTTCCACCTCGCCATGCCTCCAGGTCCGCGCCCGGGATGGAGGCCACGCCCCAAGGACGCCTCAACAGCAACGCCCACGTCGGCTACAATGTATTCGACAAGACAGGGTTCCTACCCTACTTCGTATTGGGCACAGTACGCCCCGACATCTGTAAAATCCTTATGTAACCCTGACCTCCCCTTGCTCTATAAAAGGGGACACCAGGGCCCTCGTTCAGGGGGGGACAAAAAACACGTTAGAACGCACACACACCCACACACTCAGGTCCGGACTCCGGTCCACGCTCACCGAGCTTGTATTCGCCACTGTACAAGCACTTAGGTGCAAGTAATACAAGAACATCCTCCCCCGCTGGACGTAGGGCCTTCTTTGCCCGAACCAGGATAAATCCTTGTGTCATCTTGCATCACCATCCAGGAAGAGAGCACGTGATCATATTACTCGTTGGTGTCATACCCCCGGTTTCGAAACACCGACAGTTGGCATGCCAGGTAGGGGCCTTCGCGTGTCCGAGTCGATTTCTCGTTGTTTCCTGGATGGCTTCTTCCGCTCCTTCGTTCTCTGTTGGTGCCATCATTTGGTTCGGGAGCCTCGGGTTCCTGGCCACCAGCAACGGCAACGAGCTGACCCTGTTCTCCACGGAGGGCCCGAGCGGAGGGCGTGTCACGCCACCCCGCGCGGGGCGCGTGGCGCGTCGTCCGCACCACCGCGCGTCGCCACCTCGCGAGCGGCGCCGTCGTCACCATCGTCGCCAGGCACAGGCGGTGCCCGCGGCATATGCCCGCTCCCCCGCGGCCGGCGTAATGTTCCCAAGGAGGAACCTACCCGGCGTGCGGCCAGCGGCTCCTAGGGTGCGCGCGCACTCTCCCGACGAGTTCGCGTTCGTCACGCGCACGGACCAGGGGCCTGGCCAGAAGCCCCCGAGCCGCGCTCCGTCGACACCACCCGACTTCCTCCCGCACGGGTTGCGCCGCGCTCGACGCCAGCGGTTCCCGTTTGGCCTCAACAACCCCGCGGCTGTATACGCCCACCACCTCGACGAGCGCCATCAGGACCGGACGGTGGCGGATCGGGAGCAGCGTCCGGGCGTGCTTCTACGAGCCATCGCTGACCTGGAAATCGTCCACCCCGCGCACGTCGACCGCAGCCTCACACAAGCCGTCGAGCCACCCCGGCGAGCCACCATCGGAGAATGGTACCGCGAGCTGCGATCCCAGCACGAGCCAGGGCGGCGCGACGTCAACAACTTCGACTCCGACGAGAACGACTACCACGACCCCGACCTCTGGGATCCCTCCAGGGAGTGCTTCCAGCTCGAGGGGGTCGTGGACGACGCCGAGGACGACGACACTAAGCCGGCGCTCAACCTCGAAGAGCCCGGAAACGTGGCTGCGGCAGGAGGATCATACGCTCAGGGGAGGGACGAACCCCCGGCCTCGGGTGCACCACCTCACCGCAACGACGACCGGGTGGCGCAGCTCGCGCAGCTGAGGGAAGCGATCACCGAGGCCGAGGAGGAACGGCAACGCCTGCTGCAGCTCGAAAAAACTCTTATGCAGGAACCAGCCCAGCCTCGAGGCGCCAGAGCTCGAGGCCAGGCTCGAGAGGTCCGCCGGCAGATCCTCGAGGATGGGGCACCGGTGCGTCCCGAGGTGTGCTTCCCACGGGCCGGGCAGAACGTAGTGGCGGCCGCAATGCTGCTCCGCGATCTGCCCGCCGTCTCCAACCCCGACGCCCGACGCATGCTCGGGGAAATGAAGGGCCTCCTCGAGACAGCCGCTGTGCAGATGGCCGAGAGCTCGGCCTCGCGCCGACGCGGGGTAGCCTCGGGGAAGCCAGCAGACACGCCCCGCAACGAACGCGAGATGTCCGTTCACCAGTCGCCCACCCCTCGAGCCAGAACGGCCCAGGAGCGGGTCGCCGACAGCCGACAAACCCTCGAGCCCCCGGGCCCCAGGGTCTTCAGCCGAGCCATCCGCAGCTCGACCCTCCCCAACCGCTTTCGACCACCGACCAACATCGTGAAGTATGACGGGGAGGTCGAGCCCAAGCTGTGGCTCTCCGACTTCCGCCTAGGCTGCCAACTGGGCGGAGCAAAGAGCGACGACCGTGTGATCATACGCCAACTCCCGCTTTACCTCTCGGACACCGCCTGCCGGTGGCTCGAGGGACTCCCGCCGGATCGGATCCATGACTGGGCCGACCTAGTCAGGGTCTTCGACGGGAATTTCAAGGGGACTTGCGTGCGCCCAGGCAACCCCTGGGATCTACAACGTTGCAGGCAGGCAGCAGACGAGCCCCTCCGCGACTTCGCTCGGCGATTCTCGAAGCAGCGCCTCGAGCTCCTCCACATACCTGAAGAGGATGTCATCTCGGCGTTCCTCGCAGGCACGACATGCCAAGAGCTAGTCCACGAGCTAGGGCGCTACCGCCCCAGGACGGTCGAGGATCTGATGGATCGTATCGCCAGCTTTGCCTCAGGCGACGAGGCGGTGGGGGCCTTCTTCGGCTGCTCCACGGACAAAGGCAAAGGTCAGAGGGCAAAGCGCGATGCCGATGACGACGACGACGATGAAGAAGTGCTCATGGGCGCCCGCCGCAGACGAGCTGGCTAAGTTGGCACCCACGCACGGCACCGTCCCACCAGATGTCTTCTCAAGGGACATTTTCGAGCCGTCCGTCAAAATCGGCCCGGGGGCTGGCCCTTCGACGCCACCCCTCGAGCCGGGCACGGAGACTCGACGGCCCCTCGACGCCATCCCTCGAGCCGAGCACGGGGCCTCAACCTCCGGCGCCATCCCTCGAGCCGGGCATGGGGCCTCGACCTTCGGTGCCACCCCTCGAGCCTGACACGGAGACTCGGCCTTCAGCGCCGCACCTCGACTGGAGGACGCCCTCCCTCGACTGCCTGCGAGCCCTGCAACGGTCAAGGAAGGATCTTGGCGAGCGCGTGGAACATATCTCAGCCTCGGTTGGGTACTCCTCCTCAAGGTCTTCTGCCGCGAGCTCAGCCTCGACGTCTGAGCCAGGAGAAGGAGGGCCACCTACACCACCGTCCGTATCAGGAGGCAGCACGGCCTCATCGACAAACCGGCGCTGTCTCCCACGACGGCGAAAAGGTAACCGCATACCTTTAATGTGCCTATCTAACCGCGTTTCGAGCCGGTTGACAGGTACACACGGCAACTACCGGGGCCCTCCGCGGCCGCCGCTCCGACTTCCTGTCCGTCGCCCTGGCGCCACTATCTCCATTCCCTGATGGTTTCTGCCTAAGAAGGCGCGCCCAACGGGCGGAAGGTAAGAACGGGCCCCGGCCCTAAGTCTCGAAGCAGCGAAGGCTGACCCTCGAAAAGGGTTCGATAGCCGGCTTTGAGCGCCCGAGTCAGGGACACCAAGGGGCGCCATTCGCGGCATCACTCGAGGGCCAAGCCCTCGAGGCCCCTCACGTGTATCCAAGGCGGGGAGCTTGACATGCAGTGAGATCCCCTCGGAGGGAGGCATCGAGCCACCGGGTCCTATCGAATGGACCCGGCACTCCTGCAGACTGAGCACCCATGCTTTATGAGACCGCCTCCGGGCCACAGTCGACCCCTATCGAACGGGGCACGAGCTCTCACTTGGATTCCCCGTTACCAGCTCACCGGGAACCTCGATACTCGCCCACTCGGGGTAGTACGAGGCATCCCCCCTCGCATCCGATCGAAAGGACTCGCAGGATGACAAGCCAGGGCAATCGGCATGCCGGACAGCTCGAGGAGCCGGCCAGTCGGTTCAGCCTGGCACCCCTCGACGAAAGAGGGTCTAAAAACTCGGACAGTTACGACTAATCTCTTTTCTTTGTGTGAACATGAGATTTTCAGGCCTCGGGCGAACGCTCGTCCTCCGTCTCGCCTGAGCACTCGAGACCAGGCCTCGGACGAACGCTCGTTCTCCGTCTCGCCCGAGCCCTCCGAGCCAAGCCTCGGACGGAGTCTCCCACGACAAAGGAAAGGTAACCGCGAACATTTAATATGACTACCGAACCGCATCTCGAGCCTGTTGACAGGTACATACGGCGCCACGATCTCCGCTCCCTGATGATTTCCACCTAAAAAGGCGCGCCCACTGGGCAGAAGGTTTCTAAGCGACGGAGGCTTCTTCAGGAAGGCAAGAATGGGCCCCGGCCCTAAGTCTCGAAGCAGCGAAGGTTGGACCTCGAAGAGGGTTTGACAGCCGGCTTCGAGCACCCGAGTCAGGGACACCAAGGGGCGCCATTCGCGGCATCACTCGAGGGCCAAGCCCTCGAGGCCCCTCACGTGTATCCAAGGTGGGGAGCTTGACATGCAGTAAGATCCCTTCGGAGGAAGGCATCGAGCCACCGGGACCTGTCGAATGAACCCGGCGCTCCTGCAGACTGAGCACCCATGCTTTATGAGACCGCCTCCGAGCCACAGCCGACCCCTATCGAACGGGGCATGAGGTCTCACTTGGATTCCCCGTTATCAGCTCACCGGGAACCTCGATACTCGCCCGCTCGTGGTAGTACGAGGCATCCCCCCTCGCATCCGATCGAAAGGACTCGCGGGATGGCAGGCAAGAGCAACCGGCGTGCCGGACAGCTCGAAGAGCCGGCCGGTCGGTTCCGCCTGGCACCCCTCGACGAAAGAGGGTCTAAAAAACTCGGGGGCTCGACACCCCCGAACCTAAAAATCGCAACTAGCACTCGCGAAAAGCCCACGAGGGAGTTCTAACCACTCCCCCGTGGCCTCGGGGGCTACACCCGCGGGTGTCGCTCGCACGACACCCACATAATCAAATCAACAAAACCCTCGAGACCAGTTAGCTAACCATCGAGATCCCAGTCGGGAGCCCCTGCTCGAATGCAAGCACTCGAACAAGGGCTCGGGGGCTACTGTCGGGGGAACGCCAAAGGGGTACCCCCAATCAATGCAAAACGAATAAAGAAACCTGCCTGGCCCACCAGGCGACTCGCCCGAGCCCTCCAAGCCAGGCCTCGGGCGAACGATCGCCCTCCGTCTCGCCCGAGCCCTCCAAGCCAGGCCTCGGGCGAATGCTCGTTTTCCGTCTCTCCCGAGCCCTCCAAGCCAGGCCTCGGGCGAATGCTCGTTTTCCGTCTCGCCCGAGCCCTCCAAGCCAGGCCTCGGGCGAATGCTCGTTTTCCGTCTCGCCCGAGCCCTCCAAGCCAGGCCTCGGTCGAACGCTCGCTCTCCGTCTCGCCCGAGCCCTCCAAGCCAGGCCTCGGGCGAACGCTCGCTCTCCGTCTCGCCCGAGCCCTCCAAGCCAAGCCTCGGGAGAACGCTCGTCTTCCGTCTCGCCCGAGGCCTCCGCGTCAGGCCTCGGGCGAGCGCTCCACTAAACCTCGAGACCCCACGCGGGGACCTCGAGCCCCTCTGGCACAGCAGCCTATCCCTCGAGACACTTCACGCCTCCCTCGAGCGACACGAACACCGGCAGCTAGCCCCATACCGCGCATTCAATGCATTCACCAACTCCGGTCACATCCTCTGGTACACAGCATGCGCCATAGTGACCGGAGTCAGAGTCAAACCTCGTTTTCACCATAAGCATGGGCTAAAGGGCGCCAGTACAACACTGTTCGGCCATAGCCCGCACTGTAGCACCCTCGAGCCACCTCTCGAGGCCTGGGACCCCGCTGAACGCCCAGGCGTTCGGGGACTCGCCCATACCTACGGGGGCTCGAGCCCCCCGTAGGCGCTACCTCGAGGCCGGCCCTGTGCCCCTCGAGCCCTAACTGCTCTCACGCTATTGGAGGACAGGTACCCCAAGACCCGGAGGGACCTCGCCGCGTCCTGTATGCTCCGGGATGGGTGTTGTACGGCTTCCACCTCACCACGCCTCCACGTCCGCGCCCGGGATGGAGGCCACGCCCCAAGGACGTCTCAACAGCAACGCCCACGTCGGCTACAATGTCTTCGACAAGACAGGGTTCATACCCTACTTCGTATTGGGCACAGTACGCCCCGACATCTGTAAAATCCTTGTGTAACCCTGACCTCCCCTTGCTCTATAAAAGGGGACACCAGGGCCCTCGTTCAGGGGGGGACAAAAAAACACGTTAGAACGCACACACACCCACACACTCAGGTCCGGACTCCGGTCCACGCTCACCGAGCTTGTATTCGCCCCTGTACAAGCACTTAGGTGCAAGTAATACAAGAACATCCTTCCCCGCTGGACGTAGGGCCTTCTTTGCCCGAACCAGGATAAATCCTTGTGTCATCTTGCATCACCATCCGGGAAGAGAGCACACGATCATATTACTCGTTGGTGTCATACCCCCGGTTTCGAAACACCGACAGCGGTCATCCATATGAAGCGTCAAATAGGTTTGGATTTGAGAGTTTGAGCTATTCACAGTGTGAGTGCAATATAGATGAAAATCAGTTTCTGGATATATCTTTTTTCCAGAGTACTTGTAATGTGATGATGTACCCAACTATATTTTAATACAATTCTTTTTTTTGTCTAAAAAAAACTTTAGAGGGACACAGAGGAATAGGCCAACTTTCATAATGGCACATAGGGAAAAGGCTCATTGATAATGAGGTGAATCGTCTTTGTTTTTCCTATTACTACTACTTTTGAGAATCCTGGATTCAAAATGGAGTCCCAAAAGTGTGAAAGAAATAGTGTAGACATGGCTTGCACCTTGCATGCCCAATGACAAGAAAAGCATAATAATAAATAATAAGTACTAAGTACGAGGATATGCAGCACACAGAATGAACGAATAAAAGAAATTGATCGTGTGAAACCAAAAGGACGAATCCAACGCAAGAACTGATATCAGAGAAGTTAGGTACGCGCCGTTTGCGACCGTGCAGTGTCGCGACCTCCTAGTGTCGTAGATGATATAACATCTTTTGGGTTCCAACTCTGAAGCCACAATATTGCAACCTTAATCATTCATCACCTGCCACCTTATCCTTGCTTTTTCCTTCAGAAATCAGCTAAAGCTAGCAGATTTTCAAAGGCAGAGAAAGCTAGAACCGGTGGTGCAAGGATTGGCGCTTTCACTCAATCAGGAGCCTAAACATGATACAGGCATATAATTTTTCAATTTCATATTGCAATTCAATGCACATAGCAATAACAGTGTATACTTAAACAATTAGCTACCACATGCAAATGCATCAAGGGATAGCACACAGCACAATATCAATAACCGATATTAAATTGTTCAAACAAAAATCATGACACGTTTCCAACAGAATCCTGACAGGGATGACAAAAACGATCCTCTAATACAAAGGGAAAAAAATAATATCCGGCTTATCTTCATGCACTTTATTAGGCAAAAGGACTATTCGCATGAAGATAACGTAGCTGCTGCACCTGCACGCCCTCAAGGATCTCTGTCAGGCATGCAGCGTCACAATCAATGAGGCCTTCCCTGATATTGACCCCAAAAAAGGCTGCAAGAAGCCCTTCAGCATAACAAAGAAGTACATGGAACTCATTTGAATTCCGCCATTTGAAAAGCATGTGGCATGTCGTTCCACGAGGAAGAACCGAGCACAATTCCATCACCAAGAACAGGTTTGTATTCGGCATTAATGCCATTTCCCAGGAGCATTGATATGGCATTGTTGAAAATGGATGGATCAGCTGTGTTCCCAGAGAATAACGCATCAGGCCTCAAGTTTTCAGGATGAGGTGAAGCTGCTGACTCATGTTTAGGCTCTAACGCCTGCTCACCAGAGCCCATTGAAGGGCTTTGTGCTGCAAATGAATAAGCCTCTAGTAACTGAGCTAATCAAATTGATTATTGAAATAAAGATCAGCGATGAAAATGTACTTACCAGGAGAAACTTTGGAGAACTGAAAGATATCAGGTGATGCAGCACTAACAGGAGGAGTGGATTCGGTGAAAGAATTTCCACTAAAATGAGCATATTCACCGAGGAAAGAACCGGGCTGTTCTTCCCAATATTCGAACTCTGGGCTAACCACCGTGGTAGTCTCACAAGGTGTGCCAGCAGAAGAACTTGAACTTCGGACCGATGGTTGTTGGTTCTTCCCAGATCTTAGTGCCTGAGCTTCATGAAGCAGCTCTTCCAAAAGACCACTGTTCCTCGGCGATGCACACTCAGATTTCACTGAAGGGGTCGCTGATGGAGACTGCAGGTAAGGATCTACTAACTCAGTAGGCTGCATTGCAGGAGCCACAGTATACTTGAGCCAGCTATTTGGATCAGATTCAGTATCTTGGAGTGAAGGGAGCTCCATCTTCAAAGGACCATTTGTGGGCCTAGAAGCAGAGAAGTTGCCATTTAAAAAGGCATGGCTGCCATTTGGTGCAACCCCGAAAGGTGCAATACTCTTGCTGCTAGCATTGGCTTCATTAAGATAATCAAAACCTAAAGCCTGCTTGAGCTTCTCAGAGTCATTTGAAAATTGATCAACTGAGGAAAGCACACCGTCAATGGCATCGCTCAATGCAGGAAGCACACAGCCAGATTGTTTCAGCATCCCTGCTTGGTCTACCTGATCCATGAAGCTACAGTTTTTTGATGCAAAGCTTTGGCCGAGCAAATTGCTTATTGAAACAGCTGACATCTGTGGTGCATAAGAGAAAGCCTCTGGATTGGCAATGAAATTGTCACTGGTAAAATCTGGTAGATGAAGGCTATTCCCAGATAGAAGATCATTGGATATATTCTCGCCACCGTTAAAATCACCAGACACTTGCTGATCTTCATTTGATGATTGATTGCATACACTAGCAGGATAGATAGGAAGGCTAGCTCGTTGACATCTCTTTATTCGAGTGTTCCAGTAGTTCTTAATTTCATTATCAGTACGCCCTGGCAACTGAAAAGAGCATTCAAGGTTAATGACGACAGTATAGGAAAATATATGCACAAGCTCTTAAGGGTAAAAGTAGGAACTAACTAGGAACATATGCACATAGGTAACAAATACTCCCTCCATCCCAAATTATAAGGCATTCCAAGAATGAGAGTCAAAGTTTTTAAACTTTGACACAAATTTATATAATAAGATAATAATATTTTTGATACCAACTAAGTATAATTAGATTCTTTATTAGTTATATTTTCATAATATACAGATTTGATATAATAAATCTTTGTATTTCTCTCTAGAATTTTGGTCAAAGTTGAATTTTTTTTTTACTCTCCAAGATTCTTGGAATGCCTTATAATTTAGGATGGAGGGAGTATTTAACATTTCAAAACATAGTACAGTAGCATATTTTTCAATCGAAGACACTGGGGGCCTGGCCGTAATTTTCAATAGACTAGAATTTATATCTTGCCAAATTGTAGCGAGCACATACACAGTTAACTTTATAAGGTCTAGAGATTGCAAATAAAAATGGCACGACTACTTGGTCATACAAAAATATATCCCAAGTTCTCAATCCAGACATCTCGGCTATGTTCGCCTAGATTTCATGTCAGACGAAGACAGTCCGACTAGATTGACTGAGAACATGAGTTATCCAGAGACCCAGAAGGTAGGAGTTCAAAGACATAATCGCTCGTGTTGAGTGCCCTCCAGATGATTATCGAAATTTAAACAAAAAACTGGTACCAAGGCTAACATGCTTTTAGTGACGGAGAAACGAGAGTCGGTCTCTGCAGTAGCTATCTGCCTATCTTTGCTGCACAGGTGAAGTATTCCAACCTTTGAATATGACTACCAACTATGTCTTTATCCATAAAAGAGTAACAATGACAAGTCATATGGAGTTGACAGCCAAAGCTAAAAAAATATTTTGAAAGTGATCATTGCTTGATATCACAGATCAGGAGTGATACTAGAAAAATTAGCACTTGTGGACCAGGAATCTTTGATACCAGGCGGATTTGAGCAGGTTGCTACAGGAAAGTCAGCAAACCTAATAAAGCCAAAAAATTGGTATTTACTGAACCATAAAGTAGAAAATCGGACAAGTTACTGCAGAACAGCAACGTTAAGCAACATGGACAGATCATTACAGTTCCAACACGTGACACGAAATAGAATAGTCGCTAAATAACTACAGAAATACTGTACTCCATCTTGAATTAAAGACTGCACGTACCACGTAATAAAGACCCAACGAACACATCAATTCTCTCTGGAAACTTCACCTGATCAGACTCAGACCGCAGCGCAAAGCAGGGAAAATCACCAAGTACGTACGTATTCGACATGTGGTAGTAGACTGAAATACGTACGTACGAAATACGGATGCGCAGAACAGGGGGAAATCAATCAGGTATTGGGCATGGCACTTACATGAGCAGCCATCCTCGCCCACTTGTTCCCCATCTTGGCGTGGAGCTGGATGATGAGGCGCTCCTCCTCGGGGGTGAAGGCCCCCTTCTTGAGGTTGGGCCTGAGGTGGTTCGCCCAGCGGAGGCGGCAGCTCTTGCCGCAGCGGAACAGCCCGGTGTTCTTCTGCACCGCGTTCCAGTTCCCTTCGCCGTGCTTCTTCACGTAGTCCACCAGGATGGCGTCCTCCGCGGACGTCCAGGGCCCTTTCTTCAGGGGCGGCCCGGCGCCCCCCCTGTGAGGCGACCCGCCTCCGCTGCTGACGTCGTCGGCCACCGGCGAGTCCATCTGGTCCTGCTGCAGCATCATCTCGCAGTCGCCCTCGCTCTTCACCCGGTACATCGCGCGCTGTCGCACGCAGGACAGAGTGGAAATAGCATCTTAGATTAGATTAGATTACCCACTTGGGGATTATATTCATCAAGATGAGAAAAGCACGAAAGGAGCATTATTAGTAGTAGACGGAAATCACCAAATTCCCAAATTCAGCAGAGGAGGAAAAAAAGGAAACAAGGACTTAATTAACGGCTAAACTCGACGACTGTGGAGCACTTCAGCTCAAGAACTCACTCCAACAGAGCAGAGTGGTATCGCTATCACCCGCAGTTCCCACGAGATTTCGGGGTAAAGGCGAGAGGGAAAAAGGTGGTTCCGTCTCCCATAATTCACAGATCAAAGCACCACACACACGCCGTGAACAGCACTCCCCGCGGCCCCGAGAACGAACGGCAATTCTCGGAGGCCCAGGGCAGAATTGAATTGGGACGCAGAAAGGACGAGGAGGCCGAAATTCAGCACTTCCCCCGCCCCTCAGATCACCACCTGGAGACGCCGAAGCGAAAACAAATCGGAATTCAGCAAGGTCAGGGTCTACCTGGCGGAATCTCGCAGCTGCCGGTGTCGATCGAGCGGAGCGAGCCCAGGGTGGGAGCCTAGTTGAGCTCCTCCAATGGACTCCTCTGCTGTTGTGAAGTGATGAGCTGACCAGCTGATTGCAGGGAAGGAGTCAGGACTGGGGTGGAGCAGAGCAGAGGAGTGGAAACCGGGGGAGGAGGGGGATCTCGCCTAAGCGAGATGCCACCACCACTTATTAGCACCAGAGTTTGTGGAGAATTTCCAGGGCAGGGAGAGAGAGTTTTGAGGAGGAGGGGAGAGGGAGTGTGGGCGAGCCTGGCTGCGGAGATTTGCTTGGGAGGCAGATTATAAAGCTGAAAGGTACAGCGCCAGAGAAGCCATGCGATTGGGCGTGGGCGCATGGGCACCAATTTTTCTCTCTCTATGCTAGTAGGCCCCCCTATTTTCTTTAAAGTTTTGTTCTTGTCACCTTTTATTTATTCATTTTTTTTATTTTCTTCTTATTCTTATTGTTCTTGTCTCATGCTTCTCAGAATCAGAGGCTGAATGACCAAAGAAAAATCAACGAAACTCATATATATATATAGGTCATAGACAGGCTCCTATATAGCATTATCCTATATTTCGGAGCTACAAGCTAGCTTTTTTCGTGGAAAGTTTCCATGATCCTCCTCCCAAATTTCTGCGTCTGTGAATCTGTGATATTGCTATTGTCAATACAGACCAAACTGTTCCAGAGCAATACCAGCTACAACTCCGGACGGAACTTGTGTGAAGAAGCCTCTGGGTTTGTTTAGAGGATTTACCCGCTTGCTAAAAGAAATAGTGGGATGGCATTTATGGAACCCCTTTTTTATGTGCGCATGCAGCAGCAGAACCTTAGATGAAATGATGAATATACCTTGTGAACGAGTGAGAAGATACCTTCCCCCCAAATTAAACGCCCCAAATAAACTCCAATTCGCTAGAGAATTTTATTTTTCCTTTGGTACCTTTCTCGCTTACTGCTTATACCCTCAAGTCCATTCTGCCCCATTGCTTTCCCCCATAGTGTGGCCTTTCCTTTCCCTTTTCTTTCCAAACTAGTACTACATTAGAGCACGTACTCTCTCCATATTAGACAAGATTTGAGTCAAATATTAGGAATATAAATCATAAATAACTTTTAAATTATTAAGTCTAGAGGTATAAAAATCATATAAATAAATTTGTCTTGAAAAGTACTTTCATAAAAATATACATATACCACTTTTCAATAAATATTTTTAAAGAAACAAGTGGTCAAAGTAATGTTTTGAAGACCGTGTCGCTGTCTGAGACGTCAAGTTTTACAATATGGAGAGAGTATGTATTATCAGGGAGAATAAACTCTCGCGATCAAATGGGATAAACAAAAGCAAGCTCGATCCTAGGTTTATAGCTTGGCTCTAAATCTCCTAGGTTTATTATAGCCTGGATCAAATAAATCGCAGCATGCAGTCCCATTCCCCCGTGGAACACAAATCTAGCGGAGAAAGTTAAGAACGCACCAAGCCACCAACTCACTCGTCACTTCCTCGCTGCGTGCTCAAAGTTCTGAAAAATGCACGCAGTTCTTGCGGACGACAAGTCAACCGTTGCATGCACGCATGCTCGCTACAGCTACACGAGAAGCACCGCGCCGCGCCGGCCGATTGCCCAATCCTCGACGAAATCTGCTCCGTATTTTGTTTCGCGTACGCGTTGCATAGTAGTAGCACCGTCGTGTCCGTTGCTGCTCCGATCCAAGTCCGACCCAATCCGGCGGCTCTCTGCGTATACACATGGGTGGCGGACGAAGGGAACTGGGGCGGCCGGGCCGGTGTCTGGTGGGTGGCTGATGGAGGCGCCGCTGCTAATTCGGGGGGCGCACGTGGTGAGGAGATCGGGGGCTCGTCCCTGCGTGCCAGGCCCGGACGGGAAACTGCACATGCCCCGGTCAATTAAAACTTTGTCTCATCGTGCGTATCTGTATCTGCCTGCTTTATTTCTGCAACGAAAGACCCGACCCCCCCTACTGTAGGATCTGATTAGCAGCAGTGGTACGGCATAAAATACGCATTGACCAGGCTCCGCCCATGCTTAGAGCGAGCCTGTCCGTTATCTTCGTTCTTCCTAGATGATGATGGTAACTCACCATTACATCTTCTTGGACAGCAAAGAGAGCCAACTTTTGTATACTAGCATTTTTGTTCATTTTGTTGGAATAATAGAACCGCTGCTTTCCGGTTTTTAAATTCACGACATTTTAGAAAGATCTGATTTGTTCAAAAACAAAATGGAACAACTAGTTTATCAGAAAATGACATGTATTTGAAAATAACGGTAACTGCATTTTGTGTATATATATATCTCTAAATAGGGAAATTATTTTCTACTCCTAGGGAGTAGTTACTCCCATATTTATATCTCTAAATTTATGGTATATATGACCGAACGAAGTATATTTACATGAAGTATATGATCATACTAGACTATCTATGGAAGTATATACGTCAAGTATGCATGCATACATAGAGTATGTGGATATACTTATTTTTATATACTGCAGTGAGTGGCATTTTCGTAATATATTAAAAAGTATGGGTTCCTTTGAAATTTTTTAGTGTATTAAGACATGAAATATCTTAACATGAGTATATAAACATACTCAAAGTGAAACAAGTATGAACACATACGCAACATGATTTTTTGAAGATGGGAGTAACTACTCCCGGGAGTATAGAAAACTCACCCTATATATATATATATATATATATATATATATATATATATATATATATATGAACACATGTGTTTTTAGCGGGAAATCGAGCGAGGTAGCCGTTAACCCTATCGCGGGCAAGAAGGGGGTAAATAACGGTCATATTTGGCTCGTTCTGGACCCTCCACTGGTGGAAAAAGAGTGTACACTCAATTTATCCAAGGCTTTGAAACAAAGACGCGCTTGTGTTTGTTGATTTTGTTGGAATAATAAAATCATTGTCATCGGATTTAATATTCATGACCTTTTAGAAGATTCTAATCGGTTAAAAATGAATTGAATTACCAGAAATGACATGTATTTGAAATTAAAGTCGACTACAAACGCATATGTTTTTAGCAGGTTTTACTTTACCAGAAATGGTATATATTTGAAAATAGAGTCGAGTACAAACGCATTTGTTTTTAGCGGGAAATAGAACTAGCCGTTGCTTCTAAACCATGGGAAAGTGAAGTAGATAACCGTTGTGTTGGCTCGTTCTGGATCCGCCACTGGCGGTAAAAGAGCCTATGTTCAAATTATGTGAGGCTTTTAAACATAGTTGTGTCTGTGTGTGCGCACAAGTGCACAACGCGTTACTAGTAGTAGAGGACACAATTTGCTACATCTATTTATGCCATCCAACATTGAGCTAATACATGCTTGTCTATAACCCTTGAATTTATAAGACACCCTCATATTCCACTATATATAAGGACTTTCTCAAATCTCATACTCAAAACTTTTGTAGTCAGGACTCCATCGTCGTCTGTACCATATGTCATTTTTTTAATACTCAACAAAAAAAAACTTCTGTTCTACTTCGATCCTTTGCAGAAAATTTATAGAATCCATGCATCTCGAACATATCTAATGTTGAATTTAAACGAGAAAAGTAAAATTCGTGCATCTCATACAAGTTGTAAACATTAATGCAAAAAAGAAGTACCCATCCCATCCCGATGGTAAATCTCTCCTCTACAAGACTTTTTCATAACTAGGGCTTCTATATATAGCAGACTTTTATGGAAAAGCTAATTGAAGAGCTCAACCCTAAAACTGGCATCCGATGCACGACTACTTTTCAAATAAAACCAAAATGTTTAATCTATGGTGGGCGATAGGTAGAAAATTATGCTAGTTTAGTACTCCCTCCATTCCAAATTATAAGTCATTCCAAAAATCTTGGAGAGTCAAAATTTTTCAACTTTAACCAAATTTATATAATAAAATAATAATATTTATGATACCAACCAAGTATATTTAGATTCTTTATTAGTTATATTTTCATAATATACATATTTGATGATATAAATTTTTGTGTTTCTCTCTATAATTTTGGTCAAAGTTTAAAAACTTTGACTCTCCAAGAGTTTTGGAATGACTTATAATTTAGGATGGAGGGAGTACTCCGTAGTTTCACATGCCTGGGGAGTTGGGGACCTGCATAAAGTATGCTGTAAAAAAAAAGCTTTCCGGTCAAAAGAATTCCGTTCAATGGAAATGGCAAAGGTACATAGGTAGAATTTTGTTTTTTTATAAAACGATAAAATATTGTTTCATTCAAACACTTTGAGACGTAGTGCAGTACTAGTATTGTAGCTACACGAATGTGTGGCTTACTTTCATCGTTTATGTACTCAATAATAATATAACTCAGGGTCACTGTTGTGCTTTTTCTTACATGGAGTTGCGAATTTGTTCCCCGTCAAACACTCTCGTTACAAAAAGGTATTTCTTTCACGTGTGTGCATGCGGTCCGATCGTGCCCGTAAAAGCTGCAGCGTTAGATCCCTGGCAAAGAAAGTTACCGGTACTGCGGTACAGTACATTACAAAGCAGAGCACGTACTCCGTATGTACTTCCTCCGTCAATAAAAACATGCAATTCTAACACAGTTTCATGGTTTAGTATCTCTAGTTTGATTAATTATAGATAAAAATATATTAATATTTATGATATCAAATAAATATTATTAGATTCATTACGAAATATAGTTTTTTACTAAATTAATTTGAAGCCGTAAATGTGAATAGTATTTACTAAAAATTTGGTCAAACGCAAACTATTTTGGTGGCACGGAAGCCATAGTTGCATGTTTTGTTGGACGGAGGGAGGGAGTACTACAGTATACCAGAGCTGCAGAGCTGCACAACAGGCAATGACAGTGTTGTGTCGAAGTGTCGGGCGTTAGTTATACCATTTTTACTGCTTCAGCAGAGAAGGGTAAACTCGAAAAAGGTAGGAAGGAGTGAAGGACACTGTAACGTACAGTACGTATAGTAGTCAGTAGAGACACTGCTGTGTACTAGTACTCCTGTGCTCGCTTCTAAGGGCACCTGGGCCTTGTTTAGATAAGTACACTTAAACTATCAACTTTTTTTACTCTCTCTGTCACATCACCATCACATCAATATTTGGACACATACATGAAGCATTAAATATTAATAAAATAAATAACTAATTGTACTTTTAGTATGTATATATCGAGACGAATCTTTTGAGTCTATATAGTCCATATTTGGACAAAGTTTGTCAAATAACAACGAAAGTGCTACAGTTGAGAAAAAATCTCACTCTACACATCTAAACAAGGCCCTGTAGTGGTATAAGCTAGCTAGCTGCTAGCTCTAAGTCAACCTCTTCAATAGTGCTAACTCTTAGCAATAGCTCATAGTATGGTTAGGTTCACATTACATTCACAAATGATCTTGAAATATGTGTATGAGCTTAGCTCTTAAGCAAGAGCTAATTCTTCTCTTCCTTGTATTAAAATATAACAAAAAAAATTTAAGAGCTGGCTTATGAGCTAGCCATTGCGGCTGCCCTAAGAGCCATACTACTACGGACGGATAAAGTGCTATAATAACACATATACTAATAATTAGATTTTTTAAAAAAATTCATCTGGCAATTTATAAACGGATTCTGTAATGTATTTTTTTTTAGTATCTGCCACGTCCTAGTATACCCCAGAGCTATTTTTGCGGCCAGGACGTGAGCGATTAGTGAGCCCGTAGGCCACGGATCTTCGCGCAATCTACAAGTACTGCAGCGCTTTACTGTGGCTGTACTGTGTTAGTACACTTGGTAATAATTATGCTACCCTCACGTAGCACCTTGCTTCTTTATACTTCCTTCGGCTCTAAATAATTGTCACTATTGGTGTACGTGTCGCAAGTTTAACTCGATTTATAGTAAATATGTGTAACATTCATATTTCTAAATAAATTTATTAAAAAACTAGATTCAAAGATCTTTCTGCTTATTATGTATGGTAAATATTAATATATATTTAGTTAAAGATGTAAACTATTTTGATAGCTGGAGTCAGTGTAATTAATCTATGATTTGATAGTGGTGTTACAATAAATATTTGTTAAAGATTGATTAATTTAATTTAATACATTCGTCTGGTTAATTACTATATGGCGCTGTAATAAGTTTTATAATTAATATAAAATAGGCTAAATTAATAATGCAACATCTAATATGACATAGATTAAACTTTAGCTCCTAAATCCAAACACTCTCTAATTTGTTCAAAAAATTTGTTCAGGAATGATTATATTTTGGGTATCATCAGATTATGTATTGGCGCGGTGGATCGTCAGACACCGGTCACCACCACATAATAACCCTAGCATCTCCAATTGTTTGGAAAAATTGACTTGATAAAAGTTGTTATTTAGCAACTTGCTAAAACTTTTGACAAGTAATTTTTCATTTATCTCCAATAGTTTGGTAAAAATAACATAGAAAAGTATTCCAACTTGGTAAAAATAACATAGAAGCACTGGATAGCAAGTGAAGCTGACTTGGTAAATATAGCAAGTAGATGGCCTCCGATTCCAACTTGAACAAATTTAGTAAGTGATATACCAATCTGTTGGAGAATATTTTTTCTTCTTTTCCCAATAAAACAAGGATATCAAGTCATTTTTCCAAACTATTGGAGATGCTCGGTCCGTGTGTGCTATCAAGCATCAAATTCAAATAATGATGCACACAGTCCGGGCATCCCAATTCCATCGCACGAGCGTTCACTCCTTTCCAGTTGAGCGAACGATTCTGAGTTAGACATGCGCTTTCACGGGTACGTCACGCTTCTTCCTCGTCTTGTTTGAGATGAATGCACGCAGTCTGGGTGCCCCACGTCTTTCTCTTCCCCATTCGAGACGGATGCGTGCTTCAGCAGATGTGTTCATCTTTATTTTTTTATTTTCTACTTTTTCTTTTTCTTTTTTATTTTTATATATTAATCGATTATTTTCTTTTTTCGTTATTTTTATTTCTCATTTCACTTTTTCTCTTTTTATTTAATTGAATATTATGATCACAGATCTACACAAGTTATAATAACAAGTCCATGAAAATTTTCACGTATATGCATATAGTTGTGAGTATAAGACGCGCGTATAAGTTGTGATGATAAATTATTTTGTAAAATATGCACATAATTTATTTTATATAACTTGTGTTTTTCCAACAATAGAAAGTTACAGAAATGTTTTTTTATATATTAAGCAATTTATTTTTGTTTTCACCATTTTTATCTATTCTTTCACTTTTTCTCTCCTTCATATGTATTTAATTGAATCTTATGACCATAAATCTACAGATGTTATAATCACAATGTACGATGAATTATGTATATAATTATGAGTATAACTTATACATATAAGTTAATTTATTTATGTGTTCATAACTTATAACATACAACTTATGCACATAAGTTGTATTAAATAGTTTATGTACTCAAGTTGCATTACAAAAAGTACCATTGTATAACTTAGTATTGTTACGTTATTCCTCAAAGTTATGTTATGTAACTCAGTTACCTAAGTTATGTGTGCACTTCTAAAAAAAAATATACGTGAGACCAACCACAAAAGAAAAAGTGCTCACGTACGTGTCACAGCGCGCAAAAAGAGAAAGAAACATGAGTGCACCGTGTCAACCTGAGATCTAAACGAGAAAGAGACGTGCACGACACTATCCATACAAAAAAGCAAGCGGTAATTTTTTTCCTAAAATAGAAAACTGGCATGTCGGAGAATCGTTCACTCCATACGAATCGGGTGAACGTTCGCCGATTAGTGGCGCCGTCCAGGCATCCCACATCCATGCAATCAAGCCGGTGTGTGAAGTGAAACATCAGTCAGGTCCATGCGACCCGGCTCATCATGGCCATGCACTGCACGACAGACAGATAGCCCGGACGGAAACCGAAACCAGACTGCTGCGGCATCGGAAGCGAAGAGCCAACCCGTGCGCGCAGAACGGATCGGTCCGTTTCCCAGACCAGACCAGACGCGCACGCAACAGGCACGGAGCAAAAACGCCCGGCACGCGCGGCTGGCTTAGCTTAGCCAGCCGTGCAGGATTGACCTCAGATCCCGGCCTCGCTTACGTTACGGTACACCCCCGACGCAAAGAAAGAGGCCGTGACACAAAAAAGGAGCGAAGAGAGACGAGAGAAGAGAACGCGGCACGACGAGTCTTCTAGTTGGTGCCGATCGTCCGCTACCAGTCGTCGTCACGTCAGGGTTCTGGTTTCTCAAGGACTCGATCTCAGGTCTGAACCGTCCAGTCCGATCCGATCTCCGACGGCGGCGGCGGGCGCCAATCAGAACCGGCCCTGATCTGCTCTGCTCAGCTCAGCTCAGCTTCTGCTTGCGCGCGCTTCGGCCGCAGCACGGCACGGCACGGCACGGCGAGCCGCGCTCCGCGGACGGGATGGACAAGGCTAGGGGCCACGGGCCCCACGAGCGTGTCGTCCCCTTCCCTTTTCCCGGCAGCCCTGCGTGGCGCCTACCACAAAACCGGGGCCCGCCCGCCCGCTTGGGCCACCGCGTGGGGTCCAGGCGCGGATGGCGTGGGCCCCGCGCCGCTCCAAACCCACCAGTCACTACTCGCTCGGTCACAGGTAGCATAGGCAGGCAGGAGCAGGACAGAGAGGGCGAGGCGAGCAAGCAACCGGGGCGAACATGCAGGCCTCGTGGGAGGCGCGCGCGGGGCCCACGGTCCCTTGCCGGAGCGAGCGGGTGGTCCCAACACCCTCCCTCCTCCGCCCATGTTGCGCTGGGCAACGGTGGCCCCTCGCTGCCTGTACCGCTACCGCCCACGCCCTGGCGCCCCGGCCCAGGAAGCGGAAGAAGCAGCCCCGGGGCCTGTCCCGGTCCTTGCCCATCCATGGAGATGGAGATGCCGGAGGCAGTAGTGACGCTGCGGCGGACGAGGCACCGCACCCCGCCGGCCGCCCGCACCCCCGCCCGTCGTCGCGTCCTCCCGTTTGGGGGCAAGCTCGGTGGCTGCCTTTCGCGGCGCTCCAAATAATGCTGCCATTCTTGGGAGAAGCTCCAGTTCAGGGGATGCGCGCGTGCATCCGCGGGCTTTTTTTTTTTAGACCAAAGAAAAATTGTATTAAATTATAGCTGGGTACATCATCGTATTGTCTAGAAAAAACATGTATCCAGAAACTGATTCTCATATATATCATACTCATATTGTGAAAGGCTCAAACTCTCAAATCCAAACCTGTTTGACGCTTTGTATAGATGACCGCACAGGCAAAAGCTCGGCAACAATTGTTTTCGGCCTGAGAACAGATGTCCAACAGACAGCCAACATTCCTGCAGACGGAGTTGAGAAACTTCTTCTTCCTCCTTGTGTCTTCCTTCTTCTTCTTTCTGCCACTGAAGAATGAGGAAGACTGATCTGAAAATTATTCTCTCTAGTCCTTCATCGTGGCCAGATCCAACCACAACAAAACGAAGAAGAGACCGGAGAAAATTATTTCATGGTGGCGACATCATCTCCGTCTGTGGACGATCACGATTCACGATCTGTCTCTTCTCGACTGCTCCCCATCGCGACCGCGCACAAGTAAAGTGGTCCGAGCCCGATGCAGCAGAGCACGCACGGGCCAATACAGTAGTATATGGTGCCTGTACGTAACCCTGGCTTGCACGTTTAGCTCCAGTCGCCGGCGCGCGTGCGTACGGGTAGGGGAGGCATGCAAAAAAAAATCAGGCCGGTTAGGCTGGTGGCGGTGCTCCGTCCCTGACCTGATCTTGGTTGCATCGGACGGTGCCCGCTGCATTGTTCTCGTTTTCTGATTTCCGTTACTCCTCTCGTTTTCAAATTACAAAAACGTTTTGTCTTTTATATATAGCGTATATATCTAGATAAAATAGTAAAAAAATTAAAATATCTTATAATTTGAAACGAAAAGAGTACACAACAGAACTGATATCATGTGTGCTCACCTGCTTTTAGTTTTAGAAAATAGTTCCTTGAAGAAGAAGAAACTGCTCTGCATAAAAGGCAAAGTTTGCATCCACGAGTCAGGACGCGTTGTTCATCATTTCTGCAGTCCGTAATGGCCGACTCGCTGCTCGTGGTGGTGGATGATGGATCGTCGACCGAATTGAGTGAGGGCTCGAGGCTGTTTGGCCGCGGCGGGTACGCGTGACATCGGCGTTGCTGGCCTTCACGGCTTCACCTCACCCAGACCCTGCATCTGCATGTGGCAGCCTTATCGTGCTTGCACTGCGCCTGCGTGCACAGGAGGCACGGCCAGGAATCTGTGAGCACGGAGTACTCCCTCCGTCCTAGAAAGAAGTCACTATTGGAAACGTGCGGGTCAAATTTTCTCAACTTTGACCAAGTTTGTAGAAAATACGTGCAATATTTATATCATCTAATAAACTTATTATAAAAGTACATTCAAAGATCTATCTAATGATATTAATTATGTATTATAAATATTAATATTTTTATATATATAGTTGATCAAAGTTTTAAAAAGTTGACTCCTCGGAGGTGAGAACGACTTCTATTTTGGGACGGAGGGAGTACACCGTAGTACACTGTACACACGTACTGTGTCCGCCACTGCCCACTGTACACCGTAGTACACTGTACACACGTACTCCCTCCGTCCTCAAATAAGTGTTGTTCTCGCTTCCCGAGAAAAAGTTGCCGGCAATTATATATTAAAATATATTAATATTTATGTTAAATAACTAGTATCATCGGAAAGATCTTTACATCTAGTTTTTTAACAAAATTATTTGGAGATATAATTATTGCACATATTTTCTACAAATTGAGTCAAACATGTGACACGCACACCAACGACGACACTTATTTAGGGACGGAGGGAGTAGGCCTTGTTTAGATGCCTCTATTTTTGTAAATTTTTTACTGTAGCGTTTTCGTTGTTATTTGACAAACTTTGTCCAAATATAGACTACGTAGACTCCATAGATTCGTCTTTTCATGTACATACTAAAAATACAATTAGTTATTTTTTTACCTACATTTAATTTTTCTTGCATATATTTAAATATTGATGTGATGGAGAATCTTCCCAATTTTGTAAAATTGGAGGAAACTAAACAAGGTCAAAGAAAAGAAACGTCAGGCTCACACAGGGAGGCCGTTAATTGGCTGGGTACGTCAGGTTCACGGCTGCCCGCCACAAATGAAAAAGGAATCACAGGAGTACGATCGTGCCGTTCGAGCTTGAAAGCTGAAAGGCGTTTGCACGCAACGCAACCTTTACTCGCTGGATCGGTCAGACCCGAACCCGATGTGTGAGTCAGTGTGTGTGTGTGTTCGTTCGTTCACGTACTGGACTACTGGTATTGCTATTTTTGTGGGTGTAACGTGGACGTAAATATACGCGTTTTCAAGGTCGTCGGAGACTCGTGCTAGTCTGCTAGCTAATTTAACGCTACGTGTACTACTACTGTATACTTGTTGTGCCTTCTGCATTGACCGATCAAGAGAAATCTGCACCGTCGATCTGCATATATATACGTATGCATGTGGTGGGTATAGCGGCGCAGTCTACATGTACGCGGCTTCGTTTTCAAAAGATCCAGCGTCGTGGTAGTTCGCTTACGATTTTCTGTGGCCCGCGCCTTGTGCATTGACCGGATCGACAGCTAATCTGCACCGTCTGACTGCATGGCTGCATGCATGTGAGCATGTCAAATGAACGTACTCCGTACGTGCAGCCTCTCGGAGATTTCACGCTCCCGAGCTGCGCGACCGACCGACGTACGCATGCACGCGACGCGCCATAGACCCTTCTTTCTTCGCGTATGAAGTGTGTACAACTGTACATACAAGATCGAGCGTGCCTTATCTCTTACAGCCGCGAGCGCTAGCTGCTCGTCATGGTCTCTCTCTCTCTCTCTCTCGTTTTGCCCACGCGGTCGGCCTGGTTCGTCCTGGTCGTTGTGAACTGTGATGTAGGACTGTAGGAGTAGCTAGTATGAAAGTACTTGCGGCCGATCCTACTCAATCTATCTTAAATTATAAGTCGTTTAATTTTTTTTGACATCAAGTTTGACCGCATTTTGCGCAAAATATCATTTTTCTTTTGTCGTGACTTTGTTTATTAATATTTTAAAAAAATAATTTAAATTTAGCTTTGTTTGCATAAATTCTTCAAGAATAGCATTGGGACAAGTGTCGACCGGGATGTAGTACTTTGTGAAGGCGCGACAAGACGGCTGACTAGTCCACTGACTACTCAGGGCTTGTTTAGTTTCTAAAAAATTAAGAACAACTACTGTAGCACTTTTATTGCTATTTGATAAACTTTGTCTAAACATGGACTAACTAGCTCAAAACATTCCTCTCGACATGTACATACTAAAAGTATAATTAGTTATTTTTCTACCTACATTTAATGCTCTATGCGTACATCTAAAATGTTCGATGTAACGGAGAATCTAGAAAATTTTTGAATCTTTTAGGAAACTAAACAGGACTCAATCCATCTCAAGTCGGCCAGTACATCACAAGAGTATAATGCAAGCCGACTGACTAGCTAGCCGCGCGCCTGATGATCAGGATTGGGACAAGTGTCCGGCCAGGACGTAGTGTACTTCGCGAAGGCGCGCGAGGGCCGGCCGCCGCGCCGTGCCGTGACGGCCGATCGCGTTTGCTTGCGCGCGTCGATGACCGACCCGACCGATGAGCTCACCGCGCGCGGCGCCGGTGCCCGCCCTGCCCGCCTGAGACGACGGCGGATCGGACGGACGTCTGCAACTATAAATACGTGGTGTGATTTGGTGGGGTGCGGCCGCGGCCGGCACAAGGGAAAGGGATTGGGATTATTATTGGTTGCAGACGTACGTCGCGCAACGGCGCGCGCGCGCGCGCATACATACGGCGGCGCGGCCGGCCGGCATTCCGGCGGGCCATACATGCGTGCATGTACGCGTATACGTAGGCGCCACTGCCTACGCACGCACGCGCGCGGCATGCGGGTCATCAAGTAGATCCGTTTGGCCAAAGTCCCCGAAAGTCATGCAATGTGTTGGACTGTTTGGTCCTGCCGCACGCGGATTGTAGGAGCAGTTTCTCGGCAAAAATCAAATAGCTCCGAAAGTATAGATTGAGCTAAATATATATACATCCAAACAAAGGCCTAAAGAATTTTACTTGATTTATTTAAAGGTCTTTCTGTTTTCACGTGTTCTGTTTTCTGGACGTCTACACACTATCTACCTGTAGGCTGTAGCTTTTAAATTAGGGTCCTTAGAGCATCTCCAATAAGTTGCTAATTCTCACTTGTCAAATCTGATGTTATAGCAACTTGCTATTTGGTTTGGCAAGTGTAAAATAGATGGATCTCCAACAACTTGGTATTATGACTTGGTAAAAATTGAAAATCTAGGCCCACGAGTGTGAGAAACGTTCGAATTGGGCCAGCCCTGTACCCTTTTGACGTCGCGAGTAGACCGTCCGCGACGGTCCTCCTTCTCGCGTCGGCGTCCGTCCTCCGCTGCAGTACACCGCCGCTGTGGTCTTCTGCATCAACGGAGATCGCAGGTCACCATCTTCCTGGTTCAAGATCCTGCCTCTCCTCGACTTCCAGTACGCCGACGTCGACTCCTTGATGGTTCAGCCGGACCTCCGATCCTCCCCGTTTGCTGTCAAGGACCAAATCTGCACTTGTCAAGGACTGACTTTGCAGCATGCAACGATGGCACAGTACTGATTTGCAAGCAGCAAGTGATCAAGGACATTCGGTGATCAGGGACATTCGGCGGACCGACAGACTGACGGCGGACCGAAGTTTTTCGCGAGGGAGTACGCGCGCGTAAATCACCGCAGTCCCGGCCTCTGTTTAGCAAGTTTGAAAATTTACCAAGTTGGGATAAGGAGTTATTGAAGAAGGATTTTTTCCCTTTTGCCAAAATTTATAGGATAGCAAGTGGATTTAGCAACTTGTTGGAGATGCTCTTATATCTTCATGCCTTGTTTACATTCCATCAAACTTTCAACTTTTTTCACTCTCTCTCCATCACATCAATGTTTGGACACATGCATAGAACATTAAATGTTAATAAAATAAATAACTAATTCTACTTTTAGCATGTACATATCGAGACGATTTTTTTGAGCCTAGTTAGCACATGTTTGGACAAAGTTTATCAAATAACAACGAAAGTGCTACAGTAGCAAAGGTGAAAATATTTCAACATCTAAACAAGGCCTTACGACAAATGAAACTTATTGCCAATCACTTGGTACAACTTTTAACTTTTTACTTTCATCTTCAACTTCCACATCTCACTAACTCTCTTCCTCTGTTGGCCAATGCCCTTTTCCTTCCTCCCGCTCCCTTGTTCACATGAAGCCAATATCGGTGTTGGTTAACTCAAAACTCGTCTAGGGATTACCAGAGACGATTTGTTCGGTGAGTTTCAACGTTCGTACGACTCGGCGGGAACACAGAGACAACGATTTATATTGGCCCAAACCGCTAGAATAACGTAATACACTAGTCCAATGCGGCGTGTGCCTTGGCGTAGAAATTGATTAATTGTATGGGGTATGTCCCTACTTTACCTTATATAGTTTGGTAGTGTAGAGCGCATACCTTAGTCCTAGTCAGTTACAACAGGAGATTTCTATTCCTATTACATAGAATAAATTCCTTAGGAATCAGACTAGATTAAAAGTAAAACTTAACCAATAAATTCCTTAGGAATCCAACTAAATTAAAAGTAAAACTTCACCAAACTTGTGCGATTGCATACGCCGGTTATTGACTGCCAAAGAGCTTTCCTCAAGTCAGTCACACTCCCCTACTTTGTTGCTAAATTTAGTTTAGAAATGATGATATATAGGAGTGTATTCTAGACTCTCATGCACATATATGTATATGCATATCTCATCTCAACGTTCATTGCATATCCTCCTCCTCCGCATTGCAAAAGAAGGGAACAGAAGCAGCACGCAACTCGTATCATCATGCATCACCACAATCATCATCGTATAGCAGATAGCCCGAAACGTACCCAGGCTACAAGATCACGCGTCCGTCGTGACCCGCTAGTTTAACTACTATAGCATAGCAAAAGGAAAGGAACCGTGATCTTGTTTGATTTGATGCGGTAGAGGGGTATATCTCAAGTCCAACCAAACACGCGCGTGCTCGATCCCACCCTGTTTCTTCTTCATAGCCTCGCTCTGCCTTCTGCTATAAAATGCTTGAACCAAATAGCATATATATTATAAGGATTCTCTTGAACGCAGGAATTCGGTACATGGTTATTACGAGGATTAATGTATACGCTATTTTTTTTTTTTTGCTGTTGAATTCAAATCTCAGCGTTGTCACAAATTAGTTGACAGTGCTGAATACATGATTAAACATATGCGTTTTTAGTTTTTTTTTTCCTCAATCAACACAACACATGCGTTATAGGTGATAATAGAAGCGTTACCACAGAGAGTAATTTATGTGTGTGTATATATATAATATATATAAAGAGATCAGGGCATGAAAAGTACTCCTTATGGAGTTAGATCGAGTTTGAGCTGCATGCAGCTTGTGGTTAGAATTTAGAGTTGGGCGGGGCTTATGCATTGCTGGCACACTTCTCTTATTGGGCATTGGCGGGCTTCTTCGGCGGACGAAAACGATGGCATCGAAAGCAAGTGATGAGCTGCGTGATTAGTTTGGTATATACATATACTAGCTAGTACGTGCTCAAGCATCAAAAAAGCACGCACGTACGCATACACTCACACAGCATGCACACATCCTTGGCGCGTATGGTACATCATCAGTTCGTGCATGCTGCTTTGCTCTGAATGAGCCCCGTTTCCTTTCTGACGCCATGCATCAATAATTTATCTGATCTGATGGCGACCTCATCTTCGTCATGCCAATTGCCAAGTGGGCGGTGCACGATTTCCATCAGGTATGTGCGGTGACAGTCAACAATATACTACGGTAGCAGAGAAATGATAGCATGAATAGGACCCAAAACAATAGTATCAAAATCCATCTATCTAGAACACTTGAGGGGGGCACTGTAGGATATGGTATGCCACAGAAACCCCTTTTCTATAGAGCTTTTTACCTGTATGGCCTTGAAAAAAATCAGTCTTCTTTATGTGGCTTTTTTTCTTTTGAACTTATCTCTATGACCCTGAAACAAACTTTCATTCCTTCTATAGCCTTCCGTCCGTTTTCGCCACTTAACGGTGTTAATTGAAGGATAAAAAGACTATTTTGCCCCTGGCATAAAAAAATACAATTTTATTTGTTTGTTGTATATATATATTAAACAAATAAATTTATACATAACAAAATTTCTTTTATGTGAAATATTGTCATGTGTGAATTTATTTATTTAATATTAATCCAAATATACAAAAAATAATAAAACTCTGCAATTTTTTATGCTAGGGGTAAAACGGTCTTTTCACCCTTGACTTAACTCCGTTAAGTAGTAAAAACGGACGGAAGGCCATAGAAAAAATAAAAGTTCGTTTCAGGGCTATGGAGGTAAGTTCAAATAAAAAAAGGTCATACAAGGAAGAGTCATTATTTCTAAGGCTTGTAGGTAAAAAGCTCTTTTCTATATCTCTTCTCTTCTCTCTCTGTATATAAAGGAAATGAATATGGGCTACAGAGAGAAATAGAGGACGCCTTTCAGAGCTATGGAAACTATAAATGGGCTGTATTAATTATCAGCCCACAGTCCGATAGCCACTTGGGCCAAATGACACTTAGCCGCAGCCCATACAAGGCTTCCTTCTTGACAAGCAACAGGCTAGTCTGCAAACTCACCACCTCCGGTGGGTCTCCGGCGAGTCACTGCGCGTCTGCGCACCAGTCACCACCATGGCGGGGAAGCAGTTCCCCTCCCCAGCGCACTGGCGCCCAGCCTCCTCCTCCTCCCGCCGACTCCTCGCCGCCGTTGCCGCCTCCCTCATAGTCCTCACCGCTTTCTACTTCCTACTCCCCCCCTCCTCGTACCGATCCGCCCCAGCCATCCTCGCGAGCGCTAGCGCCACCACATCCTTCCTCGCCTCCCTCGACCGCTTCCTCTCCGACCCGCATCCCTCTGCCTCCGCCGCCGCTCCCGGCGAACTTGACGCCGCGATCCGGGTCCAGGAGGAGGCCCGTCTCTACGGGGACCCCGCATGGCCCGCGCCGGCCGCGGGGCCGCTCAGGGTCTACGTCTACGAGATGCCGAGCAAGTTCACGTACGATCTGCTCAGGCTGTTCAGGGACTCCTACCGGGACACCGATAACCTCACGTCCAATGGGAGCCCCGTGCACCGCCTCATCGAGCAGGTGGGCGTGCGGTGAGATCGAATTGCATTCTGTTCCGTCTTCTACTTTTCTTTAGCTGCGATGCTATGATAATTGTACTTCGCGATTTGGTTGTATAGTGTGCTGGATCGTGACGAGAGTAGGGGGGGCTTTACCCGTTATGCTGAAAAAGTTCAGCGCATCAATTCACGCAGATTGTTTCCTGGTTGGAAGTGGGGCAATTGCACTATCCGACTCTCCTTTCTGTTGTGTCTGCTCTCTGATGCTTTGGAGTTTGGAAGGCTTGGAGATGTTGCTGAAGTGGGTTGCGAACTTGTTGTAGACTAGCTGCCTGTTTGCTTGAGCTTATCAGCCAGAATCAGTACTGCTTTTCAGCCACAGAACAGTGTTTTCTCTCACACACAAATCAGCCGAAACAATGTTTTTCAGCCGCAGAAACCATCAGCTGGTAGTCTCCAATCTGCTGTAGCATGTGTCAGCTACTGCTTTTCAGAAACAGGGCATTTTGACTCGTGAGACTTTATTCAATATATGCCATGATTTTTTCGTCATGGAATGTTTTTGTTGTGAGGTGAATGTGATTTAGATTAGAGTACTCTGAAGTGCATCTTATTCTTAAACCAGTTTCAGAATTCCTTTTTAGGACCATGAGACATCCGATAAATGACTCTTGGCATTGTTTTGGGTGGCAAGACAAAGTTCATACCACAAGCAATGCACTTTCATTTCACAATTCTAGCTACAGATATAATATTAGATTAGCACTTGATTATACGCATTGGATTCAAAATGACATGTCTCTTACATGCTACAGTTTAAGGCATATTGTGTTACAGCTAAAGATCATGTGATTAAATATCACATAGTTTTTAAGATATTGAACTTTATTCATATGTGTACACAATTAAATTGTTTTTGCATTCACATTTGCAGCATTCTATTGACTACTGGCTGTGGGCAGATCTCATTGCACCTGAATCACAAAGACTTTTGAAGAGTGTGATTAGGGTTCAGCGGCAAGAAGAAGCTGACATTTTCTATGTGCCATTCTTCACGACAATCAGTTACTTCTTGCTGGAGAAACAAGAATGCAAGGCACTTTATAGGGTGTGGGAGCATCTCTTAAGGTTTATTTGAGAAAATGTCAGTTTTAGAACACCTACATGGACATACTAGTGTTTATGACTTTATGTAGGCAAATTTGTTGATGAAATTAAAATTGGATCCTTCCTGGCATTCAGTTATTAAAGAGTATTTGATTTGTTTCCCCAATTATATCTGAGATTATAATAACAGATAACATTACCTGAGTTTGGTTCCATTGACAGCAGGAAAATCATTAAAAATGTTTATCTCTGTGTATGGAAATTAGTTTATTGTTTATTCACCTCTATTTATTCCAAGAGGGCCTTATCATCATCACTCGTTGATGTCAGGAAGCTTTGAAGTGGGTGACAGATCAGCCTGCTTGGCAACGTTCAGAAGGCAGAGATCATGTCATTCCTGTTCATCATCCGTGGTCATTTAAGTCAGTCCGGAGATTTGTGAAGAAAGCAATATGGCTTCTACCTGATATGGACTCCACCGGGAACTGGTATGGTATTCATTGTTTGCCAGTTGCCACTTCACCTTGGAAAACTACTTGGATGCATCATTTTACCGTCTTATTTCAGGTATAAACCTGGACAGGTATATCTAGAAAAGGATGTCATCCTTCCATATGTTCCAAACCTTGATCTTTGTGATCGTAAGTGTGTATTAGAAACTCAATTCAAAAGAAGTATATTGCTGTTCTTTCGAGGAAGACTGAAGAGAAATGCTGTAAGTTTCTTGGTACCACTCCCTGGGTTTTGGATTGTTTTAAATATATATGCATGCAAACTCCCACTTTTACTTGCCGTACTCCCTTCGTAGGTCCCTAAGTTAAATCTCTCAAACTTTTATCAAGTTTATCTGCTCCAACCGTCCAACATCTACAACATGAAATTAGTTTCATTAAATCTACTATATGCAGTATGTGGTAGTGCATTTATTTGGTTTTGTAGATGTTAGTATATCTTCTCTATAAACGTGGTCAAAGTTAGAAGAAGTTTGACCTAGGACAAAACTAAAATGACCTACATTTTGGAACAGAGGGACTATGTTTATATGTTTCTATTTTGTTGACCTTTTTTGTCTCTTATTATAGGGAGGGAAGATCCGCAGTAAGCTTGTGGAGGAACTAAAAAGTGCAGAAGACATAGTTATAGAAGAAGGTTCTGCTGGAGCCCAGGGAAAAGCAGCAGCTCAGGATGGCATGCGCAAGTCTCTATTTTGCTTGAGTCCGGCTGGGGATACCCCATCTTCTGCTCGCCTGTTTGATGCAATTGTTAGTGGTTGTATCCCAGTTATAATAAGTGATGAACTGGAGCTCCCATTTGAAGGAATACTTGACTATAGGGAGGTAAGATGGCAACATGCAGCTTTTAATATCATTTAACTAATGTCAGATGCATTAACCGATCTCTTCTCATAGCGGTAAGGTATTTCAAGATAGGCAGAAGCTCAAATTTGATTTGCTGCACAGAAAATGAGTGACCTCTTGGTAGCTGCATCCCTTAATATAAACAAATACTGTATCTCAGCACCCTTAACAGTAGAATTGTATAACTGATAGTTGCATATTTATTGATAACACGATAGTTCTGGTATTCTGTTCCCCAAGGCTACTGACGATTTAAAAGTTAGACAGTTAGTAACCTCTTTCTTTTGACATTTACGGACCTCGGGTATGATCAGTTCTTTAATGGGCTGATGAGATATAACTCAACTGGACAAACTATTCAGATGTAGCTATTCCGTGTTGCCTTGTCTCTTTATTTAATTGGTTTAATTGCATGCTTTATTAGCTAGCTATTGGAGCAGTTAAAAGTGGGATCATGGGAAATTGCAGTAGTTTTACTACTGCTAGAGTCTTGCTGTTGAGAGTGAACTTATTTGGCTCTCCGCCAAGAGAAAATATTTCCTTACTGGTACAAGTGAGCTAACCTTAGAAGGTTAGTTAGGCTCTTTCCAAATCCCTTACTAGCTAAGTAAGGCTACCAGAGATCCAAAAGTACCCCTTGGTTTTGGTCTCCAATAAGCCCTTTAGGCTAGAAGCTTCTTTAACAATTAAGTCACTATACCTCAGGATTGTTTACTTGCATTGTGATGTTTCTTTTAACCCTGTGGCTGACTGGCTGCTGTAGCAGATATTTCATTGCATCTCACTGTTTCTCATGTCCATTTAAGCTGCTGTTGTTCACAACACCGTTGTACTCTAGCGTGAATCTGCAATGCGAATGATGAACTTTATTGTGCAGATAGCATTGTTTGTTTCATCGAGTGATGCTGTGCAACCTGGCTGGCTTGTGAAGTACCTTAGAGGAATCAATACCAAAAGGATAAGAGAAATTCAGTCTAATCTTGTGAAGGTGATCTCTTTATCCAAGTCTTGACTGCACATACAGACTGGGAAGGTTCATTATTGATGACTAATAATTTACTCCCGATTAATTCACAGTATTCAAGACATTTTCTGTATTCAAGTCCTGCCCAGCCTCTTGGACCAGAAGACCTTACATGGAGGATGGTAATTATTCTAGCAGTAGCATCCGTGAATGTGTATTATGCTACACCATCTGTTCACCTTGATGATATTCCCACTACTGCATGTTCAGTTCTCTTAAGTTTTAAGGATGTTAGGTTAATTGTTTCATTTGCAGCTGCATTTATATTGCTCATAAATATTATGGGTTCTACTTATGGAGCACATGTTTTATTGTAATCGTTTTGACATTTGAAATGAAATGCAGATTGCTGGTAAGCTGCTAAATATCAAGTTGCAGATTCGGCGTTCTCAACGTTTGGTCAGAGAGTCAAGGAGCATATGTGCATGTGAATGCAGAGTTGGGAACACCACGAGGATGCTTTGACCAATATTTTGTTGTCTTCAAACTTTTGTAGCATAGCCATTGTTTGTTACCGATGAGGCGAGCTTTGAGTTTGGCAAAATTTGCCAATGCATTTGTAAATGCAACCGTTGTCATGTACTCAATGTATCAGTTTGAGGGTTTTTTTTTTTTGGATCGTATCAGTTGGAGGTTGGAGCTGGAAAGAGTTGTGATACTGTGTTCTGAGAAATCTTAACATTACAGAGGTCCCCACAAGGTCCCCACAAGGCATCTCGGGTATGGCGTCATACTAACGTCCTGAACTTATATAAATCGCGTGTCTATATGCTTGTTCCCATCTAGTTCTCCATCAAGAGTACCTCACCACACAAATCAACTGCCTTAGGTATCTCTCTGGATAGACTGTCGTCCATATTTCGTTGATAGGACCCAATGTCCAATATGGTCCTAGCGGTGCTTCACTTACACTTTTGTATAGTTCGGATGATCTACATCGACTAAGAGCACCCGCAGTGTATAGACACGGGGGCATGCCTTCAGCTGGGTCCTATAATGATAAGACACCATCTGATAATTCACCACCAATGTATAGACACAGAGGGTGGGTCTTTGTATTTACTGATTTGAGAGAGAAGAGAGAAGATAGGACCTGGTTCTATGTATGGAATCGGGTTCCTTGTAGACCCGGGTTCACAGTGTATAGAACCTAGTGCTATCCTCGCATTTATTGCATGGACACGCCTTGGACACTCCCACTGCGGACGCTCTAACTATAATAGATTTTTTGAACCTTATCCATCAAGATTCAAACACTTTCGATCTAGGCACCACACAGTGCATGTCTTTTTTAAAAAAACTAAAAAAAACCATAATTTTCTTAGCTAAGATGATTTTTCTATGAATTTTTGAAATTAAACCGGGTTTTAGATTTTTTTAATTGCATTTTCTAAACTAAAATTTACGATGTTAATGTTTTAAGCAAATTCTACGATTTTGAATTTTGGACCCAAAATAACTTTTGAAATAAATTTAAGAAACTTTTTTGTTAATGTTTAAGTATTTTTTATAAAAAAATATTTTTTGTCCGATTTACCAACGTCAAAACTAACAGGGTACAAAAGTAAACGATTTTCAAAAGTTTGGGAGGTTAATAAAAACTGTTTTTGTAGATGAGAATTTTTCTTTGTACGACCACGATAGTTAAGGAAAAAGATTGAAGTATGATCCATTTAGTACTATACGCTATAATGTGCAAAGTCTTGGATCTCCTGCCAGCGGTGGATGTTGTCTGACTGCACTCAGCAGTTGTAGAGAGCGAAGTCAGATGATCTCGTTCCGCGCCAGGATGCAGTCTGGCAGGCGAACTGGTCTTGTGCTTGTACGAAGTGTTCTTTTCCTTAAAACAGCATCAAGCAAGCGAACATCATTGTCTCGTACGTTCGGTTTTACGGAGCTATTTCTTTCTAGTAGTCTAATTAATCAGTAAACCATCAAACATACGAAATTAAGGACAACCAAACAAGTAGTGAATCCATTTGAGTTATTTGTTGGCTCCAAAATCATGGGAAGCCGGAACAACAGGGAAAACAATTCAAACACCATCTCACTCTTAGTTTTTTTCTCTTAGTTTGTTAGAATGAATTGATCTATGACCATCTCATTAATCACAAGTTAATTAGTACAGAACCATTCCACCAAATTTGAGGATTGGTTTCCATTCCGTGAAATTTGACGAATAGACTCATGCATCACTGCGGGATTCAAACCAAACGCACCCTAACTGAAACCACACAATAAACGAGAGAGTTCATTCCAAGACACTAACTGAAACCAAACAAAACAATAAACGAGAGAATTCAGATAACCATTAAACCATCATATGTCAGCATAACAGAGGTAATCCAAATACCTTACTTGAATTCATAGTTGACGACAAGGGTTCAGTGACTTCAGTTAAACCACCTAAAGTGCCAAAAGACTTAAGGTGCACAAGATTAGCAGCACTAAATGCTCTACAAGTCTACAAACTATACAGAATTGATCTTGCAAGACCAACATCCCCACACAAAAGGAACACTTGTGCGTTAATTGCTGAATGGGCATCTAAAAGCTTGACATTAATTAATTTAATGGTTCAGAGTGATGTAAGCCATTCGAACAGCCCTACTTTATCTTCAGGTGCCACCAAAAAGGATCTGCAAAAAATGTAAGACCAGTAGTAAGAGATCGTTCCACTACATGTTTCCACAAATATAGGTGGACTAGATTGAAAATTTCACATAAAATATTTTCACATGGACTGATAATTTTGGATGACAAAAATTTGATGCTGTATCACGGTATTAGCTGTTGAATCGGCACAACAATTTGAAGTCAACAACATTGAGAATTGGTTAGCAACAAAATCACATTCTTGAGACAACAGGCATGGATATGAAACTTGTTTAGGATGGAACATACATCGACAGATAAACCAAAATTAACTAGCAGCATGGTTTCACAGTAAGAAACATGAACAGCAACCAAACAAGACAGGAATAGTACCAACACAAACTGGTTGCCTATGAAAACTCAACCCCTTAGACAAAACAAGAAAGGCCAGGAACTTCATCAGTAATTACAAGCATGGCTGATGCTCAGAACCGAAAAGATCAATTATTAGTCTTTACCTAGCTGGTAGATTTGAATGTTGATAGATAGAATATGCATCTTCCAGTCAGATAAAGGATCCCCGACAAATTGAGGATCCACAAAGGCAGTTCTTTGCTCTAGGAGACCGTGCACCACTAGAATCAGCTCCAATGTCACCATAGTCATAAGTCAACTCTGTCATGGGAGGAATATGCTTCAAAGCAAAGAACATGATATGTGGGCACTGATCATCTTCATGGTCAAACTGAACTGGCTGCCAGAAGACGTTAGGAGCACAGCTATGGTTCATGAAACGCGAGATGTTTCCCATTCTTTTAGCACTTATCTTAATGGGCAGTCTCTCAAAGGTATCAGCTGAAATATCTGTGCTTTGCTCCCCTATCAATTCAGGTCCGTAATTCCATTTTAATGTCGTCACACCAGGGCACAACGCCTGAAATATATAATCATCTGCAATATCATTCAAATTATTTTTAGCATCATCAATAACCTCACCAACATACTCGCATATAAATGAACCAGCCCGTATAGCGTCCCACGAACGAAGACCCCAGCCTCGATTTCCAGTCTTAAAGACCTCAAAGTGGATCCTAACTCCTTTCTGGGTCACTCTGTTACGACAATTAAAAGAACATTGACAGGATTCACCGCATTCATAAACCATAGTCTTGCGGCATACAAGCAATCCCGATGAGCTGTAAGGTAAGCTGGCTCCATTACGCTGTGCACAGCAGCAGTTGGCATCACCAGGCAGACAAACACTAAGGCATCTGCAACCCTGTAAAGGTTTCACAGAACTGAGTGGTTTCAAGTGTTCGACCTGAGTGGTATAGGTGAAATGGTGTGGCCCTTTATCACTGTCAATGTCATTAACAAGAAACACTGGTAGATTTTCTGCACCAGATGATAGATCAGGGTGTAAAACATTGCCTCTAGTTATTGGATTCTCTACCCATTTCTGGGACATCTTCCAGGTTGCAACCCCATCAGGTTGTCCTGGCTCTCGCAGCAGCTTGTACTTAAAACAAAATATTCCACTCTTTGTTTTCTCCTTCCATGACTCGTGAATCCTATAGAGGCCATCATAAATATAAACCTTCCCAGTCAAGCAACCTGGATCCTTAAAGCCCCGAACCACACGGATTACATTTTTTCTGGACAAGCTCCTCTCAAGAGCCAGGTTACCCCTCTCAAGCTTCTGGTCATGCCTCTCCTCACTGTTCTTGCTATTACCTCCTGAACCGCTGTAAACCAATACATCTGTATCATCATCATTGTTGTCATAACCACCTGCAGCAACAATACATATTGCAACAGAATCATCCTCATCGCCAAACTTGGCAGTCATATAGTCAATCCCGGCCATGCTAGGAGCATGCAGCCCGATAATACATAGCTCCATCCTGAAGTAGAAAATGTCCCCTATTTCAACTCCAGGAACAAGCCCTATCCTCTTCCCAGAGTTGGCCCTGATATTACTAGCCATCATTATGGCACCAGCCTTCAGATCTGCACGTTTGTTAGTATCCTGTGCCTCATCTAACTGGAGATGCCTACGCCGCAATGCCTCAAAGGTCATGAGAACTGCCTCCACAATTTCCCTGGGATCACCAGATGGAGTGAGCAAGCCATTCTCATTGTCAGCAGCAGCTTTCTTGTGAGAGGATTTGGGGCGCTTAACCTTCATGCTGTTGGAGCTGTCACTTACCAAACCATCGATCACATTGTATCCACTGAGGCGGGATGACCTCTTGATCTTTCGTCCAGATGCTGATGTCTTGTTAGCAGCATAAGGCTCATCGTCATCGTCGTCGTCGTCGTCATCCAGTGATATAACATTAGGCTGTGCTGACCTGTAAGCTGAAATGGGGGTGGCGTCAATTGGGCCATTAGGATTGGCACTCACATCTGACTCCCAATCTGTTGCAGTCTGGCCTCCAGCAGCATCCTGCTCACCAGTGGCAACATTCTGGGTACCAAAAGCATCCTGATCACCAAAGGTGGCAGCCTTGCCACTACCAGTATTCTGATCACCAAATGTGTGAGCCTTGCCTCCACTAGCATCCTCACCACCAAAAGCAAAAAATGATTTGGCAGCAGAATTGTTCCAAGCACCAAACCCCCCTTGAAATTGTCCAGCAGGAGTGACGAATATCAATGGTGGTGTGGTTGACTGGTTAAATGTATTGACACCCAGGGGTGCAGGGAACATTGGAGCCAATGTCCTCAAGGGCTTGACATCCAGAACATCCTGTTCAGGAGTAGGCATGAAATTTGATGGACGGTTCATCTCAACCTGCAGTAGTTGAGTTCCTGTGTGAAGAAAGCACAGTTAATGATCATGTCATCAGTACCTGATTAACAAAATGGGAGAAAAAATAAACAGTTTTTAGGGTTCACAAGTGACTTCCTAACTTATATTTGAACACTTCACAAAGTGACAGAGGAATATATCAGAGTAAAGGATCATGCACAACACATGGCTGCATAACTAGCTGATTTGGTCTAGACACAGAACACCTATTGTCTATTGATTTAGCCATTACAGAAAATCCAGGACATGACTGACTCCATTCTCATTTCCTAACAATGTTGAATCATCAATGATGGTTAGCTCTACCCATTCAGCCGCTGAATTCCCATTTGTCAACCAGTGGCGCCTCGCCTGAGTCACCTGGATCACCTTCGCCTCTGGGCTCTGGCTGGTTCACCAAATGACAAACCCATTTCAAGCTCGGCCGATCGGTAGGTTCCTCTCCACTCTAGCAGGCATGCCCCTCCTCCCCAAGAGGCCAAAACCAAAACAAGTAGAATCCTCGACTTGTCAATCCCCCCACCCCAAAGCGCGCGCACACAACCAACCAACCCACCAAAAAAGAAATCATCTTCTTCCAACTAAAAAGAACCGAGTTTGGATAAAACAATGTCTGCTTCGGGCGCATGAACTGCAAGATTCGAAACTCGGATATGGCAAATTGTCTGTTTGTGATCGCAAACTATGAAATTTTCTCAGTACATACAGGAACCTACGATAGGAAGTAGGGGCTTTCCCGGTTTCCCCGGCAAATTTCGGAACTTTCAGACCTAAATACGGAAAAGAGAGGCGCGCGCAGGCGCAGCCTAACCAGCGGCGGGTTCGCCAGGAAGTGCCGCGTTGAAGGCAACGCCCTTGGACTGGGGCACTGGCTTCCGGCACCGGCGGGGTCGGGGTCGGGGGCGAGAAATGAGAGCCCGGAACGCGTGCGAGAAGGGAAACAAAGAGAAGCGACCGGATTGATTCATGGAAGCGAGAGTTTGCAAACAAGCGGCGGGCGACGGCCTCGAGAAGAAGCGCACCGATGCAGCAGTGCCAAGGAACAAGGAAGGGCCCCTCACCTGACCTGATCACCGCTGCGGGTGCTTGGATGGAGTGGGCGCGGACGAGCGGGGGCTAGCCGGACTCCATGACCGACGAGCGCGCGTGATGATCTCCTGGGCGGCGGCTCTCGGCGGCGGGGGGAGGGACGGAGGGAACTGGTTGTGGTTTGGCTGGCACTTGGGGACTTGGGGTGGGACGGTGGGCAGGGGTTTTTTTCTCCTCTTCTCCCCCTCGCTCCTCGGGGACAATGCTCGAGCTTCTCGCGTTGTGTCTTGCTTGTGGCTGTGACGAGAAAGGGGGCTTGTGCGTCTCGTGTGTTCACTGTTGAGCGTTCCAGACGTGGCGTGTTCGGTGGGCGTGTTGGGTGTTCGTGTTCCAGACGTGGCATGTCATATAGCGCGGCAGCTCGCGTGCACGGGCGCAGGTAATTTTGTCGCAAATTAAGTGAAATTCGAACTTTGATATTTTTTTCCTCTCCTTTTGGCTCCCATAGGAAATGACAACAAAAATGTTTTACTATCTTGGAAGATAAAGATACTTTACAAAGAAAAGAAAGGTTTTTCCATGAAAATGTTCGAGTTATAATCTAGAGCGTGCGACAAGGTTCTCCTAAAAGCCCATAGAGAAAATTCCTTATATGCCTTTCCAAAGCTACTATATCTATTTTCCCCGCATACCATCCAAGAATTATATCTTCCCTTCATTGGATTTAGTTCTCATTTTTCCTTCACTTGCTATGTGTTCCACTAATATCAATTTCCAAATACATTACTCTTAAGTGAAAATTGAAAATGCAAATTTTTTTACCTTTATTAGAAACATATTGGAACATTTTCTTTCTGATCATTCGTTCTTTCCGTGTCAATGCCCTCAAGAACATTTATTAGATATATCAGTGTTCCTGATTTTTGCTCGCGTGACATTTAATTGTTGGGAAAAATAAAATTGATAGTGTATGTATGCACAATAAGGGATGAAAAGCCTAAATAAATAGCAATCAAAAGAAGCTATAATTTCAAGTGGCATGTAATAAGAAGAGATGGAAAAGTATGAATGAATAGTAATGATAGAAAGCTATAATTTTCAATAGCATATAAAGGATGTGTATAATTTTAGATGGCATTGAAAGAATTTTTTTGTAGGATGTAACTCATGTCCTATGATAGCATAGTCTGATTTCAAGATACTCCATCCGTCCTAGAAAAAAATACAATTCTAGCATAGTAATACGTTTTATTAAATTAACTTTGACAAATTATATATTATAAAAAGTATAAATATTTATGATACCAAATAAATATCATGATATTTGTTACAAAATATATTTTTATAATAATTTAATTTGAAGATATAAATATAAATATTATTTATTAGAAATTTAGTCAAATATGAAACATTTTATGTGGCACGTAACTCGTAGTTACATTCTTTTTATGACCGAGGTAGTATATTTGGTTCGATTGCAACATGTAAGGCACGTTTGCTAATAAATATAAAATAGAAAAATCTAATGGAATTACTTATATCCGAACTCATAAGTTTAGCTTTAGATATGAGAGAGGTTCCACCACCAAGCTATTATATTTGTGACTTTGGTGTATAAATCATACTACCAGTAAATACATCTGGGTATTGCCATGAAGAAAAGCGGTGAAAAATGCTACTCCCTCCATCCCAAATTATAAAGCATTCCAAGAATCTTGGAGATTCAAAGTTTTTTAACTTTGACCAAAATTCTAGAGAGAAATATAAAGATTTATGACATCTAGTATGTATATTATGAAAATATAACTAATAAAGAATCTAATTGTACTTAGTTGGTGTCATAAATATTATTATCTTATTATATAAATTTGGTCAAAGTTGAAAAACTTTGACTCTCCAAGATTCTTGGAATGCCTTATAATTTGGGATGGAGGGAGTACATATCTATTTATGTTTTTTTTACAAAATTGAAAATATATAAATTATTTTATAATAATCATGACATGTATAGTATAAGTTAAATTAACAATAACATGATAATATCGTACTAAAGTTATACTACCTCTGTCTTAAAAAGGATGCAACTATGGTATAGTGTCACTTAAAATGCTTCATGTTTGATGAGGTTTCTAGCAAATATTATTTGCATTTATGACTCTAAATTAATATGCTGTGAAAATCTGTTTCATAATTAATTTAATGATGTTTAGTTTACATTATAAATATTTATTTTTTATCTATAATTGGTTAAACTTGATATACTAAACCATGACACTGTTCCAAAATTGCATTCTTCAAGGTGCGGAGAGAGTATCAGATTAAAATACAACATTAGTAGATTTTTCTCTAATTAAAAAGTACCAAAATTTTGCTCATAAATATATCATAACCATTTTCATATTATCCAACTATTCGATTAGTTGAATCACTAGTTAATATATAATTTAATAATATTAATATTAAGTTTAAATTGGTCAAATTTGATATACTAAACCATGACACTGTTTCAAAATTGCATTTTTTTTAAAGGGACGAAGGGAGTACCAAATTGAAATACAACATTAATAGAATTTTCTCTCATTAAAAAGTACCAAAAATTTGCTCATAAATATACCATAACCATTATCCAACTATTTGATTAGTGAATCATCAGTTAATCCAAAATTTAATTTTTTAATCATAAGTACATCAACAACTTGGTGGTAAAAATCCTTGAATAGTTTTTTGTCTTCTAAGTGTAGTCTTCTTGCCTTCCAAGTGCATAATAGGTGCGAATGCAATTCAATGTTTGAACTGTGATGACCTGGATCGCTACAGGATGAGATGAGACAGAATCTTTAGTGGGGATGGGGATTAGTTTTATAAGAGATATAAATAGATGAGTCACTATGAGATATCCCTGCATCTATTAGCTCGAGATATGGACATTTATTTTGTTTGGTAAGTCTTAAGTTCCAAGGCTAGTCTTAGTGCATGGTATCACCTAGTAGCTCTCTCTAGAGTTGCCATGTTATCTATAACTCCAATAAAGTCAATTCTCACTAGATGATTTCTCTCTTCATGCAAGATGTCTATATCATTCCCCACTAAGTGACCCCATTAGATGTTCTATCTCTTTATAGAAGGTGTCCACATCATTCTTAACTAAGTGCATGTCATCTCTTATTAATTAGAAAAATATTCATGACATCTCTATCACATGAAGTACTTAAAATCTTTAATCTGTTAACATACAAGTCATCTGCATATGATATCATTTCATCACCTATTCTTCTATAATGTAATCAAATATTATATTGTTTTTTCTTCTATTAGCTTACCGATTTTTCACTAGATCTGATATAATAAAATAATATGTAAGTCAAACTCATATATATATATACACGCAATATATAAAATATCATATAATAATGTTACTTATGTAACAGATTTTTTTAAGAAAATCTTGTGGCAACGCGCAAGGTATACTTCTAGTATAAATATATGAGTATATTTAGTCAACAACCGGTTATTTTAGTCCCTCCCAATAATTGAATTTTTATCATGCACTTACACTATCTTATAACTATATTTACATTATCTTATTACTATATTTATAATGAATTCATTAACGTAATTTATTGGATGTAGCAATGTAATTTGGGAATAACACAAATATATTCTATTTTTTCATAAAAAACAAATTATCTATGGATTATAGACATTAGACAAATATATAGCAAATTGTTCAAAGAAAAAACAAATTTTGTTGGCCGCTGATGCGAAGGCTCGGCCTGGGAACCGACAACGCAAGCAGCGGTGCTTGTGTGGGAGGCGCAAAGACAGACAAAGCACCATGAATCAGAACCGAGGGCCCAGAATTCGGTTGAAAATGACGCCAAATGAACCGATTGAGTGATAGAATTATCTAAATATAAACACCGCTGCTTGAGGGCCCAGAAGGCAGGTATTTAGTCCAAAACACTTGTAAATTACAGCTCTGATATTTTTTTTCAACCCAAATCTAAATTGATTGTTTGGATGACCAGTGAACACATTAATTTTACATTTGAATTGAGTCAAAACCGGCGTAAAATAATAAACTCCTCCTTTGGTCTGGAAAAAAAACGACATCTATCGGGTTCGCCTCCCGCTTCCGCAACCCCATGTCCCCATCCTCGCTTATGCCGCCGCCGTCGCCATGGGCTGCCGCTACCGCGTCCCCGCCCTGCGGCCTTACCCACACGGTCGTATCCATCGACTGATCTCGCGCGGTGCCGTATTGCTGTACTCCAAACTCCACCAATCGGAGCATCTCGCGGCGGTGCCACCGATGGAGTCCTTCACCGCCCTCGTGCAGCGGGGGACGCTGTTCCCGGCCGTCACTCACTTCGCGACGAGCCGCCGCCGGTCCTGGTCCGCACATGGAGCCCTTGTCCACGGGCCCGTCTCTCCTGAAGCTCTACGTGGTGGCTGGTGGAGCATATCAGTGCCTGGAGTTTCACGGCAGCATCAACGTCGGTGGCGGTGGATTGGCCCAGACAACTGTGACAGCGTAAGCACTGCATTAGGAACCACATTTAGCTACCAAAATGCATAAGCAATGCATTGCATCATTTCATGTGCATATGAGTGCTTTTTGTCTTTTTGTTTATTTGGATTTTGGATTTCTATTGGACTTGATAGTTTAAGTGGATTTCTATCTTGGCAAATAAGTTTGTAAAATAAAGAATATTGAGTAGAGTGCTTTTCATGTTGGCATTTTGACCTAATTCAAAATAGTTTATCAAATAAAAATGAGATAAATAAAATGACTTATGTCTCAAAATTGGCTTTATTTGTGTGGAGGTTGTAAAAATGGTTTTCAGAAAAAGTGTCTTATATGAAAGTCGTAAAGAAAATTATTTTGAGCAACTTTTATTTTTGGGTCAAAGTCTAGTTTGGAGTTTTTGAATGGTCAAAGTTTGAAAAGGTTTTTGGAAAAAGAAAAAGGAAAACAAATTTTTCCCGGTGCCAGACTTTCGGCCCATTCGGCCTTTCCGGCCCAAGCCCGCGCCGCGCCTGCCCGCGCTCCCGCGCGCGCTCCCGCGCGCCGCGCACGCCGGCCCCAACAGCGCCGCTGACACGTCCGCGCCGTACGCCGGCCGCAAGCGCCGCGTGGCCGCCTTCGCCTGCGCCGTATCCCACTCGCCCTATTGCCGCAAGATCGTTGCTCGCTCGATCACGCCAAGATCTCCGCTCGCCCTCTCGCCGCTCGCCTCGCTCACCGCGCGCACGGCATCGCCTGCCACCGCCTCGCCCGTCGTGCCGCCGTGGCCCTGCCACGACCACCGGCCGGCCAAGACCCCGAGCGCACCGCACTCCCCTCTTTTCACTTGCCATTCCGCTCGCCGCTCTCTCGCCCTCACTCCCTCTCCTCCCTCTCGCGAACGCGCAAGCCGAGCAACCGGCTCGCCGCCGTTCACCATCCGCACGCCCCTCTCCGTTCCCACTCCCACCGAGCCACCACCAGTCAATTCCTTCCGCGCACCACCACACCTTCACCTCGGACACACGAAGCGCACCTCCGCGCCACCCGCCGAGCTCCACCGACGCTGGAGTCCGAGGAGCGCCGCCGCGGTCGCCATCAGCGCCGCTCGGAGCCCGGAGCCATTCGTCCCCAACCAAGCCTCCACCGAGTCCCCTCTTCTTCGTCGAGCATCACCGAGCCAAGGCAAGGTGAGAACACCGACTAGCCTCAACGCTACCGCTCTCACCCACCTCTTCTTCCCCGGCCGAGCGCCGCCACCGCCGCCATGGTCATGCCCGAGGCCAAGCTCCTCTGGAGCTTTACTAGCCAAACCAAGCCCTCCGATAGCCTCCCTAGGGTTCGTGTGAGCCTTCGCCTTCCCCAATTTCACCGGTGACCGCCGGACACGACCTAGCCGAGCGCCACCGCCGCCACCGTGCGCCATGGCTCGTCGTCAGTGAGCTACGGCCACCCTCTGGCCAAACCATCACCACTGATGGGTCCGCCTCGTCGAGACGAACTCATCAAGCCTAGTCTCACCACCGGCAACCCCACCGGCGGCGAGCAATCGCCGGTCAACCCCTCTCCCCTGTTTCCTCTCTCTGACGGGTGGGTCCCGTTGACCAGCGGACCCTGCGCGTCAGCCTCACCTGGCCCATGGACCGGGTTCACGCAGGCCCAGCCAGGAAGATTCAAATGTTTTTCTTTTTTGTTTTATTTTCCAGAAATGCTTGTTATTTTTGTGTAGCACGTTTTACAAGTCTAAATGAAGTATTTTCAGTTTTGTTAGATTGTTTATGAGTAGATCTATCATGGACAAATATGAAAGTATTTTTGGTGTAAGTTTATTTTACTGTTTTTATTTAATTCAGTTTATGTGCTTTTGTTTAGATAAATGGAAATAGGTGTTTTCTGGTTGAGATAATTCATGGGAAAATTTGTGTAGGTTTCTTATCATGATATGTATCTGTGAAAAATATATGAGGCACTATTTATGTGGAAAAAGTGTCTGATATGGGTTAAAGTCCTTTTTGACTGACTTCTTGGAATAAGTGTTAAGGTATTTTATATGTCAAAATAAAATGTGGGAAAAATTATACAGTCTCTGTGTATGATGTTTTAGTGAGGAAAAATGTAAGCATGGGTTGTTATGTGAAGAAATCTGAAGTTGCGTTGTAAATGTACTTTTCTGTGTTTTCCTTTGGAAATTCATGTAAGAAATAATATAATGTTTCTGTTCATGGAACTTGCTTGATAAGTATGAAATGTGAAGTAGAATGTGGGAAAAATATGAAAATGAGTTCAGCACCCTTTTCCAGAAGGGTTGTAGTTCAAATGGTTTAATTTGGAATAGATTTGTTTATTTTGTGTAGGCTTGTATATTTATGTTCTGACAGTAAATTTTCTACAGTAGAATGTCTATGAGTAGTTGAAGCTAGAAAAATTATGAAATCTGTTGTTGGACACCTTTTTTGTGAAAAATTAGTTCAAAGCACCTTTTGAGCAGTTTATTTGTTCTTTTTATATCTGCAGTTCTGTATTTTATTTCTGGCTGAAAATTGTTCAGTGAAGTCCAGTAGGTGTTAATTGCCTTTTGGAATTTTTGTGGATTTTTCTGAGTTCAGAAAATGCACTTGCAGTTCAAACCTGAATTTCTTTTGAATTTCTAATCAGGAAATGGTTGAATTAATGATTTTATTTTATGAGATAAATAAGTATTTACCTCAATGTCAAAAGTGGTTCAACAAGTTGGTTTTGTTGGTTTGCAAGAAAGGTTATTTTTCTTACCGCCGTATCTCGCACCACATATTAGTTACTCATTATTTCCAACCGCATTGCAATAGGATCGACAGTTCAGGAACAAGACGAGGAGCCGGAGGCAAACGACGAGCAGGAGATCCAGGAGCTGCCGAGAACCGAAGAAGTCGACCCCGCGACCGACACTAACCTGCCTGAGTGCCCCTCCCACGAGGCCTCAGTCTTCTCTCAAGGCAAGCCCCGGAGAATTTTAAGCCTCCTATCTTTTGCAATTAAAATTACTTGAGTCCTTTTATATTGTGATGCATTAGGAATAGGAGTTGATTGAATCCTAATTGATGCATTATCCTCCCTTGATTACTGTTTACATCTGCCTTGTTATCCTGTACTTATTTATCATATAGAATTACTTAGTCTGCTAAATAAAAGTAGTAGTTAAGGATGTTTCCGTATTACCCCTGGTGGGTATTTACCGGATCACGATTGGCTATATTTGCTATCGTGGAAAAGAACCTGAGTAGTGATAAAATACGGTCAACTGGAAGGCAAGACACAAGTTTGGAAACTTGGGGCAGTCCGTCTGTTGGATCGTGTAGGTTTGTATCGATATTGGCCCTCGTTCATTTTTGAACGCGTCCTTTTACTTAGGGATATGTCGATGTTGTAATCATCGACCCCAAAGCCGGTTAGAAGCTGTTCGGGCCGGTTTCGACCCGTGTCGCGCCCTCTAGTATGGAAATGCGATCTGCAGCGTGAGGCCATCGCCAGGTTCCAATTGGGCGGTCCGTGCTTGAACCGCGACGATTACCACCACGGACAAGCGTCGAGCGATTGCCCAATGCATGGACCCGACGGGGAAAGTGTGAGCTGGTATTAAAGGTCTTTCACTAGCTGGTTTGGAATTCGATTCGAGTCGCCGTCTCCCCCGGTTAGTGGGAAACTATGGCGAGTTTCACCATGATGCAACTCCATGTGAAGATTAAAGGTTCAACTAAAATATGGATAAGTCAACTGGATATGGTTATACTATTGCTCGTTAGACTCAAGTGTGTGTAATAGTTCAGGTGCAAACCTAGAATAAAGAAATAGGTCTAAAACTGACAGCTCATCTATGTCATTTAATACTCCTTATCTTAATTGTGAGCTTTCCGCAACTAAAAGATCTCAGCTCCACCAAAAAGGCCTTGCATACCCCTGGCGTCTTTATTTTCAGTTGGACGGGTAAGTTTAGCTGAGTACATTCCCGTACTCAGGGTTTATCCCGTTTGTTGCAGATGGCCAGGTTTATTATGGCTATTGTAAGCACTGCCTCTACCTAGTGGAAGGTGATGAGGAGTAGGCCCAGGGCAGGGTCGTCCAGAAGCTTCCCCTTTTCTTTTGGTGGTCTGAGACTCCTAGTGGCACATTATCTAAAAGGGGAAGAGTGAGTTGTGTTGAGTTGGATTTATCAAACAATGTTTTATTTGGACCACATGTGTGGTGGTCGTGTTTCAAACTTAATTAAGCTTCCACACTTTTAAATTTGGTATTGTAATAACTCCGTCTTAAATTCGTACTCTGATGATTTAAATCCGGTTTCGTTTCCCTGTGATGTATCTTTGCGAATGTAATTCTTGAACAATGTGATCCTGTATGTTGTAAGATGATAGAAATACTTCGAGATTTCCGGACTACCGGGGTTATATGGGTTCAAGTATGAGTCGATGTCAGACGGATTTAACTAAGACGATACTTGAGCTCTTATAATGAGGACGGTTCCGCCACAACAACGTGTCTCTCTCGGAGACGCCGGCATGCTCCTGATGTTCTCCCTCTTCTGTAGTTCTGTGAGCTCGCCATCCTCTCACCAGGTGTGTAGTCGTCGCTTTCCACCATGGATCTGTGCAGTCTGTTCATGGTTTCATGTAACTTAAAATTTGTGGAACTAAATTGGTAATGCTGAAATTCAAATAGAGACAGACATCAACCTGGTCGCCAACCTCTGATCGACGGCGATTTGTGTCTGGTAGTGGCGCCGACCTTCATGTTTTGTTACGACACCTGTGTTGCCTCTGCAAACAGAGCGTGCACCTCTAGCAGCTGCAGACATACTTTCCATCTAAACATTTCTCAGGTGAAAAAAAAATCAATGATATTCTTGTGCACAGTAGTTTACAAGTGGAAATTGCTTACATGTGTAAAAGATTACAGAGTAGCCAAACAGGCTCAAAGTTTGATAAAACGTCACAATTATTGGCCCTGCTGGAGGGTACTCTGACTGGCCACCAAAGTATCGTTGAGCTTATGATCTTTGCCTCGATTAGCGCCCTGTTTTTAGCGCATCGGTCATCGAGAAGCTCTCGGCCATGGTTCACTGTATACGAACCATAAGGCCTTGTTTGGATGCGCATGTATCTATCTCAAATCATATGAATTGAAGTTTAACTTAGTTCAAATACACTCCAATACATGTGGATTTAGCTAAATACATGTGCATCCAAACAAGCCCTGAAACGTAACGGAGGACGGAGCGTACCACTTCCCGACCGCCGACTGCATCGAGGCTATACAAAAATCTGACATTCCTGCGTGTGTCATATCCTCGATGAAGACGACGAGAGGAAAATAAACGCGGAGAAGCTTACTGGTTGGAAAAGACATTGCAAACGGGAAGCAAATACAGAAGTAAGTAGAGTAAGAGTACAACCGGCTTACTGGTTGTAGTTGCAGTCTTCTCTCGATCTACTCATACAGTTGTTGAGTCTTTACTATTAATATAAGACTCACTTGTCTCACTCGTACATTTCTTAGTTCTTGTGCTCAAGTCAGCTGTTAACTTACAGCCTGTTAAGCCTCTCTCTCCTTCATTCTCTCCTCCATATCAGCATTTAGCTGACTTGTAGCCTTCTATAATATTTGCTCTAATATACTGTGAGTACAGTATTAGATTAAAGTATATCAATCAATTAACAAGCGGGCAAATCGCTTATGCAGTACTCCCTCAATCTAAGAAAACATGCAATTCTAGAATAGTACCACGTTTTAGTATCTTAAGTTTAAATAATTATAGATAAAAATATATTAATATTTATGATATCAAATAAACATCATTAGATTAATTAAAAAATATACTTTCATAGTGAATTTATTTGGATTAATAAATATTAATACTATTCACTAGAAATATAGTCAAACGTGAAGCACTTTTTTGGTCACAGAACTCATAGTTGCATGTTTTTATATACGAAGAGGGTAGAATGGGTGAATATGATATGACGTGATGTGATATAGAATTTGTTTCAGATTATACTGTTCCGGCAGCACTTGCGACGTCACTGCCACAGCATCCACGAGCAAAAAAGGGAATGGAAAATGAGAGCTCCTTGATGCAATCATGAAATAGGTGAATATGCGCCTGCTACGTTTTAAATTAATATCTTTTGTACCGGCATATTATCATGAATAAAAAATACTAATCTAATTACTGCATCAAAAGTTAGATGTTGAACTCCGGTGTGCACCGTGTTTTTTTATAAAAGAAGGAATTTATTAATTGATACAGTACACAATAACCATAAAACCACTTTCATCCTCTACATAAAAATGTACAAACCAAACAAAGACAAAAAAAAAAAACAGTCTCGCAATCTAACAATCAATCCAGGGGTGTTTGGTTTCAGGGACTAAAAGTCCATGTCACATCGAATATTGCGGTATTAATTTAGTCTATTAAAATAGACTAATTATAAAAACTAATTACACTGTCATACAATAATTAACAAGTCAAATCTATCAAGTCAAATTAATCTATCATTAATAAATATTTACTGTAGCACCACATTATCAAATCATAGACTAATCAGCCTTCGGCTCATAAATTAGTTTTGTAACTAGTCTATTTTTAATAAACTAAATTAAAACCGTAACATCCGGAATGACAGAGACAATTTTTTTGAAATAAACTGAAGGGGCTTGGCCCCTACAGTAATTTATTGGAAATTGAACATCCGAAAGTTTAACAAGGTTTGAAGAACAGGAAAAAGAAGAAAAAGAAGAAGAAAAAGAAAAAGAAAAATTACAAAGTTTGATCAAGCTTGATCAAGGACAGATTCCAGCCATAGAACATCGCTAGCTGCATCTCTTCTTTTAACTCTTAACTGCAAAAGTTTCAATTCCTCTTTGAAGTGTTGAATTGCTCTTTGGATTGTTGGTTGGATTCCTCTGAAAATGAAATCATTTCTAGCCATCCAGATAGCCCAAGCCATCATTGTTGTTGCTACCATAAAGAAGGCAGGATGTGATCTTTGTAATTCTATTGCTCTGTCTTTGATTCCTGTTCCAGTTAGTTGTCCATTTGGGATCAGATACTGCGAGCATTGTTCGGCAAAAGCACACTGGGTGAATAGATGTTGAGAGGTTTCTTCTGAGTTGGATTGGCATAACACACAATTGTATGAAGGAAGATGAATATGTTTTCTTCTCATAATGTTCCTTGTAGTCAATCTGTCCACCAGCAATAACCAAAGGAAAACTTTGTGTTTAGGCTGGCAGAAGGATTTCCAGTTCCATTTGAAGATTTGGTGAACATCTCTACTCCTCATCAGAGTTTTGTAGACCCTTGACACAGAGAAGACATTTCCTCCTGTGGTCCATGAATCATCTTCTTCCTCTATTAGCTGCTCATCATTGATAACTTCATTTAACAATTGAAGTTGTGAGAAAGCTTGAACAGATAGAGGAGTATTGAACATTTGAATTCTCGGTTGTTCCTACTGAAACATTTCCTTAACTGTTATGTTTCCATTTTTGGAAAAGGAGTGGAGCTCTGGGAATACATTCTAAAGCTTGACTTCTTTCCAACAATCAGCCCAAAAGAAGCATGAAGTGCCATTGCCTAGTTGAACTTTGGATAGTTCTTTGTATGATGAACACAACTTAAGAAGGTCTCTCCACCAAAAAGACCCTTTTCTGTTTGATCCAGGCAATTTTCCATTTGGATAATACTTCTCCCAAATCAAAGAAACCCATGGAACGTCTCTTTTGTTGTAGAATTTGTCCAAGCCCTTCATGAGCAGAGCCTGATTCTGTGCTTCCAAACTTATGACCCCCAGTCCTCCTTAACTCTTTGGCAAGCAAACCAGTTCCCAAGCAACTTTTGGTGGCTTTTTTGAGTTGATGTCATTTCCTCTCCATAAGCAGTGTTTTCTAAATTTATCAATTCTTTTGATTACTCCTTTTGGCAAAGCTAGAGTGCTCATATGAAAAGTAGGAAGGGCTGATAGGACTGCATTAGTAAGTTCCAACTTTCCTGCTTCAGATAGGAAGGAGGATGCACATGCAAGTCTTTTTTGGCATTTGATGATCAGAGGCATATATTCATCCACTCTAGGCTTACATGTACTCAAGGGTAGCCCAAGGTAGTTGATAGGGAAAGAGCCCACCTGGCATCCAAAGGTATTTGCGAGATGATTGATTCTTTCAGGTTCCATGTTCACAGGTATCATCATGGATTTGTTGAAGTTAACTTTGAGTCCTGTGGAGGAGGAGAAAGTCTGCAGAATCCCTTTCAAAAAGAAGAGTTGTCTTGCACTCGCTTCCAAAAAAATGAGAGTGTCATCTGCATACTGCAAAATTGGGAATTCTTGGTTGTGAGTTGAGGGTATGGGAGGCTCCAGAAGGCCATTAGCAGCTGCATTATTTAGGATGGACTGGAGCAAGTCAGCAGCAAGGACAAACAGTAGAGGGGACAGGGGGTCCCCTTGTCTAACCCCTCTTTTACAAACCACTGTTTTCCCTGGTACCCCATTAAGCAACACCTTGGATGTGCCTGTTCCTAAGATTTTGCTGACCCATGTTATCCATTTCTGCCCAAACCCTTTTGCCTGCATTATCTTCAAGATTGCTTTATGCTCTATCAGGTCAAAAGCTTTTTCAAAGTCTAGTTTCAAAATCACCACTTTTTTCTTGGAGTGATGGCAAAGGTGAAGATACTCATATGACCAGTCTAAACAATCCTGAATTGTCCTTCCCTTAATAAAACCATATTGATTCTTGTGAACCAGTCTTGTGATCATTGGTTGTAACCTGCTTGCTAGCACTTTGGTCAGCAACTTCATTGAACCATTCAGAAGAGAAATAGGTCTAAAGTCACTGATAGACAAGGGCAGCTCTTTTTTGGGAATTAGGGTGATGTAGGAAGAGTTTAGGCTTTGTAGGGCAATATCTTTGTCATAGAATTCTTGACATATGTTTAGAAAATCTTGCCTCACTGTTGGTCAACATTTTTTAATGAATTCATTTGAAAAACCATCAGGCCCAGGAGACTTCCCATTAGGTAGACCTTTTACTATATTTTCAATTTCTTGGGTTGTGAAAGGTTCTTCTAGGTCTGCCAGATTTTCAACTGGCTGTATCAGGGAGTTAAGATCAAAACTCATATTCGTGAACTCACTCTTCCCAATTCTTTCTTTGAAGCCATCCCAAATTATTTCTTCCTTTTCATTGTGACTGGTTTTGATATCCCCAAACTTGTTTTGCAGAGAAGCAATTGTTTTCCTTCTATGGCTGATGGTTGCATTTGTGTGAAAGAACCTAGTTCCAGCATCTCCTAATGTAACCCATCTCAGCTTCCCTCTTTGTTTCCAAAAAATTCTTTGTTGCTCTAGCATTTCTAGGAGTTTTGACTTTAGAATATCCCTAAAATTCCATTCCTCTAAAGATAGGTCAATTTAGTCGTGTGATCCAAACAGGCCCTAGATTGGATCGCTACCCGTGTAACCGTGAAAAAAGCACACTGACAATCAATCCTAGGAAGTGCATACACATATGGTTCGAATACTTCTCGTTTAGTGGCCCGAGTTATTTAACTAAATAGAAAAAAGTAGCAGTGGCACAAGTAGTGCATGCAGTCCAAAACAAATGGCAATATTGAAGCTAATACAAAGCTGGTTTTTATTTGAGAAGGAATTTGTAGGGTGACGAGTGATGCATGGATTGGATTGGATTAGGAGCCGGATTTGACTAATTAAAGAGTAGGTAGGGTTGGAATGGATTTAATTTTCAGGAATGGATTGGATTAGGACCCTCACTTAAATATCTAAGACCTTGTTTGACTGCCCTCTAATCCACCTGTACTGCTTAGATCCACCTCATCAATACTCAAACAAGTCGGCTAGGGTTAGAATGGACTGCAATCAATTACCAGGCCTAGCGGTGCGTATTCAACATGTCAAACCTGTTGGGCCTGATTGGTGTAATTACTTTGGCCCAAGTAGGGAACATACATAATCTAGGAAAAAGTCTACTTTTCCTCCCTGAACTTTCGCGAAAGTCCGCTTTTCCTCCCTCAACCGCAAAACCGGACAAACTACCTCCCTCAACTTTTCAAACCGTGCGTTTTACCTCCCTGGAGTGGTTTTGAGGGCGGTTTTGCTACAGTGAAGGGTGGTTTTGCTACAGTGATGGCATTTTTGTCTTTTTCTTTTTTATTTATTTCGGCTGAATTTTTAAAAAACCGTAGTAAATTATAGAAAAATTATAAAATAAAAAATTTAATTTTGTTGGACTCCACATGAGTAGATCTACACAGTTTATATATAATATGATATGATTTAGTATAAAATTTTTGCTATGAAGGTTTTTTCCATTTATTTCGGCTAAATCTTTGAAACGTTATAGTAAATCATAAAAAATCATAAAAAAATAAAATACAATTTTGTTGGACTTAACAGGAGTAGATCTACACATGAACATATAATATGGTATGTTTTATTATAATGTTTTTGCTCTAGTTTAAGATCTGTACTTTTCTATAACTAATTAAAATAATTTAAAGTTGCATCATTTATAATTATTTTGATGGACTAAAACATATCATATTATATGTTCATACATAGATCTACTCATGTTAAGTCTAACAAAATCGGATTTTATTTTTTATGGGTTTTCTATGATTTACTATAACGTTTAAAAGATTTGGCCGCAATAAATAGAAAAGAACAAAACCTTCACAGCAAAAACTTTGTACAAAAGTATGACATATTATATATAAACTGTGTAGATCTACTCATGTGGAGTCCAACAAAATTAAATTTTTTATTTTATAATTTTTCTATAATTTACTACAGTTTTTTAAAAATTCAGCCGAAATAAATAAAAAAGAAAAAGACAAAACTGCCGTCACTGTAGCAAAACCACCATTCACTGTAGCAAAACCGCCCTCAAAACCACTCCAAGGAGGTAAAACGCATGGTTTGAAAAGTTGAGGGAGGTAGTTTGTCTGGTTTTGTGGTTGAGGGAGGAAAAACGGACTTTCGCGAAAGTTCAGGGACGAAAAGTAGACTTTTTCCCATAATCTACTCTCCCTGCGTGGAGAAGAGGGGTTGAACCGAACGGTGATCACCTAAAGCCTGAACCGGCAGTCGCCAGCGGTGGGCTGCGGGTGCGGCTTAGCCATCGCCGCCGGAGAAAAGGTGCGAGGAGCGAAGAAGAGAATAGTACTAAAAAAATATCTTCACAAATGCCCCACAAAAAAAAAATGATATATCAAAACTATTTATGCACAGCTTCATCTGTGCTGCTATTTCCAGGCACCACCACCCCTCTATCAGGTGCAATCTTGAAAGAAACCGAAAAAGTTTGGAAAGATTCAGCGCTTATTATGTTGGTGATTTTTGGGAAGTAGGGGAAATTTGGCCCAAACGGTGTCGCTACCCTCTACAAGGCCGCGGGATATGTAGAATTTTGTTCATGCGCAAGATCAAAGCATTATAGCATTTTTAAAAAAACTGCGTATTTTCTTTATCTTTTTTAAAAAAGGTTGCCAGAACAATGCGGCGGTACCTGCAAGTTTCAAATTCATTTAGTTTAGGCCTTACAGCAACTCCAACGGTTTTGCAAATGAATTTGACATTTTGTTTTTATAAAAACGTCTAAAAATTTCCTATCCAACGGTTTAACAACGGTTTGACAAATGAGCTTAACATTTTTAACAAATTAACAAACACCGGGTGATATTTGGTATATATGTCGCCCTCGCGTTACTCCTGCGGAATATTTCCCTCTCGCGAACATAATTTTTTAGTTTTAAATTCTAAATGTAAAATCGTTGGAAATTGACTCTTTTTTACCTTTGCCATATTAATTTGAGTGTTAGCAAATACCATATTTTGTCGAAAATGCAAAGCCGTTGAAGTTGCGGCAGCTCTAACATGTCAATCGCAGTTCATATATGTATAGGAGTAGGAACCATACAAACCCAATTTCCCATCAATCCCAAATTTCTGGACAATAACAAGCTGATCGGTGCAAATTTGTTAGAAAGGAATTTACATCTGTTTACATGATCTCAGCCTACAACATTTGACAAAAAAATCATCACAGCTCTGCTCCGAAATGTAGAGCACAGCTGAACCCAACAAACAGATCTGAGAAAGAATTGAGTTACATCTCTAACCAAATCCTCTCAAAATTACAACGAAATTGCCACCACCACCATTCCTCAGCCCTCAGCAGCACGCCAAAAAAAGGCAAGAACCAACGGGACAATGATCACGGGGGGAAAGAGAGAGAGAGAGAGAGAGAGGAGTACACCTTCGCGAACGAACGGGGCGCAATGATCAGAGGAAGCCGAGGAGGACGGCGGCGCCGAGCACGAAGAGCCAGACGATGTGGACGAGCAGCAGCGCCTGGCCCGAGACGGGCGCGGAGCCGGCGCCGACCTCGCAGTAGCCGCGGCGCGCGACGCGGGCCCCCGCGCAGGTCGCCTCGGGGCAGCCGCACCAGTACGTGACCCCGTCGGCGCCGCAGACCGGGTCCGGGCGGAAGCACCGGACCGGGCACAGCGGGACGTCGCCGTCCCCGTCCGCCACGGCGGCCGCGCAGGGGTCTCCGGACTCCGCGGCCGCCGCCGCCGCGGCGGCGGGCGCGGGCGAAGAGGAGGCTAGGGTTTGCGCGAGGAGGAGCGAGAGCGTGGCGAGGAGGATGAGGTGGACGAGGCGGGAGGGCGGCATGCCGGGCGTCGCCGGCGGCCGATGGTCGCTGGCGAGGGGCGGGGCGGGAGGCACGGCGGCCTTCGGGGTCCGTGACGAGGCGGCCGCGGCGTTGGGGACGGTTTCCCTTGAAATTACGGGCGCGGTGGAACCCGTCGGCGCTTTGACAAGTTTCCGTTGGCGACCGACTCGGCCCGTGGTGGTGGCTGGTGGGTGGGGTGGGTGTGGGTTGGACTTGGCTGGACCGCGTTGGCGTTGGGTTGGCCGCCTGCTCTTGTTCCTTTTCGCCTTGCCCCCAGAATAGCAATTGCCGATTTTTGGCTGATCGGCTGGGTTAATTAAGGCACGCGCGCAACCTGCAACGAGGGATCCGCCAAATTACTCCATATTGGTAATAGATTTTGTTAAAAAAACAACGCTAGTATTAAGGAGAGAATCAGCAGGATTTCTTTCTTTCTTTCATCATCTATATAGGCTCCTCAAAACGACTCTCTAGTTTTTTATTTTAAAAAAATAAAAAAAAGACCTCCAACAGTTATTATATATGTATCTATAAACTCCTTCAAATAAGCGAGTAAAGCCCCTGTTTGGCATGACTCCACTTCACTAGTAAAATTATTATTTTAGTCTTTGGCTCCATGAACAACTCTACTTGTGAAGCTAAAACTATTTTGGTAATTTGTTTGCCAAAACAACTCCACATGTAAAGTTTCTTAAAACATGCTCTCACAGAACACCACGTAGGATGAGGTGAAGCCAAATAAAAGCCATTATTTTTTACTTCATCTCACCTCAAAACTCTATGTGAGCATGATTTAAGAGACTTCCTCGGTAAAACCGTTTTATTTTATTCTGTTTGGCACGAAATGACTCTCCTCAACTCCTAAAGATGCGCTTGATATCTGTGATCTGTCCGAAAGACCTTCTCGCCACTTTTCAATTATTAGGAAGCTATATATAGACTTTTCAATTATTAGGAAGCTATGTATAATTGTTGGAAAGTACTAGAAGAGGATAAAAATAGAATTATGTATTTATATTGTTCACTTAATATAATCATTGGTTTGTCAAGGAGCTTTGAAGATGCTCAAACGATAATTTTGATGTGTTACATTATGTCAGAGAATGTTAAAATGAAAATGTTGTTAAAGATTGCCTCCTCAGTATAAGTGAAAGCGAAGGGGTTACTTTACCATTCTCCTGCTGGCCAGCAGGAGATATACCTTACTTTAGCCTGAATCATTCGTGCTTTGTTCGCTTTCGCTTTCTTCGATGGGTTGGCTAAATTTGCTTTTGATGATTCCAATCTTAGCGCTGGTGCTAGCTATGCGATGTACAAATAAAACAAGGGGCCACGCTTACACAAGTCTGCAAGCCATACGGAAAAATGGAACATAAAAAACTAGCTGAAATCCTGTCGTCACCTGGTGCGAGCAGAAACGCAGTTCAGGGTGCGTAACTGGTACAGAGGCAAGGCAAGCAATTCGTCAAGGTGGAGAAGACTGCTTGATGCTCAAGGGATGAAAACAGGCAAAGGGTAATGCCCCGTTGGTTTTCACCTCCTAAACCTTATAGTCACCTAAAAGAGGTTAAAAGAGACATAAACTGGGTGTTTGGTTTGGGTGACATAAACGGAACCTAGTTTCATTGGGTACATCTATGAAATTTTACATCACACTGAAAGTAAAATCTGGCAAAAAAATTTTTGCAACGTCCAGCTCGTCAAACCCAAAGGGATCAAAGATGTCAAAAGCCCCGAAAGATGAAACAAGTTCAGGCCTAGTAATGGTGTTTCTTAATCAGCATCCATCTCCTCAAGAGCTGCCTGAGCAGCAGCCTTGGCCTGCTCCAACAGTTCATTGGGAACCTGTATGACAAGTGAGCAAAAAAAAAAAAAGGTACAATAAAATTCAAGTTGAAAAATATTCAGACTTCATGTGATTATCCCACAGTACCTTCTGATGCTGGCGTTTTGATTCATCACAGATCCAGCTCAACTCCAACTCAAAAGCTTTGTCCTTCGCTTCATCATGCACTCCATAAATTCTGCATTTGGCAGGTTTTGTTAGAATGCAAAATTTGAACAGCGGGCTTTTCAGGTTAATTTCATCAATTATAAGCAGGAATATGAAAGAAACTCGACAATATCTTTAGATATCAAAGTTAACACAACCACAACTTCGGATCACTTGAGATAAGATGTAAACTATCATGCACCTCTGCTGTCACAATAGTTGTTTTAAGATTGTTTATGCCAATAGTTTGCAGTATTATCAAACTAATACAATGCGATGCAACCATTCTGTCAAATTATGGCAGGAAGGCTATAGACAATAAGAGACATTCAGGTAAAAAGATAAAATTTCGAAATCATTAAGTGGCAAATTGTCCAATTATGGAAAAGAGACTTATACATACATCTTTGCAACTTCAATGATGCCTTCTCGGCATGTAAGCTCAGAAAGCTTCAACTTCTCTATCTCACTGCAAGAGAACATGCAAACAGTAGGGTTCAGAATCATTCTGAGTCCATCCATAAGATAAAAGAAGTATGTACACAAATAAGAACAATCCCAAAGTATAATAGCAATTGAGAAAATATTCTTGTCAACAAGATTATGGAACACAAAGGCTAAAGCCAGTAGTGTACTTTGATCCGATTATTTCAGCAGTCAATATTTCATTGGAAATAAAGGTAGGGATATACATAAAAACTAAAGTGAAATAAATTTGAGCTCCAATTATATACATGAATCCTTCCTATGCTTTAATCTTAATTCTAATCAATGAACATAAAAAGGAAGCATATGCAGGAGATCATTGAGCAATGCAACAGTATAGTCAATATTCGATATCAATATGCTAACGTTGGCATCCACATTTTTAACTTGTGTTCACAAAACAGCACAAAGAGTGAAAAAAACATTGTATCTGTCAAATAATTCATATTATTTGAATGCTAAGATGATAGTTGGAGGATATTCCTTTCTCTTGTAGCTTTCTTTCTCAGTAAGAAACTCTCTCCAGTCTCCAGTCACAAATATGTGACATTTTGAGGTTGTCCTAAGTCAATCAGTCTAGATTTTTGTTGTATATTACTTTTATGTGTTGGTTTTGGGTAATTGAATGTGATATGAGAAGAGTTATCTTGAAATTTAGTTTCAATCTATGTTTTAGAACTATTTTATAACAAAAAAATATGTTACAGCTGCGGATAAAATGAGGGTTTTACACTAAAAATATACTGTCAGTGTCCAAAGCATCACTTATTCATGACTGGAGGGAGCACGTTGTAATAAAATAAGGTTTTTTCACTAGGCAAAAAATATTTAGCAGATTATGTTTTATATATATTGAAAAGTGATTTGCAACAGAAGAACAAGAATCAAAGAGAGCATTAAAAACGAAAAGAACTGGCAAGCTTACGTCTTTGCAGCCTGTCTTCCCTTCCCCAATGCAGCACCAAAGTATTTCTGGTCAAGTTTGAAAGTTAATAAACATTGTATTTCAAATTCACAAGGCTTCTAATATATAATGCCAATAAAGAAAACATCATCCATACTGAACATGAAAGCACAGCCCCGGCTGAAGGAGGGTATAACTCATGGAATAACTAAAACGATGAGCATTGATACAACTCTAGCTGTAATACAGTAACAGCTTACATAGGAGACTCCTGAGGGCTCAATCATGTAGAGCTGTGGTCCATCTCTGTCATAGCCTCCAAGAATAACACCGCATCCAAAAGGCCTGATACAATAGAGACCAAGTTAAGGTTGACTCCAGTAGTACAGTAGCCAAAAATAATGTTTGATGAATACATGTCATGTCTCCAGTAATTATGGACCACTTTGTTGAATAGATATTACCTGAGCCACCAGTACAGCGTACAAAGATGAACATAACTTGCCACACGATCTGCCAAATCCTTCACAGAAATGGGTTCCCCGTAGACCCTGGTGCATTAATGTTTTAGAACATAATCATATAAAAAAAATCTTGCATGGTCCTAAAAGATCAAGTGCTTACTTTTCATAATTGGCAGCTTCTGATTTGGCCCTTGAAACAATCTGCCTTCCATCTGCTGCTAAACCAGCAACAGCCTTGCAAACAAAAATAGCAATTTGTCATTATAACGCGTAAAAAATACTAATGGAATATGAACCATAGCAGCAATAGGAAAAGCATAAATTCCAACAAAAAATAAGAAAAAAGTCTCAATAGATACAACATCTTTGTTACTTTACATCAGCAATCGATTGTATAGGAAAACAGATAATAGAGCATGCTTTTACAATCTTGCTCCTATAGTCAATTGTTATTAGGACAAGTTAGAATACCAAAGCAGGGATGCAATCTTGCACATATGTTAATTCATTCATCAAAAGCATGGTTTTACATCAAAACCACTATCATTTTTGAGTTACTTGTAAAGGCATTACCAAGCCAGAGTGGTGGTACACTGAATGGATCCTCCGGTTGGAACCCTCCAGTATCATCTTTGAAGTCACCAGCTTCTCTACACCCTAAAGGACCAAACTCCAAGTCACAATCCAGTCAACGCTTAGGGTCTCCATCAACTTAAAACCTCAATGGAGCTCTAGTAATTAATCCCAATCTTACCAGGACAATGCCATCTTTGCACTTGATCCCAACAACAGTCCTATAAAAAGATTGGACATCACAATAAGATCGCAGAGAGAACAAGTGAATCAAAACAGGATAGGGAATGTCAAAGGAATCTAACCCGCTGTTGTCGACAGCCTTGGTGGCGTACTCAACCTGGAAGACACGGCCATCCGGAGAGAAGGTAGTAACAGACAGGTCGTAACCTGTGCCTATGCTGCTCATTGTCAAGCTTTATTCGTCACCTCTACGCCGTTGGTAAGGAGATCACTCCTCAAACAAAATACCAAAACCTCACTGAAAGAAGTAATTCACACAAAACTCGGTAAAAAAAACTCTAGAAACTCAGTAAAAACAACATATATGACCACTATACAAAACCGCACGGTGGATAAAACTTCCACGGGGCAAATGCGGATCCAGTACAGGACAAGATCGAAGCATATGCATGTAATTGGGTCAGATCCGGATACAGATAGCGTAGGGTCTGGGGTCCTCTGTTTCGCACAGCGGAAAGGGAAGGGAAGGGTGTACCTGGTTGATGCTCGTCGCCGGCGAAGGGCCTGACGAAGAGGGCGCCGCCGTTGCCCAGCCGTCGCCGCCACCAAAGAAGAAGACACAGAGAGAGGCAAACGTCGGTTTTTGCGACCAGAATTCCAGAAAGCGTTATGTTGCCAAGCTGGGCCTCAAGCTCCCGGCCCAAGAAATCGAGTCGGAAGCGAATATGGGCCCGACTCCGACTAGAAGATCACCGATTGTTTTAGCCTCTTCCAGTAGGAAAAAGTTCACTTTTCCTCCCTTAATTTCAAAACCGGACAAACAACCTCCCTGAACTTTTGAATCCGTGCATTTTACCTCTCTGACCGGTTTTGTACGGTGGTTTTGCTACAGTAACAGTGGTTTTGTCTTATTTATTTATTTTTGCTAATTTTTTGAAAAATCATAGTAAATCACAGGAAAATCATAAAATAGAAAATCCAATTTTGTTGGACTCCATATGAGTAGATCTATATAGCGAATATATAATATGGTACACTTTAGTACAAATTTTTTGTTATAGATTTAGATCTATGCTTTTTTGTAATTAAAATAAATTTATAACTATGTTATACGTGATTTAATGAGTATCAATTTTTTAATACAGTTGAAGCATACAATAATTAGTCCACCATCAAAATTTGATCACAATTAGACTATACAAAACTGTAGCTATGAATTAATCCAAATAATTACAAAAAACATATTATCGTATGGAATTAATTGTAATAATTCATAGCTACAGTTTCTATAGTCTAATTATGGTCAAATTTTTATGGTGAGATAATTATTGTATGCTTCAACTATATTAAAAAATTTATACTCATTGGATCATGTATAACTTAGTTATAATTTTTTTTAGTTACAGAAACGCATGGGTCTAAAACTACAACAAAAACTTTGTACTAAAGTATACCATATTATATGTTCATTGTATATATCTACTCATGTGGAGTCCAACAAAATTGGATTTTCTATTTTATGATTTTTCTGTAATTTACTATGATTTTTCAAAGATTCAACGAAAATAAATAAAAAGAAGAAAAAGACAAAACCATGGTCGTTGTAGCAAACCACTGCTACTGTAGCAAAACCACCGTCTAAAACCGGCCAGAGAGGTAAAATGCACGGTTTCAAAAGTTGAGGGAGGTTGTTTGTCCGGTTTTAAAGATGAAGGAGGAAAAGTGGACTTCCTCAAAAGTTAAGGGAGGAAAACTGGACTTCTTCCCTTCCAATAACCATATTTTTGACATATACTCCCTCTGCATCACAAATAGAAGCTATTTAGGACAACAACACAGTCTCTAAAGATTAACTTTAACCACTTATTTTTTAAAACATATTTTACGAAATTACATTTATATGGGTTTTACATCTCTAAACTTAATAATTTAAAAGTTATTCATGATTTATATTCCTAATGTTTGATAAAACCTTGTCCAAAGCGACTTCTATTTCTGATACGGAGGGAGTACTTATATTATTTAAAACTATATTTACACCATTTTATTATTATATTTATAATAATTTATTTTGTACATTTCTATATTTCAGGCGCTTGAACAGTTTTGTCTTTGTGCTTTCATAGAAAAAAATTATTATTTATTTATTATGATTTGTGTTAATAGATTTAGATCATTGAACGAAGATCTGATGGTCGTAGTCGTCGTCTGAAAAGATGCTATATTTCAGGCGCCTGAAAATAGCAAATCCTTTTATTTTGTATAATTTATTAAACAAAGTTATGTAATTTAGAAGTAACAACTATATTTTCCAAACTTTTTTTTTAAAAAAATATAAATTATTTTTATGAATTCCAGACATCATAAAAATATATATTATAAATTATTCACAAAAAACTTTAAATTGTTTATAAATATCATGAAACTCACAAAATTCAGAATTTTTTTTTTTTTGCAGATCTAAGAGGAATAACGGGCGAGCACAGAGCTCCGACTCTATCCTGGTGAGCGGCGGCGCGAAGGGCCACACACCAGCGGTGGTCCGGCCTGAGGGCCGCAGACGGCGGAGGGAGCAGGCCCAGGGCGGCGACCGGCGTGGGGGCAGCCTGGGGCGTCAATGGGGATGGAACAGACTTGGGGCGGCTTACTTTGGGGGCGGCGCTCGCAACTGCTCGCGCTCGTGGGAAAAAAACGGTTATCGGGGGAGCCAAGAAACAACCAAACGTTGAGTAGCAATTCTCTTTTTTTAACATCAAATTTGTTCTTGGTTTAAATGTTCGCTCTGGTTTTGCTAAAAAAAAAAGTTCGCTGACTCATTTGATAATTTTTTTTTCCGCACTAATATGTTACATGAATTTTTCTTCCTTACTTAATATTTTTTTCTATTCATACAATTCTTTTTATTCTATGTTATTATTTTTGAGCAACTGAGGAACTGACGAAGCATATCAAAAGATAGCACAGTTGCAAATCTGCTAACCAATGGCAAATAGAAGAAGAGTACTCCCTCCGTTCCTTATTAAGTGTCGAGTTTAACTCAATTTACAAAAAAATACGTGTAACATTTATATCTCCAAATAAATTTGTTAAAAAACTAAATTCAAATATCTTTCCAATGATCATAATTATGTATAATAAATATTAATATTTTTAATATATATTTAATCAAAACTTTTTCTCAGGAAATAAAAACAACAGTTTTTTTTTTTAAAAAAAACAACAGTTATTTAGGGACAGCTGATGTTGTTCAGTCTGCATGTGGAACTGGAAGAGACCGCATGTTGCTCCAGGGATGAAAACAAGCATCGCCTAGGGCAAGTTCCTGAAGAACGCAAGTGCCGTGACTAAACCAGAATGTAAAACGCCACAGCTATGATATCAGTCAATCCAGATTCAAACTTCCATGAATGCAGTTTTACATGACATCAAAATAAAATCCGACAAATTGGCCATCTCCACCAAAGGGATCAAAGATTTCAACAGCACCAGACATGAAATCTGTCACCCCAAAGGGATCATCGTGTTTCTATTTCTTAGTCAGCATCCATCTCCTCAAGAGCTGCCTGAGCAGCAGTTTTGGCCTGCTCCAACAGGTCATTTGGAACCTGTATGACAGGTGAGCAAAGAAGTTTAGCTTTAAATTCAAATGGAGAAACATACAAAGACCATTCTTCATGTGAGAATATCCCACAATACCTTCTCATGCTGGCGCTTCGATTCATCACAGATCCAGCTCAACTCCAGCTCAAAAGCTTTGTCCTTGGCTTCGTCATGCACTCCATAAATTCTGCATTGGACACAGTTTGTCAGAACGTAAATTCTGAAGAGCAGTAGCCTTTTCAGATTCATTGGCGTCATTCAAGCAGGAAAATACTAAAGCAACTTGGCAATATCTTAAACATCAAAGTTAAACTTAGCATCACCTGACATAAGATGTAAACTAGCATGTGCTTCTAATGTAGAAACTAACAAGAGTAGCTTTTAGGATTTTCTATGACAATAGTTTGCAGTATTATCAAAGGTACAGTACAATGACGATATTCCTAAGCAGTTTTGTACTGATAACACTCCTACCAGCAAAATTTCGATAACTGGCTGAAATGTTTAGTGCAAAAAAAAAGTACTTAATGACTAAACAATGATAACTGGGTACACCCTTTGCCAGGCTTTGTATAAATACGAGCAGATTTCCACAATGACATTTAACAACGTAGAACAATGACTGAAGCCAATTAATCTACAGCAAAATGAATGCCAACAAAGCTATAGCCAATAACATGCATTCAGGGAACAAGTAAAACGAAAACAAAAAACATGAAGTGGAAAAAACTGTACTATTATGGGAAAATCGACTTAGACATACATCTTTGCAACTTCAACAATGCCTTCTCGGCAGGTAAGCTCTGAAAGTTTCAACTTTTCTATCTCACTGCAAGAAAAAAATCAAACAGTTGGCTTCAGAATCATTCTAAGGTCCATCGATAGTAGGGAAAAAAAAGAAGTCTCACACAGAAACAAGAAAACTTTCCAGAGGTAAATTTAACAGTGGTTGCATAAGTATGCTTGTTAAAAAATATTATGGAACACAAAAGCTAAATTCAATTATTACTTCCATCAGATTCTTTTAAAAGCCAATATTTCATTGGGAAGGGAAGGATATATATACATAAAAACTGTGTAAAATGTGAGCTGCAATTATATTAATGAATCCTGCCTATATGTTTAATGGCTAACTCTAATCAATGAACATACAAAGGAAGCTTATGCGCAAAGATCATTTCACAATGCAATGGTATATTCACTATTCTATATCAGTAATGCTGATATTGGCCTGAAAATCTTTAACTTCCATGGAAAGAACATAGCTATCAAATAATTCAAACTATTGAACGGTTTGATATATGGAGGGTACTAGTTTCTCTTTTGATATCCTTGTCAGCGAGCTACTCCCCCAAGTCACAAATAGTTGTAGTCACAACTAGTTGTATTTGAAAATGATATCTGTAGATTTGTCTCATAATGTAGTTTCGTAAAAGTGATACATTTCCTATGTTTTGTAATAACAAAAAGTATTAGTCAAAGGTGTGTTTTGGCTTTTGAGGAATGCACCAACACCACTTGTTTGTGATTGGAGGGAATATGTTGTAATTATATCCGCTTTTACAATAAATAAAAGGCAATAAATGTTTATTTGATTGTGTTTTATGCATTGGAAACAGAACGAAAAACAAAGAGAACATTAAAAACAAAATAAAAAAAATTGGTAAGCTTACGTCTTTGCAGCCTGTCTTCCCTTCCCCAATGCAGCACCGAAGTATTTCTGTTCAAGTTTGTAAAGTCAATAAACATTATGTATTTCAAATTCACAAGACTCCTAATGTGTAATGCAACTTAAAAACAAGGTCATCCATACTGAACATGAACGCGCTACTGGTGGAAGCATAATTCATGTAAAAGCTAAAGCCCTAAACCTAAGCACTCAAATTGATACAACTATGTAATACAGTAACAACTTACATAGGAAACTCCTGAGGGCTCTATCATGTAGAGCTGTGGCCCATCCCTATCATAACCTCCAAGAATAACACCACAACCAAAAGGTCTGATACAATACAAACCAAGTTAGTGTTGAGCAGTAGCCAAAAATAATGTTTGATGAATAAAAGTCACGCCTCAAGCAGTTATGGGCCATACTGTTATATTACCTGAGCCACCAGTACAGCGTGCAAAGATGAACATAACTTGCCACGCGGTCTGCCAATTCCTTCACAGGAATGGGTTCTCCATAGACCCTAGTGCATTCAAGTTTTAGAACATATAATCATATAAAAGATCTCACAGGGTGTAAAAGACTAGGTGCTTACTTTTCATAACTGGCAGCTTCTGATTTGGTCCTTGAAACAATTTGCCTGCCATCTGCTGCCAAACCAGCAACAGCCTGCAATTGAGCATAAAAGTAATTTGTGAAGGCCAAAGCAAAACTCCAATCTTGGTCCTATATTTTTTCATCAACGGCATGATTTTACATCAAAACCACTATCAATCTTGAGTCACTTGTAAAGGCATTACCAAGCCTGAGTGCCGGTGCACTGAATGGATCCTCCGGTTTGACCCCTCCAGAATCATCTTTGAGGTTACTAGCTTCTCGACACCCTGAAGGACCAACCACCAAATTGCAATCCAGTCAAGACTTGAGCAACTCAAATAACTTTAGAACTGGACTGAAGGGGAGGGGGATGAGAAGGCCCAATCTTATCTTACCAGAACAATGCCATCTTTGCACTTGATCCCAACAATAGTCCTATTCACAAATACCAATATACCATCATCAATAAGATTCATAGAAAAAGGGAACAAGTCAAGCAAAACAAAACAGGAAGTGGGAGGGAATCTAACCCGCTGTTGTCGACAGCCTTCGTGGCATACTCCACCTGGAAGACGCGGCCATCAGGAGAGAAGGTGGTGACAGACAGATCATAACCTGTGCCTATGCTGCTCATTGTCAAGGCTTTTTCGTCACCTCGCCGCTAGTAAAGATATCGCTACTGCAAACGGAATACCAAAACCCCAATGAAATAATCTCCACAAAATTCATCAGTCGTAAATAAACATATATCACTAGTATTACACAACAGCACAGGAGACAAACCAACCAGGGGCGGATCGAGTATAGGACACGACTACATATTTATACCCGTTTTTTTTTATTCTTTTGCAAAGATCGAAGGTAGGGATATAATACATATGCATGTAATTGGGTCAGATCCGGATAAAAATAGCTCGAATTAGGGTTTGGGGTGCTCGGTTTCGCACGGTGGGAAGAGGTAAGCGGAGATGGAGTACCTTGTGGATGCTCGTCTCCGGCGAAGGTGAGCGCGGCGCAGCACCCCAGCAGTCACCAATAGGAAAGAAACGAGAGAGGGACAGATCCAGAGAGGTAAGCGGGAGGCGGAGAGACTGGAGAGGAGGTGAACGCGAGATTTTCCGCTGACGTGAGTATAGAGTAGCTAACAAGCAGAAATCAGCTTGGAGAAGAAGATGAACTCTCAGCTCTCACTCTGATGATTTTTGTTTCTGTTTCTATTTCGATTTGTTATAGACTTCTCTAGCAGGGCCGTGAAAGGGTTCTCTGTTGGGCTAGTGGAAAAAAAAACAAAGAAAACAGGGTCGACCTGGGCCAGAGCCCAGAGCCCTAGGCTAAGAGCAGGTACAATAAATCATGTCAGTTTGACTAATAGCTAAGATAACTCAGCAAAACCCTACGTGGAAGAGAGAGAAAAGGAGAGACAGAATGAGCTTGGCGTCCCAACTTGCGCCGAGTTGCAGCACGGGAAACCATGCGCCAGAGCCGATTTAGCGCCCAACTAGACGACAAGGAGCGTTGTTTGTGGGTCCCCCTCTTGCATTCTCGATCCGGTGCGGCTCGCCTCTATTCTCTTTCCCAGAAAAATTTCCCCACGCTACAGCGCGCCAAATCCTCTCCGCATCGCGCCCAATCCTCTCCACCTCGCGCCCAATCGTTGATTTCACCCGCCAAATCCTATACTCCGGAAGCTGAATGGTCTTCATTCAGTGATGATTTAAGTTCTCCCTGCAGTCTATTACGAGGTTTTCCATCCGTGATAACCCTAACAAATCTGATGTCTCGCCGGAAGAGAGAGCTCGCGCCGCCGCCTCAACCTTTGCCAACTTCTCCGTCCGTCCACAGGTCGCCTCTGACACCACCAGGGTCCTCCACGTCTGGGTGTTTCCCCACGCCAGCAACTTCCATGAAGACCACGCCGCCGCCGGGGTCTGCAGCTCCCGGCCCTTGGTGGTGCGGTCCGCCGGTTCCCTAGCAACCTATGCCGTGGTGGCCTGCATGTGGTGCTGCTGCGTCATCTTCTCGAGCATTCCAGCAAGACGAGATCGACTCTGATCCAAAAGAGTGGTAAGTCCCTGCTGCAACACGTCTTTGCATCTTTTTTAATAGAATATCAAATATATTAGTGGAAAGTTGAGAGATCCTCTCGCTCCTTGAAGATTTTTGTATACACAATTTTTCATTGGTTTATTTCTTGTCTGTAGATTCTAGATCTTATTAAATATTTTTATTTATCCTAAATTTCCGTGGAGATTTTTGAAAGGAATCTTTTTACCAGACGAGCATTCTAATTTTAGTAGACATTAAAAAAAATATAAACTAGCACCTGGTGGTTTCTGAATCTGGAAGCTCACCATCCCATTATCTATCTACCTGCAGGGGTGTGGATAATCGCCCACCCGGTGGTTTCCTTAGTTTTTTCAATAATCCATGGAGTCCGGTACTTCCTCAGCCAATCCCACCTCATTCGGTTAATGGAAGTAAAAGGAAAAAAAGCCCAGAAATGATAAATTTGGATAATGATGAGGATGATAGAAATGGTGCTAGGATTGATAGACGGTTACAATGGACCAAGGAGGAGGAAGTGCGCTTGGTGAGTCGCATTACATATTTATTCTGTATTTTCTTGTAGGGCTTGTATGGCTAACAATACTAAACTTGCTTGCACTGTAGGTGAGTGCATGGTTGAATAATTCAAATGATCCAATCAATGGGAACTGCAAGAAGACTGACCGGTATTGGGGAGATGTTACTAATGAGTATAACAGTACCACCCCTAAAAAAAGAAGAAGAACATCAAAGCAATTGAAGGATCACTTTCTGAAAATTAAGAAAAAGGTTGGATGGTTTTGCAGCTCATGGAAGGAGGCTACATCAATTTGGCCTAGTGGTTATTCTGATGACCAACTAATGAACAAGGCCGAAGCTATCTATGAGGAATACAAAGATGATCCATTTATGTTGAAGCATTGTTGGCTGATTCTACGTGATGAACCAAAGTGGCAAGTGCAATTAGAGGAAAATCTGATGTCAAATAAAAGGAATTTGGATAATGATGAGGGGGGGGTGTGGGAGAGCTCATACCCTCTTTGACACAATCTGAAAATCGTCCAATAGGGAACAAGAAGGCAAAGGAGGCAAAGAATGAGGCCAAGAAACATCCTTCACAGATGGATGATGTCCTTCGACAACTTACAAAAATTCAAGGCACAAATGAAAGTCGGGAAAAGATGCTAGAGACCCAGAAACATGTTTCTGCTGAGAAACTTGAATCAGCTAGACTTAACCACCTTGCAGCCAAAGAAAATGCTAAGTCAGCTATGCTGGAGACATACAAAACACTCAGTATGAAAGATACAAATGGAATGTCTGATGATGTCAGAGCTGAACACTTAGCATTTATGAGATGTGTGAGGGAGAGTATATTTGGCAAATCTGATCAATAAGGTAATAGTTCTATAAACTGCTATTTTTGTTCCATATCCTTTTTGTAACATTCTTTTTGTTATACATAGCTGATGTCATATTTTTCATTTTTACAGATGCAGATGCTAGCTCATAAGAAGAATCAGGTATTAATTCTATAAACTACTATTTTGTATACATATTTTTTTCTCTCAAATGTTGTAGATAGATAACCATGCAGTCTGTAGTATGAATGCACCTGTAAATAGCATGCAGTCAACGTTTAATTAGTACTCCTAATATTCATGGTGAAATTTCCTATTGACTTGAATGAGCAAGGTGGATCATCAATTGCTCTACCTCCAGAAGTACAAAAGGGTGGAGACCCAATTTCTTTAAAATGTAAGATATAATAACATTTCATTTTGTTTATTATTGTTTGTCATACCGTCTATTAATATATACACTTGTCAATTTCCAACGGGTTCCTGCTTGGGGTTCTTCCTGAAGACTTAAGTATCATCGACTGTTGCGGGTCATCAAGAGATATGGCTAAATAAATTGGAAACTATGGATGCTAGATTTATTTTCATGTCCATATTTATTTTCATGTCATTAGTGTAATAGTTGCCCGTCGCAGTAGCCATTTTTTGAGGGTTAAATTTCAGTTATATTGCAGACCATGTTTTATTTCTTAAGCTTTTAAGTAATTCGTGTGTGTCGTTCTTGGCCCATCATCTAATGCTGTGAACTTGGTTGTAAGAGCCATTATATTTTTGGGGCAATTGCATTTCTGCCCCCGTTTTTACTTCTAACTGCACATTTGCCCTTCTTTTTTAGACTTTGCATATTTGCCCCTATTTTTTGAATTTGAGTGTTCGTGTTGCCCTCATTCCGTTAAGTGATACGAACGGTGTTAGCTAGAGGCTGCAAAGACATATATACCCTTAGCATAAATAACACTATAACCTATAACTTTTTGTACATATACATATAGATGTAAAATAGCACCAAGATATATTTTATAATTAAATAACCTATAGCTCACCCTTCAGCCGCTTGCCTGTCGTGCTGCATGCGTGCACCATTGCTCACCCACGCAGCCAGAAGCGTTGAAAATAAGACATTGATATGAAGTCATTTGGGCTTTCATTTTTATTTCTTTTTTATTTCTTTTCTTATTTTTATTTTTTATTACTTTCCTTTAGGTGATCGTGCTTAGAACATAGGGCAAATAGAAGATTGAAATAAAAATGCACAAATCGATCCAAGCCCCACCTAGTCAGACACACAAATCGAACAGAAGGTCTTATTCTTAATGGTGGAATTATTTTTTCAAAGAGACTTTATACTGATGCTTGTAGAATATGTGTTCAAATACACCCAAAATATGTTATGTCATTTTGTTATTTAATTGTAAAATATATATTTCTATTGTTTTATATTTGTATCTATATATGAAAAAGATTGTAGATTATAATGTCATTTATATCAAGGGTATATATGTCTTTATAGCCCTCTAGCACACACCGTTAGTATCACTTAACGGAATGAGGGCAATACGAACACTTAAATTCAGAAAGCGGGGGCAAATATGCAAAGTCTAAAAAAGAAGGGCAAACATGTAGTTAGAAGTGAAAACGAGGGCAGTCATGCAATTTCCCCTATATTTTTTTTACTAGTGAACAATATGCTTGTTGCTTCAACATTCAGTTGACACCTTATTTGATTTATCTGTGATTGTGTCCATGGACCTGTGAATGTCGGCAGCAACACAAATGGCTACAGAGATGTGTTTAGTGTCAATCACTAGGATTAGATACAGTTCAGTGACTTAAATATATGTGTATTTTTTTATAGCCAAACTAACAGCCAAGCTATTGTATCACTTGGCTCTTGTATTGTCTCAAGATGACATGGACTTGGCTTATAGCCAAGCTTATTGGCCTTGCTCTAAGGAGGCCTCCGGCCTTCAAATGCAAAGGGAGACGCCCTTCTGTGTCATCTGTGCGCCAATGCCCAATGAGCTAAGCTGTTGACGTCTGCCTTGACTACCAATAAACTATTTTTAAATTTTTTGTTTGTATTTTTTTCTTGACCACACAAAAGGTTTGCATGTTCCTATATATTAATTAAAATAAAAAATTAATACAACACGCCTTAACGACATCCTAAGAGGTTAAAAGAGTAGTACATGAACGCTCAGACCCTTCCTAGGTGTTTAATACAATCACTTTTTGTTGTTTGCCCTTGATCAGGCACTAACAAATTAAACATGTTTTCAAGACCCATATAGGTGTTCGGAAATTCAGAAGAAGAAACAACAGTGCATGCAAATTCTGCTTAAAACCATATAGGTGTTCGACTATGCAATGTTGCTGTTTTAGAAAGAAAGATGAAAGTATCATCTATGCGATGTTGCTATTTTAGAGTCAACGCCTCAAAGACTTCTATCAAGGAACCTAAATCCTGGAAACAGAAAGGAGGGAAAGTTTAAACGAATGGCAACGAAATTGGCAGTAGTAATAATAACTAAATTCAATAAAACCTACTCTCTCCGTCCATAAGTCATTCCAAGAATCTTGGAGAGTCAAAGTTTTTCAACTTTGACTAAATTTATACGGAGTATAATAAGATAATACTCCCTCCATCCCAAATTATAAGACATTCCAAGAATCTTGGAGAGTCAAAGTTTTTCAACTTTGACCAAATTTATATAATAAAATAATAATATTTATGATATCAACTAAGTGCAATTAGATTCTCCATTAGTTATATTTCCATAATATGTATATTTGATGGTATAAATCTTTATATTTTTCTCTATAATTTTGGTCAAAGTTGAAAAACTTTGACTCTCCAAGATTCTTGGAACGTCTTATAATTTGGAATGGAGGGAGTAACATTTATGATACCAACTAAATATCATTAGATTCTTCGTCGGTTATATTTTTATAATATACATATTTCATATCATAAATCTTTATGCTTCTCTCTATAATTTTAGTCAAAGTTGAAAAACTTTGACTCTCCAAGATTCTTGGAATAACTTGTAATTTGGGATGAAGGGAGTATATTGTTGGTTGAACAAAAGGGGGAAGCTGACGGGAACAAAGAAGTATCACTAATTAGTAATAATAATAATAAACTCTTATCAATAAAGAAAATGGGACAAATCACTCTTTCTGATTTGCATGGAAGATATATAACCAGTTGACCACGTGTGAAATTGTTAAGAAATAACACTAGAAAATATATAACTGAAATTACATACGTAGTTTGATCAAGCTCAGACATTTTGTCCACCGAGTGATCTCACCATAGTTATTATTAAAAATATAAATAAATTATATTGTTTTCATCATTCCGGTAGATTCATGGATACGCCAGATATACCGTAATGGAGGGAGTACAGGCAGTCCCTGAGTACAGGTGTGCGTCAAATTAGTTATACTATGTGACATGACCGAGATTAGTTACCAGGTCACACAGCCTGTGACATGACTAAAAATTGCTAGTTCCTAGAAATTTAGTTAAGCGCAGTCTCTTTTTAATATTGTAGTAATTATGGCGAAAGTGAAAAATTTCAATGCAATTTGCTCCGACACGAAGGTGTACATAAGTGGTTGCCCTTTTTGATGATTTTCTGTGACTGTTTTGCACGCACGCAGTGTCTAATTTAATGCATGATGACAGCGACCATCTGCCGATTTAGAACACTACTCCCTCGGTCCCTAAATAAGTATGGTCGTTAGTGTGTCATATATTTGACTCAATTTATAGAAAATATATAAAATATTTATATCTCCAAATAATTTTGTTAAAAAACTAGATGTAAAGATCTTTCCGATGATACTGATTACTTAGCATAAATATTAGTATATTTTAATATATAATAATTGCCGATAACTTTTTCTCGGAAAGTAGAACAACACTTATTTAGAGATGAAGGGAGTACGCAGTAGGACATGCGTGTTTTGTTGGGATTTTGTGCAACTGGATCGATCATCATGCATGTGTTGAAGCAAGTTAGCTTGCTGCATGAATAAGGGTATAGTTCGATATATTAGGACTAATTACTACCTCCGGTCCTTTTTATCTGACACAAGTTAGAATGATATAGTCTTCTAAACTGCATTTTAACCATTTATTTATTTTATATTATATTGGTCAAAGTTTTTAAAGTTTAAATATAATATATGTGTGTCAAATAAAATAGTATTAGTTAAGCTAAAAATTAATTTAAAATTAGTTAAAATTAGAGTTACTAGGTTGGCTAAATTGAAATATTTAGCCAACCTAGTAACTCTAATTTTAGCTAGCTACCAATTAGCTCTTATCCTAAAATCTGCATTTGTTCAGGCAGTATTCAAACATCCCTGATCCCGATAACCACTTTCTAAGAAAATTTAAAAAATGTTTCTTCAAAGAAAGCTCCAACAGTATTAAAAAACTAGCTTGTAAAATATTTTATTGAGTAAAAAGGTGATAAAATGATAAGATAACTCAGACATTTTCTTATTACGATTAAAAAAATGTTCAGTGTGTGTCTGTGCAACAAGCACTAGTGTATAAAAACTTCTAATGCAATATAAGGATACTAAGAGACTGTTTGGATCTTTTTTATCTGTAGGAATTGAAATCTCCTTAATAAATTAGCTTATTTGATTTGTACTGTAATATTCCACCACTTTCTAAAGTTCACATATAAGTCTATCTTAAATTTATAAGGTGATAATAGATCACTCACATTATATTTCTATTTTATAACTTATAGCACATTTTTCAACTCGCTCCTCTCAATAAAAATACAACATGTAAGTATTTATCTCATATCACTAAAAAATAATATATAAATATAATCTATATACAACTTAATTAATATGTGTTTAAATTATGGTTCTTAAAATAAATTCAATTCCAAGAATCTAAATGAACATTCTTGTCGTGGTAACGCCTCATTGCATGTAGGTACCTTGCTGATTAGAAAAGAGCCGCTAGGCGGGCTTTCTCGACGCTGTCAAGTTTGAGTGGTCGGGTATCATCGGCCTCGTCTTCATTATACTGCTCTGTTCTCGGAGAGTCCCAAATTAAGTATGTCGAGAGAATTGTTTCTGCACCATAAACCAGGAAGAAAGGAGTTTGTCTTGTTGTTCTGCTTTTCTGTATTCGCAGCCCCCAAACTACTTTTTGTAACTCTGTCGCACCCTGATTTTAAGAACAAAATCAAGGGCACAATATATGTATGTTAGGATTAATTTTAATACATATATCAATGTCATAATAGTATAAAAAACGATGTTGTATTACATAATCGAACATTATTAAAAAATGGTCCTCGGGTCCAAAAGAATAGTACAAACTCTCACAATTGACTCACGGAAACTGGACGCCAACTCCACAGGAAGGTTGGTCGAGGTAGCACTAGCCTAATACAACTCGTGTGGGTCGAAGCCACCATCCTCTGGGTACTCCTGCTCCTCGTCGTAGGCTCCAGCGTCTGGGCGGGTGAAAGGTCCTAAATGGCTAGAGATGGGTGAATAGCCTAATTAAAAATTCTACAAAGCACTAGAGCAACCGGTTAAACAATAATATAGCGATAATTGCGTTTTGCTCTAGCCTACTAAAAAGGCAAGCCACCTATCCACAATTCTAATATATTATAATCTCTATGTCACACACAATGGCTATGTCGCTATTTTAGCACTAGTGAGCAAGCTATCAAAAACTAGTTACAACTAATTAAGCTACACTACTCAACTAGCTAACACTATCACTAGGCAAGTATGAAATATATGTAAATACAAGTGATAGAAGTGTGTATACCGAGCCGGGCAAGAGATCAATAGATGAATACCAATGAATACCACAGAGACAAAATGACACAATGATTTTTCCTCCGAGGTTCACTTGCTTGTCGGCAAGCTACGTCCCCGTTGTAGCGATACACCCACTTGGAGGTTCACGCGCTAATAGGCATCACAAGCCTAACCCGCAACCGGGTGCCGCACAACCAACACAAGATGGGGATCCACAAGCTACTAGCAATCCACTAAAGATGTCTTTCGTGATCTCTCACGGGGAAGGCTCAAGAACCCCTCACAAATCACCGATTGGGGGCGGATACAATCACCAAATCCCCTCACCAATCATCAAATCACCAACCGTCTAGGTGACGGCAATCACCAAGAGTAACAAGAAATCCACAATCACAACAACCACCTAGTGCCACCAAATATGCAATCTCAAATGCACACACTAGGGTTTCCCCCAAATCCTCTCCCAAATGAGCAACAAGCTAGGAGATGGAGAGGAGAGGGAGATGCTCTTGAAGCTCTCAAAATCAATCACTAGAGCTCGATCTCTCACTTGAATGGAGCACAAATCCTTGGGAGTGAGAGAGGAGAGGGAGAGAGAGATTTCTTCTCTTAGGGATTCAAAATGTGCAAGCAATGGGGAAAGTTGGAAGAGAGGGAAGAAAGGGGAGGGGAGGACCTGGCCTTTACCTCAGCCATCCACCCATCCGACCGTTGCTGTTCAGGAAACCACTCCCGCACTGGAAATTCCAGGCAGCACGCCCTGGAATTTCCAGGGTGGGAGCGTTGCGGAGGACCAAACCCGCACTGGAAATTCCAGGCGGCGCGCCCTGGAATTTTCAGGGTGGGAGCGTCTCTCCCAACCCGCACTGGAAATTCCAGGCTGCGCGCCCTGGAATTTCCAGGGTGGGAGCAACTCTACTGACCCACACTAGAAATTCCAGCTCGGGACACCAAAATTTCCGGATGAACGCGAATAACGAACAGAGAACCCCTCCCTCGCAAATCACTGAGCTAAGCTGGAATTTCCGACCACAGCCAACTTTCTTCTCATTTTTAAAACCTTTTAAGTGCTAACTTTCCAAAGCTATCCCAAAACATTTTAGCACTTAAGTTAGCATTTTTACAAGGAATTTTCTCGGGCTTTCTCATGGATCTCACCACGTCACTAAGCGCAATGTATATGCAAATGACACTCACACTTAGTGGCACTAGATAAACATTGTAATCAAAGATTTCTCCTCTTTATAGTACGGTTATCTATCCTAAACTCGATCACACACTCTATTGTGTATTGACCGGTAAAACAATATGGCCTTAAGTTTTATACCTTTGCCTTGAGCCCATTTTGTTTTTCTCTTTCTTCATTTCCAAGTTGGAGCACTTGATTACAATCTTTTGGCCATCTCCATCACATGAGTGTCATCTAGCTCCACCACTTGGACTTGGACCAACCTATCTTATAATCACTCTTAAGCATAGGGTTAGTCCAATAGGTTTCATCAATTAACCAAAACCAAACTAGGGCTTTCAATCTCCTTCTTTTTGTTAATTGATGACAACTTTTACAAAGATATGAATTAAATTCAATTTTGAATTTGAGTTTCTTGTCCAAGCATTTTGTTCATGAGTAAGAGTTGGACAATCACCACAAATTCGATTTTGGTAGTACTAGCTCCCCCTACATATGTGCTTCATGAGTTTGGTTCAATTTGTTCACATATGCATGGATTGAAATTGTGGGAGAGATACTACTACCAAATGATGCTAAGGTATATAGAATGGACCTTTGAAGCGTGTTACCATCGGAGTGCACTTTTCATCATCGTCCTTAGCACCATGAGTAGCTAGATATCACTTGTAAACACAAAAGACTAGATACCTCATGAGATCAACATTAGATGCATGGTTCTAGTACCACTTGTGTAACATAATTAAAACACACCTAGCTAACTCCTATGCATGCTAGTTCTCAAATCATCATACAAGTTCTATTACTAGCATACACCACACAAGCATGTTATTGAATTTAAGACCTGTATAATGCAACACTCATATGTATATGCGCATACAAATGCAACAATAAGTTCATGAGCTTGCCCCCCCTACTTGTGTGCTCAAAGTTTAATTGATCCCCTTCCTTTGTCACTTCTCCCCCTTTGAGATTACTTTTCTTTATCTTTGTGACTTTCTCTCCCCCCTTTGTCATTAAGTACCATAAAAGGCACACCAATTTTAGTAGGAGTTAAGTCAATCAATGGGTGATCAAAAACATAATATGGTTCAACCTAGCAAACTTGCATAAGATATTTAACACGGTTTGCTCAAGAGTAAGCTTCTTCACACATCTTTCAATGGTTATCTTACTCACGTTGGTTAAACACTTGAATGCTTGTTTCCAAGATTAAACACTAGGTTCACAAGCCCACAAACATGTCATATGCTACCACTAGATCATATCAAACATAGAAGCAATAGTGGTACCATATATACATTAAACTCATTTGATTTTCATGAATGAGCCTATATCATGCATGGAATGACTAAATGCACTAAACATGTCCTTAGCAAGGATGAATGTCATGCCAAACAATTTTACCTTTGCTTTGTCGAAGGAGAGGCATGTCATATAATGGGGTTCTTCAACTCATATTAGAGAAATCAAGTATGTTCAATTCATTTCTTAGCTTGCAAAATCTCTTCTCATCAAGTGGTTTGGTGAATATATCGGCAAGTTGATCTTCGGTTCCCACACTCACAATAGAAATATCACTCTTTTGTTGATGATCTCTTATGAAGTGATGACGAATGTCAATGTGCTTTGTTCTTGAATGTTGAATTGGATTGTTAGTGAGCTTCACTGCACTTTCATTGTCACATAGCAATGACACTTGTTTGAACTTGATTCCAAAATCATCCAAAGTTGCTCTCATCTATAGCAATTGTGCACAACAACTACCTGCGGATATGTATTCGGCTTCGGCCGTTGAAAGTGCAACACTATTTTGCTTTTTTGATGACCGTGATACAAGTGATCTTCCAAGTAATTGACATGTGCCCGATGTGCTCTTTCTATCAACTTTGCATCCCGCATAGTCAAAGTCTGAATAACCAATCAACTCAAAGTTTGACCCTTTGGGATACCACAATCCAACATTTTGTGTATGCTTCAAATACCTCAATATTCTCTTTGTTGCCTTCAAGTGACTCTCTCTTGGCGAGGCTTGAAATCTTGCACACATGCACACACTAAACATGACATCCAACCTAGAAGCGGTCACATAGAGTAAGCTTCCAATCATAGACCGATACAACTTTTGATCCACCATGTTGCTACTAGAATCACTATCCAAATGTCCATTTGTCCCCATAGGTGTGCTAATAGATTTTGCATCATCTAAACTAAACTTCTTGAGCATGTCTTTGATGTACTTGCCTTGACTCACAAATGTGCCATTCTTCATTTGCTTGATTTGAAGACCAAGAAAGTAACTAAGCTCTCCAATCATGGACATCTCAAACTCATTTGCCATCATATTCCCAAACTCTTAACAAAACTCTTGGTTGGTTGACCCAAAAATAATGTCATCAACATATATTTGCAACACAAACAAGTCTTTGTCAATCTTCTTGGTGAAGAGAGTAGTATCAACCTTACCCATCTCGAACCCTTTAGAGAGTAGGAAATCCCTCAACCTCTCATATCATGCTCTTGGTGCTTGCTTCAAACCATACAATGCCTTTTTGAGCTTGTAAACATGGTTGGGCTTCTTATTATCTTCAAAATCGGGTGGTTGTTCTACAAATACTAACTCATTGATGCAGCCATTGAGAAATGCACTTTTAACATCCATTTGATATAACTTGATGTTGTGAGCACATGCATAAGCCAATAGAATTCTAATTGCTTCCAATCTTGCAATCGGTGCATATGTTTCTCCAAAGTCAAGACCTTCAACTTGTGTGTAACCTTGTGCTACCAATCTTGCTTTGTTTCTCACTACTATGCCATCTTGATCTTGCTTGTTGTGAAATACCCATTTGGTTCCAATTACATTGTAATTCTTTGGCCTCTCAACAAGTTCCCAAACTTGGTTGCGAGTGAAATTGTTTAGCTCTTCATGCATAGCATTTACCCAATCAACATCCATTAATGCATCTTCGATCTTGGTTGGTTCGAATGATGATACAAATGAATAATGCTCACAAAATGAAGCCAATCTTGATCTTGTTTGCACACCACTTCTAATATCTCCAACAATTTGATCGATGGGATGATCTCTTGCAATGTTGGTTGGTTGGAGTATTTGCATTTGATTTCTTTGTTGAGATGAACTAGCTTGTTGATCTTCACTAGCACTTGATTGATCATGAGAACCACTAGCTTGATTTGCACCAACTTGCACATTGGAGGAGAACATTTGATCATCTTCCTCTTCAATCACTTGTCTTGGCCTAATATCACTGACATCCATGTTCTTCATTGCATTTGCTAATTGAGTGCCTCTCACATCATCTAGATTTTCATTTTCTTCTTGAGACCCCTTGGTTTCATCAAACTCAACATCATGCACTTCTTCAAGAATACCACTAGCCAAATTCCAAACTCTGTATGCTTTGCTTGTGGTGGAATAACCAAGTAAGAAACCTTCATCACATTTCTTCTCAAATTTGATCAATCTTGCACCCTTCTTCAAGATATAGCATTTACAACCAAACACTCTAAAATATGCAATATTGGGCTTTCTTCCATTTAATAGCTCATATGGTGTCTTCTCTAGCATACCATGGCAATAGAGACAGTTGCTACAATAGCAAGCCGTATTGATAGCTTCGGCCCAAAAGGAATGACTAACATTGTATTCACTAAGCATAGACCTTGCCATCTCAATCAAAGTTCTATTCTTCCTTTCAACAATCTCATTTGATTGCGGAGTGTACTTGGGTGAGAATTGATGTCTAATGCCAAAGTCATCACACAACTCATCAATTCTTGTATTCTTAAATTCACTCCCATTGTCACTTCTAACTCTCTTGATTGTTGTTTCAAACTCATTTTGGCATCTCTTGACAAAAGTTTTGAAGATATCAAATGTTTCACTCTTGTCACTAAGAAAGAAGACTCATGTGTATCTAGTGTAATCATCCACTATCACAAAGCCATATTTATTTCCACCGATGCTAGTGTACGTTGTTGGTCCAAATAAATCCATGTGTAACAATTCAAATGCTTTGCTAGTACTCATCATGCTTTTCTTAGGATGGGTGTTACCAACTTGTTTGCCGGCTTGACAAGAGCTACAAAGTTTATCCTTCCCAAAGGTGACATCTTTCAAGCCTCTAACTATATCATGTTTCACTATCTTGTTCAATTGTTTCATTCCAACATGACCAAGCCTTCTATGCCATAACCAACCCAAACTAGATTTAGTAAACAAGCATGTCGACAATTGGGTTTCACTAGCATTGAAATCAACCAAGTATAGGTTCTCATATCTAAATCCTTTGAATATCAAATTAGAGCCATCTACACTTATGATCTCTACATCATCAACTCCAAATATACATTTGAAACCAAGATCACACAATTGAGCAACTGACAATAGATTGAAGTTCAAGCTCTCAACTAGCAACACATTGTAAATGCTCATGTCATTGGATATTGCAATCTTACCAAGCCCTTTAACCTTGCCTTTGCCATTGTCACCAAATGTGATAGAATCAAAACCATTATTGCCACTTGAATTGATTGAATTGAACATTCTTGAATCCTCGGTCATATGTTGAGTGCACCCACTATCAAGCACCCAATGCCTCCCTCCGGCTTTGTAATTGACCTACAAGAACAAATCAATTCTTTTTAGGTACCCAAACCTTTTTGGGTCCTCCAAGGTTAGTGACCAAACTCTTTGGTACCCAAATGGCTTTCTTCTTTGAGCCCACAATTGGTGCACCAATGAATTTAGCTTTCACACCATTAACACCCTTGGTAAGCAAATAGCAAGAATCAAATTGAATAGAGGATACATTAGCATTCTTGTTCTTGTTCTTGCAATATTGCTCTACATGCCCACTTTGCTTGCATCTAGTGCAAAATTGACCATTGCTCTTCACAAAACTAGTCTTGTGAGTAGCAAAAGCCGCCTTGCCATTCTTGGGGGTATAGCCCAATCCCTCTTTGTTGATAGAGAAGCGTTGGCTACCCAAGCACTTAAGCAAGCAGGCCTCACCACCATAGGCTTTACCTAAGGCGTGAGTGAGCTCATTTACCTCCCTCTTCAATGTCTCATTCTCAACCATGAGTGAGGAATCACAAGTGAAGCCATCATCCGTAGATGAAGTAGTAGTGGTAGATGATGAGCTACATGAAGGGTTAGTAGGAGCAATAACAATAGGCTTATAGAATGATTCATCAATTATATCACATGTTATGTCTATGTCATTTGTTTCTACCTTCTCCTCTACTTTCTCAATTTTAGCTTGATCAATCAGAGAGGAGTGAGCTTTCTTAAGCTTGTTGTGAGCATCATCAAGCTCCTCATGGGCTTCCACTAGCCTCTCATGAGTAGCATTGAGCTCCTCAAAGGATTGCTCAAGAGCTTTTAGTCTCTTTTGCAATTCTTTGCACTCCTTTCTCTTTTTATCAAAGTGTTCTCTAGCATCATCAAGCATTTCAAATAATTCATCTTTAGTGGGTTCATCATCATCATCATCACTCTCATCATCATCAGATTGTACCTTTGTGGACTTAGCCATGAAGCATGATGGAGTGTCGAAGATAGAAGGCTTGTTGTTGATAGCAATGCTTGCAAGTGCCTTCTTCTTGCTTGCCTTGCGGTCATCATCATCATTATCATCATCACTATCACTTGTGGATGCATCACTATCCCAAGTGACCATATATGATTGCCCCTTCTTCTTGATGAACTCTTTCTTCTCTTTCTTTTCCTTCTTCTTGCTCTTCTTGTTGTCATCATCATTTTCACTATTATATGGACATTTGTAACACCTCTGGTGTTTAATCTGTAATTAACCTGACATGTCATCATCATTAGTCATAATCATTCTTGTCATGCATTAATGTTTGTCTAGTGGTTGCTTGCCTTTACCTTTTCCTAAAAGGTATTTTGTTGTGTAGTGATCTCTTTTCAAAAACCCTAAATGCCCAAATCTTCCTTTAAGGGCAAAATGGTAATTTCAACTCTGTGCCTAGTCTTGTGTATTTCTTGTTCAGTTTAGTGTCTTGAAGCTTTGTTGTGTTGTTCAAAACCCAAAATCAAAAACAGATTTCAAATCCCTTTGAAAAATCCCAAATTCCAAACCCTGGCTTTTACCCCTCTTTTAATAATTTAAAAACTATTCAAAATTTGGACTTGGTCCAAAAAGCAAAGTTGTATATCTTGTCAAGAGGAACAACTTTGGTTTTTACAGATTTTCAAGTTTCTATATAAAATCAAAAGTAATTTTGAAATTATTCAAATCTTAAAAGTGTCCCCTTTTCTGATTTCGAAAATAATTCAAGAATTGTTTGGAATTTGAAAATATTCTTTTTGACAAAGTTGTAGATCTCCTTTTTCTGCACAACTTTGGTATTTTGAGTTTTTGCTGCTCAGTTTAATTTTTGGGAGAAATTTGTAAAATACAGAAAGTCAAACCCTACACCCTAGCCCTGTTCATCTTCTACCTAGGGCCAGGGGGGCCGGTCATGGCAGCTCGCCGGCGCCGCGTGCGCCACGCGCCTGGCAGCTACTCGCCTGCCTCCAACCTGCCGCCGCTGTCCGCGCCATCATTCCGCATCCGCACGCGCAAGCGCTGACCTCCGCCCCCGTCCCCCACTGCTCCCCGACGTCGCCGCCGCGTGGCCGTCGCCGGCAAGCACGACGCCCGGGTCCCAAACTGATTTCCGTCCCTTCTTCATCATGAGATCGATAGCACGCGCCACGGGCATTCTTATCCACCCCCGCGCGCTCTCTATCGGCCCCTGGCCGCGGCTATAAAAGGCCCGCCGGTGGCCGGAGCTCCGCACTCACCCCGCCACCGTGGCCAACTCACTCCAGAGTCTCCGCCGCTCCACCACCTAGCCCAGAAGCTCCGCCTTGAGCTCGCGAAGCTTCCCAGCCCCTCAATTTTACCTCCGCCGCCTCCAATCGCCCGGCGTAACCCCATCTTCCCAAACTCCGGCGAAACACCGGTGAGCTCGGGTTCGGGAAATCCCCACTCTCCGACCATGATCATCTTTCTCCGACCCCTGTGTCAACTTCCCTGTCTTCTTGCGGCTCTGACCGTGCCATTGTGACCTCGTGCGGTGCACAGGATCGCCGGAGCGCCGAGCGCCGCCGTGAACGCCCGCCGAGCTCCGTTGACCACCTTGTTCCGTCCCGCCGAGTCCTGCCTCCGACCCGTGGTAAGCACTCGAAGCCCCCGGTCTCTGCTTCCACTCCGCTTCGCCCGAGCCAGGCCTCGAGCAAGCACTCGCTCGAGCCAGGCCTTGAGCAGACACGTACCCTCGCCACTTCACCGAGCCCAGGCTCGGAGCGGACTCACACACCGCTTCGCCCGAGCCTAGCCTCGAGCGGACTCACGCACCCTCAGCTTCGCCGAGCCTAGTCTCGAGCAAGCATGCACCCTCCGCTTCGCCCGAGCCTCCCGGCCAGGCCTCGGACGAAACGATCGTTTTCCGTCTCGCCCGAGCCTCCCGGCCATGCCTCGGACGGCCGTTTGTTTCCGCTTCGCCCGAGCCCTGCGAGGGAGGAGCACAGTGCTCTTTTCCTTTTTGGAAGTTGTGAATAGTGTTCCTTTTTCATCTTTTTGTATGATTTTCTGTGTTGCTCCAAAAATTCTGAAAATTTTACAGTTAACTCTTTATACCTTGTAGTATTTTAGAAAAATATGAAACTTGGACTTTGTGCAAAAATTTGAAAATGAAAAATCTCCCTTTTAATTAAGAAATGAATGGTTTTAGATTTTTAGAAAAACATGTGTAGCTCCAAAAATCATGAGATAAATTTTTATGTGCTAGTTATGTCATGCTTAGTCTCTGGTAGATTTTTGAGGCCTTTTGGAGTAACTTCATAAAATGACCTTTTTATATAATTAGGAAAAATAAAAAAAATCAAGTAGAGTTCATGTTGTATGCCCTGTGTTGCATTGTTCATGCTAGCATACTCATGAGCATGCATCATTGCATTCGTATAGTCACCGAAGAAGGCGTCAAGATCGAGGCAGCCGCTGACGAACCTGTCCCTGAGGCTACCCCGAGCTCCGACAACTGCCCTGCCGCCCTCGTGTCTGCCCTCTTTGCTCTTCAAGGCAAGCCCCGGTGCATTTAACCCCTTTCCTTGAATTTATAAAATGTTTTCCTTAAATGCTTTTGAGTTAAATGATTGCATTAGGTTTATAGGAGTTGTGTGCTATCCTAATTGATGCACTATCCACCTTGACCACTGATACACCCGATACCTGCTTTTCAAAAGTATTTGAAAAATGCTTAGCAATGCTTATTGAATTAGACTTTACAATAAAATGCCATTTTTAAAAGTGTGATCACTGAAAGAATTTTTATGGGAATTTGGCTTTACTTCCCGTTCGATGACTGCTTGCCTAGCTAGCATGTGGTCATTGTCGAGAAGAGGTTGTCCGCGCGTACGGTGCCGTCATGTTGTAGTCCGGGACTCAACAGTTGACACCGACCGGGACAGGGTTGAAAAACCGACAGGACCTGTACTCTTGGGTTAGAGTCCCGAGGTGCTTGTTGCTGGCGGAAAAACTTTAGGGACCATCCGTATGGGGGTCTGCTGGTCAAGACTTGTAACTATTCACATACTTCGGAAAGCTCTGGCTCCGAGGAATTCTTTATTGGACCGACAACCGCGCACTGGGAGTGGAGAGATGGCGGAAGTAGCATGTACCCACGTGGTCGTCGTACCTGGATAGGAGTGGTGTACTGTACTTCCGGGTGGCGTAGGACCGGGCCCAATCTTGGAGGAATCGTGGTAGACGAGTTGGCATATGCAAGCTTGGGTGCTACATATGCAGTGTGGATAGGGATCCTCAGCTGAGTATTATTTATCCAGATTAACGTTGCTCCTCGGTTATGGAGACTTGGTCACTGACTGTCAACGGAGAGTGGTTCTCAACTAGGAATGTTTTGAAATGTAAAATGAATCAGGAACGATGAAGAATTGAGGAATACTGAATCTTTCCAAAATAAAATAAGGTTTACAAAAATGCTTTTCTGCAAATACTTGATCTTGCTTAAACCTTACCTTGACTACCCTAAGCCTCTCATTCCTGAGTCTTCTCCCTTTTTCTTAGTCGGGTAAGTCTTGTTGAGTACCCCAGTACTCAGGGTTTGTTACCCATGCTGCAGGTATGACAGAGTCCCCGATGTGTCTTGCACCCTGCTGCGTGACCATCGTCCAGGAAGAGGCCGATGAGGCTGAAGAATAGTTGTACACCCTCGGGCTGGGTGATTAAAAGTATCTTTGCTGTTCCCCACTACGTTGCCTATGTCTATCTCTATTATCAGAACTTGGTTTGTAATAACTGCACCTTAATTTCTATTTGGAACCCTGCTTGTAAAACTATTGTTATTTAAGTCTTCCGCTCTTTATTCCGATGTTATTTGTAAAAGTATGCAATGCTGTAACCGAATTGTGAGATGATCCTGTGGACATTGGGCGCTGATGTAGCCCGGTGGCGAACAGGTCTTAATCACATGGAACATGGGTTCGGCTGTCAGAGGTTGACAGGGACACGTGGGCCATGGGATTAGGGTCGTTCCGTCACAACATTGAGCAACAAGATGGTCCTTGCTACCGCACTTGCAGCACCTCCTTGGTTCATCCTTATTCTTGTATGAGGTCTTCTTCCTCCTTGCCCGGTAGCCCTTCTGAAAGGTCCTAGTTTGGTTTTGGTAATTGGGTGACAACTTAGGTGGACTAATATGTGTTTGAAGTGAATTACACAGGTGATTAGTCCATAGGTGATCATGTGTGAGCAACATATGTCATAGAGGTGAAATGGCTTGGAAGATGTTGCAAGGCTCACACATGTGAAGAAGGAGCTTAATGCACATGAAACATGACATGTGGTCATGTGGCTAAGATGGTGAAGATCAAGGCAAGACTTGGCTTGAAGGACCGTTGCAAAGGTGAAGGGCAAGTTGGAGGCTTTGAAGCCGTTGGTACCGAGTGTCGGGAGGCTTAAGCAAGACTTGGCGCCGAAGGACCGAAGCGATGGTGAAGAGCAAGTGATGTCAAGATCGATGGACCATGGAGGCCATGTGATGATATGAAGTGAATCATATCATTTGATGATAGGTTGGTGCATGTGTTGCATCAACACCGGAGGAGATGGAATGGAATGCGCAAGGCAAAGGTATAATTGTAGGGCATTTCATTTCACCGGTCATAGGTGTGTAGAGAAGTTTATGACCGGGTTTAGGATAGATGGCCGTACTATTAAGAGGAGCAAACTTGTTTGCATATCGGTCATCTAGTGCCACTTGAGCGATCTAACTTTGCGATGTTACTAAGATCGAGTGGCGTTATGAGTGAAAGAGAAAATCCTTTGAAAATGATTGTGAAAATGCTAACACACATGCACATGTTGTTGTACACTTGGTGGTGTTGGCACATTTGCAAAGGAGAAGTTGTTGGAGTTGATTTGGATCAACACAGAAAAGAAAATGGAGTTTTCTGAGTGTGGTCGGTAGTACCGCCCAGGGGGTCGGTAGTACCGCCCATGGGTGCTGCGTGCAACCTTCTCTGTGTTGGGGCTGATTTGGCCTGGCGGTAGTACCGCCATAACCTCGGTACTACCGCCGGCGGTGGTACCGACCAGAGGGTCGGTGGTACCGTGGCCCTGAAGGGTTTCGCGAGGCTCTCTGTGTAGAATTGAAAATGGCCTGGCGGTAGTACCGCCATAACCTCGGTACTACCGCCCTCGGTGCTACCGACCCAAGGCCGGTGGTAACCAAGTTTGAAGAGCTCTCTGTGTTGAGTTGAAAATGACCTGGCGGTGGTACCGCCATAACCTCGGTACCACCGACCTCGGAGGTACCGACCTTTGGGCGGTAGTTTCCGAGGGACCAAGTCCCTTTGTGAGATGCTCTCTGTTCGCGGTCATGTTGGCCTGTCGGTAGTACCGCCATAGGGCCGGTACTACCGACCGTCGGAGGTACCGACCAGGAGTCGGTTGTTCGTTTTGGTCAACGCGCCGTGTGTAACGGCTAGTCCTAACACTGTCGGTACTACCGCCCAGAGGGTCGGTACTACCGACCGAAGCGCAGAAAAGGGGAAACGGCTAGTTGGCCGCTCCCCTCTATATATAGTCGTTGGGGCCGGCTTTGAGCCGGTGGTTGGAGCACTCCAAAGCCTTGGTGGCTTGTGTGGATGTGCTTGGGAGCCCTCTAACTCGCTTGTGCTTGCTAGTGTGCGAATCTATTGCGAGTGAACGATTCTAGTGCGTTGCTTTGAGAGATTGCATCGAGTGGCACTAGGTGTTCGTGTTGCAAGCCGGTGGTGCTTGTTACTCTTGGAGGTTGCCACCTCCTAGACGGCTTGGTGATCGAGTCTCCGTCGTGAAGCCCGCGTGAAGATTGTGCGTGGCTCCGGAGAAGGATTGTGAGGGGCATTGTGCTCGCCCCGCGGGGATCGCGAAGAGCAACTCTAGTAGAGCGTGTCATTGAGTTACCCTCACTTGTGGGTGAGTTCTTGCGGCGCTCGAGTGTCGAGCTAGGTGTGGTGCCTATTAGCCGCCGAACTACCAAAGTGTGTGGTCGACACAACGGGGACTAGCTTGGTGGCAACCAAGTGAACCTCGGGAGAAAAACCACCGTGTCAACTTCGTGTTCATCTTCTCGGTGGTTTGCAAACTCCTTTCACTAGCTTGTATTTACTTGTTCATATACATGTGCTAGTGTAGTTGCTCTTATGATTAGTTAGCTTGTGTAGCTTGCTAGTTACCTTCCTTGCTTGTGTAGCATAGAAGTTGATTCCATGAGTGACTAGTTGACTTGTAGTCTTGCTAGTCACATTGCTTAGTTTGTGTAGCTAAGTTGAGCTCTCTAATTTGGCTTGTGTAGCCTTGTTATTGAGCATTGCTAGTGAGCTTAGGCTTTGTGCTTTTGCTTAGTGGCATGTGTAGGAGCTCCCCGGTTGATTGAGTACTAGTTGCTTAGGTTTGTGTAACCTTGCAAGCTAGAATTATTTAGGTGAGCTCTAGCTAGCCCGACACCTTATTTGCATTGTTTAGGATTTTTTATAAGGTGTCATAGAGTATAAGTAGAGGGGTGTAGTCTTGGCTAGACCAATAGTTTTAATTCCGCATTTGTTTCAGTTAGCCGGTGTGATTAATTTTAGAAAGGACTATTCACCCCCCCCTCTAGTCCGCCATCTCGACCCTTCAATTGGTATCAGAGCCGAGGTCTCTCATTTGTGGTCTTCACCGACCCGAGAGGATGGCGAACTATGGGCTAGATGTTGAGTGTCCACACATTTTTGATGGCACACACTTTGCACGGTGGAAAAATTGGATGATATGCAATTTTAAGTTTATTAGTCCTCAAATGTGGTGGATTGTAGATGTGGGCCTTTCTCTTGTGTTGGATAGAAAGAATGCAACTCAAGCGCAAAAGAAATGCCTACATCTCGATTGCCAAGCTACTAACATTTTCTATCAATCTATGGAAGATAACATATTTGGTGAGATCATGGACTTGAAGTCCTCCCATGATATTTGGATTTATCTCAATGAGAAATATGGGGTGATCTCCGATGATGATGTTGATGAGCCCAAGGAGGAGGCGCATGAGGATGTTGAGCATGACCACAACTTGGTGGTTGTGGAGGATTGCTCCACCTCATGGTCAAGTGATGATGATGATGATCAATCCACAAGTTCACTTGACAAGATTGTTGATGATGGGCCAAGCTCAAGTGATGCAATTAATGATTCTACTCCATGCTCACTTGATGATGATGATGATGATGACGGCTATGAGAGTGATGTCTCCACAAGCTCCTCTACTACATCACATTGCTTCACGTCACATGGTGACGCAAAGGTATCAATTGCAAATGTGGTTGTTGATTGTGATGATCCAAACTTTGAGCTTGTTTGTAGACTCACTAAGGCTTTAGAAAATGAGATGACTAAAACAATGAAATTGAAAAATGAAAACTCATTTCTAAAGAATGCATGTGAACAACAAAAGCATCTACTTTATGTTACTACTTGTTCACATGAGGAGCTTAAGTTGACTCATGAGGAACTTAGTGTTGCTCATGACAACTTGGTACAAGACCATGCTTTTCTCACTAAGAAGTTTTCTAATGTAGAAACTAAAACTAGTGAGATCTCATCATTTGGATCAAATGATCAATCACATATTTGTGCTAACCCATGTGATGTAGAGAAGAAGCATGTATCCACCTCTTGTGATGATTTATTAGACATGCCATGTTCTTCACATTTAGATGCTTGTTCTACTTCCTTGTCTTGTGAGACTAACATTTTGAAGGAGAACAATGAGCCCAAAAGTGAAGTGAAGAACTTGAGCAACAAGTTAGAGAGGTGGTGTAGATCAAAGGTCACCCATGAGCACATGATGAAAAATCAAAGAAGCTATGGTGACATGAGTGGCATTGGCTTTGACAAAAGCAATGTCAAAGGCAAGAGATGGGGCAAGAGATGACATGAAAGAGAAATGAAGAAGCAAGAACAAGAAAAGCTATCTCATTTCATGTGCTATCAATGCCATGAGATGGGACATCTTGCAAAAGCTTGCCCCAACAAGAAGAAGCCCCAAGCTCAAATCAAGAACAACCATCATGATGGTGACTTGATGAAGAATAAGAAAACAAGAAGGGGCGGAAGAGCAAGGCATCCAACTCATATCCATGATGCCAAGATGATGATGAGCAAGAATGAAGAAAAGAAGAAAGATTTGGCTCACATCAAGTGCTACAAGTGTGGTGATATGGGACACTTTGCCTCGGAGTGTCCTAACAAGCTTGAGAAGAAGACTCAAGCAACTCATGAGAGGCAAGGCAATGAGAAGCAACATTTGAGCAAGGAAGAGAAGGCTCAATCAAAGAGAATTTGCTACTCATGCCGGGAAAGGGGACACATGGCAAATTCATGTCCCCTAGGTAAAACTTCTAAGCCTATTTCAATTGATGATAATATTGTGCTTAGAAAGGATGAAAATGGTACCTCTAAGGATACTATTGCAACTCATCCCGCTACTCATACTAAGGCTATGCCTAAGTATGTTTCTCCTAACTTGAGAGGACCCAAACAAGTTTGGGTACCATCAACTAGTGGATGAATGTGTGTAGGTACCATGGCATTGGAGGCTTGATTCAATTTGTTCCATGTTGATCATTATATGATTGAGTCAAGTAATGAAGCTTAGTGCTATCCAAACCCAATGCCAAGACAAAAGAGTGAAGTCCAAGTGCTACAACGAACAAGTGCAAAAGATCAAGTTGTGGTGGTAGATTGGAATATTCGAAGGCTTGCAATCAAATTGAGTTGAAGCTTGCTTTTGGATGATCATGAGCTACTAAGGTATATCTCTAGTTGATCATGTTCTTTTAGATGCATATGAGATGATTGAATTGGATATATATGCATATGTTGCTTTCTATAAGATGATTGAATGGATTTAATGCTTAAAGTGATCAAATTGAGTTAGTTTGAATGGATGTGTTCATGAGACTTCTTTTAGTAAGTGATTTGAATGGACATATGTCTTGTGAGAATACTCAAACAAGTTAGCTCAAGTTTGATTCAAATTGGTAGAGTATAGCTCAATTGCTCAAAGTTGTTCAATATTGCAAAATCTGAGTGAGCTGAGAAGATAGCCATGTTTGAGTGATCAAATCTTTTTGGATTGGCTTGAAATTTGGTACACATTCTCTACACTTATGATATTAGTTGCTATGCAAAATTCATGATTATTGGATAAGATGTACTTTGGTTTTGGAGTAGATCTTGTCAACTATAGTGCAGCAGTTTTCAGCATGTAGTACTATGGAAAGAATTGAAATCTGATAGCAATCTAGAAAGCCAATGAAGCTCAAATTTTTATGGCTGCTAGAACTCCTAGAGAAGCACATCTCCACCAAGTTTCATGGTCATTGGACTTATATTTTGGGAGATATGCATGTTTCTTTGAGAAGGACAGAATCTGCCAGAAAAGTGACAAATATTGGATTGATCTAGAGTCACTTTGATTGAAAGGCCCTCAAGTTGGAATCATGTTTATAAGTGGTTGAGGGACCTATGTTTGGTTTTGAGATGAGCTAGAAGCATGACAAAGATGAGTACAAGTTCATTTGAAAGATGAGTGTATTTGGCACACATTTGGTACTCAAATTGGAAATCAAGACCAATATCAAAATGAAGATGAAGATCAAGTTCTAGTATCAAATTGAATATCATTTGGAAGAAAGAAAAGGACTCAAAGAGGAATTCAAAGTCACATTTCAATAAGAGTTCAAATGAATCAATCAATCAAAGTCAATTCAAGTGAGTATCAAGGATGAACTTTGGAGAGAGGTCACTTCTCCCTTTTGTAGGGGCTTGCCGCCTTTGGTAGGTTAACCAAGCAAGGCTTGGAAGGCTAACATGGAAGTGGTGATCTAAAGTATCATTGGAGATGCTTAGTTGAAGAAATCAAAAGGATTGATCTAGAGAGCAAGCAACACCCAAAAGAGCAAAAAAAAATCTTGAAGTCTTCGAGTTGCCAACTCAAGTGGTATTCATATGCAAGCTATGATCAAATAAAGAAGCAAGCCAACCACAACATTGAGCTAGTGCACTTAATCATATGGGTGGAGATTTGTTCTATTAATTGGTATCTATTGATCTTCACCATGGACTTCACATTGCTATTTGGAGCTTAATTGGAATCAAAATGACTATCCTCTACTCCAAGATAGCGAAGGTATCATTGTAATGTGCATGATCATTTCATTCCTCACTAGTATGCGGTTAGTGCATATAGTACATGCTAAATAGGATCATGCATAACAATTGAAAAGTTTAAATTCATAGCCTACCACTATTGCTTGTTTGATTATATGATCTAGTGGTTAGTATATGAGTTTGTTCATGAGCTAGTGAACCCAAGTACTTGATCTAGAAGATGAACATTCAAGTGTCTAATTCACCATGAGTAAGATAACCATTGAAAGATGTGTGAAGAAGCTTACTCTAGAGCAAACCGAGTTAGATATCTTGTGAAATATTGCCTAGTTCAAGTCACAAATGAGAAGCTCATGAAGATGACAAGAGTTCAAGAAGAAGATAATAATGCATATGGATATCAAGTTAAACTTTCATTCAAGTGGTATCCTACAAGATTTCAAGTGATCCTTAACTTTAAATGATCAAATCAAGCAAAACATCCCTCACCAACAAGAGCTCAAGCTTATCAAGTGGATGACCCATGACATAGGGGAGGTGCCCCACCTATTGGTATCAAGGTCAAAGATCCTACACATGGTGTCATTCCATCACATATGGTAGTGTCCATCAAAAAAAAATGAAGACTCAAGTATCAACCATCTACCCTAGTCCAACCCTTTGTATCAAGAGAAGCATACCTTTTGTGGTCATTGATGACAAAGGGGGAGAAATTGTGGCAAAGATATGTCAAGAACAAAGGGGAGAAATCAAGAAAAGAAGATGGACATGGATCAAGAGGGAGCAAGATTGAACAATGGAAAAGGATCAAAATTCTTGGACAAAGAGAGCACACAAGTAGGGGGAGCAAGCTCATGAATACATGTTTGATGCATTTGGTTGTGCATTACATTTGCTTGCTTGCATTGCATATGTTCTAAATTCTTATATGCTTGTGTGCAATATTTGCTAGAACTAAGACTTGAATGATGATTGTTTTCCTTTATTTGGTATCTAGAGCATAGTCTTAGTATAGCAAGTGGTAACTAGAACCATGTTTATAATGTTGATCTCACGTGGTATCTAGTTTCACTTGTCTCTAGCAAGGTTGATGCTAAGGATGATTAAAAATTTTGGTGTACACGCTTCAAAGGTAAAATTATATCTTGTATACCTTAGCATCACTTAGTAGTGCTAACACTCCCACAAATTTCATATTTATGCATGTGTGCAAGCTTGAATCCAAACCATTTGAGAACACATGTAGGGGGAGTTATCACTACAAAGTCGGGTTGTATGGTGCTTATCCAAATTCTCTCATATGGTCTTAATGTTGGATAAGTAACATAGAATCCAATAAGCTTAATTTCCATATCTTTGTAGAGTTGTCATCAATTACCAAAAAGGGGGAGATTGAAAGGTCCTAGTTTGGTTTTGGTAATTGGGTGACAACTTAGGTGGACTAATATGTGTTTGAAGTGAATTACACAGGTGATTAGTCCATAGGTGATCATGTGTGAGCAACATATGTCATAGAGGTGAAATGGCTTGGAAGATGTTGCAAGGCTCACACATGTGAAGAAGGAGCTTAATGCACATGAAACATGACATGTGGTCATGTGGCTAAGATGGTGAAGATCAAGGCAAGACTTGGCTTGAAGGACCGGTTGCAAAGGTGAAGGGCAAGTTGGAGGCTTTGAAGCCGTTGGTACCGAGTGTCGGGAGGCTTAAGCAAGACTTGGCGCCGAAGGACCGAAGCGATGGTGAAGAGCAAGTGATGTCAAGATCGATGGACCATGGAGGCCATGTGATGATATGAAGTGAATCATATCATTTGATTTGATAGGTTGGTGCATGTGTTGCATCAACACCGGAGGAGATGGAATGGAATGCGCAAGGCAAAGGTATAATTGTAGGGCATTTCATTTCACCGGTCATAGGTGTGTAGAGAAGTTATGACCGGGTTTAGGATAGATGGCCGTACTATTAAGAGGAGCAAACTTGTTTGCATATCGGTCATCTAGTGCCACTTGAGCGATCTAACTTTGCGATGTTACTAAGATCGAGTGGCGTTATGAGTGAAAGAGAAAATCCTTTGAAAATGATTGTGAAAATGCTAACACACATGCACATGTTGTTGTACACTTGGTGGTGTTGGCACATTTGCAAAGGAGAAGTTGTTGGAGTTGATTTGGATCAACACAGAAAGAAAATGGAGTTTTCTGAGTGTGGTCGGTAGTACCGCCCAGGGGTCGGTAGTACCCCCCCCATGGGTGCTGCGTGCAACCTTCTCTGTGTTGGGGCTGATTTGGCCTGGCGGTAGTACCGCCATAACCTCGGTACTACCGCCGGCGGTGGTACGACCAGACCAGAGGGTCGGTGGTACCGTGGCCCTGAAGGTTTTCGCGAGGCTCTCTGTGTAGAATTAAAATGGCCTGGCGGTAGTACCGCCATAACCTCGGTACTACCGCCTCCGGTGCTACCGACCCAAGGCCGGTGGTAACCAAGTTTGAAGAGCTCTCTGTGTTGAGTTGAAAATGACCTGGCGGTGGTACCGCCATAACCTCGGTACCACCGACCTCGGAGGTACCGACCTTTGGGCGGTAGTTTCCGAGGGACCAAGTCCCTTTGTGAGATGCTCTCTGTTCGCGGTCATTTGGCCTGTCGGTAGTACCGCCATAGGGCCGGTACTACCGACCGTCGGAGGTACCGACCAGGAGTCGGTTGTTCGTTTTGGTCAACGCGCCGTGTGTAACGGCTAGTCCTAACACTGTCGGTACTACCGCCCAGAGGGTCGGTACTACCGACCGAAGCGCAGAAAAGGGGAAACGGCTAGTTGGCCGCTCCCCTCTATATATAGTCGTTGGGGCCGGCTTTGAGCCGGTGGTTGGAGCACTCCAAAGCCTTGGTGGCTTGTGTGGATGTGCTTGGGAGCCCTCTAACTCGCTTGTGCTTGCTAGTGTGCGAATCTATTGCGAGTGAACGATTCTAGTGCGTTGCTTTGAGAGATTGCATCGAGTGGCACTAGGTGTTCGTGTTGCAAGCCGGTGGTGCTTGTTACTCTTGGAGGTTGCCACCTCCTAGACGGCTTGGTGATCGAGTCTCCGTCGTGAAGCCCGCGTGAAGATTGTGCGTGGCTCCGGAGAAGGATTGTGAGGGCATTGTGCTCGCCCCGCGGGGATCGCGAAGAGCAACTCTAGTAGCGTGTCATTGAGTTACCCTCACTTGTGGGTGAGTTCTTGCGGCGCTCGAGTGTCGAGCTAGGTGTGGTGCCTATTAGCCGCCGAACTACCAAAGTGTGTGGTCGACACAACGGGACTAGCTTGGTGGCAACCAAGTGAACCTCGGGAGAAAACCACCGTGTCAACTTCGTGTTCATCTTCTCGGTGGTTTGCAAACTCCTTTCACTAGCTTGTATTTACTTGTTCATATACATGTGCTAGTGTAGTTGCTCTTATGATTAGTTAGCTTGTGTAGCTTGCTAGTTACCTTCCTTGCTTGTGTAGCATAGAAGTTGATTCCATGAGTGACTAGTTGACTTGTAGTCTTGCTAGTCACATTGCTTAGTTTGTGTAGCTAAGTTGAGCTCTCTAATTTGGCTTTGTGTAGCCTTGTTATTGAGCATTGCTAGTGAGCTTAGGCTTTGTGCTTTTGCTTAGTGGCATGTGTAGGAGCTCCCCGGTTTGATTGAGTACTAGTTGCTTAGGTTTGTGTAACCTTGCAAGCTAGAATTATTTAGGTGAGCTCTAGCTAGCCCGACACCTTATTTGCATTGTTTAGGATTTTTTATAAGGTGTCATAGAGTATAAGTAGAGGGGTGTAGTCTTGGCTAGACCGATAGTTTTAATTCCGCATTTGTTTCAGTTAGCCGGTGCGATTAATTTTAGAAAGGACTATTCACCCCCCCCTCTAGTCCGCCATCTCGACCCTTCACCTTCTTCTTCATGAATTTGCCAAATCTTTTGACAAATAAGCCATCTCTTCATCCTCATCATCACAAGCATTGGAGCAATCGTCTTCACTAGATTCTTTTTTCTTTGCTTTGCCCTGCTCTGGATGATGATGTTTGTGGCTTTGAATGCCACACTTTTCTTCTTCTCATCCTTCTTCTCTTCTTCTTCATTCTCTTCTCATATGTGTCATCGGTCATCACATCTCCAAGCACTTGGTTTGGTGTCATTGTGTCCAAACCACTCCTCACTAGCAAAGTAACCAACACACCAAACCTCTTTGGGAGGCATCTCAAGAACTTGTGTGAGAAGTCCTTGTCCTTCACTTCTTCTCCAAGTGCCTTTAGATCATTGACTAGCACTTGTAGCCTATTGAACATCTTCGGCACACTCTCATCTTCCTTCATCTTGAAGCTTGCAAATTTTTCTTTGAGGATATATGCTTTTGCACCCTTCACCGCTTGAGTGCCCTCATATGACTCTTCTAGCTTCTTCCATGCCTCATTTGCCAATTCCATGCCCTTGATTTGCTCAAACACATTTGCATCAATTGCATCATGAATAGCACTAAGACCAATATCATTGTTTTGCATCTTCTTCTTCTTCGGCATTGGTGAGATGCTCCGGATCGGCAATCTCAATCTTTGTTTCTACCACACTCCAAATCTTTCTATTGATTGACTTGATGTGAGTAGTCATCTTTGCCTTCCAATAACTATAATTGGTGCCATCAAATTGGGGTGGCCTTTTGGTGTTGTTGATTTGAGCCATTTTTCACACCGTAGGTTGTAAAGCCTCAAATGAACGGTGACTTGGCTCCGATACCACTTGAAAGGTCCTAAATGGTTAGAGGGGGTGAATAGCCTAATTAAAAATTATACAAAGCACTAGAGCAACCGGTTAGATAATAATATGGCGATAATTGCGTTTTGCTCTAGCCTACTAAAAAGGCAAGCCACCTATCCACAATTCTAATATATTATAATCTCTATGTCACACACAATGGCTATGTCGCTATTTTACCACTAGTGAGCAAGCTATCAAAACTAGTTACAACTAATTAAGCTACACTACTCAACTAGCTAACACTGTCACTAGGCAAGTATGAAATATATGTAAATACAAGTGATAGAAGTGTGTATATACCGAGCCGGGCAAGAGATCAATAGATGAATACCAATGAATACCATAGAGACAAAATGACACAATGATTTTTCCTCCGAGGTTCACTTGCTTGCCGGCAAGCTACGTCCCCGTTGTAGCGATACACCCACTTGGAGGTTCACGCGCTAATAGGCATCACAAGCCTAACCCGCAACCGGGTGCCGCACAACCAACACAAGATGGGGATCCACAAGCTACTAGCAATCCACTAAAGATGCCTTTCGTGATCTCCCACGGGGAAGGCTCAGAACCCCTCACAAATCACCGATTGGGGGCGGATACAATCACCAATTTCCCCTCACCAATCATCAAATCACCACCGTCTAGGTGACGGCAATCACCAAGTAACAAGAATCCACAATCACAACAATCACCTAGTGCCACCAAATATGCAATTTCAAATGCACACACTAGGGTTTCCCCCAAATCCTCTCCCAAATGAGCAACAAGCTAGGAGATGGAGAGGAGAGGGGGATGCTCTTGAAGCTCTCAAAATCAATCTCTAGAGCTCGATCTCTCACTTGAATGGAGCACAAATCCTTGGGAGTGAGAGAGGAGAGGGAGAGAGAGCTTTCTTCTCTTAGGGATTCAAATGTGCAAGCAATGGGAAAGTTGGAAGAGAGGGAAGAAAGGGGAGGGGAGGACCTGGCCTTTACCTCAGCCATCCACCCATCCGACCGTTGCTGTTCAGGAAACCACTCCCGACTGGAATTCCACGCAGCACGCCCTGGAATTTCCAGGGTGGAGCGTTGCGGAGGACCAAACCCGCACTGGAAATTCCAGGCGGCGCGCCTTGGAATTTCCAGGGTGGGAGCGTCTCTCCCGACCCGCACTGGAAGGGTGGGAGCAACTCTACTGACCCACACTGGAAATTCTAGCTCGGGACACCGAAATTTTCGGATGAACGCGAATAACGAATAGAGAACCCATCCCTGGAAAATCACTGAGCTAAGCTGGAATTTCCGACCACAGCCAACTTTCTTCTCATTTTTAAAACCTTTTAAGTGCTAACTTTCCAAAGCTATCCCAAACATTTTAGCACTTAAGTTAGCATTTTTACAAGGAATTTTCCCGGCTTTCTCATGGATCTCACCACGTCACTAAGCGCAATGTATATGCAAATGACACTCACACTTAGTGGCACTAGGTAAACATTGTAATCAAAGATTTCTCCTCTTTATAGTACGGTTATCTATCCTAAACTCGATCACGCACTCTATTGCGTCTTGACCGGTAAAACATATGGCCTTAAGTTTTATATCTTTGCCTTGAGCCCATTTTGTTTTTCTCTTTCTTCATTTCCAAGTTGGAGCACTTGATCACAATCTTTGGCCATCTCCATCACATGAGTGTCATCTAGCTCCACCACTTGGACTTGGACCAACCTATCTTAAAAATCACTCTTAAGCATAAGGTTAGTCCATTAGGTTTCATCAATTAACCAAAATCAAACTAGGGCTTTAGCGGGGTAGCAGGGGGGCAAAGAGGGAAGGGTGAGTACATCGAAATATACTCCGTAAAGGTAGAAAATAATGTGACATGAGGCTAAATTCAAAGGTAGACTGACTCTGTTTGACACGAGCATCTAAAGTGACACACCCTATTAGTGTTATTTTCCTATGCACATATTTACTAAGTTTTAATCATCATCTCTTATATAAACAAAAACAATACTCAGAGTCCACCGAGCAAAATCATACTCGGAGATCCACTGAGAAACCGATACTTGGATTCCACCAGACAACCAACATTTGGAGTTCACCAAGTAAACCGCACCTGAAGTTCATGAGACAAACCACCACTGAAGTCCATCAGGTAACCCGAACCAACCAGAACTGTAACCAACTAATTCCGAAGAAGTCCAAGTCGCTCGTGACCGTGAGCACGGTTGATATACCAGTTTTACACTCTGCAGAAGTTGTACATCTTTACCAGCGAGTCGTGCATTTCCCCGTCACGGTAAACACTGCCAAGTGCATAGCGGGGGTCGCACTACAAGTCCTTTGTAAAGCCGCCTCCAAGTCTGTTTTACACGTACCTTAAAGGTTTCACCGCGTACAAAGGTCAACGACCCCAGGGCCCCCCTCTGAGCCACAAAAATGTTTTCGTATAAATCCTCAATTTGGAGGTAACTAATTACTTAGCCAGATCCAGTCTATCCTGATCTGATCGGCAAGGAAGATTTTCTAGATGAAAATGTGCTCCTATTGCGGGGGGTGGTGAGCGTGCTGCCTGATCGGCAAGGAAGATTCCAGGTGCAAAAGTGAAAAACTGAAAATTAAAATTGGTGGTCGGCCTAGTACAAGACACCGACCACCTCTAATGTAACGCCACCGTAGAGACATTGCTAACGTCAGTTGTCTTATACGTCGTCTCATGCAGTGTCACGTAGGTTTTTTTTGTTGATGTGCAGGAAAGAGAGACAAGAGAGAGAAATGTCGTTGTTTCACGAAACAACCACATCACAAGCTAAAATTTAGAATTATAAGACAATTATTCTACCATTGTACGACTTGTTATTTAATGCAACTTATAATTATTTTATTCTATCTATAATTAAGAAATCATGAATTATTACGAGATAATTTAAAAATAAACATCATATATATCATCTATTAAATCGTCTTAAAATCATGTAGGCATCGACGGATGTGGAATAGCTAACTGTAGGATTCCCTAGCTTTTAATTTTTTATTTAATCTTCTCACCGTCCACGTCTGCCGGCGATTTGGACACTTCGTTGGGATCGATTCCCCGTCAAACACACAGCTACGGATCAAGAAAACCGTGAGCGCGATTCCTCTATTCTCTTGTGACAAAGACTCAGGCCACCAGATCGAAGAAGCAAAGCAAGCAACTGCACCCAAACCCTAGCCGACGCCTCCCTCCTCTTCCAGATTATTCCGGCGTGCCGGTGCCATGGTGCTGCACTCTACCTCCAGCACTCCTCGACGGGATCTGGGCCCCCGTGATTCGCCGCCGGCTGACTCTCCGCTTCCTACCTCTCAGGTAACTAGTTCCATCTTGTTCGATCCATCCATCAATACGATCTCCGACCTCCGACTACCTGTTCTGACGACATCCATCGTCTATCACCAAATTAAATTAACCATTAGATTCCCGATCAAACTGTTATACTAATAAATTAGAGTAAATTTCGGAAAAAATGATGTTTTGTAGTCAAAATCGCAGAAAACATGTATTATGTCTTGTGGTCACAGGCTTTATGTTTTATAAGCGGTCCATTAAACCCACCTTCATTCATATCTCAATTAATCTTAGCATAGCTGAAACAATATTTTTTATAGTAATGAAGAGTTAAATTAATAACCTTAATCAAGAAATCAACCATTAGAATGTACATATACACTATATTTTGGATTTTCAATAAATATTATCTCAACATGTATATGGTGGGGTTTTGTGAAACTTTAGAACCATAATTGATGGGGTTATGTGCGGTTAGTCATAATATCTGGTGCTTTATGCTACTTTGATAATGAAATATGGGGCTTGCTGAAATTTACTCAACACATTGTATGATGTGACATGCGCTTTTTGCCCAGACAATAATTAAGATAGAGGGTTTGATGCAATTACCTAGTTCAGACCCTTGTTAGCAGAGGGGTTCTGTAATAGGGACCTGACAAGGGTTTGCTTGGGATTTGGAAATTTGCACCAGTGATATGATACGCTAGAGGGGATAAGGTTGACTAGAACACTACGCGTGCGTTGCTGCGCGCAGCTGGTGATCGTGCCTATGTGCTGGCCTGCTGGGTGCGTTTGGTGAATATATATTTGACCTTATCCTTTTTAGTGTGGTTGACGGGCTAAAACAAAAGGCATGCATATAAGTGTATATATATTAACCATCGGGCAGGGACGTGGCTGTGGAAAGAGACGACCCACAGAACCCGCAGTTGAAGTGGCGTCACTGTCACCGCTGTGTAGCCGCTGGCAAGGCTGTGTGTAGCTTCTGCACGCGTCGTGGCAGGAGGAGAGGAAGAAGGCCGCGGTGATGGCTGAGCGGACGCGGCGCTGGATGTCTGGTTCTTCTGTTCATTAGTATGTACGTGTATGCAGTATGTACAGCCTCCTGATCTCAGTCCGCGTGAGGCAAACACAATTACAAAGAGAAGGAAGGACACGCGTGTTAACCCACCTGTGAAATGAAGCAGAAAAGTTCAAATCGACGTCCACACACGGAGGACAGTCGGATTAGAAGACAGCATGGCACCTAGGCCACACGCCAGCCGCGGAAACGCCGTAGAGCACTTGTGCGCCCGATGAACACGGATCCCATACGGTATAAGGATGTTAATATTACCTCCCACCACCCAATCCCTTTCACTCTGGTATTAGCGTTTGGTTTATTTGGGATAGGAGGGATTGGTTTGTTTGGATCAAGGTTTAAAGATTTCATTGCAGAAATTTTTAAATGTTATGAAGAAATTTTCAAAATATATTGTAGAAAATTTGAAACGCTGCCTAGAAAAATCCAAAAAATCTTGAAAAAACAAAAAATCATGGCAAATCACATGAATTCTGGAAAATAGGAAAATACAAAAGAATGGCTGCAACATGAATGTCATGATTATTACATATGGTACCTTGATACGTTAGGTAGGGGGCGTAGTCAATACGTGGTCGATATGTATTGGAGAATTATCATGAATAAAAATAAAAAGGAAAAACATGACACTTGGGCTGAAACATATCGGCCTAGTCGCAAACTCACGCCGATAGGGCCCAGCTCACTCAAGCAGTCTTATCCCCTCGACCCTGCGACATCCGTCACCCCCACCTGACACAGCATACATGCATCGAGCCATTACCTGCCGACAGGAGCGCTGCCACCCAGCCACAGCGAGCTGCCCAATGCCAGCAATTACAAGCTGCCCGCTTGCAAGTCCACATGAAGCCATCACCCACCAGCAAGTACGAGCAGAAAGTCTCTTCCAATCAGTGTCTTCTTCTTGATTGATTTGTTGCTTCTCCTTTTGATCCAACATATTCAGTGCCTTCTCCCAGTTCTCCTTCTGATTTGCTCCTTTCCCTCCTTGTTTGTCTTGATTTTTTCCAGCCGCGAGTTGATGGCCGACCACATCGAGCAGTGCTTGCACTAGTGCTCCTGCTATCTAGCGTCTAGCCTGTCTATAAAGAAGCTTGAAGTGCAAACTACTGCCTAGTGTCTACCAACTACCATGTCCTCTATAATTTCCTAAAATCTGAGACAAGTGGATTGCTATTTACCTATGATGAAGTTCCATGTTTAGTTGCTGCTGTCTACCAACTATCTTACTAGGCTGCTACTGTCATTGCTTATTTGATCTAAGAATTTTAATATGCATTATTATTAATTTAAATTTTAAAGAGATAAAACATATCCATGTATCATATTTTTTTTTTGGAAATGATGTATTCGTGTATATCTGTGAGATCATTACAATAGTTCAGAAAACATCAAATTCAGATTAGGAGCTTAGTGCGTGCTGAGCTTATTCAAAATATATCTCTCTTACAGTAATAAAGAGAGAGCAAAGATTGAATTGTACAGAACATAATTATATTAACTGAAGCTAAACCATTAATATCTGAGCTTGGTTGCTAAAAATACAGTACATAATTTATCAATCTATGTCCATCAATCCATCGGTTATGATAGCATGAAGCTTAAATAAAAAAATTGCACATGCATAATGAGACAAAAATTGAAACAAATCTCCCATTATCAAAAATCAAGAACCATTTTTTCTTTTTGAACTAACAGTATGTTCTTGATTAATCAAAGTAGAAAAAAATTCAGTTTTAGATGAACCTGCACATGATCTCTGAATATTGGATATGAAATAAATTCAGTAATGCAGATCATTGGCACTGTACTAGGAGTACCACGTAACTAGGAGCTAGCCAAGAAACTGGAAACCAAAACCAGGACAAATGTCAAATACTAAAGACTTGCCCACTGTTCTCGCCATTGCCATGGTGCTGTGGAGGAAGGAAGGTGTCAGCTCAGGTGGATGGGGCGGCGGCACAGGCAGCGAGGCGCACCGGTGCTGGCAGATGAGTTGAGAAGCACTGACATTGACGGATGAGGCGGTGCCTGTGTTCTCAGCTAGAGGAGAGGCGCTCTCCGCTTGTGAATCGCGTGGGGTGGTAGAGTTCCAAGGGATAGAGCAGTGGAACAATTTCCCCTGGGTTTCGGGAGTATTGGGCCAAGAAACCTACCTTCCTGGGCCAAGCCAAATGGGTTTTTGGTCAACTTGGGGGTTCCTCCCCTTTGAGGCCGGGATCCTGGCCTTTTACCAGTATGCCAAACAAAACCTAATGGGAATAATGTCATTTAACTGTGCATAATAAGTGCCTGATTGCAGAGGAGGTCTATCTTAGATATGTGCTAAATTTGTTACTGCTTAAAAGAAAGTGGTGCTAATTAGTTTTTACTGAACCAATTTGTAGTGGGTGGAGGAGCCTTGGCCCCTGCCCCCACATTGAGTAGGCGGCGGATATGATGAACAACTAATTCATCCTCCTGTTTTTATTTACCTTAGTGACCATTTGTGTTTCTCAAATATAACTTTGCGGCTACTTTATAGCTTCTTTATCAATGATGTTTGAAATTGTATTGTTGTTAAAGCATTCTGAAAAACAAGTCTAGTTTCATATAGTCAGATCTTGATAGTTTTGGACACACTATTATCGGTCAAGCTTTTGAAGGTTTCATAGGACAGATTCTGAAAGGAATATTGTTTTAATTTATGCATTACCGACTCAATTATATTTCTCTAATTAATCCTACCAGGGTGGATCCCGCAATGGAGTTGATGTTGCTAGGAAGATGAAGGAGGTTGAACATATGTTGGCAAATTTAGAAAAGGAGGGAGTGAAAATAGATGCCAGGATAGCTAGTATTATTGATGATGAGGTAGCTATAATTAAAGCCGAAGCTTCAAGGTAAATAATAGGTGATACAACATATTTAATTTTAACTCAAGTGGAAATGAAATTGTACTAACATTCATGCATTATGCACATCCTTTTGATAGGGAGAACATCAATGATCTAATAAGGATTGGGGTAAAGGTACTCGACACTATTGTATTTTTTGCTGTTGGTTCATGGCAGGAGCGAAATGGTATGAACATGCATTCAATGCTACAGTGGACATAATCTTTTTGGTAAATAGCCTAGGGCTTGCAGGTCCAGTGCCTAAGACCACCTCCAACAATTGACTTTTAAGCTGGCTCTAAGCATTTTTCTTATATTTTAATATAGGAGAGAGAAAAGCTAGCTCTTAGTTAAGAGCTAAGCTCTTACACGCATTTCAAGGTCATAAGATTGTTATGAGGTCATGGGGTCATCCATGTTAAAAGTCATGTACTAACAGCTAGTATTGTTGGAGAAGTTAGTTTAGAGCTAGCAGTTGGCTCTAACCACTGCGGGTGCTCTAAGGTATGCAAAACCTGTTTGTGTTATTTGATAATTTGTCGACTATACGTGGTATTGACATACAAAGATGTAACATGTTCGCAGAATCTGGTGTGCATGGAACAGGTGCTCGGTTATGTTCGGCAGGTTGATTAGTCTTTGATAATTAAATCCGTTGTACATGGTGATTATCTATGGATGCTTAGTTGTGATAATTTATGGTATAACACTGGATCAAATGTTTTGTTTACTGTTTGTGGCTTCTCTCGCATAAACTGTTTGCAGAAGTCATACAATGTCACTGTCACTGTATTACCACATATTGGAAACTCCAATTACTGGCTTTGGTCCCTGGGCTCTGTTCTCCTGTTGGTATTCATTTTCAGTATTTGTTACTCTGGTAAGTTTTCTCTTTTGTTTGTCAGCTGAGCCTGCAAAGGAGCAATTCCGATGTTTGTTAAAATGAACGGTGAGAAGAAGACCCCCCTTTCTGGAGACCAAAATCGTTCAGTACTGTATATAAAGTGGTGTGTATATAAAGTGGTGTTGAGGGACATTGATGCTTAGAATCCAACCATGCAAACGGACGTAAAAGGCTGGAAAGGGAGCCTTTTCCTGTGTGACATTACGAAAATTGAACTATTCCTCTGTGCCCCTCTAAAGTTGGATCGCCCGTTGGATCGCCCCTCTATGTCATACGTTTTTTTTCTTTCCCTCCACGCCATTCCGTCTCTTCTCAATCCAAAATCCACCGTTAACTCGCCTGACATGTGGGCCCGGTTCGTCAAATTGACCACTTTGCCCCTCTCTTCCCTTCCTTATCCTCTTCTTCCTCCAGCAGACAGACAGGCAGATAAGCGTAGCCGCCTTCTTCTCCCTCCCTTCTGACGTCGCCCTGCTCCGCGCTAGCGCCTCGGCGGTCGCCGCGGCCGCGCGCCGACGCTGCGCTCACCAGCGCCTCGGCGTGCGCCGCTCCACCATGGCCGACTGCTTCCGTGCGGCAGTGCTCGCCTCAGGCAGTGGTCGCGCGCGTCTTGCCTCCGCCACCGTGGCGCTCGGCGCGTCCGAGCCCGCCGAGGCCGCGCTCGAAGCCGCCTTCCCCGAGCCTCCCTCCGAGCAGGACGCGACGGCAGACGAAGCGCGAGCGGGCGGCCATGTCGGCAGCGCGCTCTCGGACTCGGCGCTGGCGAACGCCATGGCCGCGGCGGCACCTCGACGCGCGCCGCCATGGAGGCCCAGCCGTCATGACCTCGTGCGGCGGAGCGGCGCCCGCGGCCGCCACCGTCCTCGCGTGGCGGAGCGGCCCTCGCGGCTGTCGGCGAGAGGCGGAGCATGCCGGCGGCATGCAGGCCAGCTCCGGCCACCGAACCCGGGTCGTCGCGCGGCCGCTGGCCAGGCCCGCGTGGCGCGTGGTCGGCGGCCACCTCCTCGCTGCCTTGCCTTGCGCCGCCACTTGCCGTTCCTGGCTGGTCGCGGCGCCTCCGGCTCCAAGGCGGAAGGACGTGGTGGCGGATGGACCATGCCGAGCGCCACCGCGGCGCGCGCGACAGCTGCAGCCGCCTCCTCGGGCGCGTGCGGACAAAGACGGCGAAGGCCCAGGTGGCCGCGACCCCGCGCCCGGTGGCCCCGGGTCTTCTCCACCGTCGCGTCCGTCGCGGTGAGTCGCGGCGAGACGCCTTCTGCAAGCCAGCCGCCGCGTCCTCGCCACTCCTACGCCACCGAAGCCGGAACCGACGCCAACGACACCAGCCCCAGTCCGCGTCGGCCACGACCGCTTCTTCCTCGCCGCGCTCCAGGCCTAGGCCGCCGCGTCGGCGCGGTCCCACGCCGCGGATCAGGCCGAGGCGACCGCCGTGGTGGTGGGGCGCTGCCGTCCGGCGCCGGACCCGCGCGCGCTCCCTCGGCGGTCGACCGGCGCGAGGTGTCGGGGGTGGTCAGAGGAAGAAGAGGAAGGAAGTAAAGGGGACAAAGTGGTCAATCTGACGAACCGGGCCCACATGTCAGGCGAGTTAACGGTGGATTTTGGATGGAGAAGAGACGGAATGGCGTGGAGGGAAAGAAAGAAAAACGTCATGGTACAGAGGGGCGACCCAACTTTAGAGGGGCATTGAAGAATAAGCCAACTTTCATAATGGCACACAGGGAAAAGGCTCCTAGAAAAGCCCCTCCTGATTCAATTTCTATTTTATTTTAAGGAAATGGGACCAGATTTGACAAGTTATTGGGACCGGAACAGATACGTCATTCCGAAACTTGAACCCGGAAATTCAATGAAAAATGGACTGAGATTATCATTTAGAGATCCATTTGAATAAACATTGTTCGTTTCCATGGCAAAAATACTTTACCCTGTCACATCGAATATTGCGGCCCTAATTTATAGTCTATTAAAAATATATTAATTTAAAAGCTAATTTGTCAGCTGAAGACTAATTCACGAGACACATCTATAAAACTTAATTAGTTTATAATTCGATAATATGATGCTACAATAAACATTCGCTGTCCAGTACTCAGGTTTGTTAATCCCCTGTTGCAGGTTTCTATTAGGTGGTGTTGATCATGATCATGTCAGTGGGCTTGACGTGATCTGGTTGTTCCTCTTCTCCAACTTAGGTACTCCGCCTAAGTGTGGTTCTGTCATACTACTCTACTTCTGCAATACCAGTTATTTTTATGTAAAAAGTAACATCTCATAATTTGTAAAGTTATCTATCTTGCTTCCGCACTCCGATGGTATTTTGTATCAACTGTTGTAATGTTGTAATTATTCCAACCTTCATGATGATGGTCCTGTGGCTCGTGAGTAATTCGGGGTCCTCTCGGGGACACCCGACGGATTTTCCAGTAACGTGTTTCATTTGCACACTCATTGGGCTCCCTATGACGATGACGTGTGCAAGTGGGCCACATTATTGGGCGGTTCCGTCACAATAAGCACACATCCCAGACCCTGTCGCGAAGCATCACAATATACCGTGAAGTTCTTCTGGACATCTGGCATGACAAGAATATGAGCAGAGGTCAACCTCGCTTTCAGCTCCTCGAAACCAGCCTGGCATTCAGGGGACCATACAAACTTGGCACCCTTCTCAGTCAGTCTCGTCATCGGCTTCACGATCTTGGAGAATCCTTCAATGAATCTGCGATAATATCCCGCCATACCGAGGAAACTCCGGATCTCAGTGACGCTCTCAGGTACCTTCCAGTCCAATATATCTTGGACCTTGCCTGGATCAACTGATACACACCCTTCTGAGATGATATGCCCCAGGTATGCAACCTTCTTCAGCCAGAACTCGCATTTGCTCAGCTTTGCATACAACTGATGCTCTCTGAGCTTCTGCAACACTAACCTCAGATGCTTCTCATGCTCTTCTTCATTCTTCGAGAATATCAGGATATCATCAAAGAACACCACGACGAACAGATCTAAAAACTCCATGAAAACCTTGTTCATCAGATACATGAAGAAAGCCGGGGCGTTAGTCAAGCCGAAGGACATCACTGTGTACTCATATAGCCCATATCGAGTCACAAATGTCGTCTTCGGGATATCAGCTTCACGAATCTTCAGCTGGTTATAACCTGTTTGCAGGTCAATCTTCGAGAACACATGAGCACCCTTCAACTGATCAAACAGATCATCAATGCGAGGAATCAGGTACTTGTTCTTGATGGTAGCTTCATTCAATGCGCGGTAATCAACGCACATCCGCAGGCCTCCATCCTTCTTCGGAACAAAGATCGCAGGGGCTCCCCACGGGGATGTACTAGGACGAATATGCCCCTTCTCTAGCTGCTCTTGGATCTGCGTCTTTAGCTCAGCTAGCTTTTCAGCATCCATTCTATATGGTCGCCTGTATATAGGTGCAGCGCCAGGAACTAAATCAATAGAGAACTCAATCTCACGATCAGGTGGCATACCTGGCACTTTCTGGAAGACATCAGGGAACTCCTTGACAACTCGGATATCAGGTACCACGACAGCCTCATATGCTCTGGCTTCTTCTATCATCTTCGTCGGTGCCTGATACACAATCTCCGTGCCATCTGGATGCTTCACTGTGATGAGCCTCTGAGCACAATCAATGACTCCCTGGTACTTGCGTAGCCAATCCATTCCCAGAATGACATCAATACCTTGGGAATCCAGAACAATAAGAGAGGTGGGAAAGACTACCCCCCTTATGGTTAAGCTCACATTTGGGCACATATGTCTCGATATCAGTTCTCCTCCAGGAGAATTCACTAGCAGATGCTTTTTCATCAACACTCTATTCATATTATTTTTAGATGCGCAGGGTGCTGATATGAACGAATGAGATGCTCCAGAATCAAACAAGACTGTAACTGGGTGAGAGTCAACAAGGAACGTACCAAACACCACATCTGGTGCCGTCTGAGCAGACTCCGCTGACACGTGGTTCACATGACCCCGAGTGTAGCTCTGGGGCTGGCCTGCAGGACGTGACTGCGGTGGAGCTGGCTGCCTCAATGGACACTTGTTGGCGAAGTGTCCCATCTGGTTACACTTGTAACACGGGCCAACCTGACCTGCCCCCTGTGCTGGACGGGGCTGCTGTGGAGCTGGAAGACCCGGGCGAGGTGCCTGAGCCTGGCGAGGCGGCTGCTGCTGCTGCTGCTGAGGTGGAGCCTGGTGCTGTGGAGCTGGGTGCCTGTACTGAGGAGTGGGCTGCCTGTGCTGGGGCGGCCGGTACTGCTGCTGCTGGGGAATCTGCCTGGAAGCTGGAGCAGGTGGAGCGTAGCGGGGACGGGTAGAGCTGCCGGAGGACTGTCCCTGGAACGTCATCTTCCTCTTGCGATCTGCATCGAGGTCCTTCCGTTCCTTCTCCACGCGAAGGCACGGTCAACCAGCTTCTGAAATGAGGAATACTCATTTGAAGCTAGGGCATAGCGGAGTCCCGAGTTAAGCCCATGCCTGAAGCAGATAACAATTTCGTTATTTATCAGGTAACAAAAGGGATGAACAAAGGTATATGAAGAATATGTTAATATTAAAGGATGACAGAGATCTTGCCTGAAACATCCTGTTCTTGGTCCGTGTCCACGTCATCTGGGGCGTAACGAGACAGCTGGCTGAACTGCGTGAGATACTCACGCACGGTCATCGCGCCCTGCCTGAGATCCTGAAACTCTCGGCGCTTCACCCTGATCTCGCCGAAAGGACGTACTGGTAGCGGAATGCCTTATGGAACCTCCCAAGTGATCGAGTTGGCATCCGCATGAGCTGCGGTGTAGGCAGTCCACGAGTTCTTCGCCGGGCCCTGAAGCTGGTGCGCGGCGTAGAGGGCCTTATCAAGGTCCCCGACATGGGCAAGCTGCAACTTGCCTGTAATCGTCTCGAGCCAATCATCTGCATCCATTGGCTCTATGGCGTGGTGGAACACTGGAGGGCGCGTCGTCATGAAGCTTCTGAGAGTGTCATCCGGTCGGGGTGGCTGTGCAGCTCCTGCACCCTGAGCTCCCTGAGCAGCCTGTGCTATCTGCTGCATGTGCTGCATCATCTGGGCCATGTTCTGCATCATCTGGTTCTGCACCTGGGCCATCTGGAGCGAGTCGTATGGGGCGGAGGTGGAGGTGGATGGGGATGAGGCGACTGGTTGCCACCTGCCCCGCTCCCGCCAGCGTTACCGGCGTTACCCGCGCTGCTCCTGGTGTCAACCATCTGTTACATTTTCCAGGAGTAAGAGTGAGATATGATAAATAGATATATAACCCTGATTTGGTTAGTTAATTCGATTAGTAAAATATTAAACAAATGACGTCGCTGCAACCTGACGGTCGCAACACACCAACAATCATTACAAAGAGCCAAAACATTACATATGCACAAGTACATGTCAATCAACGTGCTACGAGTTCAAACAATTATGGTGGACAACCTACTATTGGAGGACCTACTTTTAAACTGAGAATTTGAATTTCAGCAGAGAAGACTACAGAAGTGGGAAAAGGGTCAGACTTTGTAAAAATAGTTTTGTAAATTCGACGACTGACTAGGGTAGCGTCCTACGGTCAACACGGCTCTGATACCACTCTGTGACACCCCAATTTTAAGAACAAAATTGGAGCACAATATATGTATGCCAGGATCAATTTTCATACATATATCCACATCATAGTAAATATCAAAACAATGCTTTATTAATAATATCGAACTTTGTTACATAAATGACCCTCGGGTCTGAAATAAAAAGTACAGACTCTCATGATAACGGACTCTAATGAAGACTCTGATGTAGATGCGGAAATCTGGACTCCATCCACAGGAAGGTCGACCGGGGTAGCGCCATCCTAGTACAGGTCGTCAGGGTCGTAGCCTCCGTCTTCTAGATACTCCTGCTCCTCGTACGTGTAGTCTCCAGCGTCTGGGTGGGGTAGCAGGGGGACAAAGAGGAAGGGTGAGTACATCGAAATGTACTCCGCAAGTGTAGGAAATATATGCTTATGAGGCTTATAACAAAGGTAGGCTGACTTTGTTTGACTCAAGCGCCTAAATCGACACACCCTATTAATCCTATTAATCCTATGCACCTACTTACTAGGTTATAGCCACAGATACTGTAGAAAAGTAACAACACTCGGAGTCGCCGAGCAAGCCACACTCGAGTCACACCGAGCAACCAACACCTGAAGTCCATCAGGCAACCGCACCTGAAGTCCATCAGATGACCCGAACCCAAAACCAACCAGTAACCAACTAATCTCAAAGAAGTCCAAGCCGCTCGTGACCGTGAGCACGACTGATATATCAGTTTTACACTCTGCAGAGGTTGCACATCGTTACCCATGAGTCGTGCAGATCCCGTCACGCTAGACACTGCGAGGTGCATAGCGGGTTGCACTGCAAGGCCTTTACAAAGTCCCTCCAAGTCTGTGTTACACGTACTCTAAGGTTTCTCCCCTGTCCATAAGTCAACGACCCCAAGGGACCCCTCTTGAGCCACTAAACAAACCCCGTGTAGCATAACTTAGAGGAAACTAATTAATTAGCCAGGTCCAGCCCATCCAGATCTCATGGCTGCGCTGTTAAGCCGGGTTACATGCTTTGAGAACCGGGTCCTAGGGATCCAGGCAGGATATGTCTAGCACGAGCCCGAACCAAAAACCAAAAGCAGCTGCCGAGTCCCACGGCACAAAACCACCAATACGGGTCCATCCTGCCGGATTTACCTAATAACCATGTTACTACAAAATTACCATGTCCACATTCGTTTCATAATTCATTAATCAAGATTATAAAACATTTAACTCTCTTCCCAACCATGACTGCAGGGCTAAGCAAGACACCTACCCGAACATCCCAAAACAGGCGACAAGGATAATATATACAAATTCTAGTAAACCCTAACATGAGATTCAAATTAATGACAAGCATGCATCTACAAGATCTAACTACTCTAGTACCAAAGTAAAATAAAGTAGGTGCAAGATGTTCAAGGACACTTGCCTTCGGACTGGGTCGAATCAACTGGGTCGCAAGGATGGTCTGGAGCGTCCTCGTACTCCGCGCTCTCTGGCCCAAGCAACATACATGGCACAATACATTGAAATAAATAACAGTACAATAAATAGTATGAAAACAGAACGAATAGATCTACTGCGTAGAGAACGACGAACGAATCTAACGCAAGTTGAACGGGTCGAATCGGAGTTAAAACGCAAAAGTTATAGGCATTTGAAGTTCAGTGGCAAAACTGTGATTTGTTTAAAGTTTTGCATTTAAAATATTTAGTTTCTGAAATTTAAAAGGCGTCGGGACCCGGACTCATTTAGCTGGAAGTGCAGGGGCTAGATCACAAAGTTTCCGTGACTCAGTGAATAGTTAGGTGCGGAGTGCGGGTTTATTTCAGGAAAAGCGAGGGTATCTTTAACAAAAGTGCATCGGCGAAGGGGTATCGGCTATTCTCGGCCGTTGATCTGGTGATGGGTGGCTGTGATTAGATCGGGGCGGACAGCTGTGCAGAGGACTGCGCCTCGTTTTCGCAAAACCATAGGTGCTTGTACGCAAGATTTGCAAGACTCAGTGAACAGTGAGATCGGACGGCGGGTTCATTAAGGGAAAACAAAAGGGCTTTTCTGCAAAAGATCCGGGCGGTCGGCGTGGTCATGCCCTGGCTGACGTGTGCGCCGCGTGGCGCCGTGTGACTGGTGCGGTGCACCGCGTGGCCGTGGGTTCGCCGACGCGGAGTGGTGTGGACAGGGTCTACGGCACAGTGTCCCCGGTTCATACCGGTTCGCTCAGTGTTCTAATACGTAGATCTAAGATCGGACGTGAGATAAGAGCGGACGGTGTCGGACGGGGCGCAGGGCCGAGGGGTGGGGTGCTGCGCGGGGCGGCGGCGCGGCGCGGGCCGCTGGGAACGACGGGCCGGAGCGGGGGAGACGGGCCCGCGGGAAAAAAGGGGTGGGCGCGGGGAGAGAGAGGGTCGGGAGAGGGGGGATCGGGGGGGGGGGGGGGGAGGGGGAGCGGAATGGAGGCGGCCCGAAAGGAGAGAGGGAGAGGGCGGCCGGTGTGCGCGGCTGGGCTGAGGGGAGATAGGGAGGGAAAAAGAATTGGCGGGCTGGGCTGGCAGCGTGGGTGAGGGGAAATGGGGAGGGAAGGGAGAGCAGGCTGGTCGGGCCGTTTGGGCCAAGGAGAAATAGAGGTAGAGGAGCCCTTGCCATTTCTTTTTTTCAATTCCTTTCAAATTCATTTTGAAATCAAAACAGTTTTCAAAGTTTTGAAATATTTTCCCTAGGTTTTGCAAAATAAAATTTGGGGTTTGATTTGATAAAGTTTTATAAACCTTTATATTTTTTCTAAATAGAATAAATCCGATTCGCCCTATACGGGTTTAATAAATCTATTTTCCACGCAATAAAACATACAACGGCATGAATGCAACATGACAATATTAAATAAATTTTATTTTCCTCCTCTAATAAACTAGCCAACCTAATTAATTTCTAATTCCTTTTATTAAATTGGGGAAAAAATTAAATCAGGGTGTTACACTAATCGGCTCAAAACCAAGCCCACAAAGAGCGCCACAAGAATCTACCGCTAGTGAGGTAGCTCAATGACACGAGCAATCCACTAAGGATGCCTCTTGCGAGATGAGTTGGGAGGCTTGACAATGCTCACTAGTATGCTTAGGAATCAGAATGTGCAAGAGAGTGACCAAGTGAGCCGGCCAAGCCCCTTAAATAGGCCACTCAAGTCGGCCTGGCCGTTGGGCCAGAGTCGGGGGCATCGGACGCGCCGATGCTGACCATCGGACACTGCCCCAGTGTCCGATGCTCCAGATGGAGCCACGTGTCCCCCTGATATGAAATCAGCCCGTTAGATCCCAATGGTCATTTCCTTTTGCGCCACGGTTAATGTGACATCGGACGCGCCGATTCCAGGCATCGGACGCTCCGATGCCATTGCTCGTTTTAACACTTTTCTGCGCCACATCGGACGCGTCGGTACCTTCACATCGGACGCTCAACCCTGCGTCCGATGACCATGCAGAGAGGTTCTAGAGAGGGCCAAATCACATTGGACGCGTCCGATGGATCTGCAACGGACGTAGGCCAGCGTCCGATGCTCCATGGAAAGCACGCTCGCACCACGTCACTTGCATCGAACTTTGCAACAGTGTTTCCTCAGCGTCCGTTGCCAGCGTCTGATGCTCTTTCAACTTCTTTCAGAAACTAGGGTTAACCATCGGACGCTCAGCTCAGCGTCCGATGCTCCTCGGACCAGTGTCTGATGCTTCAGAACACTCTCCTTCTCTTTCGAAAAATGCTGAATCCTGCCTCGCAAGCTCGGCAGGAGGGAGAAGAACTATACACTAGTTTCTCCCACTTCTCCACAACTCCTTAACACCTCCTTATCCAAAAGTGCCAACCCATTGAGTGTACATCATTGTAAGTGTGTTAGCAGTTTGGCAAAGCATTTTCTGAGGGGTTTTGTTAGTTACTCACTAGGTCTATAACATCGATATGTTAGAGAACTCCTAGTGCCACTTGAACACCGCATAAGCCGTGAATTAACTCCTCTTAATAGTACGGCTATCTATCCTAAATGTGATCACACTCGCTAAGTGTCTTGATCACCAAAACAAAGAGCCTTATAGGTTATACCTTGCCTTCGGGCCTCTTTGCTCCATCTCTTCTCTTCTTCGTTTCACCAATGGTAGAGCACTTGATCTATTGAGTGCTTGTGGCCATCACCATCCTCCATGGTTGCCACCTTGCTAGCTCCACCACTTGGCTTGGTCACAATCCTTTCTTATAAGCTACACACATGCTTAGAATAGGATTAGACCAAATAAGTTTCATCAATTAACCAAAAACAAACTAGGGCTTTCAGTAAACCGCAACAAAAAGTGATATTTTGCGAAATTTATACAAATATAGTCAAATTTAAGTTATTTTTGAAGAAGTTTTAGGGTGGTTCGTTTCTCTAGCAAAATTTTAGCTCTTCACATCAGATTTTGCGGCCCTATTTAGTATATTAAAAATAGAGTAATTAAAAAAACAAATTTATCAGTCGAAGGCTAATTCGCGAGACGAATCTATTAAACTAAATTAATTCATGATTTGACAATATAGTGCTATAATAAACATTTACTAATGACAAATTAATTTACCTTAATAGAGTGGTCTTGTTAATTAGCATATGACAATATAATTAGTTTTATAATTAATTTATTTTAATAGACTACACTAGTACCAGAATATCTGATGTGGCAGACTAAAAAATTTCCCGGAAAAAAAACACCCTTTGAGATGAGTGGTTAAAACTGAGCTCAAAAAAATCAAACGGACGGTAATAAAAGTTTAGTTTTTTTTGGACGTGCACGTGCTATTATTGAGAATATTTTTTTTGCTATCCCATAGAGTGACCAAAATCAAAGTGGATGCATGCACGTTCACAGGTAGCCCACGTCCACGTCCAATAAAGCCACAGATCTCGGCAACGCCTGTTGGGAAAAAAAAAAAAAATCTAGACGCCGCCGCACAGGCGTTGTCGTGGCACCCCGTAGAAATCCGTATGCAGGGTGCGTCTCGAAATCGGATCGTACAGGTGCGGCTTGATTTCGCACGAAAAAAACGGAACAGCTGAATACGGGGGGACACGCGTCGGCCAGTTACGCGAACACACACACCGCCCAGGCCAGGCACCCACGCCGCCGCGCAAGGACACTGCCGCACCAGCACACGCAGGAGGGAGCGATTCCTCGCCGGCGGCGACAGATCGAATAAGAAGACCAAGCGATTCCTCTGCTCTCTTGTGACAAAGATTGAGGCCACCAGATCGAAGGTAAGCAACCGCACCCAAACCCTAGCCGACGCCCCCAGCTACTCCAGATTATTCCGGCGTGCGGGTGCCATGGCGCTGCGCTCACCCTCCAGCACTCCTCGGCTGGATCTGGCACCCCGTGATTCGCCGCCGGCCGACTCTCCGCCTCCCGCCTCTCAGGTAACTAGTTCCCTCTCGTTCGATCCGTCCATCTACGATGCCTGCAATTAGCTGCTCGACTCCCTTGTTCTGACGAGATCTATCGCCTGTCACCGAATTAGCCAGTAGGCCTCGATCAAACTGTCTTTATACGAACAAATTATATGATGCGCCATGAGATTTTTTTTTCCAGACTAACAATTATAGTCCTAGTTCATACCCTTGCGCAGAAGGGTTCTGTAATGTGACCCAATAATGATGAATGTTGCCACTTAAATATGCACAATATTTATGTGCTAAATTTGTTACTTTTGGTTGAAAGAGAGTGTTGATGTTTGCTTTTTACTAAAGCAATTTGTATGAGTTCTAAATTGTACTGTTAAAGCATCTCCAATGTCTAGGAATATAAATTTGATATAGTTCAGTGTTGATAGCTTTATTAGCCATACCACTATTGCTAGGAGACTGCAGCCATGTTATGCATATGAATAGCTGTTTGACTTGTATTACCGCTTCAACTATAATCTCTAATTAATCCTACCAGGGTGGATCTAGCAATGGAGCTAAGTTAAAGTTGGTAGGAAGACAAAGGAGAGAGTGGATCATTTGTTGGCAAAGTTAGAAAAGAGGGAGTGAAGATAGATGACAAGATAGCTAGTATTATTGATGATGGAATAGCTAGAATTAAAGCTGAAGCCGTGAGGTAATTAGAGGCGCTAATATTATTTGATTTTTATCCAAATGAAATGGTCCTAACATTCATTGCATTATGCACATTCTTTTGATAGGGAACCATCAAAAGCAAAAATGGATTCCGGTATCGGTACCAGACACTGTTGCATGTATTTTTGTTGGTTTCATGATGGGAGTGAAATGGTATGAACATGCATTACTTGCAGCAAATGCCAAAGAGAAGAAGTGCCCTCCATGAGGAATTGGTTAAGAGTAGACGTGCTTGGTTTAATAGCCTAGGGCTTGCGGGTCCACTCTGTTTATGGTATGCAAAACCAAGTAGGTAATCTTGGTAAGACATTGTTAGTTAACTATCATGTGTCAAACCTGTTTGTGTGGAATGATTTTTTTTTTTGCTATATTGTGGTTTTTTGGCATATATCATTTACTTATTACTGGTAGCACCATGTTGCTGTTCTAAGCTGAATGGATCAGGTTCTCGGTTAAGTACTCCAAGTTAATTAGTGTTTGGTAATTGAAGTGGTGTGTGCAGTGGATTATTTATGGATGGTCTATTGTGATAATCTATGGAATATAATTCATGGTATGACACTTGGTTGAATAATGACGATTTAAGATTTGTGGCTTCACATCCAATTATTGGCTTTTCCCTCCCCCTCCCTCCCGACTCTTTTCTCTTGCTGGTCTTCATTTCCAGACTCCAGTATTTGTTACTCTTTGGTAAATGTTCTATTTGGTTTGTCAGCTGAGCCTGCAAAGGAATTATTCGGTTATTGTCAAAATGGAAGTAATAAGAAACAGAACGTTCAACGTTGTCCATTGTCCATGGAAAAATAGTTGGGTACATGTTTTATTTGCTACTCAGGAAATGAAATTGATTCAACGAACTATCTAATTATATATAATAAGTATTAATATTTTTTTATATATATTCGGTCAAGATTAAAAGCGTTTGACTCAAACGAGAACAACCTTGTTTTAGTACGGAGGGAGTACTCCGTGTTTCAGTTGGCCGCCTCACGCCAATATACAGTGCAGAGGTTGGCCACTAGTATGACGCAGTCACGCAGTGTTACAAACAGCTAACATGCACCTGCCGCAGAACACAGAAGTCGAGCTACCCGCAGCTGATGATGCGTGTGTTGAATTGAACACTTGTCAGGCAACCCGGCCGGAAGCAGAAATCAAGCGGGTGAGACGCAGCATCAGCATCAGCTCCGGCTCACAGGATCACGCATTTCTGACCACGCTTGCCGGCGTCGGACGGCGCCCCCGCCTTCTTCTTGCCGTGCGCCGCGGCCTTCTCCTCCGTACTCTTGCTCTTGCTCCTTCGCCTGCACACAGACATTGTCATCCATGAGCAAGAAAGTTCAATCCATCTGCGCCGCCTTCTCGATCATGCATGTCACGTGTGTACATCATCCGATCCGATGCAATGTGTCTGCGTCCTCACTTAGCCGTCATGACCCTGACGAACTCGTCGTAGTTGATGTGGCCGTCGCCGTCCCCGTCGGCCTCGCGGACCATCTCGTCGACCTCCTCGTCGCTCAGCTTCTCGCCGAGGTTGGTCATCACGTGCCGGAGCTCCGCCGCGGTGATGAACCCGTTCTGGTTCTTGTCGAACACGCGGAACGCCTCCCTGAGCTCCTCCTCCGACTCCGTGTCCTTCGTCTTGCGCGCCATCATGCCCAGGAACTCCCTGAGGTCGATGGTGCCGCTGCCGTTGCTGTCCACCTCGGCGATCATGTCCTGCAGCTCCGCCTCGGTGGGGTTCTGCCCGAGGGACCGCATCACGGTCCCGAGCTCCTTGCTTGTGATGTAACCTGCCGAGGCAAATTATTATATGCTTACTACAGGGCGACATAGTACTAAGAGCATCTTCAACCGTTTTGCATTTGGGCTTTGCATTTGTATTTTTGCCAAAAAGTTGAAAAATCTCCTATCCAACCGTTTTTGCATTTGGGCTTTGCATTTTTATCAACTTGGCAAATTCCTGGGCTCACTAGGCATATATGCGAGTCCATCCCGACTTGGCATTCGCCCCCGCGCGGCTTCGGCGCGTGACTTCCGCGCGCGAACCACGAACCTCGCGTGACAATTTTGGAATTTGCCAAAATAAAATGCAAAATGGTTGGAGATTAAGTCTTTCCACCTTTGCCAAATTCATTTGAGACTTGGCAAATTCCCAAATATGTCAAATGTAAAATGCCAAACGGTTGGAGATGCTCAGGCAATGAGAAAACCGCATTCAAATTTCTCTCTACAAATGTCACTGGACTTTGTCCTCTAGAATGCAAAAATGTCATAGAAATTATACATGAATCTGTCCAATTTCACAAGAAAAAAGCAAGGGAAATCCTGTAAATGGGGATCTTGTACTTTTTCAACCTAAAATGCAATGTGGCAGCTTTAAAGTTCTGGTAGCATAGCATATATCCTTGAACAAACATTATTATTGATTAGTCTACCATTCCAGCGCCACTGTTGTATTATATGCCAACATGGCTCAGCGGGTGAGGTTGGAATCACATTCGCTTTCATCGCCGCTTTATTCTTCGACCTTTTTCCCATTTTCAAATGAGAGGATGATGAGAATATATGATTCCATGGAGCAAGTAGCAAAAATGAACCGTGTCACTTCCAAGTAAATTTACAAACTCCAAGTTGATTATCGAGATTGTGTAACAGTGTAAGACCCTTTGACACAGCTCAGCTTCAAGCTTTTTTTTTAGAAAATGACTTTACGAACAACTTATTAAGTGAAGCTGAGTTGTTTTTAAAAAAATGTTTGGGAAAACAGCTTCACCGTAACTCATATATGGTTGGGAGAGAGAAATGAAGGTGTAAGATGTGAAAAGTATTTTTTTCAGCTTCATCTTAGCTTACGGTTTGTGAAAAGGAAAATAAAACAACTTCATGGTTGAATCTGTTTTGAAAAAAAATGTTTAACAAAAAAAACAGCTCACAACAGCTTATAAAACTATTGTGAGTTGTACCAAACGGGACCTAAGTATTATCAGCAAATTTGAGAAAAGCAGGTGCTTGGATCAGTTGTTTCTAGCTTGATTCCTTTCTCGAAGGGACGAAAAGGTTTCTCCTAGATGAAAGGGAACCGACTCCCTTGCGGAACATGGCTATGGTAGGGAGCACGTACAAGTAGGGATGCAAGTTAAAATATTTTAGGTTATGGGATCGACCCACAAAATTGATCAAATAAACTAGAATGATGTTTTTTAGTTTGATGAAAGTGAAAAAATAAACTAGAATGACATTTGACCGTAATTAGTTAGCTGACCCAAAAACACTATTGGGTACCCACTTGTATCCTACGTACAAGTCATTTTATTTCAGAATTAATTATTTGGCTCTGTTCGGCGGGACTTATTATGGCTACCCTAATTTATAAGGGTGATTTGTTGTTCAAATGAAGTAGTTTTTTTGTTAACAAAATGAAGTAGGGTTGATTCATGACTCAGAAGTAAGATTGATTCTGGCTGAATATCTAAAGTGAACAAAGTCGAGTTGCTAAACTGAAGTGAAGCAACAGACCAATCAACTATGTTCAAAACCGCAATCGAACCCACTGAAAATCCATAGCATGATTCCTCTCACGTTCAAACGGTTTTTGCATATCCTTGTAACCTTGTTCCTAAAATCCTTTCAGAATCTGCTCAGCCCTAAGATAGGTTTGACTCACTGCACGCACAGAGGCGCTTCGTTTGTGAGACCAGGGGCAGAGGCTCATGGAGGCGAAACTGAGCCTCCGCCCCTCCCTTCCTCGGTGACAAGATTACTTTTATTAATGTATAATCTTAGTTTTGGTAACCTATAAAATAATAGTAGTTTTTGATGTTAGCTAATACAACAACAATAATTTTTACAATCAGCCCTTGCTTGCTTTTCATCCACCATCCGCCGCTGTGTGAGACAGGTCAAGAACCAAATACAGTACAGTATAAGAACACTTTATAATCCAGGATGCTCGTAACGTGTATCCGGCTGTCATATAATATAATTTTTCTTTCTTTTTAAAAAAATGAGCATCGGAGAAACGGGAGGGGAGCGACAAGATTGATACCGTCGTCATCCTTGTCGAAGAGGCTGAAAGCTTCCTTGAACTCGGCAATCTGGTCTTCGCTGAGCTGGTCAGCCATGGCGATGGAACGTCCGACAAGACGAGCGAAGCAAAGCCCTCAGGGCGCTGGTGCGCGAGACAGGGAGGCAGCTGGGCTTTATATATAGGGAGGAATGGAAGGGCCCAACGATAGACTTGACGGGTGCTTTATTCAACCAGGGGCCTTGCACTGGCATCTGATTCTTCCTCCCTAACACTGTATTTCTCTTGAAACACGCTGTATCTGTATCTCTCTGACACTATCTGATGAGCACACCAAGCACAAGATTTGTTATGTGCAACATGCTCAATTTACTGACGTGGATTGCGCGACCCATGGTCACAGCTCACAAAATCCACCTCGTTAAAATGAAAACTGAAGCTGTAAAACAGATTGAGCGGAGCTCATCACCCGTTCTTTTGTCCTTATCAGCCGTACTTCGGCTTATTCTCTCTCACAAAACACTATTAAAATAGCCGAAATCAACCGTAAAAACGACGAGCCAAACAACTTGAAGTAAAAGGTAAAAATAAAAATTACAGACTTATCTGAATGACCCACCATGTCTTCAATGTTGCGTGTGAAGAATGACACATGGCACTAATCTGCATACTATCAACTCAACAGGAAGTCGCTGAAAAACATGGAACTTCATGTAGCAGCTCCAGAGATAAATGTTGCAGCTGCACGAGACTTTCTAAAATATCATCGAATCGAAACAAACTAGCAAGCTACAATCATTTGAGAAAGCAAGTAGGGTATCATACTGAAAGAGGGAGAGAGAATACAAAGATTGAGACTATATTGCAATTGGAGAAGGTAACAAGGTACAAACAAATTAGGCATGACCAACAAAAAACAGTAACCAGCTGCTAGTGTTTCCAAAACTATGCACAAATATCTAACTGTAGAATGATAGAAATAACTACCTATGGTAACAAGATAATTTTGAAGGCGTTATGCATTTCCAGTATCTTCTTGGCTTGTCAATTGCTCACCCTTAGATATATGAATAATGCTGCAATTCTCATAGGTCTTGGCGTCACGCATTTCCAATATCTTCTTGGCCTGTCAATTGCCCACCCTCAGATAGAATGATGCAGCAATTCTCATAGGTCTTTCCAGACCTTGTAATCAGTATTTGAGCTGTTGGGATTTATTGGTGTATCCTGACATCCTAAGAAAAAGGTTGGTCGAACATCCATATTGATCAAGGCATGTGCAGTGGATCTTGCACTTGCAACAATAGCGACCTCATCAGCAGCAATCATGGCTTCGCCATATCCTTTATCTTTTATGTCAGCATTTTCCAACTGTCAATTAAGTGAAAGAAACAGTCACCACTAGAAGCATCCAATTCATTACAAAAAGGGTGACGGTTATTATTACCCTAAATTTTGTCTTGGCCCCCCAGATGACGAATGTTTCATTGCAAGTATGGTGACGATGGTTGCCACGTAAACCACCTGGTTGGATCTGTCCAACGTGAAGTAGTAAGCAGACCAGTGCCCCACCTGACACAACAACAATAACAGCAAAGAAAACCGTTTAGCCCAAGCAAGTTGAGGTAGGCTAGAGTTGAAACCTAACATGTGCCACCAACAAAAAGGGAAAATAAAGAAAGGAAAAATATAGCGCTAAATTTTTTTGAATCTTTCATGAGGGGAGGCAGGCGCAGTGATAATTTATACAATGTCCAGTGGCGGATGCAGGATTGGGGATAAGGGGGGGCTAAAACAATAGAGATGTTGATTTGGATGAAAAATTAATGGTGATTTTAAGCTTTTGCTACAGTAATTTTAGTGATAATCAAGTGCTTAGGAGGGGCTGGAGCCCACCCAGCCCCCCCTTTAGATCCGCCACTGACAATGTCTATCATAGGTATTTCAACAAGTTCACTATCCCCATCTACACCTATTCTCCTATAACAAACGACACGATTGCATGTGACATAAATATCAATGGTTGTAATTCGTTGCTTGCATTATCCTTAACCTGCATTAGGCTTTATGCAGCAGAACCTAAGCCGGCATAAATGTATGCAATATGTTTATATTTGGTTGTCTTGCATATGCAAACTGCATTTACTACGATTACGTTTGGTTGCTTGCATTGTACACCTTCATGTTAAAGTAGAGGTGGCGAAGGTGAGGAGATCCATTTTTATGAGCGCTATTGGCTTGTGTGAGCCTACATTTTCCAACACAACCAAATCTCACATACCAGCTAATGCAGCCTTAGGCTGCTTTGAGGATTGTGCAGCGGGCAACTAAACATGAGTAAGTTGCACTGCACAAGTCTGGATATGGACTAATGCATGCAGACAAACACAGCCTAAGTGCATACACCTTTTTTTTCTGTGAAATGCAACATTTTGAATTATGGCTTATAAAACAACAACAACAACAACACCGCCTTTTAGACCCAAGCAAGTTGTGGTAGGCTAGCCACTAACATGTGATAATCACCAAGAATTCATAGCTATGCAGCTAACGGATGAACACTGAATTCATTTTTTTCCATCCTATGACAAGAGTCAGATTTGCTCAGAAATAGCATGGATTTTCCACATTTGTAGATTTGGGGCTCGTATTTTTCCACATTTGTAGAAGACAGAGATATATAACTAATAAAGAATGTATAGGGCACTACAAATTATTTGGTGGCTAAAATTGTCTAATATTGAGTACTTGAAAGAAATTAACCAAAGTGTGAAGCTGAGCCAATAATTGATGAAAATGAAGAGGCATTACAAGAAATCCATTCATACTACCAAACCTACACTAGAGAAAAAAATGTAAAAAAATGATTTCCAGTGATAGCACCAACAGAATGGAAGGCCAGAGATACAACTAACAAATGCAAAGAAAGCATATAAGAAAAATTATACACAAAGCATAGATACCTAGTTTTTTTATGACTAAAAAATCAGTCACTACATTGATAATGCAAATGTTCTCTTTTCTCTATGTTTTTCCCTTGGGTTGAAATGGTGCGTTCAAGATCTTACTAGGACAGTTGGGGCACTTGAGAATAAAGGAAAACATATATTTCAAAATCATATTTTAGGTAAAGGCACTTTTGGTTGGTAGTTGCCAACGAAAAACCAAATTATACATTAGTCTATAAATGTGTAGTAGGAGTATATTTTAACAAATTAGAGCAGTAGAGATGAGATGTATGGGGAAGAAAGCAGCCTCCAGAACATCTCAAGTTAATGGTCTGCAGAGCAGACAGCATCGCACATTAGACATGATACAGAGGTTCCTGCTGTTAAAAACACAATGTTACATAGACAGGCTGTATTGCCAGTTCAATCAACAATAGATCTGTCATGCAATCGCCAACTACACCTGCCATTGGCTTAACATGATCAGATCAATGCAATGGGCTAAAATGGCACTATATCAATAGACCAGCAGCATTTGACGTAAGATGCAGCAGCTGAATATGGGATTTAACTTGATACCCTCGGACAGAAGTTGCAACCTCAATGATACACAAAAAGGATCAGTGTTCTATGAAGCACGATGAGCACAAAAGAGCCACTAGCATATTTACATCAACAAATGGATATGAAAGATGCTTTTGCAGTTCACTAGCTTCAACTTCAGAGCATCAGTTCTCCCGTTCACTAACTACCAACTGAGCAAACGGGAGGTACAGTCTCGCAGATAAATTACTTCAACTTCAGCCAACGCATTTTGATCCAATCTATGGAATTTCACCAGACTATCCAACGTTAATTATCTTTACATCACTCTTTCTACAATTGCAGCAGCGATTGGCTCGTCATAGGAGGCGTGAGTTGAGGAGCGCTCACCTGGGAGGCCGGCGTCGCGGGCGGCGGCGACGGGGTCCAAGAGCCACCCGCGCCCGTCGCGGGCGATGGGGGTGGGGTGGAGCTCCGCGGGGAAACGGACGAGGTTTGCTTCGGGATCGTGCACGACGGAGGGGCGGCCGCCGAGCAACGGTGGCGGCGAGGGGTGGTGGAAGCGGAGCGAGAGCCAGGTGAGGAGGACAAAGAGTGAGAGAAGGAAAGGGAAGGACGCTGGCCGCTTCAGGAAGTGGAGCAGCGACGACGCCAGAGAGGAGTGCGGTGGAAGGGCGGCGGCGGCGGTGGGGAGAGGCAGCGGCTGCGTCTGGATGTGCAGTGCGATGGCTCGCCTCGGGTTCGCCATCGACGGTCGCGGCCCGGCGGATCGGCGGTGGCGGTGGTGGCGAGTTGGTCACTTGGTCGTCGACTCGTCGGGAGTCGGGACGGGTTGCCGCCGCAATGGGCTGAGCCGCTGAGGCGCCAAGCCCACGGGTTCAACGGCCTGTACAGCCTGGCTCTTGTCCCGGGCCCGTCTCGTTCCGCTACTCGAATCAGCTGGGGGCTGGGGCCCAGACGGCAGATGCTTACAGTACTTGTCAATCGGGCGAAATTTGGATGGGGATTATTTCGTTGGGCCGTCGTCATACAGCACAAAACAAGCAGCGCTCTGCTTTGCCACGTCATTTTTGGAAGGATATATTGATATTTCTTCCCCGGCTCGCTCACTGATCCACCCCATCGCAGCCATCGATCAGGAAATAAACGGCTCATAATTCTCGTCCGCTTATCCTCTCCCTCCTCTTCCCCAACTTCAACCAGTACCCCGCAAAACCCCAGCCGGAGCTCGCGGTCGCCGGTCGCCGGTCGCCGGTCGCCACCACCAATGGGGCCACCCGCCATGGCGTTCCAAGCCCTCACCCTCACACCACTCCCCTTCTCACTCCACAGCTCGAGACGCCGCGTCCGCGTCCGCGTGCTTGCCGTCGCGGCCGACCAGACCCCTCCGCCGCCGCCGGTCCCCCCTTCGGAGCCGGCGAACAGCCCTAGCCGCCTCCTTCGGGAGCTCGCGCAGCGGAAGAAGGCCGTATCCCCTAAGAAGAAGCACCCGCCGCGTCGCTTCATCCTGAAGCCACCTCTCGACGACGAGCGCCTCACCCGGCGGTTCCTCAGCAGCCCGCAGCTGTCGCTCAAGGCGCTCCCGCTGCTCTCTTCCTGCCTCCCCTCCGCGCCGCTCTCCACCGCCGACAGGACCTGGATGGACGAGTACCTCCTCGAGGCCAAGCAGGCGCTCGGGTACCCGCTCGCGCCCTCGGAGACGCTCGGCGAAGGCGATGACTGCCCCGCGCGTCATTTCGATGTGCTGCTCTACCTCGCGTTCCAGCATCTGGACCCCTCCTCCGAGCGCACGCGGACGCGGCACGTACGGAACGGCCACTCCAGGCTCTGGTTCCTGGGTCAGTACGTTCTGGAGCTCGCGTTCTGCGAGTTCTTCTTGCAGAGGTACCCCAGGGAGTCACCTGGGCCGATGAGGGAGCGGGTGTTCGCTCTGATTGGGAAGAAGGTGTTGCCCCGATGGCTCAAGGCAGCCAGCCTGCACAATTTGGTCTTCCCCTATGATGATTTGGATAAGATGATACGAAAGGATCGGGAGCCGCCATCCAAGTGAGTGTTCTATCTTATCCATTTACTGAAAATGGGGATTTCCTTGTTATGCTGAAAATGTGCAACTGAAAGTTTAGAGATGGAACCTTGTGTGTGATCATAATCTGAGTAGCCAGTGGTTGGTGTGTGCAAATTGAACCAATCACTTTTGTGTGAGTAGTCACATCGTAATTAACCAAATACTTCCTCGCAAAAAAAGTAATTAACCAAATACGATTATTAGCCAATTAGTCAGCGAATTTTAATAGGTTTTTTCCTCGGAAGCAGGTTATTTTCACAATATGATTCAGTGTTGCGAGTTGAATTTTCTGTAGCCTTTATGATCAAGTTGTCTCCATGTATGTATAATAAATGATACATTATTATAGATTTGCAATGTTCCATCCTTTATTTTGTATTGGTCTATTCCTTTCAATGTGCTAATCCACTGTGGAAAACTTAGCATGAGAATGTGTTGATTTAGAGCCGTGTATGAATGTGTGCTGGTGGTTGGCATGCCTATTTGGTGAACTTTAGTAAAATGCCTGTTTGTGTTGCATTGCAGGGCTGTATTCTGGGCAATATTTGGAGCTATATATTTGTGCTTTGGAATGCCTGAAGTTTATCGTGTCCTTTTTGAGGCATTTGGGATGGACCCAGACGATGAGAGTTGTCAGCCAAAATTGCGTCGTCAACTAGAGGATGTTGATTATGTTTCAGTGGAGTTTGAAAGGAGGCATCTCACGTGGCAGGATGTTTCTGCCTATAGGGTAATGATTCTTACTATTGTTTTCCCTATATTTTCACTCTTTGCTCCTGTCTAATCTTGTCACATCTCACACAGCCGCCACCAGATGCTCTTTTTGCTCATCCAAGACTTTTCCGAGCTTGTGTGCCACCAGGCATGCATCGTTTTAGAGGAAATATTTGGGATTTTGACAGTAGACCCAAGGTCATGAATGCCCTAGGATATCCCTTGACCATGAATGACAGAATTCCAGAAATCACAGAAGCAAGGAATATAGAGCTTGGACTTGGTCTTCAGGTAACTCAACCTCCCAAGACCATTTTTTCTCCCCTTTTTGTCATTTCTTTCAAAAAAAAATATTTAACTATCTGCAAAGCATGTTCTCAGTATTTTACATAGTTAGCCTTTTGAAATTCTATTTTCTGTGGCAATTAACCATAACCATAAATAAGAAAAGGAAATCTATACATAACTAGCCTTTTGAAATTATATTTTCTATAGCAGTTAGCTAGAATCATAAATCAGAAAGGAAATGAAGTGCACAACTACACGTAGAAAACAACACAGCTGAGAATACAGGTCCTTTTGACTCTGCATGAGAATGCCATTTTTTACTCCTATACATAATGTATTTAGCTGTAGTGGAGGATGGATTGTGAGGACTAAACTGCAGTGAGTCTATTTATGGCACTAAAGTGCTGGCTGAATGATTGGCACTACCATATCTTATCTAAGTGTTTTATGCACTGAAGTCTAGCCAACAGTGTTGGTTTAGGACATTTGAAAAATTGCTAGGTTTGAATGTAATGATACACAAATATTTATTTCGATCATCACACATTTCTGCAGTGTGTTCCTTAATCGTCAAACTGCTTCTGGGCTTAATCACATATACCACTTTTTAGTTGTAACATGAGTTCAGGTTTATCAGTATTCTGTATTCCCTTTATGACATAGAAAAGAGAAACCCACCTGACTTCCATTACATTTACAATATGAGAAGTCAGACTGACCATCATGGTGTGTTGTTTCCCTGCAGCTTTGCTTTTTGCACCCGTCAAAACATAAGTTTGAGCATCCAAGATTCTGCTATGAGCGGCTTGAATACGTCGGCCAGAAAATTCAGGTATGTTGTACCTTCTTATGTACTACCTCCGTCCGGAATAGATGCAACTCTAGCTCTATGCTAGTCAAACTTTCTAAAGTTTGGCCAACATTATAGAAAAAAAAAATCAATATTTACAACACAAAATATGTATACTGTAAAAATATATTTCATGACAAATCTTAGGGCTGAAAATGCAAATGAAAGATCCTGGTTGCCGAGAATTGTTTCCGAAAAGGTGGTATCTTTTATGACTGTTTTCTACCATTACTGTATTTTTTTTTCTAATTTCTGTTAGCACTGTGTTGATGTTGTCTCTAAATAGTTAAATTGAAAATATGGTGAGTTTCTGACAGACTGGGAATCGTTTCTATATAAGAGAGATTGTTACTGACTGTTTTCGGTCCTAACGGATCTAATGACAGTTGTTTGGTATCATAAATTTTGATTTTTCTTTTGTATAGACTTCGTTAAACTCAAATGGTTTGACTCAATGCTATACTAGAATTGCATTTTATTTTCCCTGATGGAGGGAGTAGTTTTCATCTTCTTGCCACTGTTCAATTTGCCAAGAGCAATGCTGAAGGTCTGAACTTATATGTGGCCAGGATTTAGTAATGGCAGAGAGGCTACTCATGAAGCACCTCGATGCACCAGGCAGGTGGCTGGCGGAGAAGCATCGGAGGATGTTGATGAACAAATATTGTGGACGGTACCTGCGGGACAAGCACCTGCAGCACTACGTAATCTACGGGGAGACTGTGCAAGACAGATTCGAACACAATCGACGTCTAAGGAATCCTTCAACGACCTCTGTTCAGCAAGCGCTACATGGCCTTGCATACTGTGTGTATGGCAAATCTGACGTGCGGCGCTTGATGTTCGAGGTGTTTGACTTCGAACAGGTTCAGCCTAAAGCAGTATGAGGATCTTCTCCATTGGTAACGATGCTAGAGTTGCTGATCAACAAGACAACCAATGGCAGCGGTAAAAATGCTGCAGCTTGTCATCCATCCGACAGGAGATCATCCGATTCTGAAGCCTGAACCCTGAGCTGAGACAGCAGATTAGCCACTGAGTCCGACCTCTCCTGACCGTCACTATCTATTCCAACCTCCTTGTCCGTCGGAAATGGTAGACTAGTGATGCTGTAAATCGGAAGTTGTTGTTCTTTGAACTTACAATTTTGACAATCGCTAGTAGTTGTAAATTCCTGTTTGGGCAGTAAAAGCAAATAGCAGCAGTGGCAGGTTCATTTCCTATCAGAATTGTAGTCTGTAATCGAGAAGCAGTGAGATGAATAATACAAAGCTATTCATTCGTCCGCCACATTAGTGCATGATTCGTGCATATACTAATTTTTCTGTTACAGCTATTCGTCCTTCTAATATCTGAGCCTATGTCTGCTCAGGTTACGAATGCTTGGGATAATTAGATCTATTGCTATTATAAATTTGACATTTCTTTCTTTCTTTTTTGTATACTAGTTAAGTACTCGTGCGTTGCAACGGAAGCAACATAAAAATTCATAGTCCTTTTTTTAGTTTCCAAGCCAAAAATAAAGACCATGGCAATTTAATTTTGCACGTTTGTTGCACCATGAAATGACAATACAAATTTTTGAATTTGACAATGCGTTATTTATAGCTAATCACTTTTACAATACATAATACAAATCTGTATTTCAAATCAAATTAATTAAGTTCGGATCATAATAATTGTACATGTTCACGATGACTATCGACTCTACATCACCGGTACAACTAAACTCAGGGCGTGTTTGGCCAAGCTCCTTCGGACTCTGTCCGGCCCTGTAGCACATTACGTCGGTGCTAGAAGGAGCCGACTCTGTCTAGCCCTGTAGCACAGTGTCGGAGCTAGAAGGAGACAACTTGTGGACTCCATCTGCTCGATAGACAAAAAATCACGAGAAGCCAGAGGCATTTTCTTGGCGCTACAGTGCAGGACAGTAACATCTGGAGCCGGAGCCATTGGGACAGAGCCCTGCCAAGGACACAATAACAATGTATGTGATGTCATACTCCCAGATAAGTGAGGTGCACAACCAACAATAGTTGGGGCATGCTTTTATAATCCAAAGCTAAAATAAACATACTTCTTCCACTTTGATCCTCAAGCTTCATTGCCAAGAATCCTTGATCCAGCAATACATCTCCCATAATTAATAGTATAGTAATACTGATAAGCTACAATTGACAGCAGTTTCATATTGTAGTTCTTTTTTGCAAGTAGTTTGAGCTCACTGGCTCAAAGTCAAAGAAAGATACATCGGGAGTTACTAAATGACAACCACCGACTTAAATTGATCATTTTAAGTTGCTCTTGTTTTTAGTAAAAAATTGTTAAGTTTCAGAAGTAGGTACTACAAAAGTAATCTCAAGGTGACATTCAATAGAGATATGCAGAAAAAAGCATATGGTTCTAAAGCTCAACCAAATCTTCTAAAAATGGCATAGATAAAATGTTAAGTTTCAGAACAGAGCATTACAGAAGTGATCTCTAGGTGGCATCCAATAGATACATGCAGAAAAGAGCATATGGTTGCAGAAAAGAACAATAACCAGCTAAAATCTTGTGAATAAGATTCCTCTCTCCTAAAAATGGCATAGATAAGGTAAATACCATCTGCTTGTACATAGATATTCTCGGTTGGACAAAGTTAAATAATCTGATACAGGAAATGATTGAAACAATAAGTTATTTAAATATACTGACCATGTGCAGTCACTCCATGTCATCCGCCAATGTGCTCCCACGGAATCTGTCATTGAACTGAGAAACAAATGAATCATGATAAATCGACCTACATGAGGAAACCAAATAATTACTTTAAATCATTGGGTGTGAAATTGCATACATACATAGGCCATTAAACTAAGCATGATTAGCAAAGAACTTTTTTTTGCATACGTGCTTAGCACACGTTTCATAAAGAGGGTAGAAAGGTTACATGGTTTTCCCTTTTGCTGTGTGAGATACCCAGCTCAAGGTTCCAACAGGAACACACCGAACTGTAGCTAGCTTATCGGGCTATTACATAAGTCATTGTTTTGCGACTTGTAAGCGTCGATGGGCCTTAGTCGGAACTAAAGGCCAACAATGCAGCTGACGCCGTGAGTCCAGCCTCGACCCAGCATTCCCCTTCTTCCCAAATGAGCTCAGAAACTCTTGCAGCAAAGAACAGAGGCCAATCTTGCAGGCATAAAAAAAGAAACCAAAAACATTAGACTCTGTCATTTTTCGTGTAACCTCTCTGTGTCGATTCTTCTTACAAAAAGCAATTTATGTCGCAGCATCTAAACGCGACGAAGGAAGACCAAAACTAAAACGCGGGAAGCCTGGGAGATCCAACCCTAACGCACGATGGCACCATCAGCATTTTCTGTGAACTTATCTAAGAGAAGTTATGCCTATGAGTTTTTTTTATGAACTTATCATGCAGAGTAGTTTTTCTCAAGCAACCTATTCTCCATGAACAGATATGCCATTTGGATTCAGTAACTCACAAATACTCTCTGAAACTTGCAAGAAGGAATCATGAGCTATAGAATCTGTAATTTAGGATATATCTAGCTCCAAAACTAACGAGGTGTACAATCAACAATTTTAAGTCAATGGGCAAAATTTTAGGAGATGTGAAACAGACAAAATCAGCATGTATGATGATCTTGATGGAATGTGTTGTATAAAATACTAAGCATGCTTTGGATCATAGGGCACACCTGAGATCATAGAGGGAACGAAACAAAGGAGAAAGGACCTTGCAATATACAAAAGAATGAACAATCTACCTAAGTGGTACTCCAGGATAAGTTTAAGGGTCGTCTGTATATTTAACTCATTTTAAGGACTTAGCTAAGCTTACTTTCAGAAAAAATGATAAATATTTTCTACCATTGTATTCTTTGATGGTTTTACTTCACTACTCTACTCCTAAAGGAAGGGATGATCATCTGTCAACAGACAAGATCCAAAATTCCATCTTAAGTTGTTTGTATGATATAATTCGTTACTTTTACTCGATAACATAATAACAGAGCTCCACTTGGTTTAAGAATGAAGTCATAGGTTCTCACCTGGAAGGTAGATATCCATCCCCCGAACAGATTAGTATTGGAGTTCGTGCAAATATGGAGACTCAAGCCTCATTCTTAACTCTTGAGAATAAAATACAAAGTTACAAAATAGACGATCGATATAGGAATATTGTATGGGTTCTGAAGACTAACATCAAATACACAGGGACAAAATTTGGATCAGAACAATGAATGCAAGTGATGCCAATAGCCATACATGCGAGACCAAATGAGCGCTGCGTGAACATGGAAAAAAATATTTCTTCGGCAACATAGGCCAGGTTATACATACTGGCATGGAAAATTAAATTACATAATATAAACTTAGGACAAGAGAAGTGTTGGCAATTTTTGCTAGCAAGATTCAGAGAACAAGAAAAATAACTGAGGAAGAAAAAAAAATAGTTTCAGTTTATACAAGACTGACTGCTGCTAGTTCATCAAATAAACAAAATCAAGAGTTACGATCACAAGCTCCTTATCATGGTATATGTTGATCACAAGCTGCAAGCTTAATTTGTGATCACTAAATTCAAGGATAACCCCATTCGATATACAGGTATTGGAAAGAAAAGAGCAAAACAGATTGTTCAAGGCATTTGTCAATACCTGAGGAGGGCTTAGGAGTCAATGGCAACACACGATGCTCTGCTGGACCGTTGAATACAATCTCGCTGCAATCCGAATACACATTAAAATCGTGTAGAACATCTAATCATATCAATCAAAGCATACAATGAAGCTTTCCAACCTGAACGGGTCAGCACACGGACCGCCTGTGCTGCCGGCCGGGATGCCGCAGTGCCTGCGTCACCGGGACGTCGCGTCGCCTGCACTGCCAGATGTCGCGCCGCCTCCGCCACCAGGATGCCGTGCTGCCAATGCCTCCAAAGCATCAGTCTCCCCATAAACAAGGCCATCCTGAGACGTCGTAGTGCCAACATATGCAGCAGCCTCGGCAGCAGCATCAGCCCAGCCACTATCGTCACAGCATACTCTAAGAAAGTTGATTGACTTGCCAGTTCTAAGAATCCGTTGTGCCAGCACCGGAGAAATGAAAGCTGGAAGCATATCAGATTGAATGAGGTAGCCCTCCCGCCACAAAGATTCTGCTTTCACTGGCTGCCCAACAATAAAGAACTCTGCAAATACATCCTCCAGTTCCCTTTCTAGCACCCAGCTCCTGACCATCTCAAACAATGGCGAGCACACCTGGCGCAGCAATCCGCCCATAAACTCCTGAAACATAGGATCTCCATGCTGTGCGTGCCCATGGATCACACCAGCCATAGCGCCACCCCTCAATCCCCGACATCCATCCACCAGAACAGCCATTAGGCGCATTCCCACTGCAGGCTCAGAAAGCCACACTGCAAGACGGATCAGTGAAAGGTAATTACTGGACACATCTGAATCAGATCCAGGTGTGGGAATTGGATTATTCCATGAGTACGATTCCAGAACAACCAGCAGCTTGTAATAATCAGAGAGCTCCTTGTGGAGTGCCGAGCAGAATGCCTGGGCAACCGTGCCCACCTCATTGGCAGCATCTGAGAGCGAGCGGCTTATGTTGTCAGAAATGAAGCCCCTCACCTTGCGGAAAAGCCAGCCAAGCTCGCACACCTTGCGAATGAGGGTGCGCGTGGATCGCGGCACCCGGACTCCGTCTGTGAGGTCGTAGGCGTCGACGGCCTTGTCATAGCGCACGTAGCGGCCGTCGATGCCCTGGCACACGTACAGCACGTCCCGCACAAGCACAGCCTTCGACACCTCCGTCTCGTCGATCACCAGCTCGGTGTACTCACGCAGCGCGATCTCGCGGATGTTGTCCGGATCCTTGGAGACCAGAACCACGCCGCCCGGCGGCGCCCCGTGCGCCCGCGAGCCCGGCCTGCCACCGGCGCCCGACGCCGTCCCCGAGGTGGCATTCCGCGGAGGCGCGGCACTGGGGAGGTTCGGGAGGCACGAAGCCGCCGCGGCGGCGCGGCGCTGCGAGGAGAGCGAGTCGAGCAGGTGCCAGGTAGAGGAGCGGCCACAGCGACGCCGGGCGGGCACGGACGGAGAGCTTGGAGTGGAGGTCGGCGAATGCGAGCGCTTCGTCGAGGCGGCCTGAGGCAGCGAGGCGGCGCTTGATGGACTCCGCGAGCGCGTGCTCATCGGGGAGACGTCGCCCGGTCGACTGGGGGAGGGGGCCGCCGCTCGGTCGGCCGGGAAAGGAGAATTCGTGGCGGGGCAAGAGACGTCGCCCGGTCGGCTGGGGGAGGGGAGCGGCGCTCGGTCGGCCGGGGAGGGGAATTCGTGTGGGTTGGAGGGTGGCAGAGCGGGAGAGAATGACCGGGCGGGAGAGGGCGGCGAGGCGGTGGCGGCGACCGGGCGCGGGCGGAGGGAAGTGGAGGCGCGCGGGGTGGAGCTCGCGACGGGCGTCGCGTGAAGACCGGGCGCGTGGTGGTCGCGACGGTTTCGCGGGAGCCGGTGTCGCGTGAGGAGAGGGCGAGGCGAGGAGGAGCCGGAGGGTCCGATTTTTTTTTCCCGGTGACGATGACGTCCGGCTCTTTTTAGGTGTAAAGATAAAGATATGGTCTGATGCCATTATAATTTCTACCGATATTTATGTCAACCATGTTCATTGTTTAACGAAGGTGGTTGGAATTATGCCATTATGGTGGTATGCCGATATTTCTATGGTCTGATGCCATTATAATTTCTTCGGAACTACTCCATACACCTATCGGCTTCGTTAAACGATGAACTCGGTTGGCATTATGGCAACAGAAAACTCGAAATAAAAGGGAGACAATGTTGACTTGGGCCAGGAGCCTACAGCCCACAGGCCACGCTCGAAACAAATTCAGCCCAACAACTGCAAAAACTTGGGCCCGCGAGGGTGTCGGAGCTCGACTGGGCTCCGACCAGTTGGACACTCCCCAGACCCTGAACCCTAGCTCGGCCTCGGCGGCTGATTTGCGCTTTCCTCCCGGCGCAGCAGCTCTCTCCGACGATATCCGCGGCAGCGAAGTGTAGGCCGACAAAATCACGGTAGCGGAAGCAGCAGACAGGAGGGGAAGATGTCGTCGCTGCGGAATGCGATCCCGCGGCGCGCTCACAAGGAGCGCTCCCAGCCGTAAGTTCTCTGCCCGCAGATGTTACTTGTTACCATTCGAATCCGAGAGGATGGCGCCGCCGCTGGACAGGCCGTCTCCGAAAACGAAGTGTGCTGATTTTGGGTTTGGATGGAGTTTTGCAGGGAGGCAAGGAAGAAGTTTGGGCTGTTGGAGAAACACAAGGACTATGTCGTCCGGGCGCGAGCTTACCACATCAAAGAGGCAACCATCGCGGTATGCTTCTGTTCTGTCCAATACTTGCTTCTAGCGCATACGAAGTTGGAACTTGCTTGTTGTCTCAGATTTAGATATACTTTTTAGCATGTTATTAGCAATTTAGCTGTCTTTAGCTATCTTAGTCTACAGATGCTGTGACTGCATATGTAATCTAAAATCCTTGTTGTTTGTAATTGTTTGCAGAAACTGAAGGAGAAGGCGGCATTTAGGAACCCGGATGAGTTCTATTTTAAAATGATCAACAGTAGGACCGTTGGTGGAATTCATAGACCTAAGTATGTACAATTGAGCCCCTCGGCTCCTCTCAGCTCTAGAATTGTAAGGTTTGGTCGTTTTAACTGTGTCATACATTTCAGGCCTGAAGAAAATAAGTATACCGAAGAGGAACTTCTTCTGTTGAAAAATAAAGATATGGGATATATCTTTCAGAGTGTTCAAAGTGAAAAAAAGGTTTGTGCTGATGTTAAATTATAGCAAATTAGTACAGTTTAGTGTCTTGTGGTCGAATGTTTTAATTTGGATGGGTCGCTTTGCAGAAAATTGAAAAGTTAAGCTCAACACTTCATGAACTGGATAATAAGCCTCAAAACAAGCATGTTTACTTTGCTGAAGACAGGTACAGACAATGAGTTCGTTTGCTTACCATTTTTGGGAATTATCTGCTAGTTAAGCTTGTGCTGACATTGAGGTGGCTTGCTGTCTTATTTCAGAGAAGAAGCAAAAGAAATACAATCAAGGATAGGACAAAGCAGCAACATGCCTGGTTTTGGCAACATACCTTCTCGTATAAAGAAGTAATATGCTTTCCTCGAATACGCAATGTGTTTTACTTCTATAGCAACGCTTAATAGCATCATGCTCATGGAAAATCATTTTTCACTGTTTAGTTTTATTATTTATATTTGTGTTTATGTCCATTTAACTAGGAGTAGTGTGATTATATGTATGATTGAAATGGGGTTCTGATATTATGCATTTTAGTTCATTGATTGCTATCTCCTGTTGTCTAATCTTTTGTTTTTTCCCCAGAAAAACTGCCTCTTCGTACAGGGAGTTAGAAGAGAGGAAGCAGCGGCTTCAAAAGCTTGAGAAATTGTATGCAGACATGGCCTTGCAAAAAGAATTGAAGGTATCGCATCTCTGTATTTTGAATTTTTCTTTGCTTGGGTGCTACTTTCAAGGGTTCCATTGAAACAACATATAAAAGTGCTGTGGACTGGGTGCTGCTGCCAACCAATTTCTGGAATTAACTTCTTCAGAATCAGATGGAATGCATCCATCCTTTAGTTGACGTTAGCCAAAACACTGCCCTAAAACTTATTGGTGGTATATGTTGTGTTCTGAGTTGCCCGCTCAAGTCGATAGGAAAAAGAAGGATGGTACTGTATAGGCTGGCTGAATGATCTGCTACTTGGTTAATAGTTACTTTCCAGCATGTTTCTGAAAGGAAATTGTGGCAGTATGTGCTTTTGTGCCATAAAAATTATCATTATTCTCTCTTAAAAGTAAAATGTGAAGCCCAGCCAGATCAGTCGAACTCATTCATGTTCCTGCAGCGGCTTGCTAAAATTGCACTAATCTGGAATCTACAAACCATTTAGTTTCTGGGAGTTTACAGACAGCTTGCCAGCTTGTGCTGATAATTGAAAGTCTGTTTGCTAATATTTAGAGTTTACAGAAAATTATGTACCATTTATAACTCTTCAATTTGCAATACTGTTTCAGAAACCTGGACGCAAGAGGAAACTGAAACTCAATGAAGATGAGGAGACGGATAATCAAACATCACAGCCTGTTTATAAGTGGCGAGCACAGAGGAAGCGGTGAGGCCATAAGTTCTCTTTTTTTTGCCATATTGATCTTGTTAATTTGTGCTCACCCTCTTCTTCAAATTTCAGATGATATGAATGGGTGACAGAGGGGGGAAAAGGCAAGGCACTAGTAGTGGAAGTATGGTCATAGTGGCGTACAGAAGCTGGCGATTGAACAGCTCTTTTTGGATCCTAAAATACTTCCCCATAAAAGTAGCCCTCCGCAAGAACTACTGTCTTTGTCAAACTGTTGGGCAAAAAGAAATAGGATAAGATGAAGAGTAACTTTAATTTATACAAGATTGGATTCTGTATGATTCGATCCTATGCATCATATGTCAATTCATTGTTCTATGTTCTGTTGAATTCCCCTAGTGATGGGCTGTTATGGGATCCATTTTGAGGTCAGTAAGTAATGCCAAATACAAGAGGATAGATCAAGGATGGGGTGGAGCGAACCACGCTTCTACCTAGTTCAACTAAATGAACTGATATACAAAAATGAGGAAATAAATTGTCTAGTTAGTTCTTTAAATTAAACTAGACGAGAACCCGTGAATACCTATTGGAGTACCATCCTCATCCATAGGATAGATCCATGCATCATAGTTGGGTTGACCACATTCTTTGTTACACAACTAGAAGTGCAGTTGTGCCATCTATTCTCAAATCAAAGTATAATCAAAGAACACGAGGATTTTAAAGAATCCATACAACAAAAGAGGATTGCTGCACTGGATATTTGACCATGTATGATTATGTAAGCTCCTCTATACATTCCCTTCATTCAACAAGATTCAGACCTGCCAAAACCCTAGAAATCCAGTTTGGTAGAACCACATGCAAACTAATCGATGGTACCCCAAAAGAACACATGTGACCTCTTCAGAGAATCAGGGTCCAGACCAGGTTCCGTGCCCTGAAAGTGTCATATACCACTTCAATCCCCATCATATTCACATTTCGCTGAAACTTTCAATGAATTACTTCTAACAATTACATGCAATAAGCATTCGAAAGGTCAAGGAAAAAAGAAAACAGAACAAAAATGTTCTTTACTCTATTTTCTTTGGTGAACCCTAGTCCTGACACGTCAGGTTCATCATTCTGCAATGCATGGAGCATCCGACAATGAAGATTTGTTTAGGAGACTCCCATCACAAATATTTTGAAACAATGTGTTCAGCAATTGCCAAGCTTGATGTCAAACCAGGGGATTCTATTCCAAACAAATTAACCAGTCCTGGAATACCATGAACATCCCACCCCTGCAGTCATTCAACTAATCAGTAATGAATGTGCATGAGAAAAATAAGCTTTTAGATCTGATATAGAGCTAGATGCCTATCAAAGTTCTTGACATATGATACCAGTAAGCACCTGAATAACAAAATCTGAAGGAAGTTGTCCAGGACCAGAAAGCTTTGGTCGGATCCCAGAATAACCAGGTTCCAAAGACCCATCCTTGAGATTTGGAAAATACTTCCTTATCACAGGGTAAAATACAGAACAGCGGGTGGGGTTTACTGAGTAATCAAACCTGATGAATATATAAGATTCTAAAGTTACAAACCTTGTTTACTACAATATTCTATTATTGTGCTCCAGATTCCATAAATTGTGTTGATAGTAAGAATGAAGCATGGTATGGCACCAAATTGCATTTTCTTGGGAAAACACAGGTTCAGTCATGTGACATAGGAGTATACCTATAACTTACCTTATCATCATCACTAGTAAGTTGCTACAGATTCTATCATAAGAAAAATAAGAATACAAGCATTAGGATGCAACAACAACAACCAAGCCTCTTAGTCCCAAACAAGTTGGGGTAGGCTAGAGTTGAAACCCAATAAGAGATCCTAGTCACGGTTCAGGCACGTCTAAAACAACTTATTACAGCCTTCTTTGGTCTCGAATCAAGAAGCCAAGTGCTCCTAAACTAAGCCTCAAAGTTTCAGGCCCACAGAAACGAAAGGATACAAAATTCGATTGAATGGGGTACTCTTGCTTAAAAAAACAGTGGTATATTTTAATAACTGAATGGACACATGTTTGCAATGGCTTACTTGTTCAGAAAACATGACACATGATCCTTTCCACCATCAGATATCCATTCAACATCTGGACCAAATCTGACAAGGCCATTCAAATCTAGAGTGACATGGACCCCTATGCCACCATCCTCTGGTAGAGGATATATCAAGCGCCTGAAAGGACTCTTGGTTTGAGAGAGGGTGAAGTAACATCCACGCGCATAGTGAGGAGTCGGCACAAATGCCTGGTCAAGGCCACAAAATTGTTTGGCAAGTGGAACAGCACTCAAACCCGCTGAGTTTATCACAAGCTTCGGAAGCAAAACAAGCTCTGTGTTCACATGAGACCCTACATGATAGTTCTGCAGCTCTTTGCTTTCACAAACATAGAGTTCAAGGCCTTCGCATCCAACATGGGCACTGATAACTGCTGTGTTGTATGATATAGTTGCTCCCAAGTTTTCAGCATCAGCCTGCATCACAAAAACAATCAAAATAAAACGACAGTGAAAGCAAATTCAGATGGATCTAAGCCTTTCACCCTAAAATTTTAAATTGGATTGATTTATATGATGACCATCTTACCAAAAGGGAGAGCATGAGTGAATGAGAGTCAATTATCCCAGTACTAGGTGATAGTAAAGCTTTAAGACATCGAAGCTCAGGTTCCATCTCCATAGCTTCAGAACCCTCCATCAACTGAAGATCATCCACCCCATTTTCTTTGGCATTCCTGAGGAGCATGTCCAGTTTTGGAACCTCTGCAGCACCAGTGGCAACGATGAGTTTGCTGATTCTTTTGTGGGCAACACCTCGTTCTTCACAGTATTTGTAGAGCATTTCCTTTCCCCTTACACAAAGGGTAGCCTACAAAAGGCAATCCGCAGGTAGAATCTGTGATACATTAATTAAGGGCTCCATATAAAGTTTCATGTAGCGCTTGTAAAGTTAGAACTATTTTCAAGTTAGATGCACAATTCTTCTATACTAATGTTTGCTGAACTGTCTAAAATCCTAAAGCACGTCTACTGCTAAGTACATCAACGCCCTGACCACTGCCAGTGTCAGTTATTTAAAATGTTGAGAACTGGTCTGCAAGTTTTTGGGAAGAATAAGATCTAGCTGAACACTTTCCACAGAAGTTAGAGCTTAAATGCAAGAGATTCATTTGCCTTATCAGCCGGTTTATCAGCTGTACTTCGGTTTATTCTCTCTCACAGAACACTATTGAAACAACCGAAATCAGCCGTAAAAACGACCAGCCGAACAGCACCAATATTACTAGAGCAGCAAGAGATTCCTGTGAACTCTGGTGCATCAATTGACAAGCCCCATTTTGCACCAAACATAATCCTTTCAGGTGACATCTGGAACAAAATTCATATATACATCCATAATCATGTCCTGGATCGCTAAAAGGTTATGTGTAGTGTAGGCTGTAGCCCGTACCACTACACAACGCGCTTCAACTTGTCTCAAGTCTGAACAAACAAATAAGCACCTAAGTTTGGAAGTATGCAAGCGAACACAACTGAAAGCCCAAATGGACGTCCAAGCAAGCATCAGGTGCTAGAAATCAGTGAATCAGGATACCCCTTGCGCACCGCACTTATGGTGAATTCGGGGGGCGGCGCGCACCTTGAGGCTTCGCGGAGGGTAGTAGATGCCGGCGTGGATGACCTCGCTGTTGCGGGAGCTGGTGCCGGTGCCGAAGCTGGGGCCCGCCTCGACCACGACCACCTCGCGCCCGGCCATCGCCAGCGCGCGCGCCGCCGCGAGGCCGACGACGCCCGCGCCCACCACCACGGCGTCCACCGCCTCCCGCGGCGCCCCCGAGGTCCCCGATGCGAGGCCTCGACCCGCTAGGCCACGCGGGCGGGCGGCCCCGGCCAGGCGCCGCACCAGGAGCATGCCCCGCTGGCCGCTGCCTCGTCGGAGCTGGAGCTTTTTTTTTTTTTTGCGTCAATGCCTCAATGGTCGGAGCTGGAGTTTTGTTTGGCTAATTAACACTTACCAGGTGGAGTGGAGAGACTGGCGACCGCGCGCCGCTCGTCTGGTATCGACGCCGCGCGGGACCGGTCTGGCGGCCTCGAGAACGGCACACTCCTCACCTGCGCTCTTAGCACTCACGTGACAGATGGCATACCGCACCGGGCCGGCGTTGCGAGGCCGCGCGGCCAGCGCCGGTGTTAGGAATCGTCGTATCTTTGGTAAAATAAACTCTAGTCGCTCTGATGCCACATGACACATTGACACCTCCAAAACCAAAAGTCCAAATGCATCCCCACTCCTGTAATAGAGTGCTAGGAGCAGGATCGGTGGAAAGATGCGAAACGGAGGCGTACAATTTGCAGGATCGCTGGCTCCATAGCTTTGAAGAATCCAGACAGGATCGCTGGCTGGCAATGCTGCATCCTAGCTTTGAGCCTCTCACCTATACAGATTGCGTGTAAATTGCGAGGCGATTTTTTTAAGCCTAATAAGTTTATGATTTGACAATATTATACTAACCATAAATATATATTAATGAATCTTAATAAATTCGTCTCACGGTTTCTATATGGAATATGTAATTTGTTTTTTATTAGTTTATTTGTAATAGACTAAATGAGAATATCGAAACATCGGATGTGACGAAAAAACTTTTTATGCCCAGCCAAACAAGGCGTATCGAGCCGACGGGCTATGGGTATCTGCGCATGCTCATAAGATTCTCCCAAAGTATATGCAGTTGTCGTTTCCTTGCTACCGTGAGTTTTGAGTAGCTACCATGAGAAACCACTGCACGTGCACGAACACGGCAATGACGTTTTCTCTGAATTGTTTGGCCCTGATGACGCTCTGCAGTGCTGCTAACAGTGACAGTTGGTAACTGCAAACCGGCCTGTGATCGTTCGGTTCAGCAAGAGACTGGCCAGGCAGTGTTACCACGGTCACCACTCACCAACGCAAGCTTCTGCTAGCAGCAGTGACAGCTCTTGCTCATCACGTGTTAGCATGAATGCTACTGTTTCTCCTTTGTTTTCCAAAATTAACTCGGTTGGCAGGTTAGGTTGGCCTTATCAGTGTAGTAGTATCCTGGATGCAGCAGTGGCATATTGACTTGATTCACCAACTTCATCTGTTTGGGCTCAGCAAGTAAGATGAAAAATTCAAGCAGCTGTCAGACAAATTCAGTTTTAATTTTACGTCATATTTCATATAACGAGCAGCTGAGGGTAATTCGTGTATTAACGACCATGCACGGTACAAGTGCAACCATGCTTGCCGATCTTGGACTGTAAAGTCATGGCAGCAAGAGTATATGGTGTTTAGCTTGCAGCATTGCAGTAAACAGCATGTCCTCTTAAAGAGATCATCAAGTTCAAGAATTGCCGGTGCTACCTTAACGATGACACCACCAGACAAAGGTTACTTGCTTCCACAATCAAAAATCAAACTTCACTTGTTCAGCAGGGATAAAAAAAATAAGATCGGTGTAGAAAACACAATGAACCCAAAACTCATGGCAGGGGAAATGACAATATCATTTCAGTCATAATAAGCAGTTTCAAGTTTACTTTCACGGACAGAAAGCATTCTGCTAAAACATACATCAACTTTCGTGCAGACAGCAAATTACAAATAAGAGCTATGCAGGGAGGATTACAGAGTGGCAGCAGAACCAGACCTAATAAATCTATATCATCCATTACTTTCTAGCAATTCTTTTCTTCGTGGTGCCCTCTAGCAGTTGGTGTCATATACGGCCAGGCCTTGTAGCTCTGGACCTTCCAGGCGTGGGTTCTTCTCAAAGCTGCGGGGGAAACATAATAAGTACATAACATGAACAAGTTACTTCTTTAGGGAAGCACATGGCTAAGTAAAACTTGCATCGTGTTACACAAAACACGCATGCTGGAGAATACAACGTTCTGACTGCACTTAACATGGTCCAGGATAGAGAGCACTCCTGTTCTACTGCTCTCATGACCAGAAAAGAAAATGGACAACAGCTTGTCAACAGCCCCCAGTATTTTAACCCAAAGAAAGTGTAGCTTATAAAAAGATGCCCTCATAACACTACCCACACAATTGACACAAAGTGCTTAACTTGGATGGACCTACTCAATTATTCTCAAATTCCAGGAATCCACTAGGTGGGGTGCAGGACACTAGGACTAATCCAATACAATATAGAGTAATATTTTTGTGGACCTGGATGCCCTCTCAGATGATAAGATAAGATTCTACACATATCATTTCAAATCATTGATCTAAAAGTAATATGGGAAAAAAAGTAAATGGCCTCTATGTAGAAGTTTGCTGCGGCATATTCTATTGCCTAACACTCTATTTTTTTCTGTTAAAAAATTATCCAGGCAACAATACAACATGGGGTAAACCTTGAACTAGTTATTTAAGGATCAATTACATATACATACAAATGAGTGCAAAGTACAAAATGAAGTGTCATATAACGATGCTCAACTGACAGGAGTGAACACGAAACATATCTAACAGATGAACTTACTGCACTTGTCTGACAGTGGAAGCCTACATGTTGTGAGGTGTAATTTATGTTTACAAAGTATGCAAGAAGATACAAACCAGCAATGAAACTTACTTGCTCAGAGGAATGTGTTCAAATGGTCCAGATGTGGGAATTGTCCCACATAAATCATTGCTTGAAACATCACTAAATGAACAAGGTGGGTAGATTGTCAAATTGAAAATAAACTTGGAGATGATAGAAAACTAAAAATTGGAAGTTGATTTTTACTCACACAACTTTGAGACTAGATATTCCAGCGAGTTCCCTTGGAATCGGCCCAGTCAAACGATTGCCATTGAGTCGCCTATGAAGCGCAACCACGTGTTAGTAAGGTATAATGATGTGAAAACGTAGAGAATAATGACAATATAAATAAAGATCAAATCACATGTGCAACTATCCCTAATTATGAACAGCACAGTGCTTGACCTACCACAGCCTAACACAATTTAAAGAAGATGAAATGGTCATCTTCAGCAAAACTAGCATCAAATCCACGTGTAGTTGCTATTCCTTCTGTTCTAAATTATAAGTCATTCCAAGAATCTTGGAGAGTTAAAGCATCCTAAGTTTGACCAAAATTATAGAGAGAAATACAAAGATTTATGACATCAAATAAAAATAATATAAAAATATAACTAACGAAGAATCTAGTTACACTTGGTGTCATAAACGTTATTATCTTATTATATAAATTTGGTCAAACTTAAAAAACATTGACTTTCCAAGATTGTTAGAACGACCAATAAATTTGGGAGAGGGAGTAAGATGTAACAAGCTGACAGCTGTTTTACAATATGTAAACAGAATTTAAAGAAATAAACTTACAAGAATACAAGGGATTTCAACTTTCCAAGGGCAGGAGGTATTGTCCCCGAGATGTTGTTCTTGTACAAGTCCAAGCTTATTAGATTCTTCAAATTTCCGAGCTCAGAAGGGATTGTTCCTTGAATGTTATTCTTGTAAAGTTCCCTGTTTCAATTATTGGATGAATAATTGACAGCCAAACTAAGTGAAAAATGTCTAACTATATCAAGCCCTAGTATCTCAAAGTCATAACTGCGAACAAACAGAACAAATTTGCAGGTTATAGAAAATTGTTCCTACCTACCTTTTAAAATTAGAAAATTAGGCATTGAATGTCTAAAATCATGAACACGTTTCAGGGAGGTCATAGCCTACTAGGACCCTATCTACCTGATTAACCAAGGATGACAAGCATCATTTTATATAGTATAACTGAAGACATGACATATCTTCTTTTTTACTACAAATATATCCAGGTATGTTGATCATCACGAGGAGTAAAGCCATGCCATTATAATTAATGTCCTTTAGGTCTTCAAAAAGTTATCATCTACCAGCTAGATAAAAACACTGGAAAAAGAACACGGTTCAGAAATATGTTAGCTTTAATAGTGTAGGTTGTGCTGCAATAATATTTGGTCACAAAAAATGTCCAGACTGCCAAATTCAAAACTGACTGACAGAGCTTAGAACATAAAAAGGGGCTGGGCCTGTATGGGTACAAAGGTCTCAATAATTCTAGCAAAGTTCTTATAAGCTGCATTCATGTACTCATCTATTATAATATAGTAGGTACTGCCATACTAATATAGAAGGTACTGTCGTACTGCCAATGTGCAGAGAACCACACATGATTTGATGAGCACATGTGTGCATCAGCCACTGTCAAAACTACAACTGATCAAGGATTCAAGGGTGGGACAAAGGTAATTCGATCCTAGTCTAGTTATTGGTGTTTGCCAATTGCACTGTAATGGATTCATGAGTCTTTTCAAGGGGCATAATGGCATCGATAAATGATCAGAATTACATGCCCTGATGCTCAAAGCAGTTGAAAAAAGAAACAGTAAATGTAAGGTCCGACTTCCTATTGCAAACAACTATGAAGATATAAACCATTTGGGTAAGAACTTACAGATACTGCAGATGCTCCAGTTTCCCAAGCTCAGGCACCAGATGACCAGATAAGTTCAAATTACCAAGATCTCTGTTAGAAGAGATATCCAAGCAGCAATCAGAAAACAGTACTGCTGTAAAATTTGAAAGACATACAATATACAAGCTTGTCATCCAAAGGTTTTCTACAGACCATGTGTGTGTTATAGATTGTCATAAGTACTTCAACGAAAATGAAATCCTGACCAGTCAGTTATCTAGAGAGTTTTCCTTTGAGTAAAGTTATTATCATATAAATGGTGGACAGAAAGATATATCAAAAGATGAGTTGAAGCACAATAAAACTGAAATATCGAAAGAGAGAATGAAAGCAATGTAAATTTTATGGTGATTTTAAGTGGTAGCGACCATTCCAACACTATTTGCCTGGTGTAGTGGTGTTTGTAATCCATTACTACCATCACAGTACCTCTGGGAGTTGCCAGCCTCTTCTTATATATAGAAGGTTCCACCCCCTTTGTTATTAGTTGCCACAACCTTAACAATCCTCTACCACAATCCCCTAATCTCTTTTTGCAAAGACCACAATCCCCTAACTAACTCACTAAGCTGTTAGCTGCACATGGCAAGCTAACATTTGCTGATGAGTTTAGGATGGCCTAAGCCGTTATGCAGCCTACGGTCACCAGTTAGCACTCCTTTTAGAATCGCACACTAACTTTAGGAAGCCATCAATTTAACAGCAAATATGTCATGGAAACAAGCTTGTAACTCTCTGGAGTCTAAGGGCACAGTAACAAGTCCACGGATTAACAGGTTACCGGTCGCATCGAACAACAGGTACCCCCATCAACGGTTTATTGAAGTCGGGAATCGACACATACGCTCCGCATGCACAAGCCACGGCGGCCCCGGCTGAAGCGGGCCGCAGGGGGGTGAAAGGGGCGAGAACGAGGGGGGAGTTGGGAGGAAGGCGGCTCACAGGCGGGTGACGCGGTTGTCGCGGTCGCAGGTGACGTGGAACCAGGTGCAGGGGTTGACGAGCGTGGGGTCCCAGCTCTGCAGCACGCCGCCGGGGTCCCTGAGGCTGCGGCGCAGCGCGGAGAGCGCGTCGCCCTCGGAGTTGGCCCCCGCGAGCGCGAGCACGAGCGCCAGCGCCAGGGCTCCCGCCGCCTTCGCCCTCGCCCCCGCCGCCGCCATGCTAGAGGCCGCCAGATCGGTTGGTGGGCGGGATCTGAACGCGGACGGAGGGCAGCAGCAGGCAGCACGCAGCACGCAGCAGCGGGAGAACTGAAGAAGGGAACGGCAGTGAGGGAGGACGGGACGCGAGACGTCTCTCGTCTGGTGCTGGTGATTTGCTTTTCTCTGCCTGCCCGGTCCGTCGCTGGGCGCCTCGCCGCCTCTGGCTCTGGTGGGGGTGGCTGGTGCTGGTAGTGGGAGGGGTAGGAGTTGAACCAGCCAGTCCACCTTTTGTATTGCTCCGCGTCTCGCGTCGCGTCGTGTCGTGTGGGGTGTGGTGTGGGGCTGCGGCGGGGCGGTGAGGCTGTTGTGCTAGTAAAAGTTGGAGTGGGGTGGAGCAGAGGCCCACCCCAGCTGGTGGTGGGTTGGGTACTTGGGCCACGCACGCCTGCTGGAATCGAGTGGAAAGCGAGCGAGAGGGGCAGTGCCGACGATAGTCGTTCTCGAAAGGGAATGGCAGGCATGGGCATGGGGAATCCGAATCAGAGGTTGCAATGCAATGCAAGGTGTAGTAGTCATGGAGGAGGTCAGGAGGAGGAGCCGAGGAAGTGCAGCGAAGGAGGGACATAAACAAAGAAGAGGATTCCGCGGCAACTAGGGAACACCGGCACTGAGGCGTCGACGTCAATGTCCACTTCGGTGCTGCTTTCGCGGGCCTTGTCTCTTCGCTTTTGCGCCCACTTCGCACTGCACGCATAGGCAGAGGCAGAGGCAGAGGTTAGGTTTATTGCTTCTTTTTTTCTGACGTACAGAAGAGGACAGAGGCTCATCTCACGCTCGACTTCTCGAGGGATGTTCAGAGAGCCTCTGCTTTCCGGATTTAATTTGGTTAATTTAATCTATTAAAAATAGATTAATTACAAAACTAATTTATCAATCAGTAGTCTAGAATTTAATAATGTAAGGCTACAGTAAACATTTGTTAATGCTAGATTAATTAAACTTAATAGATTTGTCTTGTTAATATATCCCTCGATGTAAACAGATAATGTAGTGCTATAGTAAACATTTATTTCTTAATATATTTGCATAATCAGGCTGTTTTCGCATAATCTGGCTTTGCGTAACAAGCCTCGCTTCTGTCGCCGAATCCGAGCCGCGCACTTGGGAAAAAGACGATTATTCGACCTAACACCTAACACGGGAACCTTGAAAAGACATCGAGTTTAGAATTGCCACTCACCAACAGCACTGCACCACATCAATGATTCACCACTACTAGGGTACTGGTCATTTTTAGAGGCAGGGGAGATCTTTTTTTCATGTTGGAACAATCTGGGTTTTTTTAGCAACCGGAACAATATGGCTGAGAGCCCAGATGTAAACAGTTTAGGCCCGCGACAGAAGCAATGGGCTCCAGGCCTCCAAAAGGATGGGCCCGTTTCCAGACCCATGTATTTCTCTTCTCGATTGATTTGAGGAAAAAGTCTAATTTTCCTCCATCAACATTTGCGAAAGTCTGATTTTTCTCCCTGAACTCCAAAACCAGACAGAACATCTACCTTAATTATTGAAACAATACAACTTACCTTCTTAAGTGGTTTTCAACAGTGGATTTGCTACAATTAAGGCGGTTTGCTATAGTAACAGTGGTTTTGTCTTTTCTTTTTATTATTTATTTTCGTTAAATATTTAAAAAATTCACAGTAAATCACAAAAAAAATCATAAAATAGAAAATCTAATTTTATTGGACTTCACATGAGTAGATCTACACATGAACATATAATATGATATACTTTCGTACAATATTTTTGTTGTAGCTTTAGATAAATATTTTTCTGTAATTAAAATAAATTTATAACTATGTTATACATGATACAATGAGTATAAATTTTTTATTACACTTTAATATTATAATAATTATCCTATCATAAAAATTCCACCATAATTGGACTATATAAACTACATCTATGAATTATTCTAATTAATTACAGAAAAACATATAATTGTATGAAATTAATTGAAATAATTAATCAATGTAGTTTCTATAGTCCAATTATGGTGAAATTTTTATGGTGGACTAATTATTGTATGTTTGAACTGTAGTAAAAATTTCATACTCACTAGGTCATGTATAACTTAATTATAAATTTATTTTATTTTACAAAAAATATAAATATAAATATACACTAAAAACTTTATACAAAAGTATACCATATTATATGATCGTCGTGTAGATCTACTCATGTGGAGTTTAACAAAATTGGATTTTTCTATTTTATGATTTTTCTGTGATTTACTATGATTTTTTTAAAAAATCAGCAGAAATTTAAAAATAAAGATAAAATCATAATTACTGTAGCAAAACCGCCTTAATTGTAGCCAAACCACTATTCAAAACCACCCAATGAGGTAAATTGTATTGTTTCAATAGTTAAAGGAGGCGTTATGTCTGGTTTTGAAATTTAGGGAGGAAAATCAGACTTTCGCAAAAGTTGAGGAAGAAAAAGTAGACTTTTTTTTTCATGTTTTGATCTGCCACCACCACTAGCCCACCACCACCTAACCAGCTGAAACCAAGCAGCTCGCCGTGGCGTGATCGACAATGAGCGGTCGCTTGGCATCAGGATTCAGGCGAGGCGAGAAGAACAGCACCAGCAGAACCAAAGGACAAAGGTTGTGTTCGCTTCAGCTATAAATCAACTTTAATCTATATAAATTATATATGAAATAGTGTTTTTCTCTCATAACAAATTAGCCATATATAAATAAATAGAAGCCTGCCGTACATGGTCAAAGAGTAGTGATGTCAAACCCCTTCATCATAGGGTTGTCAGGTCTATGGGTTCTTGTCGTTTTCGTCAGTGAATTCACATAGACAAATCTGGCTCATTACCGTTCCATCAGAGGACTGAACCATCAGCTTATCAACCAAGCGACATCACGGGACAAACAGTGCACCAGACTTCACAGACAAATAACACAGCCAATTCCAGACCAGAGCTATCGTATATTCACATCCTTTGCCAAAAGAGTTTCTGAAGGGCAGGGGCAGCTGCATACAGACCACCATCACCTGATGTTTCGTTACCAGAGTATTGTGTAGTAGTAACACTCCAAGCCCCACATGTGCCTTTAACAAAATGGGAACTGTAGAAACACAAGAAAATTTCACATGGTTAGTAATCATTTAGACATAGTCTGAGTTCCAGTAGCTATACAACAACATATGTCGATAACAAAGGGAATGAGAAGATGATTCAACAAAATACTCTGCTTGTAGCGAAATCTAGTTACGTAATAGAAAGCTTTGTATGTATATGGATGTGAGGATAAGCTTGTTGGTAATCATCATTACCATCTTAGTTTTCTCTTGTATGCAAACTCTATTTCTTCTTAATGAAATACGTGCCTGCTGGTATGGTCTCGAAAAAAAATATTAGGTCATCCTCAGTGGGAGTTTTATATCTCAGTTTCCAACACATATATATTTTAAAAACAGTGTAGAAGAGTTTAATTTGCATGAAACTCTCTTTACTCTATGAAACTTTTATCATCTTTCTCCGTCAATACAGTGTCATGTCAACGTATTTAATGTCTATGAAACTTCCATTGAGACTGGTCTTACACTACCCAAGAGAAAAAAAAGTTCAAAATCAATAAGCCAATTATCATGGCCCATTTAAAAATTTTCTACTAAACTACAGAAACTTTGAAATAGTACACCACAATACCTCGCTTCAAAAGTTGGTAAGGCAACGTTGTTTTGTCAAGGCCCCTATTGTTTTTCACCCCAAAGGTAAAACATTCGGTGTTCTGCAATACTGTTTCATATATTTTTATTCGGTTTCATCATGAACAACTTTGACTTTTTTGTTAGTTGGGATGTTAGTATAAATATATAGAAAAAAACTATCCAAGCTGGCTACTCCATCCATTCTAAAATATCAGGATCTAGGGCCACCTACCTGCCAACTCAATCGCACTAAGCTGCTACGGCCTAAAACCTTCATCGCCCGTTGTGTGTGCTTCTTTGATACGACCGCCATTGTTTCTTGAGGTTGCTAACATGTTGCTAACTCGCTGGTGTGGTGGTTCTATTCTCGGCCATGGAAGAACTGTCCAGATGCTAGGTCCATGCCACACCCATGGCGTTGCTCATTATGCCACTCCTTCAATTCTAGGTGTTGTTAAGGGTGTTGACACGGGAGTGCTTCCAGTGACGAGTTCTGCCATCGAATCTTAAAGGTCACTCTAGTTGAAGCCTCAAATCCGTTTGTTTTGCCTCCTAGTTTGGTCATGGGGCTAACATGTGTGTTCCATTCACAATTGGGATTATGCCTTAGATTGGCTCCCCAACGCTTACTTGTTTGTGGTGAGCCAAGCTTTGATGCGGTTCTCTTCCCACCAGTTTTCATCAGTTCGATCCCTTGTTGGCGCGAAGGTCATACTTTTGGTCGAGACTATACGAGATGCACATCTTCTCCCCCCACATACGTACACACACCCCTCTTACCCATGGGTGATTATGACATACACAACTTCATTAGTGAAGAAGAATTGCAAGATGTTAGTCTTCCTTTTTTTTAATTTTCTAAGAGCTTTGTTGCGGTACATCTAAATAAATGTGAGCCGTTTATTTAGTTTGATCTGACGGTTATGGTCACATATTACCCTCGAGAAGGTAATAGGTGAAATATATTTTTATTTGATTTTTTATTTTGTAAAGTAAGATAAATAAGGAAAGATTAAAATATAAAAAAGAATCTTTTTTTAATCTAACATGCATGCGTAATCTGGTGGATGTGATAAATCTTTTTTATTTTACAACTTTAGAATTGATATATTTTGATTACAATATATTTTTACACAAACTTATAAACATTTGAATTCGTATGGACGTGATTTGCATATGTGCCAATGTGAAGTGAACTTCATTTGCATGAGTATGTGATGTACTGACGTGACATAATATGTTCATAATATGATTTGTTTAATGGTTGACTTGTCTCTCACTCGACTTTTGTGCATTATTCAATCACTTTAATACAGCGTTCATAGAGATTTCAAGTAATTGTGTGGGTAGAGATTTTAAATATGAGTGTAAAAGGTCTTGAAAATATTTGGGGCTGAATGTTTCTTATTCTAATGATAATTATCCACGGAAAAGGAAAGAGACACGGCTAAAAAAAAGGAAGGGCGCACAACCACAGCTTTTGTCCCGTGATTTGGGGATTAGCAATATTTTTTCCTTCTCTAAAGTAATTAATTAGTTTACTAATTAATTTAAAATCCAAAAAATCAAGGGCTTAGATTTATTTGAGATATTACTTCTTAAGAAGTAAAATATGTACCATAGCATTGCCCATTTTCTAAATCTTTTTTCCTTTCCTTCTTTGTCCCTTACCTTGTTTTCTCTCTTTTTGTTTCTGTTTTTGCTCTTGCCCTGTTTCATTTGAACCTTTTTTTAATGCATTCATAGTAGGAGCCCCTGGCTCCTCCTGATCTTTCAAAAAAAAACTAGAGTGGTCAAGTCTAAATATGACATAAATCAAGTCATCAAGCATTATGGTTTGTGCTCCTTGCGGATGTAATTGTGTGGGGGTGTCCTTGTATCTTAGGTCGTTCACCTATAGTAGCTTCCATTGTCACTTTGTTATTTCTGTTTCTCTATACTCACATAAACTCTGATGATGATCCTTGAGAGATTTGCCTCAAAAGGATCATGTAGGTTATGCCTTTCAATCATCAGCCTCTAATGATGATGGTTCCATGGATAAACATCATGGCACACTACAAAACCAGCAGTTCAAGTGGTCAAGCATCATGGAGGACATAGCATGGATTCCAAGGTTGACTTCATTAATAACCATACAATTTGAGCCTTCCATATGATTGATAGAAAAAACACCACGGTGTTCCCAACTAACCAACATGCAGTGACATGAGAAGATGTTGCATAGTGTATGAAATCAACCTTGAGCATGGTTTCGCTAATAACAACTGCATGCCCCTAGAGCCTCGCATGATGGATGCAAAAGAGGAACAAGTGTTCCCAAGAGACAAGCAGTTGTATGATAGTGCACAATGCATCAGTACTAATGTAACAATCATGGTGATGCTAGCAACCACATGCCTGCAAATGGTCGCAAAAGAGGAACAAGTGCTCGATGGAAGTGATCACTACCAAACATCGTCCCAGCTCGTGAGGAATGGGTTCGAGACTTTGGGTATTACCATAGTGAAGCACTCCTAAGATCTATACTTTTGGTGGTTGCAAAACTAGTCCCATTGTGGTTAAATGCGCTATAAGTAAAGTTCCATGAAGGCAAAGGAAAGCATATCCACCATGGCCCCCTCATTGTGCTACAAGGATGTCGCAGTGCAATGTATCTCCAAGATTGACCATCCTTAGCTTGCAACATACAAGGAGAAGTTTCTTCATGGAACACTACGAACAAAAGTATGACGGTGATAAGGACATGGGACAAGCATATTCTTATATGTTATGATTGGTTTGGAGACAAGAAAGGTTGTGACAGATTCATTTTAGTTTCCTAGGATAGGATCGTCACATGTCTGTATTAGGTTGGGGGTATGGACATTCCCTTTTTGGCATTTGGTATGAGGGACAAAGACAAAGGATACATAGTTGTTTGGGATCTGTTAGACAATTGTTAAGTGGAGCTCATGAGCCAGCCTAATTCACATTCTTCTTCTCGGTTTCATTCCCTCTGCCAGCTTTTCAACCACCAAACTCCCTCCACTGCCACCATCGATTGACCTGTGTATAGCCGCCCAGAGCTCGCCTCGCCTGAGCTCATGGCCAGATCTCGCGCCACCCGCCTGGAGTATGCCCAGAGTCGTGATCGAGCTTGCCTGTGCGCAGCCGCTGGGAGCAGGCCCGCAACCTACTGCCGCTCACTAAGCCATGTGCCCCTACTTCACACTTGTTGCAGCTATGCATTGAGCACCTGTTGGCTCCACCTCGGCATACTCGCAGATGACAACATCATTTGCAGATGATTAGGTCATCCCCTTCGATTTCTAGGGATCGGGTTGTCCCCGAATCTGAGAGAATATTCCCTTCTGAGGATGACTGCGTCCCCATGTCCCTGAACCAAATACTGAGACAAAAGTGTGATATCCCACTTTATCCATGCCTCGCTCCCAAACCAAACGCTACCTTATCTCACTTCTCACTGGTAATTGCCATTAATGACCATACAATTTGAGCCTTCTCACAGGTGGAATGATAAACCATATGGAGTGACAAATAATGCATGCAAATTGGGGAAACAAATGGAAATGATCAAATGAACAAAAAGGTAATTGCATGAAGCAAAGTCAAAGACACAAAGTAGAGCAATCATCATAGAATTAAGAGTAACAAACCTAACACCATATGAAACAAATAGTTTTTTTCTCGGTCACGCAGTAGAGCTTTGTGTCATTTTATCTTATATTAATTATGAGCAAATAGCAATGGAAGAACAAAGCAAAATTAATTAAACATTAAAAGGTGCATAAAACTAAATATGGATGTGTAGGATCACGAAACTATAATAGGATGTTAAAAGGCAAAACTATAGTATAACGGCACTTATACTTGCTTGCAATAGCACACAGAATGCACTCATTTATTTTCCTACTGAAATGATCAAGTCCTTCACAATATACGCATATTGGCAGACTAGCTAGGATTATTCTACATCAGTTATTCGTGTAAAACAAAAAAAAGAGGATCTTTCTTCCATTGACGTGGTTTGACTAGCCATCATCGATGATGATGAGCGCGCCTGACCAGCCTGATGTATAGATGATAACTAAGGGCATGTTTGGTACAACTCACAACAGTTTCATGAGCTGTTGTGAGCTATTTTTTTTTTGTCAAACACATTTTTCCAAAACAGTTTTATCCATGAAGTTGTTTTATTCCCCCTCTCACAAAACCATAAGCTGAGATGAAGCTGAAAAAAGTAGTTTTTCACAGCTTACATCCTCATTTCTCTCTCTCAACCATGCATGGAGTTGTTGGTGAAGCTATTTTGCCAAATACTTTTTCTAAAATAGCTCAATTTCATCTCGTAAGGTGTTCATGGAGCTATTTTCTAAAAAAAACAGCTTTACTGATGAAGCTTAGTTGTACCAAATAGCCGCTAAGTTTTTTTTGCTTAAGTTGCAACTTGGGCCCCGATAAGTGTGTTTGTGCGGGTGTGCCACTGTAAATGGAAAACAAAGATAGAATCATGTTGTAATAATATCCTTTTTTGAAGTGGGATTCAGATTCTAAATCAGTGCAAGTGGGGGGAAACGGATTGATCTTTACAGTCACCTCAGCTTGCTGGCTCCTCATCCCTCTTAGCCTGATCAAAGCTATTGAAAATTCTGGTTCTTTTACACACCAGTATGATTTGATCGTGCATGTATTTGCGATTGCTAAAAGAGACAGCTTGTGTTGTGCGGGCGTGCGCCGCAGCATAGGCCAATTCTTCTATACTCGATCTTTACCCTTTAGTGTGTCGTCTAATCTCCTTGGCTGTACTCTAGTGTCTAGTCTCTACTGCCAGCTAGCCAGGCCAACATGAGCACTATACAAGAAAAAGGGCGTCCTTTGAAGTCTCAACTCTCAAGCCTCCCCTTTGCAATCATCCCCACCATAAAATCAGAGAACATTTTAAAGCAAAGAATCCCAGAGAGAGAGAGAAAAAATGAGGAGAGTCGCACTTGCCGGTCGATCGACGGTGATGACAGAACACATCGCAGTTGCTTGCAAGTTGCAAACGCCCGAACTCGGCAAGAAAACGCACAGATGGTTTGGGACACAAGAAAAGAACACAAAAGCACAGATCGCACAGTACCGTACACACTCGATCGGCTTGCTCTCGTTCTATCTCTCCGGCATATGATGGTACGCAGCAGATTATGAGTCGGATTGGAGCCAGCAATTCGCTCATACACGCACACAGATTAGGGGCACACAGTACATACAATACAAAGGTATGCTCAGTCATGCAAAGAGGGGGCACGCGTCACGCTGAGCGGCGCCGATCGATCGGGTATCAAGTCACATACCTTGCTGTGCGGGTGGTGGTCGTAGAGCAGCGTCGGCGGCGAGAACACCGTGTAGTTGTTCTCCAGCAGCTGCGACCCGCCGAAGCCATCCTCGTCGTCGTCGTCGTAGTAGTAGTAGTAGTCCCCGCCGTGCGGCGCGGCCTCGGCCGCGGCGTCGGGCAGGTGGTCCGCCGCAGCAGGGCTGGGGATGGCGACAATGGTTTCGGACGACGCGGCCGCGCCCCCGGGGCTGAGCCCCTGGGCGGCGCCGCAGTCAAGGTCGGCCGCCGCCACGGCGGCGTCGGCGGCGCCGGCGAGGTCCTCGTCCTCGGGGCTGTACTTGGAGGGGTCGGCGTCGCGGCCGGTGAGCTCCTGGACGAGGGCGCGGAAACCAGAGGCGCTAGTCTTGACGCGCATGGGATTCGAGATGTACACCACCTTGATCGGCTTCCTTCCTCCGCCCTTGCCGCCGCCACCCTTGTGCTTCCCCGACGAGGCGCCGCCGCTCCGGTTCCCAGGAGCATTGCCTCTGGGACTGTGCTGCGGCCGCTGGCGCCGCTGCTCGTGGTCCATATCGATCAGCTTCAGCTCAGCTCTAGTGGAGAAGCGGCGATCCGGGGAGGAGTTGGAAGCGGGTGTTCGGAATGCGAGGGTGGAGGCGAGGGCTGCTGCTGCGACGTCTGGCTCCGGCCATGTAAGGACAAACAGGCGTTGAGGAACGGGGGAGATTTTAGCTGGGCGGTGGAGGTGGGGCTGGCGCTGGCGCCGTGGGGTGGACGAGTAATGGATCGGACTCGGAGGCCTGAGCTTGGCTAGGGGAGCTGGGGAGGGGGAGCCTCCCCGGTTTGGGGAGAGAGATGTGGGGGCGGGCATGTGATCTCTGGTCATTTCGAAGAGAACTAGTATTGGCTATGTACACCAACACAATTACCTACTTTAAGCTTCCAAGAAAATAATACTGTAAATAAGTCCAATGGCTTTTGTTTGGATCAGTCATGATATCTACCTTGTGAGATTGTACTTATGGCATCTATAATGATATAAGTCGCCTAATAGCTCTAAGCCAATCTCCTTTAATATTGCTAATTCTTAGCAATATCTCATAGTATAATTAGAGCAACTCCAACAGTTTTGCATTTTTTATTTGGCAAAACATGAAATTTGTCAACTCTCAAATCAATATGGGGAGGAGAAAAAAAGATTATCTTCAATGGTTGGGCAAAATTGACTTGTCAAAATCTAAAAAAGGAAACCCGACGGCGCGTGAGGGAAGAGCGTGCGCGGGAGTAGTACACGAGACGGAATGTCAAGCCGATCGCGAGCTTGTATATATGTCAATCCATCTCAGAATTTTGTCAAGTTAACAAAAATACAAAGCCCATTTGTCAAACCGTTGGATAGGAGTTTTTTAGACTTTTTTACAAAAATAAGAATGCAAAGTCCATTTGCAAAACCGTTGGAGTTGCTCTTAGATCCACGTAACACACACACATGATCTTGGAACGTGTATGTAAGTCTAGCTCTTAATCATGAGCCACTACAAGAAATGGTTGGCTTTGTGACATAAAATCCATTTGTAGCGCTGGCTTTGTGATATTAATTATGATATAGTTTATGACATAATATGTTAGTTATGACATGAGTTTATGTCATAATATGTTAGTTATGACATGAGTTGAAGGGCAATCATCTTTTGACATTGCTCTTTTGTCATAATATACATAACTGATGTCATAATTCACATAACTATGTCAAAATTAACGTCACAAAGCCAGCGTCACAAATGGATTTTATGTCACAAAGTCAACCATTTCCTGTAGTGAGCTTAAGGCACTCCCACCATGAAACTAGATGGTTTCTATCTTCATTAATTATGGTGTCAACTAAATAAAATGATGATGTGATACCATAATTAAAGAAGAGATATAAGAAAATTGTTTCTTAGACAAGAAACTATGTCTACACGTGAACCAAGATATGAGAAAATGTGGTTGGTAGAGGATGGAGAGAGAAGATATGTGATTGGACAAAAGATAATTACGTAGAAATCATCCATTGGGGCCATAGAAACTAGAGGTTGTTTCTAGCATTGTGACTGCTCTTACTCTTCTCTCTCTTATATTAAAATATGATAAAAATTCTTAGAGTAAGCTTATAAACTAGTCATTGTAGCTACCCTTATAAAGATGAAGTTAAAGCCCTGTTTCGATGGCTCCTTTGCTACAATGTTGAAGGAGCCGAAGGAGCCATAAAAATAGCTTCTTTGGACTTCTAGTTTATTTCGTCATGAGAGAAAAACGGCTCATATGAACAATATTGCTAGAGATGCTAGTGCGGGAAATGAGAGACCGAAGTCACACTACTGGAAAACGGGCCTTTAGCCCCGGGCACCCGGGGCTAAGGTTCCGGGACTAAAGGTCGTCTACAGTATTCGACCCGGGGCTAAAGGTTTGGAATAAAAACGAAAAAATATTGTGGCTATGGAGATTCAAACTCAAGACCACATAGTTAGCCTTCACGTGCGTTACCAACTGAGCTACACCACACATCTGATAGAATATGATACTCCTTCTTTTTAAATTGACTCTGGAAGGACCTTTAATCTCGGTTGGTGTTACCAACCGGGACTAAACAACTTTTAGTCCCGGACACAAAAAAATCTGAAACTATAGCCGAATTTGTCTTTCGTCCAAAGGCCTGTTCTCTAGTAGTGTCATTAGAATATTCAGCTTGGTTCACTATGCAAAGAAGAACTAAGCTATCAAAAAAATTGATTGAATGGGTAACTCCTTGCGGTAAGAATCAAACTTTGATGGCATTACATATTATTCTAGAAAAAATGCCAAGTTGCATTTTTAGATTTCTATGACTACTAAGTACATTAAAATATTCCTGTTTACAACAATCCATATAGATTTGGTCTACAAGTACTTTATATATTAAATAGAAGAAATATTGTCAAAACACTTTACTTATAGCCATTCTCAAATAGATTAGCATCATAGCGAATGATCATATATAGCTGCCCTCCATTAAACCAATCTGGGTTATAGATGGCGTGTTTGGCTGATGGTTTTTGCAGCTGGAAAATATTGTTCTAGCTGATTTGTGTGAAGGAAAAACATTATTATTCCACGGCTAAAAAATAGAGCTGGTAAGCTTAGCGAATAGGCTGAGAATTTATTCGCAAGTTGTGCCTTGAATTGGCCATAACTTTTCAACTCTAGTTTTGATGGTTGTTGCGCTTGGGTGAAGCTACATACTAATGAAGGTAATAAATATCAAAGGATTTAATACATCAAAAAATTTGTATGATAGTCAATTCATTGTAATTTTCTTTTCTGGTAAGTTTTGGTTAGCTTCCACCTGAGTTGTTCTTCCTTTTGGGTTAATAAAGTGCTAGGGAACCCATGCGTGTTCCACAGTTTTTCTTAAAATAATCTTTGTATGATAGAGGGAATGTTTTCATATTGTATAGAGATACAGGAAAATATGCTTTTCAAATTAAAGGATTGTTGCGGAAACGAATATTTCAAGTGAGGTTACACCTCAAAATTCTTTTACCAATAATGTGGTGGCTGTAAGTTTAGAGAAAATCATGAATAATGGTTATATATATGTACACAAATTTAAAAGAGTGAAATGTGGTGGCGGCCCTTGATTTTCAAAAGGTTATGCAAACGTTTCAAAGGAAAGGTAGTCTAATTGGCAAACACTATGTCTAATCTTTGTGTGCTATAACATTTTAAAGTAATGAGGAATATTTTATCTTTGATATATGATACTCTAGGATATATTGCTTTTAAAAGTATTTAATTTAATAGGCTAGGGCATATTTGTTTCCAAAAGTACTTAACATTTGGTGAATAATGTCTATATTATGATCATTAACTGTGCAAGTTAAAAGAAGTGGGTATGAACAGACACTGTCGGCAAAAAATGAACAGATGAAATAAAACAGTCATAATAACCCAACAGTACACCAGCATCCTTCAAATGATCAGATAAAATATTGCCCTGAGAATCTTAAGAGTTTGCTATCTTAACTTGATATCTACAATTTTTTGCAAAAAAAGGAAAAATAGCCTTCAACAAATTGACATCCCAATCTGGCAATTTTCTCAACTTGACATCTCCTCCTCCCCATCGTGCATATCTTTACGGCATATACCGATTGGTAAAAGTGACTAGAAAGCTAAAAAATAATTAGAAACTCTTTCTAGAGTTTTAGTTGCGAAAGTACCAAAGACAGAAAAGGTGAGACGACCTATTTTGGTATAGATAAAACTTCAGTGTTCTCTTTGCAAAAGTGTTTTTAGTTTTTGTAAGTAAAAAAATTAGCAAACTCTTGTAGAAGAGTTCTATTTTTACTTGACATATTTTTTAACACATGATTTAACAAATAAAATACAGGAAACACTTGGAGATGCTCAACAACTTCAAGATCTGTTTAGATACACTAGCCGGTTTTCAATAAGTAAATGTTTCCTCCTCATTTTTTATCATTATCTTCCTCCAGTACTCCCATACAGTACTCCGTACGTCGCTTTACAACTTAAAGGCTATTACCAACGATCTCTCCAACTATATTATTGCCGTCACTTGCAAAGTGAGTCTGGTTTTGTTTCCTGCTTTTGAGAAAAGGAAGCTCTCGGCTTTCGAAGTTTCGATAGTGAAAAAATTCACAGATTTCGCTTGAAAGAGTAGAATCGGGTGGAGTTAGCATTTTGTAGGAGGTAAAACGGGAAAGCAGGTGCTGGTGCTGGTGTGGTGTTGGTGCTGGTGCTGGCTCTGTCTACGAGGAGGTTAATGCAAAAGAGGAGGCAACACAGACCAGCATAGGGTGCCTCGGGTCCACTCCGGTTACGTTTCGGACGTGGCGAGGCTACAGAGGGTGGGCCTGCGTCAGCGGTGGCCCCCACGGTGACGTCGCATATGCAACCATAATCCTTCGTCACCGCCCGCCTTGTCTTACCCGCAGCTCGATACCTCCGCGCGACGCAGCTGACACGCGTGGCCCACGTACAGGGAACCAGCCAACCAGGCCTCGGGGTAGCATCGGTTTCACGTGCCAGTTAGGTTGAGAGCAGTGATTGGCCATGAGATGAGGAGAGGAAAAATAGTGTGCGTGGGTCCTACATCCCGGTGGTCCATTCCTTTGAAAAGTGGTGTTCTGCGAAATGTGAGCCATTTCGGTACCTGTCCTTTATGGAGCGTGGACCATACATCCAGCTCAATTTTGCTCAAATTTATGTGAACATTATTGATGCCACGATATCTCTAAGATTTCATTTGTCACTCACTTGCGTTCTTATTAAATAGAACTGATAGTCTATTATTAAAGTTGAACCTTAAATAATTGGTTTCATTGTTCAATCCAATTATACCAGCTAGCTATATATTCTCGTAGAAAAACTTGACATTTTTTTAAATATTTTAATACAGTATGATAGTATTATCAAAGATATACCATGTATGGATATAGAACGAGTAGAAGCCTTAGAAGCATGAGACTAACGAGTTCGACGTGTATTCTAAGGAATATGTTTTTGGGATTATTACACCATTACGTGTTAGGTTTAGGTGTCACTCCAAGAGAGCTATTGAGTCCATCGTGCATTCAAGGAATGACTTTTTAGATTATTACACAATCGTGTGTTTATTTTAGCTATTGCTCTGACATTATTATACCTTTGTATTGGTACACTATGTACTCGAGCAGCTACTCATGAGATCCATATGCGCAATATCTAAGGTATCTCCATTCATATTTTCAGTACGACTTCACATAAAACTTCTGATAGAGGTGGTTAAAAAACATCTCTAAGGCCAATCTCACTGCTGAGTTTTATTTTGGTGTTTCCAAGACTGTCATGTCATATGAAAGAAAATGATACTTGAATGAAACTCCTCATTGAGAGTGAGAGTTTCATTCTAAAGTTTCATAGACATTAAATTTCAAGACTCATAAAGAGTTGATATTCGTGTCAAGAGAGTTTCATCTAAATGAAACTCATTTATCTCTCTCCTCTTAAATACATTGTCATGTCATCAAAAACGCTTATGTGGTATTATATTTAATACAAATGAAGCTCCCATTGAGATTGGCCTAAGTTGAGTACGGATTGTTAAGTCGAGACATTTACAACTTCACTGAGTATTGCTAGTACTTAGGCATGTGGACCTCTATACTAGTATGTGTTCTATGCCTGAACGAGTAGTCTTATTTCACATTTTTTAAAAAAGAAAAAACACCATGCCATATAGAGATGTTTCATGTCATGAATGAAACAAGACCTCTAATGCACGTATGCCTTCATTTTGCGGTTTGACAAGCTAGTCTTAGCATTTCCTTGCGATGTACGAGATTGATGATGCACTCCGATGAAATAAAACTCTTTATGTCTCCAGCATGTGCATATTTTTTTAGTCTTTAGAAACGGACAGTTTTATTTATTGCTACGTCATCGTTTTTGCCCACATGAGATCCTATGATTACTTGCCAAGTCACATTAATTGAAGAGATTGAAATCTCTATAAAACCTCTACCGGAATAGGCTAAGGTCAGTCTCAATACGGATTTCGTAGAGTTTTATGAGCATTAAATACGCTAACATGTCATTGTATTAATGAAAAGAGAGGTGATGATTTTCATGGGAGCAGAGAGAGTTTTATGGGGGATGAAACTCTTCTACACTATTTCTAAAATTTGATTGCGTTGGAAATTAAAACATAAAACTTCATCGAGGATGACCTCGTAAGCATCGTGTTTGCTCAAAGTCAGCCCAAGCATGATCCGGCAAGTCGGTAACTAGCGCGCTCTTTCCTGATGAATAGCAGAGCGAGGAAGAAAATGAAAAATCCCCCCGCGTGTGGCTGTGTGCGCTCTCTCTAGGTACTGTACAGTACTCCGTAGTACTACAGTACTACTAGTAACTTCCGTTTATTAGGACCATCGATATGATGATGGGAACGTCGGGAGCATGCCCGTCCTCTGATCCACTTTTTGGTCCAATTTAACCGATCGTGCCGACCCTACTCAGATCGATCTCCAATCATTATTTGTCCTCGTCTATATGCCTGATCAGGGATATCGACCACCAAATCGCCGGCCCCGCATGCCACTATTCGTTCCAACTAACAGCCGGATCGAGCTAGTATTGCTTGCAGGTGTGCAGCGGATCGACTGCAGAATACTAAACGCAATTAGCTCGGCTTGTAATTCCAGAGAGAGAGAGAGAACAACCTGTACGTTTCCCTTGCGGCAACAACACGTACACACGTGATAATGTTCCTGTGACGGTTCAGTTTAGTGTCAATCCGCGTGCAGGAAGAACCGAGATTTTGTTTTGGAGACGGAGGTCGACACAATGTCCATCCGTGTGTGTGACAGAAGAAAGTTCCACAGTCTCAGTCCAGGCTTTCCACGAAATAATCAATTTCTAGAATCCGTGTCAGTCAAACTTTTTAAACTTTGACTAACTTTATAGAAAAGAGTAATAACATCTATGGTATAAAATGAACATATTATGAAAATATACTATATGGTATATCTAATGATGTGAATTTAAGATCATCAATCTTGATAGTTTTTTCTAGAAATTCAGTTAAAGTTTTAAAAGTTTGACTTACAACAACTCTAGAAATCTATTTATTCGTGGACGGAGGGAGTACTACTATTTGGATTGGATAGTAGGAAATCCTCGTTTGTACAGTAACCTCTGTAATTCTGCAGGGATCCAAACGGGTACTCCCTCCGTCCCATTGAGAGTGTCGTCCGGGAAGCGTGCTTGTGAGAAGGACACGGTTTTGTAAGAACACCTTCCATGAACGGAGGGAGTACGTCAGCTGTCGGCACTGGTAGGTGGAGCATCCCCACAAAAGCCGTGGATCCAGCCGCCCGGCTGGTCACGGTTGCCGCTCGGTCGCCTTTAATATTGTTGACCTGACGAGACCTAGTGGGGACTGGGGACGCGCAGCGCGAAGACTACCGCAGGCCGCACGCAGACGCCGGCTCGGGCTCGGGCCCTTCCGCTTTCTGGAAGTGAAGAACCGGCTAGCCACGTCCGGTCACAGCCGCAGTTAGCAAGTGCCTGGCGGGGTTAACGGCGCCGCCCACGAACCCGGCCAAATGCGTCAGTTGCAACTTTTCTCTCGACTAGTCCTCGCAAAACCGATCTGAACTAAGGTTTTACGAGAGTTTTATAAACATTATTAAGTACTCCCTCCGTCCACGAATAAATAGATTTCTAGAGTTGTCCTAAGTCAAACTTTTAAACTTTGACCGGATTTCTATAAAAAACTATCAAGATTGATGATCTCAAATTTGTATCAAATTTATATCATTAGATATACCATAGAATATATTTTTATAATATATCTATTTTATACCATAAATGTTATTACTCTTTTCTATAAAGTTAGTCAAAGTTTAAAATGTTTGACTGACACGGATTCTAGGAATCGATTCTTTCGTGGACGGAGGGAGTATGTCGATTGTCGATATAACACTATATATTGAAAAAAAATATAGATAATAAAAAAATAAATTTTATCATAAAAGTGCAAAGAGTTTTATGAGAATAAACTCTTGTGGGCCATTTCTAAGATCAATATAATGTTTGGCGGGTCATTTTCATAATTCATTTTAGCTGTTTCAATAGTGTTATATGTGAGAGAATAAACTGAAATACGACTAATAAACCGACTCATAAGACAAACGAATATGACATATAAGTATGTTGAAAACTAAGACATGAAATTCCATTAAAACTGATCTATAGCTACGATGGCGTCTCCTAGCTCCTCGCTCATGTCCTGTATGTCTTCGTCCTTCTTGCGGTTTCTGTCTCGATTGTCAGTAGGTGCACATTTTCCATGTGAAGCTGTCAATTTATTTGTCCTTCAAGATGCGTTACGAGTGGTTCCATTTGCTCGTTTCTAAAGTCTAAATTGTTCTTAAAAGAGATGGTCCAGAATCATACGTGCCGGCACCAACGTAGAAAATTCATAGGATTTATGTAGAAATTTAACGTAAATCAATTAAATTTCGCAGAGGCGAACTGAGCGTAGCTCAGCTGGTTGGGTTCCTTGTGGTGGAACCTGCCCATCCGGGTTCAAGTCCTCGACTTGACACAGATGTTTGCATTTTCCTGGATTTATTTCAGGATTTAACGGCGCTATTCTTTCAGTGGTAGGCGACGTGCCCGTCGACAGCGAGACGTCTGTGGTGACTTCGTCAATCTCGATATTTGCCGATTCAACTCGGTTCTTCGGAGGTGCTCATAGGGGCAGGGTGTGTGTGCGTGCGTTCATAGTAGGGGTAGGGTGAATACGTGCTCGTGTTTGTGAGCGTCTGCGTCTATAACTGGGTCTCGCAAAAAAAAATCGCAGAGAAACACATAAGAATATAGGAAATTTTGCAGACTCCAAACAGGGTCGTCTAAGGCCATAAGACAGGCACGCTCGCACATATAGCGTGATTAAAAAAAAAAAGCAAACCACGTGACATTATATGACTATCGATCTATGTGTACCGTAAAAAAAAGTTCATATCGAAATTTATATGACAAGCTAATATCTTTTCCATGTGTATATATGTGCTCACATGTGCAGTCTAATGCATTACTTCTCTCTGTGTCGCCACGAACCAATGCAATTGATAGAAAAGAGAAGGAAAATCTGTCCACAAAACGTGCCCTTTACTCGATCAACAACAAACATACAGAGTATTAGATCGCGTATGCTATTCCCTTACGTTAGTTACACTTACACATCATCTGAAGATATATACACAGTCCATGGTCATTGCACGTCGAGAGGTGGTCACTGACGAGTTCATTCTCGAACCATCAGTAAGCATACCAACAGATCTAAGGCAGCTGTTGTGTTCAGGCTCCAGCACGTACTGGTCCTCCTCCGTCAATAAAAGAGTCCCTGGCCCCTCTCCAGGTCCGGGCTCCAGCTCAGTAGCTCACACCATGCGTGTTTTTTCGATGCATGTATTCGCAGCCGAGTGCGCGCATCGATCTAGCTCCCTCTGCCACTGCGCCTTGCCCTGCTCAACCACAACCAGTACGTGGACAAGCAACCTGTCGGTCGTGGCATCAACTGCATGCTGGACGCCGATCCATATTACCATTCGATATAGGAGTATGGTATATCAGCAGCTAGCTCTCTGTTCCTACAGGCTACAACACGACGTCGCGCCGCTTCTTGGGGTTCTGCTCGGCAGTCCCTTTCCGCATCATCGCCACGAACTCGCTGTAGTCGATCCTCCCGTCCTGCGTCATGCAAATGCAATGCACCAACCGATCCATCAGCCCACCGACCAATTGATGATTCAGATTATATGGCTCGCAGCAACAGCATGCAGCCGATCGGATCGATGACGACTTACGTTGTCGGCGTCGACCTCCGAGATGATTTCCTTGATGTCCCTGCCGTCCAGGAGCCCCTTCTCCTTGAGCGCCTGCTCCAGCTCCTCCTTGGAGATGCACCTGCCAACAAGCCACACGAGACGAGACTAGCAGCTAAGGATTCGCGGCGTGCGTTTTTCAATCGTCAGATTGAATTGAATGCTTGGTTTACCCGCTGCCGTCCTTGTCGAAGTACTGGAACGCGGTGTAGAGGTGCTCCTCCCTGTCCATCCTGTTCATGTGCATCGTCGCCGTGATGAACTCCTCGTAGTCGATCGTCCCGTTCCCGTCCGCGTCGGCCTGCATTAATTTATTTATTTGCAATCGTTCAGCTTCAGCAGTCAGCACCGTGTGTGGAAACGGAAATGGGAATGGAAACTGAAACTCACGGCCGCCATCAGCTGCTCCACTTCGGCCTCGCTGAGCTTGGTGCCCTGCTTGGCCAGCCCTCGCCGCAGCTCGTCCACGGTGATGGTGCCGCTGTTGTCGGCGTCCATGCTCTTGAACATCTCCTTCAGGCCCCTGATCTCCTCCTCCGACAGGCATCCGGCGATGACCTTCGATCGATTCAGTGATGGTCCGGGTTTCAGAATGGTCGTCAGTGGCATGTCAGTCAGGCAGGGTCCTTGAATTCAGAATGTACGCTGTGCGTGGCTGGCAAAATAATACACGTACCCTCAGCGCGGCTTTCTTGAACTGGTTCATCGCCGTGAACTGCTTCAGCCTGTTCATCACAGCGTTGTCCAGTGGCGTGTCGGGCGCCTCACCATCTTCCTTGATCCAAGGATGATCTGCAAATTAAGCAAACAGATATATACCGCCGTTTCAATTCAACGTCAAAACTGCATGCACAAGAGATCGAGTCCGCTGCGTCGTCCAGCAGCAGAAGGAGAACACACTGAGGACGTCGTAGGCAGAGATCCTCTTCTTGGGGTCAGAGGTGAGCATCTTCCTGACGAGGTCCTTTGCGCTCGGCGAAATGCGCGGCCATGGGTCGCTTGTGAAGTCCACCTGCCCCCTCAGGATGGAGTTGAAGATGCCGTGCTCCGATTCTGAAAAGCATCATCTTTTACTTTCAGAGACATGCTGCATGGTGGAGTGGAGGTGGGATCGGAGCGACGACAAGCAAGAAAGCGCTGAAAACAAGGACAGAAATGCAGAAGGACTTGCCGGCCCAGAATGGCGGAACTCCGCAGAGCAGGATGTAGACGATGACGCCGATGCTCCAGATGTCGGCCTCGGGCCCGTAGCTCCTCTTGAGCACCTCGGGCGCGATGTAGTAGGCGCTGCCGACGATGTCCTTGAACACCTCCCCTTGCTTGAAGAAGACGGAGAGGCCGAAGTCGGTGGCCTTGAGCGGCGCGTTCTCGTCCTTGCTGAGGAGGAGGAAGTTCTCGGGCTTGAGGTCGCGGTGGATGACGCCCATGGAGTGGCAGGTGTGCACGATCTCGACGATGGTGCGGAGCAGCGACGCGGCGGCGCGCTCCGTGTACTTGCCCTTGGCGATGATGCGATCGAAGAGCTCCCCGCCGGCGCAGAGCTCCATGACGAGGTGCACCGACTGCTTGTCCTCGTACGCGCCCTTGAGCTCCACGATGTTGGGCTGCCCGGCGAGGTGGTACATGATCTGCACCTCGCGCCGCACGTCCTCCACGTCCTCCTTGGTCGACAGCTTCCGCTTCGCGATGGTCTTGCACGCGAACCGCTCCCCGGTGGCCTTGTGCGTGCACAGGCTGGTGACGCCGAACTGCCCGCGCCCGAGCTCCTTGCCCACCGTGTAGATGCTGCGCACGTCCTCCATGGGGCGGCCCAGGACCGGGCCGACGGGCGCGGGCGGCTTGGTGGGCGTGGGCGCCGACCCGGCCGACGCGCCGGCCTTGAGGGACATGTCGCCGGAGTGGAGGCTGGAGGGGTCGCCGGAAGCAGCGGGGGCGGGCTCCGCATCCCCGGAGCCCGGGCAGCAGTTGCCCATGGCGACGGGGCGGCGGAGGCGGGGGCAACGGCGTCCTTCCCCCCCCGGAGAGGATGAGGGCGCTGGGTTTGTGGAGCCGTAGGCGGGCCCAAGGGGGGCGACCTGAGAATTCTATAGCGCGGGGGATTGGGTGGTGGCCATGGCCGAGGGAAAGGGTGGGTGGGGAGGAAATGGCGGGAAGGGAACCGCCCGTCTCCCCGGCTTCCCGTTTGGTTTGGGTTTGTTGTCGATCTTCTCTTCTTTTGTTCCTTGTTTTGGGAGGTACGTATAAGCTTATTAGACGGATACTTGATTCCAGGCATGTAGCTAGGATGGATTTGAATGATGGGTAAATACGAATTTAGCTAGAGTGGATTTGGTTATATTTGGATTTTTATGTGAACTTGATTGCTTAACCATGTCAATTTCAAGCTTTGATATATTGTGTTATCCATGGATAGTAGCCAAATAAATACAAGGTTCTTCCTTAATTTCTTTCAGTAGATTAATCGTTTCAATGCCCAATTTTTTATGTGGAACCCAGGAGTTGATTTGGCCACCCTAATTTTCATGAAGTACGTACTTATTGCCACGTTGAGTCGCCTCTAAATTTTTTTAGCTAATTTCTCTAAACCTTTAAGGTACGAATGTGATGTTTTAATTTTAAAAAATTCTGACTTTTGAAGTGGGGTCTAGGTGTAGATCTTGCCACACTAATATGCACGAAAATAGCCTGAGCCGTCTCTGATAAATTTCTCTCAATACTGCTATGATTTTTAAACAAAAATTCTAAACGAGAAATTGGTATATCGTCATTATCTGTATGCACAAGAAATTCTAAACAAGACCGCACTGACGTATATTGGCTGACATTTTCTCATTAGACCAACATTTGTGAATGCTTCCAGTAGTACTACAACTACCTTATTACATTTGAGAACTTTGCTAAATAAATTCTGGTTTGAGTTAGTGTTCTATTCATGTTATTATTGGTGTAAAGAGGGAACTAGGTTGGTATATAAAGGAGAAAAACTCAGATGGCGACTAGGCCTACAGTTCGAGGAAGTAAAATAGATTTGTTGAAAACGAATAAAAAAAACTTGAGACTTTTACCTGTGTACCATTAAAAAAGTTGGTCGTTACCTACAACTCACTAAAAAGTTTGGTCGCACCGCAGTGCCATTCACCTCAACTTTTTTGCCTCCTGACCCATTCCGTTACGTATCTGTTTGGTCTCCACCGTTTGACTGCGGTCTCCACCGTTTGACTGCTCTGATATGTGGGACCGAGTAGATAAATTGTCCATGTTACCCTTTAGGTACCCAGGTCATATGAAGAGGTCATGTTGACCAATATTGATCGCATCTCATTCTCACTCTCTCCTCTCTCGACTCCTCTCTTCAGTTCACCAAACCCTAGCAACCGACGGGACCCTTGCGGAGGCGGCGGCGGCGCGTCGACGGGACCCTTGCGGAGGCGGCGGCGGCGCGTCGACGGGACCCTTGCGGAGGCGGCGGCGGCGCATCGATGGGACCCTTGCGGGGGCAGCCGGAGAGACAAGAAGACCAATCCCCTTGTGCTTCCGCCGTCCCATGGGGTAGTGTTGGTTGGAGTCACCGTGGATCCAGGAGATTGGCGTTCCATGGCGGCGAAGAAGGGGGCGGTCGAGCGACCGGACTGGCTTCCAGACGGGTGAGTCTTTACATCACCACTCTCTTTTGATTGCATGCTTTTTGTTGCTGCTACTTAGATCTCCTGCTGCTTCCATGTCGTGAATGTGGATAGAGCTTCCATGTCGATGCTTAGGTATGTCTTGATTGCGTGCTGCTTGTTGGTCATATGTAGGATGGACGCAGACAGTAGCTTCAACCTAGAAATCCGGATTGTTGCTCCTAATTCGCGTGCGCGGTGGTTTTCATTGACCAAAGTTGTGGATGCTGACCTGACAAACTTCAGAGATCTGGTTGATGAAGTTGTCGACAAGTATCCTCCTGATTTCGGTGATGTAGCTCGATTGTTTTATTTTTGCATGGACAGTAAGGTCAATGTTGAAGTCTGCTCTGACCAAGACTTGCTTGAAATGTTTGCCAAAAATAAGGATTCAAAGTGCTGCTTGTTGACTTTTGCATATACTAGCCCAATTAATGAGCCTCAGATTCCTTGTTGGGATTTTGGTCCTACTACCCACTCTGTTGAAGCCCCTATTACACCTTCAGGCCATTGTCCCAGCATAGCAAAACCAAGCCACTGTCCTAGCATACCAGAACCAAACAATGCCACCCAAACTGAATCAGGAGACCCTGAATATTTGGCAAACCCAAACCCATCCAATGAGCATGTGGGTGTTGATGATGAAGGGTTGTATATTGACCTTGGTCCCCAACATCCCTTACCTACCAATCCTCATAGTCTAGGTGGCAGTAAGCAAAGACAGGTTGAAAGTTCTGGTGATGAATTCTCTGAAACAGACACTGATGATGAGTCTTTGTCTGATGATGATGATACTGAAGTAGAGAACATAGATGACATTGTTAATGATAGACATCCTGAACAAATGCCTGATGTCGATTATGACAAGAAGGACCCTCCTATGGGAGAAGGGACTGTCTATTCAAACATAGCTGCTTTTAAGATAGCTTTAGCTTCTCATGCTGTGAAACATGAGTTCCATTATAACATTGAGGCAAGTGACACAGGAAGGTATAGGGCATACTGCACTGCACGGTCAGATGAGGATGTGTTATGCAAGTGGAGAATTCATGCATCAACTGCGAAGGATGGAGTGACTGTTAAAGTATGTTAGTACATATTGTAAATTCATGTATCCAACTAAGTCATTTGTGCATATAATAACTCATTTCTTCATTTATTTTGTGCATATTGGTGATGTAGGTGAAGAGGAACCCATTCAAACATAACTGTCAAAGCCACAGGAGGGAAGGAATCTGTGTAGATGTCACTCAGTTCTGGGTGTGTCATCAAGTGATTGATTGGCTCAAGGAAGATGGGACTATTGGTGCAACAGAACTGGTCAGGAGGTTGAAGGATGAGCATAAGATTGTGGTTTCGTACAGGAGAGTGTACAAAGGTAGGCAACTTGCCATGGATAAGTTGTATGGCCCTTGGGACCAAAGTTTTGACAATCTATATAGACTAAAGGCACAATTAGAGGAAACCAGTCCTGGTTCATTTCTTGTCATTGATCATCACACCATCAGCAACAAGATAAGGTTTAATAGGCTATTTTTTGCACTCAAACCTTGTGTTGATGGCTTTCTAAGTGGTTGTAGGCCATATCTTGCAGTAGATAGCACATTTTTAACTGGGAGATTTAGGGGCCAGTTGTGTGTTGCATGTGCAGTTGATGGGCATAACTGGATGTTCCCAGTAGCAGTAGGTGTAATTGATTCTGAAACAAATGAGAATTGGGTGTGGTTTATGGAGAGGTTGAAGGAAGCAATAGGCAGCCCACCTGGTCTTGCTTTCTGTACAGATTGTGGGCAGGCTGTGATGAATGGTGTAAGTGAAGTTTTTCCAGAAGCTGAACATAGAGAGTGTATGTGGCATTTGGTACAGAATTTCAAGAAGAGGTACAGTGGAAAGATTTTTGATGATCACTTATGGGCATCTGCATATTCATGGAGCCCATATATGTTTGAGAAGCATTATCAAGCTATGGCTGCAGCCAAACCAGAAGCTATGAAATATCTGCAGCAGAATCACAAGAAGCTATGGACCAGGAGTCAGTTCTCCACTTGTTCAAAGGTGGATTATGTGACTAATAACTTGGCTGAGTCATTCAATAATTGGGTAAAGGGTGACAAAGGGAAGCATCTGGATGATTTGATGGATACCATTAGACAGAAGATACTTATCAAGTGGAACCATAGGAAAAGGGTGGCTAATAAGTTGGAAGGAAAGATTTTGCCCCATATTGTGCAAAAGCTTAGGCAAGACAGTTTCAACCTAGACATTGAAGTGATCACTTGTTCACCTGAGGGTGTTGCAGAAGTTTGTGCTAAGGGTGGAACTGGATTTCGGTTTGTGGTCAGCTTAGCAGACAGAACATGTTCATGCAGGGCTTGGCAAGGGTCAGGACTACCCTGCAAACATGCTATTGCCTACATCACTTCTATTCATGGTGCAAAGCTAGAAGACTATGTGGATGACTATTTCTCAGTCCAGAAATTTAAAGCTGCATATGCAGGGAGTGTCCCATGTATTCTTGACAAGTCAATGTGGCCTAAAGCCACACATGAATTCTTCATGCACCCTCCACTGCTTAAGTCAACATCAGGCAGAAGGAAGACCAGGATGAAATCAGCAGCTGAGGGGGGTAGCAAGAAAAGGTCAAAGAAACATGAGTGTCCAATATGCCATCAGTTGGGCCATCATTGGTACACTTGCAAAAATGGGAATCCAGATGATATAGCAGCAATGGAGGTTGCAAGGTACACATATATTAACCCTTATTTAATGATAGTTGTTGATTTATTAATGTATTTGTACTGGCTCAATGCAGGGGTCTTCCAAAGAAAAGGCTTAAGAAAGCTTCAAGTTGTAATACAGAGACAAGCCTTGTGGTGGCCACTCCTACACCTCCATCAGGGATGGTATTCCCACACAATGAGGCAGTGGCCACTGCTACACACAACAAAAGAAAGAGGAAGAAGAAGCAGGGGTCAGCTGTCAGTACATCAACAACTAGCAGGTGAGTATATTCCAATGACCCTGTTCCTCTCCAGGTTGTGCACCTTGCCCCTTTTAATTGTGAAGACTCGGCTGCTACAATGCAGGCAGGACCACTAGAGGTTGTTCCTCCACAGCCCTCTACAAGGAAGAAGACAGGAGTGAAGAAGAAGCTGACACCAAAAAGGCTTCCACTAATACCAGCAAGCCCAGCCAGCCCAGCTTCAAATACCAGGAGTAAGAAAAAGCTTGTGATGGACTAAAGATGCCTCTGCTTGTTGTTTTGGTGATGAAGTAGTGCAAAAACTATTGCTGCTACTATGTTTTGGTGATGTAGTCATGTTGTGTTATGAACTACTGAAAGTCCTTGTTTGGTTTTGGATAATTGATGTCACCTAGAGTACTAACCTTGTCATGAAGTGTTTATGAGCTAGGTTGGTACATTCCAAATACGGGAGCCAAATGATGATCATGGTATTGGTGGTGATGACCAGAAGATAGTTCAAGTGCTCCACATTTGGAAGAAGAAGAAGAGAAAAACAAAATCCTATGGAGATCAAGGCAAAGGTATAAATAGGAATTTTGTTTTGGCACTCAAGACACCATAGAGGGTGTGAGTGCATTTAGGATAGATAGCCGTACTATTAAGAGGGGAATATCTCAGTGATCACGGTTATCAAGTGCCACTAGGTGAATTCATACATGCATATGCATTAGGACCTAGTGTGCTAACTCGAATCCTTTGAATATGTTTGTGAAAATGCTAACACACATGCACATGAGGTTGTACACTTGTTGGTGTTAGCACACTTGCAAAGGAGAAGTTGTTGGAGTTGGTTTGGATCAACACAGAGAAGAAAATGGAGTTTTCTGTGTATGGTCGGTGGTACCGACCAGGGTGGTCGGTGGTACCGCCCATAGGTGCTGCGTGCAGCCCTCTCTGTGTTGGGGCGTTTTTGGCCTGGCGGTGGTACCGCTATTACCTCGGTACTACCGCAGGCGGTGGTACCGACCGGATGGTCGGTGGTACCATGGCCCTGAGGAGTTTCGCGAGGCTCTCTGTAGCTTTTGAAAATGGCTTTCCGGTAGTACCGCCATTACCTCGGTACTACCGCCCACGGTGGTACCGACGCAAGGTCGGTAGTGGCTAGTTTTTCGCGAGGCTCTCTGAAGTTTTTGAAAATGGCTTGCCGGTAGTACCGCCATTACCTCGGTACTACCGCCCACGGTGGTACCGACGCAAGGTCGGTAGTGGCTGGTTTTTCGCAGAGCTCTCTGTTCGCGGCGATTTTGGCCTGGCGGTAGTACCGCCATTACCTCGGTACTACCGACCTCGGAGGTACCGACCAGAGTCGGTGCCTCGCCTAAATCAGCGGGACGTGTGTTAAACGGCTAGTTTGACTCTGTCGGTACTACCGCCCAGGAGGGGTCGGTACTACCGACAAAGCGCAGAAAGGTAGGGTTCGGGCCGTCGCCTTCCCTTCCCTATAAATTGACCGTGGCCGCCTTTAGGGGTTTCTTCTTGACTCTTTGACTTCTTGAACATCCTCTTGAGCAAGATCTAATCCCTCCCTCCGATCTCTCTGCTTGTTAGTGCGAATCCAAGTGAGATCGAGAGATCCAAGTGCATTTGCTTGTGAGTTTGCATCTAGTGGCACTTGGCGATTGTGGTTGCTGTGGATATTCTTATTACTCTTGGTGGTTGCCGCCACCTAGACGGTTTGGAGCAGCGGAGGAGATAAGGCACGAGTGGTGATTGTTCGTGGCCATCTCCCGGTGATTTGTAAGGGGTTTCTTGTACCTTCCCCGGCGGAGCGCCAAAGGTAACTCTAGTGGATTGCTCGTAGCTTGTGGATCCCTATCTTGTGTTGGTTGTGCGGCACCCTATTGAGGGTTAGGCGTGTGATGCCTATTAGCTCGTGAACCTCCAAGTGGGTGTATCGCTACAACGGGGACGTAGCTTGCCGGCAAGCAAGTGAACCTCGGAGGAAAAATCATTGTGTCAACTTGTCTCCGTGGTATTCTTTGATATTCATTTATTAATCTCTTGCCGGATCGGTATACACACTTCTATCTCTTGTACTTACATTTGTTACTTTCTTGCAAGTTAATGTTACACCTTGTTGTTAGTTACATTCTCTTATCTTGTGTAGTGATTTACATTGTTGCTTATTTAGTTGTTGAATAGTTCCTTTGATATTGTGTGACTTAGAGTTTGTAGTTATCTAGAATCGTGAATAGGTGGCTTGCATCTGTGTAGAGCTAGCGCAAACTTCGCTTCGCCTTTTAGTTGTCTAACTAGTTTGTTTAAGTGTTGTTGTAGAATTTTTTATAGGCTATTCACCCCCCCCCCCTCTAGCCATTTAGGACCTTTCAATTGGTATCAGAGCAAGGTCACCGTTTATTTGAGGCTTAACAACCTTCGGTGTCAAAATGGCTCATATCAACAACACCAAAAGGCCACCCCAATTTGATGGCACAAACTATGGCTATTGGAAGGCAAAAATGACCACTCATTTAAAGTCAATCAATAGAAAGATATGGCAAGTTGTGGATGTCAAGATTGAGATAGTTGATCCGGAGAATCTCACCAATGCCGAAGAAGAGAAGATGCAGAACAATGACATTGCTCTCAGTGCTATTCATGATGCTGTCGATGAGAGGGTGTTTGAGCAAATAAAAAATTTGGATATGGCATATGATGCTTGGAAGAAATTGGAAGAATCATTTGAGGGCACTCAAGCAGTTAAAGGAGCAAAAGCATACATTCTCAAAGAAAAGTTTGCTAGCTTCAAGATGAATGAAAATGAAAGTGTTCCAGAGATGTTCCATAGGCTTCAAGTGCTTGTCAATGATCTCAAAGCACTTGGATAAGAGGTGAAGGACAAAGACTTCTCTCATAAATTCTTGAGATGTCTTCCAAACAGGTTTGGCATGTTAGTCACGTTGCTTGTAAGAAGCGGTTTGGACACTATGACACCAAACCAAGTTCTTGGAGATGTAATGACCGATGACACCTATAGAGATGAGAATGATCAAGAAGTGAAGAAGGATGAGAAGAAGAAGAGTGTGGCATTCAAAGCCACAACATCATCATCAAAGAACAAGGGCAAAGCAAAGAAAGAAGATTCTAGCGAAGATAACTGCTCTAATGACAGTGATGACGATGATGAAGAGATGGCTCTATTTGTCAAGAGGTTTGGCAAATTCATGAAGAAGAAGGGCTACCGGGCAAGGAGGAAGAAAACTTCATACAAGAACAAGGATGAACCAAGGAGGTGCTTCAAGTGCGGTAGCAAGGACCATCTTGTTGCTCAATGTCCGTACAACAGTGAGAATGATGATAATGACAACAAGAAGGACAAGAAGAAGGAGAAGAAAGAAAAGAAGAATTACACAAAGAAGAAGAAGGGGCAATCATATATGGTCACTTGGGATAGTGATGCATCCACAAGTGATAGTGATGAAGATAGTTACAATGAAGATCGCAAGACAAGCAAGAAGAAGGCACTTGCAAGTATTGCTATCAACAACAAGCCTTCAATCTTCGACACTCCATCGTGCTTCATGGCTAAGGCCACAAAGGTACTATCTGATGATGATGAGAGTGATAGTGATGATAGTGATGATGATGAACCCACTAAAGATGAATTAATTGAAATGCTTGATGATGCTAGAGAACATTTTGATAAAAAGAGAAAGGAGTGCAAAGAATTGCAAAAGAGACTAAAAGCTCTTGAGCAATCCTTTGAGGAGCTCAATGCTACTCATGAGAGGCTAGTGGAAGCCCATGAGGAGCTTGGCAATGCTCACACTAAGCTTAAGGAAGCTCACTCCTCACTTGTTGATCAAGCTAAAACTGAAAAAGTGGTTAAAACATGTGACATAGGCATAGCTTGTGATATAATCGATGAATCTTTCTATAAGCCTATTATTATTGCTGCTACTAACCCTTCATGTAGCTCATCATCTACCACTACTACTTCATCTATGGATGATGGCTTCACTTGTGATGCCTCACTCATGGTTGAAAATGAGACATTGAAGAAGGAGGTAAATGAGCTCACTCACGCCTTAGGTAAAGCCTATGGTGGTGAGGCCCGCTTGCTTAAGTGCTTGGGTAGCCAACGTTTTTCTCTCAACAAAGAGGGATTGGGCTATACCCCCAAGAATGGCAAGGCGGCTTTTGCTACTCACAAGACTAGTTTTGTGAAGAGCAATGGTCGGTTTTGCGCTAGATGCAAGCAAAGTGGGCATGTAGAGCAATATTGCAAGAACAAGAACAAAAACGCTAATGTATCCTCTATTAAATTTGATTCTTGTTATTTGCTTACCAAGGGTGTTAATGGCATAAAAGCTAAATTCATTGGTACACCAATTGTGGGCTCAAAGAAGAAAGCTATTTGGGTACCAAAGAGTTTGGTCACTAATCTTGGAGGACCCAAAAAGGTTTGGGTACCTAAAAAGGATTGATTTGTTCTTGTAGGTCAACTATAAAGCCGGAGGGAGGCATTGGGTGCTTGATAGTGGGTGCACTCAACATATGACCGGGGATTCAAGAATGTTCAGTTCAATCAATTCAAGCGGCAATCATGGTTTTGATTCTATCACATTTGGTGACAGTGGCAAAGGCAAGGTTAAAGGGCTTGGTAAGATCGCAATATCCAATGACATGAGCATTTCCAATGTGTTGCTAGTTGAGAGCTTGAACTTCAATTTACTGTCAGTCGCTCAGTTGTGTGATCTTGGTTTCAAATGCATTTTTGGAGTTGATGATGTAGAAATCGTAAGTGTAGATGGTTCTAATTTGATATTTAAAGGATTTAGATATGAGAACCTATACTTGGTTGATTTCAATGCTAGTGAAACCCAGCTGTCAACATGCTTGTTCACTAAATCTGGTTTGGGTTGGTTATGGCATAGAAGGCTTGGTCATGTTGGAATGAAACAGTTAAACAAAATAGTGAAGCATGATTTAGTTAGAGGCTTGAAAGATGTCACTTTTGAGAAGGATAAACTTTGTAGCTCTTGTCAAGCTGGCAAACAAGTTGGTAACTCCCATCCTAAGAAAAGCATAATGAGTACTAGCAAAGCATTTGAGTTATTGCACATGGATTTATTTGGACCAACAACATACACTAGCATCGGTGGAAGTAAATATGGCTTTGTGATAGTGGATGATTACACTAGATACACATGGGTCTTCTTTCTTAGTGATAAAAGTGAAACCTTTGATATCTTCAAAACTTTTGTCAAGAGATGTCAGAATGAGTTTGAAACAACAATCAAGAAAGTTAGAAGTGACAATGGGAGTGAATTTAAGAATACAAGAATTGATGAGTTGTGTGACGGCTTTGGCATTAGACATCAATTCTCACCCAAGTATACTCCTCAATCAAATGGGATTGTTGAAAGGAAGAACAGAACTTTGATTGATATGGCAAGGTCTATGCTCAGTGAATACAATTGTAAGTGCATCTAGCCCTTAGTGGGTTTTGGTGAATTGAATGACAACTCAACTAAAGGTCTAACAAGTTTGCTAAGTGTATTAAAGGTTCAACAAAAGTAGCAAACTTGATGGTACTCCACATTGTGTTGAAATAAAGGCCAAAACTGTGTATTGTTGTTGTATGGAAAGATTATGGAAACAATCTAGTTCAAGCAAAAGACAGCAATGCTACTGGAATTAATGAGATGGCTTCTATGTTGTGGGATATCATAGCATCATGAGGAAGCAAGCATATTTGACAAGTGACAAATGAGACATGAGGTGATGACTTGGATTGGTCTCAATAATGGCTTGCTTTTCATGAACAAGAAGAGTCTGATAGTGGATTAGCTTTGATCAAGGATGAAGAATGAATCAAGAATGCATAAGTGAGGAAATGGCAAGCAAAGCTGAAATGACAAAGGACACAACTCATATTGGATATAAGTCGGTCTCTACTTTGGTTTGCTTGTATGGATAAAGATTTGGGAAATCACTTTGCATTGTTTTGATCAAGCTAGAAGTATGAAGATAGATTGAAGTGAGTGTTGAGTGTCAAGCCAAAACGGAGAGAATATAAGGAACCGTGAATTGGCTTGACCATATTGATGTTGATTCATATATGACACTCTATGTGAAGCTTGATTGATCTCAACATTCATATCTATAAGATGTTCAAGCAAGGATCACAATATTGAAGAAATGATTATTCAATGGATGCTTAATGTGATGTGACTTGAGTATGGCTTGATAGGGTGAAGATAGCAAGGAAAGGTCTTCGAGGTACTAAGCGAAGGTGAAGGTCAAGGAGACTGAGGTACTATGGCTAGGGTGAAGAAGAGAGTACTTGCATTGAGTCGAGGTACTAATCGAGCTATGAGGAGTCATATTATGTTGAGGATCAAATCATTAGCGGAGGTGACTTGAAGCCATGGACTAAACTCATATGTGTTGGAAAGATTCAAGTCACAAGCTCAAGGGTGTGTTTACTCAAAGAGATGAGACAAGGATGATTGCAAACCTTTATGAAGTGATATTAAGAAAGAGGATAGTATAAGAAATGGTGGAACCCCCAATTACAAAGAAAAGCGGCATCCAGCTCAAAGGCGTTTAAATTCTTTTATGCTTTTAATTTGAGTTTAGGAAAAGCCGTACTATTAAGGGGGACACAATGCTCTAGCTTATATGTGCAACTAAGTGCTCAAAAGTTCCACCAAACCATCCTCAAAAACAAGCCACAACAGCAAGTTTTCCATTCCTCATTCTTGGCTGTTTGTGTCAGAGCAGAAGTGCTGCTCTGAGAGCAGAAGTGCCGGGCCGCGGTACTGCCGGGCTAGGGCCGGCACTGCCGCGACTTAATGTTACTGTTGGACAGCAGGGGGTATATCCTTTGTCTCCCTGCCTCTCCCAACGGTCATCTCGACCATTCTCCTCCCAAGTGCGACCAGAGCAGCTCTCTCTCTCCCTCACTCTCCATTGGAGCCCCTCAAGCTTCTCCTTTGCTTCCCTTGCAAATCCATGAGAGTTTGACCCTCCAAACTGCAATAGAGAGCTCTCCAAACTGTTCTACAACTCCTAGAGCACTTGGTTCGCGTTGAAGCCGGTGGATTGTGTTTATTACTCTTGGAGCAAGGCTCCTAGCCGGCTAGGCGTCGCCCGGAAGCTTCCAACTCTTGTGTGGCAGCTCCGGGACGTTTGTTATCACCCTCTACATCTAGTAAGAACCCTCATCTCAAGAGACTTGCTCTCTTGACTTGAGAACGAGGACAAGGTTGAAAGAGACCATAGCCTTTGTGGCTTCCTCAACAACGTGGACATAGGCAAGCCTTGGTGGCGAGCTGAACCACGGGATAAATACCTTGTCTCTATTGTGTTCTTGTTGTTTGTATTGCTCTCCACTTTCATTTGCGGTGATTTTAGGGTTTGGTGCCGATCTACTCACTTGTACATTTCTGCATACATTCAAGTGATGAAATAGGTTCAACTCTACCCTAGGAAGCTCAGTAATTCACTCGATCTATTTTCCCCTTGGTAGATTTTGAACTGCAGGCTCGGGCAGTGTTGGCGCGGCAGTACCGGGCTGAGGCCGGCAGTGCCGGGGTGCGGCAGTTCCGGGCTTAGGGCGGTAGTGCCGGGCATCTCTAACAAAGTTTTGAGCTGTGATTTTAAACAGGCCTATTCACCCCCCCTCTAGGCGACATCAAGGTCCTTTCAATTGGTATCAGAGCCTGGGCTCTCAATTACGGGCTTAACCGCCTTGAGAGACGATGTCGACAAGTGAGGAAGTATCTCTAGAACTTTTACTTTCCGATGGCTCAAATTATACATCTTGGTCTGCTAGTATACTTGATGTTTTTAGGGCCATGGGTCCTCAACTCGAGCAGATTGTAGATGTGAGCATTTCACCTCCTAGTGATGATTTGGACTATCTAACTAAAGAGGAAGTGAAATGCTTACAACTCAATGCTCAAGCTACTAATGTCTTATTTAGTGCCTTGAGTGAAGATGTACTTGATGCCGTCATATTTGGAGATGGTGAACCACTTGAGGATGCTCATCTCATTTGGACCATACTCAAAGAAAGATATGATAAGTCCAAATGTGATGAGAGGTTGCTCTCATTAGAGGAATCACTTGAGGAGTGCCCAACTTCACCAACAATTGAAGAGCCTCAAGTGATTCTCCCAAAAGGCCTAAGTGATCATGGCACAACCACTCCCTCACCGACATATGTGGAAGGTAATGAAATGGTTGGTGAGAACAAGGATTATACATGTGGTGCTTCTACTTCCTATAGTTCTTGTGAGGCTAACATTTTGAAGGAGGAAGAAGCTTGTGATCGGTGGAGGCCAATTGATGAATCCACCTCACCGAGATGCTCAACTCTCTATGCCACTTCTCATATGGGTCTCATGGCAAATGAAGTGAAGAATGTGGCAAGTGAGAGTGAGAGTTCAAGTGAGAGTGGTAGTGAGAGTGAAGATGAGAGTGATAATGATGAGGTCACTCAACACCTTGCTCATCTAAGCAAGAAAGACAAGTTGATGGTGCTCAAGCTCATGGAGAAAATTAGTGAGCAAGAAGAGTCACTTCACAAGCAAGAAGAGTTTCTTGTCAAAAAGATCAAATGCTTGGAGAAGTTGACCGAAAAGCATGAAAAGCTTAAGTGCTCTCATGCTATTTTGGTCGAAAGGTATGAAAACTTGTCAATTGAGCAAACTCGTACTATTATCTCTCTATCTTGTGTTGCTCAATTAGAAGATGAGAATTATATGCTCAAGGACAAGTTGGAAAGGCTTACTAGCAAGTATGAGACTTTGCAAGAAAGTCATGATGAGCTCTTGTGCTCTCATGAGAAGCTTATGGATTCTCATATCATGCTAGAAATCAGTCATGAGGTTGTGGTAACATCGGTAAAATCCTTCCAACCTCAAAAGTGCACATGTACACAAGTTCAATTTGATTTATCTCATGCTAACCCTTGTTGTTCGCAAGGAAATATGTCTTGTGTTGAGAATGTGCTTGTAGAGTCTTGTGATGACCTCATTGTGCAAGAGAATGATGAACTTAAAGAAGAGGTTGCAAGGCTCAAGGACTTGATTCAATTGAAGGGCAAGTGCATTGCTCAACCATCTCAAGATAACCGTGAAGACATGGTGAAGAAGCTTGAGAAGGGATCAACTGCAGCATGCATGAAACCCCATCAACAAGGTCACAAGTCCGACAATGGCAAAGCCAAGGAGCATGTTGGAAAAGTGTACTTTGTCCATAGTGCGGAAGTGCCGCGCCCACCCACGGAAGTGCCGCGACGCGGTAGTGCCGCGCACAAACGCGGAAGTGCCGCACTTGGGCAAAACAGAAAAGCTCCCAAGGCCGCCAAGAAAGAAGAGAAGGGCATGAGCAAGATTCAAGAGAAGAAAAAGATGGCTCATGTCAAGTGCTCCAACATGGGACACAATGCCTCGATGTGTTCCAACAAGGTTGATGACCAAGCCACACTTCCAAACAAGAAAATGAGAATAAGTAAGAGGAAGTGTTATGAGTGCAATGAGAAGGGTCATGAAATTGCATCATGCCCCTACATGAAGGACAAAGGCTTGACATCATCAAGTAAGAGGCTCACCGGTAAGGAAGCAAACAAGAAGCAAGATAAGAAGATGTCTTACAAGAACAAACATCGCATTTGCTACATTTGCCGAGAAAAGGGACATTTAAGTATGGATTGTCCCATGGGTAACCCTCCTAAGCTCAACTCATCAATTGATTTAAACTTGCTTAGGAGACCCAAAAATGACACTTGTGCTAGAAAGGTGATTGGTTCACCACATACTAGCACAAAGGCCATTTGGGTGCCTAAGTCTCTTGTGACTAACCTTGATGGACCCATCTTGATATGGGTACCAAATTGTGCTTAGTAAGTGTTGTAGGTACTTGAAGGTGATATGAAGCCTTGGGGTGCTTGAGCAAGTCTTATTGAAAATATCATCTCAAGCTATCAATCTTATTCATATTGACTATTCTATCAAGATTGACCCAAGGATGAGTTGATGGATATATCTCTAACTTCATACTCATCTCGGTAACAAGTACCTAACCCTTGCTAGCTAGCCACTTGACTTGTGTAGTCTCTAGTAGTTCACAAATATGTGTATGCTTATGAATTATTAGGAGTGGCTAGAGTACTTTGAGTTCAAATGAATCATCTTTCATATGATGCTTTTAATGGCTCTCTAGTAGAGCAAGATCTTATTCATGTTGTAGGTAATGAGGAACCACTTTGTGAGACAATCAAGAAAATGCCCATTGGTGATATAAGACCACAAGAAGTTCTGGGTACAAAGATAGGAGATCCTCAAGCTACTATTGCACTAAATTCCGCTGACATCTCTGATATGGTAGTACCATGCCTCAGAGCGGCAGTGCCGCGCCTCAGAGCGGCAGTGCCGCGCCTATGCAGACAGTAGTGGTTGAGATAAGTCCAAGCCATGGATGGAGTCTACAACATGATGATAAGCAAAGTGAAGATGAAGAAGCCACCTCATCCATTATGTTTCAAGAAGGGTGGTAACAACTAAATCTCAAGTGCAATTTATTTCAAATCTTATCTCTTTGTGTCTTGTGTAGTCAGTTAGGGAAAGAAAGCACTTGAGGATGTGTATTGGTTGTTGGTCATATAAAAAAAAAATATATGATTGGAATTGAATTGATCAATCACAACAAGCAACATACATGACCTGGTGTTCTTTGTGGACCATAAACCAAGAATTTCAAGAAAGCTCAAGTAGAAGCACTTATCACTCAAATCTCAAGAACTCTCTACTTGATGAAATCTTGTCATATGGTAGATTGGTAAATTCTCATTCTCATCTTATGGCCATCTACATGCTTGAATGGTTGTGAGTATTTCTTGGCATAAGTTAAATTTGATTATTCTATTGTTGCCATGACCTAGACATAGAGTAAAATTCCATGTTCAAATGAATAGAGTGCTATGTGAGAAATTCAAATACTTAAAGCACTTATAAAAGGGGGAATTTACTCTATGACTAGAGTTGTGAGACTAACCATTTCTCTAAGTGATTTATGTAGTCTCACTAAATGAGAATGTGTTTCTCAAATGGAGTGTGCTATCATATCAATGTCATCAATCCAAAACTATGTGATGTGTTCTCTCTAGTTAATTTTGGGTTGATTCGTCTATTATTAGCCACTCACCATAATATGGCTTAAATCTGCCCCCTGGACTTAAATGACCAACCATGCACATTCACACTTTCATTACTCAAAAGAGTGTGCATGTGGCATTAAGGGAGATTTAGTCCATGTTATGAGGTTTCTCTATTTTGGTAGCCCATTTGCCTTCCACACATAAAGGGTTACTAAATGAGAAACTAGTGCTTGTGCTACTAATACCTCTTGTGTTGAGCTTATTCATAGGAAATCAATAAGAAGAGGTTGTGCTTATTCATTTGGATGCATCACAAGTCTAAAGGTTACTCTTCACCTAAAGCAAGATGAGGTTGGTAGAAGTCGAAGTGTGTTGACTCACTCTCAAGATGTGGAGGCTCCTCATGTTGAAGATAATCTACAACCTACTGCTGATGTGCGAGCAGCAGTGCCGCTCAGCGGGCAGCACTGCCGGGCCACGGGCAGCACTGCCGGGCCACGGGCAGCACTGCCGGGCCACGGGCAGCACTGCCGGGCCACTGCTGCACCATGAGCAGCACTGCTGCGCCACCTCCACACACAGCAGCTGACAACCGTCCATTTTGTGGACCTAGAGCATGATGTTGAGGTTGAGTTGGATATGCTATATTAGAAGAATTCACAGGACTTCAATCATTGACAAGAGGACTGAATGGTAATGACATCTGAAATCTGAAATTTTGAGGTAGCTGCTTTCAAGCATGGATTTGGAGGTTCAAACACTGATGAATTGACCTGAAACTTTGTGAGCATGCTATATATATCTAGTACTTGTTGTTGTACAGTTGGGATGCAGTTTGGTTTAGAAGAAAATCAGTTTCAGTTGAATTTTGTCAGCCTCAGCACTGCTGTTTCAGACTTGAGCAGTTTTGGTAGAAAATAGATTTGACTGACCAAATGGAATCCAAATGGGCTGAAATTTTGACAGCAGTTAGAGGACTCATAGATGAACATTTCTACCAAATTTCATGTATATTGGCTTAATGGTCTGAGAGATATGAATTTTTCTCCAAGGAAGACAGAATCTGAAAAGTTGGATTGCAAGCAGCTTGAAGGAGTTTGAAATGAGTTTGAACATAGTGTAGACTTCTCCTTTGACCTCATTGTTGATGTGCATAGGTGTGCTTTGTGTACTCTTGTATGCACAAATTGAAGGGGAGTTTACTTTCTATCTCATAAGACAAAATGCTCTCTCTCAAGCTCATATTGTGTAATCTCAAACATTGGAGAAAGAAGAACTTCAAAGGAGGATGGATAGTTCCAATGGAATCTTTGAGTGCTCCAAAGATTATTCTTGGAGGTCTCAGTCTTTATAAACTGAATGCTCCTAGTTTTGTTGTCGGATGCCCCAATCCTTTGGAGGAACTATATTTATGTGAGTTGGAGAAAATAATTGAAGGGTGGACTCTCATTGTCAAATTCTCCTCTCTTGAGCTCATCAAGTGCACATGATCCATCCTATTGATCAACCAAGACTTTGTCAATAAAGAGTGGTAACTCCTAGTTCACAATTTGCAAATTTCATGAATTTTACCATTTGCTCTCTATGTGAGTTGCTTTAGGTAAAGAAAGAACTAGGAACTTAATATGGATCTTGGATGATCACCAAAGCTCTAGTTCACCACATTTCATCAAAGAGATCTATGGCCATCCAAATCATTGAAGTCATACTTATAGGATGATCATGTCAATCAAAATTTGTGTGGTGATCTATCTATCTTGGTGGTGGTATGTGTTCTTGACATAATTTCAGTTGTTGCAAATTTGGTGTGCCTTGACCAAGGTATAGGATGAACTCCTCTAGACTCTTAAACTGATTCAAGTGCATTTCACAAGTAATTCGAGTACTTGATGCACATATTAAGGGGGAGTCTATTCTATGTCTTGTGTCTTTTGAGACTAACATTTTCTTCTAAGTGAACTTGTGTAGTCTCTTGGTGAGAATGAGTTTCTCATGGGTATGCTACATTAACTCAATCCAAATTGGTAAAGTTATCTCTCATATTCATTTGGATTGCAATTTTAACCCTTATGTAGCTACTCTCCATAATATAGCTTAAATTTCCTTGTTTGGACTTTATTGACCAAAAGTGCATATGTTCTGCTTTCCACATACATATGTATGCACTATCAAATAGGGGGAATTTAGTCTATGTTATGAGGTTTGCAATTAGTGATCCACATGCCTTCCACATCCAAATGGTCACTAGTTGTAAAATTGTAGCTTGTGCAATTTAATGTTATCTCTTGTCTTTGTGAGTATTTCCTAGGAGACATCAAGGTCCCTAGGAGACATCTAGGTGATATTATGAGATACGAGCATCCATTCCTATTGACATCAATTTGTGAAGATTCCTTCCATCGGTGTCAAACTATGAAGATCATATTTCAATTGGTATTGGTGGATAATCTTTCACTTTGGTATATCAAGAAATATGTCTTCAATTGGTATCTCAAAATGACAACAAGAGCTAGCAATGGACTTTCAATTGAGATGAAGCACAAGTTTGAAATGTCTCCTTGAAGATGATGAAAAGGAGAGATGGGCACAAATGAGATCTTTTGCTTAATGAAGTGCTAGGCCCATCAAAGCACTAAATTCAAAATCATCATCATGGTGGAGATTATGAGGCTTAGAACAAAGGTATATCACTCTATGAACATTTGTATTACCTTTGTGCATCTAGGCCCTTACATGCTAGAGTGTGCATGTGTATGCAATATTTTGAGTCACACCATGAGTTTGTTCTTATGGTGACGATTAGAGAATGAGTTAGATATTTGGTTGATACCTCTTGTGGTGATTATGTGAGTTTGTCTCATGTTATGTCACCTATGTGAGGTATGAGCTAAATATGCTAACCTCTTGAGAATCTTGACTTAAAGTGTTGCATACTTTGTTTGGTAGAAAAACATAGAAGAGAAATCATATATGCTAAACTTTTACCTACCTCTATCCCTCACTTGTCTACCATCATTTCTTTCTTTTTGGTGGAGAGATCCTTTTTGGAGATTAATGCCAAAGGGGGAGAAATATTGGGGGAGAATGTAAGGAAGTAAGGAAAGAGAGATTGATATGTGGATGTAAAGGGGTAAAAGAGAGGCATATAAGATTTTTCAAAATTGAGTGGTGTGTGCAAGGATAGTTTAAATTGATGCTCTTGATGAGGACCATTTATGCTAGTGTGTGACATTCATGCCTTGAATGATGTATTGTTAAACTTGTTGAGTGCATGAACTGTCATGAGCATCACGTTTATCATGTTGACACCTTGCACCCCACGAATGCTAAGATATATGAGAGTTCTCACACTTTTCCTTAAATATGTGCACTTGGCGTTTGAGGCCAAAAATTGAATTCCTTTCGATGCACACATTAAGGGGGAGCTCACTATATCATAGGATTCAAAATCTTATTATTTATCAATCTCTTGTAAGCTTTAGTTGTGTTGTCATCAATCACCAAAAAGGGGGAGATTGTAAGTGCATCTAGCCCTTAGTGGGTTTTGGTGAATTGAATGACAACTCAACTAAAGGTCTAACAAGTTTGCTAAGTGTATTAAAGGTTCAACAAAAGTAGCAAACTTGATGGTACTCCACATTGTGTTGAAATAAAGGCCAAAACTGTGTATTGTTGTTGTATGGAAAGATTATGGAAACAATCTAGTTCAAGCAAAAGACAGCAATGCTACTGGAATTAATGAGATGGCTTCTATGTTGTGGGATATCATAGCATCATGAGGAAGCAAGCATATTTGACAAGTGACAAATGAGACATGAGGTGATGACTTGGATTGGTCTCAATAATGGCTTGCTTTTCATGAACAAGAAGAGTCTGATAGTGGATTAGCTTTGATCAAGGATGAAGAATGAATCAAGAATGCATAAGTGAGGAAATGGCAAGCAAAGCTGAAATGACAAAGGACACAACTCATATTGGATATAAGTCGGTCTCTACTTTGGTTTGCTTGTATGGATAAAGATTTGGGAAATCACTTTGCATTGTTTTGATCAAGCTAGAAGTATGAAGATAGATTGAAGTGAGTGTTGAGTGTCAAGCCAAAACGGAGAGAATATAAGGAACCGTGAATTGGCTTGACCATATTGATGTTGATTCATATATGACACTCTATGTGAAGCTTGATTGATCTCAACATTCATATCTATAAGATGTTCAAGCAAGGATCACAATATTGAAGAAATGATTATTCAATGGATGCTTAATGTGATGTGACTTGAGTATGGCTTGATAGGGTGAAGATAGCAAGGAAAGGTCTTCGAGGTACTAAGCGAAGGTGAAGGTCAAGGAGACTGAGGTACTATGGCTAGGGTGAAGAAGAGAGTACTTGCATTGAGTCGAGGTACTAATCGAGCTATGAGGAGTCATATTATGTTGAGGATCAAATCATTAGCGGAGGTGACTTGAAGCCATGGACTAAACTCATATGTGTTGGAAAGATTCAAGTCACAAGCTCAAGGGTGTGTTTACTCAAAGAGATGAGACAAGGATGATTGCAAACCTTTATGAAGTGATATTAAGAAAGAGGATAGTATAAGAAATGGTGGAACCCCCAATTACAAAGAAAAGCGGCATCCAGCTCAAAGGCGTTTAAATTCTTTTATGCTTTTAATTTGAGTTTAGGAAAAGCCGTACTATTAAGGGGGACACAATGCTCTAGCTTATATGTGCAACTAAGTGCTCAAAAGTTCCACCAAACCATCCTCAAAAACAAGCCACAACAGCAAGTTTTCCATTCCTCATTCTTGGCTGTTTGTGTCAGAGCAGAAGTGCTGCTCTGAGAGCAGAAGTGCCGGGCCGCGGTACTGCCGGGCTAGGGCCGGCACTGCCGCGACTTAATGTTACTGTTGGACAGCAGGGGGTATATCCTTTGTCTCCCTGCCTCTCCCAACGGTCATCTCGACCATTCTCCTCCCAAGTGCGACCAGAGCAGCTCTCTCTCTCCCTCACTCTCCATTGGAGCCCCTCAAGCTTCTCCTTTGCTTCCCTTGCAAATCCATGAGAGTTTGACCCTCCAAACTGCAATAGAGAGCTCTCCAAACTGTTCTACAACTCCTAGAGCACTTGGTTCGCGTTGAAGCCGGTGGATTGTGTTTATTACTCTTGGAGCAAGGCTCCTAGCCGGCTAGGCGTCGCCCGGAAGCTTCCAACTCTTGTGTGGCAGCTCCGGGACGTTTGTTATCACCCTCTACATCTAGTAAGAACCCTCATCTCAAGAGACTTGCTCTCTTGACTTGAGAACGAGGACAAGGTTGAAAGAGACCATAGCCTTTGTGGCTTCCTCAACAACGTGGACATAGGCAAGCCTTGGTGGCGAGCTGAACCACGGGATAAATACCTTGTCTCTATTGTGTTCTTGTTGTTTGTATTGCTCTCCACTTTCATTTGCGGTGATTTTAGGGTTTGGTGCCGATCTACTCACTTGTACATTTCTGCATACATTCAAGTGATGAAATAGGTTCAACTCTACCCTAGGAAGCTCAGTAATTCACTCGATCTATTTTCCCCTTGGTAGATTTTGAACTGCAGGCTCGGGCAGTGTTGGCGCGGCAGTACCGGGCTGAGGCCGGCAGTGCCGGGGTGCGGCAGTTCCGGGCTTAGGGCGGTAGTGCCGGGCATCTCTAACAAAGTTTTGAGCTGTGATTTTAAACAGGCCTATTCACCCCCCCTCTAGGCGACATCAAGGTCCTTTCAACAATGTCAGTCATTCCTTTTGGGCCGAAGCTATCAATACGGCTTGCTATTGTAGCAACCGTCTCTATTGCCATGGCATGCTAGAGAAGACACCATATGAGCTATTAAATGGAAGAAAGCCAAATATCGCATACTTTAGAGTTTTTGGTTGCAAATGTTATATATTGAAGAAAGGTGCAAGATTGAGCAAATTTGAGAAGAAATGTGATGAAGGATTCTTACTTGGATATTCAACAACAAGCAAAGCATATAGAGTTTGGAACTTGGCTAGTGGTATTATGGAAGAAGTGCATGATGTTGAATTTGATGAAACTAAGGGCTCTCAAGAAGGAAATGAAAATCTTAATGATGTGAGAGGCACTCAATTGTCAAATGCAATGAAGAATATGGATATTGGTGATATTAGGCCAAGACAAGTGGATGATAATGAAGATGACCAAATGTTCTCCTCAAATATGCAAGTTGATGCAAATCAAGCTAGTGGTTCTCATGATCAATCAAGTGCTAGTGAAGATCAACAAGCTAGTTCATCTCAACCAAGCAATCAAGTGCAAATCCTCCAACCAACAAATATTGCAAGAGATCATCCCATAGATCAAATTGTTGGGGATATTAGAAGTGGTGTGCAAACAAGATCAAGATTGGCATCATTTTGTGAGCATTTTTCTTTTGTGTCATCATTTGAACCAACCAAGATAGAAGATGCATTGATGGATGTTGATTGGGTAAACGCTATGCATGAAGAGCTAAACAACTTTACCCGCAACCAAGTTTGGGAACTTGTTGAGAGACCAAAGAATTACAATGTAATTGGAACCAAATGGGTATTTCGAAATAAGCAAGATCAAGATGGGATAGTAGTAAGAAACAAAGCAAGATTGGTAGCTCAAGGTTACACTCAAGTTGAAGGTCTTGATTTTGGAGAAACATATGCACCGGTTGCAAGAATGGAAGCAATTAGAATCCTATTGGCTTATGCATGTGCTCATAATATCAAGTTATATCAAATGGATGTCAAAAGTGCATTTCTCAATGGGTATATCAATGAGTTAGTATTTGTAGAACAACCTCCCGGTTTTGAAGATGACAAGAAGCCCAACCATGTTTACAAGCTCAAAAAGGCGTTGTATGGTTTGAAGCAAGCACCAAGAGCATGGTACGAGAGGTTGAGAGATTTCCTACTCTCTAAAGGGTTCAAGATGGGCAAGGTTGATACTACTCTCTTCACCAAGAAGATTGGCAAAGACTTGTTTGTGTTGCAAATATATGTTGATGATATTATCTTTGGGTCAACCAACCAAGAGTTTTGTGAAGAGTTTGGGAATATGATGGCAAATGAGTTTGAGATGTCTATGATTGGAGAGCTTAGTTACTTCCTTGGTCTTCAAATCAAGCAAATGAAGAATGGCACTTTTGTGAGTCAAGGCAAGTACATCAAAGATATGCTCAAGAAGTTTGGTCTAAATGATGCAAAAGCTATTAGTACACCTATGGGAACAAATGGACATTTGGATAGTGATGCTAGTGGCAACATGGTGGATCAAAAGTTGTATCGGTCTATGATTGGAAGCTTACTCTATGTGACCGCTTCTAGGCCGGACGTCATGTTTAGTGTATGCATGTGTGCAAGATTTCAAGCTTCACCAAGAGAGAGTCACTTGAAGGCAACTAAAAGAATATTGAGATATTTGAAGCATACACAAAATGTTGGATTGTGGTATCCCAAGGGGTCAAACTTTGAGTTGATTGGATATTCGGACTCCGACTATGCAGGATGCAAAGTTGATAGAAAAAGCACATCGGGCACATGTCAATTACTTGGAAGATCACTTGTATCATGGTCATCGAAAAAGCAAAACAGTGTTGCACTTTCAACCGCCGAAGCAGAATACATATCCGCAGGGAGTTGTTGTGCTCAATTACTTTGGATGAAAGCAACCTTGGATGACTTTGGAATTAAATTCAAACAAGTACCATTGCTTTGTGACAATGAGAGTGCAGTGAAGCTCACCAACAATCCAGTACAACATTCAAGAACAAAGCACATTGACATTCGCCATCACTTCATAAGAGACCATCAACAAAAGGGTGATATTTCAATTGAGAATGTTGGTACCGATGATCAACTTGCCGATATATTCACCAAGCCACTTGATGAAAAGAGATTTTGCAAGCTAAGGAATGAATTGAATATACTTGATTTCTCAAATATGAGTTGATGCACCCTCCATTATATGACATGCCTCTCCTTCGACAAAGCAAAGGTAAAATTGTGTGGCATGACATTCATTCTTGCTAAGGATATGTTTAGTGCATTTAGTCATTCCTTGCATCTTATAGGCTCATTCATGAAAATAAAATACTTTGGATGTACATATGGTACCACTATTGCTTCTATGTTTGATATGATCTAGTGGTAGCATATGACATGTTTATGGGCTTGTGAACCTAGTGTTTGATCTTGAAAACAAGCTTTCAAGGGTTTAACCGACGTGAGTAAGATAACCATTGAAAGATGTGTGAAGAAGCTTACTCTAGAGCAAACCGTGTTAAATATCTTATGTTTGTTTGCTAGGCTGAACCATACTACAAACTTGATCACCCTTTTGATTACCTTAACTCCTACTAAAATTGGTGTGCCTTTTATGGTACTTAATGACAAAGGGGGAGAAATGGTTAAGCTAGATATATATAACAAAGGGAGGATCAATGGTTAAGCTAGATATATATAACAAAGGGAGGATCAATTAAAATTTGAGCATATAAGTCGGGGGAGCAAGCTCATGAACTTATTGTTGCATTTGAATGTGCATATTCATATGAGTGAACTGCATTGTACAAATTTAAATTCAATATACATGCTTGTGTGATGTATGCTAGAAATAAATTTTGAATAATGATGTGTGAACTAGCATGCATAAGTGGTAGCTAGATGTAATCTGTTTTGCAGAATGGTACTAGAACCTTTTATATAATGTTGATCTCATGAGGTATCTAGTGTTTTTGTAAGTCTAGCTAATCAAGATGCTAAGGATGGTGTACATTGGCAACTCCGATTGGTATCACGCTTCAAAGGTCTATTCTTTATACCTTAGCATCATTTGATAGTATTACTCTCCCACATTTTATATCTATGCATATGTGCCGAACTTGAACCAAACACTATAGCACATATGTAGGGGGAGCTAATACTAACAAAGTGGAGACTCAAATTTTAAAACATATATCTTTGTGAAAGGTTGTCATCAATTACCAAAAAGGGGGAGATTGAAAGTCCTTGTTTGGTTTTGGATAATTGATGTCACCTAGAGTACTAACCTTGTCATGAAGTGTTTATGAGCTAGGTTGGTACATTCCAAATACGGGAGCCAAATGATGATCATGGTATTGGTGGTGATGACCAGAAGATAGTTCAAGTGCTCCACATTTGGAAGAAGAAGAAGAGAAAAACAAAATCCTATGGAGATCAAGGCAAAGGTATAAATAGGAATTTTGTTTTGGCACTCAAGACACCATAGAGGGTGTGAGTGCATTTAGGATAGATAGCCGTACTATTAAGAGGGGAATATCTCAGTGATCACGGTTATCAAGTGCCACTAGGTGAATTCATACATGCATATGCATTAGGACCTAGTGTGCTAACTCGAATCCTTTGAATATGTTTGTGAAAATGCTAACACACATGCACATGAGGTTGTACACTTGTTGGTGTTAGCACACTTGCAAAGGAGAAGTTGTTGGAGTTGGTTTGGATCAACACAGAGAAGAAAATGGAGTTTTCTGTGTATGGTCGGTGGTACCGACCAGGGTGGTCGGTGGTACCGCCCATAGGTGCTGCGTGCAGCCCTCTCTGTGTTGGGGCGTTTTTGGCCTGGCGGTGGTACCGCTATTACCTCGGTACTACCGCAGGCGGTGGTACCGACCGGATGGTCGGTGGTACCATGGCCCTGAGGAGTTTCGCGAGGCTCTCTGTAGCTTTTGAAAATGGCTTTCCGGTAGTACCGCCATTACCTCGGTACTACCGCCCACGGTGGTACCGACGCAAGGTCGGTAGTGGCTAGTTTTTCGCGAGGCTCTCTGAAGTTTTTGAAAATGGCTTGCCGGTAGTACCGCCATTACCTCGGTACTACCGCCCACGGTGGTACCGACGCAAGGTCGGTAGTGGCTGGTTTTTCGCAGAGCTCTCTGTTCGCGGCGATTTTGGCCTGGCGGTAGTACCGCCATTACCTCGGTACTACCGACCTCGGAGGTACCGACCAGAGTCGGTGCCTCGCCTAAATCAGCGGGACGTGTGTTAAACGGCTAGTTTGACTCTGTCGGTACTACCGCCCAGGAGGGGTCGGTACTACCGACAAAGCGCAGAAAGGTAGGGTTCGGGCCGTCGCCTTCCCTTCCCTATAAATTGACCGTGGCCGCCTTTAGGGGTTTCTTCTTGACTCTTTGACTTCTTGAACATCCTCTTGAGCAAGATCTAATCCCTCCCTCCGATCTCTCTGCTTGTTAGTGCGAATCCAAGTGAGATCGAGAGATCCAAGTGCATTTGCTTGTGAGTTTGCATCTAGTGGCACTTGGCGATTGTGGTTGCTGTGGATATTCTTATTACTCTTGGTGGTTGCCGCCACCTAGACGGTTTGGAGCAGCGGAGGAGATAAGGCACGAGTGGTGATTGTTCGTGGCCATCTCCCGGTGATTTGTAAGGGGTTTCTTGTACCTTCCCCGGCGGAGCGCCAAAGGTAACTCTAGTGGATTGCTCGTAGCTTGTGGATCCCTATCTTGTGTTGGTTGTGCGGCACCCTATTGAGGGTTAGGCGTGTGATGCCTATTAGCTCGTGAACCTCCAAGTGGGTGTATCGCTACAACGGGGACGTAGCTTGCCGGCAAGCAAGTGAACCTCGGAGGAAAAATCATTGTGTCAACTTGTCTCCGTGGTATTCTTTGATATTCATTTATTAATCTCTTGCCGGATCGGTATACACACTTCTATCTCTTGTACTTACATTTGTTACTTTCTTGCAAGTTAATGTTACACCTTGTTGTTAGTTACATTCTCTTATCTTGTGTAGTGATTTACATTGTTGCTTATTTAGTTGTTGAATAGTTCCTTTGATATTGTGTGACTTAGAGTTTGTAGTTATCTAGAATCGTGAATAGGTGGCTTGCATCTGTGTAGAGCTAGCGCAAACTTCGCTTCGCCTTTTAGTTGTCTAACTAGTTTGTTTAAGTGTTGTTGTAGAATTTTTTATAGGCTATTCACCCCCCCTCTAGCCATTTAGGACCTTTCAACTACTCCTTTTCAAATGCTAGTCTGTAAGATATTCTGGTACCAAACTAGTTCCTTAGCTAATCTGTGATGCAAACCATGAATCTGAATGATGGTGAGATGGACCATCTTTTTCTTTGATGGACTGCATTGTTGTGAGATGTTAAGAATACTCTGATGAAAACCAGTAAACGATTCATTCATTCATGCATAGTCTCCATACATTTATAGGTCCCTACTTCTTCATGATAGCATACAAAGCAAGAAAGATGCATACAAAGACCAACTTTTCAAGCCACCTAAGCTGTTGTAGAACCCTATTTTCAACTACTGCATTGCCTACAACTCTAGCCGGCTGGGAATCTTCTTGGATGAAGCCTACAGGAGCTGTTGTAGGGATACCAGCAGGTGGTGCCACTGCCTGTAGAGGAATTGCCTGCAAAGGAACAGGTGTTGTAGGTGCCTCCATTTCATCCTCCCACTGATAATACTGACAACCTCCGACCTAAACACCAAATCACCAACAGAAAAGATAAGAGATCTCAAAAGATAAACAACAAACATCAAAGAAAAATGATCAAAAAAGAACAAAAATCAAACACTTACTGCAAAGTATGGACACTTATGGAAGGCACGGTTGTGGTTCTTCCTAGTCATCGATACGAACCGATTTGCAAGCACACCACAGTTGGGGCAGATTACCCGCCTTGCCAACCTCCCATAACTACTGGAAGCTTCAGACATAGGTTGCAAGCACAAGTAGCAGAAGGAGATCTCTAGGAGAAGAGGAAACACGGAGGTGAGCAAAGTGAGCGGGAATGACCTGTGCCAAAAAGAGGAGGGCTGAGGGCATATTTATAGAAGCAACAGAGTGGGGTTCATTTTGGCGCCAAAAACCTACGCCACGTCAGCCATTTTGGCGCCCAAACGCGCCAAGAGAATGGCACAAAGGAAATAGCAAACTTTCAGACACCCGCTCAGTCCTGAGGGTACTTTGGTCTTTTGTTAGCGCCGTTACCCACCGTTTCGGGTCAAACGTAACGGAATGGGTCAGGAGGCAAAAAAGTTGAGGTGAATGGCACTGCGGTGCGACCAAACTTTTTAGTGAGTTGTAGGTAACGACCAACTTTTTTAATGGTACACAGGTAAAAGTCTCAAAAAACTTACGTCGTCAACAACTAGCACGGTGACAGAGTAGGCCCAAAGGCATATTGTATGGTGGCCTTGGGCCAATGGGCCTCCAAAGGCACCTTTTTCAAAATAGGTACGCCGAAAAGGAAAAAGTCTACTTTTCCTCCCTGAACTTTCGCGAAAGTCCGTTTTTCCTCCCTCAACCGTAAAACCGGACAAACTACCTCCCTCAACTTTTCAAACCCTGCGTTTTACCTCCCTGGAGTGGTTTTGAGGGCGGTTTTGCTACAGTGAAGGGTGGTTTTGCTAAAGTGACGGCAGTTTTGTCTTTTTCTTTTTTATTTATTTCGGCTGAATTTTTAAAAAACCGTAGTAAATTATAGAAAAATTATAAAATAAAAAATTTAATTTTGTTGGACTCCACATGAGTAGATCTACACAGTTTATATATAATATGATATGATTTAGTATAAAATTTTTGCTATGAAGGTTTTTTCCATTTATTTCGACTAAATCTTTGAAACGTTATAGTAAATCATAAAAAATCATAAAAAATAAAATACAATTTTGTTGGACTTAACAGGAGTAGATCTACACATGAACATATAATATGGTATATTTTATTATAATGTTTTTGCTCTAGTTTAAGATCTGTACTTTTCTATAACTAATTAAAATAATTTAAAGTTGCATCATTTATAATTATTTTGATGGACTAAAACATATCATATTATATCTTCATACATAGATCTACTCATGTTAAGTCTAACAAAATCAGATTTTATTTGTTATGGGTTTTCTATGATTTACTATAACGTTTAAAAGATTTGGCCGCAATAAATAGAAAAGAACAAAACCTTCACAGCAAAAACTTTGTACAAAAGTATGACATATTTTATATCATATTATATATAAACTGTGTAGATCTACTCATGTGGAGTCCAACAAAATTAAATTTTTTATTTTATAATTTTTCTATAATTTACTACGGTTTTTTAAAAATTCGGCCGAAATAAATAAAAAAGAAAAAGACAAAACTGTCGTCACTGTAGCAAAACCACCCTTCACTGTAGTAAAACCGCCCTCAAAACCACTCCAGGGGGGTAAAACGCACGGTTTGAAAAGTTGAGGGAGGTAGTTTGTCTGGTTTTGCGGTTGAGGGAGGAAAAGCGGACTTTCGCGAAAGTTCAGGGAGGAAAAGTAGACTTTTTCCCGCCGAAAATACCAGCGTTCAACGGAGGAGGACAGAAGGTAACCAAAAAAAACCGGTTGTTCCAAAGATTAGCACCTTTCCTGTGCGCGTAATCTGGGAGCCTGGCTGGGATAAGGGCCTGTTTGGTTAAGGCCTGGCTCTCTTTTGCCTGGCCAGCAGATCGTTTGGATGCTGCCTGTCATCCGTTTGGTTGTGAACCTGGATATATTTCTGCACGAGGCATTAGCGCAAGCCCCACGCGAGCAAAATCGATCGCCTGGATGGCTGTGGAGGTTGCCTGGGTATGTAATGATGACCGTACTGATTTTTGTACTACTAATTAACTGCTACTGTTGTACTGCACTCCAGTTAATGTATAGATTTTTTTTACCATCCACAAACAACGCATAGGTACTGTTAAAAAATTACAACCACGTTAATCTTTATCAAAGCATGAAAATGCTATTTTACTGTTCATTGATATTAAAGTTTATTTTGAAATCTAGATTATCATTTTTAATATATTGCTTATTTTAAAAATAGTTATCCATACTAAAAAGTATCCAGGTGAGGGTTTATTAAATCAAAGTGTTAAAGTTACACCATACTAAAAAGCGTACTTTTGTTGTCGTATCAGTTTCTCAGGCCAGGATACCAACCAAACACATTTTCTTTGTACTTGGCTGGCCAGAAAAAATCATCAACTTTTCAGGCAACTCTCAGGTATTATTTTTTGTCAGGCAAGATGTCCAGGTCTCCAACTAAACAAGCCCTAAAGATGGGACAGTATAGGCCCTAAGGTGATCTTATGGTTTGCTCGTGATGATGCGGTGGGCGCGGCCGCGCGGGGCGTACTCATGGCCTCATGGGTAACATGCCGACACGATGTGTCGATGTTGAAGGCTGATGTGGAAACTTACATAATCGACCTCCCCCCGTCATGTCTGCTTCCTCCGCACCGCCCTCTAAAAGCAGCGAAGCCGATCAAAGTTCAGACGGGGTCATGTATCCACTTCACTTGAAAGCGGCGCAGCGACAACTCAAATCAATCGGTAGCGATCCCACTGTCAGCGTCAGGACGGCTTAGTAGATAAGCCCTCCGTCCCAAATTATAACTCATTCCAAGAATCTTGGAATTCAAAGTTTTTTAAATTTAACTAAATTTATATAATAAAATAATAATATTTATAATATCAACTAAGTATTATTAGATTCTTCATTAGTTATATTTCATACTATACTTATTTAATGATATAAATTATTGTATTTCTCTCTATAAATTTTGGTCAAACTTGATATGGTTTGACTCTTCAATATTCTTGTAATGACCTTATAATTTACGTAGAATGGAGGGAGTACTTCCTATTAATAGCAGCAGGTTAGGCCCGGACGGAAGTGAGCAGGGACGGGCGGCACGGCTCACCACACGTCCCAATGGAACCAATTCCTCTGCGGTACCGCAATTCTCTGTGGGCTGTGGCAGGTGGCCTTGACCCCTGCTGGCCTGGGGGCTGGGGCACCCGGCCGCGGGCCGCCTGGCCGGTCCCGGCCCAATGGAGCCAATTCGTCTGCGCCCCCATTCCACTCCGGCCGACCCGGCCCAATTGGCGGCACAAGTACAGGCGCTCCACTCCTACAGTCCTACTTCCCAGTTCGAATTTTTTTTATTAATAACCCAATTAAATAAGATATTTTAAAATTAACACTGTTTAATTTTTTTTTGCAAAACTAACCCTTTTGCCGCGCCGTGCCGCACGGCGCGGCAAAAGCGTTAGCCGCGCCATGCGGGCTGGCGCGGCAAACGGTGCCAGCGTGGCACCGGCCGGCCACGCAAGCCCGCGTGGGCCCCGCCTGTCAGTTTGCCGCGCCAGGCGGGCTGGCGCGGCTGGTGGCTTTGCCGCGCCAGGGGGCCTGGCGCGGTCAACGGCTTTGCCGCGCCAGGCGGGGTGGCGCGGCAAAGCGCATCTAGATCTGGCGCCGGCGGCTTCTTCCTCCTTTCTCCTCCTTCTCGCCCGCCCGCGCCTCCGTCCCGCCGCCGCCGCCGTCGTGCCCCGCCGCCGTGCCGCCGCCGCGGTCGTGCCCCGTCCCGGCCGGCCGCCCCCGTGCGCACCGGCGCCCCCGGCCGCCCCCGGCCGCCACCGGGCGCCCCCGGGCGCCCCCGGCGCCACCGGCCGCCCCCGGCGCCACCGGCGCCCCCCTCCACCACCGTCTCCACCATCGTCCACGACCGGAAGGTATTTTTTTTCTTTTGTTATTTTTTTGTAGTTTGCGTTAATTAGTTAGTTAAATAGGTTAGTAATTAAGTTATTTATTTATTTATTTGCTTAGTTAGTTATCTAGTTAGTTAGTTAGTTAGTTAGTTAGGTTAGTTAGGTTAGATTAGTTAGTTAGGTTAGGTTAGTTTAGGTGGTTAGTTAGTTAGTTAGTTATATAGTTAGTTAGTGTGTTAGTTAGTTAGTTAGCTAGCTAGTTAGTTAGGTTTATGTTAGGTTAGTTTTAGTTAGTTAGTTAGTTAGTTAGTTAGGTAGGTTAGTTAGGTTAGGTTTAGTTAGTTAGTTACTTAGTTAGGTTAGTTACTTAGTCTAGGGTTTAGGGTTTAGGGTTTAGGTTAATATGTTAGTTAGGTTAGTGAAGACAACTTAGTATTTATGTCATTCTGTATTTTAGAGAAGACCATCACTTGACCATCACTTGACCTTAGTTGCACTATTGACTTTGTAGATGGACACTGTATTCACATTGTTTTATGGAGGCACAGTTAGTAAACGAGACGGGTTGTTTGATGATAACATGGAACAAGAACTCGAAGTATTTGATGAGCGTCCTTCCTTTACGGATCTTATGTTGCGTCTGAAGGAGAAGTTTGATGGTGATTTCTCGTTGAAAGGGAGATTTGACAGTGGCAAGATTAGGTCGAACTATGCGTTGTTGCCCTTGCGCAACCAGGCTGACTGGGCAAAATACCAGGCGATCGTTATGGCATCCAATTCGACAATGGGTGAGATCGTGGTAGTGGATGGTTTGAGGAAGCAGGCAGAGGCGTCCGATGATGGCAACGATGGTGAAGCACAGGAGGTAGGGGATGATGACGATGCAGCTCCGATGACTATGGACGTTGATGGTCACCCCACGCAGGAGACGGTGTATGCAACTCAAGATGCCCACACTGACGTCGGTCAAATAAACAATGATTTTGATGTGGCCGACATAGAGCGGGAGGAGCAGGAGGAGCATGAGGCACAACTATTTGATGAAAACTATGATTCTGATGATGATTCAGACTATGACGAAGAAGAGGACAGTTATATTTCTGCTATGCCAGAGCCGGTTCGTGGTATTCCACAACCGGTTCGTGCTATGCCACAACCGGTTCCTCATAATATGCATCCTCCAGGGAGACTAGTCACTGATATACCAGAGGATCATACACATTTTGATGCGTGGTGGCGTTTGAGCGAAGCGAGGTATTATGTTGCGCCCGATCCTTTGACTGAGACAGAGCTGCAGCAATTGAGGTCGGTTAACATGCAGTTTAGAGGCGTTCTAAGTTATAGGGATGTCAGTACGCCGAACATGGATCTGTCGCAGCCGAGGCGTCGGAGGCGGCCTCGTCAGCCGTACACACCTAGCTAGGCTTAGTGTTAGACTATATGGATAGGTGATGTATATGTTAGATAACTTGTTTGAGAACCCTACTATGTACTTCGTGGAGCCTGAGCCACTAAGCCTGGTTTTTATGACCGCTATTATGTTTCCGTTTATTCAAATTGTGTCAATGTTTGGTTCCTTGTTATTCCGTTTGCGGAAAAAGACAGGAAAAACGGAAAAACACATTCGATCAACAGAGACAACACATTAGGACAAAGATCGATCAGGAACTCGACCAGTCGGCGGGAAACCTTGGGGCTTTGCCTGAACTTCATGCCAGCTTTTGCCGCGCCAACCCTGGGGGCGCGGCTGACGCTTTTGCCGCGCCAGGCGGGGTGGCGCGGCAAATGCATTAGCCGCGCCATCCCTCCTGGCGCGGCAAAAGCGTCAGCCGCGCCCCCAGGGTTGGCGCGGCAAAAGCTGGCATCTTCAATGTCATGTCCTGTCCTCATAAGTGCTCACATGCCATGTACTAGTTTGTTGTTCGTGTAATGGTTTGCTCTATTCTATTTCTCGTACTTTATCCCACAAAAAATCAATGACACATGAACTACCGCAAACAATACAACAACATATAATAAAGCCGAACAAAGTGCAGTTCAAGACTACATAATCGAGGATCCGAAATAAACGGTACACGGAAATACAAACCAAGAGTACAATACACTAACAAGTCCACCAAATGACAACAATGTTCACTACTCAATAATGACTACTTAACCTACCACACTACTGAGTGCAACGAGGCCACTTTCCCTTCCTCACAGCATCCGGATCCTGCTCCATGGCAGCCTTGGCACGGCGCACACGCTCAAGCCTCTTCTCCCTCTCCCCCCTACGCTTAGCTGCATCCCTCATTCTTGCCTCTTCCTCATGCTGCTTTTGTGCTGCCTCTTCTTTGCGTCTCTTCTCCAAACGCTCCTTATCCTCCGCAGCCCACTTTTTCATCCTCTCTACGTGCTCCTTGTCCTCCGGCTTCATCTCAGTGTCGATCCACTGCTCGAAGTCACATAGTGGTGGAGGCTCCTGCAAAATACGACTAAATCAATTAGGTAATAAAATATAAATGATTTTTCATTCATGTATAGTACAAGCCATCAGCTTCTCACCATCAGTCCAATACGGATCTGTTTAGGTGTAGGGTCAAAGGCATAATTCTCACACATCCAATACCTCTGACCGTATGTGTGCTCCTCATCAGATATTGCGACCTTACAATCATCGCCGCAGTAGCACATGGGCACCGGAACACCGCTAGGCAATGGCAAACGGGCAAAGGCATTGCCCGTGAGAGGCTGCCTACAATCATCAACGCAATAACAAATGAACATAACACAAAATTACTTCATTAAACAGACAAATAAATAAACAATGTACCGATCTTACCTTGCCTTACTAGCTTTGCCACGCCGCGGCATCCTAACAATAAAAAATATGTCAACGCTACACATACATTCATGATTAATTATAAATCTACATAATGACGTAACAAATATTACACAAAAATTGTACACAAAATGAACAAAATATTAAGCAAAACAGATATAAAAAGTCTAATACATGAACAAATCCATCATTAATTAACAACTAACGTCACGACAGTATCAAAATAAATATTGTCTACAAACCCTAACTTACAAAAATATGGTTCAATCCTACATTGCAAATATGGATAAAGAACAAGCATATGGATCAAAATACCTCTTGTAGACAAGTTTGATTGGGGGAGGGAGATGAAGAGAGGAGGAATGAAATGAAATGAAATGGAATGGATTGGATTGAATTGGTTTGGGAGAAGAGAGGAATGAGGAGGAGCCTGCTGCTCGGCGCGGCGGCCAGATCTAGATCGGCTTTGCCGCGCCACCCCGCCTGGCGCGGCAAAGCCGTTTACCGCGCCAGGCGGCCCAGATCTAGATCGGCTTTGCCGCGCCACCCCGCCTGGCGCGGCAAAGCCGTTTACCGCGCCAGGCCGCCTGGCGCGGCAAACGCACTAGCCGCGCCAGCCCGCCTGGCGCGGCAAACTGACAGGCGGGGCCCGCCCGAGACTGCGTGGCCGGGCGGTGCCACGGTGGCACTTTTGCCGCGCCATTGGGGACGGCGCGGCAAAAGGGTTAGTTTTGCAAAAAAAAAATAGACAGTGTTATTTATGAAATTTTTTATTTAATTGGGTTATTAATAAAAAAAAATTCCCCAGTTCTCCCGGTGTAGTAGCCACGAAAGGAACGAAACGACACGCGCAGGGCGCCGGGGAGGCCGATCGGGGGCCCGGCATGGCTTCGCAGCGCCGATCGAGACGGGAAGCACGCACGCACGCACGCACGCTCGATTTTGGTTTCCGATGCCGAATTAACAACTCTTTGGATTATTCACCGCGCGGCCGCTAAAAAGTGTAGGCGCATCTTGTGCCTGTTGTCTGGATCGACGACACGCACTGATGGAGCTGGTTCCGTCCGTCCGAGCGTGCGCGCGCAGCATGTGCTCGGCCTCGCCTCGTCCGACGGACGCCGGGAACGTCTGTGTTGTGGCGCGCGGGCGCGGGCGCGCGGCACCTGTTGCCTGTGCGACCGTGTGTACGACGTGCCTGCTGCCGCCTGCGCCGCGGCCCGCGGATGCGCGGGCTCTCTTCGATCTGAACGTCGATCGTCGCGCTCGTCTGCCCTTGTTGTTGCATGCAATCGGGATCAGATCGTTGCACAGCGCACACGACACGACGATCGTTAGCAGCTGACTTCAATGTGCTCATCATCATTTTACCAACCATCATGTGGATGTGCTTACCAAATCCCGTTAGATCCAGGCATATCATATGGTACGCCTAAGCACATGGCTCTACTACGTCTTGAGTTCCCCTCCTTGACAAGACGGGAGAGCTGACTTGCATAGTACCGTAACTAAGGTGAAATTAATTATTAGTTCGCACTGCCACCACATTACAACCCCATACGCCTTACTCATTTTATCTTGGAAATTTTGCTCGGGAACACTTAACAAATGTGAAATTAATTAGTTCACACTCTTTAAAATAAAAGCTGCTAGGTGCCATTATGAAATCACGACCATTTGCTATAGGACATCGCAACGATTTTAAGAAGAGGAGGTGGTGAAATACCATTTTTTTCTCTTGTCTTCAACCTCCCCCCCCCCCCCCCCCCCCCCCCCCACGCCGGCTGTCGCGCCGGTGCTGACGAATAGATCTGTGGTTGAAAAGCAAGGGAGCGCGAGAGGTTGAAGACAGGACAAAAACGATATTTCACTATATTCTCTCTCCTCATGTACAGTATAAAAAATCAATAAAATAATCATCGTGATTTATCCTATAATATATGATCGTGGTTTCATAATAGTATAATTTTTTTTAGCGGTGTGAAAAACTAGCCAACTCTACCCTAAAAAGCAAAATTTTCCCTCTGTCCCCCCCCCCTCAAATTCAAAGTACACAATAATGTGAAATCCAGCATCAGCGTGTGTACGATAAATGGAAACAGACCGTTCTACTGTAGCAGTCTGTTACTCCCTCTGTTCCAATTTAGGCCTCGTTCGTTTGCTTGGGTTTCATTCCTGACCCGGATACGTTCCAAGCCTGGATACGGTGGTTCCAGGTGTGTCACTCGTTCCAGGTCAGGATACATGACCAGGAATTATTTGTCACGGAGTTGGTGCAATTGCCGTTCGTTTCAGCCAGGAATGAAAACAATAGCAGCTAGGCATAAACACTTGTTTGATACCATATCAAGGTCACTTGTTTAACAGCAACTTGGCAGTATACATCAACAATTTGTTTAACAGTAACTTGACAGTAAACATTTATCTACATGCATAAAAAGCATGAGACTGAAATGATAGAGAAGTAGGAGACAAGTAGTAAAACAAAATAGAGTCTTGATCCAGCTTTCTGTCTTTCAATCTTGATCAAGAAAAAATAGGAATTTTTCATAAAAGTTACCAGCACTCTAGGTTATCTAGTGATGTTGATAAATATGTGAAGATCGTAGACCTTAGACCTCCTGCACAAGCCTGGTAGACAAAAAGTTCAACATCAGTTCCACAGGCACAATAATAGTATTTGGATTCATAATTAGGAACAGTGATAAATCTGAAAAATGATACTTTACAAGAAAATAGAAATATGATACTATGCAATGATACTACTAGACAGTAACGAAACAATAAGAATATCCAGGTTAATATATGTTTTTGCTAGATGCAGAATAATGAGCACTGCACGAAACCAAAAACCAAGCTCTAGAATGCACATGGCCATCTATTGCCATTTGCCAAGAAATTTAAACCCACCCTTTGTGCTAATAAGGCCGACATGGATTAACAATGAACAATTGAACATGACTAGAAGTGGTGCTCATTAGTTAGCACATCCTTTCACCTCTTATATAATCGAGGAGCAAGAATTCTGACTGAGAGGTCTTGCAAAGCATATATAAGTCAAATATTGAACTTCTACTTGCTAAGATATATATATATGGCAGAACTTATGAGATAGAAATAACAACACATAGAAATAGTACAATTTACATGCAATTAATTAGCTAGCTGACCATGTGTCAAAATGAAATGGATGCCAAACAATTGATAAGTAATCGCCAAGAATAAAGTTAAATGATGTTCTGTTACTCTGCTATATGACAAGAACATTTAATTATTATTAGTATATATTGTGCACTTGATGGCTACGCATGCAGTGACAGGACAGTGGCTATATATAGGCATTAATTCTGTTATTTCCTGAGACTCTATCAACTTACACAATCAAGGACCTCATAGTTTCATACTGCTGGTAAAGAAACTCCCATGTACGCATTAGTTTCATACTGCAGGTAAAGAAACTCAAATATTTTGCCTTTTCTATTATTCCTAGTAACCTTGCACTCAAAGTCCCAAAGTCAACCTCATAGCTCTGAGCTATCAGCGGCATAGGATTCTCACAGACACTGAAAGTGCATTGCTGATTGAAACATGGACTTCAAAGTTCGATTAAAGGTACTGAAAGTCCCAAACATGGACTGAAACATTTCATATCCTTAGTTCGATTAAAGAAACACCTAGTTTACCATCGTTGCTTTGCAATGCACTACAAGGTCGTATCTTGGTCGACAAGCACAAACAACTCGGCATGTGCCCATCCATGGCCATGGCAGACACACTCTAGAAAATACTTTTAGCTAGTAGCATCCATCATCTTGAGTTCAGAGTTCAAGTTTGGGTTAGACACTGCAACTTCCCTCACTGCAGACGCAGTGTATATAACTCCTCTCCACTCCTCCATCAAATGTCAACAGCAGAAGCTACAGAGTCAACAGCAATGGCAATGAGTTCCTCCTTCTCCGAGCTGCTAGCCATCGCACCCTCCCTGCTCGTCATGCTCCTCCCTGCTTGTCATGCTCCTGGGCCTCTACATCTCCGGATCTGGGGGAGCCGGAGCGGAGGAGCCGAGCCGAGACGAGACGAGACGAACGGCGGGCAGGAGCGACGGGGACAGCGGGGGTCGAAGACGGCGGCGGTGGCAAATCCGAGATCGACGTCTCGGATTCGAGCCACAGGAAAACAAGAAACCCACCAAGAACCCTAGCGTCGGGGAAAGAAGAGGGCGAGGAAGAGGAGGCGATGTGTTACCAGCGAGAAGGCGGCGGGGAGCGCGAACGTTGGATGGGAAGCGGTCGCCGCCGCCGTCGCTGTCGCCTCGTGCCGCGCCGTCGCCTCACGGTGCCCGCGCTGCTGCCTCCCCTCACGACGCGTCCGTCTCCGTTCCGGATATGCCGAGGTCCGTCTCCGTTCCGGACCAAAATGGGCGAGAAAAGGCCCGGATTGAGGAGTTTTTATTCCGGGCCGTATCTAACCGAACGGCCATTCTCGGTCCAATCTGAATTCGATCCGGGCGGAACGGGCATATTCTAGGCCGTTCCAGCAGAAACGAACAAGGCCTTAAGTGTCGTTTTCGGTTTTCGTGTCACAAGTTTGACTCGATTTATAACAAATGCATGTAACATTTGTATCTCTAAATAATTTTGTTAAAAAACTAGATTTAAAGATCTTTCTAATGATACTAATTATATACAATAAATATTAATATTTTTTAATATATATTTAGTCAAAGATATTTCTTGGGAAGCGAAAACGACAGTTATTTTGGAACGGAGAGAGTACTAGATAAGCACACGCCAGCCCAAATCCCAGATAGCACGCAGAAAACAACAGAGGCATCTCTGTCCGTCTGCTGGATTCTCCTGTCAAAACTCAAGAGAACGACACTGGCTCGAGCTCAGCAACTGTAGCGATCAATGGCGACGTCCTACCGCTTTGCCTCCCAGTCGGTACTTCGATGGAAGCAACACGAAACACAGTGAATCTGATGTACGCCTTACGTCATCGCCGATCGCAAACAAAAAATGGGGGAATTTTCGAGCTGAAACGATTATTCATTTTTCTCTCCCTTTGTTAGAACTAACATGAGATTGGCATCAGGCTATAGCTTTGGACTTAGCGACCGATCGTCATAGGCTCACCGATCACGGCTCACTGCGAATGAACAAGCATTAGGGGCAGGCAAACATTCACCGAAATCGATTTAAACGAAATTTTCTTAATATACTCGGTGAATACGTACTTTGGAAATATTTTTAGGAATTTAATGATGTCCAGAAAGTTTCACCATATCTTCTCTCTTTTTTTTTTCTTAAAGAAAAACGGTACCATAACTTGACCATGAGAATTATAAACGAGAGAGCCACAGGATTGCGCGGTCAGGGATTGGTTGCATGATGAAGTGGCTGCCATAAAACGTCTTTTAAACGATCACACAGACACGGTCACACGGATCAAATGAATCTACTGCCCAGTGTGCTCTCGCCTGTCAAAGAACAGGTGTGTGTGTGAGAGAGAGGGTTCCTGTCTTACTGATCACTGTTTTTTTTCTCTATAGAAAAAAGAGGAACAGCAGATAGGCAAAAAGTCTATGAACTTTTCATCTTGCTGCCTTTGATTTGATTAACCCAATAGCGGTAGCACAGGTTTTGCTATGCGACACGAAATGAAAATCCGGACTGTGGTGACGTGAAAGATATGATAGACTATAGAGAACGAGAACTGGACACCGGTGGTGCTCCCGAGGGGATTAGTTGAAGAGATAACGAGGACTAAACAAATTGTGGGAAATGGTGCAGAGGTTAGTACAGAATTATCAAAGCAGGTGAAGAAATTTGTATCCAAACCTCCTGATCGTCTGTGCCGAGGCAACAGGGCGCTCTGACTGCGCGCGCAAGCGCTAGGAATGGTAGCGACCCGTGCGCGCTTGAGGGGTAGTGACGCACATCCACTTGGAGAGGTACGAATGCACGTTTCTGCTTTCTGCTACTTTTGGTTCTCCTTTCTGGCTTCTGCTACGTATAGTTCTCTTGTCTAATTTCTGCTACCCAATATATAAGGTTTATTTAGCTTTTGGAATCTAGTTTTCTGCTATCTAGATTCAAAATAATGAGCTTTTTCAATTTCTACGAGCTATTTTTTTCTCTCTTTCAGAACAACGAATTTGTAGGAGAAAAAAAATACGGGAATTATTTGACATTCATATGGATACGAAAGTACTACTCCCTCCGTCCACGAAATAATCAATTCCTAGAGTTGTCATAAGTCAAACTTTTTAAACTTTAACCAAATTTCTAGAAAAAACTATCAAAATTGATGGTATCAAATTCATATCATTAGATATATCTTCGAATATATTTTCATAATGTGTCCATTTTATATCATAGATGTTATTACTCTTTTTCTATAAAGTTAGTCAAAGTTAAAAAAAGTTTGACTGACACAGATTCTAGAATTGATTCTTTCATAGACAGAGAGAGTATTTTATAAATAGTATATCTTATACGTTTCATAATGTTTTATATAATATTTTTTAATTCAACCGACACAAAAAATAGTTATCAGTAAAAAAACTCAAAAAGAAGAGAACATCCTATACATGTCTTTGAAAAAATAACTAATATCAAGTGAATATAGCTTTCTTTCTTTAATGCTAAAAAATAGTTGTCTGTAATATCTAAAAAGATAACGTAGAAATATTAAAAAAATGAATAAAAATTATAATATAGTGTAAAAATTAAAATTTAATTTCTAAGTTTGAAAACTTTAAATTATGACATTACAAACTTTGTAATATAATGCTAGATTATAAAAAAATACTCAAAATTTACAAACTCGGTACTCAAAAATAGTTGTCTGTAATATCTAAAAAGATAACGTAGAAATATTAAAAAATCAATAAAATTTATAATATAGTGTAAAAATTAAAATTTAATTTCTAAGTTTGAAAACTTTAAATTATGACATTACAAACTTTGTAATATAATGCTAGATTATAAAAAAAATACTCAAAATTTACAAACTCGGTATTGAAAATATAAATCATAAATAACTTTTAAATTGTTGAGTTTAGAGATGTAAAAATCATATAAATAAATTTGTTTTGAAAAATACTTTTATAAAAATAGACATATATCACTTTACAACAAATATTTTTTAAAAATAAGCGGTCAAAGTTATGCAGTGGCAATAACCGTGGAATATTAAGACCTCCTTTAAAACATTGGAATTTTATAGAAATAATATAAAATTTTTACAGAAAATTAGTTAAATTTTTACTATAAGAAAAACACAGAAAACTCCCGGTGTTCAAAAAGAGCCTAAACACACTCTGTTTTTGGTTTCTCCTCTCTCCTGTTTGCACCGGATAAGAACGCACAATGAAGGTGCCCTGGCTGGCCCCAGAGCCTGCCTCAGCGCTGGCTACTGTGTGTGCGGAAGCATGGGATGGGATGATGGCTCCCGCCTAGAGATTGGTATGGTCCAAACGTCACTCCTCCTCCAGTGGCGGTGGGGACTCACAAGTCCGGGAAATCATTATAAAATGGCCGCAGTTCGAGGCATGGGCAACCTCTGCTGCCCCTCCCTGCAGCCGCCGCTGGAGTGGACGGACCCTCTCCTCCATTTCCTCCTCCCTCGCTTCGCCCAAACACAACCGGTTGCTTTCTCAACCCACCACCAGCTCTTCCCGGTTCCTCAATCACAATCACCCCCACGACACAACACAGCCCCTGTCAAATCGCCCCACTGTGATCAGTCCGTGCAAAAATCCAAGCTTTTTCGACAGGACCCTGCTGGCGCTGTGCTCTTATCTCGGAGCCGGAAATCCTCTGCTTCTGCTTGGCTGGTGGCTTGCGATGCCTGTCTGAGCAGCGCGGGCCTGCGGCGAGGCGAGGTGAGGCGACAGCGGCGCCCGGCGGTTGCATGGTGCTTGATGTTGGCCGATGGAGAGTAGGCGAGGAGGATCGGCGGCGGCGGCGGCGGCGGCGGCGGGAGATGCGGGCGGGGCGATGCCGAGCTTTGGGCCACCTCAGCACGCCATGTATGTTCCCGCGCCACCGCTTCTTCATTTGCTCATGGTTTCTTTTCTTCCCCCGTTCACCTCTCCTCCCGTTTCCGCGTGCCCCTGTGCCTGTGGTTGTCTCACTTGCCCAGTTGCCCGTGCATGAGCATCATGTGATCCCTGATTGTCGTTGATTACTTTCTAGTTAATTGATCATTGTACTGCGCAGCGCATGGATTGCGGTGGTGATTGCCTCTGCTTTCCAGGTGGGAAAAAGTCGATTGCTTTTTTTCCCCCTGATTAGACTAGACCTTCACCTCATGTGTTGTAATCATCGGGTGACAACTTTGTTATCTGTAGTAAGGTTTCTGTTGGCCTTATGCTCCGGTAGTGCAACTGTGCAAGGACTGAGATGAGCAATGGGTTTCATTGATGTGCCATGCTGCTTCACTTCACTGGCTCCACTGCACTGGCCTAACAACAGTTTGGCAGCAGCTTGCCCTGGTCAACTGTCAGGGGCTTGGCTTGTTGTCACTGATCACTGGACCACATGTGCATGTCCCCAACCAGGGTACCGGAGATCATCACAGTGGTAGGTCCATATCTTCATGATAGCAGAAGAGGGGCCTAGGGTTGGCATGCGCAATCCAACTCATATGGGTTAGTGAAACCTTAGTGGATTTGGTATACTGCACGCGTGGGGTAGATTGTACTGAGCATCTCAAGCAGTATACATATAGAGTACACCGATTTGCAGGAAGGTTGCCTCCCTGGATACATATGCCAATACTGGATTATAAATCCTTACTAACATCCCTCCCGTAGTCGTAGTCGGAACATCGCAAACAGTTAGACTGGAGAAGAAGCCAAAGACTAACACCCTGCACAGTCGTTGCACCATCGTGACTGGAGTAGAAACCGATGAGTAGCTCATTCGAGGACAATATCCCTTTTTGTCATCGAAATTGCCGAGATTGAAGTGGATATGATCAAGGCCATGGAGGAAAGCGCAGGTCCAAAGCGTCAACACAGGCACACAAGAAAATTCAAATACAATTGAATGTAATGGTATAATAGAACAACAAAAGAAAATTCATATTTGAATGCTAAAATATAAAGTGTGGGCTTTTTTTACTGTGCAAAACCTTTTTTTTTCTAAAAACAAATATATATAGTTTTTTATGCCCAGTAATTTATTTTGGTTAACAATGCCTTTTCAGCCACACAGATGTGAACAGCATGCAACCTTCTCGAGTTACTGACTTTGGGGCACTTGCACAGTCTGCTGGATTCCGAATAGAAGATCTTGCTAACCTTAATGCAAGTATGTTTTCAGTTCTCAATCAAATATGCTAGAAATTACTTCTTATATATGTTCTTCTATTGGTCTTGGAAGTTCAATCATGTGTAATGTGTATTTTACTCAGCTTTGGGAATATATGTATTCTACTCATATGCATCTGGACTTCCATTTTTAATTCTGATAGCTAGTTGTACTCTGTCACTCAGTTATTGGTATGCTTTCTCACAGCAATTACCAAAGATATAATTTATGTTTACCATGTGTACCTGTAAGCTGTAAAACTAGGATTATAATCTGTAGCTGTCACCACAGACAGCAGAGGTCTCCTCACCTTGCAAGCATTGCCACCGTGGCTGTACACAATTGCAAACCCTTTCATACAAGCAGTGGATTAGTTCTACGGATGCAGATGAACTACTAGCTTTTTTGTTCAATTACCCACAGTTTGAACGATTCTCCTTTTTTTTCTCATATTCAGATGCTTTGTTCAATCTGAAGCCAAATACTCATACAATTAACAACAGTCCTCTTCAGTTTGGAAGTTACGGAAAGGTACGCAGGCAGGCCACACACTAAAAATTCTGATCACTGATCAAAAGCCCATTAATTTAGTGATGTTCCATACTTCCATCCATATCAGGCGTTGACACAGATTTGTTTCCCTATCTGTAGCCTGTTTCTCCTCATATAAATACTACAGAAGCAGCAACAGCTGCAACAAGAATTGACCCTCAGTCGCTAGAACAGCAAACAGGAGCACAATCAAATCTGGTGGCACTACCAACTGGTAACATCGAGAACTGGGGAGAGTCAGCTATGGCTGGTAGCCCTATGACTGACACATCTACAGATCCAGACACCGATGAGAGGAACCAGATGGTAGCAACCATTCTCAGTTCACTCCTTTCTTGGTCTGTTTTATTAGATGAATATGATATGCTTGATTTTCAAAGAATATTCATACTCATGTTTTGCTGTTTTGGAGGTTTCTAATGTGCTCAAGAAGAATGTTTGACTTTGAAACATGCATGTTTATTTTTCAATTTCATAAATATGCATAAATACCTTGAACGAATTGTAGGCATTAAGGTTCTCTTGCACGAATAATATGGATGGTGCATTAGATAAAGCCATTGCATATACAAGTACGATTTGCTCCCAATCTTTGACGAACTATTGCATGACTGTTGGTCAATATGTAGCTGCCGGCAGGATTTTTTTTTAATATTTTGAAGTTTGGTGTATGTTCATCATCCTTAACGAAGTGATCAATTGAATTATGCTTGCCGTTTAACACACTCAATGTATTTCTTGTTGGAAAGAATGCTTCAGTGTTTATATGCTTATTTTTTTGTAACATTGATCAGCCTATAAAGTATATCAATTTACTAACTATCTGCCTATCAGTTTGAACAAGGACTGGTTGCTGTCCCCACAGCTTCTGATTCTAGTGACAAATCAAGGGACAAACTAGATCAGAAGGTACTCTTATCACTACACTATGATACATTGATCATGTGTGCTGAATGTAAATGCTATTTATTTATTTTTTTAAACAGACACTTCGGCGTCTTGCCCAAAATCGTGAAGCTGCCAGGAAAAGCCGTTTACGAAAAAAGGTGATTTGAAACGTTACTGAATTTTTGCTCCTTCAGATTCCATTTATGTTCACCCTGGCATCACCTAGTGTGGTACCAATTTTGCTGCTACATTTTGTTTTTTGAGAAATCTTTTCATTTGAACAGGGTATTACGTATTATTTTACAGATGACCTCTATAAGTACTTAATAGACTTGCATTCAGACATAACTGTGTGCCTACTTCTTCTTGTACATGCAGTTGTAGATCACATTAGCATTTTTGTGGCTATGATACTACCTCCCCCCCCCCCCCCCCCCCCCTCTTTAATCTATTTATCTTTTGTTGCATCATTTTGGTAGAATTATTTTGCACCCTTCACCTTATGTTCTCTTCAGGCATACATCCAAAACCTTGAGAGTAGCAGACTGAAACTTACTCAGTTAGAGCAAGAGCTTCAGCGGGCTCGTCAACAGGTCTTTCTATTTACATTCATAATTTGAAAGTTGTTTCTGGAATTAAACATGCTGCACATGTGTTGACCAATGTGTCATTTTTTCCGCATCAGGGTATTTTTATTTCGACATCAGGAGATCAACCTCAATCAACAAGCGGAAATGGTAATACTACACTCACATGACTCTTTCTAAATGGTCTACTGTTTACTATTCATTATGGGGCTTGACTTCTGTGCCCTTTGGGTGCTCCTTGGCTATTATGAGCTTTGGATAAAATAAGGAGGACACAGCTAACAAATGAAATAAGCTATGGTACAGTAGCACTTCAGACATACTGGACTAACTGGAGTTCCTAAAGAATTATTGTGACTTCCTTAACTTCAGAATTTTACAGGCAGTTTTACCCTTGAAAGCATCGGAATTTGTTTTTTCATTTCATCATAGTGGTAGTTCCCTTCTGTTCATGTTCTCTGATCTGTAGGAGCTTTGGCATTTGACGTGGAGTATGCACGCTGGTTGGAGGAGCACAACAAACATGTAAATGAGTTGAGGGCTGCAGTCAATGCACATGCCGGCGATAATGATCTTCGTGGTATTGTTGATAGCATTATGGCACACTATGACGAAATTTTCAGGCTCAAGGGTGTAGCAGCTAAAGCAGATGTTTTTCATGTGCTGTCTGGGATGTGGAAGACCCCTGCTGAGAGATGTTTCATGTGGTTAGGTGGCTTCCGATCATCTGAGCTTCTTAAGGTACTAATCTAGTGGCTAATCTAATGGTTTTATTTTGAATGCACAATTAAATTTCTAATGGTCCCCTGATGGGAGTTTTTTTTTTCGCGATCGGGCCATTCACTCGTTTTTCATTAAGAGGAAGAGTTCAACCAAAGACAACAACACGAAGGCGAGGAGCCTTGTCACAGAACTGAGGTCCTAGCTACTGAATAACAAAGTTTTGATCACATGAAGAACGAATTTTGCGACCAAAGGGGAATGGCGACGCTAGACCTAAACCCCGCCGCCACCCCTCTTCCACCTTGGAAAAAGCGCCCGCATGGCCTCAGCGGTGTCCGCATCCACCACATCATTGAAGGCGGCCTGGAACTCTTCAAACGAAGCCTTATCCGGCTGCGCAGTTTCCATGTCGACCCCGAGCTTTTTCATCATCACCTTGCGTGCCTGCTCTTCAGGCAACTTGGCACGGTGTTTGCTCTTCGCTGCTAACCTTGCACTGCGCTTGGGGATGAAGAAGGTATCATCAGCCCACGCCTTGGCTTGTTCCCGTCTGGTCATCTTGGGCTTGGGCGTACTGCACAGCAGGGGCTGGGAAATCGGTTTCTTGAAGGTACTGACAAAGTCCACAATGGACATGGGCCGAGTCCCCTCGGACTCCTGATCCTGAGCTGCATCCCAAAGCTGTGAGACCACAGGTCTCGGCGACGAAGGAGCGGGCAGATCGTCCTCTGCTCCCAGACCGGCCTCCTCTGTGGCGTCAACCGTCGGCGCGTCGAGCTCCTTCGCCACCGCTGTGTCCGTCACGTGGACCTCAACCACGACCGGCGGGAGGTCCGCTCCGAGTGCTTTGCGGCGGCCGTAGACGAGCAGCGGCTTAACCCGCTCAGGCCCCCTCGGCGCGTCGTCCTGTCCGCGTGCCCCCACAGCGGGCGCACTAGGCAGTTCGAACGCAGTAGGGGGCTCCTCTATGGTCGGGACCTCTCCGGCAGGTGGCACCGCTGGAGGGGCGGCCACCGGCTCCGGGGTCGGCCCTCCCGACGTGGTTGGTCGCCTGCTGTCGAACGGCGGCAGCGGACCTTCAAGAATTGTGGCCCAGGCGACATCCATCCAGGTGGCCCTCGGTTCAGCAGAGGGGGACCCGAGGCCCGGGCCCTCGACTTGCTTGGTGGTGCTCGCCTCCTGTCTCTTCTTGCGCCTGCTGCGTCGGCGCCGACGGGAGCGGCGACCACGGCCACACTGAGAGTGGTCGGTGTCAGCCGAGCCGGCAGCCTCAGAGGGAGCATGCCGGCGCCCGCGGCCAGGCTGGTGGGGGCGGCTGTCCCCCGCGGCAGCGCGGCCACCGCCCTTGGCGACGTTGACGCCTCCGCCACTGCCGCTCCTTGGTCGTGCGGCGCGCCCGACGTCGTCGATGCGCCTTGGCCTCGCGCACTCCCGCGCGAGGTGACCAAGGTCGTGGCAGCGTAGGCATCGCCAAGGGAGGTTGCAGGTAGCGACGCGGTGCCCCCTCGCGAGGCACTTGAAGCATCGACCATCGGCGAAAGCCGGAAACCGCCGCGGTCCGCTGCAGTGCTCCCTGACGCGCGCCCCTGGCGCTGCGAGGGCTGCGCAGGTTGACGGAGATGTTGTTGAGGGAGCACGCGTTGCCACTTGCCATCCATCGGCGTCCGAGGCGGACGCCCGACGCGCCGACCCCAGTCGCTGGTGGGCGGGTCTTCGCTCGAGGCGCTGCCGGGCCGGGACGCGTCCGTCCACTGGTCGAGCAGGACTACCGCTCACCGGCTGAGGACGCGGTCGGCCGCGCTTCCTCCGTCCTCGCCGAGGGCCACCTCGTCTGGCAGCCGCCCCTCCATGACCTAGAGCCACAGGCGAACTTGCCTGCTGTCGCACAGGTGCAACGGTCGGCTTCGGCGGGCGACAGACAACGTCCAAGTAGGACGGGGCCTGCTCTTCGTCGAACTCGTCGTCGTCATCCGCCCACCGCCGTTGCTTGGAGCGCCCACACGAGATTGGCACGAATGGAGCCGCATCCGGGGAAAGGGGGGATCTTGGGGCCGGCGAGGGCGCCCCCGCGCCCGCTGGTCGCGGCCTGGGGGAAGCAGCGGCCGAGCCCTCCTCCTCATCCTCGTCCTCCGATGCATCCTCGACGATGACTTGTGAATCGTCCATCGTGTACAGGCGGACGTGTTGGACTGCTTGCGCCGGCGTCGACGATGATGGGAGGTCCGCCGTGGGCGAGCGAACGCACGACGCGTCACCCACCTCACCACCAGCATCGGCCCCCAGCACGACAGGCGTGGAGGCGCAGGGGCCGTCCTGCTCCGCCACAGACGCAAGGGCCGGCTCCAGCGGACCGGTGGCCGCGAACACGAGCGGCGGCTGGCCGGCAGCCCTCGGCGGCGCCGAGGACGCTGAGGCGGCGCCAGGCACGTCGAGTAGAGCAGCAGGCTCATGCGACGGGGGGAAGCGGGGGAGGCCGCCTTCGCACCGGAGGACGAGGCTGCCGACGCCCCGGAGGGGGCCGAGGTGGTGGCCACCACCGACAGGGCAGCAGAGGCCCGCCGGCGACACGGACCGCCGTCCCAGCTGACGGTCCAGGGCGCCTGGCCTCCCCGTCCACCAGAGCGGCGCCGGGCGGGCGAGCAGCCGGCGGCGGCGCGCCACCTCGCGCGCGCATAGCGGGTCGGGGAGGCGAGAAGACGAGGATACGGGGCGGAGAGGTAGCGGGGGGGGGGGGGGGGTCCGAGCTGCACCCATGGAACGGTAGATCGAGCGGAGAGGAGCACGGATCCGAGGCTGGATTGGAGAGAGGAGGGCTGAGGAGAGAGATCGGCCCGGGCGGAGTTGGGGCGCCGTCGCCGTCGCCAAGGAAGGCGGACGGGTCGGGAGGCTCCAACGGCCTCATTCCTGATGGGAGTTTTCATTAATGATTGTTTTTTTATGAGATGAAATGTTTGTTCATTCTAATCTGGAATATCTAACTGCAAATCTGTTAATTGTGGTATTTAAGTGCCTCATACAAAATGCAAGATGATAAACTTCTGTCTTGTACTTTATTCCAAGACAAACTTCTGAACGATGCTCATGTTCTCATCCAATTCTTTCAATTTTATACCAACATTACTGTTGCAGTTACTGGCAGGTCACCTAGAGCCTCTTACTGATCAGCAGCTTGTTGGTATATCCAACCTGCAACAGTCCTCCCAACAAGCTGAAGATGCTCTTTCTCAAGGGATGGAAGCGTTACAACAGTCGCTTGCGGAAACTCTAGCATCTGGATCCCTGGGCCCTGCTGGATCTTCTGGCAACGTTGCAAATTACATGGGACAAATGGCGATGGCTATGGGAAAACTTGGCACCCTTGAGAACTTTCTACGACAGGTTTGTCATACAAAATCATGGACTTGCTCATTTCTTAACACTGTGTTATCTTTATTTTCCTTAATTTGCTGGCTACCCTTTGAGGTCTTTTCTGTAGACTATATCAGCTAGTACTTGATATTCTTAAATGTGTATCTTTAAGAATAAAATTGCTGAGCAGCTTAATATGAAATGACATATGAATTGTTGGAAAGGTTTACGATTATCAAAAGACTATCGATAGATAATGACATACAAAATCAGTGGCACAGATTTTGATTTAAAGTGATCCCTTTCGCAGATATCTTTATCAAAAGAACTTTAGCAGATATAGCAAGGAAGTACATAATTTTTTAACAAAATGTCATCTGCAGGCTGATAACCTACGGCTGCAAACACTTCAACAAATGCAACGCATCTTAACCACCCGACAATCAGCACGAGCCCTACTTGCAATAAGCGACTACTTCTCTCGGCTGCGTGCTTTGAGTTCTCTTTGGCTTGCCCGTCCAAGGGAATAAATTCAATTAATTCATAAATAGGATAATTTTTTGTACTGTCTCTAGTATGTCCATTAGTTTCTTCACATTGCTCATGTGTTAGTGAGATATTTGGATCTAAGATGTTATGGAAGGATGACATGTATGTGTAAGTGAACGCTCAGTTCATATTGTAGGCCATCATGGGTTATTGGACAAGTCTGTAACAATTTTGGAGGAAAAAAACAGAGTTGTAAATACATCCGGAATAATCTAAGATCTTATGATGGGATGATATTTCTAAGATCTTATGATGGGATGATATTGGAGGATATGACCGACGAACAAATAAGTACAACATCACTGTTGGGTGATACGGTGTGCTTATATCCGAACTAAACAGTTGAATATCTGTTTGCAAAGTTACGTCTTCCAAAGAAATCACAGTACTGCGTAGACCAAGGCCATCGTTCATGAACAATCAGCAATCGTGTCCTTTTAGCAATCACAGTACTCATGTGGAATACGAAGGACTCTGACATTACAATGCGAGTGATAAATGGGATAATATGGTTTATTGAATAGCAAGTTGCTAGTTGTACAAATTGACCAAAACTAGTACATTTTCGAGTCACAAAAATGTGATTGATGTACATAGGCAAGCTAAGGCCTTTACCTATCCTGAATCTGATCTTAAATAACGTGTTCTGTATATACAATACAATACACATGGAACGAACGGTGTTCACCTTGGAGCAACTCGTTCTTGAATCAGATGGGGGCTACTACCAGGCCAATGGCATCAACCGCTGTCATAGCTATGCAGCAGCTTTACCACGCTGTACGGGGGCTCGGAGGGAAGCTCTGTAGGTGGCATCGGATTTCTCAATCCCATCAAAGACGTAGCCGAAAGGTGGCATCATGACGTATCTTCCTGAACCAGGTGCAATGTTCAGAACGCCATCCTCCCATACCACTCGGCCCCTTGAGATTGTGATTTCCACCATTCCCTACACGAAATGAACATTAGTATATGATGCACCCACAAGTTGCAAGTTCCACACTAAATACTGCTGATTCATGTGTGCAAAGAAGAACCAACCTTTCCTTTCCTGCCCTCGTACACATTAGTGTTGGACCTCGAATGGTGTGTGTGAGCACCCATCACAAAGCTCCTTTCAGGGTTCAGGATTATGATATCCGCGTCAGATCCTTCCACGATTGCTCCTTTCCGAGGGAATATGTTGAAGATCTTGGCGCTGAAAAGGGTTGAGTAATTTGTATCATTGTTATTTGCTAGCTGAACAATGCATTCGATACGACAATCTGGTTACTTGCTAAACTAAACTCTGGTTAGAGCAGATCTAATGTGTAGTACCATTCTGTGCTTGTAACTCTGACATAGTCGGTTACAGAAATCTTGCCAGTCTCCTGTGTACGGTGCATGAATATCAGAGTACAAGAACTGAATAGAGAGCCCATAGAATTCTAACTGTTAATTTCTTTTAAACCGTTTCACAAACTGAACTTACCACCATGCTGTCCCAAATGATATGCATCCGTTCCTCAAGACCTGGGTTCAAGTATTCAGGAGAGAAATGTCTCAAGATCTCCGTACACATTACAGATCCTACCATCACTTTAGCATTTAAGTCCAGAGGCCCTACCATTTACACCATTGGGAATCTTCCGAAAATCATCAGAACCAAAAGCTTTCTGTGTGGAGTTGAATGTGCAGTGATCAGTACCTACAAGCTGCAACAAAGTACAGTTAGATGTTTATGTAACTACACAAAATGCAACACAAGTTTCCTTCTCCATAGCAGGTAATGTAAACATTGCCTCTCAGTAATTAATATACCATCTATTCTATGTAATAACTACAGTTTCCACTGGCAAAGAAAAGCTGAAAGACAATATGCAATTTGTCTGACTCCACAGTTCAATGTATGAACAAGTGTGTCACCTGTAAAATTCCCGATGAAAGAGCAGCCTGAAGTGCTTTACCATGCCCTGCTTCCCGGATTGGAGGACTCATCACATACCTAAAAGCATCATATGAGATAAAAATAAATTATAAACCAAAAAACATTACTATTGAGTTGTTTTCCCATTTACTTTGAAGCAATTGTGAAGTCAGGATCCCAAAGCCAAGAATCATCAAGCACTAGTCCAGAAACCACAGGTTCACCAATGACTCTCTGCCCTGCAAAGTTTTTAAAGCATAACCTAGTCCAGTTACTCAATATTGCTCAATTTAAGTCAAGCGAGATACAGTATTTAGTAAATGATCTATCTAAAGAATCATCCAATTCTCAGGTCCCACGAGGTCATTTCAACAGTAGTCCCATTTAAAGAGTATGAACACTGGTTCAGGATCCAAAGTAGAATCCAACTAAATCCTGGAAGAAAATATGTCAGGCTGACCTTCTCTTTTAGCCTTGGCAATTTCATCCATTGCGTCTATGCTCATCACATGAACAACGTAAAGTGGCGTATTGATGAACTTTGCTAAACGGATCGCCCGTGCAGTTGCTTCTCCTTCTAACTGCAGTGAATAAGAAAACAAAATTATTTCACTTTTGAATAGCTTATAATGTGAGAATAAATGACAAGTTCCTGAGTGCCCTAATTATTATTGAAAACCTGAACATATCAAGAAGCATAACAGAAGAATAGAAGGTTGGATTTGGGATTACAATTGGAGGTCTTGAGAGAGCATGCCCTTCTGGGCCAGTTATCCCAAGGTCAATCATCCGTTGTTGTCCCTCGGCAACAGCATCACCATTCTCTGCATGAACCATAGCAAGGGCACCAAGCGACTTGCATTTCTGTAGGCCTTGCAGGAGGAGGTCATCGGTGACCATCAAGGAGCCTTTATATGCCATGAAAAACTTGAAAGAATTTATCCCTGCAATTTCGAAATTGATATTTAATAGGGTATACTTCAAATTCTGAAAACCATGCGGTCATAAAATTGTATTGATTCCTTTTTTAAAACCTTATTCTCATGCCGATGCATAGGAGTTGCTTTATTATGTAACTTCTTAAGACAATAAGTAACAGTCGAGAAAAAAACAAATTGTATATACACTGACCATGTTCCTTAACCATCACTTCCATTTCCCTTGCAACCTCATCATTCCACTTTGTAATTGCCATGTGAAAGCCATAATCCATGGCAGCTTTTGCTGCCTTGCGCTTATAGGACTCCAAGCCTGCAGTCAAGTTGCCGTTCACCGGAATGACAAAGTCGATATGCATCGTCGTCCCACCAGCCAGAGCCGCAGCATGGCCGCTGAAGAAGTCATCTATGGTCACGGTGCCCATGAACTCCATATCCAGGTGCGTGTGAGGGTCAATTCCGCCTGCAACATTCACCGGAAGGCTGATAAAACTGTGCAACAAGTAACAGCAGACCGCATAACTATTCACCACAAGAAGACAGAGTATGAATTCACCTGGCATGACATATTTTCCTGTAGCGTCGATTACTCTGACATTATCAACACCAACCTAGAAATGACATCAATCAATCAAGACATAAAAATTACAGTACCTGGTAGAGATCCCAAGCTAACAAAATTCATCGATCACAACAATCAAGTGCCAGGAATCCCAAGCGCACCAAGCACATGGGTATAGGTGGGCGCAGCAAGGAGTGGCACCTCGTGGCAACAGAGTGAGAGACAGCAGTGAACCAAATCGAACAGGCGCCGGGATCGACAGATTCGGAACCGATCAAGCAACTCACCGGGATGTTTGGGCGGACGGCGACGACGACGCCGTCCTCGATGTAGACGTCGGCCTCCTCCGCGCGGTGCGCGTTCACCACCGTCCCGCCCTTGATCAGGATCCTCGTGCCGTCCCCTCCGCCGCAGCTGGCGGCGTCACCCCCGACCGCGCAGAACTGCCACGCGCGCAGCCGAATCCAGCCACGTCAGGCGACCAGCCAGAGCAGACAAAGCATGCGACGACGACAGAATCGCAAAAAAAAAACAGAATCAAAGCACACCAACCTCGTGCGCTGGGTGAGACAACGCGGCGGCGGCGGCGAGCAGCGGTAGCAGGAGGAGGAGGAGGCGGAGGGAGGGCGCCGGCGCCCGCGTCGCCATGGCCCGCGCTGCCGGCGGAGCGGAGTGGAGAAGCAGAGCAGATGAGAGAGTCTGCCGTCGCCTCGCCGCCCAGTCCGCTTGGCGTGTCGTACGCGAGGAGCTATTTAACAATCGACACAAAGCAGCTCAGCGATTGGCTGGGATTTGTGACGGCGCAGAAGAGCTCCCTCCGTCTCACCCTTCACCCAATCTGCTTGGATAATCCATCCACCTCAGGCTTTTGACTATCAGCTCTCACAGGAACGGCGAATCCGATCGACGCGACGCATGATGTTCACCACCCGTCGTGCTCACGCGCAGGCTCCAGTCATGCTGCACGTGCCTTTGACGTTAAGACGATTTTAGCAACCACGAGAGTGAGTCCACCCATAGTAGAACACTTCGCAGGCAATCTACTTGTTCGATTGGCCAAATCGCTGTAGGCACACGGAGCACGGAAACCAACACGTGTAGTTTCAAATCGCTGTCCAGCATTTCATCAACCAAGAAGACAAGAACTGCCACAGGCATGGATACCCGGTTCATCAAGATCGTGGAACTTCAGCAGTTCAAAACATTAAGAAATACTCCCCCGTCCATTGAGAGTGCCGTCCGGGAAGCGTGAATGCGAGGGGGGCACGTTTTCTAACAGCACTATCAATCTCAAACTACCGAGGATTTCAGCAGAAAAAAAAGGGAACATCACCATAAAAAAAACTCCATGTCCCACCAGCCAGTGCCGCAGCATGGCCGCTGAAGAAGTCATCTAGGTCACGGTGCCCATGAACTCCATGTCCAGGGGCTGCCTGTGAGGGTCAATTCCACCTGCAACAAGTAACAGCAGACTGCATAACTATTCACCACATGAAGAAAATAAGAATTCACCTGGCATGACATATTTTCCTGGTGCGTCTTCACTACTGCTTGCCAAGGATGAAGAACCCTCGTCGGATTTCGCTCTCTAAGGTCATAGAACTTTATTCAGCGCTTCTTTTGCTCAGAGACAATGAGTAGCCACTGTCGCAGTGATGTCCATCGAAGTACAGCACGGACGATAAGACTAGGCAGCATCAGCAAGCACGGACAAGAACTGAACCATCCACCACCGGTCACTGTGCTTTGCCAAAAATGAGTTGCTTTAGCTGTCTCCTTCAGCAGGTCAATATTAGCCACCGATCACCCTGATACCATCAGCAAGCACGGACAAGAACTGAACCAATGTGGTCTGATACAACTGAGTGAGACACACCAGCAGGGAGGTTAGAAAGTAGTAGAGCTGCAAGTTCAAGTTCTAGAGATAGATACATGAGGATCCAGACGAGGAAGGAGAGAGACGTCATGGGCGAGAGTTTGTTGTTCTGGACTTCTGGTTGCTTCTGATAATTTTTTTATACCTTTTCTTTGAGAGAGAGGATGGTACCCCTGTCTAGAAGCCTCACCAACTCTTGCAGCTGCTGTACTAGTTGCTTGGCCCAATGGCCTATGGCCCATACATGAGGTAGCCCGATTGATGGTAGTTGTTGACAGTCAAATAAGCGAAGCTTCCTGGCATTAAACAGTCCCCGGTTCTTCCATCTTCCCCAGTTCTTCCTGGCTTTAATCAAACAGAAAAATCAACGAAGCTTCCCCACTCAGGGCAGCTCCAAGAGACCTCTGTCATGTGCACTGGGCTACAGAGCTGCTGACGCAAAAAACATACATGTAAGGAGCAGACGCTGACAGCGCGCCACTTCAAGGAACAAATTGCTCATATAGTTTATAGAGCAAAGTTCTTCACTTGGAGGAGTGCTCTCCACTTATTATTAGTGATGGAATATGCAAAAAGGCAACCTTCAGGTCAATGTGTCAACACACGCTTTGGCCCTCTAGGAGTGTGAACACCTTTCAGCCTTTTCCCACTTATTTAGCCCTTACTGCCAAACAACTCAAACAGACCAGTTGTCAAAAATAAAACTCAAACAGACCAAGATTAAGGCCACAAGACGAGGAAGCACCGAAGCATACTCCCATGGCTGCAGAAGCTATTTTAGGAGCATTTATGCAAACTCTCTTCGAGAAACTCTTTGAAGTAGTCCATGATCACTTCAGATCATACAGAGGCAACCATGGCAAGCTAGAGAACCTCTCTTGCACCCTGTCTCAATTGCAGGCTTTCCTTGATGACGCTGAGGCAAAGCAGTTGGCAGATGCATCCGTGAGGGGATGGCTGGCAAAGCTCAAGGATATTGCATATGACACTGATGATCTGCTGGACAGTTATTCCGCCAAAATTGTGGGTCTGAAGCAGAGACAGATGAAGCTTCGCACAAAGGCAAGTGTCAGTTCTCCCACCTCCTTCTTGCGTAGGAATCTATATCAGTACAGAATAAACCAAAAGATTAGCAGTATATTGGAGAGGTTAGATAAGATTGCAAAAGAACGAGAAATTATTGGGCTCCAGATGTTAGGTGGAATGAGTAGGCGTGAGACCTCAGAGCGACCCCATTCAAGTTCCCTTGTAGATAGTTTAGCTGTATTTGGCAGGGAGGCAGATAGAGAGAAAATGGTAAGGCTTTTGCTCTCTGACAGTGGACATAATTCCTGCAATGTTTGTGTCATACCTGTTGTTGGCATGGGAGGGCTTGGTAAGACCACTCTTACGCAGATGGTGTACCATGATGACAGAGTGAATGAACACTTCCAATTGAGGATTTGGGTTTATGTGTCTGAAAGTTTCGATGAGAAGAAGATAACACAAGAAACTCTTGAGGCTGCTGCCTATGACCAATCCTTTGCAAGCACCAACATGAATATGCTTCAGGAAACACTCTCCAGAGTGCTAAGGGGCAAGAGGTACTTGCTTGTCTTGGATGATGTCTGGAATGAAGACCGGGATAAATGGCTCAGCTATAGAGCAGCTTTACTTTCAGGAGGTTTTGGAAGCAAGATAGTGGTAACATCACGAAATGAGAATGTTGGCAGAATAATGGGAGGGATAGAGCCTTACAAGCTACAACAACTATCAGATGATGATAGCTGGTCTGTATTCAAGAACCATGCATTCAGGGATGGTGACTGCAGCACATATCCACAATTGGAGGTGATAGGCAGAGATATTGTAAAGAAACTGAGAGGATTACCTCTTTCATCAAAGGCATTAGGGAGCCTCCTCTTTTGCAAAACAGATGAAGAAGAGTGGAAAGGCATACTAAGAAATGAAATATGGGAACTACCAGAAGAGACGAATAACATACTGCCAGCTCTACGACTAAGCTACAACCACTTGCCACCACATCTCAAGCAATGCTTTGCATTCTGTTCTGTATATCCCAAAGATTATATCTTCAGGAGAGAGAAGTTGATTAAGGTTTGGTTAGCGCTTGGTTTTATCAAGCCATTTAGCAGGAGGAGACCGGAGGATACAGGTAATGCATACTTTACTGAGCTACTAAGCAGATCATTCTTCCAGCCTTACAAGGATAACTATGTCATGCATGATGCAATGCATGACCTTGCTAAATCTATCTTCATGGAAGACTGTGACCAATGTGAGCATGAAAGAAGACAAGGTAGTGATACCAAGACCCGCCATCTTTTATTTCCATGGAGGGATGACAAGTGCATGCAGTCTGGTCCACTTTATGGCTATAGGAAGTTAAGGACACTAATCATTATGCATGGACACAAGTCTATACTGTCTCAAATGCCTGATAGTGTCTTTATGAAACTTCAATTTCTTAGGGTTCTTGATTTGCATGGAAGAGGTCTTAAAGAGCTACCAGAATCTATAGGAAATCTGAAACAGCTTCGCTTCCTAGACCTCAGTAGCACTGAAATCAAAACATTACCAGCATCTATTATAAAGCTCTATAATTTGCAAACACTGAATTTGAGTGACTGCAATTCACTAAGAGAAGTGCCACAAGGAATCACTAAGCTCACTAACATGCGCCACTTAGAGGCAAACACAAGGCTGTTGTCCAGGATACCTGGAATTGGAAGTTTGATCTGTCTCCAGGAACTAGAGGAATTTGTTGTCCGGAAGCGCCTAGGATACCAGATCACAGAGTTGAGGAACATGGACCAGCTCCATGGACAGCTTTCAATCCGTGGCCTCAACAATGTAGTCGACAGACAAGAGGCACTTGCAGCAAACTTGAGGACCAAAGAACATCTTCGAACTTTGCACCTTATATGGGATGAGAACTGCACAGTAATTCCTCCAGAACAGCAAGAAGAGGTCCTAGAAGGCCTTCAACCACATCTTGACCTCAAGGAATTAATGATTAAAGGGTTCCCAGTGGTGAGATTCCCTAGCTGGCTGGCCTATCCATCTCTTCCCAACCTGCAAACTATTCACATATGTAACTGCAAAAGCAAGGTGCTTCCACCTCTAGGTCAGCTTCCCTTCCTAAAATATCTCGATATAGCAGGAGCAACTGAGGTCACACAAATTGGCCTTGAGTTTGCAGGATTTGGTCAACCAAAATATTTTCCAGCTTTAGAAGAACTCCTATTGGAAGATATGCCAAACTTGAGAGAGTGGATTTTTTATGATGCTGAACAGTTGTTTCCTCAATTAACTGAACTTGGTCTTATCAGGTGTCCAAAATTGAAGAAGTTACCCCCTCTTCCATCAACATTAACATCGCTTAGGATATATGAATCCGGGCTGAAGTCACTTCCGGAGCTACAAAATGGAGCCAGTCCATCTTCTCTAATGTCTCTATACATAAATGACTGCCCAAATCTAAAATCTCTGCGTGTAGGTTTGCTTGCATGCAAACCAACAGCTCTCAAGAGTCTAACAATAGCTCACTGTGAACAACTTGTTTCACTGCCGAAGGAGTGTTTCCGTCCTCTGATATCACTACAGAGCCTGCATATTTACAAGTGCCCTTGTCTGGTGCCTTGGACAGCACTTGACGGAGGCTTGCTTCCCACTTCAATTGAAGACATCCGTCTAAACTCATGCTCTCAATTAGCATGTGTACTTCTAAATGGCCTAAGATACCTTCCTCATCTCAGGCATTTTGAAATTGCTGACTGCCCTGATATCAGTAACTTCCCAGTGGAGAGCTTACCTCATACACTTCAGTTCTTGGAAATATCAAGCTGTGATGACCTCCAATGTCTGCCTCCAAGCCTGTATGAAGTTTCCTCACTTGAAACACTACTCATTGGCAACTGTCCTGAGATTGAAAGCTTGCCCGAAGAAGGCCTTCCCATGGGACTCAAGGAACTGTACATAAAAGAATGCCCCCTAATCAAGCAACGGTGCCAAGAAGGTGGGCTGGATCGAGGCAAGATAGCTCATATCAGAGACATTGAGATTGATGGAGATGTTATTGTACCTGAACAGCTATAAAAGGTGACACTTCTACTCAGAATCATATTGATAGCATATCTCTTTTTTTAAAAAAAAAATATTAATAATAATTCGGAGGCAGAGGAAACCATATCTCAACTTTAATAGACTATTAGACCAGTTAACTAAATTAGAAGGGATGAATGAAACTAGACCATAAATATGTGTAGGAAAAACTTCAAATTTGTTGTTGCTTTGGCATATGCAAATCACCCCGTGGCGTGATGGTACTTAGCTTCTACTAAGTGGCTTAATGACCATATATGCACATGTTGCATCTACAAGAAGTGCCAGTTGCTAAGATTGTTGGAGTCTGGGGATCTAAGGTGCAGTTAGCAGAACAGTTGCTGGTATGGAAATATCAAGCTCTTTGCAGACTTTTAATATACTCACTAAAAGAATACAATAGCACACTGAATCTGTAATCTATACAAATGCTTGCGCTAATGCTAAGAGCTAGTATATCTTTTGTTTCGATCTCCTTTGGTAAAGAGGTCCAGCCAAAGCAAACTAGATCCCATCTCTTCATAAGCAATTAAGCATGAAATCACCAAAGTCCAATCTAGAAATTCAGGCTCAGACCCAAATTTTACAGCAATGATCCCCAATGAAATAAAGCTAACATCAATCTCATCACATTAACATGAAATTGAGCAGGGAATTTGATTTAGGTAATAGGTACTAACTGGTTGATACTGGACAGGTGGGACGGGCAATGCGGGCAGCGGAAGGTCGACGCCGCCGGCGCCCAGACTACCTCCGGCGTTGCAGACGCCGTCCCCTATGCGCCTCCGCTCCGGGCTCCAGCGAGGTCTTGCCGGCAGGAGGGGATGTACCGGTGCGGCGGTGCTCCGTGGTCCTCTTCAACCCAGCAATGGACGGGGCATGGACTCTGGTAGTGTACCCGTTAGGCCGTTACCGTTAAGTTCCACGGACACGGCAGTGAGTCGAATCAGCCTCCTGAGCAAAACTGTGCGGCCCCACCGGCCAGTGGCACGGTGACGGGTTTAGTAGGGTTCGGACTTCGGACTCCCGTTTTGGCTTAGGCTAACATGGCGGCGGCGGAGGCGACACCAGAACCGGCGCCCGAGGCTAGCGACTTCTATGGCGGCGGCGGAGGCCTCTCCACCGGCCGGAAGCTGGTGCCGTGGTCGAGCTGGACAGAGTGGCGCTTCGTGCGCGACGGCCTCTTCTCCCCCTTCCCCGCCGCCGCTCTTCGCAGGGTAACACCCTCTTCTCCCGAGCCCGAGAAGTCCTCAAAATTTCAGCAGAAGGGTGTGGATTTCTTATTGTCTCGTTGATTGATTCAGATTGCGGCGTGGCGGAGCAGGGGCTCCCTCCCGATCCCCGTGGACGTCACCGCCGCCTTCGTCGAGATACGGCTGCGGGATCCCTTCTTCCGGTACGATATTTGTACGGAGTTTAAGCCTGTTCTTAGCTGCGGAGTTTGGATAGTGCTGTATGCCACAAGCTGTTTGTTCTTTTCCCCAGGAACGGATTAGCTGGGGATGATGCGCTGGAGTCAGAGGAGATGCTCGCTATGCTGTACAGCATGGCAATCATGAGGTGAGGAAACTCCCTCTGAAATTGTCATCCTGTTTGTGATGCATGGTTTCATATTCTTTACCACAGTTAAAATTCAGCAAAATACAAGAAACACTTATTCTCTACCTTCTATTTCCCCACTATCAGGCTTGTAAATGGTTTTGTGGAGAATCCGTATAAGAAAACTGGCCTTTCAATATCTGAACTAGCTGACGCTGTTGGAATACCACGAGTTCTGGTCGACATTCGTCATGGTTAGAAGATTTTGTTTGTTGTGTACTTTTACATTGTGAATTAGTCCCTAGTGTGTTAGATTATTTGTTTGATCTGGTTTTCATATGGTCGCCACATGTTTATGTCTTGATTATTTGTGCTGCATGCAGAGAGTTCCCATCGCAGTCTTCCCTCTCTGCGACTGTTACGCTTGGCAAGCATTAAGGTAAAACGGTTTTGCTATCATCTATGAATCCTCTTGTCATATATTTATTTCAGATTGCTGTTTTGTTTTGTGGTTCTCATATAATTCCAAGAGTTTTAGCTTGTAGATTTCTTTCTTTATTCCTTGCCATGATGTTTCGTATTAAGATAAGTTTACTTTCAGGCATTTGATTGGTTGAAGCGTATTTACTGGGATCGCCAGACTAATTCAATTCCTGATGCTCAAGTGGAACTGAGGTTGAGACTGTATGAAATTGCTGGCTTTTTGAAGGAGAATAATTCAAAAGAATCAAAATCAGGGTCCAAAAGGAAACGTGAGTATCAGCAGAGTTTGAGGCTGCAGGCAGATATAGGTCTTATCTGCTTGGAGCTGCACTAAGGTTCTGTATAGTTAATGTCAAGATGGATTTTCTTGGTTAAGAGTGATCTGACCAATTGCTGCTTGGCATTGAGAATTTTCTGGTTTACTTGCTCTTTTTGTGGTTAGAGATGCATTACTACGGTCCAATATAATATTTCTCTCTTGACAGTACTCATTTTTTGCTGTTAGATTCGACTAATTAGAAAGCTCATATCTACAATTCTCGATTAAAAAAAGTGTAACTTCAGAGTAAAGACAAATGCAACCCCCCTTCTACGATTAAGTAAGTATTAACTATTAGACTTAACAGTACAACTATAAATCTTGAACCCATTGGGATACAGTGCCCATTTGACTTTCCAGATTGGCATTACATCCTTTGATCAATACATTGCAGTTTGCAAGGAAGATTAATAAAAAATTTTCTCTTGATGCCATGATTACTTTAGGATTAGGCTCTAGAAGGTGCAAAAGATGCACCACCACATGAAAATTTAAACATTTCTTATCTTTTCCATTAATCTGAACTTTTTCCCGCATATATAGGTGCACATTTGTAACTGAGCATCCTCATTTGTTTGCTACAAACAACTCATCTACTTTCTAAATATTTATACTGTGAATGTTTATTAGAGAAGATGAGTGAAGTTCCAATATTGAATTATTGATAGATGATTTCTAAATTACAGGTTCTGAGAAACTGATATCGAAAGCCATGAAGTACACCAGACGGCTGTACTATGCTTGTCCCTCTGAGGTGGTCTCTGTTCTACTGGATCTTATGGAACTGGATGCTGCAGACTCTGAAAGCAGTGACATGCAAGAAACTGATAGTTTGGCTGTTAACCACTCATCTGACATTCAATTATCAAACAGTGATATGAAAACTATCATACTTAAACTTTCAGAGAAGGAACCAAAACTGCTGCTTAGTGTGCTAAAGTCAGTAATTGAAATGATCGACGCCAAGGAAGAACTCACAGATAATAAAGGTATAAAGCGTCATACTTACTCTTTCTGCAGACATTATTCTGTTATTTCCTATAATTTATTCCATGATTTGCTTCACAACCCTGCAATAATATAACTGTCAAATTTTGTTTTGGTGTCTATAATTGATGTCTCATGTGAAGTGCTATATGTGCTGCCCTGTTTCTGACCCTATTGATTGTTATATTGTAGGTGAATCTTATTCTTGTCTGCCAGTTGGTCCACCCAAAGTGAAAGGGTTATGTTCCTTAGTTCTATGGCTTGTCACAAACATTAAAGAGCTTAAGGATTCAGGCTACATTGGACTTGTTCACGAGATAGGAGTACTTTCTTCAGACAAGAATGCAATCCCTCGTTTTTGCCTTGCAAAACTTTTACATAAGTTATTGAATCTATCCAGTATAGGTGAAAGATGTCTCATAGATGCAGCAATGTTGTTGATTGAAATGGTCAACGATAATAATGTGAAGGAGAAATTGAGGAAACTTCCTGTGTTATCTCTGGGAAGGATGGCTAAATCTTCTTCCCACCCAGAATCAAGAACCATATGCAACCAACAGGGATCAGTTGAAAATGCAACGGAGACACTAGAATTATTCAAAGTGCAGTTGAAGAGGCAGAAGAATGGCACAACTGAAGGATCATTCAATACGAGCACACCAGAGAAACATGATAGATGGTCCGTAGCAAAGTCATGGACTCCCTGCCCGATAGGAACAGTACCCTGTTCATTTAGTTCATGTGCTGTTCTTCCTGCCTTTGATGTCATCAGTCATGAACAAGTTTCCACATTAGAACATGAAACTTTTGAGGAGGTTAATCATTCTGAAAGGTTTGGCCCTCAGTCCGAGGAGTTGGAGGATGAAAGCATTCTGGAAATAACAAGGTCATCACCAGAATATGAAATTTCAGATGTGACAGAATTGACCTGTCCTTTGAAGGGTAGATTGTTGGTTGGCGGTGTTTGGAAAATGGTAGCCGAAGAGGAGCTGCTCTTGATAAAATCGAAGATGAAAATTTTGTTGTAGTATCCTCAATGGTTGTGAGCAAACAGTGCCTTTTTTAGGGGTACATGAGGGTCTTACCGAATTTCTTCATTATTTGTTCTGATTCTCATATTTCCATTGTTATTTCTTCGGTTTGGTCTAGTAAGAGCAGTATACAGTTGAGCTTGCCTTTTTTTTTTTTCTTCTAAACTTGTCATAGAAGTTTAGGAAATAGTTAATCAGCTAATTTATATATTATAATCAGCATAAAATGTTCTTGCAGTTCACCATCCTCAGGTGAGTCCTCAAACATGTTCCAGTATAATTTTCCGTAGCATGGAGATATGTGCAAAAGCAAAAATAACACAAAACATGCACTTCGGGCCTAAGCAACCACAAACTGAATGGCTTTCTTCACTCCTCTCTCTCTCTCTCTCAGTTTAACAAAAATATAAAGATAATAATATTTATGATGTGTAATAGGTATTATTAGATCGATCGTGGAATATACTTTAAATAATAAATTTATTAAAGACATGAATATTAATACTATTTTTTATGTAGTTTGGTTAAATTTAACAGTTTGACTTCGCGGGAGGGAGTTGTATAGTTATATTATATTAGGATGGAGTGAGTAGATTGGAAACGAGTGCTTCCACTGACACCTGATAGGAGACCGATGTAGTGTTACTACAAGCAGGCGGCATGCGTAGAATATGCTAAGCAGAAGGTCTACTCATCAAGAATTCAAAATAGAAATAAATGCTCCTACTGTCCGTCAGGCAGATCCTAAGAATGGTGGTGAATCTGCTTCTACTGCACAGGGTATATGAATGTGTATTTTTGTCTTCGTGTTAAATCTATGTCAAAAACCTGTCGAAGACTGTTACTGAAGAGCAGCTGTCTAAACCAAATTACAGAAGTTGTTCTTTCTCCTGCAAAATGTTGTTCATTCTCCATGTCTAAGATCTTGATGACGAGTTTCCTTCGTTCTCTGACATCTTTCATAGTCAATCAATTTTTCTTCATGTATCCAGGAGTTCCCACGCTTTTTTTCCAACACGTCAGTTTCTGCTGTAAAATTAACTTTCTGCTAATAAAAGGCCTAATTATGGTGTGCGTCCTGGTCATGGCAAGCCATACAGCCTACTGTGCACGGCAGCAGCCTGTGCCTCTGACTTCCGTCCTGGTCATGGCAGGCCATACAGGGAGCTCGGCAGCAGCCTGTGACTGCGGCTCCGCCACAGGATTCAGTTGCAGCTTCGGTGAAAAACAGGAGAAAATCTTCTAATGTTATCTTTGGCCTGATAACACCCTGACCGGTCCTACAATGTTTAATAATTAAGGCCCAGTATTTATTTGGTTGATTTGTTTATCTGCTGGGCCTCCGTATAATGAAACAGCAAAGCCTAATAAAAAATTTATTTCAGATTTGGTTGGGGCGCGCCAGGCTCGGTCAGTAGTGCAACGCCCGAGCGACACGTGAGGGCCCCAATGGCAAGCCACTGTGGTGGACCCTCCCCACAAAAAATAAATTTAATATCAAAATGGGCACATGGCCCACATATCAGATATTAAACTGATAAGAACAGATACTACACTTGATCTTAGCCAAAAGGCCGAGAAAGGTATGAGTTGTTGAGGTACCCTGCGTCTTCTTTTATAGCCTTCCTCCGTCTCGGCTCGCCCAAAGCCACCGAGGTGGGATTAACCGAGCAGTGCGCTCCGCGCAGGCACAACGCAGCGCGTGCGCGTGTGCTTGCTATTGCTCTGTTTGGTGACTTGGGCCTTTTGGGCTCGCAATGTGGTAATCCCACACGTTGCTCGCGGCCCGGTCCTTCCTGCTCGCCTCCTCCCAACTGACCGTGCGCGTCCGTGGACCGTGGTGACACAATACCTAACCATGTTACCATGTCGGTGCTTAGCAGTTAAATAGAACGTTACTATTTCTGTGTGACTGTGTGCAACATCTTGCTGGGTCTATAACAAGATGCCTCAATGCTAATGCATGCCTACTGCTGCAACTTACAAAAATGTACTACTACTCTTTCTAATGAGTTACTCCATTAATCATGCATGTATGGTGTTTGGAGGTGCGTCTTTATTAGGTTGAGCTATTATCCAACTATAACTACTGGGGGGAGGGAGGTCGCCCACCTTGAATTTTATTCACGATCGAACGGATGGATGTACAAAGCCTCACGGAAGAGGGTTTTAGTTTGTACGGATGGATGCACTGGCAACCCGTATCGCCACAGGTTAGCTTCCACTTTGCAGGAAGATAGGACTTGCGGAAGGGTGAGAGCTTTGTTCCTGAAAATAACTCAGTTCCAGCGTTTCCAAAGATGCCAATAGCATAGAGCCAAGAACATTGGGAACTGAACTTCAGGAATTGCAGCAGGCCTGTTGGTTAGAACTAGGCCGCCGACCGATTGGTCTGGGTCCAATGATATGCCAAGCCTTGCCCATAATGCAGCAACAAAGTGACATCTGAAGATGATATGCTCTGGAGTTTCATCCTCACATTGACAGATTTCACAGATAGGAGAATCCACTATGTTCTTGCGGTGGAGGTTAGAACGACACTGGATCCTTCTCTGCATAAGAAGCCAGATGAAGAACTTCAACTCTTGGGGGTGCCGCATTTTTTCAGATGAAGCAAGCTTCATCCATTGACGAGCTTTGTGACTTGATCAATCAGTATACTCCGGACGTATTCAATTTACCGAGGCCTAGACAGAAAGATGATGATAGTCTTTTGTCATCTGAGTCATTCAGAGAATCAGAGAAGTGGCTCCGGATAATATTATTCTTCGTTAAATTTACAAGTACTTTGAAAAATTATGTTTTTATGATTTGGCTCGTGAGCTAAACGAGCTAGCTCGAGCTCTATAGCGAGCCGAGCTGTGCTACTCTTCCAGCTTGTTAGTATAACGAGACGAGTCGAGCCAACATGATAACGAGCCAAACTATAATGAGTCGAGCTATAACGAGTCGAGCTGACTCTATCCAGGCCTATTCCCAGCGCATCCAATTCCTAGTTTCCTCTTTAGAGTCTCGCCACCGAACCGAGAGTGCACAGCTAGTGCTTCGTCATCCGAACCCTCTCACACTCACTCTGGTGATTCTATTTGATGTTGTTGCCATCCAGTCGGGTGGATGACAGTTATTTATATACGTACACACCTTGTGTACGTGTTGTTCGGTTGTATGGACTATGGAGTAACGCGCTTTAATAATCTACGGAGTACCAACCAACACCAACTGATGTGTTCAATCAGTTCGGAGACTTGAAGAGCTAGCGTGAGCACATTGTAGCAGATCAATGAAACATCAATGAGGCTACCGTTGGCTAGAGTAAATAATGCTTGGCATGATGAGTTTTAATTCCATCAGCACCATTTTTGAGGGGGAAAAATATATGTACAAAATATATTGTCTGCTTCCATGACTTGTTTGGAGATGTGTAGTTTATCACTCAAATTGTCATATGTTCAGCCCTTGGTTGTTTTCATGTTCTTTTCATTTTTGTTTTAAGTTTTTAACACTTTGCTAGATACAAACGATGGATCAAGCACATAGCAGCTGCAGAAGCAGGCATGCTAGATAACCATCAAGAAACCGATTGAATGACGGATCAAACACAGAGCACCCAAGGACGTACTGTGTCACTGTGTGCATTTGCTAGCTTATGCTCCATTCGCCTTGCTAGCTTGTGTGTGGCCCACGGATGGAGCTGATTACGAAGGTCAAGGATCCAAATAGAGCCAGGATATATTAGAGCAGAGTTTTCTCTAGTAAATTGAATATAGAGTAATTGATTCGATATATATAGGATCTGGGCCCTTGTCATTATATTCAGGGCTACATTGAGGTTAAGATTGGATTACAAACCATAATCAAGCCGGTCCTGGTTCGGTGGTGCCCCACTGCTCCATATATTAATTGCAAGACTGTGTCTTTCTCGAACATGACATGCAGTGTAGGTGCTTCTTTTTCAAAAGCGTGCATTACACGTACTTCGTTAAGAGAGGTTAGAAGAGTTTGTTACATTCCGTCCGTCCAAATGGCGAGGCACCAGTTGACTAGGCGGGCGACACACGACACAAGGCGCCGACTCAAAACGGCGGTGCTTCGATGATTGTACTAACTAAACGAACGACTGTGCTACTGTTTTCGAAAACTGATGGACCGTCCTAGCCCCCGAACAGCGGTGCGAGGGCCCGGAACCCCGTAGCCACTCAGGCGTCTCCCTCCTCGCGCACACGCCCCAGGACGACGTTGGACGAGCATGAGACATGGTTAAAGGTCCTCCTGTTGTGTTCCTTCCATATGGTCAAGTCATCAGGAGGATGAGGGAGTTCAGGTGCTTCATGACGCCCATCGTCCGAACGACTTCGTGTTGAGTAACAGGACGCGCACGCTTCCAGACGCCTCCCTGCACCTCCATCGGCAGCCGCGTCCCCGTCTTGCGGGATGCGAGGCTGACCAAGCTGTCGTGGCCAGTTTGCAACAACGAGACAGCTGTGTGTTTCGCTCCCGGAGAAGCCCAAATTCCCAGTGCATCTCGTTCCAACGAGATTGCAAACTGCAGTGCCCACGCCGCCAATTCACTCCGTGCTCTGCTAGCTGCACGGAGAGCGTGGTGTCTGCTAGCTGCTACCAGTTCAGATCTCAGTTATACACCAACCGAGCCAGCTCACCATACGTCCTAATTCCCAGCGCATCCAATTCCTAGTTTCCTCTTAGAATCTAGCCACCGAACCGAGAGTGCACAGCTAGTGCTTCGTCATCCCAAACCCTCTCACGCTCACTGGCGATTCTATTTGATGTTGTTGTTGCCATCCAGTCGGGTGGATGACAGTTATTTATATACACACCTTGTGTACGTGTTGTTCGGTTGTATGGACTACGGAGTAACGCGCTTTAATATAGTCTGTGGAGTACCAACCAACAGGTGATGTGTTCAATCAGTTTGGAGACTTGAAGAGCTAGCGTGAGCACATTGTAGCAGATCAACGAAGCATCAATGAGGCTACCGTTGGCTGGAGTAATAGTGCTTTGCATGATAAGTTTTCACACCATTTTTGAGGGGGGTGGGGGGGGGGGGGGAGGAGGGAGGGGGATATATTGTCTGTTTTCATGACTTTGTTTGGAGATGTGTAGTTTTATCACTCAAATTGTCATATTTTCAGCCCCTGATTTTTTTCGTGTTCTTCTCATTTTTGTTTTAAGTCCTTGATCAAGCACATAGCAGCTGCAGAACCACGTAGGCCTGGTTGTTCGGTTTACCCGAATTTTTTGGGTCGGGCAATGAAAATTGTTACCCGATATTAGTCTCGAAAAAGCACTACCCATAATTTCGGGTACCCAATAATTCAGGTTCGGATATACCCAATCTACCCGAATTTTTAGAAAACAACACACTATACAAAAATTAAGTAGCAATTTATATATAATTTCAACAATAATTTGCAACTATTTGAAGATAATAATAATAATATATTAAAATCACTTATTCAAACAGAGAGAATTATATTCTCATAAAGTGATAAGTTCTAGTGTTCCACTAACAATACATGATAATTACAAAGATGCAAGCAAATCTTTGGGTAGTTCGGGTAATCCAATTTACTATATGAATTACTCAAACTAATTTCGGGTAATCCAATTTACTATCCGAATTTGGGATCAGGTACCTTGAGTTGCATAATTTGGGTTTGGATTTGGGAAATTCGGGTATGGGTAATGAGTATTGGGTATTTTGCCAGGGTTAGAACTAGATAACCATCAAGAAACGATGGAATGACGGATCAAACACAGAACACCCAAGGACGTACTGTGCATTTGCTAGCTTATGCTCCATTCGGTGTGTGCGTGGCCCACGGATTGAGCTGATTGTGAAGCTCAAGGATCCAAATAGAGCCAGGATTAGATCAGAGTTTTCTTTAGTAAATTAAATATAGAGTATTTGATTGGATATATAGGATTTGGGCCATTGTCATTATATTCAGGGCTACATTGAGGTTAAGATTGGATTACAAGTCATAATCAAGCTGGTCCTGATTCAGTGGTGCCCCACTGCTCCCGGATTTTGCAGGACTGTGTCTCTCGAGCGTGACGTGCAGTGCAGGTGCTTTATGGCGCCCATCTTCGAAACTGACTTCGCGTGTAGTACCAGGACGGGCACGCTCCCAGGCGGGCGCCTCCTGCACCTTCATCGCCACGCGCGTCCCCGTCTTGCGGGATGCGAGGCTGAGCAGGCTGTCGTGCCCAGTTTGCAACAACGAGACAGCCATGCTCAGTGCATCTCATTCCAACGAGATTGCAAACTGCAGTGCCCACGCTGCCAATTCACTCCGTGCTCCTTATACTAGAGTGGACTTTGAGGTGTTAGTTTCATAGTACTTTCATTTTACATGGCCTGGAGAAGGCAGCTATATATCGGCAATTGTGAAGGACCGAGAATGCAACTAGAAAGCGACCAGAGGGGGGGTGAATGAGAGCTTCAAATTTTCCTTACGGAAACTAGAGCCACTGTCCCGAAAATCAACCCTAAGAACAAACCCTAGAGCTTGTAAGTGTCCACGACCCTAGATGTAGGGTGAATGCTTCCAAGAAGCACAGCGGAACACTACACAACTCTAGACAGCCAACGCAAAAGACGGAAACCAAATCCGGCAACAAACGAGCAAACTGTGGACGAAACTGCACTTCGACCCGAGGCTCACAGAAAGGCCTCGGGAAAAATCTCCGATTCGCCCGAGGCTCGAGGATAGCCTCAGCCCTGGGGAAAAGTTCGACTGAACTGAAGAAAGACTCCGACCCGAGGCTCACGGAAAGGCCTCGGCGTCTTCGAGGGTGGCCTCGGCTCGCTTGAGGGAAGCTGCTCGAGACAGGCCTCGACGTCCTCGAGGGTTATGTGACCTCGAGGCTCAAGGGTAGGCCTCGGCTCGCTCGAGGCTGGCCTCGGCGTCAAACTCCGATTCGCCCGAGGGTCACGGAAAGGCCTCGGCGTCCTCGTGGGACGCGGGCCGGACTGTCCACGCCTGGGTGACCAGAGAAGGCGATTTTGATCGCCCTTCTCTCAATTCCCTCTGAAACCGCTTCAAATCAAAATCCAAGTTCCCCAAACTTGGAGAAGTTGATCATGGGGTAGTTAGGAGACTATCCCCAAGAAATCATCCGCTCAAATCGACTAAATCAACGGGAAATCAAAAGGGAAGGTGGATGAACGAAAAAGTGATCCGAAAACGAAATCAACCCGATCTACTTGTTCGTAGGGAGATAGATGAATTCCTTTGGTGGAAATTTTCTCCTTTCAAATACGAACAAGTTGATTCAAGCGGATTTCGCAAAGATGCACCAGAGAGAGAGATCGAGTGACGGGAAAATCGTGGCAAAAAGCAATCCGCGAAGAACAGCGATGAACTTGAATCAAAACGCGAATTGACACACGATCTTGCAGCCGAAGCGCAACCACACGCTACGACAAGGAGGTTACGGCCTCCTTTCCTCAAAATCAACAGAACACAGAGTCAAGTCTCCCTGTTGATCTCAGCTTTCTACAGAAGGGGTGTGGGGGAGCAGAAAGACCTAGAAGGCCAAAAGCAAGTGGCTGAAAATGACTAACTGAGATGGGGAAGGAGGGTGTCTCCCCTGACTACTTATCCTATTCTAGACTAAGTCTATTTCCTACTCTACCCCTCTCTATTCTAATTACAGAGCGAACCAGCTAAACCCTGGGGTTATTCTGGACCAACTCAAGTGGTAGGTAGATCCGACTGCCACGCCCGCACAAGTCGTCCGCGTTGCCTCCACGCAACCTTCCGATTGCCGCCACGTGCCGCCCTCGCTCTGCACCCCCGGTTTTGTGGCCCAAACCGGGAAACCAGCCTTTTCCCGCAACCCCCGGTTTTGAGGCCCAAACCGGGAAACCAGCCCACCAGCTTCTGAGTTTTGAGGTCAAACTCAGCAAACCCTCAGCGCCCAGGTTTTGAGGCCCAAACCTGGAAACCGTCCATCCGATGGTTTTTCCCTGGCTCTACCACCAAACCGACGTCGTAGAGGGGATGCACCTCCCGTGCACCCCATCCACCGACACGTGTCCCCGAGTGCACGACTCAGGCAACACATGACCGCACTTCTTCACTTGTCGTCGTCGCAGGCTGCCAGCTACCACAGCAGATCCTCAGGCCTCTGGTCCCTCAGTCCAAGCCCCACGTCCGCCCTTCACCGCTCAGTACCTCGGCATGGCACGTCTGTCGCACGGCACGCCCATCCTTCACCGCACCCGGTCCGTCGGCGCAGCACGTCTCAACTTGACCTTCACCTGCCTTCGATCACTGCATCCGTGCTCGACACCTGCACAACACAAGCCAAAGAACATGCGCATCATCCCAGTTGACAATCACTCATCACTAAGAAACCCGGCATACACCCAAGTATCCGCAATCTCCCCCTTGATGAGTGCATTGTCAACTACTCACACAAATCATAATAAAAAGAAGAAAGAGGAAGAAGGAGAAAGGAGAAAACTCAACCAAATGACCCAAAAGCATAGCAAAGCCAAAGAAGGTCAAGTGGAAGGAGCGAAAGAACTTGGTCCCCAAAGACATGGGCAACGGCTCGACGCAACCAAGCAAAGCAAAGTTAGCCCTCAAGAAGAGGTAGAACAGGCTCAACACCACTAGCAAAGAAAACTCGACACCAGTGCCTTTCGGCCAGCAGGAAGCAGCAAGCAGCAAGGTTCGCAGCAAGGTTCGGTCAGGCTCGAAACGAGGCTCAAGGCTCGGCCAAGCAGAAAACAACAAAAGCTCGGGCAAGCTCGAAGCAAGGCTTAGGACTTCAAGGCTCGACCGCTCGAGACTCGACAAACAGCAAACTCTCCCTGGGGTTCGAGGCTCAAATGAACCCACAGTAAACATAGAATGATTTGCAGCAAGCTCTCCCTGGGAACACAGGAAACCTGGGAGCACAGAAAATACAGAATGATTTGCAGCAAGCTCTCCCTGGGAACACACAGGAAACCTGGGAGCACAGAAAATACAGAATGATTTGCAGCAAGCTCTCCCTGGGAACACACAGGAAACCTGGGAACACAGGAAACACAGAATGATTTGCAGATTCTCCCCCTTAGTTGAAAATGCACGAATCAAGTAAAAATTCGTAGCCAACAAGGGAAGCTCTTCCTCCTTCTAAGATGTATATGAGTCAGAATGCGAGTTAGCAGCTTCAGGCATATATTCAGGAGAGTGTAAAGATGCTCTAGACAGTATGACTGAAGGACTCAACAAATGCATACAGGCTCAGCAAAGGCTCAGACTAAGCACCAGTCAACCGACCAGAGCACCCGGATGAACACCCATGAAAGCTCCCCCTCAGTCAACCGAACAGAACCGAACAGAGTGAGCACACCATGATTTGTCATAACTCTCCCCCTTCAAAAATGCATATGAAGTCAGAAATGCAAGTTAGGAGTTTCAGGCATATAATCAAAAGAGTGCAAAAATGCTCTAATCGGTATAGCTCCAATGACACAACTAAGCACTCGAATAGCGAAGGCTCAAACTGATCACACATACGAAATATGAAGCATATGAGCAAGTGAGCAGTTTTTAGCCAAAAAGATAGTCACCATCAAAATAGCACTGGACATGTATAGAAGGAATCCATACAAGTGCTTAAACATATATACAAGGTGAACTACCCCTAGCAAAGTCCAATCATCATGCATAGGAATGAAGCATATACTTGTGATTTCAGTTCTATGTCGGAGTTGCAGCGGTAAAGAATTCACAAGTTTAATTATTTAGCATGTGATTGCGAGAGGTTGAAAGCTTGTCATTGCCTAACTTTTCAACCGAGCGAAGCCTATGCCGAAGCAATCAGAAGCTTAAAGCTACGATTTCGGTCATACACTACACAGCTCAAGTTTAACTCAAAGTGCAATGAGAAACAGTCTCGATACCGTGAGGTGTTGACAAGCAATCCCATCTCGATCTTTTCAACTCACTAAAACTTGGTTCCAATTTTAAACATGATATGAGCAGACCAAGCAAGTGAATGACTCGGAACTAGAGACATAGCAACCTAGCATATATGAAAAGCAGGAATGGACTCAACACGCCTTACACATGCTAGTTGCATATCTCAATGGTGAACATTTTCAGATTTTATATACATTAAGCAAAATTCACCATTCCAAAATAGCTCAGCTCATAACATGTACTAGAGATCAGAAGGAGCATAAGCTACAAGTATCAACATAATCATCGGAGCATACTAAAACAGAGCATAGTTACATTCTAGTGATTATAAACATGAAGCTCAGAATGTAAATGCGTATGCCAAAATGCAAAAGGAAAGCAAGACAAACGAAAAAAACAATCTATACAACATCCAAAATGTTTCCCCCATCTAAAAGGGGAAACACACACCAAGCTCACCCCTCAACCGATTAAAGGTTGATTCGTCTAAAGGTTTGGTGAAAATATCAGCCAGTTGATGATGAGTATCGACATGGCGAAGGTCGATATCACCCTTCTCCTGGTGGTCTCGCAAGAAATGAAAGCGCACATCAATGTGTTTGGTCTTCGAGTGAAGCACGGGGTTCTTAGCAACGCTAATGGCACTCGTGCTATCACAAAGCAAAGGTACGCGAGAAAAGCTCAGACAAAATCACGCAAAGTGGCCATCATCCAAAGCAACTGGGAACAGCAGCTAGCCGCAGCAACATATTCAGCCTCTGTAGTGGACTGAGCGACACTAGACTGCTTGCGAGAGGACCACGAAACAAGAGAGGAACCAATAAACTGGCAAGTCCCAGAAGTGGACTTGCGCTCAATACGGCAACCAGCAAAATCGGCATCCGAATAACCGCAAAGGGAGAGAGTGGAGGAGGCAAAATACCAAATCCCGAACTCAGGTGTGAAACGAAGGTACCTGAAAATCCGCTTCACCGCCTGACGGTGAGAAGTGCGGGGCGACGCCTGAAAGCGCGCGCACAGACACACCGCGAACTGGATGTCCGGGCGTGTCGCCGTCAGGTAGAGGAGCGATCCGATCATGCTGCGGTACTCCTTCTGGTTCACTGCTTCTCCATCCACATCCGCATCCAGGGCAGTCGTCGTCGACATGGGTGTTGGAAGAGGCTTGGCCTCACCCATATCGAACCGCTTCAGCAAGTCTTTGGTGTACTTGCCCTGGTGCACAAACGTCCCCTCTCGGGATTGCTTAATTTGCAACCCGAGAAAGAATGTCAGCTCGCCCATCATGCTCATCTCGAACTCCCTGCTCATAGTATCTGCAAACTTGGCAACCATAGCGTGTAACGTAACAGCCCTAAACCCATGGCCCACTGATCACCGTCAACCACTGACAGTCGATCCGTACAGCCAAGAGATTGAGACCGGTTCCGCTACTGGGCTACATCAGTGCCCGATGTCCGCAGGATCATCTCACAATTCAGTTGCAATCTCTTGAACATTTTGACAAATAGCATCGGAGTAAATAGCGGAAGACTTAGATAACAATAGTTTTACAAACCAGGGTTCAACATAAAATCAAAGTGAAGTTATTACAGACCATAGTTCAAATAGATAGAGTTGGCAGAGTAGCATATGACAACAACTAAAGGGTAAAGATACTTCACCCAGCCCGAGGGTGAATAATCACTCATCGGCCTCATCGGCCTCTTCCTGAACAACAGTCACACAGCAGGGTCCAAGGCATACTGAGGAATCTGCCATACCTGCAACATGGGTAATAAAACCCTGAGTACAAAGGTACTCAACAAGACTTACCCGACTAAAGAAAAAGGGAGAAGACTCAGGAATGAGAGGCTTAGGGTAGTCAAGGTAAGGCTTAAGCAAGATCAAGTATTTTGCAGAAAACCATTTTTGTAAACCTTATTTTATTTTTGAAAGATTCAGTATTCCTCAATTCATCATCATTCATGATTCATTTTACATTTCAAAACATTCCTAGTTGAGAACCACTCTCCGTTGACAGTCAGTGGACCAAGTCTCCATAACCGAGGAGCAACGTTAATCCGAATAAATAATACTCAGCTGAGGATCCCTATCCACACTGCATATGTAGCACCCAAGCTTGCATATGCCAACTCGTCTACCACGATTCCTCCAAGATTGGGCCCGGTCCTACGCCACCCGGAAGTACAGTACACCACTCCAATCCGGGACTCTAACCCACGTGGGTACATGCTACTTCCGCCATCTCTCCACTCCCAGTGCGCGGTTGTCGGTCCAATAATGGATTTCTCGGAGCCAGAGCTTTCCGTAGTATGTGAATAGTTACAAGTCTTGACCAGCAGGCCCCCATACGGATGGTCCCTACATCTTTCCGCCAGCGACAAGCACCTCGGGACTCTAACCCAAGAGTACAGGTCCTGTCGGTTTGTCAACCCTGTCCCGGTCGGTGTCAACTGTTGAGTCCCGGACTACAACATGACGGCACCGTACGCGCGGACAACCTCTTCACGACCATGACCACATGCTAGCTAGGCAAGCAGTCATCGAACGGGAAGTAAAACCAAATTCCCATAAAGTTTTCTTTCAGTGGTCACACTTTTGAAATTGGCATTTTTATTGCAAAGTCTAATTCAATAAGCATTGCTAAGCATTTTTCAAATACTTTCGAAAAGCAGGCTTCGGGTGTATCAGTGGTCAAGGTGGATAATGCATCAGTTAGGATATCACTCAACTCCTATAAACCTAATGCAATAATTTAACTCAAAAGCATTTAAGGAAATCACTTTATAAATTCAAGGAAGGGTTAAATGCACCGGGGCTTGCCTTGGACGGCAAAAAGAGCAGACTCGGGGTAGGAGTAGGTGTCGGAGCTCGGGGTCGCCTCGGGAGTTGGTTCGTCAACAGCGGCCTCGACTCTGGTACCTTCTTCGTCGGTCACTATACGTATGCAATGATGCATGCACATGAGTAGGCTAGTATGAACAAAGTGCATAGGATAAAAATAGAGTATAGCTTTGCAAAGTATAAGTGGTTGTTTAAAGTGGACAAAAGATTACTTATCCCTTTCTAGCAATTTTAGCTAACTTTATTAAGCAACTTTTATATGACTTAAGCATAATCATCACAAGGCATCACAAACATCATAGACCAGAGGGGTATGGGTCTATGAACATCAAACAATCCAAAAATCACATCATCAAACACTTATTACCAACACTAATCACTTTTTTTTTATTTTCCTAAATTAATTAAAAAGGTCATTTTATGAAGTTGCTCCAAAAATTACCAAATTAATCACATAAGTTCATTATGGTGTAGATAGATGGCAAAACAAATTTCATAATTTTTGGAGGTCATTAAGGTGCTCAAATAAAATCAGACATTAATTAGCAAAAGGCACTATTTAACAATTAAAATAAAAGCTCAAAAATCAACTTGTTCCAAAAGACTTCAAAATTTTACCAGAGACTAAACATGGCATAAGAAGCTCACAAAAATTTGTCTCATGATTTTTGGAGTTATAAATCACTCTCCAAAAATACCAAAACCTTCATTTTTCAATTAAAAGGGGAATTTTACATTTTCAAATTTTTGCACAAAACTCAAGTTTCATATTTTTATAAAATACTCCAGAGCATAAAGAGTCTACCACAAAAATTTCAGAATTTTTGGATGCACACAGAAAATCATACAAAAAAAGAGAAAACAGAACACTATTCACATCTCTCAGAAAAAGAGAAGAGCACTGTGCTCCTTCTAGGCCGGGCTCGGCGAATCGCGGGGCTCGGGCGAATCGCGCGGGGCTCGGTCGAGACGGGCTCGGTCGAGACGGGCTCGGTCGAGACGGAAGCGACAGCCTCGTCCGAGGCCTGGCCCGGAGGCTCGGGCGAGACGGAGAAGTAAGCCTCCGTCCGAGGCCTGACTCGGGCGAAGCGGAGAGCATGCGTCGCCGAGGCTTGGGCTCGGGCGAAGCGGAGGGCATGCGCTCGCCGAGGCTTGGGCTCGGGCGAAGCGGAGTGGAAGCAGAGACCGGAGGCTCGGATGCTTACCACGGGTCGGAGGCAGGGCTCGAGGGTGAGGCTCGACTCGTTCTCGAGGGTGAGGCTCGACTCGTTCTCGAGGGTGAGGCTCGGCACGTTCTCGAGGGTGAGGCTCGGCACGTTCTCGAGGGAGAAGACGACCGCGGCGGCGCTCCGGCGATCCGGCGGTCCTGCGCAACACACGAGACCGCAAGGGCCGGGTTAGAGTCGCGCGGGGCCAAGGAATACGACACGGGGGTCGGTGAGGGATGATCATGGCCGGAGGCGGCGAATTTCACGAACCCGAGCTCGCCGGGTTTCTGCCGGAGATGGGAACGGCGAGCTTACGCCGGGCGATAGGAGGCGGGGAAGGTGAAATTGAAGGGTGGGAAAGCTTCACGAGCTCAAGGCGGAGCTTCTGAGCTAGGTGGTGGAGCGGCGGAGGCTCGGGCTTGCTCTGGCTACGGTGGCGGAGGTGAGTGAGGAGCTCGGGGCTCCGGCGGCTTATATAGCCGTGGCTATGGGACGGTAGAGAGCTCGGGGTTACGCGGGTAAGGTTTGCGGGGGCGTGCGCACTCGATTGCGCTCTGGCGGATAAGCTGGCGTGCAGCCGGGGCTCGGGCGCAAGCTCGGCCGGCAATGGCCACGCGGCGGCGGCGCGCTGGACACTGTAGGGGCCGAGAGCGAGGGTCAGCGCTCGCGTGCGGGCGCGGAGGGAACAGGGAGACAGCGGCGGCAGGATAAGGGCGCGTGGGGAGCAGCCGTCTGCGCTGCAGGCGCAGCGCCGGCGCCATGGCCGCCCCCCCCCCTTCCCTCTGGCTCTACGGGAAGAAGAACAGTGTAGGGCTAGGGTTTGACTTTTGGCCAGAATCTATATTTTGCAAAAATCTCCCAAAATTTGAACTGTGCGACAAAAACTCAAAATACCAAAGTTGTTCAGAAAAATGAGATCTACAACTTTGTCAATATGAACATTTTCAAATTCCAAATAGTTTGTGAACTATAATCAAAAACAGAAAAGGGAATATTTTTCAAATTTGATTCAAATCAAAATTACTTTGGATTTCAAACTGAAACTTGAAAATCTTTATATATGAAAGTTGTCCCATTTGTCAAAACCTACAACTTTGCTAATATACACTTTTTCTGAAACTCAATAGTTTTTGAATAACTTTTTAAAACTGAAAAGGGGACAAAAACTGGAATTTGAATGAATTTGAAATTACTGCAAATTTTATATAGAAACTTTGAAATTTGTAAATACCAAAGTTGTTCCTCTTGATCAGATTCACAACTTTGCTTTTTGAACCAACTCAAAATTTTGAATTTTGAAAAAGTTATCAAAAAGGGGATAAATCTAGGATTTGGGATTTTAGGGTTTTGCAAAAGGAAACTCAATTCAAATCTGATTTTTGAACTTTGATCAAAGCAACAAACATCAGGGCACTAAATTTGAACAAGAATTACATAGAACTAGGCACAGAGGTGAAATTACCATTTTGCCCCTATAGGAAGAAGTGGGCTAATAAGGGTTTTATGCAATAGAGGTACATCACATAAAATGATACACTAAGCAAATGCATACACAAGAATTCATGATCAAGATGATTAATGATGCTAATGATGATATGTCAAGTTAATTACATGCTTAAACACCAGAGGTGTTACAGCCTTCCCCCCTTAAAGAAATCTCGCCCCGAGATTCTGCGTCTTAAGAAAGGACAAAGAAGGGAAAAAGGCAAAACTTTACATAGACAGGGATTCGAGAAAGTCGGGATAGTTCTTTGCCAAGAAGTCTTCAGATTCCCAAGTAGCTTCTTCTTCAGAGTGCTGGTTCCACTGGATTTTGTACCACCTTGTGGTAGTTCTTCGAGTAACTCGATCTTTGTGATCCAACACGCGAACTGGATATTCCGAGTAGGATAGATCAGGCTCTAGCTCGACACCTTCAACTTCCACGACATGTTCTGGCACTCGGAGGCACTTCTTGAGTTGGGAGACATGGAAAACATTGTGGACAGCAGAGAGATGATCGGGCAACTTCAGCTTGTAAGCTACCTTGCCACAACATTCCAAAATCTCAAACGGACCAATGTAGCGGGGTGCTAACTTTCCCTTGACCCCAAAACGAGTGACTCCTTTGGTTGGTGAGACCTTGAGATATACGTAATCTCCAACTTGAAACTTCAGAGGTCGACGTCTCTTGTCAGCATAACTCTTTTGTCGGGATTGGGCAATCTTCATGTTCTCTTGTATCTGCTTGACTTTCTCTTCCATATCTTTAACCAGGTCAACTCCAAAGAATTCTCTTTCTCCAGGCTCAGACCAACTGAGGGGTGTACGACAACGACGACCGTACAGTGCTTCAAAGGGTGCCATTTTGATGCTTTCTTGATAACTGTTATTATATGAGAACTCTGCCAAGGGCAAACAGTCATCCCAAGTATCTGCGAAGGTGAGCACACATGCTCTCAACATATCCTCTAACACTTGGTTGACTCGCTCAGTTTGTCCATCTGTTTGTGGATGATATGCTGTACTATGCAAGAGCTTGGTTCCAAGTGAGGTATGGAATGCTTTCCAGAACTTTGCGACAAACTGAGAACCACCGAAAATGATATCATCCACGTAAATCTGGACCAAGAGTGTGTCTTTGCCTTGCCTGAGGAGAAAAAGCGTTTTATCTACACATCCCATTTTAAAACCCTTAGTAAGCAAAAAGGTTTTCAACCTATCATACCAGGCTCTAGGGCTTGTTTCAAACCATATAAAGCTTTGTGGAGTTTAAAAACATGGTTTGGAAACTTGGGATTTTCAAAACCGGAGGGTTGCTCAACATAAACTTCTTCTTCTATGTAGCCGTTTAAGAAGGCACTCTTGACATCCATTTGAAAGAGTTTAAAACCTTTGGATGCAGCAAAAGCCAAGAGTATCCTAATAGCCTCCAAACGAGCTACAGGAGCAAACGTCTCCTCATAGTCTATCCCCTCCTTCTGACTATAACCCTTCGCTACAAGCCTGGCCTTGTTTCTAACAACGTGGCCATCCTCTCCTTGCTTGTTTTTGAAAATCCATTTTGTCCCAATAGGCTTACAGTCTGGAGGAGGTGGAACTAGAACCCAAACCCGATTTCTCTCAAAATTTTCTAACTCCTCATGCATGGCATTGACCCAATCCGGATCCGTCAAAGCGTGTCCAACATCTCGGGGCTCAAAATTAGCAACAAAAGCAGAATGAGCGAAGTGCGAGATTTGCTGTGACCTGGACCGAGTGACACGGTCGTCGATGTTGCCGATCATCTGCTGAGGCGGGTGCCGACGCTGGATATGTTGTGGCGCCTCCCTTGCCAAAGTGGCCTCCCCCTCAACAGCAGCTGGTGCCTCCCCGGGTACAAATGGTACCGCTCGGGGTGGCGGATCCCACGGCCCCCAGGAAGAGGAGGTGTCGGGGCCGTGAGTCGTCGTAGAAGCCGCTCTTTGCGGCACTGCAGGTGGAGGAAGTGCTGGGTCATCTATCCCTTCAGCACCTTCTTCATCATCATCAAAAAGAGGCTCGCCAACCTTATGATCACCTGCACGCTCAAAACGAGAAGAAGGACAAACCATGGTCTCGTCGAAGGTGACATCGGATGTCTCCATGACTCGGTTAGTGTCAAGGTTAAGTACACGATAAGCTCGAGTGTGAGTGCCATAACCCAAAAACACACCGTCAGAAGAACGAGACTCAAACTTGTCCAAGTTGCCCTTTTTGAGTATAAAACAATGGCAACCAGAAACTCGAAAATAACTCACCTTGGGCAGTTTTCCAAAACGCAACTCATAAGAAGTCTTTTTCAAGAAAGCTCTCAGAAAAATGCGATTTGAAATGTAGCATGCAGTGTTCATCGCTTCGGCCCAATAGCGCCTAGGAGTCCTATGCTCATCGAGCATCGTCCTGGCCATCTCAACAAGGGTCCGATTCTTCCTCTCTACAACACCATTTTGGGGCAATGTGTAGGGGGAAGAAAACTGATGCTCTAAACCCAAAGAGTTACAAAACTTTTTCAAAATCCGAATTTTTAAATTCGGAACCATTATCACTCCAAATTGCTCGCATCGAGTTCAAAGGGAACTCGTTCTGAAGACGCAAAATCAGATTGCGAGCAAAGGAGAAAGTCTCGGTCTTCTCAGCTAAAAAGAAGACCCACGAATATCTCGAAAAGTCATCAACAACAACAAGCACATACCACTTCCCCCCGACTGAGCTCACCCGAGCCGGACCAACAAGGTCCATGTGCAAAAGCTCTCCAGGGTGCTTGGTCATGACCTGAGTCACTGGATGGTGGGGAGCAGCAACCATCTTCCCGTGTCTACAAGAGTGGCAAACAAGATCCTTCTCCATATGCAACTTGGGCAATCCTCGGATTAAGCCAAGTGAACTAAGCCTTGCAAGCAAGTCGAAGTTCAAATGTCCAAGTCTCCTATGCCACTTCTAAAGATCAGAGGAGGAAGGTCCAGCCACAAGACAACGAGAAGTGCCAAAAGACTCCGAGAAATTCGCACGAAAGACTTTTCCAAAGGGCGAAATCAAACACACAAGATTGCCCTGAGGATCCAAAATACGACTGAGATTCGGTTTAAAACGAATCTCATAGTCGTCATCAAAGAGTTGCGAAACAGAAAGAAGGTTAAAATGCAAGTTAGAAACAAGAGCAACATCGCGCAACACAAAGTGCTCATTAACTCGCACCGACCCACGAGACAATACCTTACCTTTGCTATTGTCGCCGAAGGTTATGTACTCCTTTCCGGCAACAGGGCTAAGGCTGGAGAACCACTTGGCGTTTCCGGTCATGTGCCTCGAGCAACCGGAATCCACCAACCAAATGTCCTCCAACTGTTTTACCTACATCAATAAAAAGACATAGGGTGAGCAAACGGTCCAACACTGGGGTTAGTGAAGTAAGGGGAATACCAGTGTTGGGCCGGCTGCTCAAAAGAACGGTTAGCAGAAAAACCATTCCTAGCACGTTTACGAGGGTAGCGATCACCACGCACAGGAAAACGTGGTCCGCTAGGGAGGAAGCGCTCACCGCGATACTCAAAACGCGGTGGGGGAAAGCGCTCAACTACAAAGCCTCCGCCACGGGGTCCATAGCCTACAACTGCAGGCTCCCGCCGGGCACGCTCTCTACGAGGCCTACGCCTAGGAACTTGAGGTTCTGGACCTCTGGGCCTAGCAGCTCTCCTCTGGACGTTCGACACATGCACACCATGGAAAGGGTGGTACATGTCCGGGTTGTCCATCTCCCGAGCACGGCGCGCCTCTCTCTTGCGCCTAAAGTAGAACTCGCTCAAGTGTCCATCTCTCCCACAGAAATCACAATGGTACCTCACCGCACGCAGAGGGGGTTGTTGGTACTCATGGCTGTGAGTGTGGATCACTTTGCCCTTCTATGGCAACTCCTCCTGGATAGGTGGCATTGTATCCAGCTTGTTCTTTAGGCGGTTGGGTTTGGGATGCCACACTTGGTTCTTGGGTGGAGCTCTCGGAGGTTCCTCAAACACCCCATCCTTGGTGATAGGCTTGACCGGCTCTTTGGATGGAAGCTTGGTCAGTTTGGGAGTAGTGGTGGAGTTGGGCTTCTCACCAGGATTCAGACCACTCGACTCTCCAATCTTCCCAAAAGCAGAAAGATCAACACCTTGAGCAAGACCTACACCAGAACCTCCAGCAGCTCGCTTAAATTGGGAGATCATCATCCCGAGCTGCGGCTCACTACAAGAGACCCATGACAAGATGGTCCGAAGGTATGTGTTTTCCTCCTCGGTTTGCATCTTGCCATGCTTGACATTCGCAATCTCCATCTCCAAACCCTCACACAAAGCACACCTAGCCACACTAGTGCTACCTGAGTTGGCCTCCTCAAGAGACACAATTTTGGCATTCTTCTCTGCCAACTCAGATTGCAAGACAGGACAAGTCTTGCATGCACCCAACAGAGAAGGTATAGCCTTCAGCTCATCCACTTCTCCTACCAACGCAGCATACTTACCTCTCAAAGTGAGAAGGTCAGTCATGTGCGTGGTGCACATCTCACACTCAACCTCCTCCGACACAACCACGGTGGACTTGGCAAACTCAAGCTCTCTCACCGTGTCCTCCCACTTCTGCCTAAACTCCTTGCGCTCTCTAGCGGCACGCCTAAGCAACTTGTCCTGACTAAGGAGCGCGGCAGTAAGCTTCTCAACCTCAGCAGAAAGCTCGTCGTGGGTGAGGGATACCTAGGAGGTGTCGTCGTCGTCGTCCCGAGGGGTGTGCTCCAGCTTGCCGTCGACCTCATCATCAAGCGCCATGGTGCAGAAGCCGTCGTCGTCGGCGAAGAAGCAGAGGCCGTTCAGCTTGTCCTCGATCCTCTTCTTCTTCTCGGACTCGTCATCGCTTGAGCAAGCGGAGTCGTCATCCGAGCCGTCGACGTTGCTGAGCGTGGCGAAGAACGCGCGCTGCTCAGCCTGGGCCTTCTCCAAGTACTTCTTCTTGATGTACTCCTTGTCGAAGCCGCCCCTCCGCTTGTGCCTCGCGGGGACGTACTTCTCCTTGCGCTTGCCGGAGTAGTACTTGTGCCCATGATCGCCCTTCCCCGAATGCTTGTTCTTCTTGGGGCAGTTGGCGATGAAGTGGTCGGGGTCGCCGCACTCATAGCATCCTGAGTGTCCTCCTCCGCGGCGACGGTTCATGCGGTTGTTGTGAAACCGCGAGAACCGGTTGGCAAGCAAGGCCAACTCATCATCCCCCAAAGACTCCAGCTGGTCCTCTGTGACAAAAGAGAGATGAAAGTGCAAAGCCAGCAGAGAGGTTAGCAGAAGAGCCAGAAACCAAAGCCATAGTCGGGCCAGAAGGATTCGCATAAGAAGCCCTCGACATGGCGTCAATCTCACTGGACTTGAGCTTACTAAAGAGCTCGTCGCAGGTGAGGGTCTCATAGTTAGGCGATTCGATGATCGCCTGAACCTTGGAATCCCACACCGACCGATCAAGAGTGTGCAAAAGCTTCAAAGCACGCTCATGATCGTCAAAAGGCAACTGCTCTTTGTTAGCCCTCATCCTGTTGACAATCACCTTAAAGCGAGCGAATAAACTTTCTATGCTCTCGCCAGGCTGATGTCGAAAGTTCTCATACTCACGCTTGAACGACTCGTAGAGTCGGGTTTTGACTTGAGAGGTGCCCTCATGGAAACGCATGAGGGTGTCCCAGATCTCCCGAGCCGTAGCGAGGTGAGAAACGCGATCAAACTCACCCATGCTCAAACAGGAAAAGAGAGCATTACGGGCTCGGCTATTGGCATCGTGCTCATCGATCTGTTGCTGAGTGACACGAGCAGCCAAGACCACGTAATCAGCAGAGTTGCAAATATCCCAAATGGAAGCACCCAAACTCTGCAGATAGGCCGACATGCGTGTCTTCCAATACGCATAGTTCGTCCCATCGAAAAACGGCGGTTTGCCCACGCCGCGATCCATGTCGCCTTCGGTGGATCTGGAACCGGCTAAGGTGGAAGATCCTTAACCTGCTCCGATACCAATTGAAGGACCGAGAATGCAACTAGAAAGCGACCAGAGGGGGGGGTGAATGGGAGCTTCAAATTTTCCTTACGGAAACTAGAGCCACTGTCCCGAAAATCAACCCCAAGAACAAACCCTAGAGCTTGTAAGTGTCCACGACCCTAGATGTAGGGTGGATGCTTCCAAGAAGCACAGCGGAACACTACACAACTCTAGACAGCCAACGCAAAAGACGGAAACCAAATCCGGCAACAAACGAGCAAACTGTGGACGAAACTGCACTTCGACCCGAGGCTCACGGAAAGGCCTCGGGAAAAATCTCCGATTCGCCCGAGGCTCGAGGATAGCCTCAGCCCTGGGGAAAAGTTCGACTGAACTAAAGAAAGACTCCGACCCGAGGCTCACGGAAAGGCCTCGGCGTCTTCGAGGGTGGCCTCGGCTCGCTTGAGGGAAGCTGCTCGAGACAGGCCTCGACGTCCTCGAGGGTTATGTGACCTCGAGGCTCAAGGGTAGGCCTCGGCTCGCTCGAGGCTGGCCTCGGCGTCAAACTCCGATTCGCCCGAGGGTCACGGAAAGGCCTCGGCGTCCTCGTGGGACGCGGGCCGGACTGTCCACGCCTGGGTGACCAGAGAAGGCGATTTTGATCGCCCTTCTCTCAATTCCCTCTGAAACCGCTTCAAATCAAAATCCAAGTTCCCCAAACTTGGAGAAGTTGATCATGAGGTAGTTAGGAGACTATCCCCAAGAAATCATCCGCTCAAATCGACTAAATCAACGGGAAATCAAAAGGGAAGGTGGATGAACGAAAAAGTGATCCGAAAACGAAATCAACCCGATCTACTTGTTCGTAGGGAGATAGATGAATTCCTTTGGTGGAAATGTTCTCCTTTCAAATACGAACAAGTTGATTCAAGCGGATTTCGCAAAGATGCACCAGAGAGAGAGATCGAGTGACGGGAAAATCGTGGCAAAAAGCAATCCGCGAAGAACAGCGATGAACTTGAATCAAAACGCGAATTGACACACGATCTTGCAGCCGAAGCGCAACCACACGCTACGACAAGGAGGTTACGGCCTCCTTTCCTCAAAATCAACAGAACACAGAGTCAAGTCTCCCTGTTGATCTCAGCTTTCTACAGAAGGGGTGTGGGGGAGCAGAAAGACCTAGAAGGCCAAAAGCAAGTGGCTGAAAATGACTAACTGAGATGGGGAAGGAGGGTGTCTCCCCTGACTACTTATCCTATTCTAGACTAAGTCTATTTCCTACTCTACCCCTCTCTATTCTAATTACAGAGCGAACCAGCTAAACCCTGGGGTTATTCTGGACCAACTCAAGTGGTAGGTAGATCCGACTGCCACGCCCGCACAAGTCGTCCGCGTTGCCTCCACGCAACCTTCCGATTGCCGCCACGTGCCGCCCTCGCTCTGCACCCCCGGTTTTGTGGCCCAAACCGGGAAACCAGCCCCCCAGCTTCTGAGTTTTGAGGCCAAACTCAGCAAACCCTCAGCGCCCAGGTTTTGAGGCCCAAACCTGGAAACCGTCCATCCGATGGTTTTTCCCTGGCTCTACCACCAAACCGACGTCGTAGAGGGGATGCACCTCCCGTGCACCCCATCCACCGACACGTGTCCCCGAGTGCACGACTCAGGCAACACATGACCGCACTTCTTCACTTGTCGTCGTCGCAGGCTGCCAGCTACCACAGCAGATCCTCAGGCCTCTGGTCCCTCAGTCCAAGCCCCACGTCCGCCCTTCACCGCTCAGTACCTCGGCATGGCACGTCCGTCGCACGGCACGCCCATCCTTCACCGCACCCGGTCCGTCGGCGCAGCACGTCTCAACTTGACCTTCACCTGCCTTCGATCACTGCATCCGTGCTCGACACCTGCACAACACAAGCCAAAGAACATGCGCATCATCCCAGTTGACAATCACTCATCACTCAGAAACCCGGCATACACCCATGTATCCGCAAATTGTAAGAGTACGACCATGTTTGTGCAGCAGGTGTAAGCCAACTGTTCACACCTACCAGAGTACAGTAGCAGTAAGGGTTTTTTTTTTCCTGGAGAAACAGTACAGTAGCAGTAAGTGCCTTGGAGACCAATGATCAACGATGCTGGGCCTCAAGTGGGCCAACCAGGCCGTGCAGAGAACAAAGAAGGCCTTTTAACTTTAGAGGCCGGTCCTTCCCACTAAGAAATGTTGCAGTTAATTAATTTGATATAATATTTGAGAAGCAGCAAAACTGGTTCCCACTAAGAAAGGTTGCAATCTTTACTAAAAATGTGAGGGTAGAAGTTTTCTTGGAACTTTGTTTTAAGAGGCCAAGTTCAACAACATTCCGGGCAACTGAAGTTCCCCAGGTTGAAATAAATATACAGGTCACACGTTTTCAGTCAGCTTGGAATTGGCCTTGTTATGACAAAAAAAAAAATCAATATGCATCTATGTTACACTCATCAGTACCATACTGGTAACTGGTTGACTCGGTGCAGCTGTGTTGATGGCTTATTTCTGTATGTATGTATTGTACTGTCCTAAGACATTGCACAGGTTTGCAGGGGTGTTCAGTGTTTAGTACCATACTGCCTGGCAAGAGACGAACCTGCTTGCTTATAAGCTTCAGCTTGCGGTGAATGTCGTGTTCGTAGAAAGGAGAGACGGTTGGCATCTCCCCTGACAGGGACGGGAGCAGCCTTCGGGCTTTCCTATAGCACACATTGCGGTTAAGGCTCTCTGCTCCGGCAGATCTTACCCAAAATTTTTAAACATTTCTCTGTTTTATTTATTTTTAAAAACATCTTTCTATTTTCAGCAGATTTCACTTGCACTAGGGATTTTGATTTCAGAAACAGAGCATCGAGATTTCTGTTCTCAGCAGATCAGCACAGCGCTAGGGATTGTGATTTTGATTTCAGAAGCAGAGCATCGAGCTTTCTGTTTTTAGCAGATTTCACTTCCATAGATGAGCACAGTACTGGGAATTCTGATTTCAGACACAGAGAAACAGAGCATCGAGCTAGCTGTGAAGCAAATTAACCTGATTATATATATAATAACTTGTAAAACTATCTTCTGCCCACTAATCTCAGTCATAAAAACTCCAAAATGTGAAAGCAAGTGTCACAATTGTCATATCCTGATGAAGAAGATGCTGAGCTCCGGCCCGTTGTTGCCGTCAGGGTTGAGCATGTAGAACGACTCCGAGTCCCGGGACCCCACGACGCGATCGAAGTGCGCGCGCATGTACGCCAGGTCGCCGGCCTCCTGCCCTTCGGGGCCGGCGCCGCCACCGCCACCGCCCACGACGTCGGCCGGCAGCACGCCGGCGCCTGCCGACACCGTGCGCAGGAGCTGCAGGACCGTGAGGTCGTCGTCCGTGGGCTCCCGGCGCACGGCGTAGCCGATCTTGCGGCCGTTGACGTACGCCGTCCACAGCGGCTCGTCGAGCAGCCTGGTGCGGCCGATGCCGGCGCTGACGCCCGGGGGCTTCTTCTCGCACTCGAGCGCGACGCGGAGGTGCTCGGCGCCCATCTCCTGCATGAACCTCCCGGTCTGCATGGCGAGCTCCAGCAGCAGCACGGGCACGCTCCCGGGCGTCTCCTGCACCGCCAGCGTCACCCGCGCCCTGCGGTGCCCGAACAGCGTCCCCGTCGTGCGGGACGCGCCGCCAATGTGGTGGTGGTGGCCGCCGTCGTGGCCCCTGAACCCACCGCCGCCGCCGTGACGCGGGATGACGCCCGGGAAGCGGCACGCCGGCGCGAGGATCGGGAGGGACCGGAACAGCGCGCGCACGGCGCGGATGGCGCGCAGGGAGGATCGCGCGGCCCCGGCAGCGCCGCGGCGCCTCCGCCTGTTCTTGGACGGCGGCGCGGTGAGCGTGATCGCGGGCCGCGGCGAGGCCGGCGGCAGCGGCGACGGCGCGAAGGCCGCGGGCCCCGGGGTGCGGGGCGTCGCGGGGCCAATGAGCGGTGACATCGGCGGGGAGGGCTGCGGCGTGCTGTAACGTAGCATGGCCGATGACGACGAGGCGAATGTGAATCAGGACTGGGGGGCTCGGAATTCGCGCGATGTCGCGGAGTTTGGAGCCGGTGGGAGATGCTCCGGGGAGGCATCATACCGGCGTTTATGACAGGTGTGTGCGTGATTATCTTAGTATGAGGTTGATGGAATGCACGTTCGTGAGTTCCAGTGTACGAGGCGTGCACGTCCATGGGAAGAAAGGTTTTCTTCCTCCGGTTTCGGCTTGTCGGTATACGTTGGCGTGCCCTATGTTAGCGCATTTTAATTTTAATAAAATAAACAATTGACCCAGCGGTTCAGGCATGTAGAGGGCCGTAGTACTAGTAAATGATGCTGATTGACCGCTACCCAACTTTTGAACCGATGCGTTTTTTTCTGTTTTTTTTTTCGAAAATTGAAATGGAAATTTAATCAGGACGAGATGATCTAGGTGTACTAATTGGGTCAGTGCAGCGCAGTGTATCAGGCCCAGCTAAACTGTGGGCTAGGTTTTGTAAAAAAAAAATTGGGCTAGGCCGTGGCCGAACGACAAGTCTTGGCAGCCCATGGGCTCTATATATTACTAGTGCACTGGCCCAGCGCCTCACGCATCCAAAAAGTTCCAAACTCCACGGCTGACAGGTCGGCGGGTGGCCTGGTGTCTGCTAGCTACTGGGTGCTGGCTACCTACCTGCTGACTGCTACTCTACTTTCTCTGTCTCTAAATAAATGTCTTTTTTATTTTCTGAGAAACATCTTTAACTAAATATATATTAAAAAATATTAATATTTATCATACATAATTAGTATCATTGGAAAGATATTTAAATCTAGTTTTTTAACAAAATTATTTTAAAAATACAAATATCGCATCCATTTGCTATAAAATTAAGTTAAATTCGTGGCATGAAAATCGGAGATGACATTTAAAAAGGTACAGAGGCAGTACTATTATTCGTGCGCGCCAACAAGTGTCCCGTCCCGTCCCGCCAGGCGCCAGATTCGGACTTCGGAGGGAGGTCGGCAGGCCGCGGTCGGGGTGTGCTGCCATAGGCGGGGCCATACATAGCCCGCCGATAGCCCAAGCCATTGCGCCGTGAAAGCGGTGTGCACGCGCGGGGTGCGCCGGATGATGAAGGAAGGATTCAAGGTCGACAGCGCCGCGCACCTACAGCTGCGGTGTCGCAGTCCCCGGGCGCGCGCGGCCGTCCCCCACACCGCCGCGCCTGGCGCGTGTTCCACCTTTGTGCCATCGGCCATCACTGCGTCGTCCTCGTCCCACCGAGCCGGCACGCCGTAACGTGTCCGTGTCGCACTGGCACTGGCACCACAAGCCCGGCCGGCAGCCCCCATCAAATCAGTTTGAGTGAGTACTGGCCACCAGCTCAGCCGGTTCTATCCGCAACACGGGGAAGCGTCGACGTGCCCAAGATTCGAGCGTCACTCGTCGGTCGTGAGTGTTTTGGTCTCGAGCTAGTAAAAGTTACTCTAGCATCAGAAGGATTTGTAATGTACTGTATACAGTAGTACAGTACGGTGAACACGGATAACCGGGGGTTGTCTAGCATCAGAGAGCATAGTGCCGGTTGAATTGGATAATGATGCCATAACGCGGAGACGCGACGAGGGAGGGGCCCATGGGGCATGGCCGCATGCCCGCGCGCATGAGCATGAGGTACGGCGCCGGCGTATGGCTTGGTCGAGCAATGATTTTGGTAGCTGGTAGGGTGGGGTGGGGGGGGGGGGGGGGATTTTTTTTTTAATTAATAATCTAATTAAATAAAAAATTTCAAAAACAACTGTCCATTTTTTTTTGCAAAACTAACCCTTTTGCCGCGCCGTCCCCAATGGCGCGGCAAATACGTTAGCCGCGCCATGCATGGCGGCGCGGCAAAAGCGCCACCGTGGCACCGCCCGGCCACGCAGGCCCGCGTGGGCCCCACTCGTCAGTTTGCCGCGCCAGGCGGGCTGGCGCGGCTAGTGCGTTTGCCGCGCCAGGCGGCCTGACGCGGCCAACGGCTTTGCCGCGCCAGGCGGGTTGGCGCGGCAAAGCCGATCTAGATCTGGGTGCACCGCTTTCTTCCTCCTTCCTCGCCCGCCCGTCCCGCCGCCGCCGCCGTGCCCCGCCCGTCCCGCCGCCGCCCGTTGCCCGCCGCCGCCGTCCCGTCGCCCGCCGACGTCCCTACCTCGGCCGCCCGTCTCCCCCTCCGCCTGCCCGAGCACCCCGCCCTCCAACCGGCCGGACAGGGCAGCTCGCCGGCGGCCAGTGGTGCTTGTCGGCGTCCAGTGGAGCTCGCCGGCGGCCGGCTCCCTCCCCCCGTTCGCTCTCCCCAGCTCAAGCACACAAATCTCAGGTTTGTTTGTTAGTTCATTTTAGTTTTTATTTTTTTTACAAAGTTAGTTAGTTATTTAGTTAGCAAAATGTTAGTTAGTGAGTTAGGTTAGGTAGTTTAATAAGTTAGGGTTAGTTAGTGACTTAGGGTTAGTGAAATAGGTTAGTTTAGTGAGTTAGGGTTAGGTAGTTAGTGACTTAGGGTTAGGTAGTGAGTGACTTAGGGTTAGGTAGTTAGTGACTTATGGTTAGGTAGTTAGGGACTTAGTTAGTTTAGTGATTTAGGTTATGTTAGTTACTTAGTGACATGGGTTGTTAGTAAAGATAAGTTAGTTAGGGTTTTAGGGTATTTAGTTAGGGTATGTCGAAATATTACTGAACACACGTTAGTGAAGCCAACTTAGTAAGTAGTTACGCCATTCTTTACTTTTGAGAAGACAATCACTTGACCTTAGTTCCACTATTGACTTTGTAGATGGACACTGTATTCAGATTGTTTTATAGATGCACAGTTAGTAAACGAGATGGGTTGTTTGATGATAACATGGAACAAGAACTCGAAGTATTTGATGAGCGTCCTCCTTTTACGGAGCTTATGTTGCGTCTGAAGGAGAAGTTTGATGGTGATTTCTCGTTGAAAGGGAGATTTGACAGTGGCAAGATTAGGGCGAACTATGCGTTGATGCCCTTGCGCAACCAGGCTGACTGGGCAAAATACCAGACGATCGTTATGGCATCTAATTCGACCATGGCTGAGATCGTGGTAGAGGATGGCTGGAGGAAGCAGGCAGAGGCGTCCAATGATGGCAACAAAGGTGAAGCACAGGAGGTAGGGGATGATGACGATGCAGCTCCGATGAGTTTGGACGTTGATGGTCACCCCACGTAGGAGACGGTGTATCCATCTGAAAATGTCCACGCTGACGTCGGTCAAATAAACAATGATTTTGATGTGGCCGACCTAGAGCGGCAGGAGCAGGAGGCACAATTGTTTGATGAAAACTATGATTCTGATGATGATTCAGATTATGACGAAGAAGAGGACAGTTATATTTCTGCTATGCCTGACCCGGTTCGTGGTATTCCACAACCGGTTCGTGCTATGCCACAACCGGTTCCTCAGAATATGCATCCTCCAGGGAGACTAGTTACTGATATACCAGAGGATCATACACATTTTGATGCGTGGCGGCGTTTGAGCGAAGCGAGGTATTATGTTGCGCCCGATCCTTTGACTGAGACAGAGCTGCAGCAATTGAGGTCGGTTAACATGCAGTTTAGAGGCGTTCCAAGTTATAGGGATGTCAGTATGGTGGACAGGACAGTTTGTGATACTGGATTGAATCTGTGCAAGCAAACACTGCATAACCATACAGATTGGATTCTTCAGAAGGGTATGATTTTCAACACTATGACTGAGCTGAAGCTTTTCCTTGAGAACTATGTTGTGCATCATCATCGACCGTACACGGTCAGCCATTCTGATATTAGTTTGAGGTACCACGTCAAGTGTTTGAGTCTTGGTTGTCCGTGGAGGCTGAATGCTCGCAAGAGAACTGATGACAAGTGGAGGATCAGTAAAGTAGTACAACCACATACCTGTTTCACAAATAAGGGACAAGAAAAACATCCTCAATTGACGGCAAGATACCTTGCACGACGCATTTTGGTATTTGTTGATGATGACGCCGACGTATCTGTTTCACAATTGCTTATCTCCATATTTGGATTCACAGGCTATAAGGTGACTTATGGAAATGCGTGGCGTGCGAAGCAGATCGCCCTTGCAATTCGTTGGGGTGGTTGGGATGAAGCGTACAACAGGATTCCTCGAATTTTGTGTGCAATGACATACTATAACCCTGGCCTTAAATGGTTTCCACACACCAATGGGCAGTATATAGACCGTAACACCGGCAAGGTTACACATGTGCTTCAGCGTGTATTTTGGTCTTTTGCACAAACAGAGCATGTGTATCAGTACTGTTGTCCAGTCATACTTATGGACGGTACTTTCTTGACCGGAGTGTACAAGGGTGTGTTGATGATGGCGGCGGCTGTTGATCCCGAGGACCAGATAGTTCCAATTGCTTTCGCCTTGGCTGAGGGGGAGAACGTTGAGTCTTGGTTTTGGTTCATGGCCCTGCTACGGATACAAGTGTTAGGGCCTTCTCGGACAATATGTTTGATTTCGGACCGTCATGTTGGGTTGCTTCGTGCCGCAGAGGAGATAGAGGGTTGTCCTCCTCTAGTGCACAGATGGTGCATGCGTCACTTTGCCGCCAATTTCTGGCGTCGGCAGAGAAAAAAAGGAGGTTTGTGCCAAGGTGAAAGAGCTATGTTGTGTTAAAACTGAGCACAAATTCAAAGAAACAATGGAATAGTTGGACAAAATGTTAAACAGTGCTGCCAGGGCCTGGATCGAGAGATAGATGGAACACAAGGAGAAGTGGGCGCTTGCTTACGATGAGGGCGGTTTCCGGTTCGGCATAATGACCACCAACTCATCGGAGTCTTTCAACAAGGGTATTCACCGGTGTTAGAGCCTTGCCCGTTTCTGGAATCGTTGAGTACTCGTTTCACAAGACCAACGAGTACTTCGTGAAAAGGTGGTCCATTGCTCAAGACAACCTACAAACGGATGGTGAATTTGGAAAGGCGGGAAAGGAGCACATTCAGGAAAATGAGATCTGGGCAACGCAGCTAACTTGTGAGGCTTATGGACCAACCAGACAAATCTATAATGTTCTAGCAAAGGGTGGAACTACCATGGGCGGGGAACGTTATGGTGGTCGCAACTATCGGATCGATCTTGAAAGAGTGGAATGCAGTTGTAACGTGCCGCGGATAATGCATGCCCCTTGCTCTCACATGATTGCGTCCTGTAGAGCGCGCGGATATAACTACAAGGCCCTACCATATATGTCCGACTACTATCGCCGGAGCAACACCGTCGCAATATGGCAGAGCAGCTTCGAGCCTTACCTTGATCCCACTCAATGGCCTCCATATTTGGGTAGAGACTTTATGCCTGATCCTGAGCTGCTGAAGGTAGGTAAGGGTAGGAGGAGGAAGAAGAGACTAAAGGGGGACATGGACAATATGGATAGGTATGGCGGGGGGGACTTCGACCAGACACTGAGCATGAACCTATGCTCTGTTTGCCACATTGAAAGGTCCTAGTTTGGTTTTGGTAATTGAGTGACAACTTAGGTGGACTAATATGTGTTTGAAGTGAATTACACAGGTGATTAGTCCATAGGTGATCATGTGTGAGCAACATATGCCATAGAGGTGAAATGGCTTGGAAGATGTTGCAAGGTTCATACATGTGAAGAAGGAGCTTAATGCACATAAAACATGACATGTGGTCATGTGGCTAAGATGGTGAAGATCAAGGCAAGACTTGGCTTGATGGACCGGTTGCAAAGGTGAAGGGCAAGTTAGAGGCTTTGAAGCCGTTGGTACCGAGTGTCGGGAGGCTTAAGCAAGACTTGGCGCCGAAGGACCGAAGCGATGGTGAAGAGCAAGTGATGTCAAGATCGATGGACCATGGAGGCCATGTGATGATATGAAGTGAATCATATCATTTGATGAAGAGGTTGGTCCATGTGTTGCATCAACACATGGAGGAGATGGAATGGAATGCGCAAGGCAAAGGTATACTTATAGGGCATTTTATTTCACCGGTCATAGGAGTGTAGAGAAGATTATGACCGGGTTTAGGATAGATGGCCGTACTATTAAGAGGAGCAAACTTGTTTGCATATCGGTCATCTAGTGCCACTAGAGCGATCTAACTTTGCGATGTTACTAAGATCGAGTGGCGTTATGAGTGAAAGAGAAAATCCTTTGAAAATGATTGTGAAAATGCTAACACACATGCACATGTTGTTGTACACTTGGTGGTGTTGGCACATTTGCAAAGGAGAAGTTGTTGGAGTTGATTTGGATCAACACAGAGAAGAAAAGGGAAGTTTTCTGAGTATGGTCGGTAGTACCGCCCAGGGGGGTCGGTAGTACCGCTCATGGGTGCTGCGTGCAACCTTCTCTGTGTTGGGGCTGATTTGGCCTGGCGGTAGTACCGCCATAACCTCGGTACTACCGCCCGCGGTGGTACCGACCAGAGGATCGGTGGTACCGTGGCCCTGAAGGGTTTTGCAGGCTCTCTGTGTTGAGCTGAGTTTGGCCTGCCGGTAGTACCGCCATAGGGTCGGTACTACCGACCGTTGGAGGTTTCGAGATGTGAGGAGTTTGGAAGCTCTCTGGAAGTGGCCAGTTTTGGCCTACCGGTAGTACCGCCATAGAGCCGGTAGTACCGGGCTCGCTACTACCGACCAGGGGGTCGGTAGTACCATGGTATGGAGGAGTTTTGGATGCTCTCAGTGTAGATCCAATGTTGGCCTGTCGGTAGTACCGCCATGGGGCCGGTACTACCGACCTTTGGAAGATCCGAAGGCGAAGGAGTTCGGGGCTCTCTGTATAGTCCCTAGTTTGGCCTGTCGGTAGTACCGCCATAGGGCCGGTACTATCGACCGTCGGAGGTACCGACCAGGAGTCGGTTGTTCGTTTTGGTCAACGCGCCGTGTGTAACGGCTAGTTCTGACACTGTCGGTACTACCGCCCAGGGGGTCGGTACTACCGACCGAAGCGCAGGAAAGGGGGAAACGGCTAGTTGGCCGCTCCCCTCTATAAATAGGGGTGGAGGCCGGCTGTGAGCCGGTGGCTGGAGCACTCCAAAGCCTTGGTGGCTTGTATGGATGTGCTTGTGAGCCCTCTAACACACATATGCTTTAGTGCTTATCCGATTGTGTGAGAGAGCGATCCTAGTGCGTTGCTTTGAGAGATAGCATCGAGTGGCACTAGGTGTTCGAGTTGCAAGCCGGTGTGCTTATTACTCTTGGAGGTTGCCACCTCCTAGACGGCTTGGTGCGTGTCTCCGTCGTGAAGCCCGTGTGAAGATTGTGCGTGGCTCCGGAGAAGCTTTGTGAGGGGCATTGTGCTCGCCCCGCGGGAGATCGCGAAGAGCAACTCTAGTGGAAAGAGGCGTGAAGAGCGCCAAGTGGTCCGGCCGGATCAAAAGCTAGAGCTCTTGGTGAGCACTCCATCGTGGAGAGGTTGGCTTAGTGTCACCACTAGCGAGAGGATCGGCGGCAACCTTGGGCTTGCTTCAACGGGGACTAGCTTGGTGGCAACCAAGTGAACCTCGGGATAAAATCTTGTGTCCCCGTCCCTTGTTGCTCTTATTATTCTTGTTTCCTTGCATATTACGCTTGTTCTTGTGTTCTTCGTGTTCTTCCTCCCTCTATCACTCTACCTTAGGTTGGGAAGGCTCGATCCACATTTTGGCAAGGAATCAAGACGTGGGGAAGCTACATTCGTCATCTACATCATCTAGGGAAGTGAGGTAATTGCTAGATCTGAGATTGCATCTCATCCCCTTCGATTTCGTAGCTTCCTGCAGGTGCTCGGTAGTACCGGCTTCGAAGCCCGGTAGTACCGACATCGGTAGTACCGGCCCTACAGCTCGGTAGTACCGACTGCCTGCTGTTTGCACTAGCTTGTATTGCAATATTTATTCTTGTGCTAGTGTTTAGTTGCTTAGTTTGTGTAGCTAAGTTGAGCTCTCTAATTTGTCTTGGGTAGCCTTGTTATTGAGCATTGCTAGTGAGCTTAGGGTTTGTGCTTTGCTTGCTAGATTGCTTAGGAGCTCCCCCGTGCTTGAAGTACTAGTTGCATAGGCTTGTGTGACCTTGCTTCTAGAATTGGTTAGGTGAGCTCTAGCTAGCCCGACACCTTATTTGCATTGATTAGGATCTTTTGTAAGGTGTCATAGAGTATAGGTAGAGGGGTGTAGTCTTGGCTAGACCGATAGTTTTAATTCCGCATTTGTTTCGGTTAGCCGCTCCAATTAAGTTTAATTTTAAAAGGGACTATTCACCCCCCCTCTAGTCCGCCATCTCGACCCTTCACACATGCCAGGGCATAATGCCAGGGTGATGCGTCAGTTTGGCTTACGACAGGAGTTTCCTCCACCTCTTTTTAGCACGGATCAGAGGTTGCACAAGTAAGTATCGTCCACAATTATGTTCAATTACTCTAGTAAAATTCTATCTTATGCTCTAACAGATGGGTTTCCTTTGCATTACAGGGTGAAGCGCCAAACCAGACGGAAGAACCCTGTTGATTGGCGCGCGGCAGGACGTTTGCATTACTGAGTAGGACAAACAGGTACCAGCAGGACGTTGAGCACGGCGAGCCGTACGACCAGGGCGTCTTCGACCTATACCTGCAGTGGCTGCACCGGAGCACCAGGTTGCACATTAAGCCACCGTACTACGAGGTCACCGCTGAGTCGGACGACGACGAGGACCCGTACGATGCTATCACTAAGGCAGCGACTCAGCCTGACAGAGCCCCTCTACAGAGCTACGTGGTAATATAGCATGCCCTTCAACTCTTGTTTGTGTTTCTGTACTTTGTGGACTTACCCCCTCGACTTGTCTCGGCAGGCGTCGCAGCTGTCTCGGTACTCCGACGAGGCAGCGCAGCTTATACACCACACCAGCTCTACTGGGGACCACGGTCCGGTATAGGTTTTTCTGCAGGTATCATAACACATTCGAACCGCACTATTTAATCTTAAGAAGTCATAAACTGTACTAATATATATTATTTGGTGATCTGCAGAAAATCAGGAAGGGCTGCAGGAAGCTTGCTTAGAAGCTAGGGTGCATGGACATAGCGTGGGCCCCACCGCACCTTCCTCAGCCTTCGAGCCCTTTGGTGTCCGACACTGTCCCAGCAGCAGCAGCGTCGTCCGACGCCCGGACGGGAGGCACTTCTGTGGATCCACGCGGAAAGGGCACCACTATAGAGGAGCAGCCCGAGGAGGAGGGGGAGGACGAGGAGGAGCACGACGAGCACACCACGCCACCCTACACAGCTAGTGCAGGCTACATGGCCCTCGGCCATAGCTCGCACTACGCTGGAGGGTCCTCCTCCAGAGGTGGCCCGCACCACTCCTCGGACGACACAGCGTGACAGATACCTGGTGCATACCAGTACCCTAGTGGCTACTACACCGGTCCAGACTGGCAGCCTTGGCCAGAGCAGGGCGCAGCACACGAACTAGGGTACTCACAGCTAGGTGGAGCTCTACTACCTACTCAGGAGGATGTGCAGGTACATAAGTTGGCCTCTGTTCATTTAAGTTCGTCGGATACATTTAAGTTGTTTGCTAACATTTATTTTGAATGTTGCAGGGACCTAGTCAGACGCACGGGTCACCACGCCGGCAGCCACGCGCACGAGACCGCACGGACGTCACGTTCACGCCCAACATGGACCTGTCGCAGCCGAAGCGTCGGAGGCGGCCTCCTCAGCCGTACACACCTAGCTAGGCTTAGTGTTAGACTATATGGATAGTTGATGTATTTGTTAGATAACTTGTTTGAGAACCCTAATATGTAATTCGTGGAGTGTTAGCCACTTTGTTACTCTTTGACCGCTAATACGTTTGAGTTTATTCAAATTGTGTCAATGTTTGGTTCCTTGTTATTGCGTTTGCAGAAGAATACAGGAAAAACGAAAAAAACACATTTGGGGGGCTAAGCTTTCTGGATCTCTTCTGCGGCTTTGCCGCGCCAACCCTGGGGGCGCGGCTGATGCTTTTGCCGCGCCAGGCGGGTTGGCGCGGCAAATGCATTAGCCACGCCATGCCTCCTGGCGCGGCAAAAGCGTCAGCCGCGCCCCCAGGGTTGGCGCGGCAAAAGCTGTCATCTCATTGCCTTTTCAGCGTCGTGTCCTGTCATCATAAGTGCTCTGCAGTTTTGATTCCGATAGGCTTTTCAGTGTATAGACTTTTCAGTATATAGGCTTTTCAGTACATAGGCTTTTCAGTGATTAGATTTTTCAGCGAATAGCCTTTTCAGTTGCAATAACTACACACTCATAATGCAGCTGAGATAATTCACAAGTTCAAAACCAGGGCTCCGCCTATATAAACCCTTCAGCGCCTTGCATATTCAACAACTTCAGCAGAGCTTGCGAGGTTCGTAGTAGAGATGTCTGGAGGTTCGTCCAAAGGCGGGAGAGGAAAGAGTGGGAGGAAGGGACCTCCCATTGTGTGGGAGGGCCCTCTCGGTCCTGATTCCTTCTTAGAGGCACTATATGAGTTTCCCGTTGAGAGCAAAAAGGATTTCAGCCGGGACCGTCCTCTTAGGGGATACGATAACCGCTTAGAGGACTGGCCAAAATGCCGCCATGATGAGGACTGTTTGGTGCAGATGCTCCACGACGACTTGGAGGCAGACCGACGTTTCTTCAAATGCCCGCGAGCATGGGTAACTTTATTTAATTATTGTTGTTATGCCTCTCATGTTTGCTAATACTTAGTCATTTTGTGAATGTCAGTCTTTGAAAGTGCATTCGCCCCCAATGTGGGTTTTGGCTAATTAATGACAATCAAATTAGGGACTAACCAGTCTATAAAAGCATGTATGCAGGTGTTAGTCCTTTGAAAGATTTGAAACGTTGAAATCTCGTGAACAAAGCACGTAGGACATTTTTGGACATAAAGATGCCTAGCTCAAGTGGTAGTTTAAAATTTCAATTTTAAACTTGAGTTATAGGTAAGCCGGACTATGAAGAGAGTCACAAAGTAAGTTGGCTAGATGTGGAGAAAAGTGCTCAAATCGACTAACCTTAGTTCGCTTGAGAGACACCGCACAATCACGAACACGTAGAGGGTAATTTCATATGGTCGGTGGTACCGACCATGGGTGGTCGGTGGTACCGACCACGGCTTCTCTGCGCAGCGCTCAAACACCCTCTCTGTGTTGGTCAAAAAATGACCTGGCGGTAGTACCGCCATAACCTCGGTACTACCGCCCGCGGTGGTACCGACGCAAGGTCGGTAGTAACCTGGTTTGCAACCCTCTCTGGATAGAGTTGTTTTTGACCTAGCGGTGGTACCGCCATTACCTCGGTAGTACCGCCCGCGGTGCTACCGACCCATGGCCGGTAGTTTCCAATTTTGCAAGGCTCTCTGTTCGCGCTGTTTTTGGCCTGGCGGTAGTACCGCCATTACTTCGGTAGTACCGCCCCCGGTGCTACCGACGCAAGGCCGGTGGTAACCAAGTTTGCAGAGCTCCCTGTGTAGAATTGAAAAAGGCCTGGCGGTGGTACCGCCATAACCTCGGTACCACCGGGATCGGAGGTACCGACGGAGGTCGGTGGTAACTTCGCTTTGCGAGGCTCTCTGTGTTGTGTTGAATATGACTTGGCGGTGGTACCGCCATAACCTCGGTACCACCGGCCTCGGAAGCACCGACCCAGGTTCGGTGGTTGAAAGTTTTTCAGGGCTCTCTGGACTGACTAGCCTTTGACTTGGCGGTGGTACCGCCATTACCTCGGTACCACCGACCTCGGAGGTACCGACCCTCGGGCGGTAGTTTCCGAGGGACCGAGTCCCTAACTGAGTTGCTCTCTGTTCGAGCTTGTTTTGGCCTGGCGGTGGTACCGCCATTACCTCGGTACCACCGGCCTCGGTGGTTCCGACCTTGGCCCGGTGCTTGTCAGTTTGACCAGATCTGGGTGTATGCGACCGTTGTGACATGGTCGGTGGTACCGACCATGGGTGGTCGGTGGTACCGACCAGCCTCGGGACTGAGGGAGTATAAATGCCTCCCCTCTTCACTTTTCACGGTTACGGACTTACACGATACACTTATTGCTGACCTAACTCGAGACAAACACTCTCCAAGCATTGACTCACCCCTCTCTCTCTCCCCCTTTGCTCCTAGATTCATTCCCCTGCGAGATTTGAGCTAGGGAAGTGAGATTCGAGAGTGGGAAGCATCAATCTTCGACTTGAGCACTTGGTTTCCATCTTGCCGGCTTGTTTTGTGTCTTTTACTCTTGAGCTCTTTGAGCTCTAGCCGGTTAGGTGTTCTTCGTGGTAGCCCGTATTGATTTACTTGTGAGGGCTCCCCGAAGCGTTTGTATTACCCTGAGATTTCTAGTAGAGATACTCTCGTAGGCTTTGTGGTTGCTTGAGTGAGGCGAGGAGGTGAAATAGACTCCGACCTTTGTGGTCACCTCAACAACGAGGAAGTAGGCGCTCCTTAGTGGATTGGCCGAACCTCGGGATAAATCTTGTGTCCCGTGTGCTTGTTGTTGTTGTCCCTATTTTCTCTACTTCTCTTGTTATTGTGTTCTTCGTGTTCTTCCTATCCCTATCTCGTTCTTAGGTTGGGAAGGCTCGATCTACATCAAGGGGAGCAACCAAGGTTTCGTGAGAGTAGTTTTATCATAAATTATTCTTCGGAAAGTTGGCTAGAAACTTGTTTTATCTTCATAGCTTACTTTCATCGGATTTGTAGTTTCTTTTAGGATCCCGGTTGTGCCGTTTGTTTGTGTTGGTAGTACCGGTGTTTCACACCCGGTAGTACCTACCCAAACAAACCGGCCTCTCCGGTTGCTATCTAACTACATCTTATAGTTTGTGAAGTTTCAGATAGTCAAAAATCACCTATTCACCCCCCTCTAGGCTGATTCGGTCCTTTCAGTCTTCTATTTCCGAAGAAAACTGCGGCTTCACCAGATGGGTGGATCCTCCTCCAATATGGCCGCATCAGGAATACATCTATTATCTGCAGCGTCGTATCGACGATCTTAAAAGAGAAGTTAAAAGTATGCTCAAGGACTATGATGACGACGACAGCGAAGCAGACGGTTCAGATGAAGCAATATGCCTTGATCCATATTGCAACTGCCCGCATCACAAGAACAAGGGGCCTCCACCACCACCGCCACCACCGCCACCACCACCACCACCCGCAATGGGAGGCTATTACGGAGAAGGGTCTACTCAGTTTGCTATGTGGGACGGCTTCTAGACTACTTAGACCACTATGTGTATGTTGTGTTGTGACTATCAATTACCTAAGGCATGTTAGGATTAGTCTAGGACCTTTTAACCAAGTTACGGTAAGAGGTCCTCACATGCCATGTACTAGTTTGTTGTTCGTGTACTTGTTTGCTCTATTCTATTTCTCGTACTTTATCCCACAATAAATCGATAACACATGAACTACCGCAAACAATCCAACAACATATGAAAAAGTCAAACAAAGTGCAGTTCAAGACTACATAATCGAGGATCCGAAATAAACGGTACACCGAAGTACAAACCAACAGTACAATACACTAACAAGTCCACCAAATGACAACAATGTTCATTACTCAATAATGACTACTTAACCTACCACACTACTGAGTGCAACGAGACCACTTTCCCTTCCTCACAGCATCCGGATCCTGCTCCATGGCAGCCTTGACACGACGCACATGCTCAAGCCTCTTCTCCCTCTCCCCCCCTACGCTTAGCTGCATCCCTCAGTCTAGCCTCTTCCTCATGCTGCTTTTGTGCTGCCTCTTCTTTGCGTCTCTTCTCCAAACGCTCCTTGTCCTCCGCAGCCCACTTTTTCATCCTCTCTACGTGCTCTTTGTCCTCCGGCTTCATCTCAGTGTCGATCCACTGCTCGAAGTCACATAGTGGTGGAGGCTCCTGCAAAATACGACTAAGTCAATTAGGTAATAAAATATAAATGATTTGTCATTCATGTATAGAACAAGTCATCAGCTTCTCACCATCAGTCCAATACGAATCTGTTTAGGTGTAGGGTCAAAGGCATAATTCTCACACATCCAATACCTCTGACCGTATGTGTGCTCCTCATCAGATATTGCGACCTTACAATCATCGCCGCAGTAGCACATGGGCACCGGAACACCGCTAGGCAATGGCAAACGGGCATAGGCATTGCCCGTGAGAGGCTGCCTACAATCATCAACGCAATAACAAGTGAACATGACACAAAATTACTTCATTAAAACAGACAAATAAATCAACAATGTACCGATCTTACCTTGCCTTACTAGCTTTGCCACGCCGCGGCATCCTAACAATAAAAAATATGTCAACGTTACACATACATTCATGATTAATTATAAATCTACATAATGACGTAACAAATATTACACAAAAAAATGTACACAAATTGAACAAAATATTAAGCAAAACAGATACAAAAAGTCTAATACATGAACAAATCCATCATTAATTAACAACTAACGTCACGACATTTTCAAAATAAATATTGTCTACAAACCCTAACTTACCAAAATATGGTTTAATCCTACATTGCAAATATAGATAAAGAACAGCAACATGGATCAAAATACTTCTAGTGCAGAGAGAACAAGTTCGATTGAGGAAGATGAAGAGAGGAGAGATGAAATAGAATGGATTGGATTGGATTGGATTGAATTGGTTTGGGAGGAGAAGAGAGCAATGAAGAGGAGGCTGCTGCTGGCCGCGGCGGCCAGATCTAGATCGGCTTTGCCGCGCCAACCCGCCTGGCGCGGCAAAGCCGTTGGTCGCGTCAGGTCGCCTGGCGCGGCAAACGCACTAGCCGCGCCAGCCCGCCTGGCGCGACAAACTGACGAGTGGGCTCACGCGGGCCTGCGTGGCCGGGCTGTGCCACGGTGGCGCTTTTGCCGCGCCGCCATGCATGGCGCGGCTAACGTATTTGCCGCGCCATTGGGGACGGCGCGGCAAAAGGGTTAGTTTTGCAAAAAAAAAATGGACAGTGTTGTTTCTGAAATTTTTTATTTAATTGGGTTATTAATAAAAAAATTCTAGAGGGGCGGGCTGCTCGGATCGCTGTGCGCCGCCCTGCGCACCAGCTTGCGGTGGGGCGGCGCCGCCGACACGTACGCGAAAAGGACAGCGCCGCCTGGGCTGGCTCACCGATGTGTCGAGGCGCCACCCCGTTTGAGTACGCGAACGGTGAGGCTGCCCGTCTCAGGAGGCCAGGAGGCGGTGGCAGCACGATAGCGAGCGAGTAGCCACAGCCGCGCACCGGCGGCGACCTGGGAGGCCAGAGCGGCGGAGACGTGAGACATCGATCCAATCGGGCAGGGGCAGGCGCAGGTCCGCCGATTTGCCGTCACGCCTGGCGGAAATACTCGTGCGCCGCACTGGGCAGGAGGGGTCGACCGACATTCGGCACGTGGTGGCCAAAGATGTACAGTATGAGTACTACGTACGTACTCCCTCCGTCCCTAAATAAGTGTCGCCGTTGGTGGGTGTGTCACGTGTTTGACTCAATTTGTAGAAAAAATGTCCAATATTTATATCTCCAAATAATTTTGTTAAAAAACTAGATGTAAAGATCTTTCCGATAATACTAATTACTTAGCATAAATATTAATATATTTTAATATATAATTGTCGGTGGCTTTTTCTCGAGAAGCAAGAACGACACTTGTTTAGGGGACGGAGGGAGTAGCGGGCACGGGAATATGGAATTTCTGCCTAAAAAATGCCATGCCCATGCCCATGCTTGAGCGCCGAAAGTCTGCGCATCATCGAGTCGATCGGCCCACGGTTTGAGTTTGACATCGACGAGCGCGTTTCTGTAATACACTACTGTCGTGCACCCACTGCTGTAGCCCATCTTGCTTGCCATCCCCGTTCCCGGCCGTCGGCGTCGCGGACAACGGACGGACAGGAGCGCGATCGCGAGCAAAGGGTGACGACGGCGGGCCGAGCCGAGCGAGAGTGAGTGGTGAGACCGAGGGACATGGACATGGCAATATGGCATCAATGCGAGGGAGTACTGGACCGGTGGTGGCGTGGTGTTTCAATTATGGCCACGGCGACGGCCGACGGTGGCGGCGCGTTTATTATGGCGGTGATCTCACGGCTGATGACATGACACGCTGGCTGGCCGTTTATCACGATAGCGAGCGAGTAGCCACAGCCGCGCACAGGCATCACACCGCACGTGTTGTACGTACTTGTGAAGTCAAGGAGCTGTTAAAGTTAGGTAAAATAAGCGTTGTTGACTGTCCACAATGTTGCCTTTTGCCGATGCTCAAACAAGAGAGAGAGGGTTGAAGCATCGGGTAGTAACGTTGTGGGATGCGATGCTGAAACCAAAAAAGCAAGCACGGACAATATTTTGCAACGTCCGTTGCCTTGAACCAACACTGAGCAGTACGCTGACACTTCTGAACATTTGGGACCCATAAACAGTAAAAGCATCGATGCTCACACTGTAAAGCTGTATAGTTTCTGGCTTTGATGTGCGCTGGCGTACAGAGATGATTTTTGAGGACCGGCAACACTGTGGCCAGTCTCGATGCAAATGATATCTAGCTACTCTGAGGGCGTTTGGTCTATTAAGCCTAGTGATTAGTTTTCCTATCTACTCATGGATTTACAGGTTGTCTCACGAATTAGCCTCCGGCTAACAAATTAATTTTATAGTAAGTTTGTTTTTTCATAGACTAAATTGAGACATCAATATTCGATGTGACAAAGGCTAAACTTAAACCCAAGAACCAAACAAGAACTTAGCTATCCGTTTAATAGTTAAGGTGCTTGGATCAAACCGGCCCGGGAAGCGAACCCGCTCGTCAGTCGTGAGTGGTGACACTCGGTCGGCGGCATCCGTCTGTCTGCCGAACATGAGAAAGTTCCCTCCTCTTGTTCGGGAGGAAAGCCTTGCCCTCTAGGCGTAGAGAGAGACTTGAAAAACGTTGTTCAATTTTGCATCAATTGTTTGGCCTCGTAGCAGCTTCCATCTCCTAGAATTGAGCACGACACCTCACACGTCCACCTCGAAGTTCCGTTCAAGCCACGCTCTCTTGGACCTCGGAGGCCGGCTGCCCGGCCCCCAGCTGGCCCCTGGCCCCTTAATTCCATCACGTGATATGCGCTGTCTCCGGAAAGCTAACTAGCAGCGGTAAACAAATACTCTTCGATCCGATCCTGAATTGCCTTTCGTGAGTCGGGACTTTCCATTCCAGCACGGGCCAAGCAGGGCTGGACTCTGGAGTGAAGCGATCGAATTGCTTGCAACGAGCAGGCATCGCATCGCCGACCAACGAGCAGTAGACAAGATCGATCCACTCCTCCACTCCATCCGCGGCCAACCGGCCTGTGTAGATCGAGAATTGCATGCAAGTCATCGGCGTCGCTGGGCTGGATCGTCCAGGGAGAGCATCGGAAAAGTCAGTTATTAGGCGGTCACAGACTTTCGTGATCGTGAATTCGTGAGGATAAAATAAAAGGCGGTCCTCCGTGTTCAGACTTCAGATTCAGATGACCTCGTCAAACCGAGGACAGCATGGCATGGTCGTCAGGAGTCAATCAAGGTTTCTCCATCAGATCATATGGTCGTCAGAGTCAAACCGAGGACTCTCTGCATCAGATCATCAAAGGTCATGCACTTGTTTCGTTAGGCCAGTCTCAGTGGAAGGTTTCATCTCCCAGTTTCCAAGACATGAAATTTTAGTACGAAACAGATCTCTTTCACAGTGCTTAATTTCATTGCACAGTTTCATAGATTATTTTAGAATTTCATAGGTCCCACCCATCACAACCCAACCCCTTCCTGCTTCTTCTCCGCCACGAACACACACGCACCTTCCTGCTTCTTCCCTGCAACACGGTTGCAGACCCGCTGGCACCGCCACTGTCATCTGCGGCCACGAGCCAGCACCAGCGGCCCGCGGAGATCCTGCGCCAATGGCCGACGGAGTCTGTGCACTTGCTTCCAGCAGAAGTCGGCAGCGGAGCCTGCGCGCCCTGTTGCCGGCGGACGAGCCCGCGCCTCCTCGGCGGAGCCCCGCGCGTGCTGCCGACGGAGCTCGGAGAAGACGAAGCCGCGCCCGCTCGATGGAGCCCCCACACGTGCTGCCGACGGAGCTCGCAGAAGACGAGGTCGCACCCGTGGCCACCGGGCCTCGCGGCGGCGGAGCTCGCGGCTCGGCCGGCGGCGCCCCTCCCCGCGCCCGGCCCCAGCGGGGCGGCCATCGGCGCGCTCGCGCCCGCGGCAGCGGGGCTCGCGGCATGGGCAACGGTGCCCGCGCGCTCGCGCTCGCGGCGGCGGAGCTCGCGGCCCGGCCGGCGGCCCCTCCCCGCGCCCGGCGAAGGCGCCCACGCTGCCTCTCCCTCCCACCCCGTCCGCCTGAATGCACCATGAAACGTAAGGAGAGTCTCAATCGCGATTTCAATCGGATTTCACGGTTTTGGAAACGGTGCCCAAACGTGTCGTGGGGATGAAACGATCTCCTTCTCTCTCCTCCCAGTTTCGTGCAAAAAGCTGATGTGACACCTTCTTTAATGTGCATGAAACCTCTCATGAAACCCCTCATGAAACCCCATTGAAACTAGCCTTAGCCGGCTGCGCAGGAAAGTCAGCGGACGAAAGTACTGCTGCTGGTAGCAGTGGCAGTGTGGTACTCACATTTCTCCTTTAACCTCGCCCTTTTCAGCCGACGAAAACCGGCAGCTCTGTTTCGGTGCACCGTTCAACGCAGATAAATCGGCACTACTGGAGTACGTATTTTGTGAGGGAATCCGAAATGGGATTGTATAGGAAGGTCGAGTAAAACATGCCACAAATGATCGTTCATGTCACGTGCAGCGACCTCGGTGGACGGAACAAGCGACAGAGGCTGGAGATTATTAGGAGTATGTTTTGAATGAATGCAAAGGTGCCTGGCAAAGAAAAGAAACTGAGAATGGTTAGGCTAACAAACCCCGTGGTGGAATGTCCTCAGCAAAGCACCGTAAGGACATTTGCAAAATAAAATAAAATAAAATGGACATTCAAAAGAAAGCACGATAAGATGTACTGCCTGGTTAGTGGAGGATTAAACAACGGCCGCCTTTCCGTAAAACGCAAACCCTAGGTTAGCTAGGCCTGCTCGCTTCCCATCCAGAATGGGCAACAAAGAACCGTAAAATATCACAGTACTATAGGAGAGAGCACTCGAACTCGATCATGATGTTGCTATACTATGCTGCTGCACATCGACTCGTTGGCACCGCGATTTTATTTTATTTTATTTTTTAACAAGGGTTGGCACCGAGATTAGTAGATGAGTGACAATAGCAACTTCTTCCTTTTGACCGCAGCAGTGTCCCGTGAGTGACCTGGCCCTCCTGGGGCCGTGCTGCCACTTCTGTTGTCGCTGGAGTGGTTGCGGTTGGTTGGGCTCATCCTCTCTGTCTGTCTGAGCAACCAAGGCAGAAACTCCCGGCTGCCACCCCTCGTTTTCTCCACATCGGCGTTTTGGACACAACACCCCCGGCTGCCTCTGCTGTTTGGCTGCTGCTTACCTACCCTCACCAATCCGCCCGCCCGCCTGTTTCTTGTATCGGACGAGCACGAAAGGTTTTGGATATTGTATAAGCGTGACGAAAGGTGCAGGACAAACATTGTCGCGCTGAAAAGCAAATTATTTGGGACATATTTTTGGCTTTACTCGCGAGTAAATATATAAAAAAAAACGGGGGTTGGCGTTGTCCACGAACGTAGGTTTGTAATTTGGTACTCCGTAGTAATACTACTAGTGTGGTGGTGTTGGGGGTTAGCGGGCGAGCGTCTTATCTTTCTGGTTCACCACCCACCAACCAGGCAGCACCCACCGTGCCGCCAACCCTGCAAATGCGGACGCGACGACGCCTGCCCTTCTTCCTCCCGGTCCGCGGTGACTCCTGCCTGCCTTGTTGGTGCCGGGGGTGGTTTGTTTTACGTTAACCCACTACCATCCAATCCCATTTCCGTCCACCAAAGGCAAATCTACACCGCACCAACCGAATCGGGAGAGTAAAACCAAAAGGCAGGGTCTGATCGGACATGCCGGTGGCATGTAGGCATGGGGCGAAGCCGGACTGCCGGAGGGATCGGAGCTCCCTGCAGTGGCACTGACCAGTGGACACACATGCGCTTCCATCCATCCATCCAGCGACCGCACTGCGAGTACGCTCTCTGTAGCGCCCGCGCTTCCAAAGTGCGTGCCTTTTGGGTGGGTCTGCCTGGCGCCTCATCAAAAGCAGAGGCCACAGGGTGGACGAACTGACCGAGGGCTGCTGCAGCATCTTGCACCAGCACCAGCACCAGCGGCAGCACCAGCAGCGCGGCACCGCGAGGAGCCGAGGAAGAGGAGGGAGCAGCCGAGGAGGAATCATTCCGGTGCAAGGCTGCCATCCCGCGCTACTGCCTCCGCTTTCCGGGGCCGGACGGACCCGCTCTCCTCTCCAGTCTGCCCCGCTTCCGTCCGCGTACTACGTCCAGCCCCCTCCTCTGCCCGGTGTCCGCGTCGTGCGCGGGGCGCGTTTGGGTGGCGCTGTCGTCGCACGCACCGCACCACCAGTCCACCACCACCACCGCCGCCAGGGCCGGGGAGCCCTGCCTGCCGCCTTTGCTGATTGGTACGGCAGCGCGCTACCTCCTTTTTCTCCCGGCCCGCCTGATCCTGATCCTGAGAGAGAGAGAGAGAGAGAGAGATGCTTCCGCTGCTGCTTATATCCACCCTCCCGGCCTTCACGCTGCTCCTCGCCGCGCCCGCCACCAAGGCCTGCTGCAAGCTCGCGCGCGAGCTCGCCCTCCTCGCGCTGCTGCTGGCGACGGAGCTACTGCGCCACGCCACCGCCGCGGCGGGGACGACCAAGGAGCGGGAGCGGGAGCGAGGCGCGAGGATGCCGTCCAAGCCGAGGCCCGCATTGCCGGCGGAGGCGGAAACGGACATGCCCGCCGCCGCGGCGGCGGCTGGGTTCCCGCTGCTCGACCTGCCGGAGCTCGCGCTGGACCGCGTCCTGGAGGAGCTCTCGCCGGCGTCGCTCGCCGCGATGGCGTGCGTGTGCGCCGCGCTCAGGGACCGCTGCTCCGCGGACGCGCTGTGGGGCCGCCACCTGCGGCTCAAGTGGGGCCACGTGCTGGGCGCCGCGGCGCGGAAGGAGTGGGAGGCCGAGCTGCGCGGGAGGGCCGCCCGCGCGAGCGCGCCGCGGCCGACCCGCCGCAGGAGCTGGGTGGACTCGCTGGCCTGCGCGTGCCGGCCCTTCTCCTCCTGGATCGGCTGCCGCTGGCTCCTCAGGGGCGATCACACCACCCCTGCGCCAGCCGCCGTCGCCGCCGAGCCCGCCCCTACCCCCGCCCCCGCCGCGCCGCCGACGGACACGGTGGCCGCGTGGTACCGGGCGCTCGAGTGCGGCGAGTTCTGGCTCCCCGCCCAGGTGTACAACCGCGAGGTAGTACCCGATCCACCACCACGCCATGATTCTGTCGCCGCTAACTGCAGTAATTGACATTAGGTTAAACACGCGAACTGTCTGGTTAATACTGGGAGAATGTGCTTGCTCTCTAGCAGGACGGGCATGTCGGCTTCGTGCTCTCGTGCTACGACGCGCACCTCCGCTACCACCGGCGAACTGACACCTTCACCGCGAGGTAAGGAACCACCATCCACCTTACTAATCTCCTTTTTTGTCGGTAGCTGTTATTCGGTTAATCTCCTGTTGTGATCCTGATCCGAGGCCGACTGAACTGACAGCAGACGGAGAGCCATCGATCCGTACGTATAGCCGTCGAGCTCACATGAGTAAAAGCGAATTATAGGGTGTGCAGCATTAGCATGTGCATTTAAACCATCGACCGTGAAATGTCTGCTGATAAATGGAATGAATAAAGATATTTTGGGCTGCTGTTTATGTTTTGCTGTGTGTGATTGCGAGTGGCTTAAATCGCTGACGACGCGCGATGATGGGTCTCGTTGACAGGTACCCGCCCCACGGCCGGAAGCCGGCCAAGGAGGAGGACGGCGTGCAGTGGAATAGGGTCCGCGCGCCGCCGCTGAGCACGCCGGCGCACGACCTGCACGCGTCGGACTGCCTGGAGGAGCTGCGCCCCGGCGACCATTTCGAGATCCAGTGGCGCAAGAACAAGGACTTCCCTTATGGTATACTCCCCCATCCCTAAATAGTCGTTCTCGCTTCCCGAGAAAAAGTTGCCGGCAATTATATATTAAAACATGTTAATATTTATACTAAGTACATCTAGTTTTTTAACAAAATTATTTAGGGATATAAATATTGCACATATTTTCTACAAATTGAGTCAAACACGTGACACACACCAACGGCGACATTTATTTAGGGACAGAGGGAGTAGGAATTAGGATTATATTGCTCAACTCCGATCATCTACAAATTGCATGCACAGTTCATCATTCCTACTGTCTCGGTTGGTTTGGTTTGGTTCACGTTAAGATGATGGATGCCTTTGTTGATGCACTACAACAGGCTGGTGGTATGGCGTCGTGGGTCACCATGAGTCGTGCAATGGGAACGAGCATATGTGTCGCTGCCACCAAGACGGTAAAGATTCTCTCTCCCGAACAGCTCTCTTTTCCACCTTTGGATATTGTCGGCCATAACACGTGTGAACAGGATAAACATTACTAGTACTAATAGCACGTGCGGACAGGATAAACATTACTACTAGTAGAAAAGAGGAAAGTACTAGTACTAGTAGTTACCGTTGTCGTACAAAAAAGTACTGAGTAGTACTACCAGAAATCTCGAAGTATTCTTCTGCATAAACTGCCCTCAGGCTCTCATAGATTTAGATTAAGCCAAAATTCATTAATTTTATTAATATTTATGAATCCATATAAATATACTATGAAAACCTATTTCATTTTATATTCTTAAAAAATTTAAAATGTTTGACTTGTTAAAAACGAGAATTATATTCTTTTGAACGGCAGTAAAAAAAAAGGAAAACAAATAATCTTGGACATAAACGAGGCAGTGAACATTCTTATGGTTATGATCTTAATTGATACTCCCTCCATATTGTAAAATTTGACGTTTCAGACAGCGACACGGTCTCCAAAACATCACTTTGACCACTTGTTTCTTTAAAAATATTTATTGGAAAGTAGTATATGTATATTTTTATGAAAGTACTTTTCAAGACAAATTTATTTATATAATTTTTACATCTCTAAACTCAATAATTTAAAAGTTATTTATGATTTATATTCCCAATGTTTGACTCAAACCTTGTCCAAAACATCAGCTTTTTCAGTATGGAGGGAGTAAGTCGGAATCAATCAAGCCTATTTTCCTACAATTTTCATGTTTACAATCTTATGGTTATGATCTTACCAAAGTCCTTCGATTTAATTTGGAGTATATGGTTTTGATTCCTTTTTTCTTACGTGGATCTCGTGCCTTTGACATCCGGGGCCATAATTTGTTCATTTTATACCTTCCCAGTGGCCCGTCCAGGGCCATTTTCTCTGTCGACTCAATATCATAGAGTATAGCATTTTTTTTAATGTCAGAGTATAGCATTTGCACGTAAAAGTCTCTGAACTTACCAACCAATTTTTCGTTAGTGAATCACTTTAGGTGCCTCACAAGTAGTGGTGTACTGTGGTATTTTTCAGTATCTGCATAGGTTGTCTCAGTTTAGTTTACCATCTGTTGCAGACATGGTTGTCCTGGAGTTCCAGCACTACGCCCCTGGCTCCCGATGGAGGCAGACCACTGTGAGCAGGAAGGATCACAGGGAGAAGGGGGACGAGACGGACGGCTTCTACGGAGGCATCAGGAAGCTGCAGACCAAAGACGAGATATCGACATGGCGACGATTCTGGCCCGTTGATGTCCTCAACTGAACATCACATTTGCAGTCGGTCTTCTCCATTCCAAATTCTCCATGTACAGTTTGGAGAGCTTTCAGAACTTGTCTGAAATAACTCTGAAACCCTTCTTGGGTCTGAAGGATCCTTTTTTGCTAGGGATTGGTGCAGAACATTTGCCCTGTCCAAGTTTATTATTAGAAGAACATGCTATGAATGATGTACAGGTCTATCCAGTTTTCGATCTGACTTTATGCTGTTGCAGTATCTTGGTTTATACACATCATAATTTTTGGAATGCATCGCAATCCGTCCAATTTTAAGTTTTGTCCGATGCTGCCGTTCCCTTTGTGATAGCCAATGACCTCAATGGAGTGTCCGCTGCGCGGATAGCGTGCGCGTGCTGAATCTTCTCCTTGAATTAACCTGATCTGATCAGGTGGCTAAAATGTTCAGCAAGTGAGCAGATTTGCCAAGTCAGTCTTTGCGTACGAACGGGTTGGGCCTAACTCGATCCTGACAACAGTATGTTCAATGAAGATGCAATTTTAATCGCAGATGAAAATGGGACCGATTATACAAAGTTATAATTGACGAGTTTGAGAGGAACCGGCTTGAAATGACATGCCGAAAGTGCAGGACTGATGGGTGTGGCACTGTGGCAAATTACACCAAACCCGCTGTGTTTGGAATCCACGTGGATCCGCTGCCTTGAGCCAGAGCAACACTCACCTGCAATGCCATCTCAACTGTTAGATTCAGAGGCTGACAAAAATTTTAACTCTGTCACATCAGATGTTACTATCTTAATTTAGGGGGTGTCTCCGCTCCCATTTTTACTGCTTCGCTCCAGCTCCACAGTGTCAAACGCGTCCAGCTCCAATAACTCTGCTCCGTAAAAAACATGGATCTAAAGGCTAACTCTACGGTTTTTTTTGGAGCACCTCAAGTGGTACTACAGTTTTTGGAGTTTTATACTCCCACATGGCGTTGTGATGTAATTACCCATCTTGCCACTCATTAATGACATGTTGTTTCTTCTAATCTCTTCATCTCCCTGTGGTTGTATATTTATTTAAAAATGACAGGTGTTTGGTACTCTAGTTTTCTAATCTCTTTCAATCCCCTCAAAAATATTTATTTAAAATTTCAGTAATAATAATATCAAGTGCAATTTCAATCAGGAGTATAATGGACTATTTATATGAAAACAACTCATTCCTAGAGTTGGAGGAGATTTGTGTGCCAAACAAGATCATCTGCTCCACAAACTCCACGGTGGAGTTCGTGGAGTGGAGCAGTCTCAAAAACTCATTTGTTAGCCGGAGGCTAATTCGCAAGATGAATCTATTAAGCTTAATTAGTTCATGATTAGACAATATGATGCTATAGTAAATATTAACTAATGATGAATTAATTTGATTAATAAATTCATTTTGTTAATTACTATATAACAGTATAATTAATCTATTTTTAATATACTAAATGAAATGATCTGCTAAGTCTAAAGGGGGCGTGAATAAGTCTGTCAAAACAAAAACTCAAATCTCTGTTAGTAGCCTAACCGATACTGCTGCTTTGCGCTCGGCCTCATTGCGGCACTACCACACTCAGGGATACTCGATGAAAGCCCTAGTTTGGTTTTGGTTAATTGATGAAACCTATTTTGGTCTAATCTTATTGCTAAGCATGTGTGTAGCTTATGAGGAAGGATTACGACCAAGCCAAGTGGTGGAGCTAGCTAGGCGACAACCATGGAAGATGGTGTTGGCCATATGCATCTCAAGTGATCAAGTGCTCTACCCTTGGTGAATTGCAAGAAGAAGAGAAGAGATGTAGCAAAGAGGCCCGAAGACAAAGGTATAACCTATAGGGCTCTTTGTTTTAGTGATCAAGACACTTAGCGAGTGTGATCACATTTAGGATACATAGCCGTACTATTAAGAGGAGATTATTCCCGGCTTATGCGGTGTTCAAGTGCCACTAGGTGTTCTCTAAACATATCGATGCTATAGACCTAGTGAGTGACTAACTAAACCCTTGGTAAATGCTTTGAAAAATGCTAACGCACGTGCACAAGTGGTGAAACACTTTGGTGTTGGCACATGGGAGCAAGGGTAGAAGTTAGAGAGTGAAAAGATGCCAAGTTAGGGGCATCGGACGCTGGCGTCGGCAGCATCGGACGCTGGCCGAGCGTCCGATGGTAAACCCTAACTTCTGACTGTTGACGAGCTAGCATCGGACGCTGGCAACGGACGCTGAGGAAACACTATTGCTGCGTCTGATGGTCATGACGTGGCGCGATCGTGTTGTGCAGGGAGCATCGGACGCTGGCCTGCGTCCGATGCAGAACCATCGGACGCGTCGGATGCGTTCTGGACCTCTCTGGAACCTTTCTGTTGTGCCATCGGACGCTGGGGTTGAGCGTCCGATGTAACTGTGCCGGTGCGTCCGATGTGGCGCAGAAAAGAGCTGAATTGAGCAGAGGCATCGGAGCGTCCGATGCCACTTTAACTAGCGCGAGAAAGAATGTGACCGTTGGGATCTAAAGAGCTGAATTCATAGCAGAGGGACACGTGGTGCTCATCGGAGCATCGGACGCTGGGGCAGCGTCCGATGGCCCCGACACCGGAGCGTCCGATGCTTCTGTTTCGGGCCCAACGGCTAGGCTGACTTGTGAGGCCTATTTAAGGGGCTTGGCCGGCTTGCTAGGTTTAACTCTTGCACTTTTTGATTCCTAAGCATTCTAGTGAGCTTTGGCAAGCCTCCCAACTCATCTCCCAAGTTGATTTGATCAAACCAAGTGAGATTGAGTGATCTAGTGCGTGATTTGAAAAAGTTCAATCTAGTGGCACTAGTTCTTCGCATCGGCATTGAGTTTTCTTGTTACTCTTGGCATTTGCCGGTGCCTAGACGGCTTGGAGGCGTTGAGGTGGTTGTTGGCAAGATTGGTGATTGTTCTTGGTGTAACACCTCTGGTGTTTAATCTGTAATTAACCTGACATGTCATCATCATTAGTCATTAATCATTCTTGCCTTGCATTTATGTTTGCTTAGTACTTGTGTAGCAATCTCTTTTCAAAAACCCTAAAGCCCAAATCTTCCTATAAGGGCAAAATGGTAATTTCACTTCTGTGTCTAGTTCTATGTATTTCTTATTCAGATTTGTGCTCTGATGTTTTGTTGAGTTAATCAAAGTTCAAAATTCAAAAGAGAATTGGTTTTCCTTTTGTAAAAACCCTAATTTCCAATTTATAGTTTTACCCCTCTTTTATTAATTCAAAAACTATTCAAAATTTGGGGTTAGTTCAAAAAGCAAAGTTGTAGATCTGATCAAGATGAGCAACTTTGGTATTTACAAATTTTCAAGTTTCCATACAAAATTTGAAGTAATTTCAAATTCATTCAAACTCCAGTTTTTGTCCCTTTTTGAGTTTTCAAAATTATTCAGAAAAAGTGTGTATTAGCAAAGTTGTAGGTTTTGACAAAAGAAACAACTTTCATATTTGCAGATTTTTAAGTTTCAGTTTAAAATCCAAAGTAATTTTGAATTTATTCAAATTTCAAAAGTGTCCCCTTTTCTGATTTCAAATATAGTTCAAAAAATGTTTGGATTTTGAAAATGTTCTTATTGACAAAGTTGTAGATCTCTTTTTTCTGCACAGCTTTGGTATTTTGAGTTTTTCCTGTGCAGTTCAAATTTTGGGAGTAATTTGCAAAATACAGAGATCAGCCAAAAGTCAAACCCTAGGGACATAGCCCTGTTCATCTTCCTCGCCGTAGGGGGGGGCCGGCCATGGCGCTCGCCGGCGCTGCGCACGCCGCACGCCTGGCAGCTGCACGCGCGCCTCCAACCTGCCGCCGCTGACCCCGCCATCATTCTTATCCCGCACGCGCAAGCGCTGACCTCCGCTCCCGTCCCCTACAGTGCCCAGGGCGTCGCCGCCGCGTGGCCGTCACCGGCGAGCCTTCGCCCAGGCCCTGGGTGCACGCCCGTCCTCCCGCCGGCTTGCAATCGAGTGCGCACGCCTCGGCCGAGCTCATCCACACCATCCCGTGCTCTCTACCGTCCCCGACCGTGCCTATAAAAGGGACCGCCGGAATCCGAGCTCCTCACTCGTCTCCGCCGCCGTCGCCAGCCCACTCCGAAGCTCCCGCCGCTCAACCACCTAGCCCGAAAGCTCCGCCTTGAGCTCGCGAAGCTTCCCAGCCCCTCAATTTTACCTCCGCCGCCTCCAATCGCCCGGCGTAACCCCATCTTCCCAAACTCCGGCGAAACACCGGTGAGCTCGGGTTCGGGAAATCCCCACTCTCCGGCCATGATCATTTTTCTCTGACCCCTGCTTCATCTTCCTTGCCTTCTTGCGCCCCTAACCGGCTACTGGTGGCCGTGCCTGGTGTACAGGGTCACCGGATCGCCGGAGTGCCGCCGCGGTCGTCTCCTTCCTCGAGCCGCACCCTCGACCGTATCGAGCCCCAAGCCTCGGGCGAATCGCACTACCCCCGAGCGCGTTCCCGAGCCACACCCTCGAGCACATCCTCGAACCCCGCCCTCGAAGCAGCCGAGTCTAGCCTCAGCCTCGGGCGAATCGCAACTTCCACCGAGCCCCAAGCCTCGAGTGAGCCGAGGCCACCCTCGAGAGGCTAGCCGCAAGAGAACCCGCCGAGGCCTCGCCGTCGAGCCCTCTTATCCATCCGCCTCGCCGAGCCTTGCCTCTGACTCTCGGTGAGCCCAGCCTCTGTTTTCTCAGCCGAGCCTCGAGCCTCGACGTCGAGCCCGCTCCGACTCGAGCTCAGTGCTCTTTTCCTTTTCAGAAATATGAATAGTCTTGTTATTTCATCTTTTTGTATGATTTTCTGTATTGCTCTAAAAATTCTGAAAATTTTACAGTTGAGTCTTTATACCATGTAGTATTTTATAAAAATATGAAACTTGACTTTTATGCAAGAATTTGAAAATGTAAAATCCCTGTTTTAATTAATAAATGGATGGTTTTGGATTTTTAGAAAATCATTTATAACTCCAAAAATCATGAGATAAATTTTTGTGAGCTTCCTATGCCATGTTTAGTCTCTGGTGAAATTTTGAAGTCTTTTGGAACAAGTTGATTTTTGAGCATTTATCTTTAATTGTTAAATAGTGCTTTTTGTTAATTAATGTCTGATTTTATTTGAGCACCTTAATGACCTCCAAAAATTATGAAATTTGTTTTGCCATCTATCTACACCATAATGAACTTATGTGATTAATTTGGTAATTTTTGGAGCAACTTCATAAAATGACCTTTTTAAATAATTAAGAAAAACAGAAAAGGTGATTAAGGTTCATGTTGTATGCCCTGTGTTGCATTGTTCATACTAGCATACTCATGAGCATGCATCATTGCATTCGTATAGTCACCGAAGAAGGTGTCAAGATCGAGGCAGCCGCCGACGAACCTGTCCCTGAGGCTACCCCGAGCTCCGACAACTGCCCTGCCGCCCTCGAGCCTGCCCTCTTTGCTCTTCAAGGCAAGCCCCGGTGCATTTAACCCCTTTCCTTGGATTTATAAAATGTTTTCCTTAAATGCTTTTGAGTTAAATTATTGCATTAGGTTTATAGGAGTTGTGTGCTATCCTAATTGATGCACTATCCACCTTGACCACTGATACACCCGATACCTGCTTTTCAAAAGTATTTGAAAAATGCTTAGCAATGCTTATTGAATTAGACTTTGCAATAAAATGCCATTTTCAAAAGTGTGATCACTTAAAGAACATTTATGGGCATTTGGCTTTACTCCCTGCCTGTTGGCTAAGTATCTGATCCATACCTAGTCAACAGCAAGGAGAGGTTGTCCGAGCGTACGGTGCCGTCATGTTGTAGTCCGGGACTCAACAGTTGACACCGACCGGGACAGGGTTGAAAAACCGACAGGACCTGTACTCTTGGGTTAGAGTCCCGAGGTGCTTGTTGCTGACGGAAAAACTTTAGAGACCATCCGTATGGGGGCCTGCTGGTCAAGACTTGTAACTATTCACATACTTCGGAAAGCTCTGGCTCCGAGGAATCCTTTATTGGACCGACAACCGCGCACTGGGAGTGGAGAGATGGCGGAAGTAGCATGTACCCACGTGGTCGTCGTACCTGGATAGGAGTGGTGTACTGTACTTCCGGGTGGCGTAGGACCGGGTCCAATCTTGGAGGAATCGTGGTAGACGAGTTGGCATATGTGAAAGGACCTTGATGTCGCCTAGAGGGGGGGGTGAATAGGCCTGTTTAAAATCACAGCTCAAAACTTTGTTAGAGATGCCCGGCACTACCGCCCTAAGCCCGGAACTGCCGCACCCCGGCACTGCCGGCCTCAGCCCGGTACTGCCGCGCCAACACTGCCCGAGCCTGCAGTTCAAAATCTACCAAGGGGAAAATAGATCGAGTGAATTACTGAGCTTCCTAGGGTAGAGTTGAACCTATTTCACCACTTGAATGTATGCAGAAATGTACAAGTGAGTAGATCGGCACCAAACCCTAAAATCACCGCAAATGAAAGTGGAGAGCAATACAAACAACAAGAACACAATAGAGACAAGGTATTTATCCCGTGGTTCAGCTCGCCACCAAGGCTTGCCTATGTCCACGTTGTTGAGGAAGCCACAAAGGCTATGGTCTCTTTCAACCTTGTCCTCGTTCTCAAGTCAAGAGAGCAAGTCTCTTGAGATGAGGGTTCTTACTAGATGTAGAGGGTGATAACAAACGTCCCGGAGCTGCCACACAAGAGTTGGAAGCTTCCGGGCGACGCCTAGCCGGCTAGGAGCCTTGCTCCAAGAGTAATAAACACAATCCACCGGCTTCAACGCGAACCAAGTGCTCTAGGAGTTGTAGAACAGTTTGGAGAGCTCTCTAATGCAGTTTGGAGGGTCAAACTCTCATGGATTTGCAAGGGAAGCAAAGGAGAAGCTTGAGGGGCTCCAATGGAGAGTGAGGGAGAGAGAGAGCTGCTCTGGTCGCACTTGGGAGGAGAATGGTCGAGATAACCGTTGGGAGAGGCAGGGAGACAAAGGATATACCCCCTGCTGTCCAACAGTAACATTAAGTCGCGGCAGTGCCGGCCCTAGCCCGGCAGTACCGCGGCCCGGCACTTCTGCTCTCAGAGCAGAACTTCTGCTCGAGCAGAACTTCTGCTCGCAGAGCAGCACTTCTGCTCTGACACAAACAGCCAAGAATGAGGAATGGAAAACTTGCTGTTGTGGCTTGTTTTTGAGGATGGTTTGGTGGAACTTTTGAGCACTTAGTTGCACATATAAGCTAGAGCATTGTGTCCCCCTTAATAGTACGGCTTTTCCTAAACTCAAATTAAAAGCATAAAAGAATTTAAACGCCTTTGAGCTGGATGCCGCTTTTCTTTGTAATTGGGGGTTCCACCATTTCTTATACTATCCTCTTTCTTAATATCACTTCATAAAGGTTTGCAATCATCCTTGTCTCATCTCTTTGAGTAAACACACCCTTGAGCTTGTGACTTGAATCTTTCCAACACATATGAGTTTAGTCCATGGCTTCAAGTCACCTCCGCTAATGATTTGATCCTCAACATAATATGACTCCTCATAGCTCGATTAGTACCTCGACTCAATGCAAGTACTCTCTTCTTCACCCTAGCCATAGTACCTCAGTCTCCTTGACCTTCACCTTCGCTTAGTACCTCGAAGACCTTTCCTTGCTATCTTCACCCTATCAAGCCATACTCAAGTCACATCACATTAAGCATCCATTGAATAATCATTTCTTCAATATTGTGATCCTTGCTTGAACATCTTATAGATATGAATGTTTAGATCAATCAAGCTTCACATAGAGTGTCATATATGAATCAACATCAATATGGTGAAGCCAATTCACGGTTCCTTATATTCTCTCCATTTTGGCTTGACACTCAATAGTCACTTCAATTTCCATCTTCATACTTCTAGCTTGATCAAATCAATGCAAAGTGATTTCCCAAATCTTTATCCATACAAGCAAACCAAAGTAGAGACCGACTTATATCCAATATGAGTTGTGTCCTTTGTCATTTCAGCTTTGCTTGCCATTTCCTCACTTATGCATTCTTGATTCATTCTTCATCCTTGATCAAAGCTAATCCACTATCAAACTCTTCTTGTTCATGAAAAGCAAGCCATTATTGAGACCAATCCAAGTCATCACCTCATGTCTCATTTGTCACTTGTCAAATATGCTTGCTTTCTCATGATGCTATAATATCCCACAACATAGAAGCCATCTCATTAATTCCAGTAGCATTGCTGTCTTTTGCTTGAACTAGATTGTTTCCATAATCTTTCCATACAACAACAATACACAGTTTTGGCCTTTATTTCAACACAATGTGGAGTACCATCAAGTTTGCTACTTTTGTTGAACCTTTAATACACTTAGCAAACTTGTTAGACCTTTAGTTGAGTTGTCATTCAATTCACCAAAACCCACTAAGGGCTAGATGCACTTACAATCTCCCCCTTTTTGGTGATTGATGACAACACAACTAAAGCTTACAAGAGATTGATAAATAATAAGATTTTGAATCCTATGATATAGTGAGCTCCCCCTTAATGTGTGCATCGAAAGGAATTCAATTTTTGGCCTCAAACGCCAAGTGCACATATTTAAGGAAAAGTGTGAGAACTCTCATATATCTTAGCATTCGTGGGGTGCAAGGTGTCAACATGATAAACGTGATGCTCATGACAGTTCATGCACTCAACAAGTTTAACAATACATCATTCAAGGCATGAATGTCACACACTAGCATAAATGGTCCTCATCAAGAGCATCAATTTAAACTATCCTTGCACACACCACTCAATTTAGAAAAATCTTATATGCCTCTCTTTTACCCCTTTACATCCACATATCAATCTCTCTTTCCTTACATTCTCCCCCAATATTTCTCCCCCTTTGGCATTAATCTCCAAAAAGGATCTCTCCACCAAAAAGAAAGAAATGATGGTAGACAAGTGAGGGATAGAGGTAGGTAAAAGTTTAGCATATATGATTTCTCTTCTATGTTTTTCTACCAAACAAAGTATGCAACACTTTAAGTCAAGATTCTCAAGAGGTTAGCATATTTAGCTCATACCTCACACAGGTGACATAACATGAGACAAACTCACATAATCACCACAAGAGGTATCAACCAAATATCTAACTCATTTTCTAATCGTCACCATAAGAACAAACTCATGGTGTGACTCAAAATATTGCATACACATGCACACTCTAGCATGTAAGGGCCTAGATGCACAAAGGTAATACAAATGTTCATAGAGTGATATACCTTTGTTCTAAGCCTCATAATCTCCACCATGATGATGATTTTGAATTTAGTGCTTTGATGGGCCTATCATTTCATTAAGAAAAGGATCTCATTTGTGCCCATCTCTCCTTTTCATCATCTTCAAGGAGACATTTCAAACTTGTGCTTCATCTTAGTTGAAAGTCCATTGCTAGCTCTTGTTGTCATTTTGAGATACCAATTGAAGACATATTTCTTGATATACCAATTGAAAGATTATCCACCAATATCAATTGAAATATGATCTTCATAGTTTGACACCAATGGAAGGAATCTTCACAAGTTGATGCCAATAGGAATGGATGCTTGTATCTCATAAAATCACCTAGATGTCGACCTAGGGAATGCTCACGGAGACAAGAGATAGCATTAAATTGCACAAGCGATAGTTTTACAACTAGTGACCATTTGAATGTGGAAAGCATGTGGATCACTAATTGTAAAACCTCATAACATAAACTAAATCCCCCTTATTTGATAGTGCATACATATGTATGTGGAAAGCAAAACACATGCACTTTTGGTCAATTAAGTCTAAATAAGGGAATTTAAGCTATATTATGGAGAGTAGCTACATAAGAATTAAAATTGTAATCCAAATAAATATGAGAGATAACATTACTATTTTGGATTGATTTGGCTATGTAGCATACCCATGAGAAACTCATTCTCACCAAGAGACTACACAAGTTCACTAGAAGAAAATGTTAGTCTCAAAAGACACAAGACATAGAATAGACTCCCCCTTAATATGTGCATCAAGTACTCGAACTACTTGTGAAATGCACTTGAATCACTTTAAGAGTCTAGAGGAGTTCATGCTATATCTTGGTCAAGGCACACCAAATTTGCAACAATTGAAATTATGCCAAAGAGAACGTACCACCACTTAGGTAGAGAAATCACCACATAGATTTTCATTGATATGACCATCATAAGTGAGACTTGATGATATGGATGGCCATACTTTTTCACTTGATGATTCATGGTGAATTAAAGCTCTTGTGATCATCCAAGATCCACATTAGGTTCCTAGTTCTTTCTCTACCTAAAGCAACTCACATAGAAAGCAAATGGTAAAGTTCATGAAATTTGCAAATTGTGAACTAGGAGTTACCACTCTTGTTGATGAGATCCTGGATGATCAAAGGGATGGATCCATGTGACTTGATGAGCTTTAGATGAAGAATTAGCAATGAACATCCAATCCTTACTTCTTTTCTTCAACTCACATAAATATAGTTCCTCCAAAGGATTGGGGCATCCGACAACAAAACTAGGAGCATTCAGTTTATAAAGACTGAGACCTCCAAGAATAATCTTTGGAGCACTCAAAGATTCCATTGGAACTATCCATCCTCCTTTGAAGTTCTTCTTTCTCCAATGTTTGAGATTACACAATATGAGCTTGAGAGAGAGCATTTTGTCTTATGAGATAGAAAGTAAACTCCCCTTCAATTTGTGCATACAAGAGTACACAAAGCACACCTATGCACATCAACAATGAGGTCAAAGGAGAAGTCTACACTATGTTCAAACTCATTTCAAACTCCTTCAAGCTGCTTGCAATCCAACTTTTCAGATTCTGTCTTCCTTGGAGAAAAATTCATATCTCTCAGACCATTAAGCCAATATACATGAAATTTGGTAGAAATGTTCATCTATGAGTCCTCTAACTGCTGTCAAAATTTCAGCCCATTTGGATTCCATTTGGTCAGTCAAATCTATTTTCTACCAAAACTGCTCAAGTCTGAAACAGCAGTGCTGAGGCTGACAAAATTCAACTGAAACTGATTTTCTTCTAAACCAAACTGCATCCCAACTGTACAACAACAAGTACTAGATATATATAGCATGCTCACAAAGTTTCAGGTCAATTCATCAGTGTTTGAACCTCCAAATCCATGCTTGAAAGCAGCTACCTCAAAATTTCAGATTTCAGATGTCATTACCATTCAGTCCTCTTGTCAATGATTGAAGTCCTGTGAATTCTTCTAATATAGCATATCCAACTCAACCTCAACATCATGCTCTAGGTCCACAAAATGGACGGTTGTCAGCTGCTGTGTGTGGAGGTGGCGCAGCAGTGCTGCTCATGGCCCGGCAGTGCTGCTCGTGGCCCGGCAGTGCTGCCCGTGGCCCGGCAGTGCTGCCCGCTGAGCGGCACTGCTGCTCGCACATCAGCAGTAGGTTGTAGATTATCTTCAACATGAGGAGCCTCCACATCTTGAGAGTGAGTCAATACACTTCGACTTCTACCAACCTCATCTTGCTTTAGGTGAAGAGTAACCTTTAGGCTTGTGATGCATCCAAATGAATAAGCACAACCTCTTCTTATTGATTTCCTATAAATAAGCTCAACACAAGAGGTATTAGTAGCACAAGCACTAGTTTCTCATTTAGTAACCCTTTATGTGTGGAAGGCAAATGGGCTACCAAAATAGAGAAACCTCATAACATGGACTAAATCTCCCTTAATGCCACATGCACACTCTTTTGAGTAATGAAAGTGTGAATGTGCATGGTTGGTCATTTAAGTCCAGGGGGCAGATTTAAGCCATATTATGGTGAGTGGCTAATAATAGACGAATCAACCCAAAATTAACTAGAGAGAACACATCACATAGTTTTGGATTGATGGCATTGATATGATAGCACACTCCATTTAAGAAACACATTCTCATTTAGTGAGACTACATAAATCACTTAGTGAAATGGTTAGTCTCACAACTCTAGTCATAGAGTAAATTCCCCTTTTATAAGTGCTCTAAGTATTTGAATTTCTCACATAGCACTCTATTCATTTAAGAACATGGCATTTTACTCTATGTCTAGGTCATGGCAACAATAGAATAATCAAATTTAACTTATGCCAAGAAGTACTCACAACCATTTGAGCATGTAGATGGCCATAAGATGAGAATGAGAATTTGCCAATCACCCTTCTTGAAACATAATGGATGAGGTGGCTTCTTCATCTTCACTTTGCTTATCATCATGTTGTAGACTTCATCCATGGCTTGGACTTATCTCAGCCACTACTGTCTGCATAGGCGCGGCACTGCCGCTCTGAGGCGCGGCACTGCCGCTCTGAGGCATGGTACTACCATATCAGAGATGTCAGCGGAATTTAGTGCAATAGTAGCTTGAGGATCTCCTATCTTTGTACCCAGAACTTCTTGTGGTCTTATATCACCAATGGGCATTTTCTTGATTGTCTCACAAAGTGGTTCCTCATTACCTACAACATGAATAAGATCTTGCTCTACTAGAGAGCCATTAAAAGCATCATATGAAAGATGATTCATTTGAACTCAAAGTACTCTAGCCACTCCTAATAATTCATAAGCATACACATATTTGTGAACTACTAGAGACTACACAAGTCAAGTGGCTAGCTAGCAAGGGTTAGGTACTTGTTACCGAGATGAGTATGAAGTTAGAGATATATCCATCAACTCATCCTTGGGTCAATCTTGATAGAATAGTCAATATGAATAAGATTGATAGCTTGAGATGATATTTTCAATAAGACTTGCTCAAGCACCCCAAGGCTTCATATCACCTTCAAGTACCTACAACACTTACAAAGCACAATTTGGTACCCATACCAAGATGGGTCCATCAAGGTTAGTCACAAGAGACTTAGGCACCCAAATGGCCTTTGTGCTAGTATATGGTGAACCGATCACCTTTCTAGCACAAGTCTCATTTTTGGGCCTCCTAAGCAATTTTGAATCAATTGACAAGTTTGGCTTAAGAGTGTTACCCATGGGACACTCCACATTTAGGTGTCCCTTTCCTCTACAAGTGTAGCATAGGCGTGTCTTGTTATTCTTAGCCTTGTTTTCATGCAATTTGCTTGCTACCTTGCTACTAGGCCTCTTTCTTGATGATATCAAGCCTTTGTCCTTCATGTAGGGGCATGATGCAATTTCATGACCCTTCTCATTGCACTCATAACACTTCCTCTTACTTCTTCTTGTCTTCTTGTTTGGAAGTGTGGCTTGGTCATCAACCTTGTTGGAACACATCGAGGCATTGTGTCCCATGTTGGAGCACTTGACATGATCCATATTGTTCTTCTCTTGAATCTTGCTCATGCCCTTCTCTTCTTTCTTGGTGGCCTTGGGAGCTTTTCTGTTTTGCCCAAGTGCGGCACTTCCGCGTTTGTGCGCGGCACTACCGCGTCGCGGCACTTCCGTGGGTGGGCGCGGCACTTCCGCACTATGGACAAAATACACTTTTCCAACATGCTCCTTGGCTTTGCCATTGTCGAACTTGTGACCTTGTTGATGGGGTTTCATGCATGCTGCAGTTGATCCCTTCTCAAGCTTCTTCACCATGTCTTCACGGTTATCTTGAGAAGGTTGAGCAATGCACTTGCCCTTCAATTGAATCAAGTCCTTGAGCCTTGCAACCTCTTCTTTAAGTTCATCATTCTCTTGCACAATGAGGTCATCACAAGACTCTACAAGCACATTCTCAACACAAGACATATTTCCTCGCGAACAACAAGGGTTAGCATGAGATAAATCAAATTGAACTTGTGTACATGTGCACTTGTGAGGTTGGAAGGATTTTACCGATGTTACCACAACCTCATGACTGATTTCTAGCATGATATGAGAATCCATAAGCTTCTCATGAGAGCACAAGAGCTCATCATGACTTTCTTGCAAAGTCTCATACTTGCTAGTAAGCCTTTCCAACTTGTCCTTGAGCATATAATTCTCATCTTCTAATTGAGCAACACAAGATAGAGAGATAATAGTACGAGTTTGCTCAATTGACAAGTTTTCATACCTTTCGACCAAAATAGCATGAGAGCACTTAAGCTTTTCATGCTTTTCGGTCAACTTCTCCAAGCATTTGATCTTTTTGACAAGAAACTCTTCTTGCTTGTGAAGTGACTCTTCTTGCTCACTAATTTTCTCCATGAGCTTGAGCACCATCAACTTGTCTTTCTTGCTTAGATGAGCAAGGTGTTGAGTGACCTCATCATTATCACTCTCATCTTCACTCTCACTACCACTCTCACTTGAACTCTCACTCTCACTTGCCACATTCTTCTCTTCATTTGCCATGAGACCCATATGAGAAGTGGCATAGAGAGTTGAGCATCTCGGTGAGGTGGATTCATCAATTGGCCTCCATCGATCACAAGCTTCTTCCTCCTTCAAAATGTTAGCCTCACAAGAACTATAGGAAGTAGAAGCACCACATGTATAATCCTTGTTCTCACCAACCATTTCATTACCTTCCACATATGTCGGTGAGGGAGTGGTTGTGCCATGATCACTTAGGCCTTTTGGGAGAATCACTTGAGGCTCTTCAATTGTTGGTGAAGTTGAGCACTCCTCAAGTGATTCCTCTAATGAGAGCAACCTCTCATCACATTTGGACTTATCATATCTTTCTTTGAGTATGGTCCAAATGAGATGAGCATCCTCAAGTGGTTCACCATCTCCAAATATGACGGCATCAAGTACATCTTCACTCAAGGCACTAAATAAGACATTAGTAGCTTGAGCATTGAGTTGTAAGCATTTCACTTCCTCTTTAGTTAGATAGTCCAAATCATCACTAGGAGGTGAAATGCTCACATCTACAATCTGCTCGAGTTGAGGACCCATGGCCCTAAAAACATCAAGTATACTAGCAGACCAAGATGTATAATTTGAGCCATCGGAAAGTAAAAGTTCTAGAGATACTTCCTCACTTGTCGACATCGTCTCTCAAGGCGGTTAAGCCCGTAATTGAGAGCCCAGGCTCTGATACCAATTGAAAGGACCTTGATGTCGCCTAGAGGGGGGGGTGAATAGGCCTGTTTAAAATCACAGCTCAAAACTTTGTTAGAGATGCCCGGCACTACCGCCCTAAGCCCGGAACTGCCGCACCCCGGCACTGCCGGCCTCAGCCCGGTACTGCCGCGCCAACACTGCCCGAGCCTGCAGTTCAAAATCTACCAAGGGGAAAATAGATCGAGTGAATTACTGAGCTTCCTAGGGTAGAGTTGAACCTATTTCACCACTTGAATGTATGCAGAAATGTACAAGTGAGTAGATCGGCACCAAACCCTAAAATCACCGCAAATGAAAGTGGAGAGCAATACAAACAACAAGAACACAATAGAGACAAGGTATTTATCCCGTGGTTCAGCTCGCCACCAAGGCTTGCCTATGTCCACGTTGTTGAGGAAGCCACAAAGGCTATGGTCTCTTTCAACCTTGTCCTCGTTCTCAAGTCAAGAGAGCAAGTCTCTTGAGATGAGGGTTCTTACTAGATGTAGAGGGTGATAACAAACGTCCCGGAGCTGCCACACAAGAGTTGGAAGCTTCCGGGCGACGCCTAGCCGGCTAGGAGCCTTGCTCCAAGAGTAATAAACACAATCCACCGGCTTCAACGCGAACCAAGTGCTCTAGGAGTTGTAGAACAGTTTGGAGAGCTCTCTAATGCAGTTTGGAGGGTCAAACTCTCATGGATTTGCAAGGGAAGCAAAGGAGAAGCTTGAGGGGCTCCAATGGAGAGTGAGGGAGAGAGAGAGCTGCTCTGGTCGCACTTGGGAGGAGAATGGTCGAGATAACCGTTGGGAGAGGCAGGGAGACAAAGGATATACCCCCTGCTGTCCAACAGTAACATTAAGTCGCGGCAGTGCCGGCCCTAGCCCGGCAGTACCGCGGCCCGGCACTTCTGCTCTCAGAGCAGAACTTCTGCTCGAGCAGAACTTCTGCTCGCAGAGCAGCACTTCTGCTCTGACACAAACAGCCAAGAATGAGGAATGGAAAACTTGCTGTTGTGGCTTGTTTTTGAGGATGGTTTGGTGGAACTTTTGAGCACTTAGTTGCACATATAAGCTAGAGCATTGTGTCCCCCTTAATAGTACGGCTTTTCCTAAACTCAAATTAAAAGCATAAAAGAATTTAAACGCCTTTGAGCTGGATGCCGCTTTTCTTTGTAATTGGGGGTTCCACCATTTCTTATACTATCCTCTTTCTTAATATCACTTCATAAAGGTTTGCAATCATCCTTGTCTCATCTCTTTGAGTAAACACACCCTTGAGCTTGTGACTTGAATCTTTCCAACACATATGAGTTTAGTCCATGGCTTCAAGTCACCTCCGCTAATGATTTGATCCTCAACATAATATGACTCCTCATAGCTCGATTAGTACCTCGACTCAATGCAAGTACTCTCTTCTTCACCCTAGCCATAGTACCTCAGTCTCCTTGACCTTCACCTTCGCTTAGTACCTCGAAGACCTTTCCTTGCTATCTTCACCCTATCAAGCCATACTCAAGTCACATCACATTAAGCATCCATTGAATAATCATTTCTTCAATATTGTGATCCTTGCTTGAACATCTTATAGATATGAATGTTTAGATCAATCAAGCTTCACATAGAGTGTCATATATGAATCAACATCAATATGGTGAAGCCAATTCACGGTTCCTTATATTCTCTCCATTTTGGCTTGACACTCAATAGTCACTTCAATTTCCATCTTCATACTTCTAGCTTGATCAAATCAATGCAAAGTGATTTCCCAAATCTTTATCCATACAAGCAAACCAAAGTAGAGACCGACTTATATCCAATATGAGTTGTGTCCTTTGTCATTTCAGCTTTGCTTGCCATTTCCTCACTTATGCATTCTTGATTCATTCTTCATCCTTGATCAAAGCTAATCCACTATCAAACTCTTCTTGTTCATGAAAAGCAAGCCATTATTGAGACCAATCCAAGTCATCACCTCATGTCTCATTTGTCACTTGTCAAATATGCTTGCTTTCTCATGATGCTATAATATCCCACAACATAGAAGCCATCTCATTAATTCCAGTAGCATTGCTGTCTTTTGCTTGAACTAGATTGTTTCCATAATCTTTCCATACAACAACAATACACAGTTTTGGCCTTTATTTCAACACAATGTGGAGTACCATCAAGTTTGCTACTTTTGTTGAACCTTTAATACACTTAGCAAACTTGTTAGACCTTTAGTTGAGTTGTCATTCAATTCACCAAAACCCACTAAGGGCTAGATGCACTTACAATATGCAAGCTTGGGTGCGACATATGCAGTGTGGATAGGGATCCTCAGCTGAGTATTATTTATCCGGATTAACGTTGCTCCTCGGTTATGGAGACTTGGTCCACTGACTGTCAACGGAGAGTGGTTCTCAACTAGGAATGTTTTGAAATGTAAAATGAATCATGAACGATGAAGAATTGAGGAATGCTGAATCTTTCCAAAATAAAATAAGGTTTACAAAAATGCTTTTCTGCAAAATACTTGATCTTGCTTAAACCTTACCTTGACTACCCTAAGCCTCTCATTCCTGAGTCTTCTCCCTTTTTCTTAGTCGGGTAAGTCTTGTTGAGTACCCCAGTACTCAGGGTTTGTTACCCATGCTGCAGGTATGACAGAGTCCCCGATGTGTCTTGCACCCTGCTGCGTGACCATCGTCCAGGAAGAGGCCGATGAGGCCGAAGAATAGTTGTACACCCTCGGGCTGGGTGATTATAAGTATCTTTGTTGTTCTCCACTATGTTGCCTATATCTATCTCTATTATCAGAACTTGGTTTGTAATAACTGCACCTTAATTTCTATTTGGAACCCTGCTTTGTAAAACTATTGTTATTTAAGTCTTCCACTCTTTATTCCGATGTTATTTGTAAAAGTATGCAATGCTGTAACCGAATTGTGAGATGATCCTGCGGACATTGGGCACTGATGTAGCCCGGTGGCGAACAGGTCTTAATCACATGGAACATGGGTTCGGCTGTCAGAGGTTGACAGGGACACGTGGGCCATGAGATTAGGGCCGTTCCGTCACACTTGGCCACCACCGTTTGAGATTGTGAGAGGTTTTGGAGCCTCACCTCGCCGGAGCGGCAAGAGGCATCCTTAGTGGATTGCTCGTGTCATTGAGCTACCTCACTAGTGGTAGATTCTTGTGGCGCTCTTTGTGAGCTTGGCTTTGCGCCGATTAGTCACCGGGTCACCTAGTGTTGGTCGACACAACGGGGAGTAGCGTGCCGGCAAGCACGTGAACCTCGGGATAAATCTTGGTGTCCCGTGTGCTTATTTTGATTGCCTCTACATCTTGGTGATTGGTCTTCATCTACACATTCTTGGTGATTGGCTTCACAAGTTGATTTCACCCGTGATTGGCTCTCTATGTGGCGATCCCGAAGGCTCGGTGAAATCCCCTCAATCTAGCTCATTTACTTTGTGTATTTACTTTGAGCTACTTTCTTGTGTAGATATCTATTCTTGTTGTATATCTTTTGTCATATACCTTGTGTAGCTAAGTTGTAATTAGCTTGCTTAGTTTGCTTATTGCACATACTTGTCTCATATACTTTTTGTATATCATACTTGTGCTAGAACTATATTGTTTTATTTCGCATTTGTTATTAGCTCTAGTTGTATGTGTGACATAAAAATATTAAGTAGAATTGTTGGATAGGTGGCTTGCAACACTCTATTAGGCTAGTGCAAAAAGCTTCGCTATTTGTTATACTAATAGTGTTTGCCTAAGAGTTTTGTAGATGTTTTAATTAGGCTATTCACCCCCCCTCTAGCCAATTTGGATCTTTCAAGTGGTATCGGAGCCGTGGTCACCGTTAGTTTGAGGCTTAACATCCTCCGGTGTTAAAATGGCTCAAATCAACTATATGGGGAAGCCACCACATTTTGACGGCACCAACTTTGATTGTTGGAAGAGGAAGATGTGTGCATTCACAAGAGGAATGAATAGAAAGATATGGGATGTGATTGAGCATGACTTTGCGATAATTGATCCCACAAGTCTCACTCCTAGAGAAGAAGAGAAGCTTCAATGGAATGATGTGGCCATCAACTTATTCTATGAAGCATTTGACACCAAAGTGTTTGAGCAAATCAAGAATCTTGAAAGAGCAAGTGAGATTCGGGAGAGATTGGACGAGACCTATGAAGGCACCAAGGTGGTCAAGAGTGCCAAGCTATATATCCTCAAGGACAAGCTTGCTACCTTCAAGATGCAAGATGATGAGAGCATACCGGAGATGTTTCACCGGTTGCAAGTGATCATAAATGACTTGAAGGCTTTGGGAGAGAAGGTGGAGGACAAGGACTTTTCTCACAAGTTCTTGAGATGCTTACCACCAAGGTTTGACACTTTGGTGACCATCCTAGTGAGGGAAGGATTGGATACGGTAACCCCAAACCAAGTACTAGGTGATGTGGTCACTCAAGACACATACCGTGTGGAAAGGGATGGGGGAGCCCAAGAGAAAGAGAAGAAGAAGAAGACCGTGGCATTCAAGGCTTCATCCTCCAAGAGCAAGAACAAAGGCAAAGCAAAGAAGGAGGAAAGTGATGATGAAGTAAACACAAGCTTGAGTGAAATGGATGATGAAGAGATGGCTCTATTTGTGAAGAGATTTGGCAAGTTCATGAAGAAGAAGGGCTATGGAGCTAGAAAGAGAAGAGATGCAAACAAGAGCACAACTAAAAGGTGCTATAGATGCAAGAGCAAGGATCACTTCATTGTGGATTGTCCATACTCTAGTGATGAAGATGATGATGACCGCAAGAAGAGCAAGAAGAAGGACAAGAAGGAAAAGAAAGAAAAGAAGGAGAAGAAGAAGGAGAAGAAGAAGGGTGGATCCTATGTTGTGACATGGGATAGTGATGCTTCCTCAAGCGATGATGATGATTCTAGTGATGATGAGAGGAAGACCACCAAGAAGAAGGCTATGGCTAGTCTTGCTATATCAAGCAAGCCTTCTATCTTCAACACTCCATCGTCATGCTTCATGGCTAAGGCCACTAAGGTATCATCCGATGAGAGTGAAAGTGAGAGTGAGAGTGATGATGATGAGGAGTACTCAAAGGAGGACCTCATGAGCATGCTACAAGATGCTCACTCTTACATTGAGACTAAGAGGAAGGAGTGCAAAGAATTGCGCAAGGCCAACAAGGCTCTTGAGCAAACCTTTGATGAGCTCAAGTCCACTCATGAGAGGCTAGAGGAAGCCCATGAGAAGCTTGGCCAAGCTCACACTAGGCTTAAGGAAGCCCAGTCCTCCCTCCTTGATCAAAGTAAGATTGAGGATGTTGTAGAGACATGCAACATAGGAGTAACATGTGATATTCTTGATGATTCTTTTTATGCTCCTATTGTTGTTGCTCCCACAAATGCATCATCATCATCTAGCTCAACTAAAATGCCTACTTCTACTACATGTGATTCATCATTAGTGGTAGAAAATGAGAACCTTAAGAATAAGGTGTATGAGCTCACTCATGCTTTAGGCAATGCCTATGGTGGAGATGCCCGCTTGCTTAAGTGCTTGGGTAGCCAAAGGTGTCCACTCAACAAGGAGGGACTTGGCTATACCCCCAAGAAGGGCAAGGCGGCCTTTGCTACTCACAAGACTAGTTTTGTGAAGAGCAATGGTCGGTATTGCTATAATTGCAAGCAATCCGGGCATATAGAGCAAAATTGCTTTAACAAGAACAAGATCAAGAACAATGCTCATGCATTATCCATTAGACTTGATTCTTGTTATATGCTTACAAAGGGCACTAATGGTGTGAAGGCTAAGTACATTGGTGCACCCATGGTTGGCCCAAAGAAGAAGTCAATTTGGGTGCCCAAGAGCTTGGTGACTAACCTTGGAGGACCCAAAAAGGTTTGGGTACCTAAAAGGAATTGATCTTTTTTGTAGGTAAATTATAAAGCGGGAGGAAGGCATTGGGTGCTTGATAGTGGGTGCACTCAACACATGACCGGAGATGGAAGAATGTTCAAATCAATCAACACTAGTGGCAATGATCATGCGGATGCTATCACATTTGGTGACAATGAGAAAGGCAAGGTCAAAGGCTTGGGCAAGATTGCAATATCCAATGACTTGAGCATCTCCAATGTGCTATTAGTGGAATCTCTCAACTTCAATCTTTTGTCCGTAGCACAATTGTGTGACTTGGGTTTCAAATGCATATTTGGGGTTGATGATGTGGAGATAGTGAGTGTTGATGGAAGTGATTTAGTGTTTAAAGGATTTAGATATGAGAATCTTTATTTGGTGGACTTTGATGCAAGTGAAGCTCAATTGACAACATGTTTGTTCACCAAATCAAGTATGGGTTGGCTATGGCATAGGCGCTTGGGACATGTTGGAATGAAGCAACTAAAGAGGCTAGTGAAGCATGACATGGTTAGAGGACTAAAAGATGTTCATTTTGAGAAGGACAAGCTTTGCAGTGCATGTCAAATGGGAAAACAAGTTGGAAACACTCATCCCAACAAAGGAATGATGAGCACTACACATGCACTTGAGTTGTTGCACATGGACTTGTTTGGACCAACTACATATGCAAGTATTGGGGGAAATAAGTATGGCTTTGTGATAGTGGATGACTATACAAGATACACATGGGTCTTCTTTCTCGTTGACAAAAGTGAAGTGTTTGGCATATTCAAAACCTTTGTCAAGAGAAGCCAAAATGAGTTTGATAGAAGAATCAAGAAAGTGAGAAGTGACAATGGAAGTGAATTTAGAAACACAAGAGTTGATGAGCTATGTGATGATTTTGGAATCAAACATCAATTCTCGGCCAAGTATACTCCTCAATCCAATGGAATAGTTGAAAGGAAGAATAGGACACTCATTGATATGTCAAGATCCATGCTTAGTGAATACAATGTGAGTGATTCCTTTTGGGCCGAAGCAATCAACACGGCATGCTATTATAGCAACCGGCTCTATTGTCACCCTCTATTGAAGAAGACACCATATGAGCTTCTCAATGATAGAAAGCCCAACATTGCATATTTCCGGGTCTTTGGGTGCAAATGCTACATATTGAAGAAAGGCACAAGACTTGGCAAATTTGAGAAGAAGTGTGATGAAGGGTTCCTACTTGGTTACTCCACTACAAGCAAAACATACAGAGTTTGGAACGATACAACAAGAATAGTTGAAGAAGTCCATGATGTTGAGTTTGATGAAACCAATGGCTCACATGAAGAACAAGACAACCTAGATGATGTGAGAGGAACACAATTGGTGGAAGCTATGAAGAACATGGACATTGGTGATATAAGGACAAAGCAAGTGATTGACATAGAAGATGACAAAGATCAAGTGCTCTCTCCTCCAACCATGCATGACAATGATATTGCAAGCTCTAGTGGTTCTCAAGATCAACAAGATACTAGTGCAAGTGCTCAACCGCAACAAGTGCTTCAACCAACACATATTACAAGAGATCATCCTTTGGATCAAATTGTTGGTGACATAAGAAGAGGTGTGCAAACAAGATCAAGATTGACTTCATTTTGTGAACACTACTCATTTGTATCATCTATTGAGCCAACCAAGATTGATGAAGCTTTGATGGATGTTGATTGGGTGAATGCAATGCATGGAGAGTTAAACAACTTCACTCGCAATGATGTTTGGGAGTTAGTGGAAAGACCAAAGAACACAAATGTTGTTGGTACAAGATGGGTCTTTCGAAACAAGCAAGATGAAGATGGCATTGTTATAAGGAACAAGGCAAGATTGGTTGCACAAGGGTACACTCAATTGGAAGGCATTGACTTTGGAGAAACCTATGCACCGGTTGCTAGATTAGAGGCCATTAGAATTCTACTTGCATATGCTTGTTCTCACAACATCAAGCTCTATCAAATGGATGTCAAGAGTGCTTTTCTCAATGGATTCATCAATGAGCTAGTGTATGTTGAGCAACCTCCCGGATTTGAAGATTTGAAGAAGCCCAACCATGTGTACAAGCTTAAAAAGGCATTATATGGGTTGAATCAAGCACCAAGAGCATGGTATGAAAGATTGAGGGATTTCTTGCTATCAAAAGGTTTCAAGATGGGAAAGGTTGACACCACTCTCTTCACCAAGAAGATTGGAAGTGACTTGTTTGTGTTGCAAATCTATGTGGATGACATCATTTTTGGATCAACCAACCAAGACTTTTGTGAAGAGTTTGGAGAGATGATGGCTAAAGAATTTGAGATGTCTATGATTGGAGAGCTTAGTTACTTCCTTGGTCTACAAATCAAGCAAATGAAGAAAGGCACATTTGTTAGTCAAGGCAAATACATCAAAGACATGCTCAAGAAGTTTGGGTTAGATGAAGCAAAGGCAATAACCACTCCAATGGGCACAAATGGACATTTGGATAGTGACTCAAGTGGTGACATGGTGGATCAAAAGCTATATCGGTCAATGATTGGAAGTTTACTCTATGTGACCGCATCAAGGCCGGATGTCATGTTTAGTGTGTGCATGTGTGCAAGGTTCCAAGCTTCACCAAGAGAAAGTCATTTGAAGGCAACCAAAAGAATATTGAGATATTTGAAGCACACTCCAAATGTTGGACTATGGTATCCCAAGGGCTCTCAATTTGAATTGATTGGATACTCGGATTTCGATTATGCGGGATGCAAGGTGGATAGGAAGAGCACATCGAGCACTTGTCAATTGCTTGGAAGATCACTTGTCTCATGGTCATCAAAGAAGCAAAATAGTGTTGCACTCTCTACCGCCGAAGCCGAATACATATCCGCGGGTAGTTGTTTTGCACAATTGCTATGGATGAAGGCAACATTGCAAGATTATGGAATCAAGTTTGGACAAGTCCCATTGCTATGTGATAATGAGAGCGCCGTCAAAATAGCCACCAACTCGGTTCAACATTCAAGAACAAAGCACATTGACATAAGGCATCACTTCATTAGAGATCATCAAGCAAAGAAGGACATATCTATTGAGAGTGTGGGCACCGATGATCAACTTGCCGATATCTTCACCAAGCCACTAGATGAAAGAAGGTTTTGCAAGCTAAGGAATGAATTGAATATCCTAGACTTCTCCAACATGAGTTGAATGCACTCCTACTTATGGCATGCCTCTCCTCCAACAAAGCAAAGGTGACATTGTTTGGCATGTGCATTCATTCTTATTAGGTCGTGATTTAGTTCATATAGTCATCACATTGCTTATTTAGGATCATTCATGGTAAATCAAATGAATTTGAAGTATATATGGTACCACTATTGCTTCTATGTTTGACTTGATCTAGTGGTAGCATATAACTTGTTTGTGAGCTTGTAACTCTAGTGTTTGATCTAGTAAGTGAACAATAGGTGTTTAACCAACGTGAGTAAGATAACCATTGAAAGATGTGTGAAGAAGCTTACTCTAGAGCAAACCGTGTTAAATATCCTATGCTCATAAGCTAGATTAAGCCACAACTTGACTTGGTTTGTTTCCCACATATGCCCCACCTTTATGATAATTGTTGACAAAGGGGGAGAAAATAATGCAACAAAGATAAAAGAGACACCAACAAAGATAAAAGAGACATGCTATGCTAAGTTCAAGTGGGATCGGAGCATACAAATAGGGAGAGCAAGCTCATAAACATGTATGATGCATTTGAAATGTGCATATTCGTATGTTTGTTAGCAATGCATAAGCCTTTTAATTTGATATCCATGCTTATGTGGTGAATGCTAGTGATAGGTTATGTTTGATGAATTGATTTACTAGCATGTACATAATAGCAACTAGACATACTTGTATTTCAAGTGGTTCAAGAGCCTTATTATAATGTTGATCTCACGGGGTTCTTGAGTTTTGATGTATGTCTAGTGATTAAATGGTGCTAAGGATGGTTTAACATGTGCACTCCGATTGGTATCACGCTTCAAAGGTCCATTCTTATGCCTTAGCATCATCATTGATAGTATTGCTCACCCACATTTTATATCCATATATATATGTGTCAAATCTAGTACCAAACTCTATAGCACATATGTAGAGGGAGCTAATACTATCAATGTGGTTACTCAAATTTAAATCACATATCTTTGTATAGGTTGTCATCAATTACCAAAAAGGGGGAGATTGAAAGCCCTAGTTTGGTTTTGGTTAATTGATGAAACCTATTTTGGTCTAATCCTATTACTAAGCATGTGTGTATCTTACGAGGAAGGATTACGACCAAGCCAAGTGGTGGAGCTAGCTAGGCGACAACCATGGAAGATGGTGTTGGCCATATGCATCTCAAGTGATCAAGTGCTCTACCCTTGGTGAATTGCAAGAAGAAGAGAAGAGATGTAGCAAAGAGGCCCGAAGACAAAGGTATAACCTATAGGGCTCTTTGTTTTAGTGATCAAGACACTTAGCGAGTGTGATCACATTTAGGATACATAGCCGTACTATTAAGAGGAGATTATTCCCGGCTTATGCGGTGTTCAAGTGCCACTAGGTGTTCTCTAAACATATCGATGCTATAGACCTAGTGAGTGACTAACTAAACCCTTGGTAAATGCTTTGAAAAATGCTAACGCACGTGCACAAGTGGTGAAACACTTTGGTGTTGACACATGGGAGCAAGGGTAGAAGTTAGAGAGTGAAAAGATGCCAAGTTAGGGGCATCGGACGCTGGCGTCGGCAGCATCGGACGCTGGCCGAGCGTCCGATGGTAAACCCTAACTTCTGACTGTTGACGAGCTAGCATCGGACGCTGGCAACGGACGCTGAGGAAACACTATTGATGCGTCCGATGGTCATGACGTGGCGCGATCGTGTTGTGCAGGGAGCATCGGATGCTGGCCTGCGTCCGATGCAGAACCATCGGACGCGTCCGATGCGTTCTGGACCTCTCTGGAACCTTTCTGTTGTGCCATCGGACGCTGGGGTTGAGCGTCCGATGTAACTGTGCCGGTGCGTCCGATGTGGCGCAGAAAAGAGCTGAATTGAGCAGAGGCATCGGAGCGTCCGATGCTAGGCATCGACGCGTCCGATGCCACTTTAACCAGCGCGAGAAAGAATGTGACCGTTGGGATCTAACGGGCTGAATTCATAGCAGGGGGACACGTGGTGCTTATCGGAGCATCGGACGCTGGGGCAGCGTCCGATGGCCCCGACACCGGAGCGTCCGATGCTTTTGTTTCGGGCCCAACGGCTAGGCCGACTTGTGAGGCCTATTTAAGGGGCTTGGCCGGCTTGCTAGGTTTAACTCTTGCACTTTTTGATTCCTAAGCATTCTAGTGAGCTTTGGCAAGCCTCCCAACTCATCTCCCAAGTTGATTTGATCAACCCAAGTGAGATTGAGTGATCTAGTGCGTGATTTGAAAAAGTTCAATCTAGTGGCACTAGTTCTTCGCATCGGCATTGAGTTTTCTTGTTACTCTTGGCATTTGCCGGTGCCTAGACGGCTTGGAGGCGTTGAGGTGGTTGTTGGCAAGATTGGTGATTGTTCTTGGCCACCACCGTTTGAGATTGTGAGAGGTTTTGGAGCCTCACCTCGCCGGAGCGGCAAGAGGCATCCTTAGTGGATTGCTCGTGTCATTGAGCTACCTCACTAGTGGTAGATTCTTGTGGCGCTCTTTGTGAGCTTGGCTTTGCGCCGATTAGTCACCGGGTCACCTAGTGTTGGTCGACACAACGGGGAGTAGCGTGCCGGCAAGCACGTGAACCTCGGGATAAATCTTGGTGTCCCGTGTGCTTATTTTGATTGCCTCTACATCTTGGTGATTGGTCTTCATCTACACATTCTTGGTGATTGGCTTCACAAGTTGATTTCACCCGTGATTGGCTCTCTATGTGGCGATCCCGAAGGCTCGGTGAAATCCCCTCAATCTAGCTCATTTACTTTGTGTATTTACTTTGAGCTACTTTCTTGTGTAGATATCTATTCTTGTTGTATATCTTTTGTCATATACCTTGTGTAGCTAAGTTGTAATTAGCTTGCTTAGTTTGCTTATTGCACATACTTGTCTCATATACTTTTTGTATATCATACTTGTGCTAGAACTATATTGTTTTATTTCGCATTTGTTATTAGCTCTAGTTGTATGTGTGACATAAAAATATTAAGTAGAATTGTTGGATAGGTGGCTTGCAACACTCTATTAGGCTAGTGCAAAAAGCTTCGCTATTTGTTATACTAATAGTGTTTGCCTAAGAGTTTTGTAGATGTTTTAATTAGGCTATTCACCCCCCCTCTAGCCAATTTGGACCTTTCACTCGAGCACTCAGTTCAAAAACTGGCCAATAAAAAGTAGATCGAATGAAATACTAGTGTTCCTGATATGCCTTAACCTTGCCACACTACTTCAATCAAGCCAAAAAAAGTAAGAATGTATAGATCGAGACCAACTCCTAGAAAACAATCGCAAGCTCGATTTGCACAAGATAAATATAGAAGCACATAAGAGAAGTGATTTATCTCATAGTTTAGCTCGTCACTAAGGCTTGCCTACCTCCACATTGATGATGTTAGCCACTAAGGCTTAGAGCTTTGCAACTCTATCACTTTCTCAAGTTAATAGAGTTAACTTTGGCTTCCGGCTGATTGATTGGTTGTTTTTATAACTGATTTCGACTGTTTCAATAGTTTTCTACGAAATAAAAATAAGTTAAAGTACGGCTGAGAGCAACCACAATGTTGCTCAAAAGTAGTCCATAGGAATTAAAATAATATCTACTAACTAGCTGAAAATACCGTGAATCCAGTCCATATAGTAGTCCATAGTAAAAAGTAGTCATAAGCTTATAGACTACTCGTAGGGAATAAACAAATACTACCTTTTATATCTCTTTTCTTTATCTTTCTTGATTTGCACATGATTGAAGATGAAGATTTTTTTTATTTTAGATAAGACCTACCATATGGACTACTTGTTGACTAAAACATTATGTCAGCAATAATAACTATAGTCCATATATATTGTGGTTGCTCTGACAAACCGACTTACAAGAGTAAACGAACGGGGCAGATTTGTCCTTTGCCGTGTTTTGTCACGCACATTCAGACCATGTTCAGTTCACGAAATTGGTCCAAATATGTTGCGCAGTAGAATCTTTAGACGCATGTACGAAGCATTAAATGTAGATAAAAAATAATTAATTGTATTTTTAGTCCGCTCATGTCGAGACGAATTTTTTGAGCCTATTTAGGTCATATTTAGATAAAGTTTGTTAAATAACAACGAAAGTGCTACAGTAATTTTTCACCGAATATTTGACCAAGTGAACCAGACCTCATTCGTCTGTATCACTGTCACAACTCACAAGTCAGACCGCGGGCTAGGGATCTCTTCTGGCTTCGAGAAAGTTTGGCTCGCACGCTTCCACCGACCAGACCGGGCCAGCTCAGGCTCAGGCGTGGAGCTGTTCGCCTTCTCCGCGTCGCCGGGGACCGGCGATGAACGGCGGGCTCCCTGGATTCCGTACGCCACCCCACCTCTCGATCCTCCCGTTCTCCTACTTTTTCTTAAAAAAAAAAAAAAAATCCGCTGCGACTTCCCTTATCTCTGCTCCTCTGTTACGGCATCGATCTTAGTGCGATTCGATCTGGTTCTGCGCAGACAATGCGCCGGCGTCGAGGGCCGTGGTCGTCGCCGCTGCTCTCTTCTCCGTCCCCTTCGGCTTCCGCGGCCGCTCCCTCAACCTCGGCCTGTCCTACCAGGCAAGCCGCCCTTGCCCTCCTCAATAGTCAATACATGTGTACTGAGATCCTAACTGTTCTAGAGGACATTTTCACTGAGGGTGACAGTTGTTTGCTTTATTGTGGAATTGGTAGCTTAGAATTACATGTAAACTCCTCGTTCGTTTGTATATAAGTGTCCGCTAATTTTTATTTCTGAAACTGCAGCCATAGCTGAATTTTCCATGCCCTTGTCCTTGTTTGAGCTGCAGTTAGGTAGATGATTACAGGGAAATCTGACTGCCATGCTATAATAGGCAGCTAATTGGGTTCATCATCCTTTGTTTATGCAGAGTGTTTTAAGTGTCCTCCCCAATACATGTGTACTGAGATCCTAACTTCTTGTTCATTGTATATAAGAGTGTCCGCTACTTTTTATTTCTGAAATGCAGCCGTAGCTGGATTTTCCATGCCCTTGTCCTTGTTTGAGCTGCAATTGGGTGGATGATTGATTACACGGAAATCTGACTGTTGTGAATAGGCAGCTAATTGGGTTCATCATCCTTGGTTTATGCAGAGTGTTTATGAAAAGCTGAGTATCTGGAGGCTGATCACCTCATTGTTTGCTTTCTCATCAACCCCTGAGCTCATCTTTGGAGCGGCCCTGCTATACTACTTTAGGGTGTTTGAACGACAAATAGGTTCTAACAAGTATGCTGTAAGTAGTTTTGTGTTCAAGGTGTTTGACATGCAGTTATTATTAGCAACATTTTCCTATGTTGATGTAATTATTTGAAATATAGGTCTTCATCATCTTCTCGGCGATGCTGTCTGTACTGCTTCAGATCCTTGTTTTAGGTTACATGAAAGGTATGCCTTTTTTAGAGTTCAAGGGCAAGTTGCTCCGGCCTTTCAATTAAAATCAAAAGACCATGAATTCGTTACAGCATAGGGAATCAAAAAAAAAACCCAGCTCCAATCGGCAGCAGGGAAACGCTCGAACGACAAACTAAACAGCAAGGAAAAATGGCCACCAGTTTGACGACACAGAAGACCCAGAACCAAAAGCTACTAACAGACAATTATAGTAACTAGCCAATACTTGTCAATGCATAGTTTCTTTTAAATCCTGCTTAAACTATTTTAGGGTTTCAATTGGTTTGTTTTTTGTATGATATATTGCTTTGTATCAGCTTTTCATATTGATTGCAAACTGTATCCTTAAGGTGTCAACACCAGGACCCCAAAATAGAAGGCGCATCTATAGGATTATAGTAACATCCATAGTCCCACCACGTAAAATGCTTATGCATATTCTAGGTCAACTAAACCATTCGTTCAAAAACAAAATTCATCACAACCACATTCTCTGAAACAACTATTTAAATAAGGGCCTGCTCGCTGCAGCAGTTGCAATGGTTTTAGGCGAAAGTACAGTATTTTACAGCCGGTGAATACCTGCTGCAGCTAACGGGCTGTAGAACAAGATAGTTAAGAAAAATACCAGTGTTAATTGTGCTTATTCTTTTTTATTTACTTGTTTCGCAATAGCAACAAGTTAGTGTATATGGTTCTTGTCTGACAAGTTAATGTCAGAATTGCAGATCCTTCTCTAAATCCATTGACTTCAGGACCATATGGCCTCATCTTTGCATCTTATGTGCCATTCTTCTTTGACATTCCTGTCTCAATGAAGTTCCGCATATTTGGACTGAGCTTAAGTGATAAGTCATTTGTATATTTGGCAGCACTCCAGGTTCAGTTCTAAGATAACTTTCCTTCCTTTTTTTCAAATCTCCCTCTGTCACAGCTTTACATATTTGATTTCTGTCATCAGCTTTTTTTCTCATCTGGAAGACGTTCTGTTGTACCTGGACTTTCTGGTATACTGGCTGGGCTTCTGTATCGCCTGAATACATTTGGCATTCGTAGGTTGAAGGTAACGCTTTCTAGCCCGTTCGGGAAATGTGATGAGTGGTAGCCATGCATTCAAATGTGACTACATTTCTTTAATAGTTCCCAGAGATCGCAACATCACTCTTCTCGCAGTTGTCATGGCCCTTTTCTAACAATCCATATCAAGGGTTACCGACCACAGAAAATAATGAAAGTATCCCTTCTCACCAGGCACATCAAATTGAGGCAAGTACTCTTGTAATAACCCTTATTTCAATATTTTGTGGGGGGAGATTAGCAGATTCTAGGTACCAAATTGGGAGGCCTGCCAATACTTCAACCCTTGAGCACTACATGATTAACAATACTCGAGCAAAATCTCGATTATGTACACAATACTATGTTTTTTTTGTGAAGCATACAATACTTCAATTTTGAAAATGAAAAATTAAAATTAAAACTTTAGCGGCTTCTAACTCGATAGTACTACATATGCCTGATGTCCGTTGTTCATTGTGTTTGACTCAATCATAAGTTTGAGCACAGGAGATTTTTCTGCTTCTCTTGGGATCCTAATTTTTCATCACTGAGCTTGCTTTTGATCATATCTTATTCAGGATGCACGCACAGCTATCCAAGATCCCACGGAGTCTTCTATTACTGCACTCGTTTCTATGGGCTTTGATCGCAGTGCAGCAATTCAGGCACTTGCATTGACCAACTACGATGTCAATTTGGCCTCGAACATTCTGCTAGAAGCACAAGCTCTAGAGCAATGATACTCTGGCATCCAGTCAAAAGATGGGCAGATGCGCTGTACATGAAGTTCTGTTTCTAGATTTTATCACAGAATTCCTTGTTGAAAGAAGCCATTGTATATGGACGGGGACCTATCGAACGAAAGGCAATTAATACAGGAGCTTTCTCTATTTGCTTGCAGCGATACTCCTATCTGAATATTCGACACTCCTGCACTGGCAAAGTGCTTGATAGATTGCCAGCAGATTATGCTGGTTTGTGGCTATGTAGGTAGCTGATGCGCAGAGATGAAATCAGTTGCTCCAGGGACAAGAGCTTTGGAAGCCAAGGGGGTGATAGCTTACGACTAAAGTTTAGTCCCGTCACATCGAATATTTGGATGCTAATTAACAGTACTAAACATATACTAATGACAAAACTAATTACATAGATAGATACTAATTCGCGAGATGAATATATCTAGCCTAACTAGTCCATGATTTGATAATGTGATATTGCAGTAAATATTTGTTGATGATAGATTAATTAGGTTTAATAGGTTTGTATTGTAAATTAGCTACTATTTTTATAATAAGTTTTATAATTAGTTCATGTTTAGTCTTTTTTATGGCAAAACCCTAATTAGCTTCTCAACCTTCGATGCGATAAAAACTAAACTTTAGGGTGTGTTTAGTTGAAAAATTTTTGGGTGTGAAGTTCTTGTAACACTTTCGTTGTTATTTGATAAACTTTATCTAAATATGGACTAACTACACTTAAAAGATTCGTCTCGACATTTACAAATAAACTATGTAATTGATTATACTTTTTACCTACATTTAATACTCCATGCATGCGTCTAAAGATTCGATGAGACGGAGAATCTTGTAAAAATTTGGAATCTAAACATGATCTAAACACTCTTTAATAGTAGAATTGAGAAAGCGAAGGGTTAATGTCAGACAACTCAGCATTAATTTCCTTGCTCTGTGGCACAACGAACGCCTTGACTAAAGATCGACACTTTCGTTCTTACAATCTATACTGATTCCAGATTCAGTAAAACCCCCTTTAGAATTAATGAATTTGATATAAGAGCACTCGCAATAGTACTAACTCAACTGCTTTAGGGCCTGTTTGGAACGCAGGAATTTCACAGGAATCACGCAAGAATTTCACAGGAATCAGTTTAATTTTACAGAAAAAACACAGGAACGGGGAAATTTTCCGGCGTTCCAAACAGGGCCTTATAGTGCTAGCTTTTAGCGATATATCATAGTATTATTAGATCAATATGACACTTGTATAATCTTAAAATGTGTATGAGGCTAACTCTTCATCAAACGTTAATTTGTCTTGCAAGTGTCATAAGACTTACAAAACCTAATTTCATTTGAGATAGCTTTGTTAATTGTTACTACAATGCGTAGCCTAACACGTTGCTGTTAGTTGCTTCGCCTTCAGGAAGCAGCCGGGAGCTCGATAAATGTCAGAGGGCAAACCACGAAATTAGTCCTACAGTAGCGACATGGTAGGGTCACATTCACACCACACACCAGGAACCGCAGAAGCCAAAGCACACTGGCAGGATAAGTAGTATCGTAGCAAAGCAAGGTTCCATAGCACAAGGAAAATACAAGCATCAACTGCGAAGGAATGGAGCAGGAGGGTGGTACGCTAGCAGTAGTAACATGGCAACAACTCGAAAGGGAACACCAAACTCATCGAAGTCTGCCTGCCCTTGACCGACCAGGCTTCACGATCACGGTCTCCTCACATGTCATCGCCTTGGACCTCCTCCTCGTCCTCGTACTCGCCCTCGTCATCGGCAGTCGCGTCCTGGTACTGCTGGTACTCCGACACGAGGTCATTCATGTTGCTCTCGGCCTCGGTGAACTCCATCTCGTCCATGCCCTCGCCCGTGTACCAATGCAAGAAAGCCTTCCTCCTGAACATGGCAGTGAACTGCTCGCTCACCCTCCGGAACATCTCCTGGATGGAAGTGGAGTTGCCGATGAAGGTAGATGCCATGGACAGGCCCCTCGGCGGGATGTCACACACGCTGGACTTCACGTTGTTGGGGATCCACTCCACAAAGTAGGACGAGTTCTTGTTCTGGACATTGATCATCTGCTCGTCGACCTCCTTGGTGCTCATCTTCCCACGGAACATGGCCGAGGCGGTGAGATAACGCCCATGGCGAGGGTCAGCTGCACACATCATGTTTTTGGCATCCCACATCTGCTGTGTCAGCTCAGGGACAGTGAGGGCCCGGTACTGCTGGGAGCCACGGGACGTCAGCGGGGCGAAGCCAACCATGAAGAAATGGAGACGGGGGAAGGGGATAAGGTTCACAGCTAGCTTCCTGAGGTCAGAGTTCAGCTGACCAGGGAACCTTAGGCAGCAGGTGACTCCACTCATGGTTGCAGAGATCAAATGGTTCAAATCTCCAACTGCAGAAATTAACAAATACAGAGTGTTATCACATCATACACAGTAAATACACCAGTACAAGCATGCATATATCGGGAACGCTGAAGAGATAAATCTTAGAAAGAATCAGGCTGCTTACAGCTAGGGGTGGTGAGCTTAAGAGTCCTGAAGCAAATGTCATAGAGGGCCTCATTGTCAAGAACCATGCACTCATCAGCATTCTCAACCAACTGGTGAACAGAAAGAGTAGCATTGTATGGCTCAACCACGGTATCAGATACTTTCGGTGAAGGGAAAACAGAGAATGTCAGCATCATGCGGTCAGGGTACTCCTCCCTGATCTTTGAGATCAACAGCGTACCCATACCAGATCCAGTACCACCACCAAGGGAGTGGCATACTTGGAATCCTGAACAAACAAATAGATTTGAGTTAATATTCAATGTAGCATGGTAATCAAGTTTAGTTGCACAGGGAATTGAAAAAAGAACACTTCATAAAGTACACGTGGCAACCAAGATACATGACACACAGAGGTGATAGTAATCACAGTCACAACAGCTTGTTACATAGTTTCGCATATAAATTGTTCAAGCAACAAGTGCAAGAGAACACTACACTTCCATATAAATTGAAGAATATAACCTTTTTTGTTTCTGATCAAGTGTCAAAACATGCCAACAGCACAGAAGATAGATGCTGAAATGTGAAATTACTAAGCACATCAGCAATAACCAAGTATCAATGCCATTTAAGATGATACAGAAATACAGTACATGAACTAAAACGAGCTAAATGACTTTGTTTCAAGAGCAATAGCAGCTTCATGATAACAAGATATTGCAGTTCTAGTTCCCATGGATATCATCAATCACAGATGGATACAATGTATTGCACAATAGTGAAAAAATCACAAGCATGGTAAAAAGCCAGTAAAAGATATTTAATCATTTGCATCTCACTCTAAATTGCTTCAAAAACTGATCTAACAACTATAAGCAATCAGCTTTAATCAACAATAAGCTCAAGTACCTTGCAAGCAATCACAGTTCTCAGCTTCCTTCCTCACAACATCCAGAACAGAGTCGATGAGCTCAGCACCCTCAGTGTAATGGCCCTTAGCCCAGTTGTTACCAGCACCAGATTGCCCGAACACAAAGTTGTCAGGGCGGAAGATCTGCCCATAGGGTCCAGTGCGGACACTGTCCATTGTCCCAGGCTCAAGGTCCATGAGAACAGCACGGGGCACAAAGCGGCCACATGATGCCTCGTTGTAGTAGACATTGACACGCTCCAGCTGCAGGTCAGAATTGCCAGTGTACCGCCCGGTTGGGTCAATGCCGTGTTCATCACACACCACCTCCCAGAACTTGGCACCAATCTGGTTGCCACATTGGCCTCCCTGAATGTGCAAGATCTCTCTCATCTTCGCCCTAGAAACAAGGGAAGCACATAGGAATTAGTTTCAGCTACTGCAGCAAGCACGTTAACTTAAAATAGTAAAAAAAAAAAAGTATACTAGCTGTCACTACTGTTCAGATTCGAAATGTTACTGAACTCCTACACGGATCACATAGAATCCAACAAGATCTGGGGTTACAAAACCATCTTACATACATCAATAACTGAATCGCCTCCAACTAAGTACTAAATGCATCAATATTTACAGCAGATCTAATCTGTATTTCCTCGTCATGACAAACAATTTCGTGAGCTCAACCGTTCAAACGGTGACGTCAGTTCCAGATCTAGTTTCAGTCCTGAAATTTGTACTCCAAAACTGTACCATATCTAAGTTCTAGCAGTTACATTTCCGAGATCGAGAGATTAGTCGCAAAGAAAAAAGGACCACGAAATTCCCCCAAATCCAACAGTAGATCCCACTCAACTACGCAGAATCACCAAACTAATCGAATAATCTCCGTCGCAAAATAGAGATTAACAAGCACTGGACCAAGGCATTCCTAGGTGGGAAACCAGCAGATCCAATCGCATTTCCGGTTACATCGCGAAAACAACCCAGAATTCGGCAAAACAAAAAAAAAAACCTAGCTACGGTGCCACAGCAGATCAGAAATAATGCCACGCGCAGATTCAAAAAGCTCGATTATGAGGGTAGTTGAGATATCCTTACGAGGTACGAGACGATCCAAACTGCGAGGCAACGGGCGGCGAGAGACCGAGCGAAACAGATCGGGGAGGGAGGGAGGGAGGGAGGCGGAGAGAGGCCGGGGGCGTGTGCGGCGTCGGCAGCGCGGGGTTAAATAGCCGTAGGCGGCGGCGGTGGCAGCCGCGGGCATCCGACGGCCCGCGCCCTCCCGTTCCGAGCACTCCTGGCGACGCACGGCCCAGATCTCTCCGTCTTGCGTGATTTTCAAATTTCCCACCCCTGCGGCGGCGAAGTACCGGAACTGCCCCCTGCAAATATCGCCATTCCCGTCGGGGGTGAGGGCCCACAGGGAAGAAACCCGGTCCGCAGGCAGCGTCGCGTGACCCGTCGTTCCCAAGCTGCCCCCGCGGGTAACGTTTCGGCCCCCGCGCGCCTGTTCGCGCAGCTGGCAAACGCTGGGTCGGTGAGCGGCACAGGTTAGTGGGGTTTCTCTAGCGTTGGTCCCACAGGCCGGTGGGAGGTCGGATGCCACGGCCCACCACGGCGGCGACGCGGGAGGTGTGGGACAGGGCACCGGCTGGGCCCATGTGCGGTGCGGTACGGTGCGCTATCGTGGAGGTGGGTGCCGGCTGGTGCGACGTTCTGCCCTCCTGCTCCTGCGTCCGCGCTACGGCTCGACCGGGCGGCGGACGGGCCCGCGGGCATGTGAGTGACCGGCGCTCAGCTTTTCCGGGGGTACTCATGTGTGGCCCACGTGCGCCGCGGCCGTCACAGTGCTCTGCTGCCTTCCTGTCGTGAGCTGTTCCAACTTCCAAGATTGGATCTCGCGGGAGCGGCGGAGGACTCTCTCTGGCACAGCGTTCTGTTCTTGGAGTGGAGCGTTTTGGTCCAGTGTAGTGTAGCCAAGCCGTGGTGCTTCATGGGCACGATGTCATTCTTAGATGCTGTTTGGAACGCGAGAAAATTTTTCTGTTCCTACATTTTTCTGTGGAATTGTTGCGTGATTTCTGTGAAATTGCGACGTTCCAAACAGAACCTTAAGAATCTTTGTTTGGCCAGCGCGGCTTAGGCATGTGAGGTCAGTGGATAAGTTTGTTGCTTTGCTGGAAGCGACCAGCTGAGGACAAGCTCAATGCTCATACATACTTCCAGAGTATACGCGTCATGGTTGTACTCGACGAGTGTACGAAAATGCCCTTCCAACTTGTTTCATTTCACAACAAAAAGAAAATAAAAGAAATATAAGGATCGTCCGTTGTTAGGGTGGTGTCTCCAATTATTCGTGTTTTGTATCTGGTTCCCTTTCATGTTGCTGTGAGCGTTCGAGGAATCTGAAGTAGTCTTGATGATCGATCAGTCATGTTCAGTGGCCAGGTTTCAGATTGCATGGCAGGTGGATGATAAGGAAACGGCTTGCTCAGGCCCAGACGCCCAGTTGCCGCTTCTAGTGTAGGAAACAAGTCCAATAGAACCCAAAAGCTAGGCCCGTTTGCGCTAAGCTAGTACAGTACACTTGCAAGTTGCAACACTGGATCTGATCGAGCATGCGCACTCCACTGAACAACCAGAGTGGTTCTTTCTAGCACGTACAAATAGATGTCATTTTTGTTTTTTCTCGAGAAGTTAAACTTATAACTTTGATTAATTATAAATTTAAAATATTAATATTTATAATACATAATTAGTATCAGAATATATTTTATAATAAATTTATTTAAATATATAAATATTATACGTATTTTATTCAAAAAACTAGTTAAAGTAAGAAAACTTGATCTACACGTATTCTATAGCGACTTTTATTCTGGGAGTCCTGGGACTGAGTATCTACGCTTTGCGTCTGGCAAGCAAGTGTAAACATAAAGTGTCACAGCCCTAGTAAAGAAAAAGGAAAAACATCCATTAATTAAGAATTAAAGATCTGTATGCCGTTGGATGACCGAGGCCGCCCGCGGCCGTAGCTGCTTCCCGCGGGCTGCCGTCGTAGCGCGGCCCCACACGTCATCCACAGTTCCACACGACCACACGGCATTAATGGAAAAGGCACGCTCGCCTGTTCGCGCGCATCCGGTTAGCGGGCCCACCCGCACCCGACCCATACCCACTCCACCTCCAGTGCTTGCTGTGCTGCTGCACTGGTCCGGCGCGGGCGGAGCGAGGACGACGTCACCTTCTTCAGCCCCCGCTCCGGGGATAGCCGCCTCGCCTCGCTGCAAGTCGAAGTCGAACCAGAGAGCGAAGAAGCAGAGGAAGCGAGGCGGCGGAGGCGGAGGCGGAGGCGGAGATGTCGGCGGGGCTGGTGACCGACGAGGCCACCGTGGGGCGGCTCTTCCGGATCCGCCGCACGGTGATGCAGATGCTGCGCGACCGTGGCTACCTGGTGCTGGAGCACGAGCTCGCCACCACCCACCGCGACTTCCTCCGCAAGTTCGGCGAGTCCTTCCACCGCGAGGACCTCCTCATCAACAAGTACAAGAAGAACGACCCCTCCGACCAGGTCAGTCCAAAGGCTCCAAGCTCAGCTCTGCTTGTAGCTCCCGATCCAATCCTAATCCACCACATCCACTCCGCCGCGAGTCAACTGCCCCGCCTCCCCTGCTTCCCTGCCGCCGCTCCTGATCGGATCAGACAGTACGGACGTCTATGGATAGCTCATAGGTCATAGCTGCTCGATCCAGCTCCCCTCGCCTTTGACGGGCCTTTCTCGCGAATCGGTGCGTCTCTCCTTGGATCCGTACCTCTGCTCTTGCTTTATTGATCGATTCGATGTCTGGATCGCCATGCCCGGCAAGCTAACTCGAAGCAAACTGCTTCGTTCCCGTGAAGAACACAAGCTTCAAATCGGTGAGCATGGATCGAGCCTATCGTCAGCTAACGACTCACTAGATCATTCCAGACCAGCAAGTTCAGACCCAACCTCTGCATAAATACTGCTAGTAGTACTAGCTTGTTGAAGTGTGAACCTACCGCAGCAGTGAGCAGTCCCTTGCCTGGTCAGTATGCTTGGATACGGTTCCACATAGGTTTAAGCTAACTTGTAAGAATGAGCAACCTTGAATCTCAGAGGTAGCCCAACGACTGAACATTCACAACACTGTCTGTGGTGCCTGCTAATTTGACCGAGACCAGATAGCAATAACGCCATTTTGTCAGCAAATAGTTCACAACTTGATACTAGCAAAGTTCAGTAATTGAAGCTGCGGTTGGGTGGTTCTACTTCTGTAATTGTTTTTTTTCTTTGATCAGATATATGTTTTCTTCCCCAATGATGACAAGGTAGGGATGAAACACATCAAGAAGTACGTTGAAATGATGACGCATGAGAATGTCTCCAAAGCTGTGTTAGTTCTTCAGCAGAACCTAACTCCATTTGCGAAGTCGTTTCTCTTAGAATTAGAGCCAAAGATCCATCTGGACATTTTCCAGGTTAGTCTTGCACACCAAGAAGAAGCTACTCCAATTTGACTCGCAGCATCACTTGCTCCACATGCTATTGTGCAATGTATATGATCTTCTATTTTGTTATTTCTGATAACTGAAGCAATGAACAGGAGGCCGAGATGCTTATAAACATCAAGGAGCATGTTCTTGTTCCTGAGCATCAGGTGCTCACAAATGAGGAGAAGAAGACACTATTGGAGCGATACACCTTAAAGGAAACTCAGGTATTTCCTCTTATTCACACTACTCAGCCAGTGGGGCATCAGACAAAACAAAAGGTTTCAGCTTTCTATAGCCTCAGCCATAAGTAGTCAGTTTGGACTTTCAACCATCTTTGATCATTTTTACTTCCAACATAAGTCTAGTTCGTGCTCAATATTTTATGGTAGAAATTGCCTAGTTAAACAAACATATAGGTCGCCTTTTCTACTCCCTCCTACCCCAAAAAAGATGTGATTCTAAAATAATGCCCAGTCAAGCTATCTTAAGTTTGATTATAAAAAGACATTAATGCTTGTCATTACTAAATAAGTATAATTAGTTTTTTTATGAAATATTTCTATAATACATCTATTTGGAGTATTAAATTTGATACTATTTTTTTACAAATTTGGTCAACTTAAATTTGTTTGACTCTAACTAAATCTATAATTGTATCTTTGATGGGACGGAGGTAGTATCACGCAAGAGTAGTGTTTAGAACTGTATCACATGTTCATAGGAAACTAGGGGTGTTTGGATCCGAAGTCTAAAGTTTAGTCTGTGCCACATCGGATGTTGCGACACTATTTTAGTCTATTAAAAATAGACTAATTATACCATTATACAATAATTAACAAGACAAATCTATTATTAGCAATTGTTTACTGTAGCATCACAGTGTCAAATCATGAGCTAATTGGGTTTAATAGATTCGTCTCGTGAATTAGTCTATGTCTGACAAATTAGTTTTGTAATTAGTATATTTTTAATAGACTAAATTAAGACCGCAACGTCTGATGTGATCACTGTCAGAGGATAACAAAGCAGTAACAGATGTAGATAGGTCAGGCTGTCAGAGGATGTCATCATTCTCTGCACTCTTTCTTGAAAACTGATAGTTGGTTTTCCTGCATTTTCAGTATTTTGCTAGCATGTCAAATTAACAACAGATCAGTTTTTATATGATAGCCTCTGCATTTTGCCATATCTTGTTGCAAGCAATTAACACTCCAATTTTTTAACCCTTCCCCTTTCTGAATGCATCGGACCAAACAGCTTCCAAGAATACAGATTACGGATCCTATTGCTAGGTACTATGGCCTCAGACGAGGTCAGGTCGTGAAGATCATTAGACCCAGTGAGACGGCTGGCAGATACGTTACATACCGCTATGTTGTATGACAAAACGTCAGAACGCAGGTGAACTGAATTATTGAAGGCGACAGCAATAGATATGGTAATTTTTTTGAAGCTACACATACCCCATGTTCTTGGAGACATCAGTATGGCTTTTGTAGCAGCCGCTGTTAACGATCAGTGGCTGTTGTGTAAGTGAGGGTAGCCTGTAAGTGATCTGAATAAGCCGAGTATATGGACCATACCTGAATTTTCATGTTGTACACTTTGTTTTGTGAACTGTATAATAAACACTCATATATGATAAAAGAAGCCTGTTTTCGGAGCGAAAGAAGCTCGTGCGATCAGGATTTCGGATTTCGGCATCGTGTTTTTATCGTTCCTAGACAAAAACACAAAAAATCACAAATTCGGATCCTAATTGGTTAGGCCCCTCTAAAGTTTAGTCACTAAAATTTAGCTCTTAAAGTACCAAACATCCCACTAAAGTTTATGGGCTACTAAAATTAGGGATTTTTAGTCATGAAAAGATAGCTAAAAGTGACTAAATTTTAGTGATCTTTAATCAATACCAAACTTTAGGGAGCACTAAACTTTAGTGACAAAACTTTAGTGGACACTAAACTTTAGAGTACCTAACCAAAGGCCTCGGTCAAAATTTAGGGGGTCTAACCAGGGTCTCGGTCAAAATTTTGGCAATGCTTTAATAGAGCTTTTCTACTATATATGATTTTTAAGATTTTACATCTTGTATAGATACCTTTTATGGTCATAATGTATATCCATACGAGCTGGAAGCCCTAAGATAGCCTATCTGGATCTAGAAGACTAATGTTACAGAGAGTGTAGATTTTTCAAGTCTTTTTTTTACTTACCACAATCCGAGTCCTAATCCTGTTAATTTTAAACACGTTCGGAGATATTATAGTGCTTATAGGTTCACTGATGATAGACACATCTAACGTGACATCTAGTAGAGGCGTCTCAACGCCTCTATCCTTCCTAGCTGTTAGATCACTCGTCATGAGCCATCAAAATTGCCTCTAACCATAGTAAAATAATAAATTCAAATATAATATATCAAGATATACTCCGGTTGAAAGAGTTTAAGATTCCATTATCAACCTTTTTATCCGTCTATAGACAGATAACATTGTTTTTTTAGGATGGACTTTCTTTTCCTAATTTCTGGATAGAGATGTGGCGGGTTTTCTTTTGTAGGCTCAGGGCCTGCAGGCTTCAACCCTCGGCTGCTCGGCATATATCTGCCAACATGGGGATCCAGTCAATATACTATGTAAGCCTAAATGAAAAATTCAAAACTCGCTAGCTCGCTTATTAATGGCTCGGCTCGAGTTCGACTTATTTTATAATGAGTCAGCTTGTTTTATAACGAGCCAGGTCAAGCTGGCTTGCGAGCTGCTCGTTAGCTCGTACGAGCCAATTAATTCATAAGCCAACAAACTCAAATTAGTTATTGTAGAATGTCCAGATGTCTAGCAATATAGTGGAAAATCATAATCATATTTATTCTTACGTGTTTTTACATACACGTAAAAAATATAACTATATAAGGGAAATTATGTTTTTATACGTAGATATTATTCGTTGTTAAATTTACATGTACTTTGAGAAATTGTTTTTTTTATGATTTAGCTCGCGAGCCAAACGAGCTAGCTCGAGCTCTATAACGAGCCGAGTCGAGGTGCTCTTCTAGCTCGTTAGTATAACAAGCCGAGTCGAGCCAGTCTGCTAACGAGCCGAGCTATAACGAGCCGAGTTGGCTCGATATCCAGGCCTAAACATGTGGTACTCGGTAATAATCCGGTATAATACATATAAAATTATTTCTATATTAAAAATCATAAAAGTGTTACTGATATGTTCTTTTTATAAAAGAATTAGATTGGTTTGTTTGAAAGTGTTTTCATGAGCAAAGCGGCCTTAGATCTTGTTTAATTCTGGACTATAAAATTTTTGGATGTCACATCGATGTTACATAGCATGTTGCATTAGGTGTTTGGATACTAACGAAAAAATACAAAATTTATTCGTAAATCACGAGAAGAATTTTTAAGTCTAATTAATCTATCATTTTAGTATCAAATCATTGACTAATTAGACTTGAAAGATTCATCTCGCATATTGCTCGTAAATTGTGTAATTAGTTATTTTTAGTCTATTTTTAAACCTCGTTTGGCACAACTCCACTTCAGTAGTGAAATTATTTTGCTTCGGCTATATGAACAACTATACCTGTAAAATTGTAGCCGTTTTGGTAAATCATTTGCCAAAACAACTTCGCATATAAAATTTTTTAAAACATTCTCTCATAAAACACCACGTAGAATGAGGTGAAACTGAGTGAAGCTACTATTTTTAGCTTTATCTTACCTCAAAACTCTGTGAGAGCACGATTTAAGAGGGTTACTGGATGAAGTCGTTTTATTTTACCCTATTTGGCATAAAACGACTCGAAACGGCTTCTGAAGCCGGTGAATGAGCTCTGCCAAACAGGGTCACAATACTTCGTACATATATCCAAAGATCACATATATCCAAAGATCTGATATGACAATGTGTAAAGATTTTGGATGAGAACAAAACATACTCCCTTCGTCTCATTAAGAGTGCCGCCCGGGAAGCGTGATTGTGAGAGAGACACGGTTTTCTAACGACACTTTTAACGAGACAGAGGGAGTAGGCCTTAGTGGTGGAGTTAATTCTTCACAGAAACTCCTCACAGTGAGATCAACATCAGGATAGAAAACAAAACTAACAAGCATGTTGCCATAAGTTCAAATGCTAATGATCATATTTTGGAAGATAAAGTGGAGTTTACCTCTACTTTCCTTAAAAATGATAAGCAACTCTGTGGCTACAGAACAAGAACATTCGCGATACTCGTCTTTGCAAAATGCAGGCATGGTCCACAGTGAAAAATCATGCGTGAGACATAAGGTCATGGACTCTTGCTTATTGGAACTATACTTGTCAGTACAATTCCGGTATCCATTCCTTTGTTTTCTTTTAGATAGAACGGAACATTCCCATATCTATGTATCAGTGTATCGTACGGAACTTTGATGAAATAAAATATATAAATATAATTACCTAAAAAAATTATATATGATTTATTTACCAATACTATAGTCATAATCGTTATGAAAACATATAGAGTTAGATGAAGTTAGCACATTAATTGTTTAATAAATTCATAAAATTGCACGTCAAATAAGGTGTTATTTGAGTTTCAGATGACACCGGTAGACATGGAGACATTTTTATTAGAGACAATAGTCATTGATACGAGATATACCGACCATTTCAACCAGTACCATAATGGAATTTTTATGATTGATTGATTGGCACAGCTCTAACACAGGGAATCAACTAACAAGGGAATTCTGGTAGAGAGGAGAGACCACACCGCACAAGGAAGGAAAGGACCACTGCTAGCTTTGGTAGCCAACAACTTTCAGAGTTAAACGAAGCCTTAGACGTGCATGAAATATTAAATGTAGTTTTGTGTAACATCCCGCCCCAAGGCTTAATAGGAATAATATGATACTCATACCAACAAGTTGCAACTTCTTTTTTGGAAGCCCATCTCCAAAGAACTCTAAAGTTAAGCGTGCTTGACCTAGAGAAATTTAGGGATGGGTGACCGACCGGGAAGTTCTTCCCGGGTGCGCACGAGTGAGGACAAAGTGCGCAGAAAAGACTGATGTTGGTCTGTGAGGGAAGTCTATGTCCTAGAAAAGCTGCCAGATGTAAGTGGGCCTGGCCGCATGGAGGCGGGATGTTACACTTTGGTACCCATATTTATTTCCTAAAAATTTTCAAGATTTCTCGTCATATCGAATCTTTAAACATATCCATAAAATATTAAATATAGATAAAAAATAACTAATTGTATTTTTATTTATAAATGTCAAGACGAATCTTTTAAGCCTAGTTAGTCCATATTTAAATAAAGTTTGCCAAATAATAATAAAAATGCTACAAGGTCAGAAAAAATGGAAACTGAACAACCTTAGGGCATCCGCAGTGATGCTTGCTAGTTCTATTTTGCTCCAACGTGTAAAATCTGCTAGCACCATCTAAACAGGACCCACAAACAATAAACTACTTTTTTCAACTCTCACATCTGTTCTCAATCTTCTTTTCTTTTCTTCTCTTTCTCTAGCACCAGGTGCTTAAATTGGCCACAGGTGCTAGGAGGTGCTAAGCTAACACCAACGCAACAATGTATAACACATGCCTTGTTTTTTTCTCTCACCTTCTAGCACCTCCTTATATACATGGCCAACGGGCCAGCCCGGCCCGCCCCGGCCCGGGCCCGACCAAGGCAAGGCCCGACCGGGCCGGGCCGATTGAGGCACGGCGGGCCGCCGGGCCGGGCCGAGGTCGGGCCTCGTGCCTCTGCATCAGCCCAGGCCCGGCCCAGGCAGGCCTCGGGCCGGCCCGAAGGCCCGTCGGGCCCGTGAGGCCCACGGTAAGATGTAGCCTTTAAATTTATATTTTTTATATTTATTTATGTATTTATATATAAATATATGTGTATTTATGTATATTTATATGTATATTTATATACATTTATTTTAATAGATGTATATATATTTCTATGTAATATTTTTTTTTGTATATATCGGGCCGGCCCGCCGTGCCTAGGGCAAGGCCCAGGCACGGCCCTAGGGTCGGGCCGGGCCGGCCCGGGCCCGCCAGCCGCCGTGCCGGGCCGGGCGTGGGCCGGGCCAAAAGGGCGGGCTGTGGGGCGGGCTGGCGGGCCTCGTGCCTCATGGCCAAGTATACCTCCTTCGGCCAATCTCAATGGTGAGTTTCATTTTGGTGTTTCCAAGACTGCCATGTCATATAAGAGAAAATGAAACTTGAATGAAACTCTCACCATTGAGAGTGAGAGTTTCATTCTAAAGTTTCATAAGCATTAAATTTCATGACTCATAAAGAGTTGGTATTCGTGCCAAAAGAGTTTCATCTAGATGAAACTCTCTTCATCTCTCTTCTTAAATACATTGTCATGTCATCAGAATTGCTTATGTGGCACCATATTTAATACAAATGAAACTCCCATTGATATTGACCTTAGCACCAACGTTGGAGCTGCTCTAACGTGCCTTAACCTCTTTCTCAAGCTACCACACATTAAATTTGCACTGGCAATTGCAGGCTTGCAGCAATGCTTAATAAAGACGTGGCGCATTTTTTAGGTGGCATCATTAGCCAGCTTCCACCAACCAGACAGTACTCGGTACCTACCAACCACAGGAACGGAAAAGAAAAGGGGAAGGCAAAGCAGTAGCATAAATAAAGGGTTTGTTTAGATGCACCAATTTTGCAAAAAATTTTACTGCATCGTTTTGGTTGTTATTTGACAAACTTTGTCCAAATATAGACTACGTAGACTCTAAAGATTCGTCTCGACATGTACATACTAAAAGTATAATTAATTATTCTTTTACTTATATTTAATACTTCATGCATACGTCCGAACATTGATGTGATAAAAATTTTTGGAAAATGAGGGGGAACTAAACAAGGCCAAACAAACAAAGACGAGCACGAACTCGCCGTTGTCCGGGTGAGACTGAGAGGGCCGGGACGGCGACGAGGGATTGCAAAATGGTTCGCGAACGAAGCGAGTAAGCAGGTTTCGTCATCAGAAAAAGAAAAGGAAAAAAATATGTAGGCCTTAGCGTTTTCGTTGTTATTTGACAAACTTTGTCCAAATATGGACTACGTAGACTCTAAAGATTCGTCTCGACATGTACATATTAAAACTACAATTAGTTATTTTTTTACCTACATTTAATGCTCTATGCATACGTCCGAACATTGATGTGATGATTGATGCGATGGAAAATTTTGGGAAATAGGGGACTAAACAAGGCCGTAATCGCAAAAAACGAGACAGCGAACGGCCGGTGCTTCGAGTTCGTGGCGCTACTAAGGGCCTGTTTGGTTCTCGGACGAGATCAGCCTAGCTCGCATGGAGAGAGCCTGGTTCTGGATAGTTAGGCCCAATGCATGCAAGAACGTAGTGTTTGGTTGTCTGTATGCACGTGACAGGCTGTGATGAGAACATGTTTGGTTGCTCGTATGAGAACGAGTTACATGAGATAAAAATATATAAATAATCATCATCATGACATTTATACGGGCAACTATTGTCTTATAACACTTAGTTTACCTTATTTCTCCTTAATGTAATTTAAAATATATTAATATCATTTAATATATGCTAATAATATATTAATAACGTCATTAGATGGCTAATTACTTGCACCGCGCGAGCCTGACCCGGCAGAAACGGCCGATTTCTGCGTTCCTCTAGAGCCAGACTGCGGGAGAAATCTTGCACGAGCAGAGCCTGGCCAGACAGATACGCGAACCAAACAAACGACTGTTCTCGTATCTATAGAGCCTGGCTGAGGGGTGGTGCAGCCAACCAAACGCACACTAATCTGCTCCCTCGGCGCCACACCCCCGCTAAATTAGTGGGCGCAATCATTCACTCGTTCGTCTTTTTGTCGAGGAAGATAGAGCAGGTCACGCGGTTACACCCACCTGACCATTCCGTTAGAGCATCTCCAATAGTTTAAAAAAAATGACTTGTTATCCTTGTTTTATTGGGAAAAGAAGAAAAAACGTTCTCCAACAGATTGATATATGACTTGCTAAATTTTTTCAAGTTGGAATCGGAGGCCATCTACTTGCTATATTTACCAAGTCAGCTTCACTTGCTATCCGGCGTTTCTATGTTATTTTTACCAAGCTAGAATACTTTTCTATGTTATTTTTACCAAACTATTGAAGATACATAAAAAATTTACTTGCCAAAAATTTTAGCAAGTTGCTAAATGACAATTTTTTCCAACTCAACGTTTCCAAACAATTGGAGATTCTCTCTCTAGAAATCCGTGTTTCCCTCACACACACGCTTTCCAGACGACAGTTAAAGAGAGACGGAGGGAGTAGATGGCAACGGCTATCTGAAACCCAATATATTTTTATCCTATCAAAACAAGAGTGTACACAATTTCTCTATTCGTACGTTTTTTTTTTGAGCCAATATTTGTAGGTTTGTTAATGTCTAAAAAGTTAGACCCAACAGGTTTTATGGATATGGGTTTAGGGTTGTAGTACTGTCGGTGTTTCGTACCCGGGGGTATCACTCCAACGAGTAATATGATCGCGTGGTTCTCTTCCTGGATGGTGATGCAAGAGAACACAAGGATTTATCCTGGTTCGGGCAAAGAAGGCCCTACGTCCAGCGGGGGATGTTCTTGTATTACTTGCACCTAAGTGCTTGTACATGGGCGAATACAAGCTCAGTGAGCGTGGACCGGAGTCCGGACTCGTGTATGTGCGTGGACTCGTGTGTTGTCTCTCGAAGTTCTATCCCTCCTGAATGAGGGCCCTGGTGTCCCCTTTTATAGAGCAAGGGGAGGCCAGGGTTACACAAGGGTATTACAGGTGTCGGGGCGTACGGTGCCCCATACGGAGAAGGGTAGGAACCCTGTCTTGTCGAAGACATTGTAGCCGACGTGGGCGTTGCTGTTGAGGCATCCTTGGGGCGTGGCCTCCATCCCGGGCGCGGACGTGGCGGTGTGACGATGTAGAAGCCGTACAGCACCCATTCCGGCACGTCCAGGACACGGCGGGGTCCCTCCGGGTCTTGGGGTAACTGTCTTCCAATAGCGTGAAAGTAGTTAGGGCTCGAAGGGCGCGGAGCCGGCCTCGAGATGGCGCCTGCGGGGGGCTCGAGTCCCCGCAGGTATGGGCGAGTTCCGGGGAGACTGGTCGTACAGCGGAAATCCGGGTCTCGAGATGTGACCGGGACGTGCCACAGTGCAAGGTATGGTCGAACAGTGCTGTGTTGGTGCCTTTTTGCCCATGCTTGTGGTGAAAACGAGACTTGACTTTGCCCTGGTTACTGTGGTGCACGTCGGGCTGCAGAGGATGTGACTGGAGTAGGTGGATGTATTAAATGCGCGGTATGGGGCTGGCATCCGATGTCTGCACCGTTCGAGGGAGGCAAAACGCGTCTCGAGGGATAGGCCGCTGTGCCAGAGAGGCTCGAGGTCCCCGCGTGGGGTCTCGAGGTGTAGAGGAGCGCTCGCCCGAGGCCTGGCTTGGAGGGCTCGGGCGAGACGGAAGACGAGCGTTCGCCCGAGGCCTGGCGCGGAGGGCTCGGGCGAGACGGAGAACGGACGTTCGCCCGAGGCCTGGCTTGGAGGGCTCGGGCGAGGCGGAGAACGGACGTTCGCCCGAGGCCTGGCTTGGAGGGCTCGGGCGAGGCGGAGAACGAGCGTTCGCCCAAGGCCTGACGCGGAGGGCTCGGGCGAGACGGAAGACGAGCGTCCGCCCGAGGCCTGGCTTGGAGGGCTCGGGCGAGACGGAGAACGACCGTTCGCCCGAGGCCTGGCTTGGAGGGCTCGGGCGAGTCCCTTATTCGTTTTGCATTGATTGGGGGTACCCCTTTGGCGTTCCCCCGACAGTAGCCCCCGAGCCCTTGTTCGAGTGCTTGCATTCGAGCATGGGCTCCAGATTGGGATCTCGATGGATAGCTAACTGGCCTTGAGGGTTTTGTCGATTTGATTCCGTGGGTGTCGTGCGAGCGACACCCGCGGGTGTAGCCCCCGAGGCCACGGGGGAGTGGTTAGAACTCCCTCGTGGGCTTCCCGAAGAATCCTCCGTCGTTTGGGAACCTTCTGCCCAGTGGGCGCGTCTTTTAGGCGGAAATCGTCAGGGAGCGGAGATCGTGGCGCCGTATGTACCTGTGAACAGGCTCGAGATGCGGTTCGGTAGTAATATTAAATGTTCGAGGTAACCTTTCCTTTGTCGTGGGAGACTCCGTCCGAGGCTTGGCTCGGAGGGCTCGGACGAGACGGAGAGCGAGCGTTCGTCCTGGGCCTGGTCTCGAGGGCTCAGGCGAGACGGAGGTCGAGCGTTCGCCCGAGGCCTGAAAATCTCATGTTCACACAAAGAAAAGAGATTAGTCGTAACTGTCCGAGTTTTTAGACCCTCTTTCGTCGAGGGGTGCCAGGCTGAACCGACTGGCCGGCTCCTCGAGCTGTCCGGCATGCCGATTGCCCTGGCTTGTCATCCCGCGTGTCCTTTCGATCGGATGCGAGGGGGGATGCCTCGTACTACCCCGAGTGGGCGAGTATCGAGGTTCCCGGTGAGCTGGTAACGGGGAATCCAAGTGAGAGCTCGTGCCCCGTTCGATAGGGGTCGACTGTGGCCCGGAAGCGGTCTCATAAAGCATGGGTGCTCAGTCTGCAGGAGTGCCGGGTCCATTCGATAGGACCCGGTGGCTCGATGCCTCCCTCCGAGGGGATCTCACTGCATGTCAAGCTCCCCGCATTGGATACACGTGAGGGGCCTCGAGGGCTTGGCCCTCGAGTGACGCCGCGAATGGCGCCCCTTGGTGTCCCTGACTCGGGTGCTCAAAGCCGGCTGTCGAACCCTTTTCGAGGGCCAGCCTTCGCTGCTTCGAGACTTAGGGCCGGGGCCCGTTTTTACCTTTGTGAAGAAGCCTCCGTCGTCTGGGAATCCTTCTGCCCGTTGGGCACGCCTTTTTAGGCGAAAACCGTCGGGGAGAGCGGCGGACGCGAAGCCGGAGCGACAGTCGTGGCGGGCCCAGGTAGTGGAGCGAATGGAGAGGTGCCGCGTGTACCCTGCATCCGGCTCGAGACGCGGTTAGGTGGGTGCATTGAATGCATTCGGTTACCTTTTTACGTCGTGGGAGATCCCGCCCGTCTGGGTTTCCCCCTATAAATATCGAAAGAGGGGAAAAGGAACCCTTTACTTTGCCTTTGCCTTCGCCGCCGCCGTAGCCTTCACGCGCCCTCTCCTTCGAGCTAGTCGATTGGGGATTTCCAGCCGCCCGTCCGCTGCTCGGATCCGCGCCGCGCCACCGCCATGGCCGCCCAGACACAGATGCTGCCGACCGAAGACTGGAGCCCGTCGAAGGTGACGCAGAGCGAAATGGACTCGCTGGTTGCCCAGGGGCTTCTGCGCCCCAACCCGGAAGAGGGACCCGCATGGTGGGTTATCCCGTCGGCGGAGCACCGGGAGCCGCACCCGCCGGAGGGGTACGTGGTGAGCTTCGCGCGCTACCACCGTATGGGGCTCGGCGTCCCGCCGAGCCGCTTCTTGCGAGGGCTGGCCCACCATTTCGAGGTGGAGCTGCAACACTTCTCCCCTAACTCCATCTCGCACGCCGCCATATTCGCCGCGGTGTGCGAGGGGTACCTGAAGATGGAGCCGCACTGGGAGATGTTCGTCCATCTCTTCCGGGGCGAGCTCTTCATCAAGTCCCTAAAGCCCAGCGGGAGGCGGCCCGTGCGCATGGGCTCCCTTGCCATTACCGCGAGGGCGGGGACCTCGTCGGCCAATGTCCCCCGCGAGTACCTGCGATACAAGCTTTCCACCAACCAGGCCGGGTGGGACGACCATTGGTTCTATCTGCGGAACGAAGGTGGCCTCTTTCCGCAGTACACCGGCAGGGTCCTCACTCAACGCCCGGAGAAGTGGACCTGGGGCGTCGCGGCGGACAGGCAACGCCACCTGGCCCCGCTGATGGAGATGATGAAGACGCTGGTGGACGAGAAGAAGCTGACCGTGCAAGCGGTCATTTGGGCGTTCCATCAGCGAAGAGTTCTCCCGCTGGCGGACCGCCCCCTTCTTATGCACGAGATGGGCCCGCAGGCTCAGCTCGAGGCGCTCAATCGCTCGAGGATGGCCGAAGGGAGGCTGTCCCGGAACGAGGGCGTCTCCCGGGTGTCAATCACGATCCAGGGGCCGTTCATCCCTGAATACTCCAACCTGGTTGCGATGGCACCCGACGAGGGGTGTCTCGACCTGGTAAGCCTCCCTCGAGCCGGGCTATCTCGAGCCTCCTCCCCCTTTTTCCTCCTTCGATCCTTTTGCATCCGTCTTGTGGTTTGTCTCATCACGCTTCTTCTTTTTTCAGGGGGCATTTACTTGTCGCGCGTCGAGGCCCCCGGTGAGGGAGGACGCCGCGGATTCTCAGGTGAGGCGCCTCTGTGCTCAGAAGGACAAGGAGAGCAAGGATGCCAAAAAGAAGAAAGAGAAAAACAAAAACTTGCGTCGCTTAGCTCGGGAGCAGAGACTGGCGAAGGCTCGTCGTAACCGTCAGCCTGGGGATGGGTCCCCCGAGCTGAGCTCCTCGAGCTCGGAGGAGGAGAGCGGTGATGAGGAGGAGGGCGACGACGAGGGGATGGATGCGCGCTTGATGCGCGCGGGGCTCGTCGATGACAGGGCTGACCGCTCCTCTGTGCAGGAGGGTACACTGGAGGTCCCACCGACAAAGGGGTCGCGCGGGACGCAGCCGCGAAAGGCGGCGCCGATCCCTGCCTCGTCGGGGGCCCGAGGTCCGTCGAGCTCCGCGCCGGATGTGCCCCCGGTCGTAAGGAAGCCCCGGACCCGGAGCGCCCCCGCCACAGCACCAACAGAGGCCGCCCCCGCGTTAGCCCAGACGGGGGGTCTCGAGAAGGGTCGGGCTTCGAGAAGCGGCCGACAGGTCGAGAAGGATTTCGGGCCCGACCGCCGCGAACCGTCAAGGGCGCCGTCGAGCCCGCGGAGGAGCGGGCGCCAGGAGGAGGCGTCGAGCCCGCGCCATCACGAGCGTCGGGGAGGGAGTCCCCGAGCGTCTCGTGACCAGGGGCGTGGGCGTCCCCGGAGTCCATCGCCGCACCGCCGCCGGGACACGGAAGCGGACGCGGGAGGGCGCGACCACCAGCGCGAGCGCCGGAGCAGGTCCCGGAGCCCGCCTCGGGGCGGGCGCCACGACGACAGCACGAGGGAGGTACGGTCGCCCTCCCGTGATGTGGGGCGGAAGGAGGGCTCTCCCTCGAGGTCGAGCCACAGGAGGCGTCGGGAGCCTTCCCCCCATCCCAGCCCTGCGGAGACGGCCCAGGCACAGGGCTCGAGCCGTGGGGTGGGCTCGAAGCCCCCGAGTGGGTCCGGCGATTCCGGGAAGAAGCCCAGCCGCCGCTTCGGGTGAGTAGTTTTCTTGGGCCTCGTCGGTAGTGAGGCTTCACCTCTTTACTTTTGATGACGCATGCTATCTCCGTTTTCTCAGGGGGAAGCGCTCCTACCAGGAGGTGGACCTCGCTTCGTCCAAGCGGGCCAAGACCTCGAGCCCCGTCGAGGCACAGACACCTCGAGGTATGGCACCTTCCTCCGCTAGAGAAGCCGCTTGGCTGGAGAAGGCCCGAGCTGCCATGGCTCGAGGAGGCCAGATGGTCGTCGCGAATTTTGGTGAGGCCGTCGCCATCGACCACAGGGGTCGAGGTACTCTTCCTGGTTCTGATATCACCGTCATCTCGTATTGCAGGGGCCTCAGCTCATGGCATCGAGCCAGCCTCCACCACGTCAACTGAGGCGCTGCCTCCTCCCCCTCCTCCTCCTCCGGCGACGGCGCCAGCTGGGAGCGCCACCCTTCCCCCCACCGCGACGGCTGTTTCGGGGGAAGCGCCTGGGGCGAGCACGGCCCCGCCGGTGTCTGGGGCTGAGGAGACTGCGCCCCTCGTGGCCCCGACCAGCACGAGCCGGGCTGCGGAGGAGGGAAAGGGGGGAGAGGCGTCGGCGGAGAAGGAGCCGACGGTGGAGGACCTCCTGAACGAGCTGGAGCAGGGGCCACTCCTCGCCGCGGGCTCGATGATGGTGGAGGCGCCCGAGGCGCCGGCTAGCGCCGACAAAGCGCCGGAGGGCCCGGCCAGGGAAGAGCCGGGGCTCGTGCCGTCGGGCGGCGGGCCGCAGTCGGGGCAGCTCAGGGCGGAGAAGGATCTGCCCGACATCGAGCTTGACCGGCCAGTATGGCCGTTTCCCGATGCGCCGAGCCCGTCCCTCGCCATGGTCTCCGTCGAGCAACCGGTCCAGCGGGGCGCCCCGCGCGAGGTGCGGTCCATCTTCTGGGAGGTGGCCGAGCTTATGGCGGAGGCAGAGCGGTCCTGCTCCGAGGAGGCGGGCCGGTCCGCGCGGGTGTCAGCCGCCCTCGCGCGGGCTGAGGCGGAGCTTCAAGATCTCCGCGCGGAGCTGAGCCGAAACGCCCAAATGGCGAGCCGGCTCAACGAGGCGGAGGCGGAGGTCCGGGCGGCTCGAGGTGAGGTCGCTCGATCCAAGGAGGAGGCCACCGCCGCTCTCGAGGCGTCGAGGAAGGAGGCCGCGGACGCGCGAAGCGAGGCCACCTCCGCCCGGGCTGAAGCCGAGACGGCGAAGCAGGAGGCCGCTGACGCCCGAAGCGAGGCCGCTACCGCCCGAACCGCAGCGGAGGCGGCAAGAAAAGAGGCCGAAGACGCCAAGAGTGGTGCCGCCACCGCCCGAGCTGCCGAGGGGGCGGCGCGGCAGGAGGTGATTCGAAAGGATCTGGCCCTGGCGGAGGTGGGCAGGCTGATCGAGGAGCTTAAGTCCGAGAGGGTCCTCATGCTGACCGAGAAGCGCAGGCTCGAGCAGCGCGCTGAGGGCCTTACCAGCGACCTCGCCGCACTAGGTCGACATTGCGATGGTGAGGCTTACACCTTGTCCTTGTTCGGGTCTCGAAGTTTTCGTTACGTCGCAGTCTCACTCTTCCTCGTTTGTTGCGCAGGGGTCGAGAAGACGGTCGAGGGGCTCCGTGGGACGAATGAGGCTCTCTTGGACCAACTCCAAGACGAGACGATGGTGGCGGAGCGGGCTCGCACCTCTCTCGACCGGCTCGGCCCCATGTGGGGTGCTCCTCCTGTGACTGCGGCAGAAGGTGCAGTGGCTCGGGGCGACGCCTTGGTCGACGCCTTGTGCTTCTTCGACGCAGCCGCACGGGACCGTGTCCGGCAAGCTCTCCATCATGGCGTCAAGCAGACACTCGCGGTCGTTCGCTCCGGTTTCCGCTTCCCGGTCCACGTTGTCGCGAATGGCTTCATCGAGATCGAGGGGAAGGATGAGGAGTGGAACAACCGCCGTGTCGACAAAATTTTGGAGAAGATGGAGAGGCCGGGGACGTCGCTCGCGAAGATCTTCGAGGAGGACGTGCTGCCTCCTGACGCCAGCAGCGGTGTCGGGAGCCCTCCTCCTTCGAGCTCGGGCGTCGAGGTTGAACCCGCCGTGGAGGACCTCGGGGAGGAGTACCGCACCGACGAAGACTAGGGCCTGCGCGCCAAATTTGGGCGCCGAGGCCCTTGTAAGAATTTTATGACATGAATGAGGGTACGTCGAGACCCGAATGTATATATATGACTTGTTATTAAAAGAGTTGTTTTCTTTTCAAATGCGTTTGACCACTTCTCTTTGTTGCAAGCTCGAGTTTCTGCTAACTTAGTCTGTGTTCCTTCGATACGTCGCGAGCCCCTCGAGGGGAGGCGTAGGTAGGGCACCGTAGCCCGGGGGCGTAGGTGGCCGTCTACGTCGACGCCCCCCGACCTTGGAGGCTCGAGGTACTTTAGGATTTAGACGTCGCTAGTTCACTCGAGGCACGAGTCAAGACGAGGGTCAAAATTTTTGAAAAGAAAACGCGCATTTTTTCCGGAGTCTGGGGGGGGGGGGTGAGGCCCCCCCGTCAGCCCCCGAGGGAGGCTTGACCCTGAGCAAAGCAGGGTCGAGGCTACCTTAAGATGCGAAGCAACATGAACGACAATGCACGAGTTTGTTCATTCATTTTGACATGTTTGTACAAAGTGATAAAATGAACAAGGCCTCGAGGCCTTTAAGGGTAGAAGCGACGTAGCTGAGATATGTTCCACGCGTTTGCCAGGATCCTGCCTTGGTCGTCGTAGAGCTTGTATGTTCCTGGCTTGAGCACTTCGGCCACGGTGTATGGGCCTTCCCACGGAGGGGTGAGCTTATGGCGCCCTCGATTATCTTGCAGCCGTCGAAGCACGAGGTCCCCCACCGCTAGGTCCCTTTTGCGCACGTGCTTGTCGTGGTAGCATCGAAGTGTTTGCTGGTAGCGTGCAGAGTTGATGAGCGCCACGACTCGGGCCTCCTCGAGCTGGTCCTTGGCGTTGGTGAGCCTTTCGTCGCTGGTTTGCTCGTTGTAGGCTCGAAGTCGAGGTGAGCCGTACTCGAGGTCCGTAGGCAAGACGGCCTCGGCGCCGTAGGTTAGGAAAAACGGAGTGAACCTGTAAGGACCTGTGTGGCCTAGAGGGGGGGGTGAATAGGCCTGTCAAAAATCACAGCTTAAAACCAAATTAGATATGCCCGGCACTACCGCCCTGTGCCCGGCACTGCCGCTCCCCGGCACTGCCGGCCTCAGCGCGGTACTGCCGCGCAGATGAAGACCAGAAGCTGCAATTCAAAATCTAACCACAATCTGCGGATTCTATATGAATAGGAATGTAACAAAAGGCTATATGAACCAGCAGAAACAACTACTCCAAGCCAAATATGAAAGATAGAGTAGATCGAGCCAAACCCTAGAATATATCACAAGCTCATGAACATAGAGAATGAAACTAAGCAAGCACGCGAGACAAGTGATTTATCCCGTGGTTCAGCTCGCCACCAAGGCTTGCCTACCTCCACGTTGTTGAGGTTGACCACTTAGGTCATGAGCTTTGCAACTCAACCTCGTTCTCAAGTCAAGGAACCAAATCCTTGAGGTGAGGGGTAATCTTACTAGCTGCACAAGTGATTACAAACCTCCCTAGGCCGCCACACAAGTTGGCAAGGCTCTAGGGCGACGCCTAGCCGGCTAGGGTTCCAAGAACCCAAGAGTAATAGAAGCAAATCCACCGGCTATGGCTCAAATCAAGTGCTCTAGGCAGTAGATCTCAGCTAGGGCTCCTCTTTGGTGAAGGTTTGAGCCTCTCAACCACTTGGAATCAATGGGAATAGAGATTTTGGTGGTTGGGAGCTTGGAGAGCCTTCAATGGAGAAGAGAGAGCTTGTCTGGAGGTAGGTGGAGAGTTCTGGTCGTCAATTTGACCGTTGGGAGGCAGAGGGGTGAAGTAAATACCCCCTGCCATCCAACGGACAAATCAAGTCGCGGCAGTGCCGGCCTTAGCCCGGCAGTACCGCGGCCCGGCACTGCCGCGACTAGAGCGGCACTGCCGCGCCCACCAAACAGACAGGAACAGATCTACAATGGGTGCAGCTGTCTTTGGTTGGAAATGTGGATGGTTTGAGTTGGTTTGAGCACATGTCATTCAGCCATATCAATGAATTTGCATTCCCCCTTAATAGTACGGCATTCCTAAACTCAAGTAATCAAAATAGAATATCTTTGAAGCACTTTGAGCTCGGAATCAATAAAATGTAGTGAGAGGGGTCCACCAACGCATACACACCATCCTTTCTTATCATAACCTGCTTATCAACTTCATAAATCTCGTTAGTCCTCTAATCATGTGGTCATTATCACCAAAACCCACAATTAGGGCTTGATTGCACTTACAATCTCCCCCTTTTTGGTGATTGGTGACAACACAATTAGAGCTTACAAGAGAAGGGCATAAAAACTGAGATTTTGAAGCTTAGGTGTGAAACCTCCCCCTAAATGTGTGAATGAGAGCTGAAATCTCAAATTGGCATTAAAGGCCAACATTCACATATTTGAAAGTGAGAAATAGGTTCAGTTTCACATCTAACAGCTTTGTGGGGTGCAACCAAACTGTGTCAATAATAATACGTGATGCGAATGACAGTTTAAGCACACACCAGAGAAGTTTACTGTCTTCTGCCAGAGCGGCACTGGGCGCGGCACTGCCGGGGCCCGGCACTGCCGGCCCTGGAGCGGCACTGCCGCTCAGGCAATAGACAGCAAACGCAGCGGACAGAAAACGTAACCACAAAGCATATAACAAAACTGATCTAAACAGGATAGCACAAGCTAAATAAGCAGGTAAAGATACATGTCCACATCCAAGCCTAAGAAGTAGTTCCATAGAGTATTAATACATAACATAGAGTTTTGATCGTATCAAACTCTCTCACAACTCACAACTACAACTAAAGATGGGGACATGAAGCAGAAACAGTGGATGTACCCCCTTCTCTTCACCTAATTCTCCCCCTTTGGCAACAAGTCACCAAAAGGAGAGAAAGAGAGAAGAGAAGAGTGTCCAAGCACTCAATCATCATCCGAACTGATCTTGTCCCACGCAACTTCTTCTTCCTCTTCTTCTTCATCATCATCGTCGTCATCGGACTCTACCACGGCCTTCCCCTGACGGTGTGTGGAACTGGTGTAGCGGGTCGAGGTCGAGGCACGTGTAGAACGACGAGGTGGCACAGGCACGATCTCCTCCTGCTCCTCCTGATCATCATCATCATCAATATCATCTGAATCAAGGCTGGAGAGGTCGAAGCGAGGTGGAGAGCGGGGTGGAGGTAACGGCGAACGACCCGCCCGCTCTCGCTCGGCGCGCTGCTCAACAAGTGCCTGGTGCGCTATCTGGGCTGCGTAGGTGCAAGTAGAGAAGATGGCCTTGATCCATCTTGCTAGCTTGCTCTTCTTCTTCCTCTGATAGGAAGGACGGGAGCTCTCGGGTCTATCTGCTGCTGCTGCCCCTGCTGAACCTTTCTTCTTTTCAGCCCGGTACGGCTCATGCAACCCATCCTTAGGAAAAGAATGTCCGGAGACCATCTCTATCATGAACATGACGTAGGGTGCATAAAGAACCGCCTTCCTAGCATCCTCAGCTGCAACCTGTAGCTCGGTCCATATGAAGCTGGATATGGAAAAGGGATTAGCCTGAGGGGCCATCCTAGCCAACATGTTCCTGCCATATCCGTATAAGTTAGAGTGCGAGCCACTCTTTGGGTTGAGCGTCTGCCTGAAAAGGTTGTTGAGCATGTAATAAAAAGGTTTTAGCCCCTTCACCAACCCATCAGCCTTGCTAGGGTCTTCATACATGTGGGCAATCTCACTATCTGTCAGGGTCCTTTCATCATGTAGATTGTCAAACTCTCTATCCTCGCTGCCCAGACCGAGGATCTTACTAAAGGTCTCATAAGTGACCTTGTAGTGACGACCCTCAGTCATCCAGTGCATCTCTTCCACCACATTATCAACGTACAGGGTGGCATGGAACTGGTGAACAATCTCTGTGTTCCAGTTGTGGCTGAATCCCATCAAGTCATACATGTTCCTTTGCTTGCATGCAGCCACTACCCTGTTGATATCACGGTCAGTCTTTGCTTCTAGGTGCTCCCAATCCACATACTTCATGTTCAGAATCTTGGACTTCTTGGCATTGTACAGGACTGAGCGGTAAAAGTCAGAATGAAACTCATTCCAGAACCTGTAGTCAATGCCCATATCCTTTGGAGCATTGTATGGATTATGCTGTCGCTGGGACTTGACCGAGCTGAACTGCTGATAGTAGGACACAGGCTGCCTTGCTCTTGTGTCCTGCGGTGGCCTCTCCTGGACATCCTCCTCATAGGGCTGCACATGAGCCCTGCTGACTTCTGCCAAATGCTCAGGAGTAGCAGGGTAAAGGTCCTCCCTGATCTGACGACCCTGCATCTGGAGACGTGCCTCATCTCTGATCTGCTGTCTAGCTGACACATCTCCTTGGGAGCTAGCGCCACCATGACGGGCTGGCTGCTTGCTCCTCCCCCTGAGCGGATCCATCCTTCTCTTAGTCCTCCTTTCATCATCACCTCCGCCCGACATCTAAAACATGGAAACTGTGGATTAGAAGACTGCATAAGGATTGGTAGATTATAGCGGGATAATAGACGTTGATGGAAGCGGTGTTAATTGGATCAGTTCTCTGCACGGCGTCCGGCACTGCCGCTCTGGGAGCGGTACTGCCGGGGCCCGGCACTGCCGCGCATGGCGCGGCACTGCCGCGCAGGCAGACTGGAACTGAGCCAACCAACACCACATCCACCATCTCTACTACTCCTCGATCATCTACAAACCCTTCTACAACCTCTAAGAACAATATCCATGGCGCATTTTACAAATCGGGAGAAACTAGGGTTAGAGATTTTGAATCTTCACCTTGAGAGGAAGGAGAGGGAAGGAGACTCTTGGAGAGGAGGATGATGGAGCAGAACCGACGAGGATCCCAAGCAGCACCTCCGGTGGCCGGAAGTGCCGGGGACGGCCGGTCGGTGAGGAGAGGATGCGGTCGCCCGTTCACCCGAGAGAGAGAGGAAAGGGAAACACGGGTGCGGTGAATGGATGAGGGAGAGAGAGAGAGGGGGTCACGGGTAGAGTAGGAAAGTTTTCCCTTGGCCCCCACTCGGTAACAAACCGATTCATCCGAATCGGTAAGTCGCGGCACTACCGCGCCTGGCGCGGTACTGCCGGGGCCCAGTACTTCCGTGCCTGGCCCGGCACTACCGGACAGTTACCTACAGAGAGAGTTATTCTCTAAGATACTACAACTTATTCTTGGAGTGGACAGGTACTTCTTGCATGATATGACCAGCAGCAAGTAATCAACACAGAACAATGGTCACACCAAGCAAGTTTCTTTCAAAGATTTTGAAACACAATATGAGAGTTTTGAAATGTGTTTTACCTAGGTCAAACTAGTTGATCAATCAAGCATGCTAGGTTTCAAACTAAGTTACGAGAGTCAAGTATATTTAGTTCACTCCTTAAAGCACAAAACCTTGACTCATCTAGAGGCTTAGTGAAGATATCGGCTAGTTGTTTGTCGGTGCTCACATGTCTAATGGCGATATCTCCTTTGATTTCATGATCTCTCAAGAAGTGATGTCGGATGTCTATATGTTTGGTTCTTGAGTGACACACTGGGTTGTTTGCTAGCTTTATGGCGCTCTCATTGTCACACAAGAGTGGGATATGAGTAAATTGACATCCGAAATCACGAAGGGTTTGCCTCATCCAAAGTAGTTGCGCACAACATGCACCTGCTGCAACATACTCGGCCTCGGCTGTGGATAGGGCTACACAATTTTGCTTTTTAGAACTCCAAGACACTAAGGAGCGTCCAAGGAATTGACATGTCCCCGAAGTGCTTTTTCGATCTACCTTGCAACCGGCGTAATCGGAATCCGAATAGCCAAGTAGATCAAACTTGGAGCCCTTAGGATACCACAAGCCAAGGTTTGGAGTGTGAACTAGATATCTCAAGATTCTCTTAACGGCCACTAAGTGACACTCTTTCGGGTTAGCTTGAAATCTAGCACACATGCACACGCTAAGCATAATATCGGGCCTAGATGCGCATAAGTAAAGGAGGGAGCCAATCATGGAACGATATACCTTGATGTCCACGACTTTTCCTTCCTTATCAAGATCAAGATGTCCATTAGTTGGCATGGGTGTTTTGATAGGCTTAGCGTTCACCATGTCAAACTTCTTTAACATATCATGGGTGTACTTGGTTTGGCAAAGAAAAGTCCCTTCCTTCAATTGCTTGATTTGAAACCCAAGGAAGAACTTGAGCTCACCCATCATAGACATCTCAAATCTTTTAGTCATGATCCTACTAAACTCATCACAAAAGGATTTGTTAGTACTACCAAATATTATGTCATCGACATATATTTGGCACACAAAGATATCTCCATTGACTTTATGAGTGAAGAGAGTAGGATCGGCTTTGCCTATTTCAAAGCCTTGTTTGAGCAAGAATTCCTTAAGGCATTCATACCATGCTCTAGGTGCTTGCTTAAGCCCATAGAGCGCCTTTCGGAGTTTGAAGACGTGGTTGGGAAACGTGGGATCTTCAAAGCCCGGTGGTTGCTCGACATATACCAACTCTTGTATAGGGCCATTGAGGAATGCACTCTTCACATCCATTTGATATAGCTTGAATTCATGATGGGCTGCATAGGCTAGAAGAATCCGAATGGCTTCAAGTCTTGCAACCGGTGCATATGTTTCTTCAAAGTCCAGGCCCTCTACTTGTGTGAACCCTTGAGCTACCAATCTTGCCTTGTTCCTTGTCACCACACCTTATTCATCTTGCTTATTGCGAAAGACCCATTTGGTTCCAATGACATTGGTATTTGGTCTTTCCACGAGTGACCATACTTGATTGCGCTCGAAGTTGTTGAGCTCTTCTTGCATGGCCATCACCCAATCCGGATCATCCAGGGCTTCTTCTACCTTAAGAGGTTCCAAAGAGGAGACAAACGAGTAATATTGACAGAAATTTGCCAAATGAGAGCGTGTCGTTACCCCCTTTCGTAGACTCCCAAGAATATTATCAACGGGGTGATCTCGTTGAATAGTTTGCTTGAGTCTTGGATGATCGATGGGTTCTGGTTCATCTTCGGCTTCCTCTTCTTCATCTCGCTCGAAGATGGGTTGTAGGTTCACTCCATGAGGTGGAGTAGCTGCAGCTGCTCTGGGTGTGCCCGGCACTGCTTGGCTCCGCGCGGCACTGCCGGGGTCCGGCACTGCCGGGGACGAGCCCGGCACTGCCGGGGACTGTATCTGACCAGTCCCAGCAGAAGCTTCAGCTTGAGGACCATCCTGACCAGTAGCCTGCTGTTCCTGTGGTCTTATATCACCAATGGCTAGTTGCTTGATTGCTTCACAAGGAGGTTCCTCATCACCTACAACCACCTCATCAACTTGCTCTACTTGAGAGCCATTAGTTTCATCAAACGTCACGTCTATCGCTATTTCAACCTTGCCGGAGGCCTTGTTGAAAACACGATAGGCATGCTCGTTTGATCCATAACCGAGAAGAAAACCTTCATCAACCTTGGATGCGAACTTAGAGACTTTGGGTTTCTTGTTCAATATGAAACATTTGCACCCAAATACTCTAAAGTAAGACACCTTAGGCTTGTTACCGGTTAGCAGCTCATAGGAGGTCTTCTTTCTTCTCTTGTGGAGGTAGAGGCGGTTGATTGCATGGCAAGCGGTGTTGACGGCTTCGGCCCAAAAGATGTCCGGCGTCTTGTACTCATCTAGCATCGTCCTTGCCATGTCAATGAGCGTTCTATTCTTCCTCTCCACCACACCATTTTGTTGAGGGGTGTAAGGCACTGAGAACTCATGCTTGATGCCCTCTTCATCAAGTAACTCTTCCACTTGGGTGTTTCGGAATTCGGTTCCATTATCACTACGAACCTTTTTGATGTTGAAACCGAATTCCCTTTGAGCTCTTCGTATGAACATCTTCACCTTCTCTTGCACTACACTCTTATCATGCAAAAAGAATACCCAAGTGAAACGAGAAAAGTCATCAACAATAACAAGACCATGTTTGTTACCGCCGATGCTAAGGTAGGCAACCGGTCCAAAGAGATCCATGTGAATCAATTCCAATGGATGAGTAGTAGTGTCATAGCTCTTTGGTGGGTGAGGTACGCCTACTTGCTTTCCGGCTTGGCAAGCTCCACATACTCTGTCTTTCTCAAAATGAACATTGGTTAGTCCTAGGATGTGGTTGTCCTTTTGAAGTTTGGCCAAATTCCTCATCCCAACATGAGCTAGTCGGCGGTGCCATAACCAACCCATGCTAGATTTTGCCACTAAACAAGTCTCAAGTTTGGCTTCACTTTTGTTGAAATCAACTAAGTAAAGCTTCCCTTTCAAACGACCTGTAAAGACAATAGAGGAATCCTCCCTTCTAAAGACTTCCACACCCTCATCCGTAAAGAGACAATTGAAACCCATTCCACACAATTGCGAAACGGACAACAAATTGTAACTTAACGAATCAACATGTAAGACATTAGTAATTGAATGTTCAAGTGTGATAGCAACTTTACCAAGACCTAGCACATCCCCCTTGGAGTTATCACCAAATATGATGTTCTCACTTGCATTTGTAGTTGGGGAATATGATGAGAACATACTCCTTTCTCCGGTCATATGATTTGTACATCCGCTATCAAGCACCCAACTTGATCCACCGGAGGAGTAAGCCTGCAAAATAAGTTTAGTTCCTTGGTTTAGGTCCCCAATTGATATTGGGGCCTTGCATGTTAGTCACAAGTATCTTAGGAACCCAAATAAACTTGTCGGCTGCCCTCTTGTCATTACCAACATACTTTGCAACAACTTTACCACTGTTGTTGTGTCCTAAAAAGTAACAAGAGGACATGCTCATTCTTGGAGCTTCTATCTTGGGTTGATGCATGAACTTGTTCTTGGTTACCCAAATAGACTCCTTTGGTTTCCGAGACCCTTGCTTCTGATTTGGCATCTGCCTGGGCTGTGTGTGAGACTGAGCAGAAGGGGAACTGGTAGCCTTCCCTTTCTTGGGGCGCGGCACTGCCGGCCTGGGGGCGGCACTGCCGGGGCCCGGCACTGCCGCCTTATGGCGCGGCACTGCCGCGGTCTGTGCAGGCTGAACTGTACCAATGTGACCCTTCTTCTCAAACCTCACACACTCATAGCCATTCACCTTCTTCCTTCCATTGGTTTTGCCTCCCTTTACATGCCCCAACCCATCCTTTATGAAAGGACGTCTTCCGTTCTTGAACTTGGGCATGTTCTTGCTTTGGGTCTTCTCACTAGCACTTACAGTAGCCTTGACACAACCACTTGCAATAACACTTGTCAATCTTGCTATTTCTTTTCTCATGACCTCCATGTTTGCAAGGTTAGTGGAATAGACATTCAAATCAAGATTATAGCATTTTCCACAACCTTCACTAGTGGAGGGAATAGGAGTGACATTTGCCTTAGGGAGAGTTGAGTTGCTTTCCCAAAGAAGGTTATATTGCAGCTCAAGTTCCTTGTGCTTTACATCTAAGTCACAATACTTTTTCTTGAGTTCAACATGAGCCTTCTTTAGGGAAGCATGTTCATCTTGCTCTTTGGCCAAGGCCTCATGCAAGACATCCAACTCACTTCTCTCTAATGCAAGAGCTTCCTTGCAAGCAATATAGAGATCCTCTTGTTTGATAAGAGCATCCTCACTTATTGCTAGCTCGGCTTGTACACCCTCTAGTTCCTCCATTAGCTTAGTGATAAAGAGTTTGGTTTTCTTATCTAAGTTCTTTGTTATCATGTTTATCTCTTCATCACTAGAGCTATCATCACTAGAAGAGTCACTAAGTTCACTACTAGAGATGTCACTAAGTGGAAGAGAAGGTTTAGGAGTATGAGTCTTTTTCACCTTCTCTTTCTTGGCCATGAGACAAGTGTGGGAGTTGCCTTCATCATCATCGGACAAGTTGTTGAATAGCCTTGGTGAAGGAGATGACTTTTGGAATGCAATGGTTGCCATCTTCTCATCTTCTTCACTTGAGGTTTGTGCGGTTGAATCCCATTCATGTCCGATGTGAGCTTCTCCCATGTATCTCTTGTTGTGCTTCTTGTAAGTGGCTTTGTCATCTTTCTTGCCCTTGTTGTCTTTCTTCTCATTTGGGCAATGAGCAATGAAGTGCTCGGTGCTACCACAATTGTAGCAAGTTCTCTTTTTCTTGTTAGGAAACTTCCTCTTTACAAATTTGTAACCTTCTTTCTTGAGCCCCTTGCGATATCTTCTCATGAATAGAGCTATATCATCAATCTTCTCAAACTCTTCACCATCACTCTCACTCTTGCAAGAGGATGATGTGCTGTCCTCAACCTCTATTTTCTTCTTTTGTTGCTTGGGCTTGCTTGTAGAGGCTTGCTTGCTTGAACTTGACTTGCTTGATGTTGCTTGTTTTGTTGGCTTGCTTGCCTTGAGTGCCACTTCCTTGATCTTCATCCCATCTAGCCTTGCTTGCAACTCTCCAAGCTTCCTTCTTTCATTAGCTTCCTCTCTTTGCGAGCTCTCCGGCTGACACAACCAATTGTGGAAATGTCCTTCCGCTAGCTGTGGAGACACTCTCGCTGCTGCTAGTGGTGTGCACATCCGGATCTTCAAAGGGTTCGGGTTGCACAACACTAGCGTTACCCGTTCCTCCGTCAGTGCCATACTCTCGCACGGTTAAGTGCTGCTGAGAGACCAGGCTCCGATACCACTTGTAAGGACCTGTGTGGCCTAGAGGGGGAGGGGGTGAATAGGCCTGTCAAAAATCACAGCTTAAAACCAAATTAGATATGCCCGACACTACCGCCCTGTGCCCGGCACTGCCGCTCCCCGGCACTGCCGCCTCAGCGCGGTACTGCCGCGCAGATGAAGACCAGAAGCTGCAATTCGAAATCTAACCACAATCTGCGGATTCTATGAATAGGAATGTAACAAAAGGCTATATGAACCAGCAGAAAACAACTACTCCAAGCCAAATATGAAAGATAGAGTAGATCGAGCCAAACCCTAGAATATATCACAAGCTCATGAACATAGAGAATGAAACTAAGCAAGCACGCGAGACAAGTGATTTATCCCGTGGTTCAGCTCGCCACCAAAGCTTGCCTACCTCCACGTTGTTGAGGTTGACCACTTAGGTCATGAGCTTGCAACTCAACCTCGTTCTCAAGTCAAGGAACCAAATCCTTGAGGTGAGGGGTAATCTTACTAGCTGCACAAGTGATTACAAACCTCCCTAGGCCGCCACACAAGTTGGCAAGGCTCTAGGGCGACGCCTAGCCGGCTAGGGTTCCAAGAACCCAAGAGTAATAGAAGCAAATCCACCGCTATGGCTCAAATCAAGTGCTCTAGGCAGTAGATCTCAGCTAGGGCTCCTCTTTGGTGAAGGTTTGAGCCTCTCAACCACTTGGAATCAATGGGAATAGAGATTTTGGTGGTTGGGAGCTTGGAGAGCCTTCAATGGAGAAGAGAGAGCTTGTCTGGAGGTAGGTGGAGAGTTCTGGTCGTCAATTTGACCGTTGGGAGGCAGAGGGGTGAAGTAAATACCCCCTGCCATCCAACGGACAAATCAAGTCGCGGCAGTGCCGGCCTTAGCCCGGCAGTACCGCGGCCCGGCACTGCCGCGACTAGAGCGGCACTGCCCGCGCCCACCAAACAGACAGGAACAGATCTACAATGGGTGCACCTGTCTTTGGTTGGAAATGTGGATGGTTTGAGTTGGTTTGAGCACATGTCATTCAGCCATATCAATGAATTTGCATTCCCCCTTAATAGTACGGCATTCCTAAACTCAAGTAATCAAAATAGAATATCTTTGAAGCACTTTGAGCTCGGAATCAATAAAATGTAGTGAGAGGGGTCCACCAACGCATACACACCATCCTTTCTTATCATAACCTGCTTATCAACTTCATAAATCTCGTTAGTCCTCTAATCATGTGGTCATTATCACCAAAACCCACAATTAGGGCTTGATTGCACTTACAGAACCCGGTGGCTCGACTCGGCGTAGTCCTGAGGCCCCACAACACCGAGGGGAGCTCTGTAGCCCACCCCTTTCCGAAATTCTTGAGGGTCTTGAACAGCCTCGGCTTCAGCCCATGGAATATCATGCCGTTGGCGCACTCGACCTGCCCGTTGCATTGAGGGTATGCGACCGAGGCCCAGGTTACGCGAATGTTGTTGTCATCGCAGAAGTTGGTGAACTTTTTGCCCGTGAATTGGGTGCCATTGTCGGTGATGATGACATTAGGCACTCCAAACCGGTACATGATGTTGGCGATGAACTCGACAGCCCTCTCGGAGGTGGGGTCTCCTATCGGCTTAGCCTCGATCCACTTGGTGAACTTGTCGACGGCCACGAGCATGTGTGTGTACCCTCCACTTGTCCTTTTGAGGGGACCCACAAGGTCGAGCCCCCAAATGGCAAATGGCCAAGTGATTGGGATCATCTGCAGGGCGTGTGCGGGCTGGTGCGTTTGCTTGGCGTAGAATTGACACCCATGGCACGCTTGGACCAAACGTTTGACGTCCCCAATGGCGGTCGGCCAATAGAAGCCTTGACGGAAGGCGTTCCCAACCAGGGCCCTCGGCGCTGCGTGGTGGCCGCAAGCCCCCGAGTGCATATCGTCGAGGAGCTTGCGCCCCTCCTCGAGTGGGATGCAGCGTTGAAGGATCCCAGTCGGACTTCGTCGGTATAGCTCTCGTTCGTCGCCGTAGATGACGTAGGTCTTGGCCCTCCGAGCGATGCGTCGGGCCTCCGTCTTGTCTTCTGGTAGCTCGCCTTGCGTCAGGTAGTCGAGGTAGGCGTCCGCCAGTCGAGGAGCCGTGATGAAGAAGAGGCGGGTGCGTCGACCTGCATCGCCTCCGCGGACGTCGAGGGGTCCTTCTCGAGGGTGGCGTTGAGAGTCGAGCCCCCGTGTCTTGCTCGAGGGGTGGCGTCGAGGGCCAGCCCCCGGTCGATTTCGACGGATGGCTCGAAGACGTCCCTCGAGAAGACGTCTGGTGGTACCGTGCCGCGCGTGGACGCCAACTTTGCCAGCTCGTCTGCGGCCTCGTTGTACTTTCGAGCTATGTGGTTGAGCTCGAGGCCGTGAAACTTATCTTCCAGCTTGCGCACCTCCCCGCAGTATGCCTCCATCTTGGATCGATGCAGCTTGAAGCCTTCATAACCTGGTTGATGACGAGCTGCGAGTCTCCTCGGCGTCGAGGCATCGGACCCGAGCTCGAGGGCGATGCGCAGCCCATTGACGAGGGCCTCGTACTCGGCGACGTTGTTGGAGGCGGGGAAGTGCAAGCGTAGCAAGTAGCGCACGTGGACTCCGAGGGGTGAGATGAAGAGCAGGCCTGCGCCAGCCCCCGTCTTCGTGAGGGATCCGTCGAAGTACATGGTCCAGAGCTCGGCTTGAATCTGTGCCGGCGGGAGCTGAGTGTCGGTCCATTCAGCAACGAAGTCCGCCAACGCTTGCGACTTGATGGCCTTTCGTGGGGCATAGGTGATGGTCTCCCCCATCAGTTCGGCGGACCACTTGGCGATGCGCCCCCGTGGCCTCCCGATTGTTGATGATCTCTCCGAGGGGGAAGGACGACACCACCGTTACGGGATGAGCGAGGAAGTAGTGTTGGAGCTTGCGCCTTGTGACGATGATGCCGTAGAGCAGCTTTTGGATGTGCGGATACCGGACCTTGGCCTCGGAGAGTACCTCACTGGTGAAGTATACCGGTCGTTGGACCGGCAATGCATGACCCTCCTCCTGCCTTTCGACGGCTATGACCGTGCTGACCACCTGAGTGGTTGCGGCCACATAGAGGAGGAGGGGCTCGGGGGAATCGCCACCTTCGGCTGGTCGCGGGGGCACGAGAATTGGTGCAGAAGTCAGCAACCCCTTCAACTTGGTTAAGGCCTCCTCGGCTTCGGCGGTCCACGCAAAGTGCTCCGTCTTTTTTTAGCAGGCGGTAGAGGGGTAGTGCTTTTTCCCCCAGCCTCGAGATGAATCTGCTGAGAGCGGCTAGGCAGCCTGTCACTTTCTGCACACCCTTGAGGTCACGAATCGGGCCCATCCTCGTGACTGCTGAGATTTTTTCAGGGTTTGCCTCGATCCCCCGTTGTGAGACGATGTAGCCAAGTAGCATGCCTCGAGGCACACCAAAGACACACTTCTCGGGGTTGAGCTTTACATTCTTGGCCCGGAGGCACTCGAACGTGGATCTCGAGGTCGCTGATGAGGTTTCCGACTTTTTTAGTTTTAAAAAACCACGATGTCATCGACGTAGGCCTCGACGGTCTTGCCTATGTGCTCGCCAAAGATGTTGCCTGCATACATCGCTGGTACGTTGCCCCGGCGTTTCGCAGGCCGAAGGGCATCGTAACATAGCAATACATACCAAATGGCGTGATAAAAGAGGTTGCGAGTTACGTCGGATTTTCTCATCCTAATTTGGTGGTAGCCGGAATACGCATCAAGGAACGAAAGCACTTCGCACCCAGCAGTGGAATCGACAATCTGATCAATTCTAGGTAAAGGAAATGGAACTTTTGGACATGCTTTATTCAGACCAGTGTAGTCTACACACATCCGCATTTTTCCATTCTTTTTCCTAACTAATACAGGGTTAGCTAGCCACTCTGGGTGAAATACCTCCTTGATGAACCCGGCTGCCAAAAGCTTGTGCACCTCCTCACCGATGATCCTGCGCTTCTCCTCGTCGAAGCGGCGCAGGCGTTGCTTCACCGGTCTGGACCTGGCCTGGATTTCCAAGGCATGCTCGGCGACTTCCCTCGGTATGCCCGCATGTCCGAGGGGCCCCACGCAAACATGTCGATGTTCGCGCGGAGAAAGTCGACGAGCACTGCTTCCTATTTAGGCTTGAGGCTGGCACTGACGGTCAGCGTCTGCCATCGGTCGAGGTCGGGTCGACGGGTATCTGCTTCGTGTGCTCCGCCGGCTCGAAGGTGCCAGCGTGGCGCTTCGCTTCAGGGGCCTCCTCGGTGGCCAGGGCGGCTAGGGCCTCGAGCGAGTCGAGCTGGATGTTTTCCTCCCTCGCTCGACGCCTCCACGTCGCAGTGGTACGCGTGCTCGTAGGACGTGTCGACGGTGATGACCCCTTTTGGCCCCAACATTTTGAGCTTCAAGTACGTGTAGTTGGGAACTGCCATGAACTTGGCGTAGCCTAGCCGCCCGATGATGGCGTGGTAGGTCCCTTGGAATCCAACCACCTCGAAGGTGAGCGTCTCCTGGCGGAAGTTAGCCGGCGTGCCAAAGCAAACCGGCAGGTCGATGCGCCCGAGGGGGTGGGCCTTCTTTCCTGGCACGACCCCGTGGAAACCCCCGACGCTGGTCGGAGCTGACCCTCTGAAGATCCCCAGGAGGTCGAGGGTCTCGAGGTATATGATGTTGAGGCTCGAGCCCCCATCCATCAACACCTTGGAGAACCGTACGTCGATGATGATGGGGTCGACGACGAGGGGGTACGCCCCCGGGTTTATGACACGGTCCGGATGGTCGTCACGGTCGAACGTGATTGGCGCATCGAGACCAGTCAAGATACCGGGGGGCGTCGTGGCCAAGTGAAAAGATTTCCCGGCGCTCCTTCTTTCTTTCTCGAGCTGAGAGCCCGACGGTCGGCCCCCGTAGATCATGTAGCAGTCGCGCACCGGGGGGAAGTCGCCATCCGCGTCCCCGCCGCCGCGCCGATTGTTATCCTTGCCCTTGGGCGCGTCTTCCCTCTTATCGCCGAGCTTGGAGTAGTAGCCCTTCAACAGTCGGCAGTCTTTCAACTTGTGGTTTACGGGGCCTGGGTGATAAGTGCAGGGATCCTCGAGCATTTTATCGAAGACGGCCCCATCCGGGGGGCCTCGAGGCTTCTTATGCTCGAGGGTGCCTGCGAACACTTCTTCATCATCGTCGTCGTGGGCGTCGCGCTTCGCTTTTTGACCTTTCCCTTGCCCTCCTTCTTTTTGGCCGTTGTTGCCGCGGCTTTTGACATCGTCGCCCTTGCTCGAGCCCTCCGGCGCGGTCACCGCCTTACCTTTGTCCGTGGAACGGCCAAAGAAGGCCCCCACTGTCGCCTGCGTCGCCTGACAAAGCTGGTGACACGATCCATCAGGTCCTCGACCGTCCTGGGACGGTAGCGTCCTAGCTCATGAACTAGCTCTTGGCATGTTGTGCCTGCGAGGAACGCTGAGATGACGTCCTCATCAGGCACGTGGGGGAGCTCGAGGCGCTGCTTCGAGAACCGTCGAGCAAAATCGCGGAGGGGCTCGTTCCCGCCTGCCTGCAACGCCGTAGGTCCCAGGGGTTGCCTGGGCGCACGCAAGTCCCCTTGAATTCCCGTCGAAGACCCTAACTAGGTCGGCCCAGTCGTCGATCCGATCCGGCGGGAGCCCCTCGAGCCACCGGCGGGCGGTGTCCGAAAGGTAAAGTGGGAGCTGGCGTATGATCACACGGTCGTCGTTCTTCGCTCCACCCAGTTGGCAGCCTAGGCGGAAGTCTGAGAGCCAGAGCTTGGCTCGACCTCCCCCCGTCATACTTCACGATGTTGGTCGGAGGTCGGAAGCGGTCGGGGGGTCGAGCTGCGGATGGCCCGGCTGAAGACTCTGGGGCCCGGGGGCTCGAGGACTTGTCGGTCCTCGTCACTGTCGTAGCGCCCCCCTCGATGGGCGCTATAGCCGCGCTCCTGGGCCCCCTTGTCCTTGCGCCGGCGGTTGATGTCGTTGCGGGCGTCATTGGGGTCTCGAGGTGGGCGGTTGTCGACGATCCGCTCCCGGACTGGCCTGGCCTGAGAGGCGTTCGGCTGATGGACGGATGCCTCGCTCTCGTTGCGGGGCGTGTCCGCCGGCTTTTCCGAGGCCGCTCCGCGCCGTCGTGACGCCGAGCTCTCGGCCTGCTGCACGACGGCTGTCTCGAGGAGGTTCTTCATTTCCCCAAGCTTGCGCCTGGCGTCAGGGTTGGAGACGGCGGGCAGATCACGAAGTAGCATCGCCGCCGCCACCACGTTCTGCCCGGCTCGCGGGAAACGCGCCTCGGGACGTGCTGGCGCCCCGTCCTCAAGGATCTGCCGGTGGACCTCTCGAGCTCGGCCACGAACGCCGGCGCCTCGAGGCTGGGCCGGTTCTTGTGCTAAGGTTTTCTCGAGCTGCAGTAGGCGTTGTCGGTCCTCCTCAGCCTTGGTGATGGCCTCCCGCAGCTGTGCGAGCTGCGCCGCTCGGTCGTCGCTGTGCTGGGATGGAGCAGCCGGTGCCGGGGGTTCGTTCCTCCCCTGAACGCGTGACCCGCCCGCCGCAGCCACGTCTCCGGGCCCCTCGAGGTTGAGCGCCGGCCTGGTGTCATCGTCGCCGTCGTCCTCGGCTTCGTCCGCGACCCCCTCGAGCTGGAAACACTCCCTAGTAAAGTCCCAGAGGTCAGGGTCATGGTAGTCGTACTCATCGGAGTTGGAGCTGGCGATGCCGCGCGCCGCCTCGGCTCGCGCCGGGGCTGCAGCTCGCGGTACCACTCCAAAGGTGGCTTGACGAGATGGCCCGACGGCTCTCGTGAGGAGCCGCGGTCTACGCGCGCGGTGGACAATCTCCAGGTTGGCGGTGGCCTGCAGTAACACGCCCGGGCGTTCCTCCTGCTCCGCCGGCTCTCGTCGCCCCGACTGCGCTCGTTGAGCTGGCGGGCGTGGGCTGCCGCGGACTGTCGAGGCCGAACGGGAACTGCCGACGTCGAGCGCGGTACACCTCGTGCGGGAGGAGGCTGGGTGGCGTCGACAGTGCACGGCTCGGAGGCCTCTGGCCTGGCTCCTGGTCCGTGCACACGATGAACGCGAAGTCGCTGGGCGGGCGCGGGCGCGCCCTGGAGGTCTCCGGCCGCGCGCCGGGCTGGTTTCCCCTCGGGGACCCTGCACGGCTACGGGGGCGTGGGTGTTTGCCGCGGGCACTGCCTGTGCCCGGCGACGGTGGTGACGACGGCGCGCCGCTCGCGATGTGGCGACGTGTGGTGGTGCGGCGACGCGTCACGCCCCCCGCGCGGGGTGGCGTGACACGCCCTCCGCTCGGGCCCTCCGTGGAGAGCAGAGTCAGCTCGTTGATGTTGCCTGTGGCCAGGAACTCGAGGCTCCCGAACCAGACGATGGCACCATCCGAGAACGGAAGAGGAGATGAAGCCATCCAGGAATCAACGAGAAATCGGCTCGGACACGCTACGCCCCCTACCTGGCGCGCCAACTGTCGGTGTTTCGTACCCGGGGGTATCACACCAACGAGTAATATGATCGCGTGCTTCTCTTCCTGGATGGTGATGCAAGAGAACACAAGGATTTATCCTGGTTCGGGCAAAGAAGGCCCTACGTCCAGCGGGGGATGTTCTTGTATTACTTGCACCTAAGTGCTTGTACAGGGGCGAATACAAGCTCAGTGAGCGTGGACCGGAGTCCGGACTCCGACTCTGTTGTGTGGCTGTGTTGTCTCTCGTGTTCTATCCCTCGTGTCTCCCTGCGAGCATGGGCCTGTGTCCCCTTTTATAGAGCAGGGGGAGGCAGGGTTACACAAGGGTATTACAGGTGTCGGGGCGTACGGTGCCCCATACGGAGAAGGGTAGGACCCTGTCTTGTCGAAGACATTGTAGCCGACGTGGGCGTTGCTGTTGAGGCATCCTTCTTGGGGGTCTCATCCCGGGCGCGGACGTGGCGGTGTGACGATGTAGAAGCCGTACAGCACCCATTCCGGCACGTCCAGGACACGGCGGGGTCCCTCCGGGTCTTGGGGTACCTGTCTTCCAATAGCGTGAAAGTAGTTAGGGCTCGAAGGGCGCGGAGCCGGCCTCGAGATGGCGCCTGCGGGGGGCTCGAGTCCCCGCAGGTATGGGCGAGTTCCGGGGAGCCTGGTCGTACAGCGGAATCCGGGTCTCGAGATGTGACCGGGACGTGCCACAGTGCAAGGTATGGTCGAACAGTGCTGTGCTGGTGCCTTTTTGCCCATGCTTGTGGTGAAACGAGACTTGACTTTGCCCTGGTTACTTGTGGTGCATGTCGGGCTACAGAGGATGTGACTGGAGTAGGTGGATGTATTAAATGCGCGGTATGGGGCTGGCATCCGATGTCTGCACCGTTCGAGGGAGGCAAAACGCGTCTCGAGGATAGGGAGGGACCGCTGTGCCAGAGAGGCTCGAGGTCCCGCGTGGGGTCTCGAGGTGTAGAGGAGCGCTCGCGCCGAGGCCTGGCTTGGAGGGCTCGGGCGAGACGGAAGACGAGCGTTCGCCCGAGGCCTGGCGCGGAGGGCTCGGGCGAGACGGAGAACGGGCGTTCGCCCGAGGCCTGGCTTGGAGGGCTCGGGCGAGGCGGAGAACAGACGTTCGCCCGAGGCCTGGCTTGGAGGGCTCGGGCGAGGCGGAGAACGAGCGTTCGCCCGGGCCTGACGCGGAGGGCTCGGGCGAGACGGAAGACGAGCGCCCGCCCGGCCTGGCTTGGAGGGCTCGGGCGAGACGGAGAACGACCGTTCGCCCGAGGCCTGGCTTGGAGGGCTCGGGCGAGTCCCTTATTCGTTTTGCATTGATTGGGGTACCCCTTTGGCGTTCCCCGACAAGTACGTAAACTCATAAATCCATAAGTTTTATAAACCTAATCCATCATAGTAGAGCATATCATATCGGTATATAGTAACCTTACTTACTCTTCCATCTTAGCACATATTTTACTCATTTGGTATATATACACATAGAAAAAGAATTAGAGAATATTATAATTTGGTTGTTTTAGAAATCAAAAGTAAAAAAAGTATAAAGAAAAACTAAAAAGACGATGAACATTATCCCTTAGCATAGTCTCGAGTACAGTTATAGTGGGCACGGGTCACGCAACGGGTACTTGTTACCCTAATGGACATGAGTTTGAGTACAAATTTGAACCCGTGACATATCATGAGTTTTTAGTGGATGGATTTTTCTATTCGTGGACATGAATTTGAGTTGACAAAACCCAAGAAGCTTATACATGTTGCCATCTGGAACATAAATAAATAGGGGCATTTTGAGCAGTGTTATTATAATTTTGCAAAGTTAACGATATGTCATTATACGGGGCACATATAAGTCAATAGCATGTGAGTCATGATAACATATCTCTAGTTTTGTAAAATTATAATGATAGTTTTTATATTTTTCCTAAATATAAAAACGGTTATTAGCGGCGGCCGGACGGCGGCTAATCACGGGAAAGTTTATTATTTCTCGGCCAGCCGCCACCGCCAGCGTGTGGTAAAGGAGGCTTCCAGCGAGGTCGTCTCCCGCACCGGCCGGTCAGCGGCCACGGACACGTCGTTGCCTCGCTTGCGTGCGCGAACCCAGCGTCAAACGGTGCGCTGTCCAGAGTACAGTATTTTCTTAAGTCCGGTGCACGCAATGGGGCTCACGTTTAACAATAATAAATACTCAGTTCCGGCACAAATGCAAAAATGTGTTCCACCAATCTCATCAAGATTAAAACCAACATACAAACCATGCACATGCACCGGACTATCAAGAGCGGAGGCAGCACAGTTACCTTCGTTGATACGGAAGCCACCTCCTTAATCAAAAGGAGCCATGAAGTGTTCAAAAGTTTCAGGGATGATATCATGGACTCGGTCAGGAAAATCTCTAGGCCCTCGACATCAACGAGGCCGCACCGACCGCCCACGTACGCGTCGCTGTTGCCTCCCTTGCCGAGCCAAACGGTGCGCTGCCGAAAGGGTTGTTGGTGCTGGTCGTTTCGTGTAGCTGTCACGGCCGTGTGCCATGTCGCGGTCCCAGTTCAGGACGCTGCTGGTGTCGTCTCCCTTTGGCTCTCTGCACCCCAGCAGAACTCTACGTAAAGCTCAACTCGTACTCCTCGCAACAAGTGCGTAGTACGTAGTAATGAACAACTGCGAATATGAATCACTTAAAACTTCATGCAATACAAATAAGTTTATATAAGTTTAAACACGATGAATGCTATTACTAGCACATTGTTAAACCTGGCACTGATTGTTCAGTTAGAAGACAGGCAGCTACAACCCTGCAAAAACAAAAAAAAACATCTCGAACGATACTCACCATTAGTTTAAGGGTTGTTTAGTTGCTCCTAAAATTTCAAAATATTTGAATTTGGATCACTTTTTAGAAGTTTAGATCTAAACAGGTATCTATAAAAGTTTGGGAAAAGAAGACTCGTAAATATTTGAAATTTAGAAACCTGAAGGCCCAAAAGCCTTATAATTTTATATCAGTACATATGAGTTATATAGGTGCAAAGCACCTTGGGGATGTTTAGATGCTAAAATTTTTCAACCTTGCTACTGTATCACTTTCGTTTATATTTTTGACAAATATTATTCATCATGTGCTAACTAGACTCAAAAGATTCGTCTCGTGATTTACAACTAATCTGTGCAATTAATTATTTATTTTATCAATATTTAATGCTCTATGTATGTGTTCAAATATTGATGTGACGAAGAGAGTAAAAAAAGTTAGAAGTTGGAAGAAATCTAAACAAGACGGTTTCATAAAAGTTTACACCTGAAAGATTTGGAATGTAAAGATTTAGGATCTAAACGGTCCTAAATCCAAATATTGATATATACTAATGTAGCACGAAGCACGGGTAGAAAATTTTCAGCCGGTCAGCTCCGGACAGCGGTTCCGCAAATCACCGAAGCCAAGACCATTTTAAAAGGTGGTCCCAAATTTCAGTGACTGTCCACGCCACTCTCTAATCGTTCGTCTTCGCAGCAGTCCGCATTCAGGGACGGAGTAAGTACGAGTACACTGCTACAGCATCCGTAGTCTTCCTTCCCCTTCCTTCGTCTCCCTTCCTTTCGCTTCGTTTCTCTGATCCTCTCCTTTGCCGTCCCGTCGTCGTCTCCTCGTGGGCTCGTGGCGCATCAACAATTCGAACCCGCTCGTCAAAGGGAATCCATCCGCGAGATCGAAAGCAACAGCAGCTGATTATTAAAGCCCCGCTTTTTCAAAAGCCCCAACCCTAGTACGTAGTAAAATTGGCGGAAAGGAAATTCGTCTCCTCTTCTCCCATTCCAGGCGCAGTTGCGTGCTCGAGAGGGGGTGCGGAACCTAGAAGTTCCTCCCCGCGCCCGGCGCCGGCGCCTCGCTCACTCTGCGACGGTCCAGACTCGCGGACTGCATTGGTACTGTTCTTTTGCTGGTAAGTGCTCATAGCTGGCTTCCATTGGGTGGATTCCCTCGTTCTACAAGTTGCTTCTGTTCCCGGCGACCTTTTGTTTGCTGTTACTGTGAGCAATCAAATCCAATTTTCTCCCCTTATGCCCTTTCGCCTGGTTGTGGGTTTGTGCGCTCAACGCTGTCTCGCCAATCCATCAGGTTCTTCAGCCTGGAACATGGATCTAAAACATGCTGGTGCTGCCCCCCCCCCCCCCCCCCCCCCCCCCCCCCCCCCCCCCCCCCCCCCAAAAAAAAAAAGTATTTTCACTCCATAATTCGACTGAATCTGTATGCTCTACTTTCAAGTCTGGTCTGGGTATTATGAGTCACAGTTTTTGCCTTGCTCTAACCAATTTTAGATGTCGTTGTGCTAGATAACAGCTATTTGTATTTTTGTAGTCTAAAGGTTGTTGCTTTATCCTCATCTAAAGTTTTAATGTAGCCTTAGTGTTTGCAGTTATGAGGCTCACTTCTGTCCCTGATCCCTAGTCCCTAGGATGCCAATTCCGTAAGGTTTATTGAGATAGATGCTAAGATTAGTGGAATTTACTTCCTGATGTAACTGTTCATATGCGCTTTGGAACCTGAACTAACACGGTAAGAAAAATGAATTGGAATTGCTTCAAGTTTGAAATCTTCACCAACTTCAGCTGTGCCTTGTTTTATGTAACCACAAACGATGTAACATTGTATACAAGACATATCTGTCAACACCTGATTCCTCTGTGATGTGCTTGTAACTTTTCAAGTTTTTGGTATGTATAAAGCACTGAGGATATATATGTTCCTGGTCAATTTGTCATCAGATCACCACACATGACAAGGGTCATCCATGACTCTGGAGATGGCTTGCAGAAGGAGGCACTTGATTTGGTCTCATCTGATGTTAACTTTCCCAAGGGCCGTTTCCCAGACTACAGGATTGGACCAAACAACCAAATCATTGATCCAGAGGAGACTCATGAGGCTGTACCTCTCAAGGAGATTGTTGCAAAGGAAACAGCACAGTTGCTAGAGCAGCACAAGCGCCTTTCTGTGCGTGATCTCAAAGAGAAGTTTGAGAAGGGTCTATCCGGCGCTTCCAAGCTTTCTGAAGAGGTGGTTTCCTTAGTTTGCCTCTACTTACTTTTGTCAATGCTATTTCATAGGACATCTAACACAAAGTTGAAAGATGTTGCTATCAGCATTATTATTGTTATTGGAGATTCTGGAGTAGTACCTCTCATGGTAATTATGCTGGTTACGGTTAAAAAATTGATGTTTAGTGAAATGATAACAGGATCAAGATTCAGATTGTGTTCAAGTTATCTGCCAGTAACCATATTAAATTGGTGCTCATTCTCATATAGTATCCCCCAGAGCTCAGTTTATTACTTATTTTTTTCTCAATCTTTAATTCTTGTTTACACCACCTTCTGAAGTACTTGCTGCTTTGAATTTCTTCCCTGCAACTGCTCCGCAACAGCATGTTGTTAAGAAAAAATGTATAAAACACATTGTGTGTGTGTGTGTGTGTGGGTGGGTGGGTTGGGGGGGGGGGGGGGGGGGGAGGGGGATGAGAAGTTCTGTGTCTTACTTTGATAGTTGATAACTCATAAGTTTGTTAACGAATATCAGTTTCCACTGTTATGGTACTCCCGTTAAAATGGATTCCATTCTGAAGTTGTTGCCTCATGTTTCAGGCTAAGCGGCGAGAAGCTGCTTCATTAGACAGGCAGGTTCTTCTGAAGAAGCTCAGAGATGTTTTAGACACACTGAAAGGCCGTGTGGCTGGTCGAAATAGAGACGACGCTGAGGAAGCTATCTCACTGGTTAACATCTTTCTCTTACAAATTTCTGGACTTACCAATATCTGCCTGCTGTTATAAGCTTCTTCTAGATCCATTTTTTGGTTAAAAGTGGATCCCTTTTATTTTTTCAAATATCCCTTGCTTGAGGTTAGGCATTAATGTCCCAGATAAAGGCAAGGACCTTATAAGCTATTAAAATAAGTAGTCATTCCTTTCACCCTTGTAATTTTGTATGTTCGCTGTTTAAATGGTAAACAAAGGCCACCCATTTAAAACCGTTAAAACCATCTAAATGGTCTAAACAGAATCGAATTAAACGTGATTAAATTTGCTAGACGGTCATTTATTTCAACATTTAGTGAATAGGAGGATTCTGACTAGCACATTTACACCCAACAAATTAACATCTTAGGTATATGATGAGATGGAGTGGGATTTAGTTCTCTTCCAAAAAAAATATTTTAAATACTTATTTTTTACATGTGTAAAATATGTATATGTTCTAGCATATTTGACTTTTACATACGTAAATATGTATTTTTAGTTTTACTATACAAAGCCATTTAGGCCGTTTAACTCTGTTTAAACTCCGTCTGAACGGTCTAAATGCTAAACAAAGGGTGACCGACTGTTTACCATTTAGCTATTAGGATAACACCAGAAAATGTGGCTAGGTTCTATTGTGATGTTGTAAACTTGTATTTATTAATAGCAACCTGCGAAACAGTTTGCAAGATGAATATATTAGTCTTGAGATCCTTTTGGCATGTACATCTGTAGCTTCTTTGGCCTGTTCTTGAGATTTTTTTGGAGTATTTCTCTATTTTCTCGTTCTGAATAGACAAGGAGACAAGCACTATGTTCTCACATGTCATTTCTCTTTCGTATCTAATTTACTTTTCAATTATACCTGCCATAGTGCCCTGTCCATATTAACATTCAGATTGTAAATGTTTTTCCCCCTTTATGCTACCTTTAGCTGGAGAAATGTTTATGTGATTATAAATCATTTGCTATCAGGTGGGCACTAGCTGTCCAGCTGACGCAACGAGAAGGGGAGTTGATTTATGAGAAGGCTGAAGTTAAGAAATTGGCTAATTTCCTTAAGCAGGTCTGCTGCATTTTTTTTTGTTAGTACCCAATTAGCTTTTCAGCCATTTTAATGTCTTACCTGAGAAGCTGACATGAGGCCTCAAAGAAGACTGCTTTCTATTTGTCAATATGTTATGATATAAACATGGAAGCGTGGCTAGGTTCCATGCACATGTTTCCAGTGGAATGTAATGTACTTATCTTCTTGGGAACACCAAGAAGTTTCAGTTTCTCATGATTTTATAACATTTTTTTTAGTTCTTTTGATTGGGGTATGCACCAGTAGCAGCCTAGGAGAACCCTTTTTTTTGGCGACTTGGTAGACTAGCCTAGTTGGACCTTCAAATTTACTGGATTGTCACAGTGTCACATTTGTATTTTAGGCTACTGAAGATGCACGCAAAGTTGCTGAAGAGGAAAGGGCTCTTGCACTTGCTGAAATTGAAAAGGCTAGAGCTGCAATCGAAAAAGTCGAGAAAGCACTGCATGTGCATGATTCTGCGTCAAGTAGCAGAGAGAAGGAGGTACTTCCTTATTTCAAAATGAAATTGGATGTTCGTTTGATATGTGTCTCTTGTATAATTTCTTGTCAGTTGCCATTGGCTCATGTTTATTTTGTATCTTGATTTTTTGTCCTCTAATAATCAGGAGATAGAGGAACTTAGGAAAGAGGTACGAGAGGCTAGGAGAATAAAAATGCTACACCAGCCAAGCAAGGTTTATCTTTGGTTACCCTGGCTTTCTTTTGATATCTATCAAAGTCTTAATTGGCATGTTATATGTCCTCTGCTGTTTATTAATTTGTTGGAGCTAGTAAAAAATAGACTATGTTCTGATATGTTTATGTAAAAAAAAAATTATAGGTCATGGACATGGAGTTTGAGCTTCAGGCACTGCGGACTCTCATCTCAGAGAAGACTCAGCTATGCAATCAGCTAAAGAAAGAGGTATCTCCTGTCAGATATAGGGCAGAGTTTGTACTAGTAGGGTCTTCAAATATAAGTAATTTTGAGCTATATGGTAATCACCGCGCCCACATTTTTATTTGTAGCTTGCCATGATCAAGAGGTTAGAAGAAGATAGTTCTGATCTCTTTGAGCTTGAAGGTTCTAATACCCTTGGATCACAGTTTTGTATTATCCCTCAAGTTGATGGTGCTCCAAACATCGCGAACTGTCCAATTCAGTGGTATCGTGTAATTTCTGGAGGCACTAGAGCACTCATATCGGGTATGTTATCAATAAAGTGGCATGCAGACTAGTAGGACCTCTCCCTGACTCATTCAAAGAAATAGGCTCATCTGTAAATCATTTCTCTGGTCTTTTGGCATCTCATGCAATCATTCCTAAGATTGTCAAATTGTTTTGGCTCTATGCAATCATTCTGCTGGTAAGATGTTGGAACTCTTCCTGCAGGAGCAACAAATTTATGTACGCCCCAGAACCGTTTGATGTTGGCCGATATATTGCAAGCAGAGATAGTTTTGAATGCAGATAAAATTTAGTTCAGACAGATGGCCCTATAGATAACGGTTAGTCCTTTCCCAAGGCCTTTTTAACAGATTTATAAGTCATTTCCCCCATGTGTATTTTTTAAAGATTCAATGGCAATCCTAAATATGTTTTTTCTTTTCCCAGAAAATAACTGAAATAAGTTATCTGATACATTTACTGTTATAGCCTTTTCCTCGTTGTACATCCCCCTTTGGCATTTGTGTGCCTATCTGATTCCTACTATTAAGTAGAGCTTGGCATGACAGTTACCCTATATCAGATAGGGTATTTACAAGCATTGTGATTTATCTTGTCATATTTTATACACAAATCATGCAAAAGCAGCAAGTTGCGGATAGTTTGGTAAAGTTTCTGACATGACTGAAGTTCACTTAAATAGCTGACTTCTTATGCTTTGAACAGCTGCAGGACTTGAACGTTATGTGGACTCACTTATGAAAAGGACGGATATTGAGTTCAACGTATGTTTTCGTTTTGATTATATGATATGGTCTCTGATACTTTTTGGAAAACAATCTATGTATTCACCGAAACCAATGATAAATTATTTTGCAGTTATTTAAGTGCTGTTTTTTGGCGGTGGGGGTGGGATTATCACATCACATTTGCCCACTCTCAACCGGGCCTCTCATTTTTAATCAATTGAAGTGGCACTGAGTTTGAGTGTTTGACTGTATTTTTCCATGATTATTTGTGGTAGAGAAGCGGCGATTGAGGTTTTAATTTAATGTACAATGCTAAGTTGAACCATGATTCGTACTTTGCTGCTTTGTAGGTAGTAGTAACCCAAATGAATGGGAAGGATTACTCGTCGAATTCTGTCCATGTATTTCACATTGGAAAGCTGAGAATAAAACTTCGAAAAGGAGGTCTACAAAAGCAAGAGAGTCATATTCCACTACGATGAAGGTAAAGTCTCATTTCATTATGTGTATGTAACCGAATTGCTCTTTAGTGCTTAAATTAGATGAAATTACTTCTGTTGACTGTTACTTCATTATTTAACATGCTGACTGTCCTGTGGTTGTAGCTGTAGACATATAGTATATTTATAATGATGTATTTAGATGAATACTGGGCTTTTGTCTCAGGTAGTAGTTTGTGAGATTTAATTATGTTTTTCCCCTCATGGGATGGTTGTTGCTGCATGCTTATAGGCATTACTTCATTAACTGTGCTGAGGATTTGATTATCAAAAGCAGTTAATTCTTCGACAGTATTGCACTGCAAGCCTTTACATTTAAGGCTATTTTGTGATGATAATCTGTTTGTCTTGTTCCATTTACAGTTATGTGGGAGCCGTGGTGGTGGTAATGCTGCAGCTAGGGCAGTTTTTTGGCAAGCCAGGAAAGGCTTGTCCTACACTCTGGCTTTCGAAACAGACAGGGACAGGAATGCTGCAATTATGATTGCTCGCAAATTTGCTTCGAATTGCAATGTATGTCATGTTGTCTTGAGTTTTGTTTTAGTGTGCAACTGTTCTTCTAGAAAACAACATGGTTTTTTTTATGGCTCTGCAGATCTCTCTCGCTGGCCCAGGCGACCAAGGCACCTGATGAAGTGATCATGCGTGTTTTTGACAGCGACACAGTACATAATTAGGGTGTGCATTGGCTGATTGGGTGCTTGTCTTAGTTTGCCTATTTGTGCTTGTGAGGGTAGAGGTTGTACACCGCGTGAGGCTATCACCTTTCCATGTCTTATGGAGGCATTGTTTTTGTTTGCCTGCCTGCAGCACTAGCGACATTCTTGAAATATATGATGTACAAATTGATCACCGTTCTTGTGCGCCACATCTGTAATATTTGAACCAAGAAAGATTGGTCATTATATAGTTTCTCTCGGGAAGACTTCCTGTTGAGCTTCAAGTGGTTTACAGACTGCTAATCTCCTGGGATCAGCTATTGATGAGTTTTTATTAGTGGATCAGTCTCCACGTGGATACTTTAGTGTTTTCAACATGATTCAGAGCTCTATTTTTTTATTAGCTGGAAAGACGTCTGTTTTACTGGTATTCAGAATATTCAGAGCATGTAAAGCATGAACATATGATGAGGGCGAGGGCGATTACACGCTTTGCTAAACTCAAATGTATTACTGGAGCGGTATTTTCTCACTTGTGAATACCGGTCTTTAAAAAAACTCACGAATGCCGTATAATAAACTCAAATGTGTTTGACTGGTTATTTTACAGCTGATTTTATCTATTTTAATAATAGTATTTTGTGAGAGAATAAACTGAAGTACAACTAATAAACCGTTTGATAAGGTAAACGAAGAGGACGAAAATATTCTGAATAATCAAAAATGGACGTTCAGGCGGTCCAGCCTGTAGCCCCCGACTGGAAGAAGACGAACTGGCCAACGTTAGGTGCCGTCCATGTCCATCTGCATGTAGGCTTTGTCAGGGAGTCATGGTCTCATGGAGATGAGTACTACTCTAGTCTCTACTCACATGCATGCGAATTGCGAGGCAACTTGAAGACAATTAATAGTAGTAGTCTTTTGTCAGTGAGGCCACGTTTGTCAGTGAGGCCACGTTAAGTTCACGAAATTACCCAAAATATTTTGTATAGTACCCGTCTTTACACGCATGCATAGATCATTAAATATAAATATAGGTAAAAAATATAAGTAATTGTACTTTTGGTCTGCTCATGTCGAGACGAATCTTTTGAGTCTAGTTAGTCCATGTTTGGATAAAGTTTGTCAAATAACAACGAAAGTGCTACAGTAACTTTTCGCCACATATTTCGCGAACTGAATAAGTCCTGAGTCCATCTGCTATTGCTAGTGTAGTACTGTAGTGTGTACTGACCTCTTGGACCGCATGGTCACACGACTCGTGTCTCGTAGCCGTTTAGTGGCCCTGCCTGCCCTAGAAGGACAGCCAAATAAAAGGTTCTCTTTTTCACAATGGATTAGCCACGCTCTTGCTCAATCGATATCCCACCCGTTTTCATCTCGTGACAATCTTCTGCATCCTTTTCTCATTTTGAATAGAAGTGGACAAAGTTTTAAAAAACGCAAACCCAAATCTCCAAAAACCTGAACGCATGAATCCTGCACCACAGGCTTTGCTCGGCATTATTTGCAGGTCGAGTTTTTGCAAGATCGATGCACTCTGGACTTCTGGCGGTGTATGCTGCCGCGGAAAGTACGTATTCCATTCTCACGGACAAAATACAAGTCAAGCTCCAATTGGGCGAAAGCGAGCTGATTCCACATTACCATTTCAAATTCATCCGTGCAGAAGAAATTTATTCCGTACTACGCTGTAGACGAAGCGCAAAACATCCATGCATGAAAACAATTTCTCGAGGAGAGACACCGGAACCGAACCGAAGCGAAACATGTACTGCACTGCACGCAGTCGCGGCTGACAATGCAAGCCAAAGCGAGTACCGCTTGGTCATGTGACTAACGCCTGGGCTTGTTCATTGGATGGACTGAATTTATAATTGTTGGAAATGCTCTCTCGTAAGTACTAGCACGTCGTAAATACATGCAAATTGAGGTTGAACCTATTTCAATTCCTTGTTGGATTGATCTCCACCAGTTCTGGACCCTGATTCGCGTCCTGATCGGGGATGCCCAGCCCAATAGCAGGCTGGTGGCCCCCCGTCGCACAGTGCCTATAAAGAGGAGGTGGGGGCAGAGCTCTAGACACGACGTTGGCAGCCGCTTCTACAGCACCACCGTCCTAACCCGAATCCGATCCCGAGGGTGGCACTGCCAGCGGCGGAAAGCGCCACCAGCGTCCACGCCGACCCTGCTACATCACCCGTCGCTGCCCTAGCGCAAACCCTCCTTCGACGAACCAGTGACGACCGGATCCTTCAACCCTCAAAAGTACTGAACCCCAACTCTTTGTTCCTCCCTGGTAGGGATGATCTACTCCCCTGTTTCATTCCCGAAAACAGAGAGAACCCCACCTGATCTGGCACCAAGGCTGATCTGGCATAGTCGATCCTAGAAAACTAACATGGTAATAAAGCCTTCTAAGCATGTAGATCGAGTGTGGGGAAGACAAACAATAAGGGGAAACCCTAAAGATATCGCCACCGAACGTCAGCGCGCGAAACAGTGCCAAACCTAACTCCGGTTAGGTTTTCGGCAAAGAAAAGGGGATAGAGAAAGCAAAGAAGTGCCGGATTTGATTCGGACAGAATCCAAACCCAACCCTAGTTAGTGTTTCGACCAAGATCTAAAGAGATCGACGGCAGCCGCTCGCCGGCTTGCGGAAAGAAGAGAATGCTCCCGGAACCTCAACCCTAGAGGACAACGGGAGGATGGACACAGAGAGGAGGAAGTCGATCCATTCTGGATCTAACTAACCCTAACGAATGGAAAGAAGGGGGACAGAGGTGTAGATGATAGCCTACCTATGGTGTGCGAGGTCAAGCCGGCGGGATGCCGCCGCGGATGCGAGGTCCCTACGACCTCCACCTCGGTCTCGGGCCTAGTGGCACCGCTCCAAGGCCGCTCGACGGCGGCGAGCTCTGCCTCCGGCGAGCTCGCGCGCCGGCGAGGGGCCCCGAGGCGGCGCCACCGCCACCCCTCTCCTCTGTCCAGGCACTGGACCGTCTCCGGTAGGTGCTGCAGGAGAAGGAGGCCGTCACCCCGAGCGCTCTCGGGCTCCGCCGTAGAGATGAGGAGGAGGAAGTGGAGCCGGACTTGCTCCGGCGACGCTTGGCGCCGACGGGCAAGGCAGTCGCCGCCGCTGCCATGAGGGAGAGAAAGGTAGGAAGCCGGGGGAAGTGGATCTCCGGCGAGGGAAGCCGGCCCGCCGCGACGGCGCCATGGGAACCCTCCTCTCTGTGGTTGGCTGGTTGCGGCGGCCTGGAGAGAAGGAGAAGAGAAGAAATGGTTTTAGGGTTTCGGGGGAGCGCGGGACGGAAGGCCCTTTTGTCTCGGCGAAAAGAACGGACAGCCGTCCGATCGAGACAAACGGCTGAGATCGCACCGAGGGCACTCGGGCCGTGTTTTGGCCCAGGAGGGAGGCCGGATTCCCGGCCCAGGCCCAGGTTGCGGCCTGGGCGCGGGGGAGCACGCGCGGGCGCGGCTTTTGGGCCCCCTGTGGTGGGCGGGCCTGTGTTTGGCTAGTGCGATTGGGCCAAAATGGCCGACTGCACAGTGAAGGTTGCTTAAGTCTTTTTCAGAAGCAATTTTGAATGTTTTTCCTATCAGTTTTCCATCTTTGTTCAAATTTGAACCAACGGGATAATTTGTACAGAGAGTAGATAAAAGTATACAGTGATGCTTCTGAATGAATAGTTGTTTAAGAGTTTATTCACGTTTTTCGCTGCAAAGTTAACATTGATTATCTTCTAATTAAATTGGAACCAACGAGAAAATTTAATTAGTGGAATAGTCACATGTTTAAATTGAATTATGATATTGTTATTTTCTGACCAACGTTGATGATAACAATATTATAAATTTAAATGTAAAGTTTGAATCTCTGGTAAATTTTGTGTCATCGTGACCAATTTTTCCAGAGAATATATAAGAATCAAGAAATGTCTCTGATAAAGTGAAAAGTTTTCCGCTGCAATGATGTTGATTATCATAAGTTATTTGAGTTTGCATACGTTAATTCTATTTCTGCCCAACGGTGATGTAGAATTAATGTAAAAGAGTATTGTTTTATTCTATTTCTGCCCAACGGTGATATAGAATAGAACTGCAAGTTTTAAAGTTTAATGTGCATGCTTTAACCAGACCAACGTAGGGTTATTTTCATGCTCATTGTTGTTGATTTTATTGATTAATGTTTTTCAGAAAAGATCTTCATGCTTTCATTCTTGGAGGCAGAAAAGAAAAGAGCTGGGTACTTGTGACTCAGAAGATGGAAAGTGAAAGTCATTACATAAAGGGACTGGGTTCTCTTTAGAGAATGGCTCGAAAAGGAAAAGAATTCAGGGACATTGGTCCAAAGTAAGATTTTAGTACATGAAATGTGTTTTATGTACTGTGGCAGAACCTCCTGAATTAAGTGGCCCACATGCACCCATCATTGTCCTAAAGACTTCGGATTGGCGTGCACGAGTTCCAAATGACTCAAGAGATCTGTCGGGTGTCCTCGGGAAACCCGAATCATCCACGTTACATTCTTTTCAGGATTTCCCTCATCAAGCATCACAGTATTACAACAGTTTTATAGATAAGATAAATCAGAGTAAAGCGGAAAGAGTATATAATATAGATCGAAACTTAGGTTTAAAAGTTTACAATCCAGAAGTACTTGATACATAAAAGTGTCGGAACTTCTTATTACATATACCACACAAATTTTTGTTACTTGCCCAAGGTCAAACATCAGAGTCATTATCACTCTCCTCCACAAGAGTGAAGAAACATTGACCACCAAAAGGATGATCAATGAACTCATTTGCAACAAAGGTTAACAAACCTTGAGTACAAAAGTACTGTAAGTGCATCTAGCCCTTAGTGGGTTTTGGTGAACTGAGTGACAACATAATTAAAGGTCTAACAAGTTTGCTAAGTGTATCCAAGGTTCAACTAGAAATGCAAACTTGATGGTATTCCACATAGTGTTGAAATGAAGGCCAAAATTATGTATTGTTGTATTGGAAGATCATGGAAATAATCTTGTTCAAGCAAAAGACAGCAATGCAAATAGAGATGATGATATGGCTTCTATGTTGTGGGATATCATGGCATCATGAGAAAGCAAGCATATTTGACAAATGACAAGTGAGACATGGATTGATGATTTTGGAAGAGTTTGATAGTGAACTAGCTTTGATCAAGGTTGAAGAATGAATCAAGAATGCATAAGTGAGTTAATGTCAAGCAAAGGTCAAATGACAAAGACTTAAACTCATATTGGATATATGTCATCTCTACATTGGTTTGCTTGTATGGATAAATATTTGGAGAATCACTTTGCATTGATTTGATCAAGCTAGAAGTATGAAGATGGAGATTGAAGTAAGTGTTGAGTGTCAAGCCAAAATGGAGAGGATATAAGGAACCGGGAATTGGCTTGACCATATTAATGATGATCCGTATATGTCTCTATTGTGAGTCAAACTAAAGCTTGATTGGTCTCAACATTCATATATATAAGATGTTCAAGCAAGTATCACAATATTGAAGAAATGTTTTTCAATGGATGCTTGATATGATGTGACTTGAGTATGGTTTGGTAAGGTGAAGATAGCAAGGAAAGGACTTCGAGGTACTAAGCGAAAGTGAAGGTCAAGGAGACCGAGGTACTATGGCTAGGGTGAAGAAGAGAGTACTTGCATTGAGTCGAGGTATTAATCAAGCTATGAGGAGTCATATTGTGTTGAGGATCAGGTCATTAGTGATAGTAACTTGAAGCCATGAAGTTGAACTCACATATGGAGAAATGGTTCAAGTCACATGCTCAAGGGATGTTTGCTCGAAGAGATAAGAAAGTTGCAATTGGTTGCAACCCCTATGAAGTGACATTGAGAAGAAATGGCATATGAAGATACTGAAGACTCAAGTGGTTAATTGTTTATATTCTCTTATTCTTGAGTATAGGTATGTCGTACTATTAAGAGGGATTCTAGCACCCACAGTCAAATTGTGATACCAATGCTCAATCTTTGCTAGAAAGATATACTTCCAGCCACCTTTCTAACCCCACAGGTTTCATATGGATCAGATCCTTTCGGGGAGGTCGGCAGTGCCGAACCTTATGGTCGGCAGTGCCGATCATAATCGAACCGTTGGGCCCAGACTATATATATACCTTTTCAGAAAGCCCATAACGGTTCAGTTACACCAGTGCTTCTTCCTGCTCGGGATCTGACCGTTTGAAGAGCTCCCCTCTCTCTCTCTCACTCCTCCATTGTTGCTCCCAAAGCTTTCAAGTGGATCTCCCATTCCAACCACTAAAACTTGAAAGAGAGGGCAGCAAAACTCGATTAGAGAGCAGATCCATTGATTCCCAAAGTCTCAAGAGCATTGGTTCACGTTTGGCCGGAGGTTCTAGTGTTTATTACTCTTGGAGCTTGCTCCTAGCCGGCTAGGCGTTGCCCTTGAGCTTGCCAACGTTTGTGGCAGCCTTGGGAGGTTTGTAACCACCTTCTTGCAGCTAAGAAATCACCCCTCACCTCAAGAGTTCACTCTCTTGACTTGAGAACGAGGAAAGGGCAAACCTAAGTGGTGAGCTTGAGCCTTTGTGGCATACCTCAACAACGTGGACTTAGGCAAGCCTTTGTGGCGAGCTGAACCACGGGATAAATCATTGTGTCACCTTGTGCTTTGGTTTACATTCCATTCTTGAAGTGATTTCTAGGGTTAGGGTTTGATCTAGTGCTTTATACTTGTGCTTTCGATTTCTGGCATATCTGTGAACTGTCTAACCCTGCAGGAAGCTTATCCTCTACCTGTGCAACATTTCTTCTCATACCCACGAAACTCAGTTTCACTTTTTCCCAGATCGGCAGTGCTGATCTCAGGATCGGCAGTGCTGATCTGTCTACTGATTAAATTGAGTTTTGAGTTTTGACAGGCCTATTCACCCCCCTCTAGGCCTCCTTGGCGACATCAAGGTCCTTTCAATTGGTATCAGAGCCTGGGCTCTCAAATTCGGGCTTAACCGCCTTGAGAGATGATGTCGACAAGTGAGGAAGTATCTCTAGAACTTTTACTTTTAGATGGCTCAAATTATGCATCTTGGTCCACTAGTGTGCTTACTGTTTTTAGGACCATGGGTCCTCATATCGAGCGGATTGTTGACGTGAGCATTTCACCTCCTAGTGATGATTTGACCTATCTATCTAAAGAGGAAGTGAAATGCTTACAACACAATGCTCAAGCCTCTAATGTCTTATTTAGTGCTTTGAGTGAAGATGTTTTTGATGCCGTCATATTTGGAGATGGTGAACCTCTTGAGGATGCTCATGTGATTTGGACCACACTCAAGGAAAGATATGACAAGTCCAAATGTGATGAGAAGTTGCTCTCATTGGAGGAATCACTTGAGGAGTGCTCAACTTCACCAACAATTGAAGAGCCTCAAGTGATTCTCCTAAAAGGCCTAAGTGATCATGGCACAACCACTTCGTTACCGACATATGTGGAAGGTAATGAAATGGTTGGTGAGAACAAGGCTTTGACATGTGATACTTCTACTTCCTATAGTTCTTGTGAGACTAACATTTTGAAGGAAGAAGAAGCTTGTGATCGGTGGAGGCCAAGTGATGAATCCACTTCACCAAAATGCTCAACTATCCATGTCACTTCTCATACATGTCTTATGACAAAGGGTAAGAAGGTAAAAACAAAAGTCAAACCTCCTCCAACTCTAGAAGACATCTCTAGTAGTGACCTTAGTGATAGCTCTAGTGATGATGAATCTAGTGATGAAGAGATAGACAATATAACTAAGAACTTGGATAAAATGACCAAAGTCTATATCACTAAGCTATTGGAGGAATTAGAGAGCGTTCAAGCCAAGCTAGCCACTAGAGATGATGATCTCATTGCACAAGAGAACATCTACATAGCTAGCAAGGAAGCTCTTGCAACAGAGAGAAGTGAGGTGGCTGCCTTGCGCAAGGCTTTGGCCAAAGAGCAAGAAAGCCATGCTATTACAAAGAATGAGAATGTTGCACTCAAGCAAAAGTATTGTAGCTTGGATGAAAAGTACAAGGAGCTTGAGTTGCAATATAACATTCTTTGGGATAGCAACTCACATCCCTCTAAGGCAATGAATGAATCTACTCCCTCCATTAGTCAAGGTTGTGGAAAATGCTTTAATATTGATTTGAATATTTATGCCACTAACCTTGCTAATATGGAGGCTATGAGAAAAGAGATTGCTAGGCTCAATGAGATCATAGCAAAAGAGTGCATGGATGGCAAGACTCAAAACAGTGGCAAGAAGGTGGAAAATAGCTCTGAGTGTGCTCAGTCCATGATCAAGGGCAAGGTTGGTACAGATCAGCCTGCACAGATGTCAGCGCAGCAACCAACCAAATCATCACTACCACACTTGGTCGGCAGTGCTGATGGGTTGGTCGGCAGTGCCGACCCCCGCAAGAAAGGGAAGGTCACCAACCATGCCCCTGATCAGAACAAGCCCAAGAAGATGGTGCCCAAGCAAAAGCAGGTTCCATAGAAGCCAAAAGAATCAATGTGGGTGACTCGAAACAAGGTGCGGCATCAACAAAAGATGACTCTCATCACTTGCTTCAAGTGCAAGAAAGAGGGTCACCATGTAAGGGATTGTTGCTTGAAGAAAGAAGCGAAGGTCATGAGCAAAATTCAAGAGAAGAAAAAGATGGCTCATGGCAAGTGCTCCAACATGGGGCACGATGCCTCTATGTGTTCCAACAAGGTTGATGACCAAGCCACACTTCCAAACAAGAAGACAAGAAAAAGTAAGAGGAAGTGCTATGAGTGCAATGAGAAGGGTCATGAAATTGCATCATGCCCCTACATGGAAGATAAAGGTTTGGGATCATCAAGAAAGAGGCTTATTAGCAAGGTAGCAAGCAAATTGCAAGAAAAGAGGGCTAAGAAGAACAAGACACGCCTATGCTACACTTGCAAGGGGAAGGGACACCTAAGCGTGGATTGTCCCATGGGTAACTCTCCTAAGCCTAACTTGTCAATTGATTCAAAATTGCTTAGGAGGCCCAAAGATGGCACTTGTGCTAGAAAGGTGATTGGTTCACCACATGTTAGCACAAAGGCCATTTGGGTGCCTAAGTCTCTTGTGACTAACCTTAATGGACCCAACATAGTTTGGGTACCAAATTGTGCTTGATGAGTGTTGTAGGTACTTGAAGGTGATATGAGGCTTTGGGGTGCTTGAGCAAGTTGATTGAAAATTATTCACTCAAGCTATCAACCAATTCATATTGTCTTTTCTTATATGTTGACCCGAAGATGATTTGATGGAAATATTTAAAACTTCATATTCACCTATGTAACAAGTACCTAACCCTTGTAGGCTAGCCACTTGACTTGTGTAGTCTCTAGTAGTTCATAAATATGTGTTATTTGTGAATTATTAGGAGTGGCTAGAGCATTTCAAGTTTAAATGAATCATTTGCCATATGATGCTTTTAATGGCTCTCTAGTAGAGCAAGATCTTGTTCATGTTGTAGGTAATGAGGATATACCTTATGAGGCAATGAAGTAATTGGCTATTGTTGATATTATACCACTAGAAATCCAAGCCACTTAATTGAAGGTTACTCAAGTTGCTGCTACAACAATTTCCGCTGACGTACTCGATGTAGAGGTGTTGGGGCACCCCTGCTGCAAATCAATAGGGTGGTAGTGCTGCCCCTCCTACTGCAGCAACTCATTCCACTTTAATATATGGACAAAACCTACAACCTTCATATGAGCAAAGTGAAGATGAAGAGACCACATCATCCATTATATTTCCAGAAGGGTGGTAACTTCTAAATCTCAAGTGCAATTTATTTCAAATCTTATCTCTTTATGTCTTGTGTAGCCACTTAGGGAAATAAAGCACTTGAGGATATTTATTGGTTGTTGGTGATGAAAGAAAAGCAATGATTGGAATTAAATTGATCATTCACTCTAAGCAAGATACATGGCTTATGTTTCCTTTGTGGATTTCAAACCAAGAATGTCAAGAAAGACAAGAGTAAAGGATCAAGCTCAAGTAGAGACACTTATCACTCAAATCTCAAGAACTCTCTACTTGATGGAATCTTGTCATATGGTAGATTGACAAATTCTTATTCACATCTTATGGCCATCTACATGCTCAAATGGTTGTGAGTATCTCTTGGCTACCTATTAGGCTTATTTCGCACTCGGATATGGACATGTGTGTTTAATATTGATCCAGCTTGTCATATCTGTGCAAGATGTTCATTTTTATGCATGTTAACTGCTGTGTAAGTTTCACTGTGATCTGGCTGTTGAAGCTTGGTCGGCAGTGCCGACCATCTGGTCGGCAGTGCCGACCAGTGCAACAGCAGTCAGGCCTTGTTGTGCATGAACTGTCTTTTACATCATGTTTTATACTATGACACTATGTTTCTTGCACCCCACAGCAGACATGGATGTAGGGGGAGGCCCCAATCTCACTAGTATGTGAAAACTGACTTCTTATGTCAATTTGGAAATTCAAATTCCTATTCACATATTTAGGGGGAGTCTTCTACATCCAAGACTCATAAATCTCAGCACCTTTATATATCTTTTTGTAAGATCTATTTGAATTGTCATAAACTACCAATAAGAGTGAGATTGTGTTTCTCAAATGGAGTGTGCTATTATATCAATGGCATCAATCCAAAAACTATGTGATGTGTTCTCTCTAGATTTTTGGAATTGCTTCATTTATGTTAGCCACTCACCATAATATGGCTTAAATCTACCCCTTGGACTTAAGTGACCAACCGTGCACATTCACATTTCCATTCCACTCAAAAGAGTGTGCATGAGGCATTAAGGGAGATTTAGTCCATGTTATGAGGTTTCTCTATTTTGGTAGCCCATTTTCCCTCCAAACATAAAGTGTTACTAAATGAGAAACTAGTGCTTGTGTTACTAATGCCCTCTTATGTTTGAGCTTATTCATAGGAAATCAATAAGAAGAGGTTGTGCTTATTTATTTGTATACATCACAAGCCTAAAGGTTACTCTTCACCTAAAGAAGATGAGGTTACAAGAGGTCATACAAACCAAGAATTGAGTTTGAATTGATAAATCAAGTTTGAGGTTGAAATGGATGAGCTATATTGGAAGAATTCACAAGACTTCAATCATTGACAAGAGGACTGAATGGTAATGACATCTTGTGAGTGTTCTCAGCCAAAATCACCTCAATATTGGACAAGAAGGGAAGGATTGCGAAAAACATCAAATCTGTCCAGAAATCTAAAATTCTGAGTTGGCTGCCTTCAAGCATGGATTTGGAAGTTCAAACTCTAATGAAATGACCTGAAACTTTGTGAGCATGATATATACATCTAGTACTTGTTGTTGTACAGTTGGGATGCAGTTTGGTTTTGAAGAAAATCAGTTTCAGTTGAATTCTGTCAGCCTCAGCACCGCAGTTTCAGACTTGAGCAGTTTTGGTAGAAAATAGATTTGACTGACCAAATGGAGTCCAAATGGGCTGAAATTTTGACAGCAGTTAGAGGACTCATAGATGAACATTTCTACCAAATTCCATGCATATTGGATCAGCAGTTTGAGAGATATGAATTTTTCTTCAAGGAAGACAGAATCTGAAAATTACTGCATTAAGTTGAATTGCATTGCAACAACAAATTTCATTTGACTCTCGAGTTGGTCATGAAGAATCAGTGAAGATGAGAAGCATCAGTTTGGTCCAAAGGAGTTCAAATGAGAGAGAAGGACACATACAAGCATCCAAAGGAGTTGGAACCAAATTGCAAGTAGCAGCAAGAAATTGCAGCTAGTTGGAACTAGAAGAAATCAGTTGCATGCTTTCAAATTCAGCAGCTGCAATAAATTGAAACCAGTTGTAATTGATTGAATTTAGCAGATACAAGCAGGGGAAATGAGTTACAATCAGCTGGAATCACTTGACATCATTTTGAAGCAACTAAGAACTAGCTGAAACTAATTGGATTGAAAGCAAACTTGAAGGAGTTTGAAATCAATTGGAATGTAGTGTAAACTTCTCTCTTGGCCTAGGATCTTTGATATGCATGAGTGTGCTTTGTGTACTCTTGTATGCATAAATTGAGGGGGAGTTTACTTTAATGTCTTGTGGGACAAATGGTTTCTCTCAAATTCATGATTATGTTGTCTCACACATTGGAGAAAGAAGGATGGATGGTTCCTTTTGGATTCACATTGGGTAATTCACAATTACTCTAGGAGGTCTTGGTCTTTGTAAACTAAGTTCTCTTGGCTTAGTGTCGAATGCCCCAATCCTTTAGTGGAACTAAAACTGAATGAGTTGGAGAAGAAAAGAATTGAAAAGTGAACTTTTATTATTATTTCTCCCCTCTTGAGCTCATCAAGTGCACATGCATTCATTCTATTGATCAACCAAGATCTTGTCAACAAAGAGTGGTAAAGAAAGAACTAGGAACTTAATATGGATGTTGGATGATCACCAAAGCTCTAATTCACCATATTTCATCAAAAGGGAACTATGGCCATCTATATCATTGAAATCTTACTTATATGATGGTCATTTCAATCAAAATTTATGTGGTGATCTCTCTACCTTAGTGGTGGTATGTTTCCTTTGGCATAATTTTAATTGTTGCAAATTTGGTGTGCCTTGACCAAGATATAGTATGAACTCCTCTAGACTCTTAAACCGACTCAAGTGCATTTCACAAGTAATTTGAGCACTTGGTGCACATATTAAAGGGGAGCTCATTCTATGTCTTGTGTCTTTTGAGACTAACATTTTCTTCTAGTGAACTTGTGTTGTCTCTTGGTGAGAATAAGTTTCTCATGGGTATGCTACATAACCATATCAATCCAAATTGGTAAAGTTATCTCTCATATGCATTTGGATTGCAATTTTAACTCTTATGTAGCTACTTTCCATAATATAGCTTAAATTCCCTTGTTTGGACTTAATCGACCAAAAAGTGCATATGTTCTTGACCATCCACTTACATATGTATGCACTATCAAATAGGGGGAATTTAGTCTATGTTATGAGGTTTGCAATTAGTGATCCACATGCCTTTCACATTCAAATGGTCACTAGTTGTAAAACTGTAGCTTGTGCAATTTAATGTTATCTCTTGTCTTTGTGAGCATTTTCTAGGAGACATCAAGGTCCCTAGGAGACATCTAGGTGATATTATGAGATACAAGCTTCCATGCAAATTGACATCAACTTGTGAAGATTCCTTCCATCGGTGTCAAATATGAAGATCATATTTCAATTGGTATTGGTGGATAATCTTTCAATTTGGTATATCAAGAAATATGTCTTCAATTGGTATCTCAAAATGACAACAAGAGCTAGCAATGGACTTTCAACTGGGATGAAGCACAAGTTTGTGTTGTCTCCTTGAAGATGATGAAAAAAAAGATGGGCACAAATGAGATCTTTTGCTTAATGAAGAGCTTGGCCCATCAAAACACTAAATTCAAAATCATCATCATGGTGGAGATTATGAGGCTTAGAACAAAGGTATATCGCTCTATGAACATTTGTATTACCTTTGTGCATCTAGGGCCTTACATGCTAGAGTGTGCATGTGTATGCAATATTTTGAGTTACACCATAAGTTTGTTCTTGTGGTGACGATTAGAGAATTCTTAGATATTTGGTTGATACCTCTTATGGTGATGTCGTGAGTTTGTCTCATGCTAAATGTCATCTAAGTGAGGTATGAGCTAAATATGCTAACTTCTCAAGAATCTTGGCTTAAATTGTTGCATACTTTGTTTGGTCGAAAACATAGAAGAGAAATTCTATATGCTAAACTTTTACCTACCTCTTGCCCTCACTTGTCTACCATCATTTCTTCCTTTTGGTGGAGACATCCTTTTTGGAGATTAATGCCAAAGGGGGAGAAATTTTGGGGAGAATGTAAGGGGAAGAGAGATTGATATGAGGATGGAAAGGGGTAAAGGAGAGGCATATAAGATTTTTCAAAATTGAGTGGTGTGTGCAAGCATAGTTTAAATTGATGCTCTTGATTAGGATCGCTTATGCTAGTGTGTGACATTCATGCCTTGAATAATGTTTTGTTAAACTTGTTGAGTGCATGAACTGTCATGAGCATCACGTTTATCATGTTTGACACCTTGCACCCCACAGATGCTAAGATATAGGAGAGTTTCCACACTTTCTCTTAAATATGTGCATTTGGCATTTGAGGCCAAAATTTGAAATTCCTTTCAATGCACACATTTAGGGGGAGCTCACTATATCATAGGATTCAAAATCTTAATGTTTATCAATCTCTTGTAAGCTTTAATTGTGTTGTCATCAATCACCAAAAAGGGGGAGATTGTAAGTGCATCTAGCCCTTAGTGGGTTTTGGTGAACTGAGTGACAACATAATTAAAGGTCTAACAAGTTTGCTAAGTGTATCCAAGGTTCAACTAGAAATGCAAACTTGATGGTATTCCACATAGTGTTGAAATGAAGGCCAAAATTATGTATTGTTGTATTGGAAGATCATGGAAACAATCTTGTTCAAGCAAAAGACAGCAATGCAAATAGAGATGATGATATGGCTTATATGTTGTGGGATATCATGGCATCATGAGAAAGCAAGCATATTTGACAAATGACAAGTGAGACATGGATTGATGATTTTGGAAGAGTTTGATAGTGAACTAGCTTTGATCAAGGTTGAAGAATGAATCAAGAATGCATAAGTGAGTTAATGTCAAGCAAAGGTCAAATGACAAAGACTTAAACTCATATTGGATATATGTCATCTCTACATTGGTTTGCTTGTATGGATAAATATTTGGAGAATCACTTTGCATTGATTTGATCAAGCTAGAAGTATGAAGATGGAGATTGAAGTAAGTGTTGAGTGTCAAGCCAAAATGGAGAGGATATAAGGAACCGAGAATTGGCTTGACCATATTAATGATGATCCGTATATGTCTCTATTGTGAGTCAAACTAAAGCTTGATTGATCTCAACATTCATATCTATAAGATGTTCAAGCAAGTATCACAATATTGAAGAAATGTTTTTCAATGTATGCTTGATATGATGTGACTTGAGTATGGTTTGGTAAGGTGAAGATAGCAAGGAAAGGACTTCGAGGGTACTAAGCGAAAGTGAAGGTCAAGGAGACCGAGGTACTATGGCTAGGGTGAAGAAGAGAGTACTTGCATTGAGTCGAGGTACTAATCAAGCTATGAGGAGTCATATTGTGTTGAGGATCAGGTCATTAGTGATAGTAACTTGAAGCCATGAAGTTGAACTCACATATGGAGAAATGGTTCAAGTCACATGCTCAAGGGATGTTTGCTCGAAGAGATAAGAAAGTTGCAATTGGTTGCAACCCCTATGAAGTGACATTGAGAAGAAATGGCATATGAAGATACTGAAGACTCAAGTGGTTAATTGTTTATATTCTCTTATTCTTGAGTATAGGTATGTCGTACTATTAAGAGGGATTCTAGCACCCACAGTCAAATTGTGATACCAATGCTCAATCTTTGCTAGAAAGATATACTTCCAGCCACCTTTCTAACCCCACAGGTTTCATATGGATCAGATCCTTTTGGGGAGGTCGGCAGTGCCGAACCTTATGGTCGGCAGTGCCGATCATAATCGAACCGTTGGGCCCAGACTATATATATACCTTTTCAGAAAGCCCATAACGGTTCAGTTACACCAGTGCTTCTTCCTGCTCGGGATCTGACCGTTTGAAGAGCTCCCCTCTCTCTCTCTCACTCCTCCATTGTTGCTCCCAAAGCTTTCAAGTGGATCTCCCATTCCAACCACTAAACTTGAAAGAGAGGGCAGCAAATCTCGATTAGAGAGCAGATCCATTGATTCCCAAAGTCTCAAGAGCATTGGTTCACGTTTGGCCGGAGGTTCTAGTGTTTATTACTCTTGGAGCTTGCTCCTAGCCGGCTAGGCGTTGCCCTTGAGCTTGCCAACGTTTGTGGCAGCCTTGGGAGGTTTGTAACCACCTTCTTGCAGCTAAGAAATCACCCCTCACCTCAAGAGTTCACTCTCTTGACTTGAGAACGAGGAAAGGGCAAACCTAAGTGGTGAGCTTGAGCCTTTGTGGCATACCTCAACAACGTGGACTTAGGCAAGCCTTTGTGGCGAGCTGAACCACGGGATAAATCATTGTGTCACCTTGTGCTTTGGTTTACATTCCATTCTTGAAGTGATTTCTAGGGTTAGGGTTTGATCTAGTGCTTTATACTTGTGCTTTCGATTTCTGGCATATCTGTGAACTGTCTAACCCTGCAGGAAGCTTATCCTCTACCTGTGCAACATTTCTTCTCATACCCACGAAACTCAGTTTCACTTTTTCCCAGATCGGCAGTGCTGATATCAGGATCGGCAGTGCTGATCTGTCTACTGATTAAATTGAGTTTTGAGTTTTGACAGGCCTATTCACCCCCCCTCTAGGCCTCCTTGGCAACATCAAGGTCCTTTCAAGTACTCAACAAGACTTAACCGTCTAGAAAAGAGGAGAAGACTCATGTATGAAGGCTATATGGTTTCAAGGTAAGGCTTTAGCAAGATCAAAACATTTCTTTTGCATAAAAGCTTACTAATAGTAAAAACCCTACTTTCAAGTTTTAACTCAAGATTAAAACTTTATGACTATTTAAAGATTCTCCAACCTTCATAAGCATACCACATCTTTCGTTCTCATTTCATAAAGATCTCATTCATTACTACGGTGCGGGTCAGTGGATTGAGGCTCCATATCTGAGGAAACACGGCGATTCGAATCGTTCAAACCCAGCTGGGGATTCAGTACCACACGACATATGTAGAACTTAATCTTGCATATGTCAACCCTATCTATAGATCCTCCCATACAAGAACGGGTCCAGCGTCACCCGAGAGTACAGTACACCTCGAACCCGACTATCTCATAGCCCCGAGGGTACACGCTACTCCCGTCTTCTCTCCACTCCCAGTACGCGGTTGGCCGTTCTCAAGTATCGGAATAGCTATAGACGAGGCTTACCACCGCATGTGGGCTGTACTCAAAGGTCTCAATCACAGCAGGCCAACAACGATAAGGTCCTATGTTGAGTAACCTTACAACAAGACTCCATTCTTGATGTAAGTTACTATCGTTATCATGTTATCTCAAGATTCATGATTTCCAAAATATAGCAACCATTTTTAAAAGCACCTACTATGTTGAAGTAGTAAAGCATGACTAAGCATACTAAGCATTTTCATAAAACTGGTATCAAGGTTAAGTATTGGAATCATCAAGGTTGGTAATGCATCAAATAGGGTTCACTCAACTCCTATTCACTTAATGCATCATATAACTCAAGTGATATAAATAACTTTATAAAAATACAAGGATAGGGTTAATGTCCGGGGCTTGCCTTGGTGATCAGCAAAGTCCGAAGATTCTGAAAAAGCAGAAGGATCCACACACTCAGGAGAAACCCACTGAGGATCAGGTCCTTCCGAAACGAGATCTACACGTAGAAGTGCATATGCATGATCAATGAGATGCTTATGACATGATCATGGTAAAGATGGAAATTTTCTAAGCTGTAGACATTTATTCGTACAATCTTTCATCACGGTAAAGTTGCAAATCAATAAAACCAAATTAGCTATTAAACTATATATTATTACTAAGCAAATTTTATTATCTCTATTAAGCAAGATTAGGTAACTATCAAGCAACAAAAGGTCATTAGCATAAAGGAATCCATAACCAGGGAACAAATCTTGTTAGTTTTCCACTGGTTGTCAAACAATTCCAAAAGTCACACAATTCTAAAAGGGATTAACTATTTCTTTTTATTTTATAAGTCATTTTAATTAGCCATTTATTTATACACAAATCATACTTATTCAAACAGAGCTAAAATTAATCATGAAGGTAGATATCAGTAATATAAACTCACATGTCAAATTTCATGATTTTTGGAGAAACACAGAAAATCACATAATTCATCAAAGTTGCATTTATTAATTAAAGTGTAGATTTAATTGTCATAGTAAAAGTACTCAAAACACAAGTTTTATAATTTTTATATTAGCACAGATATGCTATTATCTTACATGTCAAATTTCATGATTAACAGAGCTATAGAAAAATTATAGCAAAAATAACAAACTTGGCTACTGTGCATAAAGCCATAAAAAGAAAAACGCAAAACTAGTTCAAACTGGGCTTTCGGCCCATTCCAGCGCGGCCCGACGAACGTGAAAACGGCCTGGCCTGGCTCCCGCCCGCGCGCTCTGACACTTTTGCAGAAAAGCCCTTCGGCTTAAACGAAACTAACCCGCAGTCCAAGACACTATTTAAATGAGTCACGGACTTAGCAACCAACACCCTGATACTTATCGTCTTCGCAACCGGGAGGTCCCCGACCATGGCCCGAACGGACGGCGGCGCACCGAGCGCCGGCGAGCCTTACGCCGGCCAACCCCGGCCAGTAGAGACCTAACGGACGCGAGCACCAGCACCGGCGAGTCACCCGCGGCCGATAGAGCCCCTAACCCCAAATGCTACCACTCTAGAGAGGTCTGGCCACGCACGGCGGCGGACCGAACCGCGGCGGAGCTGTTCCGGCGAACCTAGGCTAGCAACAGAAGAACGGAGGGGCTAGGAAGCTCCAGTACCTTACCCTGCTGCTGCCTGTGTAGTTGGTTCGAGCGGAGGAGGAACAGGAAGACAAAGTCCACGTAGCAGTGGCTTGTAGCGGCGAGCTCCGGCGAAGAAGGTGATGTTCCGGTGAGACCTGAGCATCAAACAGAAAACCACCGAGCCGATAAGTACTCTGGGGTCAAGTCAAAGCAGAAACACGAGACAGGGAGAGTAGAGGAGTGCCTGGTTGGGCTGACCACGGTGAGGTCGAGCTCGGCGGCGTTTTCAACCGGCGGGAAGAAAACCGGCGAGTACGAGCTCTCTGAGGCAATAGAGGTCGAAGGGATGGGCTCTAGAGATGCGCAAGGAGGTAAGGAGTTTATAGCCGCGGTCAAAATTGGATGAGGACGCTTGGTGTGCTGTGAATTTGGAATAGGATGGAGATGAGTCCGTCGGTGCCCTGGTGGCGAAATGGCGATGGCGAGCGCAGGAGGGGACGCCACGACGCGAGGGAGGGCGCCAGCAGCTGCTTGGCTATGCCACGGGCTCAGTTGTGCGCTCAATCGAGAGAGGTCGACGTCCTACGCGCTGGTGTTGCCGATCAAAATATCGGCTGCCACCGCCATGAACAGGGAAAAGAAACTTATCCCCCCTTCTCCTATATATCCTTTCGGAAAAATTTGAAATTACTTCAGATTTTTGAATATAAGTTGAAAATATGTTAAAATATCAAATGTTCAGAATTCAATACTGAACATCTTTTATTTTTGCAACATATGCAGAATATGCTCAGATTTTGAATTGGGGTTTGCAAATCAAAAGGGGACAATTAGGGCAAAAGGGTATTTTCACCATTACTTTTGATTTCGCATAAGAACTTGAAAGACTTTATACATCAAAGTTGATCCTTATCAAAAATGGAGCAACTTTGCTTTTTGAAGCATACTCAAATTCTTTTTAGATTTTGATTAATAAGAAAGGGGATGAAATAGGGTTTTCAGATTAATTAAACCATTTAATTAGATTTCAACCAAATTTGAATTATAACTCAATGGTGACTTGAAACATGTTCCAAATACACCTTTGAGACATAAAACCAAGATGTGATGCAAAATTCAACTACTATACAAGAAATTACCATAGCACCCCTATATAGCATAAAAGCATTATACACCACAAAGAAAACATAAACTAGGGTTTCAACTTAAACACTCCTTATCAACTAAGCACAAGCATGATGAATTAAACTTGTTTTTAGTGAATGCATACTTAGGTTATCAACTCATATAAAATGCCAGTGCATATGATGACATGTCAGGTTTTAGTCTGCTTAACACCAGAGTGTTACATGTACTCTCTATGAAGAAGAATTTGTTTAAGTTTCAGTCATTATGACAAGTTGTAATAAAATATATATATATGCATATTTAATTTGACCAACATTGGATTAAATGTGTACATTACAGAATATTCAGATTTATTTCTGAATTTCATGATGGAATGTGAAAGCCAATTCTGGCTTTAATGTCCCTGATGGGAAATTGTCCCGCATGGCGGGAAAAAAAAGTTTACGATGACTCATGTGCCTAAAGTATATCCCAGAGTAAGAGAAAGAATGAAAAGTTTGGGTAGCTTTTATGCTATCACAGTGTTGACCATGACATGGTCACGGGCTAAGGCCATGAGGGTAGCAATCCCAGATAAAGAAAGCATGCAAGCATGACTTGCAAAAGTAAAGTTAAGTAAGGACTTCGTTAAGTTCTTAAAGTGGAATGAGAAAAGTATACTCTCATAAGAATCAAAAGATGACTTTGTTTGCATGACATGGTCATGTGAATAAAGCAAACTATAGATGTCTCCTCGTTCATAAAAGTTCAAAATAGTTTCGAAATTATGGCAGTAAAGTTTGTGCCATATTTCGAGGGGGAGAATGGTGAGATTATACTAAGAAAGATAAGAGATTCTCTCCATTTTCCTGTGCCTCAAAAGTGCAATGCATGATATGCATTAAGGCAAAAGTGATCTATAAAAGATGAATATGACCGTTGATGGAGTACAATGATCATAATAACGATACCCCTAAGTAAAGAAAGAAATAGCTAAATTCCTATACCTTTATGGTTATGATAGGAAGATAGCATAGTGAGCCAGTATTTGTACTGGACGAGCGATGCTTAAGGCACCCTATGATTTTTGACAGATTAAACCCAAATAAGAAATTTGAGGAAGCTCCATCTTTTCAAAAGATGGGATAATCTGGGGGAGCACGGTATGTAGAGATCTAAGACTTGAAGAGAAGTGAGACTGTGTGCCCACTCCAATGACTCAAGAACAGTCATACTTGTTGATGTTGTATGCCTATACAACACCTGTTGTTAGCTCTTCTAGAAAGATGAATAATGTAAACAAAGATCTTGTAATACAAGAGCCTACAGTATTAATTGCCTCTTGACAATGAAAGAGCAACAACAACATGTAAAAGAGTGCCATTTTGGACCTAAAAGGTCTCAAAGAATAAATGATGAGAAGTTATTCCTAAAAGAGCCAAAACGGTAGACTATAATGGGTCTACAAGATGCAATGTGGTTCCGGAGGGAACATAGAAAGATTATGGTGAAAGGATTCACAAAAAGGAAAGAAAACACTTTAACTAGTGTAATGACACATAATGTTTAGAGTTACCTCAGATAGATGATGGGGATTTGTACGAAAAGTTTCCATGATTTATTTTTTCATGGAAGAAATACATATAAAGGATGTCCCCTGAAGAAACAATTTAAGGATTAGAGCAAGTCTCTATAAGTTGTATTTTAAGGATGAAGAATCAATTAAAAGTTTTGGGTTTTAAAGAGAATGAGGACAATGACATTGTGTGAAGTTCAAGAATAGGAAATTTATTTTCCTAAACTTGTACGTGGGTGACACCTTGCTTGCTGGCAATGATGTTAACCTACTATTGGAAAAGTAGTCATTGCCCTAAATTACATAAGATTGATCTCGGTAAATTGTCATTCGTCTCTGAATTGGAATTTACTGAGATAACAGAAAGGGGTATTAGAACTGTCTCAAGTGTATACTTGAGAAGATTCTAAAGAAATAAAGTATCTATGTGTATAAACATATGCCTGTTCCTATGGTCAAGGGTAATAGTTTTGGGAACTTTCAGTGTTCCAAGAATAGATATGAGAATCGATAAAATGGACGTCCTATATGCTTCGGTTGTTGGAAGCTCAATGAGTGCACAAGTATTTTACCCTAACATGGTTCATGTATCCGGGATTTTGGCAGATGTCCAATCCAGATATAGATCACTGGAATGAAAGTGTTGCAATTGTGCAAAATTTTATATGCCTCTTGACGAGTATAAGACAACAAGTACTCTCAAATGGTTGTGAGTACAACTGATATGTTTGAGCGAGATGTTTAGTGAAATCCACATTAGTAACTAACACTCGCAGTTGGAGTTTTATTGTGGAAAAGCTCCAAAGAAACAATAGTGGTGTCATGATGATGCACACCTATCATGTAGCTTATCATGAGCCACAAAGGACATGCGAAATGTTTAGAAACCTATACCCGGAGATCATAATGGTAAACAACAGCAATAACCATTTAAATAGTTTGCTCCTAAGACAACAAGTCAAGTGTGCTGCCAAACACATTGACATTGGGTTATACGTTGTGAAGGAGAAAGTCCAGAATCATACTTTTAGAATGTGAAAGTATTACGGATCCGTTTTGCAAAGGCTTACCGCCCAGTGTGTTCAGAGAATACACAGTCGACATGAGTTGTATGGTAAGGCCTATGATTTCTGGACAATAAAGGGCCCCAAAGTTAAAGAACCTATTTCAAAACAGAGACATGTATTGTAGCTGTTGAATCTATCGACAATTGATCGTGACGATGAGGCACGCTCTATGCATCAATCTGTGATGGAATGGTAAAAGAAATAAATGAGAAGTTTAAAGATATGAGTTGAGATCAAGGGGGGAATGTTGGATTGATCTCCACCAGTTAGGCCCAACGGCCTAACTGGACCCTGATTCGCATCCTGATCGGGGATGCCCAGCCCAATAGCAGACTGGTGGGCCCCCATCGCACAGTGCCTATAAAGAGGTGGTGGGGGCAGAGCTCTAGACACGAGGTTGACAGCCGCTGCTACAACACCACCGTCCTAACCCTAGTCCGATCCCGAGGGTGGCACTGCCAGCGGCGGGAAGCGCCACCAGCGTCCACGCCGACCCTGCTGCATCACCCGTCGCTGCCCTAGCGCAGAACTCCGTCGACGAACCAGTGACGACCGGATCCTTCAACCCTCAAAGGTACTGAACCCCAACTCTCTGTTCCTCCCTGGTAGTGATGATCTACTCCCCTGTTTCATTCCCGAAAACAGAGAGAACCCCACCTGATCTGGCACCTAGTCGATCCTAGAAAACTAACATTCCTCGCACAGTTTGGAGCAAAAATTGACTTCATTCTCACAAACACCAAACATAAGCCCGTCTGAACAGGGTAATAATGAAAAAAAAGAAAGCATTTTTTTTTGTCTGTGCATTTTTTTTTGAACGGTGCAGATAAGCAATGTTGAGCGTGTACATGCTACATTAGTTATTTGAAAAAAAAAAACCTCGACGGCGAGACGTTGATGTGAAAGAAAGCTTCGAGGAGAACACACGCGATCGTCCAAATAATAACGCGAATCCCCCCAGTCATTTATTACCGCGCCTGCACATGTTAAGCTGTTAATGACGGGTCTCGGCCAAGGAAGGAAGGAAGAGCAGCTTCCCTAGTCCCAACTCAACAACGCGCCGTCAAAGAAAGTCTAGTCCCTTTCCAGCTCGGAGCAACGGCTATTTTCCCGGGGGAAACGATCCCAGCCGTCCGACAGGCGCCTCCCGACCGTTGCGATATCCGCCCTTGCCGACCGTTGGAGCCGCTCCTCCTCCCCTCTCCTCTCTCGCCGCCTCGACACGCTCCGCCCTGCCCGTGCCCGGCGCCTGACACCCGCCCTGCACGCTCGTTTATATCTGCGCCTCCCCTCCCCGAGCCATAGCCTCCTCGTCCTCTCAAGAACTGTACCATCAACATCAAACGCCGCCATTGGTTGACCGACCGACCAGGGAGAGGGAGGAGAAGAGGGGAAAGGGAGCAAAGAACGCTTCTTCTTGCGTTGCCGTGCCGGGGGGATCCGCGGTGGCTGCGCTCGCCGGCGAGCAAGAGGGGTCGCGGGCGGCGCGCCTCAAGTCTTTCTTCGCCTCCGTGCTCTCCGGGCTCTTCGGCCAGGCCGACGACCACGAGGACGAAGAGATGGCCACGCGCAACCACAACGCCGCCGCGGCTGCCGCTCCGCAGCTTCACCACCACCACAACCGAGGTGAGCCCCACGGGATCCTCCTAAGCTTCTTCTTCTTGGTTGCTCCCTCGTTCGTCTTCGTCTTGATTAGTTCTGGGTGGGGGCGGGGCTTCTTGCCGGCGAATTCTTACCCTCTAGAGCAACTTCTTTGGCTCGATTAGCGAAAAAGATTGGATCTTTATCCTCGTCTGTTCTTGTTTCCGCGCAACGGATGTGTTCTGGTTCTAGCTAGTCTAGAGGAAGGATTCTCGAGTAGATTTGTTTCCTGTACAGATTCTTGGTTCTTGCGATGAACATCTCGTGATCTCCTGTCTCTCTTCTGCGATGCGATGGTCAGGCGGTGTTCCGGCTCTCGGAAAGAACAAGGCCGTGCCCGGACGAGCTGACGCCATGAACCGGCGAGCCCCCCTCGGCGACATCGGCAACCTCGTCACCGTCCGCCAAACCGAAGGGTACGAACGAACCCAAGCTCCTTTGTCTTTTGCCACCGCGGTTCCGTCGCCTGTTCTTGTTCTCAAGACTCGTTCTTGGTTACAGGAAGCCTCCGCAGCAGGAGCAGCAGGTCAATCGCCCCGTCACGAGAAGCTTCGGCGCTCAGCTCGTGAAGAACGCGCATGCGAATGCCGCCATCAAGGTGCAACCATGCTCCCTTCTCTTCCAGTCTCCCTGAAACACTAATCTGGGCTTTGAAGCATTTCGTTCTCCTGTCTTTTCTCTAACTGAATGAACTGTCTCTGTGCGATCAGAATGCCGCAATCCTACCTGCGAGGCATGCGCCGAGGCAGGACAGGAAGGCTGCCGCCAAGCCGCCGCCGCCTGAGGATGTCATAGTAGTCAGCTCCGACTCTGAACAGAGCAGGACACAGTCCGAGAGCAGCGCTAGCTCCGTCCGCTCCAGGAGGAAGGTCATCAACACCCTTTCTTCTGTGCTCTCGGCTCGCTCAAAGGTGCGTCGATCTGCCAAAAAGACCGCTTGCTCTAATAATTCCAGGCCGCAATTTCCTGTTTGCATAAGAAAACTTGCGGAATCGTTCTGATTGTTTGTTTCCATCTGAATCTCAGGCTGCCTGCGGAATCGCTGATAAGCCTAGACAAATGATTGAAGACATCGACAAGCTGGACGTCAACGATGAGCTCGCGGTGGTGGAATACATTGAGGACATCTACACGTTCTACAAGATTGCTCAGGTAACTGCCACAGATCTATAAATTGTTCTGTGTGAATTATGTGGTCTGTTAGCACCAGTCTCTGAAAGTGTTTCTTTCTGGCTTTCGTTGCAGCACGAGAGACGGCCATGTGACTACATTGACGCCCAAGTCGAGATCAACTCCAAGATGAGGGCTATCCTGGTTGATTGGATAATCGAAGTACACCACAAGTTTGAACTGATGCCCGAGACTCTCTACTTGACCATGTACATCATCGATCAGTACCTCTCGCTGCAACCAGTCCTGCGAAGGGAGCTGCAGCTCGTCGGCGTTTCAGCTATGCTGATCGCCTGCAAGTACGAGGAGATTTGGGCCCCAGAGGTACACAGAAAGCTTTTCATTTCTCTGTCCTATGTTCCCCCAGTGCGATTTGTTTCAAGTTTTTTTTTTTCTAAACGCATGTGTACTTTGCAGGTGCAAGACTTCATCCTTATATCAGACAGTGCATACAGCAGGGAGCAGATTCTTTCGATGGAGAAGGGAGTTCTGAATAGGCTGGAGTGGAACTTGACTGTCCCCACAGTATACATGTTCCTTGTCCGTTTTCTGAAGGCGGCATCCTTGGGTAACAAAGCTGACAAAGAGGTAAATAAATTTGCGTCTTCCAGTCCAGGGTTGTTGTTGGTAAATCTTGTGCTTTCGTGAGCTTACATTGCATTTCTCTGGTGAATTGCAGATGGAGAATATGGTCTTCTTCTTTGCTGAATTGGCGCTGATGCAATACGGCTTGGTGACGCGCCTGCCTTCGCTGGTTGCTGCTTCTGCTGTCTATGCAGCCAGGCTCACTCTCAAGAGGGCTCCCCTTTGGACCGATACCCTCAAGCACCACACAGGCTTCAGAGAGTCAGAGGCAGAGCTAATGTAAGATTCCATTGCCAATCCATGAATCCATGTGTTTTCTTCATAAGCTTTGGACACGGTTTGACCTTTGTGATTTGTGATGGTTTCAGTGAATGCACAAAGATGCTGGTGAGCGCACACTCGACTGCCACCGAGAGCAAGCTGAGGGTTGTATACAAGAAGTATTCCGGCGAGCAGTTCGGAGGGGTCGCGCTTCGTCCACCCGCAGTAGAGATCTGCATGTAAACGAAGGCAACTTCGTGCTAGTAGTATCCCGTGTTTGCTGTTGCTTTAGACAAGTGTAATGGAAGGCGAGTCTGACATTCGCTAGGCTTTTATGTTTGCTTGTTTTGGGGGAGTCAAGAAAGTTTGAATACTTGAGACAGCCGTTTGTTTGCTAGGGCTGTTCTCAGAGTCAAGTGTTATCTGACTTGTGATGGCAATTAGGATTTGGATGTTTCATGTGATGGATACACACCTTAGTGATTCTATCTAGTACGGCATTTATTCATAAATGTGAATGGCATTTTCCCGATTAATTCATTTATTCATAAATGTGAATGAATATCATTTGTCGTTTGAATTGGACATGGCCCTACAGTTTTGGAATTTTGGTGAATGGTCTGAATTGTGGGGAGAACTTGTCACAGGTCATCAATTTCTTAACAGACTGCTCATATAGTAACTTGACTGAATTGGTGACTAAACTTTGTAGGGTCAAATTCTTGTCATTTAGCTCAGTGCTGTGTCTCTTGTAAGCTGTGGAGTCCCACACACTTTGTATTGTAGGATCTTAACAGAAAGCTGGGATAAGGATGACACTGGAGGTGGGGATCGGAGGTGGAACACTGACAATGCGCCCCAGATTCGCCAAGACGGAGATACTCTGACATTGTAGATAGTTTAGACCTGTGTTACTCTGGCTGAAAATGGTACAAGACCGCGAAGTGGGTGGCGGCAGAACCGCAAAAGGAGCACGCGGCGGCGGTTCGGCACCGCCCACAGTGCTGTTATCGGCCACGACAACCGCGGCCTTCCACAACCTGCGACAGCAGCACCATCTCCACAAGGAGCCACCATCCTGGACCCCTGGTGTTCACGACACAGGTTCAGCATGTGGTTGATGTGGCCATGGGCGTCATCGGCACCATGTGGCATTAATGGCGGAGTGTTCTTCAGACGCTGATCAAGTCTTCAGAAGAAAACACTAGGCATTTTGCTACAAGTAAAACCAAATGGAACTCGGACAAAAGAACTACTTGTTGATGATGGATTGAACAGATCGTACATCAATAAGTACGATCTGTTCAATCCCTTTCCGAAAGTTGCATAAATTCTAAAGAGTAGGCAAGGGTTGATTGTTTGATTATTTTAAGCATTGATGGGTTACATATTACACCACCACCACAGTATGATTCCAATTATTTTGGAGTGCATATCGTCTCCATCAACGAACTCAGATTGCAGTATGAAGATCCACCCTTGTTGACTGCTCTGCGAGAAGCCTCCTTCAGCTCAAGAGCACGTTTCCTCAGCGCCTTTGTCTCAGTTTCATCAGAACACATCAGCTTCTTCACAGCCCGTGCAATATCCTCTCTCCTGATCAGACCATCCTTGCTAGTCCACTCCCTGACGTTCAGGCCAATCTTCCACTCTTCCACAATTAATCGCCCATCAATCGGCTGGTCAAAAAACAGTGGCAAGGCAAGCATAGGCACACCAGCAAAGACGGCTTCAAGTGTCGAGTTCATCCCACAATGGGTCAAGAAGCCCCCAACTGAACGATGCCACAAAACCTTAAGCTGCTCACACCATGGCAGTATCATCCCATTATTGATGCCAGCAAAGAGTTCTTGCACCCGAGGGGATTGTTCACGAAGAATCCACAAGAACCTGACCTCACTGGCTACTAGGCCCAATGCGATCTCTTCAAGCTGAGAGGCTGAGACTGAAACAAAGCTGCCAAGGGAGACATACAAAACTGAGTTCACAGGTTGAGAATCCAACCATGTGAAATAATCTCCTTGGCTGGCAACTTTGCCATCGGACACGGTATGGTCTTCAAGCATCATGTAGGGAACGCAGGGACCGATTGGGTACACTGGACAAGAGAGTACAGACCTTAGTGAGTCGATGACGCTGGCCTCAAGCTCATACATGGTGGTGAAAAGGAGAGACTGAGCATTTCTAATGCTAGAGAGAGTTGCTAGGATATGTTTCACTGTTCTCTTTTTGTGAATCAAGGGCTCGAGATCTGACAACCATATGGAACTTGAAGCCTGTCCAGTGATATAGTGCCCAAGTCTCTGATCAGAGTTACCTGCATACCATAAATAGACAGGTGAGAAATGTCAATGTTGCAAGCTTTCTTATCGGTCTACATAAAAAGCACCAGAAATGAAAAGATACGGGATACAAACGTATTTTTTGTATATATTTATACAGAATGCTATGGGGCAATCTGACGGAGGAATAAGAGAAGGATATGAATCAGAAATAGAGTAGGCCATTTCTGCCAAGACAAATAGAGTAGACACAGTTTTTCAGGCTTGATTCATGCTCATTTGATGTACTTTGTACTCTTTTCTGAAATGGGAAGGGTGGGTGGGGGTGTGTGTGTGTGTGGGGGGGGGGGGGGGGGGGGGGGGACTCTAAAATGGTTGTGCGAAAACAGGGCATCCAACCCAAACCTTCCACCAAAGAACACATCCAGGTGGTTAGCTGTTGTCCCAAATAATTCTTATATTCGGATACCAAACTGAATGTGCATCATTTGTACAATGTATCATGTTAGATTTGTCAATTGGGGGACAAGAATAGTAATTTTTAGCTATGGTGACTGCTGAAGACTGTGTTTTTTAATCATGTGAGCATTGCTTAAGAATGAGATCATGTGAGATTAAAACTAAATTACAAGCTCATGCAGAGATACATGTGATCCTAGCAAACAGTCTTGATACCAATTCTTGTCTCACTACCACCAGGGAAATTGGTAGCTTTGGAACAAGCGCAAAAACAATGGCATTTGAGCCACTAGTAAGAAATTGTTTCGTATGGACAGCTTAATAATGTAGTGACCAGCATATGCTTATCTTGCAGCAGTACTAACTATAAGTATGCTCGATGCGTTCTAATCAGAAAACAGATCCTAGAATCTCCAAGTTCAACAATTCATTTTCCTAGGAACACAAATTCAGGGTGCAGATGCAGATGTCCAGTCCTCCACAAGTCGAAACTGTGGACAATTAATTAACCGGGAGATTCTGGACAAGCTAAAGCCCCTGCAGCAAGGCGCTAGGCGCCTGAGTCCCTCACCAATAGTCTCACCGGAGTCCGGCGCGTGCTCACAGTCGGTAAGCCAGGCCGGGAGGCGGTCGAAGTGGTAGTAGGCATAGAAAAAAGTGGCGGACATGGGGAAGAGCGACCAGACGGGGACGCCCCTCCGGTTACCGACGCCGATGACCCAGGAAACGTAGGCGTCCGCCACGAGCGCCGCGGGCGGCGGGCCCTCGAGCCCGTCGAGAAGGCGCTCGAAGGGCGCCTCCATCTCTGTGGCCACGGCGTCGAGGAAGCCTGAGTGGTTGGAGGCGCGGCCGTGCTCGGAGGGAATGACGTTGGGGATGGTGCGGATGCGGATTCCGGCCGGCTCGGAGGCGGCGGCAGAGGAGGAGGAGGAACAGATGAGGCCGAGCCACTCCTCGGTTACAACGAAGGTGACCGCCGCGCCCCGGGCGGCGAAGAGGCGGCTCAGGTTCATCATGGCGTTGACGTGGCCGCGGCCCGGGAACGGCACCGCCACAATGTGGCAGCCGCAGCCGCGGGTGTCGCCGGCGGTGGTGGCCATCCGCGCGTGACGTCTCGGACTCTCGGTGTGGAGGGTGTGTGTGTGGTGAAGCTGTTAGTGAGGTGAAGCCGTGAAGGCAAAGGAAGCTATGCGACGGCTCCACTGGCCACTGGGGCTTGTCTCTGTAATGTTATGGTGCGGGCCGCGGCGGGACTCTTCGTCTGCGCACGCGCGTTAGGAACGCACACGCATCTAGGGAAAGTAACGCACGCACTTTCAGTATTACACACACATCTTCTCGTTACCCTTGGTTCTCTTGTCTTGTTTGCTCGTAAGGTTCATTTAACTTCTAGAGTCCAGTTTTCTTGGTCAATGGACTATTTTAAATTTCTACGAGCTATTTTATTCTCTTTCGAGATCACGGGTTTATGGAAAAAATAACAGGGCGGGGGATAGTTTCACATTCATATAGATGTAAAAGTACTATTTTTAAAATAATATATCTTATTATATGTCATAGTACTTTATATAATATTTTTAATTTAAACAATACAGGGGTAAACTAAAAAACAAAATCATATACATATTTTATTAGGAAAAACTAATATAAAAGCACATGTGGATTCCTTTTCTTCAACGCTAAAAATAGTTTTTCTTAGTACCCTAAAAGAAAATAAGCCAAAAGTAAAATATATTAAAAATAAAATGAAGTATTGTTGAACTTTACATTTGTGTATATAAAAAATGATAAAAATAACATGAAAAATTAAAATTTGATTCTTGGAAGGATACATACTGAGATTTTTTCAGCTATATCAGATTTTACATGAAAAAATAACTTTTAGCTATATCAGACTATACATGAAAAAAGAACCTCAGTAAAATTGGACAGAAAGATTTATTTTAGAAACTTTAATTATGACATTACAAACTCTGAAATGCTAGATTCGAAAACTTTAAACTATTATAAAACTTTACAGTGTTATATTAAAAAATAAACTCATAACTCATAAACTTTGAATTATGATATTTTAAACTTTGTGCCACTAGGATCATCACTTTTCACTCGGACTTTCGAGACTTTTAACTATGACATCACGAAAACTTAACTTTGTACTACTAGTTAGATTTAAAACTTTAGACTCAGAATGAAAAACTTTGAACTATGACATTATAAACTTTGTACACTTAGGTTAAAAACATGTTACACTAGGATGAAAACTTTGTACAACTTTATACAACTATGTTAAAAAAGTTTATACATGATATTATAAAATTTTGAACTACTAGATTTAAAACTTTATAGTCAGAACTTCTAACAACTTTGAACTGATACATTAGAATTTTTTTTATACCGCTAGATTCAATACTTCAGTCTATCACATTATAAGCGTTTGTACTAAATAGCTCCAAAACTTTGTATTTTTAAAATTTTATACTTTAAATTTAAAAACTTTAGACTACCACAATTAAAACTTTGTATTTTAAAATTTAAAAGTTTTAATTTTAAATTTATTTTTAAAATTGAGAAACTTTATATTAGCATATTAACTTTATATTTCTAGCTTTAAAACTTTATAATTACAAACTTTGTATTAGCATATTTAAAATTTTGTATTTCATAATTTTAAACTTTATAATTTAAAACTTTACATTTAAAATACAAAAACTTTATACTAACATATTTTAAACTTTGTATTTCAATACTTTAAATTTAAAAACTTTATACTACCACAATTAAAACTTTGTATTTTAAAATTTAAAGGTTTTAATTTTAAATTTATTTTTAAAATTGAGAAACTTTATATTGGCATATTTAAAACTTTATATTTCTAGCTTTAAAACATTGTAATTACAAATTTTGTATTAGCATATTTAAAATTTTGTATTTCCAAATTTCAAAATTTATAATTTAAAATTTTATTTTTATAATACAAAAACTTTATATTAACATATTTTAAACTTTGTATTTCAAGGTTTAAACTTTACAAATTTTAACTTTACATTTTAAATGCAGGAACTTTTACCAACACATTTAAAACAATATATACTTTGTATTGTTAAATTAAAACTTTGTGATTTTAAAACTCTACACCTAAACTTAGAAACTTAATATTAGTCTTTTAAAACTCGGTACTGACATGCTAGGAACTTTATACTCTTAAAGTGAAATCTTGTAATTTAAAATTTTACATTAAGTTTTAAAAACTTTTAAGTATCATATTTAAAACTTTGTAGACTTAAGCGTAAAACTTTATAATCACGTAAATTATCTTAAAACATATCCAACATGGATCTACTTTTGTAGATCTCGTCATAAGAAAGATCATGGTGCAAACAGATTTAAAAATAGATGTTCCACGAGAAAGTTATCACATTTTAAAGTTTGTAAACCGTTTGTAAATGTCAAAAAAAACAGATCTGACACACAACCTCCGTGTGTCGCTGGTGGTTATCGTTTGGGTCTCCCTAGATCTGACAACACGTCCTCTCTCTACTCATGTTTATCGTTTGGTCCTCACATCACAACGCTCCACTCTTATTGCGTCTGGTCCCCACATCACAACGCTCCACTCTTATTGCGACACGCGTTCGTGCGCTGATTTGGGGGCCGCGGGCCAGTCGTGGCCGTCCGGATGCTCCGTTCTGGGGCCTGAGCAGCGATCGAGCCCAACAAGCAACCGGCCTGCTCCCCGGCCCCGGGCGCCACTGCTTCCGAAACCCTAACGCTTGGAGGCTATAAAATGCCACTCTCCAGCCGCTCCCCCCACTCCGCCGCCCCTTGCACAAAAACCCTAGCGTCGCCACAGCCGTCGCCACCGCGGCACTGCGAACCCAGTAGCCACCGCCGCCACCATGTCCTCCGTGCTGAGCCGCCCTACCCCGGGCACGGTCCAGTGCTTCGGGCGGAAGAAGACCGCCGTGGCCGTGGCTTACACGAAGCCGGGGCGCGGGCTCATCAAGGTGAATGGAGTCCCGATCGAGCTGATCCGCCCGGAGATGCTCCGCCTCAAGGCCTTTGAGCCCATCCTGCTGGCGGGGCGGTCGAGGTTCAAGGACATCGACATGCGGATCCGCGTCCGCGGCGGCGGGAAGACGTCGCAGATCTACGCCATCCGCCAGGCCGTCGCCAAGGGGCTCGTTGCCTACTACCAGAAGTACGTCGACGAGGCCTCTAAGAAGGAGATTAAGGAAATTTTTGGCCGCTTTGACCGCAATCTCCTCGTCGCCGACCCCCGGCGCTGTGAGCCGAAGAAGTTCGGTGGTCGTGGCGCCCGCGCAAGGTTTCAGAAGTCGTACCGTTGAGCGATTGCTTGCTTCGTCGCAAATTTGCAAGATCGTTCAGGTTGTTCGTGGCTTCATTTCCTATCCATGGAGCTGCTTATCTATATCTAGCTGCTGCTTTACCTTAATGTTTTAGACTGCATTGTGGTATCAATCAATGTGAGGAGATTTTGAAGACTATTAATTAGTCTCTGAAATATGTTTTGTTTGTTATCATCTGTTGAGTAATTATGGTATGATCGCCTGTTAGTTAGCCTCTGAAGTATGTTTTGCTTGTTATCTTATATCTAGCACATGATTTGCCTTTTGACCTTTATCGGTATCCATTTTGTGTTTAGTTCACTTGTGCTAGATTCTGTATGTTAATGCTTTGCTGAATGGATTGCAAGACTGAGAGTACTATATATACTGCCGCACTGGATTTTAGTATCTTTGTAGGTTGAAGTGATCTTACTTAACTTAGGTGATGCTCGAACGCAATACGGAATAAATTGTGCACGAGTTTTCTATATCCTACACACTGAATTAAACTACCAAATCCATTTTATGAATTTTGGATGATTTGTCTCCATCCATTCACTGTGATTTTAAGATATGTCAAATGTTGACAGTATACATTAAAAATTAGTGTGACACTTTGGAGTGGCAAGTGCCCATTTCTTGCCAATTTTATTGATTAACCTATCTAGTGCTGTGAATCTGCTATCAGCTTATATGCTCCTTTGAATCAACTTTAGTTGCTTGCTTTCATTATAAATGTAGTTCCTCTTTATCAGACACTTTGGCTAACCACTATGCTTCTGGTATGAACACACTGCATTAGTTGTGACTGGAATGACTGTTAGTTTTTTAGAGGACATTATTCATGGTCCTATTACTGTGTTAGGAAAGAAAATATTCTGTTGACAATAGTAGTAAATGGTATAGTTGGGACAGGTGATTATTTGATGGTATCAGCAGGCCCGATAAATTCTTCAATTGGGCTAGAGTACTTGTTTGTTTGCAAATTCTATCAGAATGAGAATGATGAATCTCTAATGGTCCTTCGTGTGCTCAGAGCCCTAATGCAGTGTTCGAAAAAGAAAAGCTGTGTTATCTATGCTTGCCTCTGTCTACTTGAATCGCTTGGTACCCTGCTGCAGGTAGTTGATGGTTAATTAGGTATTTTGGGGCTTTTGGATGTTTGTTGTCATCGTTGCTTCTTTGAACAATTGATTTTCTGTTTTCTTGGTTCCGAGGATGAGGCACATCCTCCCGTACTTTCTCGACAGTGACTTGTTCATCCTTGCCATTCGCAGTTCGAAGATGTCGTTCTGTTGTTTGTATTGTGATTCGATGTGCTCATTCATTGAGACTATTGGTCTGGTAGAGGTGACTAATTTGTGGCTAGCAAATTCTACATGTCGCAATGTCATTGTCAGTTGTCACAGAAAACAATCCTTGCTTTGCTTCATTTGTGATATATGTACCAATGCACGGTGGCTGTCTGGCTGTCTAAGATTATCTCCAACAGGGGGGCAAGGTGCTACCCAAACGCAAAATATGCCAGTCTACATGTTTTTTCTCTTCAAATCACGCTCCAACAGATGATGCCGCCCATTATGCGTCTTCAAATCACACAAGTGACGCTTATTTGCCTTCTGCTTGGTCGCCCATTATGCGTCTTCAAATCACACAAGTGACACTTATTTGCCTTCTGCTTGGTCTCGTACGCATAATGGGTTCTGTTACCACTAGTTGTGACCATTTGTCTTCTGCTTGGTCTCGTACGCATAATGGGTTCCCTATTACCACTAGTTGTGACCAAACATGGAAAGGGCCTGTGGTTCGGTGGTAGGGCAGTCCAGTGGGACGCTACCCACCAGGTTCAAACCCTGGTGTCGCACCTTTTCTCTGAATTTTTTCCAGATTTTGCAGGTACACGCACGCGTGCGCGTTCGGTGGTACTGCGCGTTTCCCGCGCACTGGAGGCGATCTGGAGACGACGAGCTTCCCAATCTCTCTTTGCGTGTGTACGGGTTTCCCGCGCACTGGAGGCGATCTGGAGACGACGAGCTTCCCAATCTCTCTTTGCGTGTGTACGGACGCGCACGCGTGTGTGTGCGTGTGGTGGTGTGAGTGTGGTGTGTGTGAGTTGTGTGCGTCCAAATTGTACCTGATAAAAAAACATGGCCTAGCAGTCTAGCACAAAGGGAAAACAACAAATAACGGTGCTACTCCATCTATAGGCGCATTTTGATGCACGGGGAAAAAATCAACAGAAATCGACCTTACAATATATCTTTATTTGCTAAAGAAACCAGTATCATTGTAGAAACAATGACTGTTAAAGTTTGCAATTTTTTTTACAAAATGTGTTTATTAGGACGGTGGGAGCAATAGTAAGTGATAAAATCTTCACAAAAGGGCGGGTTGTAGTTCTGTGAAGGCCTGACCATCCTTCTGTATGCTAAGCCTGTAAATGGCGAGCTTCCTTAGCCCTATCAACTGATGAAGGCCTTCTACAGCTGTTGATTCCCCAACAGTCTCAATCCCTGACAGTATACGGAGTGATTTCAGTGTGCCCTTGCGTTTCTCTTGCAGAGATGCACCTTTTCTTGTTTCCTGAGGCCATCTCACCCCCTTCCGTGGGCTTTTATTGCCACCAAGTATGCTACTGATCCGTTTTAGCTGACCTTCAGATTTAGGCAGCTCCCCTACATTTGTCTCCCTTATGTCAAGTGTTTGTACGTATACGAGTTTCCCAATCTTTGAAGGAATTTTGGCAATTTCTGTTCGTCGGAGGCTCAAAGACTGTACAAGCATTTTACATATGTCTTCCATCCCTCAAGATCCAACACTTGTATTATTCCGTTGTTGAATGTATGGAAAGGCAGTTGATTCAGACTCCCGAAAACCGTCGGTGATCGCACTTGAGACAAGTTCATGCCTTTTATTGAATCTCCAGGCTTGGATCCACTACTCTGCATGGAAAGCCGGCGCACTTTATTGTTAGGCGCTGCCACCATCCAGTGGCCACCAACCACAGTAGTAAAATTCTCTTTGCTTGACTTGGATACGATAAACTATTCAAGAACCATGTCATGAACTTGAAAGGTTTTTACCTTTCCATTGCTGCTGTGCTTCAAAGGGTTCCTTTTCATGAGCTGATTAAAGCAAGTTTCTGCAACTTCCTCCTCTGTCAAAAGCTTCCTGCTAATTTTCCAACCCTTAGGAAATGTGCTCATGTACAGAGAACAGGTTTTTAGATATCCAGGCAAATCATTGTAGCAACAATCTAGTATCCTTGTAACCTCATCCAGAGTAAGACGACCAACTGACTTTGGAAATAGAGACCTACAAACTTCACCTCCCTTTGGATTGCAAGCGGCAAGGCCAGCAAATGTGACTATGGCCAACGGCAACCCCCCGCATATCTTCCATATCTCGTCGTCTTGATCCTGAATTTTCTCAACGTGTTTGCTGCTTATGGATTCAAAAACACTTTGATCAAATAACCTCTTGGATTCATCCTCTTTGAGGAAATCAATTCTATGTAGAAGATCAATTCTTTCTCGCCGGGAGCATGCGGCACCAACAGCTTGAAATCACAACATCTTTCAATGCAAGTTCGTCAAAAATCAATCTTCTACTTGATCCAAATATCTGAAGAGCTTTAGAACGATAAGCTTCTAGCCTCTGCCTAAAGGATACCCGCTTCAGTTATAAACCGACTTATCAACCAGCCAGAACAATATTTTTCTCTCACAACAAATCAGTTTTTTTACCTTATCACCCGATTTATAGATCCTGCCGAACAGAGCCTTGAGCATACTCTAAGGATATTCAATCGACTAGATCACCACTCATATACCCGGATAAAGATATCCTTCACCACTTGCTCCAAATGTCACGATGTCGTCACAACTATATCCTGAAACTCCAAACTTTGAAAGATAGCCTATGAAAGAAGCCACTGGAGAGATCGCATAGATAATCAATGCTCGTGTTTTTTTCTTCTTCTGGATTTTATTATGATGTTTAAGGAAAAAGTATCTTGGAAGTAAAAGGGCATCTTGACCTGAATCCCAATTAAATTGGTGAGAAGATCAAGTGTTTCTTCTAGAGGACCTTTCCTATTAAGGATAGTAACAAGAAAAAATACACCCCTGAGATATTGTTTGGACTGAACCTAAAGAAGGGACAGATGCACTTACATAAATATAAAAAATAGGGGCCGATACGATACAAAGCTCTTCATTATTCCACAAAATAGTAGTATTATGAAGCATAAGTTCCTGCAGAAGTTTTCCCACGAGCACAGAATTTTTGTGACATGACTATCGCTGTTCTCCATCCTTGCTACAGACAGCATCAAGTCTTCTGTTTTCAGCTCCAGAAAGTGTACAACTATATACTCCTGTAGCAATCGTGATTTCAAGCCACACCTTGTAATTGTTGTGGGGTGGGGTGAATATGCGTGAACATGAGAGGAGCCCCATACCTTACTTGCAGGAACAATGTTTTTGCCTACGAGCAACATTTCTGTCCCCACACTCCACAATAAGCAAAAACCTTCACGAAGTTTCTGCAACATTCAGTCTTCCTTCGATGATGATATCTCTAACGAAATTGTTCAAAGAACACCGTGAAGATCCACCTTCCTGAATTGCGCTATGTGAAGCCTCTCGCAATTCTGCAGCTCTTCTTCTCATCTCTAGGCTATCAGGATCACTCAAATCCATCAGCTTAGTCACAGCATCAGAGATCGCGGCCCTTCTGACAACACCATCCTCCCTTCTCTGTTCCCTCAAGTTGACACCAATCTTCCATTCATCAGCTACGAGATGACCAATCACCAACTGATCCCAAGCAACGGGAAAAGCAAGCATAGGCACTCCAGCGAACACCGCCTCCAGGGTCGAGTTCCATCCACAATGGCTCAGGAAGCCACCGATGGAGGGGTGGGACAGAACCTTTAGCTGGTCACACCATGGCACCACCAAACCCTTGTCACCAGAGATCTGCTGGAGGGTGGTGGTGGTAAGTCTGTCCCGGGCCACCCAGAAGTACCTAACTGTGCTTTCATGCAGCCCCAAGGCAACCTCTTCCAACTGAGACGAAGGCATCGAAACATGGCTGCCAAATGAGACGTACAATACCGAGTTTATTGGTTGGGCATCCAGCCAATCAAAGTAGTCTTCATGGTGAAACTTGTCTGAATCACCTTTCAGTGGCACATACGGAATTGAAGGACCAACTGTATATATGGGGCATTGAACCACTTGCGATGTTCCATTGATGGCACCGGTTTCAAGCTCATAGAAGGAGGTAAAGAGGACACACTGTGCCTTGCGCATGTTGGAGAACACTTGCGCTATTCGTTTCATTGGCAGCTCCATGGAGCAGATGATGTTGATATCAGAACATTTTACTGACGAGAGGGCTGGGAATGGGAAATATTGATCCAAGGACTTGCAGCTTAGGCCTACAGTTCACAGGAGTCAGGAGGTCAGTACTCATATCCAACTACTGTACGGAGCAACAAAAAGTATACTATGCAAACACATTAGCACTGTAACTGGCTGGAATACTTGACCAAAAGACTTCAGAACAGCATTGTGTTTTTAGTTGGGCATTCTGAATGCATGCAAATTGGAAACTGCCATCAGCAAAAGAGTAAAGATATTTCACTTAAAAAAAGAGTAAAGATATTCATTAGTGGGACAAGAAGAATTTTCTGGGCTAACTCATTCATACTTTTTATTGACTGGCGAGTGATTTTGTTACTCTGAATTCTGAAGGCCATAAGCATCCGCGACTAGCTTATTCAGGAGATGGAAAACGAAGGGCATGGTTTTGTGCTACATCATGGGTCTGCAATCTCATATATAGTACAGATAAAAATGGAAACTAAAATAAACTTTCAGAGTCAAATGAAAATGCATGACCAAGCATTCCAGAATCCAGATATTCTAATTCAGCTGTTATGCTTTCTCGAGACGAAAGGGATAATGGTTTATTGAATAGTAGTGGAAAACAATCTAATCGAGTAATCGTTGCACACCTCCCTGAATTGAGGAGATCCATGACTAAATGCTGAATTTTCGAGTGTATGCATTTGGATATGCTTGCTAATAGCATTCTGAGGCTTTCACATCATATAAGACGCACCATTTTCAGTTATCATTTATGAAGGCGGTAGCTGTCTTGGTTAATTTGGTATTATGAATCTTTGAACAGAAAATGATTCAAGTAAGCATTTTCTAGACACAACAGTATTCAATATTTTTGCATCAAAGTTCTTGGAAGATATTTATTTGCTCATAGACATTCAGATATCTGGACCTTAATGAACATGATTTCATCGCAAGCTCTTGAATCTTTAGTTATCTTTCTTAAGTTGCTGTCCTGGACTAATGGTCAAAGAAAAGTCTTTGTTTTCAGAAAAGGAAAAATCTTCGGAACATGAATGAAAAGCGGAGATATACAGTATCAGACTACACAGAATTTTTAAGTGATTGCCTTGGATGACTTAAATACACAAGAAGACTCCTTCTCTATTAGTATACGCCCGTCAGTAACAAGATCTTATTTTACCTGCGTTTGAACAATCGAACTCCTTTGGTCTTTCGAAAAGTAAAAAAAAAGCAATCGAACTCCCCACGCTCAAATTCTAAATCCACCATTCAGCCGTATATGCAAAAAGTACGGGAAGTAACCAAATACCTTCTTCCCCTTGATGACCATCCGCCGGTGGCCATCGGTCGAGGTGGCAGAGCGCCAAGAAGAACGTGGCCGGTTGCGTCCACAGCGAGCACACCGGTACCCCCCGCGCAGCTCCGGCCGCTACGCCCCAAGTCAGGAAGGTGTCGGCCACGATGGCGTCCGGCTTCCGCTCCAGCGTCAGGCGATCCAGCAGCCGCTCGACGGGCTCCCCCATCTTGCTGTGCACGGCCTCGACGAAGCCTGCGAAGTCGGCGCCGCGGTCCCGCTCGGAGGGGACGACGTTGGGGATGGTGGCGAGGCGGACGCGGTCGGGGAGCGTGTCGGGCACCCCCGCGGCGGCCAGCAGCCCGTGCCACTCCTCCGTGACGACGACGGTGACGCTGATGGCGGCGTCCGCGGCGGCGAGCAGGCGGCACACGACGAGCATGGGGTTGATGTGGCCGCGGCCAGGGTACGGCACTGCGACTACGTGCCGAGCTGCCGCCGCTGTGGCCATTTTTGCTACGTGCAGACTGCAGACTGCAGCACTTGTAGACTACTCGTACAGCAATAGATGTGGAACTTGATTAACGTTATGATCCCCTACCTGAGTTTCAATTTCCTTTCCTTCAAAAGGTTTGTTTAACTCCACAGAAATCCACGTCAATTCATATGGTATAGAAGAAATTAAGATAAAATTTAAACTAAAATTTACCTCAATTTCTTCTAAACCACGTAGATTACGGTAAATATATATGCAGCCAAATAAAGTCTAAACTAGAACAAGAACATTGAGGCTACTATCAGTGGCGGATGCAGAACATGATCAAAGCGGGGCTGATCTCTTCTTCTACCTCTATTTCTTTATTTTCCTTCTTTTCTCCACCAATTTTTTCACTAATTATCTCTTTATGTTACATTGATGTATCAGCTTTAGGGGGGGTTCGAGCCCACCCAGCCTCCCTTTATATCCGCCCCTGGCTTACTATGATGATGATATGGAATAGTCATTTTTATCCCTTTAGACTCAAATTCGGCTCTCAACTAGCAAATTAACCGGTTTAGTCCTTGAACCTTTTCATTTGGGCTCAATCTCGTCCCTTATCTGATATGCTGAACCTACATTTCATGCCAACCAAATCAGTCAAAGGTGCACTTAACTTTTTCTTAGCGTGCTACGAGGGTGAGTATTCATATGACTTCCAACGCTAAATTATTCACTAGAATAGCGGAAATGAGTGATTGAGGATCTTGTATCCATGAATAAAAACCTGATTCTATTGTCTATTTGTGCATTGACAGACCATTGAACTGGTTTATTGCAAGAAAAAAACCGGTGGCAAAAGAGTCAACAGTCAATAAACGTGCCTCCCACTCCCTGCCTCCCGCCCCCACGCAACGCAACTACCCAACCCCCACGACACCTCACACCTCACAAGTCCTCAACGGCTCAACCAGAAGAAAAGAAAAGAAAAAAAAAAGTGATTCCCTGGCTCCCCGCGCCCTTGTCCTCGCCCCCAGTGGAGTCGCCGCCGAGCGCCCCCGACGCAACTGCTGCCGCCGCTGCCACAGGAGGACGAGGAGGTGTCGGAGAGGCGGGCAGGCGTACCCACCCCACGCCATTCCCGCATCCAGCATCCGACCAGAAGCAAAACGTGTCCAATTTGTCATGGGTCGGCTGTGTCGAGCCTTCGTCCACGACCATATGGCGTCGGCGGCTCCTGGCCCCAGGATTTGGCGCGCAAGGGGGGCGGCAACGGTGGCAGTCAGGCTTGGGGCGGGTGGGCCGGCGGTGGCGCTTGGCCGCGGGGCATGGGGCACGCAGGTCTGACGGTCTGGCAGTGGCGCCCGGCTCTTTGCGCGCGCGAGCTAGAGGGCCGCGGGGCTGACATAGCCGAGCGCGAGCCTTGGCCGCACGCCAAGCATCGGCTTCCTGCAGACTAGAAAAGCAAATTCTGTGAAGCGTCGAATTATCGTGCTATTGGATCAGAGTGACATGGTAGTCTACTACATCTGTGGGCTTGCCCGATGATTATATGGTTCATATTATTTCATTTGTTCTGTGTCGTTGATCCTCTGATATCGGTTGTCTATGAATAGATTTAATCAGTAGTCCAAAGATTGCATATTTCAGACAAAACAGTGGCTGCTTTTGATGGCTACAGGGCGCAAGCTACATGATCCATGATTTTGTTAATGCTAAAATAATATGTTTAAATATATAGCTCAAAATATACTAACAAATCTCTTGTAAGACTTATCTCCTTTTATGCTAATGGGTTTAGATTATTGTTAATTTCTTCAATTATTTTCTCCATCTTGCAGGTATGTATCTTTCAGAATATAAGCTGCTTGAATGGTGATAGCAAGGTCTCCAAAGATGGTAATTTTCCTGGCTCAAGAATCAGAGAGAAGTTCCAATTAGTCGTGTCAAATTTAGAAGCCAAAGTAAGTGATAACTCATATTTGAGACTATTGGTGTATGCTCAGTAATAAATATAATATAAAACATGATATTTGAAATAATACTATAGCAAAACATACCAAAAGCTTCAAATTGCTGAGTGTGTGAAGCATTAATCATCATCTTTTCACACTCATGGCTAATATAACATAATTTGTTCCATTAGTGGATATATGATACTAACTTTGTGCCTGTTGTTAAATCTTTCGCGTGATTCCTGATCCTCAGCCATGTTAAATCTTAAATGCACCTGTTGTCAGGATGGGGGTGTATGTCCAATTTGAATAGCCTGATGCGATTGGTGATTGATGTTGGAGTTTTGGACTTCAGGCAAATTGCACAAAGTTAATTAAGGTAATGGCTCTTAGACATTTTTTACTAGGGTGCATGCATTTGCAAGACCTCTGAATGTGAGTCTTCTTATCATGCTGGTTTCTTAAACTTTACTTGTATGACCTCTTCCTCTTTACATAAATTGCTCTATTTTAGTGAGACTACAGAGCTAGGGCGATGCATGCAGATTAAAGAAAAATATAGGTCCAGACTATCCAGATATTGCTACTTTTTTTAAGAAGGTTTTGAAATTTAAGAAAAAAATGTCCTTGGTACTGTATATAGAGCTTGTCTGCCTTGGTCTTCCTCAACATATCTGTGTGCACCAACCTGAAGAAACCAATAAGACAGCACATATATGCACTGATCTTCTTTTAATTGGTCACCCTCCGACGACAACCCATATATCATTTAGCAACATTATAGTTTTCTATTTAGGTTGATACCAAAAGAATAATATGCAGGTTAAATAAGGCATGTTCCCCTATAATATGTACCATATGTGTTTTTTGAACTTGCCTATTTTTTCGATTCATAATCATGGCTAATAGTAGTAATAATATATGTTGGCTGACAATAAAAATGGTTTATGGTAAATAGGGATGGTTTTGTACTAAAGAGCTAGAACCTGTAATTTTGTTCTTGCAGGTAAACTTCTTCTCAGCATCTCCCCCTTTGCATTTAGATCTTTATAATGTTTAGATGATATAAAAAGTTGTGATATTTTACGCATATGCTTATGTAATTAACAAAATAGCTGCAATTTGTCACTCTTTTAGGATAAATTTTTAAATCTATCTAATTCTATGCTTGATTACCAATGTACATAATCGCCATTTTCATTTGATTTGCATTACTTAATGAGTAACAGGGAGATTCTGGTATTGGTCCTAGGGATTAGCTGAGTGTAGGCTTAGCATTGCTTCACTTATCGTGATAATATTTTTCGAGCTTTGTGATTTTTCATTCTAATATTTCATTTCCACTTATACCAGTTATGCAAATTAATAGATCATATGCCGCTTTAACTTTATTGTTGGCATCAACATCGTTTCGAAAACCCTTCTTATTAGAGCAACAAATTGAATTAACATAGTTTTTTTACCCGTAGCAACGCACAGGCATTGGCTAGTAATTTACTATAGAAGAAGTAGTAGTAAAATTATGCTTAAATGAAAAGTTCATAGGCTAGAGACTAGAGAGATATGTTTGATATGGCTAGTTACTAATAGTAGAGACTATTCCTTCTATTTAGATGTACTGAAGCTAGTTCAGTTATTTTTCAGTTATAGCTAGCAATCAGCCCTTCTACAAACAAGTCTAGATTGACATTTATGCTGGTTAACGGATGATTCGAGGACTATACGGAAGTTGAAGCATTATGAGTATTGTTAGCTCGACTATTGTGTCAATAAACTTTGTGACTGCAATAAATTAAGTACCTATTCATCATCCTTTCGAAAAACCGAATCTACTCTTGTTTTGTACGGTGGGTTCACTACCATCGTTAACCATGAAGTCCAAATAGGGTAAGGACTAAGGGCATCTAAAGGGTGTAGATCAAGACTTATGGATTTAAGATTCTGCTTCGAAGAAGAGATTCGGTTCTGTTCATTTAAACTTATTTTGCAGATTTTAACTATTTCAATAATATTATATAAGAAAAAAAAGTTATAATATGACTGATAACTTCAAGTGAACAGAGCTGTTGAAATTTTGTAACTTTTGTTTCATTGGCTCGCATTTCGCCAACAAGTCAAAAAGTGTCTTAGAATCTTCTTTTTGCTTTTATGAAGAAGTTCGCCAAATTTGAAACGCAAGCAACTGAAGACAGCCTGTATTGCACACTTGCCGTTGCTTTACACATTTCAATCATGGTTGGACATTTCTAATGAGGCAACCGGAGATTAATTTTGTGGTGTTTGATATAATTGATTACGTAATTACCCATTTTCTTTCGATACAAGAAAGTGTAGATAAAGAATCGTGTTTACTGACTTACTCTCTGTATTCCAAATTCTAAGACATTCTAACTTTCCCAAAAAGTCAAAGTAAAATTTGACCAAAAATTACAGAGAGAATTACGACATCAAATAGGTTTACTTAAAAGTATAATTAATGAAGAATATAATGACGTGTATTTCGTCTCATAAATATTATTATATTTTATATCATATAAATTTGGTCATTTGGATGGAGTACAAGATAGTAGTAACCTGCACTTCTTACTGAAAATGATCAGTTCCTCACTGTGTACGTCTGACGCCTCTTCGACAAGCTATGAACAGCAACCCTCACTCAAGCCTCAAAAAAGCAGTGTTTCGCCTTTGTCAGATTTATATATACTCCCTCGTAAGTACTTTAGAGCTTCAAAAAGCAACTGAGCTCAAAAAGGGCGATGTTGCCATTGCCAACAACGTAACTCATCACCCAAACCACTCATACTTGAAACGAGTCCACTATGGCCTTGAGAACCTTCTGCGACGCCGGCCACTGCTTGTCGTTGGCGCTCGCGACGAACAGCACCACCGTGTTCCCCTTGGCGGTGGCCTTGGCCAGGTTGTGCGAACCCGTCAGCGCCAATGGAGTCTCCAGCACGTAGCTGTAGTACTGCATGACATTGACAGGAGGAACCGTGACCCGCATGAGCAGCTCGCCGCTTTGTAAATAATAACCGGAGGAAGATTTCACTACAACGAAAAAGCAAAGGGGAGGAAGAGCGAAGCGATCGAGGTCGATGTCAGTTATTACAGTCTGGCCGTCGACGTTCTCGACGTTGGTGTCGATGAGCTCGTCGGAGTCGAAGGTGTTGCCGGTGACGAAGGGCCCCAGGGAGGCGATCAGCCTCTCGGGGCTGCCGATGTCCTCGATCGTGGCGTTGGGCTTGTTGGTGAGGCGGATGAGCGGCGACGCCACCACCTGCACCTTGCCCTGCTTGTCGTCCTCGAACTTCACCTCCACCCACGGCTCGGCGCACTTGGGCTGGCAGTAGTTCCCGGACAGGATGTTGGCGACGCGCGTCTGCTTCCAGGTCGGCGGCAGGATGAACTCGTACGGCTCCACATTGCCTGAGTGAGATCGGCACACGGATGAAATGAAACCCACTGACCGATGCCACGAAAGCAAAGCATGCATGCTTACAGAGAAATTATGGCAAAGGACCGAGACCTCACCGGCGCGGAGCGCGGGGGTGTCCTTGGGGGTGGCGCGGAAGAAGACGAAGCCCGGGTTGGACGGCGCCGGCGGCAGGTACGTGCCGACCTCCACCTCGCGCGCCTGGGCCGGCAGCGGCGCCCTCGACGACAGCACCGCGCTCAGCGCCGCCCCTAGCACCAACTCCCTCCTGTGGCTAGCGACCGCCACGAGAGGCGCCGGGCGAGGGACGGCGTCGTGCACCGTCGAGGGCACGCCCTGAGCCTGCGGCGGAGAAGCACAGCGCGATATGACGGTGGTGGGCACGGGCAGCCGGAGCGAGGTGAAGACGGACGAGGCCATGTTTGGGGGAAAAAGCCGAGCCGAGCAACTGAATTGGTTCGCGCGGCAGAAACGCCTTATCCACACACACCACACCGACGCGAGCGCCCGCGATATTTTGGAGCGAGCTCACTGGACTCCAAAGCCCAGGAGGACGTGAGCACGCGCGGCTCGGCAGCGTCCTCTCATCAGCGCGTGCGTCCAGGATAAGATAGAGGTGCCCGGTCCGGTGAGTGGCGGGAGGGAGTAGCGCGCGTCAGTCATGGCTCCGGCAGCGGTGGCCGCTCCCGTGGCTTCAGTCTCCTCCCCTGCGGCAGCGGCAGCCGCGCTCGCCCCTGGCGGCGGCGCCCGCTCGGCCAGGATAGCCTGCCTGCGTCGTCCTTGCCATTCTTCCAGTACGTGCCACTGCTACTCTTTATATTTCTCGCCGTCTTGTTTAATTAAGCTGATTTGATCGGAATCCAATCCTGCTCTTTCTGCTCTGTCCCCTAAGCCAAAATCGTGCTGCTGCCACCACCGAACGGCCTGCTCAGATCGGTGAGGCAGAGGAGGCGCTTCGCGCCACAGAGCAGCATCTCGGAGAGCAGCACCGATGACTCCCAGTCCCCGAAACAAGAGAAGGTAACCACTCCTGATCTGAAACTGAAAACACACGCGCGCACGCCGCACAACACAAAACACGCCCAAAATTAACCGATTGAGCGGGGGCACGGTCGCGTTCCGGCGGTGCAGGCGCCGTTCGGGTACACGAGGAAAGACGTGCTGCTGATCGGCCTCGGCGTCACCGCCTTCGGCGTCGGCCTCAAGTACGGGCTCGAGGTGAGGTGCCGCCGCCCGCCGCCGCCGCGGCGTCCATTTTTACTGCAGAAACTTCGCTCGTTTTCCATCTGCAGTTGGTTAACTCGCCGGGAAACTACGCATGCAGCTCCTGGGCGTCGACCCCTTGCAGGCCGGCAACGTGGTGCAGCTGCTGGTGGTGCTCGGGATGACGGTGGGGTGGATCTCCACCTACATGTTCCGGGTGGCCAACAAGGACATGACCTACGCGCATCAGCTCAGGGACTACGAGAAGCAAGTCATGGAGGTGCGCGTCGCGGCCTCTGAATTTCTCGCATCCGCGAGCACCGTCACCGTAGAGAGAGAGACAAACTGATCGCCATGGGCCTGTTGCTTGTGTCTTTTTTCGCAGAAACGGCTGGAGAGCTTGTCTGAGGCTGAGCTGCAGGCTCTGCTCGAGCAAGTGGAGGAGGAGAAGCAGCGCCTGCCGCCGGTCCCGGAAGAGCCGAACGCTGTTACCTTCAAGAAGAAATGAGGATCGTTCTATTCTATCCGCCAAATGGACGCTGTTCGATCTTCGACATGTTTATAGCATAGCTTCAGTAGTTGCTAGCTAGCTCCATCGATCTTTTTAAGATCTGTACAATACGCCCGCTATCCAACTAGTGCTGTCAAACATGAAACTATCCATTTTCTGTGGTCCTTATGAGACAATAGCATAGCACCAATAACCAAAATGCGTTCTTTGAGACGTCATTGTTGTTATTACTATGTCTACCGCAATGCTACCGTTTGGGAGGTCTTCAGCATTGCCTGTGTGCTGTTCCATTGATCAATCAGGGCAGATAAAACAGCTAACTCAAAACTGTTATATGTCATACACAGAGCACGGATTACAATAATATGTTAGAAGATTTGAGCTTGGTCCAAATGAATACTCCAAATAAATCTCAAAGACACACTCACACATGCATGGTATGGTGGGGGATTTTAGTCCCACATTACTACTCTAGAAAGAAGGAGGTCAGCTTATATAGTTGAGCTATCTCCAACTGGTTGAAGCTATTGATGAGAGGCAAAAGAAAAAATCCACACGCGCTCGCTGGTCTCGCCTCGCGGATGGGGTCGACATGCGCATGAATGGTCCGACCGAGGCCTTGCGGGTGCGCGACTTGCTTTTGCCACTTGATATTTTTGTATGCATGGAGAAAAATTGCGCTTTGTTTTAGCAAGCAATTATTCTCGTATTAATGGTGATTGACTCGTACACTAATGTGGTATGTTCAATCACATTAATATCGGTTGTCTCTTTTCTAAAGATGCGGCTGCGGTGTGTATAAAGAGGGTCGTCTTCTACAACACATTCTCCTTCTCCTCTGCCCTAGTGCTGCGCTGCTGCTGTCGACCTCATCCCGCCGCCGACGTGCCATCGGTGCCGGGAGAGCAGGATCTCCGAAGCCTGCGTCTCCTCGCGTCCCTGCACAGGCTAGGGGACGTATAAGGTTTTTGGTAAGCGCTGTCGCGACTGCTCGCTAGACGTCTTCTTCTCTCCACGCCGGTCTTCATCAACGGTCTGCTTTTTTTTTTTGCGCTAGTTCCTAGTGCCAATAACCTCATTGTAAGCATGCCTTCGATCTCACTGTTCTTCTATTTCGTGTTCTTCATGTTACTAGCGATACATAGCCTGGATATATCACAGATCTTACTGCTAGTGGTAGATTATACAGCTACGTCTTTTCCTCATTGTCGGAATTAATTTATGCATCACTAAATTGCTATTATTTCCAACACAATATTACGCATACATCAAACTTATTAACAAGCTTAGGGTTGAAGTACTTCAACCAGAAAAAAAAAGTCAAAATTTTTAGATGTACCAACAACAGAGGGAGCTTAGTCCAAAAATACAGACCATACAGCGAGAGAAAAAAGAGTTAATGGGTAGTTTTTTTTAACTCAAACAGTGGGAATCAAAGGTACGACTGGAGAGGAGTTGAGGAGGCCAGAGAGTCACTTGTACTCCGTATCATCGAGGTGACGACTGACGACGAGGTCTGGTTTCCCGGTGACGGCGGCGAGGGAGCGCGGTGAGTACCGAGCACGTTAGCGCGTAGGAACCGTGCACATCCGGACCGTAGAAAACGAAGTTTTTCAACTGGGCCCAATGTGCACCAGCCCAAAATGGCAGCCCGTAAGGCCTGCCTCATCAAGCGGTGGATAAGGCAAAAGGAAATAAAACAAGCAGCAGGGAGTGGCTAGCCCGCAGCACCTGCGAGTCCTCCAACCATGGCGCTCGCACTGGCCTATCCAATGGCGTCTCTCTCCTTCCACTCCGGGAGGATCTCGGCGGCCGCTATCGGAGGCGTCTCGAGCACTCGCAGGGCGGCCCCGGTGGGCGTCTCCGCCTCTCCGTTCCTCCGGAGCTCCTTCGTCTCGTCGTCGTCCACGTCGTCCGCCTCCGCCTCCGCCTCCCCCGCCTCGCTCGCGGCGGCGGTCTCGGCGTCGCTGGCCTTCACGTCCTCTTCCTCGTTCGCGGGTGAGAATGTATCCCGTATTCCTTTTCTTCTCTGTATTCGTGTGCTGGCGTTTAGGCGGCATTTTATTTATTTTTTGGCCTTTGGGGAATTTGTGGGTACTTGGCTAGTAAGCTCACACGGGGAAATGGCATTGAAATTACGACTTCATGCACCTTGTACTGGTGCTAGTTATGTAGAATAGGGTGTCTTAATTGCTAATACAGGATCCACTAATGATACCAGGAAGGTGGTATCAAGGGGGTGGAGCTTGTGCAGTTTGTTGTTCATTACTCAGCATAACAATAACTGGGGAGTTATGTTTGTTTAATGTTTGAAATTGAATTAATTACGCTCTCTTCATCTAGAAACAAAAATAAAGGTGCCTAGTTTGTTGTTTGAAAACCTGAAATTCAGTAGTGTCGAACCTGTTGGTTAATTGGATGGTTTGGAAAAATCTGAAATTTTATATTCTGGAGTCTGAGCATTCCTAAATGGCTCAATCAAAAAAACTTTATTTAGTATAATGTGAATGTGAGGCGAAGTTAATTTGTAGGGTACTTGTGGAGTCAGTTGTGTCTTGTGTGTCAGTGTCCAAACTTGAAACTGCTGACTATGCTCATTTTTTTAGAGTTAATGAGAAGGAGCAAATATGAAACTCTGTAATTGTTATTATCTCCATGAAATGTCTGATGAATTCTAGACTATAACTGTCTGTACTTTCCTAAATGATGTGAATGTCGCAAAATCTTACATGACAACAGCTACATAGAATTGGTCATTTTCTTTCGGTCCTGAATCAGTTAGTATTTGCAAAATCTTACAGGATAGCTATATAGAACTTGTCTTTTGTTTTCTATTGCGAATCATCTAGACATCAAAACATCTTACAAGATATTGAATTAGCATTTTCTTTTGCTTGACAAGAAATCAATATTTATGAAGGGCTGCACACGACAGGACTGTTAACCAACATAGTCAAATAAATTATATAACACAGTTGAAGCATAAGCGCTTCCAAGAAACTTGATCTCAAGACTGATACTATGACACCACTTTAATCACTCCCAAAGCTCCTAAAATAAGTGCAGCAAAGTTGAATTCAATGAACCACTTGACTTAAGCATTGTATAAGCTTTTCCTAAATCCAAACACAACCAGATAGGTATTCACAAATAGGTGATTTGTGAATGCCTGTGTGCCTTCATTGTTCTTATACACTTTAACATTTTCTATGTCAGGTTCATCTTTGGGAATTGAGTTCAGCTACAATAGAATGACAACACGAAGATCCCGTGGTCTGCAGATTAGGGCTGGAAAGGCTGCCCTCTGCATGACCAAGAGGTCAAGATCTAGGAAGTCACTTGCCCGTACACATGGTTTCCGCAGGCGGATGCGGACTACTTCTGGCAGAAAGGTACTGAAGCGCAGGCGGGCCAAGGGCAGGAAGGTTCTTTGCACAAGGACAAACTCAAACAGTGGGAAGAAAAGATTATTCTAATTACACTGCAATTTGATGTGCTTGCAATTGTAAGTGTACTTTCTACTTCCAATCTTCCAAGACGCCGTCTATCTGTAACAATCATGTAGCATCCTATTCCTGTTCGTTTGGTTAAAATATCTGGATATATTACCTTCTCCACACAACTTCAAGTTAACTTTTTGGGATGTCGTGGTCCTTAGTCCCTATTGTTTTGTGCCAACACATGCTATGCTTTCTGCTTCCAAGGTTTTATTTGGTGCATGAATGTGATTTCCTTATGAATATTCTCTGCCCTAATGGGCCTGAACTTGTGTGCAGTGGCATCTTCAGAGTATCAAGGCATCTTCTGTTCTGAAGTAGGATCTCCTTTTACGTTGCAGATAATTCATTATGAATATTGAGAATCTTCCCTATAGGTCCTGAAATTGTGTGCAGTAGAATCTCCTTTTGCGTTGCAGGGATAATCTAATTTATAAAATAGACAGAGCCCCCAATAATAAGAATCACATTTTGAGTAACATGGGCTACATACAACACTTTTAACAGGTCAAATCCACCGAGGGGCAACGTATCATATGCAACCCAGCTTCGTGTGCAACCTATGCAACCACCAATTAAGGTCACAGGATCTAGATCCAACGTTTGAGGTTTTTTTCACTTGAACCCCTCCACCTGGATACACACGGGTTAGATTTAAACCCACAGGTGGAGGGGTTTAAGTGAAAAAAAACATCAGACGTTGGATCTAGATCCTGTGGCCTTAATTGGTGGTTGCATAGGTTGCACACGAAGCTAGGTTGCATATGATACGTTGCCGTGGTGGGTAATCTGGTTCCAATTTTGTGGCTTACGAAAGATCGGTTTTGGAAACTGGTAACAGATATAACAACCAATGAAAAAAATAAGTGTCAGATATTATATCACTTCGATACAGAGATGTTCGATAATCAACAGAAAAATCTGGTCTTTATCACCGAGGGGCCCTGTACGGGCGTAGTCTGGTCTTTATCACCGGATTACGAATGATCTCAGGCCATGGGTACACCGCTACCGTACACTGCATCAAAATCTGAAGCACCTCGCGGCGCGCCTTGTCCTCTGGGCTCTCCGGCGGCGGCGGCGCGCGTGGGCGCAGCTCTTCCTCCAGCCGTCTGAGCTCACGGAGGTAGCAGCGGCGGGTTATCCCGGATATGGTTCCGTCGCTGCCCGTCCGCGGGCACCTCCCCGAGAGCCACAATCTACCGAAGCCGTAGGTGGAGCCGACGGCCGCCATGCGTTTCGCGATCGCGGCCGACACCGGGTCGGTCTCGTTCGCCCCGGCCCCGGACCTGTTGTACCTGCCGGCCTCGGCAACACTCCTCGCCCAGACCGTGGTGAACCCCAGGACACCGGCATAGGGGCCTGCACATATTTAAAACAAGGAAGAAGCCGATGGGAGTTTAGAGGCGCAGATCGAGATGGATCACAACGCGGGATGGACAGATGGTAATGACGTAATGTGCTACCTAGTACCTACTCTCAAACCTCTCCTCAAGCTCTTGGGTGGACGCCGCATCGGCATCGCCATGGAGGAGCAACGCGAGGAGTATAGCGAGGGCGAGCAACACGCGTGCACCACGCACGGCGGAGGTGCCCATGTTTTAGTCTGCGGGTATGACTATTGGCGGCGGCGGCGGCACGGTATAAATAAAATCCTCTCAAGCCCCAATGAATATGCATGAGGATTACTTGGGCTGCCTCGATGTCCAATGTATATTGACGGGTAGGACTTTCTGTGCAGTTGAACTTAGACTAATTTTAATAGAAATTTTATAGAGTTTTATATGCATTATTAAATACACCAATATGACGTTAGTTTTTTTAAAAAATAGACGGTGTTATTTTTAAAATATCTTATTTAAAAGTGTTATTAATAAAAAAAAATCCCTTGAGAGAGCCCTAAGAACGAGAGTTGAGAGATGATGATTTATATGCGTCTCTATTTTTGGGTCTTCAGAGATCTTGTTCGGGTCGTGTTCTTGTCTAAACTCTCGAATTTGGGTGTAGTGAGTCGAGAGGGTCCTATGCTCGAGGTGCTTGTGTGTGTTTAGTACGTGGCCATTTGTATTGAGATTTTTTTAATAATGTATGGTGACCATTTGGTGAAAATGAATTTTAGCATCTGTTGACGATTGATGCTGAGGTCTAATTGACTGTTGAGGCCTTGTTTGGCTACACCTCAATCCACATGGATGGAACTGTGAGAGTGGATTGGAGGGGAACTTGAACTAAATTACACCTCAATCTCTTCTAAACCACGTGGATTGAGGTGTATTTGTGTGCAGCCAAATAAGCCTTGAGTGAGGTGTAGAAGAACAGTGTTGCGCCGTGTACTACACTGATCACGAGTCCATTCTACTACCTTTAGGGTGTGTTTAGTTGGAAGAATTTTGGGTGTAAAGTTCTTGTAGCACTTTCGTTGTTATTTGATAAACTTTGTCCAAATATGGACCAACTAGACTCAAAAGATTCGTCTCAACATTTACAAACAAACTGTGCAATTAGTTATTTTATTTACCTATATTTAATACTCCATGCATGCGTCTAAAGATTCGATGTGATGGAGAATCTTGTAAATATTTGGGATCTAAACATGCCCTTATTTCTCCGCCCAAGCGAGGACAATAACATCAATAATGGTAACAAACTGTACATGTCTCGGTGGCCATGGTTACTGTCTAGCTCCTCCTGTTCACTTGCATCGACAAGCCACCTTCCATCCGCAGTGTCAGCGAAAGCACGAGCCCAGGCCGCCGCTCGCCGCCGACGAACCGGAAGCTGAACCTCTCGAGCACGCACGCGATGACGTACTTCATCTGGATGTAAGCCATCTCCTTGCCGAGGCACATCCGCGGGCCGGCGTGGAAGACCGGGTACTTGAACGGGCTCTCCGGCCGGAACGCGCCGTCCTCGCCAAGCCACCGCTCCGGCTTGAACAGCTCGCAGTCCTTGCCCCATATGTCCTCCATCCGCGCCATGGCGTACGCTGAATAGCTTATCAGCCACCCTTTCCCGACGAAGCTGCCGTCCGGTAGGAAGTCGTCCTCACTGTAGCCGTGCGTGTCCATGGCCACCGGCGGGTACAGCCGCATGGTCTCGGTGATGGCGGCGTGGAGGTAGTGCATGTCGCGCAGCTCGTCGACGCTGAACGTCGCCGCGCCCGTCGTGCTCCCCTGATTGCCGGAGGCGCGGACCTCGCGCACGATCCTGTCCTCCACGTCGGGCCGCGTGGAGACCAGCCAGAAGAACCAGGACAGCGCGGACGACGTCGTGTCGCGCCCGGCCAGGAGGAAGTTGGTGACCACGTCCCGGAGGCTCTCGTAGTCTCGTCGCTGTGCTCGCCGGCCGCGGCGAACCGCGAGAGGAAGTCGTTCCTGCACGCCAGGCCGGCCTCGCTCTTCCTCTCCCTGCGGTCTTGGACGATCCGGCCGGCGTAGCCGTGGATGGTGCCGAGCGCCGAGCGCATCCGCCTCTCGGGCTCCAAGCTGAGCAGCCTCTTGAGGCGCCACAGCGAATCGACGGGAGACATGAAGCGGGCCATGACGGCGTTCTGCGCGTCGTCGAAGGCTTGCATGAACTCGGCGCTCCGGGGCGCGGCCATGCCCACGCTGTCCTCGGCGAGGCACGCCCGCCGGGTCGTCGCCGAAGGCCACGCGGCAGATGCTGTCGAACGCGAAGCGCTCCAGCACGTCCTGCAGGTCCAGCGTCCGGCCGTCGCGGCACGCCCGGCCGAGGCAGCGGCAGCAGCCGCTCCGTGGCCTCGGAGCGGGCGGCGTCGACGGCCAGGTCCCTGAGGGAGCGCTTGCCGAACTCGTAGCTGGCAGCCCGCAACCCTGCGCTGCCGCTGCCACTGGTCGCCGTCGGAGTTGAAGATGCCGTGGCCGAGGAAGTCCTCGAGCCTGGAGACCGCGAGCTCGCCCTTGGGGTAGTTGGCGAAGTTGGTCTTGACTACGTGCTCGACATTGGCGGGGCTGGCGGTGATGGCAACGCCGGTGAGGCCGAGGGCCTTGACGGACATGGTGTGCGTCGGGTCGCGCGCCATGATTTCCGTGGACCACTCGAGGAAGCGGTGGTGGTTCTTGAGGTAGTGAGGGAGAGTGCCCAGGAGCGGGTAGAGCTTGAGCCCTGCGTCGCGCGGCTGCCGCTCGGCGTCCTGGCGGGAGTGGCGGCGCAGGTAGAGCAGGCGTAGGAGAGGGATCAGCGCGAGGAGAAGGACGAGTCGGAGAGCAGGGGAGGACAACTCCATGGCGGAGCTGATCGGCTTTGCCTTGCGATTGCGACTGATGCTGGATTGGATTACCACCGTGCTTTGAATGAAATCGGAAATGGATGCCAAGGATTTCCTATACTAGCAAACTGGAAAGGAAATGGCAATAAGGTTGGGCTTGGGCTAATTCCTCAGTCCTTTTATTGCAAGCCCATTAAGCCGGAAACGTGCCAACCCAACTGTGATTAATCCCTAGCGATGCAATGAACCCCAGATTTCAGGTCGAAGCTGCTTTCAGCCTGCAATCCATGGGTCTGTGTCCCTGATTCTCCGGTGAAGTTATTTTGTTGTTGAAAGTGATTCTTTTTTTATTTTTTAACATAATCTTAAAATCAGGATGAAGAATCATTTCACAAAATCAGGTGAAGCTAATTGTTTTCAGCTCTCAGTCTCTTAGTTTATTTCATAGAATCACTTCACAGAATCAGCAAACAATCACTTCTTACTGAAAATGCGTTTGACAGTCAGAAAGTGCTTCTCCATGAGAATCAGCTCCGTGGAGCGCTTCCAAACGCACCCCATATATCTTATCTTATACGTGCATATATCCGATCCGTTCATATAGGAGTTTGAGGAGCATCACGAGATAGCATTTAAGGCCAGTTTGGTAGAGCTTCATCTGATTCTGATTCTCTATAGAAGCTGATTCTCTGAGAGAAGTGATTCTATGGCTGAAAGTGATTCTCTTTGATTTTTTAGCATGAACTCTTAAAATCAGCATGGAGAATCACTCCACAGAATCAGGGGAAGCTACTTTTTACAGCTTCCAGCCCCTAAGTTCATTTTAGAGAATCACTTCACAGAATCAGCAGAGAATCACTTCTCTTTGAAAAACCGTTTGACAGAGCTCCTGTTGAATTCAGCAGAGAATCAGCTCCAGGAGCTCTGCCAAACGGGGCCTAAGCGTGCAGGCTTTAAGTGAGTGGCTATTCGACCGATCCTTGTCCTGGCTTCTAATTAAAATTAATCCCAATCAGGGCGTCATCTGCCACTTGCTAACCTGGTGCGTTCCAATCCACACTCGATTATAAGCTGCTACTAGTTCTTGTCTACGTACGCTAGAAAGAGACTGGCGAACCTGTGTCTGTTTTGCCGGAGCGACTTTAATTCGTGACGCAACAAGCAGTAGTATAATTTGATTATTCCACCAAAAGTCTTTTGTGTCCTTCCTGATACGCCGTATAATCTCTCTGATTCTATACTTCTCCTCCGGATCATCATAAATTTATATATATACGCAAAATAAGATACCAATAACCCTAAGGCTGTGTTCGGTTAGTCCAATTTGAGGACAGGAACTATTCCAGATCACGAAAACAATACAAATTATTGAACCAAATCCAAATGGAATTATTCCAGGTGTCCAATCTGAAGCAACCGAATAGTCCCTAAAGTTGTTTGCTCCTGCTATTAATTTCCCTTGATTTTCAACACATGCGTGCATCCCTACCTACCTACCCACTCCTACTTTGAGGTTGAATTATAAGTCAATTTGGCTTCTCAAAATTTAGAACAACACTTGCTCAAAAAGAAAAAAAAAGAAAAAACACGTACATAATAATAACGCACACAAGTGCTACCGGCCTAGTACTACTCCATTCACGAAACATGTCATTTAGGATAAGCTCCGTTAAATCTAAAACATAAACATCAATAATTACATCATTTAGTTTAGAAGCATAAACATTATATGTATCGTTATAATTTTTAGTCAAAATACTTGTAAAATATTTTGAAAGATTTTAAAATATATTTTTGAAAAAAATATTAGTCAAACATGCGCACTAAAGACTACGTAAAGTCAAATGTGTAAAATATTTTTTGATCGGAGGGAGTACTCCCTCCGTATCACATTTAGATGACGTTTAGGACAACGACACGGTCTCAAAAATACAACTTTGACCACTTGTTTTTTAAAAAAATATTTGTTATAAAATGGTATATGTATACTTTTATGAAAGTACTTATCAAGACAAATTTATTTATATGATTTTTATATCTCTAAACTCAATAATTTAAAAGTTATTCATTATTTATATTCTCAATGTTTGACTCAAACCTTGTTCAAAACGTCATCTAAAAGCGATACGGAGGGAGTATGATAGCATGTCATCCAACTATCAATTACTACATCTCGAAGCTCCCTTCCCAATTGGAGAACCATCACCACCGTTAATTTTTTTTTTGAATAAATTGGAGGAGTGTGAGCCCCTACAGAGCTTTATTAAAACGAAGAGTCCAGAACGAAATTACAACAGAGAAAGGAAGTGAGGAAGAAAAAAGAAAGGAAAAGAAAGAGAAAAAACAGAAAGGAAGAAACTATAAACTCCAACGGTTTTTCAAATGTGTTTGACATTTTTGTTTTTACAAAAACATCTAAAAATCTCCTATCCAATGGTTTGACAAATAAGTTTAGCTTTTTTAGCAACTTGGCAAACACCGGGTGATATTTGACATATATATCAAGTTGCGGTTCGCTTGACAATCACCCTCGCGTGCTACTCCCGTGTGATATTTTCCTCTCGCATGCACAATTTTTTAGTTTTGCCAAGTATAAATGTAAAACCGTTGGAGATTGACTCTTTTTTATCTTTGTCATATTAATTTAGGAATTGACAAATACCATATTTTGCCAAACAAAAAATACAAAACCGTTGGAGTTGCACTTGATGTTACTAAACAAAGTGACCATTGCTCAAAATCCATAGCTAATTTCATGATCTTAGACAACCATATATTCAAAGTTTCGAGTCAAATCCATCTTCTCCTCTGCCAGTTTATACAAATAAAGCAAAAGGGCACACACCGCACAAGCATGCAGCAAAAGCGAAAGCTAAACGCGCGGGCTAGCTTAGCTTGACGTAATTTTGCAACTGCAATGTATCTAAACATGCATGGACCTCGATCTGTTCTAGCTTTCTTCCATGTTTGATTTGTCTTCCTCTCCTACTTTCTCTGGTTGCAATTGCAATACAACACCATGTTTACTTTTTTAGAAGAGAAAAAGCCAAATGGAGAAGAGCAACGAATACAAAATCTGATTAAGCGTAAGGAAAAAGGTAGTGCATTTTTCAAATTATTGTCATGTTGCTAGATTTATTTTGTGTGGAAAGGTGAGATACATGGCGAAGTGAAAAGCGCCCATTGTTGTCCAATAAAATGGAAAATAACGACAAAACTCAGTCATGTTTTAGTATGAGTCACCATTCCCATATATAGGCTAAGAACAATATATACATAAGGGTACGACTTTTTTTCTCTCTTTTCCCTTCAGTTAATTTGGTGCTCCAATCGGCGGCCTGTGGAGCTATTGGCCGGATTTCAGGCCTCCATGATCTTATCCGGTCTTTTCATCACCGGATCTAGAGCTCTAGCAGGGGTTGCTTTGTTGCAAGATCGACGACCTAGATCGCATCTACTCACTCTATTTCTAAATAACTGTCATTTTTATTTTTCGAGAAATATTTTTGACTAAATATATGTTACAAAATATTAATATTTATCATACGTAATTACTATCATGGGAAAGATATTTGGATCTAGTTTTTTAACAAAATTATTAGAGATACAAATGTTATATATATTTGGTACAAATCAAGTCAAACTTGTGACAAGTACACCAACAACGACAGTTAATTAGAGACGAAGAGAGTACCAACACCAACAAGTACACCTACCCTCCAGCTCTATGTACCAGCTGTAGTGTTGTTGTATGGGGTGGTCACGCATCACGTATGCATAGAATTTTTTCTGCATCAAATATTTGTCCTTGCGATTAGCCTGTGTTTTTCAATCTTTGTTCAACCCACGGAATTAGGCGTGAAGCTACTACTGCATATGTACAACTAAAAAGAAGGTAATTTGTAGAGGGTCTAAATAGGATCGTAGGAAAGCTCCAAGGAGACCTCCACACAAACACCATATAAAATCCGGTACTAAGGGCATGTTTAGATCCCAAAAAATTACAAGATTTTCTATCACATCGAATCTTTAGACGCATGTATGAAGTATTAAATATAGGTAAAAAAATAACTAATTGTACAGTTTATGTGTAAATATCGAGACGAATCTTTTGAGCCTAGTTAGTCCATATTTAGACAAAGTTTATCAAATAACAATGAAAGTGCTACATAAACTTTACACCAAAATTTCTACCAACTAAATATTCATAATTAAAAGAGAAGAGTCCATATCATAGATCGCACTGAGGTCTGCCCTCTGGGTCGGTTGTGCTTGCAGAATGGCCGGAGGATGTAGCTTTCCGCAGCCGCTCGCATCACATTGCATTGTATCCTCCTGTACTGTATTATTAGTAGTTCCTTGTTGTGGTGACGGACTGACGGTCGCGTCGTTTATTTATTTATTTATATATAGTAAGTAGGGGGAAAAAGCAGCATTTGTCGTAGTGCTCGACACCAGTGAAATCCACGCATACATATTTTCAGCGTATAAGAGGGAGGAGGTAGCCCGGGAATATTGTAATGCTCTGCTTTAGAATCTTGACAATGACACTCCATGGAAATTGGGATGCAGCTTTACTCAAAATACTTCGTCAGAAAAGAAAAAAAAAACTTGCTGTTCAATATTGATAAAACTTCAATTCGTTCTATGTGTCTTGCGATCAAGCAGCATTAGCCGTGGAAGAATTTTGATGGAATCTCTTACGCGATTGATCGAGTGCCTGCTTGAACTAACCCTGAGAACTTCAAAACACAGCATGATCGAATGTTGGTTGTTGAATGGTGGTGTTTCGGGCAGATATTGACGTATATATCTATTATTACATCTATCTTATCGCCGACCAGTGCTACTGAATTTGGCAACCACAATCATCGAAACAGTAGTATAGGGGCAACCATGCATGTCGGCTACGATCGATTTTGCACATCATCTGATCGATCATATATGGATGCTTATTTGGTTTTGGTTTCCTGTCACTATGATCTGTATCATCGGAGAAACAAGACCGTTGATGATTGCTTCTGTCTTCCAATGTGTGTAGAATACAAGGTTGGTTAGCGCGCTTCGCCGCGCCGTACGATTGTTAAAATCTCATAAGTGCATCTGTTCTGCTGTGTATAGACGTACGGAAAACTTGATCGGCCTAAACAGTACAAATGTGTTTAGTTTTTGGGAACGTATGCTATAGAAACCAGTCTCATGTGCAAACTATAGAAACTCTAATCAAGACCACAAGATTCTAATCCGGTGGTTAGAGGAGAAGGTGAGTCATTTTAGCACTTATAAACCCCCCACTGTGTCCATGTTTGTTTTGATTAGATGAAATGAGTGGAGGAGTTTAAGTGCTAAAATAACCCACCATCGGATTAGATTTTTGTGGTCTTGATTAGAGTTTCTATATTTTGCACAGAAGACTGGTTTTCATAGCATACATTTCCTTAGTTTTTACCCTATAAATTTTCTACAATGTTTTGACCTTACCTAGAGTATTAAATATAGACTAAAAATGACTAATTACATAAATTCAAAATAATTTACGAGATGACTAATTTTTTAAACCTAATAAATTCATGTTTTGATAATATATGGTGTTACATTAAACATTTGATAATTAGTAATAATTAGACTTATAAATTCGCCACACGAATTATTCTTCCCTTATGCAATTAGTTTTGTTAATAGTATTTAATACTCTAAATTAGTGTTAACACCTGATATGACATCCCAAAACTTTTAACTTCGAACTAAACAATCTTTAAATATATCAGTCATTATACCGGCATGCGATCTGTTCAAAAAGCTATTTACATGTCATGTCAAATGCATTGACCGTATAAGTATAAAACGCACACAAGTATTGAGAGGACGTCGTCCTACAATTAGAGTTTGAATTATTGGACGCGCTATCATCGCACCGATTTTTAATAGAAAAAGATGCATTCAAAAATCTTAAAAAGAAAAAATAAAAAATAGAAAAAAGTAAAACAAAAGGAAAAAAGAAAAAAAAAAAGCTACAGTAACACAGCCGGCTGGAGGACGCCAATCCTCCCGCGGGTATAGATTAGAATATATAATCATTCAAATCTGACAAAATTTTGATTGTTTGTCATGCATAATTTGCCCGCGCTGCTGAGATATGATGCCACAGGTAAGGGCTAGCTAGCCTACTAAAGTCTATCCCAACCAGGAATCCAGGATCAGAGAAGCCGTCGATCGACATCTCATTTCACTGTTTGCTTTACAAGACCTGGATCAGCTGGAACTCTCAATGCAAAGACTACTACGGCCTTCGGCAACAGATAGAGATAGATGGGTGTGGCGGGCCTAGCTGGGCCCTGGCCCTGCCACCCATGATGCCCACTCGCGGAGAATAGCTGACGTCTGCGCATAAACGAGTTCCAGCATGGAAATGGATGGGTACAGCCTTCTTACTCTCCCCCGATAGGCGGATATTGAGCTCCAAATGACCTTGATGCCCCTACCACGAGCATATAAATAGAGCAGTCCCCCCCAGCACATTTCCTTCAGCTCAAGCTAGCAAGGCCTTGTCTGCTTGCCCCTTGAGTTCTCCAGCACCCTGCTAGCTATTAGCTGCTAATAAGCTACTGATCTGCCGCAGCTGATCGATCACCAAGCTTAGCTTCTTGCAAGCTTGTTATATATATTACCACCACCATGGGCTGCTACGGCGATTTCTTCGAGAAGGCCAAGCCTTACATCGCCATGACCTCCCTGCAGTTCGGGTACGCCGGCATGAACGTCATCACCAAGGTGTCCCTCAACCACGGCATGAGCCACTACGTGCTCGTCGTCTACCGTCACGCCTTCGCCACCATCGCCATTGCACCATTTGCTCTCATCCTTGAGAGGTACGTGCGTAACCGTAGGCCGTCGTAGCCGCTGGATGGTTAATGTTAATCATTCACCGGCCACCACGCATATACTGAAGAAATTCACTTGGAATGATTGGAAATGTGTGTGGCATGCAGGAAGGTGAGGCCCAAGATGACCTGGTCGGTCTTCCTCCAGATCTTCGTACTGGCGCTGCTCGGGTTAGTAGTGCTCAAAAAATTAAATCTATTGCAGACTCCCTCTCTTTTTTCCAACAAAAGGTGGTTGGCACTGTATGTACTGTCTGAAGAAGCACTAATTCCAGGCTTTTCTGGAAGCACTAGTAGCGTTCGCGAAATAATTACAGACAGACAGCTTTTCTAGAGCACTAGTACGTAGCAATAATTTACGTAATTAACTCTGCTTGTTCATGTTGTTAACTACACTACAGGCCTGTGATAGACCAGAACTTCTACTACGCCGGTCTCAAGTTCACGGGGCCGACCTTCGCGTGCGCCATGAGCAACATCCTTCCAGCCATGACCTTCGTGATGGCCGTGATTTTCAGGTATGGTATTTGGTACAATCACGTACCTGATCGATCGATCGAGAATGCGATGAATGCAAAACGAGAATTATTGGGGAGCACACTGGCTGCACACCTCTAACAATGTTCCGTGCATGTGTGCGCTGCAGGATGGAGAAGGTGGACCTGAAGAAGGTGCGGTGCCAGGCGAAGGTGGCCGGCACGCTGGTGACCGTGGCCGGCGCGATGATGATGACGCTGTACAAGGGCCCGCTGATGAAGATGGCGTGGACGACCAGTGGCGGCCACGGCGCCGAGGCCCCCGCCGCCGCCGCCGCCGCCATCGACCCCAGCGGCAGGGAGTGGTTCCTGGGCTCGCTCTTCGTCATCATCGCCACCCTCGCCTGGGCCTCGCTCTTCATCCTCCAGGCGCACACCCTGAAGCAGTACGCGGCGCCGCTCTCCCTCACCACCCTCATCTGCTTCGTCGGCACCCTGCAGGCCATCGTCGTCACCTTCGCCATGGAGCACCGCCCCTCCGTCTGGACCATCGGCTTCGACATGAACCTCCTCGCCGCCGCATACGCCGTAAGAAAGAACTCATCCATCTCCGCCGCCCCTCCGGTGAATTGAAGCCAAAGTGCTTGGGCGTGCGTATACTAATGTCATGTCGTTGCATGCACGTACTGTTTCGTTCAGGGCATTGTGACGTCGAGCATAGCGTACTACGTGCAAGGCCTGGTGATCCAGAAGACCGGGCCGGTGTTCGCGTCGGCGTTCAGCCCCCTGATGATGATCATCGTGGCCGTCATGGGCTCCTTCATCCTCGCCGAGAAGATATTCCTCGGCGGCGTCCTCGGCGCCGTGCTCATCGTCATCGGGCTCTACTCGGTGCTCTGGGGCAAGCACAAGGAGACGCAGGACAAGGAGGAGGAAGAGGCCATGGAGCTGCCCGTGGCATCCAAAACCAACGGCAACAACGGCGGAGAAATGATCTACGACGACGCCGTCTTCATCAAGGAGATCGCCGCCGCCGGCGCTGTTGCTGGAGATGACTCGGATCAGTGCAGGAAGCAGCAGGCCAATGGGGTGCTGAAGCCGTCCTCCCATGGACACGGAGGAGCTGCTGGTGCAGTTTGATGCATGGCTAGCTAGTGCTGATCGCATAGCTACCTGGATGGAACATGGAAGCGGCGGCGAGTGCTAACTGTCTTGTCATGCGTGTCCCCTGATGAAACGATTTGTGTCTACTGACGTTGCATGCATTAGGGGTCTGATGGTCACTGGTGATTGAGAGAGGCTGCTGCTGCATCTGCCAGCTGCATGCGCTGCAGAGTGGAAGGACTGGAATAATTTTGTTCTGTGCCCCCTTTTTTTTGCTACCTTTTTGTAATATGATATGATATGTATCTACTAGTATATTTAACTTGTATTTTCTTATGCTTCAATTTCTGTGGAGATAAGAGTGATGTTCTCCAAGGACAGCTTTTTCCCCTGCTACATATATTCTGCTTTTCTTATACCGAATGAAAAGGCAGCGCCCTTCACTACAGGAAACACGATCTTCGCCGAGTGCCTGCGAGTTTGCCGAGTGCCAAATTTCGGGCACTCGGCAAACAGCCTCTTTGCCGAGTGCCGGCAACCTGGCACTCGGCGAAGACTGAGCACAAGGCAAAGACAACTTTGCCGAGTGTTGGGCACTCGGCAAAGAAAAGCACTCGGCGAAGGGACCTCTTTGCCGAGTGCCGCACTCTCGGTAAAGATGAGCACTCGGCAAAGTGTCGCGGCCCAGACGGCATCCAGGCCCGTCCGCTTTGCCGAGTGCCCGCCGTCTGACACTCGGCGAAAACCCCCTCCTTGCCGAGTGTCAGCCGCGTGGCACTCGGCAAAGCGAGTGGCCCCGTTGTTTGACACGTGGGCTGTTCTTCGCCGAGTGCCACGTGGCTGGCACTCGGCAAAGAGGGGATCTTCGCCGAGTGCCAGCCACGTGGCACTCGGCATTCGTTGCCGAGTGCCACGTGTCTGGCACTCGGCGAAGATCCCCTCTTTGCCGAGTGCCAGACACGTGGCACTCGGCAACGAATGCCGAGTGCCACGTGGCTGGCACTCGGCGAAGATCCCCTCTTTGCCGAGTGCCAGCCACGTGGCACTCGACAAAGTTTTTTTTTTGAATTTTGGACACCAATTTTTTTGTGGGTCATCCCCACAGTACTATGGCCAACATGTTCAAATTTGACAGTTTTTCAAAACTTTTCGTTATATTTTTTGACTTTATTTCGTTTTCTTGAATTTTCCCGGAAGACGCAAGTTTGAACTGCGGGTGCATCGAATAATGGATTTTCATGATTTAAAAAATATTATTCTTGTTCTTAACCGTATATTGAGGCCAAATCCAAAACCTGACCTGATGTTTCGATCAACGTGCTCACGGGGCAACGCCTCCAAATTACGTGCGGACGGTTTTTTAATTATAGAAAATGTAAATGAATTCCGAAAATCGCGAAACTTGGCGAGATGTTGTTACATCATATACGTATGCCGTGAAAAAAATCTAAGAAAGTTTCGAGCAAGTTGTCACATACGATGCTTACAAACCTGGACATCTCAACATGTGATAGATATGCTGTCAAAAAATATAACGAAAAGTTTTAAAAAACTGTCAAATTTGAATATGCTGTCTATGACGGTGTGGAAGTGCCTCAAAAAAAATTTAGTGGCAAAATTAAAAAAAAAAACTTCGCCGAGTGCCAGAGGCTGGCACTCGGCAAATAGAAGCTCTTTGCCGAGTGCCGTGCCAGCTGGCATTCGGCGAAGCCTTGCCTGCTGGTCTGCCACGTGGCCCCTCTTTGCCGAGTGCCAGATCGGCTGACACTCGGCAATGTACCCCTCTTTGCTGAGTGTCAGCCGATCTGGCACTCGGCAAAGTCGTTCAAAAACTAAAAAAAATATACACCTGTCCGCCACACACACGCACACACACTCACACACACTCACACGCCCACCGCCGCCGCCGCCCGCCCCGCCTCCCCTGCCCGTCCCCGGCCGCCCCGCGCCCCTGCCTGCCCGCGAGCACGCCGCCGCCGCCGCCCCGCGCCCCTGGCCCGCTCGCACGCCGCCGCCACCGCTTCGCGCCCCCGGCCGCCGCCCTCGGCCGCCGCCCCCGACCGCGCCTCCCCGGCCCGCGCGCCCCGACCGCCGGCCCCGCCCGCGGCTGCCTGGCCAGCGCGGCCGGCCGCCGCCCCGCCCCCCCCCGCTTCTTGCCGGCCCAAGCCGCGAGGAGGAAGAAGAAGAGTCGGAGGAGGAGGGAGAAGGAGAAGAGGAAGGAGAAGGACGTCCCCGTCGTCATCTTGCCGTTGTCAACTTCATCGTCCGTCGCCAACAAGGTAATTAGTAAGTAGTTAGTAGTAATATTAGTAAGTAGTTATTAGTAGTAATATTAGTAAGTAGTTAGTAGTAGTAAGTAATTAGTACTCCCTCCATTCCAAATTATAAGACGTTCCAAGAATTTTGGAGAGTCAAAGTTTTTCATCTTTGACCAAAATTATAGAGAAAAATATAAAGATTTATACCATCAAATATACATATTATGGAAATATAACTAATGGAGAATCTAATTGCACTTAGTTGATATCATAAATATTATTATCTTATTATATAAATTTGGTCAAAGTTGAAAAACTTTGACTCTCCAAGATTCTTGGAATGTCTTATAATTTGGGATGGAGGGAGTAGTTAGTTAGTAGTAGTAGTTGTTGTGTTAGTAGTAGAAGTAGTAATATTAGTGGAAGTATGCAAAGACAAGTTAATTACATGGCTTCTGTGAAGATATATGTGGTTGTTGGCCTTCGTGCCGACGTTTTCTGCAGGTTTTGGGAACCTCCCCGTGTAGGGGAGGTGCTGCCGAAATTTTCGGTCGAGACTAACCAATTGCTCTATTTTTGGTAGGAGGACCCGTGGGAGGGACTCGGCGACCCCGATCGTCTTCGTCGGCGTTACGGGTCTGCCTGCACCGCGTCGTCTCGCCACTGCCCCGACTCACCACTGCCCCGCTACCCTGACCTCACTGACACCTTAGGTATAACCCCTCTATCCATATCCTTAGGTATCTGGAAAGGTCGCGTAACCTAGTTAGACGTCTCCCGTTCGAAAGAGATACAGTCTTAGATATACAGACCTTTGCATATCTGCGACCGTATCTCTTTCGGATTGTCCACGTATTTTGGACAGCCTGCGGATGCGTAGATGAGCTAGTTTCCATGTTCTGCTCCTGTCAGAGTCAAAGTTTCGGCACCACCTCCTCGTTGTTCTCGGATACACACTCTCCCTGCCAGGACGTGTATCGGGAGAACAGCGAGGAGGTGCTGCCGAAATTCTGTCTCGGGTAGGAGTAGAACATGGAAACTAACCCATCTGCGCATCCTCGGGTGGGATTAGGACCTATCCTTTTCCTATTAGATGGTAGGAACGCCGTGTAGATGCAATTGCTGGTTTTATTACTCGCTTACATATGTATATGCCAGAGGATGGATAACCGTGACTGGATGTACACGGGCCACGCAAGTAAGAGCACAGAATGGGTTATTAAAACCAATGCTTTCTTAGAGTATGCGTTTGGTCCGGCTGCTAAAGGGTCGAGTCGGATGCCGTGTCCCTGCAGCAAATGTGGGAACAAGAAAAGAAAATATAAGGATAACGTGGGGGTAGATCTTTACAAGTACGGATTCGTTGAAAACTATACTTGTTGGGTCCACCATGGTGAAGCCGATCGGATTAGAGAGGAGGTGGTGAGACAACGTCTCGAGGAGTATGATGGAGATGCCGGGGTAGCAGACATGATGGGAGACTTTCAAGAGGCTCAATTCGGTGAAGGATTGGAGGAGCCAGAGGACACCGCAAAGGCGTTCTACGACATGATGTCTTCGGCACAGAAGCCCTTCATGAAAAGACAATGGTTTCACAACTGGATGCCATTGGACGCCTAATGGGGTTCAAGTCCCAGTATAGCTTGAGTCAAGACGCCTTCGATGGCATGTGGCAATTTTGGGCACTCTGTTGCCGGAGGGTCACATTCTGCCGAAGAACACGTACGAGTCACAGAAACTTCTTCGTGCACTTAAGATGTCGTATGAGCAGATCCATGCTTGTCCAAAAGGGTGCGTCCTATTCAGGAAAGATCACGAGAAAGCAACACACTGTCCAAAGTGCAAAGCCTCTAGGTATGTGGAGGTAGACCATGGAGATGGCAAAAAGGAACAACTTAATATCCCCGAGATGGTCCTACGGTACCTTCCTTTCATACCTAGGATCCAACGACTGTACATGACAGAGGACTCTACGAAACAGATGACATGGCACAAGAATGGCAAGAGATACAATCCTGACAAGATGGTACACCCATCGGATGGTGAAGCATGGAAGCACTTCGATGCCATGCATCCTGGCAAAGCTATGGAGGCTCGAAATGTACATGTGGCGCTGGCAACAGATGGGTTCAACCCGTATGGAATGATGGCGGCCCCGTACACTTGTTGGCCTGTGTTCGTGATCCCCCTCAATCTCCCTCCTGGGTTTATGTTTGACCCTAAGAACGTATTCTTGTCGCTGATAATTCCTGGACACCCGGGGAACAATATGGGTGTGTTCATGAAGCCTTTGTTGGATGAATTGTTCGAAGCTTGGGAAAACCCAGTACTGACATATGACCGAGCAACAATGAAGAACTTCAAAATGCATGTGTGGTACCAGTACTCCCTGCATGACTTCCTGGCGTATGGCTTATTTAGCGCTTGGTGTGTTCACGGGAAGTTCTCATGCCCAATATGCAAGGCAGCTGTGAAGTTCACTTGGTTGAAAAAGGGAGGGAAGTATTCTTCATTCGACCAGCATCGTCAATTCTTGCCTCTTGACCATTCGTTCAGACGTGACATCAAGCACTTCAGGAAAGGTTTTCAAGTCACCAACCCCATTCCTTAGTTCAAGAGCGGTTCCGAGGTCCGTGCCGATATAGAGGCTCTGAAGTTTGATAAAGACAACGGTTGTTTTTTTTGGGTACGGAGAGGAACACATGTGGACCCATAAATCGGGCTTGACTAGACTCCCCTATTTCAATGACCTTCTTTGTCCGCACTACATCGATATAATGCACACAGAAAAGAATATCGCTGAGGCACTCTTTGCAACACTCATGGACACAGAAAAGTCAAAGGACAACGTTAAGGCCAGACTGGACCTGCAAGAGATGTGCGATAGACCAAAGCTAGTGATGAGGGCTCCTGGTGCTGGCAAGAAATGGAAAAGAGGTCCGGCCGATTATATATGAAAAGAGACCAAAGAGAAGACTACGGATCACGACCGATGGTATAATGAAAGAGAAAGAGAGAGGAAAAATACAGTTATAGGCTAATGGAGATGCGGCGAATCTGAGGAGGGGAGTGAACTTGTCTACTATGCGAGTGTTAGGGATGAAGAGTCATGACTACCACATGGATCGAGCGGCTCCTTCCTGCGATGACCCGGGGCCTCCCTGAGCCTGTGTGGCGCGTGCTGGCAGAGTTGAGCTATTTCTTTCGCCAGCTTTGTGCCAAGGAGCTATCTTATGACGTGATTGCTAACCTAGAGGAAGTGGCACCTGTGTTGATCTGCAAGTTGGAGATGATCTTTCCACCCGGCTTCTTCCTGCCGATGCAGCATCTGATTTTGCACCTACCGTACGAGGCACAGAGGGGGGACCTGTGCAGTGCCATTGGTGCTTTCCAGTCGAGAGATGTCTAAAGGTTCTTCGGAAAAAGTGTAGAAATAAAGCCAAAATAGAGGCTTCCGTGGCAGAAGCATTTATTCTGGAGGAGGTGTCGAACTTCACAACAACATATTATAAGGATAACCTTCCTAGCGTGCACAATCCACCCTCTCGTTACAACGTCGACGAGAGTTTATCGAACCTTAGCCTTTTCAAAGGCCAACTCGGAAGAGCAAGCGCATCGAGGACCAAGATGTTGTGGCATGATGAGTGGCACACTATCATGTTGTATGTGTTGTTGAACCTTGATGAAGTGACTCCTTATGTGCTGTAAGTTCTCAATGAGCTTGTTACATGCGTCGTCACTATCTTCAATCTTTTGATTCGACGTCCTTGTTTTAAGGAAATTTATTGATGAATACTGGAGAGAGGATAGGGAACCTTCCTCTGAAGAACAAGACCATCTTCTCAAAAATGGTGTGCCCGATTTCATTTCGTGGTTTAGTACGAAGGTACGACCCAACTAACCTTGTATTTCATTTCATTTCTTATTTCATTTGATGAAACGATCTACCCTGTCTCAACTTACAGGCCCGCACAGATGCGGAAATGATGGATGAGTTGAAACAGGTTGCCAATGGCTTCGACTATAGGGTCAAGTCATTCATCTTTTATGATGTGAATGGCTTTCGCTTTCACACAAGCAGCTACGAGCAGAGTCGGCCCAATCGAAAGACCTCAAATACCAGAGTTCGTACGCCCGACACCGATGAGCGCGACTATTACAGCATAGTTGAAGAAATATATGAGCTCAACTTTGAGGGTAACAAAGCTATTAATCTAGTGGTATTCAAATGTCATTGGTTCGATCCTGATGTCACGAGAAGAGCCCCTGAGATTGGGCTATTCGAAATT